>CAMGYJ010000004.1:46368759-47690198 GCA_946122785.1 Linum tenue | reverse complement strand
CGTGGGTACCCATGAACCCGCGGATACCCAACGGGTTGGGTTGGGTTTGAGTTTTTCAAACCCAGTGGGTTTTACCCCGGGTTTTTTTCAAAGATAAACTCATGGGTTTGGGTTTGGCAAAACCCGACCCAACCCGGTTGTGGTGATAATTGGAGAGATAGGATGGAATGTTGCTCTGTCGTGTGGATCTACGTAATTGAGGTTCCTCTGTCTGTTCTGGTTGTGGGAGTGATTGCTCTGGTTGTGGGAGAGGAGTGGGTGGTGGGAGATTAATCGGATTGTCAGAGGGTGGAGAAGTAGGAAGTGGTTGTACAAGTGGTAGAGATGGAAGAGTACTGGTGTGCAAGTGAATAGGTGTGTCAAATGAGATTATGGTGGATAAGTCTGTAGGGGTAGTGGGAAATGGTGGTGTGGCAGTGGGCTGGGGGGAAGAGAATGGAAAAATGTGCTCATGAAAAATGACATCTCGGGATATAAAGGTCTCTTTTGTTTGGAGATTAAGAAGTTTATACCCTTTGGTTCCTGTGACAAAACCTAAGAAAACACTAGGAATGGCTCGAGGAGCTAATTTAGAACGATTATGAGATAATGTGGATGCATAACAAAGAGAACCAAACACCCTAAGATGGGAATAGCTAGGTGACTGACCATGTAATAACTCATAGGGACTCTTATTGGATAAAAGTGGAGAAGGGAGACGATTAATAAGGTGAAATAACTGCATGATTCCAGTAAATAGAAGGTAAGAAAGACTGAAAAAGCAATGCTCATGTCATGGCAAGGAGATGTTGGTGCTTACGTTCAACAATCCCATTCTGTTGGGATGTTTGAACACAAGTACGATGATGGAAAATGCCATTTTCAGTATAAAACTCACTATATAAGAATTCTTGACCATTATCAGTTCTTATGGATTTGATTTTCTTGTTAAATTGTGTTAGGACAAACGTATAAAAGGATTTTAACAAAGGTCTAACCTCAAATTTTGATTTCATTAGAAAGAGCCATGTATGCCTAGAGTAATCATCAACTACTGTGAGGAAATATGAATGACCAGATTTGGAAATAGTAGAAGCAACACCCCATATGTCAATATGTAGAAGATCAAAGTTGTAATGGATGTGTAATGATGACTGAATGTGGTTAATGATAAATGAAATCTATACATTGCTGGATTTTTTCCAAGTTTATTGCTCATTCTCATTTTCAGGGCATTATGGTTTTTTTTTCATTTTAAGTTACCAAATACCACATACAAATAACTCACAAAATTATTCATAAAAAACAAGATATTTTAACTCTCAAATTTACCAAATCACACACAAATACCCTTTTTACCAAATCACACACAAACACCCTTTTTGTAAATTGTGTGTTATTTTACCCCATACAACAAATTACTCCATCCAAACAATCCATATACAATTGTAAATGACCAAATGTAATGCACCCTATCTTAAACCAAAATAACATCACTTCCTACTTTGTTAAATATATATTATCAAAGGGGTCATAATCGTTGTGGAAAAGGAGTGGCCTTGTTCTTGTTCTTATGTACTTCAAGTATTAACAATGTTAAAAATACAAATACACTAATGTTACAAACAAAATTAAACATAAAAAATTAATAATGCAAACAAATATTATTAAAAGATCCCGTCGAACAAAATTAAGAATGAAATAAATTACAAAAAAAATGTCACAAACGAAGACCTAACGGACATGCTTATTAATAATGATATTTGACAAAGTTACAAACATAATCAAATAAAATTAAAACAGACCGAACAATTCATAATTAATCCTTATCTGGTTGTTGTTGAGTTGTGCATGACCATCGATAACATCGACAAATTTTATTGCTAATCCTAAAGGATACAATTGATATGAAATTTGTACGATCCAATTAGGACGTCGCTAATGACGTTAAGTTTATTAATTTTCAATGTTTTGTTATAAATGAAAAAATACTAAACACATGCAACGAAAAATCCTAAACAGGCAACGGACACCCTACACATGCAATACTACTACCAACACAAAATAGGGTCAAAAACTTACCTTGTCTAACAAATCAACACGTATCAGAGGGAGCTGGACGACGGGAGCGACGTCGGAAGACGTAGAATGGCCAACGACGAAGCTTTTTTGCGTGGATAGGGCTGTTAAGTTAGTTTGGTTTGGTTAACCAAACCATTAAGTATGAAAAACCAAAACCAAAAACCAAATTCTCAAAAACCAAAACCAAAACCATTAAAGCCCTTATTGGTTTTTGGTTGTCAAAAACCAAAAAGGGCTTTAATGGTTTTGGTTTGGATAACCAAAAAACCAACATGTACTCATACACTCATATTTATTCTCATTTCCCTCCTTTTTATTGAATAAATGTCATAATAATGGTAAATAGCCATTACAAATTATTGGTATGCGTGTCAAAAGAAAAAAAAATTGTTGATAAATAATTTTATTCTTAATGGTTTCTATTGGTTTTTCGGTTTTAACCAAACCAAAATCATTAAGTTGCCTATTGGTTTAAAACCGAAAAACTGAAACCATTAGCTTTCCAATTGGTTTGGTTTCGGTTAAAACCGAAAAACCAAAACCAAATGGACAGCCCTATGCGTGGAAAGCGATACATAATGACTCTGTTAATTCAAAAGTTGTATAGCTTGAGTTGTTGTCCCAAATGACTCTACCGCTACAAGCATAACGTAAGTTTCAGAACGTGCTTTCATATTCTGAAGCATTTCTAAAATACATTCATCATTAAATTAGGCATAATTCCACTAGGAAGCCCAAACTATCTTAAAAGTGTCATTTGTGTCCTAAATTATTCAATATGACAAATCTGGCACAAACTATAAGCGTTTCGTGACATTTGTGTCATAAACTATTCAATATGACAAATCTGCACAAACCACATAGATGCTGACTAGATTTTTTTGTTAAATACTAACGGTCAACATTAACGGAAAATAGTTCGTGCCAGATTTGTCATATTGAATAGTTTATGACACAAATGTCATTTTTTCAATAGTTTGGGCTTCCTAGTGGAATTAGCCCTTCAAATTATGAGGGATGTTAAGACACCCACCGAAAAATCATTCATGATTTTATCACTCATTTGATTTTGAAGTGTTTCTTCACTTTGGTCATTGCGAATTTGCAGTAAGTGTTCTTTTGACACTTGAATGGCAACTGATAGCAACGAACGTTTATAATTTTTGAGATTTTGTTTATATTAAACTCGGTTACGTGATATATGATCTAAAAGTTAAATAGAAATCACACAACATTGTTCTTTAATAAAGTTATTTACAATAATAGAAAATCTTGTATTCAATCCACAACCATATAATTTTCTTTTATTACTACAAGTTCAGCCCAATGTGGTGTAAATGATCAACATTAACCTCATGTGGCTCCACCACTAATTGTGGTCAACCCCTTGAATTTATAAAATAACTATCAAAACGAAATTAGTATGACTAGATCTTGAGTTACACTAGGCTAACAAGTAAGGTATGCACATCCCATCAAAGGTAAGATAGTCTAACGCTAAAACTGTCGCGACAGTGAACGCTTGGGAGTTGCAGATCCTAGGTTCGAATACAAGCGAGGCCCGTTGGTGTTTCCGAAGATACAAGGATGCTGGAGGCGACGCCCCGTTGACGTCGAATTTGATTGCAGATGACCCCAAATTTAGTAGAAGTTCTTGAGTAATAAAAAAAACTATGAATATCCTAACCTCTATCTCATTTTGAACTCTTTTTAATTTATACTTTATATTACTTTTTTTCATTGGCTTACTATTTATATTGAAAAGAATATTTTTTTTGTAATTTTTCATCCTAACACTTGGTGTTAATTTGTTATTTTGCCTTATTCGGAATCTGTTTTTACAAAATCTAGAGAGAAATACAACCCATACCATCAAACTTTGAGAATTGGGGGATGGATACCACTAAAGTCAATTTAGGGCATTGGATACCATGTAAGTCAATTTACTGCAATACGTATTATATGAAGCATGTCTATAATTTGTTTTTGCAAAATATTTATCAAAAGTTTGCTAAAGTCTAAATAAAGCTAAATTCCTTAGATACTAATTCTAATGCAATGTCATGATAAGTGACAGTAGGACAAAAAACACCAAATAACCCACAAAGTACGAAACAATCTCAAAAAGCATAAATTAGACATTTCCATTTCCCCCTCTCCTTGGATGATTTCCACTTCTGCCTGCACTTGACGTTCCTCTTCTAGGAACAAAAGCTTTCCTTCCATTTCCTGGTCTAGCCCATATCCGTTCTCCTTGATGGACCTGAAAATGAGAATTTTTAGAATACATCAATGAAGCTAGTTTCAATATTAACAAAATCATACATGGTTATTACTTGAAAAGATAATTAATTAAGAGCTGAAATTATATACCCGAAATCCCAAATTAGTTGGCGCTGAATTGACAACGTCATTTGTTTGCTGATTATGCATCTGATTCACATCATAAATTGGTTGACTCAAGGGATAACTTTGGCTAGTTTCCTACGCAAACCAAAAACATAACATATTTATAAAGGGCTGCCAAATCAAAGAAAATCCAAGTTTAACTAGTCCGCTGCGTAACCACATCCAGAACCAACCCTTAGTATTGCTATACGTTCCTAGCTAGCATTTTGAGAAAACCCAAGTTTAAAGTTGCTGTACCACTAATCAAGTATAGAGATTTGACAAAATTAAAGAGAAAGAAAAACATATACGGACAATTGCTTAATCACGTGCCCTTCTTGCTGTCCATCTTGATACAGTATAATGAAAGTCTTCTTCCACCGTCTGCATTATCGAATCATTCCCCCATTTAGGATCAATTTCAAACCTAAGCAGGTACTTCTTGGCAATGAATTTGTAAGTAAACCACTTGTGCCAAGATAGCAGAACACATCCATTATGTTCCAATTGGGCTGTCTTAATGTGAACTTTCTTCCCATCTGCAGAAGGTGACGCCCAAATGTTCCAACCACAATTCTTGTCACACAAAACTTGAACTCTTGTTGGGTCACTGTGGGCAAATCTCAAAGGAAACTTATTTTTTATTGAGTAAGCTCTAATAGCTTGCTTGAAAGTGTTCAAGTCCCTAAAGATTTGCCCCACAGAGAATTGAGGATTTTCCATATCCCTTGCTGGATTAAACTCTTCGAACTTATTTTTCGTATAACTTTCGTCATCACTTGAATGGGAGCTGCCCATGTCATCTGAATCATAGCAATCTGTGTCAACATCTCCACCAATGTCATCATCAATGATCAAATTGTTCATGTCCCCTCCACCTTCAAAATCTTCGAAATGAAAGTCCTCATCACTAACTTCATTTTGATCATCCTCAAACCCACTTTCAGCTTCAGACTCAACTTCTCCTTCTGTAAAGAGAAACAAAAAGCTTGAAAATGGGATGGAACACATACTCTCAATAATAAAATTCACAAACCAACAAGTAGGGGGCCACTTACCTTACCCAAACAAACAAATTAAAGAAACAAAAATATTAATAAAAAAGAGTTATCATTCATGCAACCCTTGCATGCAAGGGCAAAAAGAAGCAAACGTACTTCCCTTCCTTTAACATAAACCCTAATTCAAGTTTAAACAAAAGACAATATGCAGTTAGAAAAGAAAGAATCCTTACCACGTCGTGGTAGAGAATCCCGACCTCCTGACATACTAATAGTTGGAGCAATCTTGTCCCAATTTAAACTCTATTATAGGAAAACGGAACTGGGTTTAGTACATATAACACAAGGAACAAATACGGAAAAACCTAGAAGAAAGGTTGAGATTCCATACCTGCAAAGGTTTCCAGCTTCGGTGAGAAAATATTGGCCGACCTATTTTTTACGATCGTCGTCTTATGCGTAGGATTATTTTCCGCCGTCAAGTCTTGTCGAGCTGCAATTTTGATGGAGAAGATGAAGAGTTTCAACTTGGGGAAGCGTCTTTGGGAGGGAGAGGTTTGGTATTAGGGTTTTTTTTTTTTTTTTTTTTTGCGAAGGGATGAAGAAATACAAGGGGTGATTAGGTAAGTGACTCAGCAGCCTCGTGGCCTGTTGTCAAAGCTGACTTGGCAATTTTTTTTTTCTCCGTTAGTGAAATGGATGGAAAATTGGAAGGATGCACATTTAATTGACTTACATGGCATCCAACGCCTTAAATGAACTTTAGTGGTACCCTTCCCCCAATTCTCAAAGTTTAATGGTATGGAATGTATTTCTCTCACAAAATCTACAAGAGACCAAACTAGCCACTATAGTATCGACCCCGACTCGCTGCCATCGAGCCAGCCGCTGACTCTGTCTCCTTTCTCCGACAACTTCCGCTCCCATATGCTCGCCGCCGATACTCCGGCGCAGGCGCGTTGCGGTCTTAAGCTCGACTGTTCCACCTAGGGCATAATTCACAGAAGCAACACACCGCATTGCTCTTCTCTCTTTCCTCCTTTCTTTCCGATTCTCCTAAAACTTCATCCGTCCTAATTAGGTTAAATTGCGGACGACAGAAAAGTGACCACTATCTGCCGGTTTCAATCGACTCCGGAGGCGGAATTTCTGAACAGAGTTTTGCCCGAACTCGCCATTGAAGCTCCCGCCGGCTTGATTCCCTACTTCTCTTTGCATCCCCTGATTTGGCTCTTTAAATCCACAACTGACCGCCATGAACGCTCAGATTATTGGTGAGCCTACTCTCTGCTTACTTTGCTCGGTAGCCCTAGTTTTCTCTATTCCAAATTTGCTTGTGTATGCCTAATCAGCGTGTTATTGCGTTTTTGGCGAAAGATCCTCTGCAAGGAGATTTCCCTGAAGTAATAGAGGAGTATTTGGAGCATGGGGTTATGAAATGCATTGCCTTCAATCGCCGTGGAACTCTTCTCGCCGGTAGGTTGATTCTATGCATTCCCCCTTCTGGTACTCCTGTATCAGTGGGTAGGTTCATTTCTTCTCCCACCTACTGCCTTTTCCGCCATTGAAGTTGATGGGATTGCTATTAATTAGACATTTTTAACATAGAAGAGAAACCGTGGCTTGGTCCTCTTCTCAAGCTATTTCCTTCATTCATGTGCCATCTGAGCATATAAGTATTCCCTTGTGACTATCTTAGTAGTCAGCACTGGTAGTATTGGTGTTCAAAGTGGGAATCTCATAGTCACGTCCCTGCTCGCATTTTTAGAAGTGCCTTTAGACTCCCGACCCTGCTGCTTAGGAGATCTAGTGAAGGTTCATAGGCAGTATCATTACATTTCGTAGCATTTTTACCTGAAAAATCAGAATATTTAAGGCTGCGGGAGATTGCGCTTAGCTAGTATGTCTAGACTTTTCACTAGTTAGGATTCTTAGATGTTGTTGATTCGAGGGATATGAAAGAACTGGGTTATCTCTTTTATCCACATTAGAACTTCCCTAAAATGCAGTAACTTATTGTTGGTGAATCAAACAAAGGAACTTACTTCCGTAATTGCAGCTGATTTTTGCAGCCTCTGCCAATTTAATGGATAGGTTATATGAAAACCTTTAGCAGTTTGGACTGAACTCTAGTATCCTTTCTTCATCTGCTATACTAGTTTAACTAAGTTTTTTATTTTATATTGTTCGTTGGTTCCTGCTCATTCTTCCTTTTTTTGCTTCAACAGCTGGATGTGTTGATGGAAGCTGTGTGATTTGGGATTTTGAGACAAGGGGAATTGCCAAGGAGCTTCGGGATAAAGACTCTGTTGCACCTATAACAAGTGTCTGCTGGTCAAAATATGGTCATCGGATCCTGGTCTCTGCTGCTGACAAATCATTGACACTTTGGGATGTTGTCTCTGGCAAGAAAATCACACGAACAATACTGGAGCAAACATCACTCTTGGCTCGGCTACATCCCGGTTCTTCTACCCCATCAACGTGTTTGGTATGCCCACTCTCTTCTGCTCCCATGGTTGTCGACTTAGAAACAGGAACCACAACTGTTCTTCCAGTTACAGTACCTGAAACAGTCAATGAAGTCGCAGCCCCTCCACGCAATAAATCCTCAGATGCAACTCCCCATTTTACCCCCACTGCAGCGTGCTTTAACAAGCGTGGTGATCTGGTATATGTCGGTAATTCCAAAGGAGAAATTCTTATAATAGATCATAATAGAAGTGTTGAAATCCAAGCAGTGGTTCCCATCTCCACTGCTGCTGTTATCAAGAATATTGCCTTCAGCAGAAATGGGATGTATCTCCTTACAAACTCAAATGATCGGATAATCAGGATGTATGAAAATCTACTTCCACAAAGAGATGGAAGTATTACCCTTCAGGAACTTGTTAAAACAACTGATAACCATGATGTCCTGGAGAAACTAAAGGTGGTTGGATCAAAGTGCCTGGTACTTGTTCGGGAGTTTCAAGATACAATCACAAAGATGCACTGGAAAGCACCTTGTTTCAGTGGTGATGGAGAATGGGTAATTGCTGGTTCTGCAAGCAAAGGAGAACACAAAATCTACATCTGGGATAAAGCTGGATATCTCATTAAGATCCTTGAAGGCCCAAAAGAAGCATTGATCGATTTGGCATGGCATCCCATTCATCCAATTGTTGTTTCTGTCTCATTAGCTGGATTTGTTTACATTTGGGCTAAGGACTATACTGAGAACTGGAGTGCATTTGCTCCGGATTTCAAAGAGCTGGAGGAGAATGAAGAGTATGTGGAACGTGAAGATGAATTTGATCTGATGCCAGAAACTGAAAAGGTTGAGGAAAAACTGTTTAGATTGGTTGAGGGAAGGCCTTCTTTTGGTGACATGATTCCATCCATGGTTCTAATTGAGGGTGGAATTGTTGTTTGCAGGTGAAGGAATCTGGTGTGAATGAAGATGAAGAGGTTGATATTGTGACCGTAGAGAAAGAAGATGGTTTTAGTGATTCAGACATGTCACAGGAAGAACTGTGCTTCCTGCCAGCAATCCCTTGTCCTGACGAGCAACAAGGTAAGGGTGGGGGAAGTTCTTCAAAGCTGATGGAGAGCACTCATTCCGAATCTCCAGTTTCCGAAGATGCTGCGATGGAGGGGCTAGCAGCGAACAATGCATCAAGTCCTCATGAAGGTAAGTTACTATTATCGTCCTTCAGGTTCCTGTGCAATATCCTGTTCATTGGGGGTGTGCAACGATTCTATTCACACGGGACTGAAATCGTACGCATTTGACATTTAGATGGAATATGACTGAACCAATTATAGTTTGATTCTGTTCACTTGTTTGGTCGTTGGGAAAGTAGAGGTGCAATGTAAATTGTATTGACTACTGGGTTTGTTTTCGTTCTATAGAGGATAGCGTCCGGTTGAAAAGAAGAAGGAAGCCTTCGGAGAAAGGGTTAGAGATGCAAGCGGAGAAGGTGAAGAAACCAGTGAAGGCATTGAAGACAAATGGTAGTAAAGTGTCGAAGCCGATGAGGAACAAGATTGTTGTTGGTGACGATGTTGTAGAAGCAAATAACGGTGTTCACGGAGACGATGGTTCCGACGAGTATCATTAGATTATAATGAAAATTTATTAGCAGAGATGGTTCTTTAGTTTGTGCTCTCCAAAGGCTTTCATATTATGTGCAGCTGGTGGAGCAGGAATAGAAAGAAGTTAGAAACGTAGGAAAGGAAGAAGGCGAAGAAGCAGAGGAAGCAAGAGCTCTGTGTTCTGCTACGTTTGAGCCGAAGTTGCTGTTTTTTTCTGTTAACGCTCGGGCCGAACCAGAAGAAATGGGAAAGGAAACTGACATGGAGTGACAAGTGACAAGCAGAAATAGGCCACAGGTGTTGGCAATTTGATAATTTCCAACTTGTTAAGGGGTTTGTTGTTAGGAAAAAAAATTCAGTGGTGTATTTGTTAACGAGCCTAAAGTGAAGGAGCTAAAATATTGTGAACCGTTCTCACGTTTAGAAGTCTCGCAGTAAGTGTGAACCGTTCTAATGTTTAGAAGTCTCACAGTAAAGATATTTTCTATGTATGAACTATTCTAGGTGACGTTATATGGTTACATATTTTATCAAACGAGTGTAATAAAAGAATTAGCATTGCGGAACAAAAGGTCAAACCGGTTAATACTGTTATGTCGATTTAATAAATTGTATAGTTCGATCAGATTATAATTGAATTTTGTTCGTTTATGTCCGTTTAAATGAAATATATAAAGTGAAAAACTATTAGCATCATATGAATTGTATTTATCTAATCTATGTTAAGACGATTTACCTACCTATAATCTTCATCATATTTAAATAAAATACGACATTACAAACAAAATGATAAATAGATAACATCAACATCTAAATGCTCATATTTGAATCTGAAAAATTTCTTTCTTATTGTTAGTTAATTCCACCAAAACAACGTCATTTTGTATTTTTGTTTAGAAACAAAAAGAAAGTGCATGCTACAAACACAACACGAGCCTAGTTAGATGTTTACCTGAAAAATCGATCGGAATTTATAGAGCTTGCCGATGAAGAGCCCTGAATCTTTCACAGAGAAAAGGGGAGAAAGAAGGGAAAAAATCCAAAAGTACCACTGTTTAAAAAAAGAATTCCAAAAATACTACCCAACTCCAAAATATTCCAAAAATACCACCATTTTTCAAAAACCACCACCCCACCCTGCGGTTTACACGAAAACCGCTAGGCGGGGGCGCGGTTTCTTATGCAAACCGCGGGCCTAGTGGGCGGTTATAAAACAAAAATTGGACCAAATCGCTGGGTGGGATGGCGGTTTGGCCCAAAATCGCTACCCCACCCAGCGGTTTGGTCCAATTTTTTTTTCCCGATCAACTCCTAACTTCGGTCGAAACTTCAAACGAACGTAACTTTGCACTCGGGTATCCGATCGTAGCGATTTTTTTTCATTTCGCATAACTTTTCAAGATCTACAACTTTTACTATTCGTGAACGGTTGGATAGAGCCCTTTGCTCCCAGCACTGGATTGATCGGTTTCCTGAAACCTTGGCCAAACACTTCACAGATCAAGGCTCAGATCATAGACCCCTCCTCCTGTCTGATAAACCTTATAGTCGGAATAGCCGCCCTCTCTTCCACTTTGATGCCCGTTGGGCAGATAATCCTGAAGTTCGGGCTATGGTTATCTATGTCTGGAAAGAGGAGATTCAGGGCACCCCTATGTTCCGCCGTTGGGAGCGCCTCAAGAAACTTCGTCATCTCCTGTACGACTGGAGCAGAGCAGGTACTACTAATTCCCTACGGAATATTCGTACCCTTCAGAGCGAAATTGATCGGGTCAAATTAACCCATCCTATTGACTGGGATACGATCCGGGAGTTGGAGATGGAGTTGAATCGACAATGGGAGGCGGAAGTTTATTGGCAATAGAAATCCAGGGTACACTGGTTGAAGAAAGGGGATAAAAATACGTCCTACTTTCATACGGTGACTCGGGCTCGGCGTAAAAGAAACTTTGTGGTAGGCCTCCGTAATGAGAATGATGACTGGATAACTGATGAAATTGGGAAAGCGGGTATTGCGACTTCCTTCTATCAAAACCTTTTTACGACGGAGAATCAGGTGGGTAATATGGCTGAGCGAGTGGCCTCATTGCCTATAGCTCGTAGTGTTACCCCAGAGATGAATGCCAGCCTTACGGCTGAAGTTCTCCCCTCCGAGGTGCGTAAAACGGTATTTGCTATGGGGTCAAAGCAAGCGCCAGGGTCGGATGGATTCACTAGAAATTTTTTTAAGGCCTTTTGGGATATCTTGGGTGAGTCGGTCGTTACGGCAGTGTGCTCCTTCTTTGCTACGAGTCGGATGCTCCGTAGTTTTAACCATACGTGGCTTACACTGATCCCTAAGGTCGATAATGTCGAATCTATGCGGCAGCTGCGTCCAATTAGTTTATGCCAGTTTGTTTATAAAGTAATTACGAAGATTATGGCGGAGCGTCTTGCCTGCCTTTGGCCGAAAATTGTCTCAGAGGGTCAAAATGCGTTCATCCGTGAACGTCAAATTGTTGAGAATATACTTCTGGGACATGAGTTAATGCATTATCTTAAAATCAAGACACGGGGTAAGAAAGGGTTCATGGCTCTAAAGGTTGACATGAAAAAGGCCTACGATAGAGTCGAGTGGCCCTTTCTCCTTGCAGTTTTGGAAAAGATGGGCTTTAACTCTACCTGGCAAGGGTGGATTCATGAATGTCTCCGGTCCTCATCTTTTTCTGTTCTTATGAATGGGACTCCTTCAGGGTATTTCACTCCTTCCCGGGGGTTAAGGCAAGGGGATCCTCTCCCCCCTCTTTTGTTCGTGCTTTGCACTGAGGGCTTCGCGGCGCTCCTTCGTAAGGCTATCTTGGACAAAAGACTGGAGGGGGTGAAAGTGGCCCCTCGTGCGCCGCGGATCTCGCACTTGTTCTTTGCTGATGACTCGTATTTATTTCTGCGAGGTACTCTCCGGGAGTGTGATAATCTGATTGAGGTCCTAAATGATTACGAGGAGTTGAGCGGCCAACGGGTGAATTTGGCCAAATCGGTTGTATGTTTCAGTAAGAATATTGTCCGTGCTGATCGGGAATTTTTGGCCGCGGTGCTGGGAGTTGGTGCGGTGGGGGTCCATGATAAGTACTTTGGGCTGCCAACGCTTATTGCTCGGTCCAAGATGGCCACTTTCCGGTATTTGGAGGAGAAGCTGCTTGAGCTCCTCTAGGGTTGGAAACGGAGGACTTTGTCTTGGGCTGCAAAAGAGACCTTAATTAAGTCGGTTGCTCTGGCTTTGCCGTTGCATGTAATGTCATGTTTTAAGCTACCTCTCTCTTTATGTCGCCTCTTGGATAGGCATGTGGCCCGGTTTTGGTGGGGTGATGCTAATGATCATTTTCGGATCAGGTGGGTGTCTTGACGTAATCTGTGCCGTAGCAAGCATGATTGGGGGCTGGGGTTCCGTCGGTTCGAGCAATTCAATCAGGCCCTGCTGGCTAAGATTGGATGGAGTATCCTTATGGAACCTCAATCCTTGTTGGCGCAGGTTTACAAAGGCAAGTATTTACCCACTGGGTCTTTTCTGGATGCCTTAGCTAGGTCCCGCCATTCGTGGGGATGGCAAAGCATTCTCTTTGGTAGGGAGTTGCTGGTTCAGGGGTTAAGGTGGCGAATTGGTAATGGTCAGACTGCGTCTCTACTGGATTCTAGATGGATCCCTATGCTCCAGATGGATCCCCCTTGTTATAATCCTCGGATCTTGCCAAAAGGGGGGATCCACCGGTTGCTGCGGTTATGTGCCCAGGGGAGGGGTGTTGGGATGACCACAAGTTATGTCAATGGTTTGATCCACCTACCTGTAAGGCCATTGAAGCTATCCCCCTTCCGAGGCAAGATGTATCAGATAAGTTAATCTGGCATGGTACGGCGGATGGGGTTTTCACCGTCAAGTCCGCCTACCATTTAGCTGTTGACATTGATAAGAGGAGGGGAGGTTGGAGATCTACGGTTGGTTGGATGGTTAAGGAGGACTGGGTCCGGGTGTGGGATGCAAACATCCCACCGAAACTCAAAGTTTTTGTCTGGTAGATCCTCAATCGTATCTTACCCACCACAGAGTTCCTTATTGACAAGCGTGTCCCGGTACACCCCCCGATGTCCTGTTTGTTGGGCTAGTGCTGAAACAATGGAGCATTTGTTCTTGGACTATCCTGTGGCTCGTGCCCTTTGGGATTACTCAGGCCTGGGGTATCTGGGAGAGGGTCTTCCTAGGCATACCTTCCCTATGTTCCTGAAGAGACTTTTGGTCCTGATTCATCAGCCTTCTCTGTTTATGGTTGTGGTGGCTGTCCTTTGGCGAATATGGCGGTCTCGAAACTGGGTTGTTTTTGAAGGTAAGCAATTCGGGTTTCCTGCCTTGATGCGTCAGTTCCACCAGCAGTATGAGGAGTGGGTCCGCCTGCCTATGGATAGGGTCCCCATGGCGGTTGCCCCTACGACGGGTCCTTCTGGGGCTCCACACTTGGTCTTGCTGGGGAGGATAGTGTTGTTTGTATGTGGGACGACGCAGTGAGACAGGGTTCGCACTCGGCTGGCGGGTTGGTCCTTCTGACTCCAACGAGAGAGGTTTGACTGGTTAAAGGGTTTCAGTTTCCTTACATGGATGACCTTATGGGGGTTGAACTGCTTGTCCTCCGGGAGGCGGTTTTGTGGTGCTTGGAGGTTGGTCTCTCGGTAGTGAGGTTTGAAGGTGATGCTAAGGTGCTTATTGATAAAATCAATCAGGGGGATGCTGGGGATAACCGAGTTGGAGCTGTTTGGAGGAACTTCTGCAATTTTTAAGCAGCTATTCTGGGTTTCATGTTCGATTTGTAGGTCGGCGTAGTCATAGGGTAGCCCATCTGGTGGCTCGTAAAACCCTCTCTTTGTACCCGACTATGAGTCGTTTCTTTGATTTTCAGGCCTGGCTGAACTCCAGGATGTAACTATCTATTTTATTTGGATCAATATATGATTATCTTTTGTAAAAAAAAAAAAATACTATGATGAAATTTTCAAAGCAGGAATTAGTTGTGGATATACGGGACCTTGGGAATAACTTTACCTTTACTTTTCACAAATCCATGTACATTTTGAAATTATGATTATGTTAAAAGTTGTAGATTTTGAAAAGTTATGCGGAATAAAAAAAAAAAAATTCATGACGTTCGGATTTTGGAGCACAAAGTTATGGCTGCCCAAAGTTGGACGAAATAAAAAAAAGGCTCGTTCGGGGTGGCAAATGACGTTTTTTCGAGACGAAGGCGGGACCCGGCGGTTTACGGCTTGCAAGATCTCAAAAATGTATTCGGATTCAAAAAATGGAGGCCGCAAACTTTTTGAGATTTTGCAAGCCGCAAACCGCCGGGTCTCGCCTTTCGTCAAACTTTGTGCTCCAAAATCCGAACGTCATGAATTTTTGTGTGATTCCGCATAACTTTTCAAGATCTACAACTTTTAAGATAATCATAATTTCAAAATGTAAATGGGTTTGTGAAAAGTAAAGGTAAAGTTATTCTCAAGGTCCCGTATATCCACAACCAATTCCTGTTTTGAAAATTTCATCCTAGTAAAAGTTGTAGATCTTAAAAAGTTATGCGAAATGAAAAAAAATCGCTACGATTGGATACCCGAGTGCAAATTTACGTTCATTTGAAGTTTCGGCCGAAGTTGAGTTGATCGGGAATATTTGTTTTTTGGACCAAACCGTTGGGTGGGGTGGCGGTTTTGGGCCAAACCGCCACCCACCCAGCGGTTTGGTCCAATTTTTTTTATAACCGCCCCTTAGCCCCGCGGTTTGCCACGAAAACCGCGCCCCCGCCCAGTGGTTTTCGTGTAAACCGCAGGATGGGGTGGTAGTTTTTGAAAAAGGTGGTATTTTTGGAATTTTTTTGGGTTGGGTGGTATTTTTGGAATTCTTTTTTTAAACAGTGGTATTTCTGGAAAAAGTCCAGAAAGAAGACGAAGACTTTCCGAAAGAAGAAGCAAAAATGGAGGAGAAAATCTCCCCCAAACCTACTTAAAGCAAATTTCGAATTTCAAAACCCCCAGAGGTGACGTTTCGCCTGACCCTGTCAGGACTCCATGCTCGATGCACGACACATGGCATCAACATGGAAGAGGGAGAGGACGCACGCGTCCGAACCGCCCCTCAGGTGATCCCGCTCCTGCCTTTCACCCCTAGGGATAGACGAATAACAATGGGCCAAGCGACCGGTGAACCGCTCAATGATAATAAAGGCAGTCGTTAGCTGCGAAAACTTAACGCTTCTCACGCCTAAGGGGCAAATGTTGGGCCAAACATTGAGACGCGTGGGCCCCCAGACCGATGGTCATTAAAAGCCCATAAATAAGCATGCCAAGCCCAGTACAGACTAGAATACACGTTGGAGCCCATCCGGAGGCTGTCTACGAAGGGACACGCAGAACCTGGAAGACCGCCCGACATGCTCTCCAACGTGAACCTGGAGGATTGCCCGACATAAAGGACTAACGGCTTCCTAATTCCCCCCAGTATGGAGACTGACATAAGATACATTTGGACTATGCATTTAATGAAGCTGGAGGCGTCCCTAGACGCCCAACAGATCATTAAATGCCATCACCTCAGCCCAAACCAGTATAAATCCCCCTCGATAGGTAGCGTTTTATGGTAACTTGCAAGTTGCAACAACTACTTTCTCTCTCTTATTTGCCACTTTCTACTTCTCTCACTAACTTAAGCATCAGAGGAGGTCCAGGCTTCCCCTAAGGACCTTTCCTTGCAGGTTTCGGCGCAACCGCCACCAATTAACGCCCGTGCGCGATCTAAGAGCTTCACCAACCGCCTGGTACTAATCAGGCTCAAACACATCTAAAAACTCATATTTGAATATGTTACATTTTTTTCTTTTTGCTAGTTAATATCACCCAAACCACGCCATTTTGTTTAGAGACAGAAAATTAACAATTGTGATTGCATCACTCTTTCTCAGTTTTGATTTTTTCTACTGGTTTTGACTATCAGTTTGATAAAAACCAACAATAAACTGATAACATGACACCGATTAACGTGGTATCCTCATTCGAAAGAACGAGACTAATCCACGGAAAACTCACACAAGGAGCTTTCACTTCTTTTATTAGGGTTTTTTATACTTACACACACGCAGCTCGGCTGCTACAAGAACATATATATATAACCCTACGTCACAATCTCCTAGGGTTACTCGACCGACTACTAGGGCCAAACATAATTACCAATCACCACACAAACTAAACAAAATGCACACCGCCAAGGACGACGTCGTACTAGGCATGCATGCATACGTCCGACAACACTCCCCCTCAAGCGAAGGAGTGAATGTCATAAAGTCCGAGCTTGCTACGGAGGACATCGAACTGCTCAGCTCCCAACCCCTTGGTAAAAACATCAGCTGTCTGCTCGTCCGTATGGATCTTCTGCGGGTCAACTTCACCTGAGGTAATGCGCTCACGAACGAAGTGGCAGTCCATTTCCACGTGCTTCGTCCTTTCGTGAAAAACCAGATTGGCAGCTATGTGCAGGGCTGCCTGGTTATCATAGTGTAAAGGAGTTGGCTGTGAAAGAGACACCCCAAGCTCTCGGAGTAACCACCGCAACCAAACTATCTCACTGACCGTAACTGCCATCGCTCGATACTCGGCTTCTGCTGATGACCTGGCCACAACCTGTTGCTTCTTGGTTCTCCAAGATACCGGACTATCACCCAAACGAACAAAGTAACCTGTAGTAGACCGACGAGTACGTAGACATCCACCCCAATCAGCGTCACGGTATGCATGTAAAGTGAGATCGCCACTGGAGCGGAAGAAGAGACACTTCCCGGGAGCCCCTTTGAGATAACGCAGGACTCTATGCGCTGCAAGTTTGTGCTCCACACGAGGAGAATGAACCGCTTGACTCAGTATGTTAACGGCATACACAATATCTGGTCGAGTGACCATCAAATACATCAACCTGCCAACAAGACGACGATAACCAGCAGGATCCTTTGCCGCAGGCCCTTCGAGAGATGTGAGACGGTGATTTTGCTCTATGGGGAAGGCACAAGGACGTACTGCTTCAACTCCGACATCCTTGAGTATGTCCAAGGTGTAATTACGTTGGGACAAGACAATCCCAGCACGAGATAGGGCAACTTCAATGCCCAAAAAATACTTCAAGGTACCCAAGTCCTTGATACTGAACTGCTGGTGAAGATGAGTCTTAACCTGTTGAATAACGTCAAGATCATTCCCACCAAGGACAACGTCATCAACGTAGATGAGCGTGAATGTGAACGAGTTCCCATTCTTGTAGGTGAATAGGCTGTGATCCGCGAGAGATTGAACAAAACCGAAGCTCTGGAGAGACTCAGTGAACTTCTTGAACCAGTTTCGGGAAGCCTGCTTCAATCCATACAGGGATTTACGAAGACGACATACACGGTTGTCCCCCGGTCGAGTAAATCCGGGCGGAACTGCCCTGTAAACTTCTTCATCGAGATCGCCGTGTAAGAAGGCGTTGTTGACGTCTAACTGATGGAGAAACCAACCCTTTTGAGCAGCAACAGCCAAAACACAGCGAACAGTGACGAGCTTGGCGACGGGAGCGAACGTGTCGTGATAGTCGACACCTTCGATTTGCGTGAAGCCCTTTGCTACTAAACGCGCTTTATAGCGCTCGATCGTCCCATCCGGACGGAACTTTATTTTGAAGACCCACTTGGCAGCAACGACCTTCTTGCCAGGGGGCAGGGGTTGAAGCTCCCAGGTACCGTTGGCTTCCAAAGCCGCAATCTTGCGTTGCATGGCCTCTCGTCAACACGCAAACTGCATAGCTTCATAAAAGTTACGAGGCTCAGACAGAGCCGAGGCAGCTGCAACAAAAACAGCATGGTGAGGAGACAAACGAGAGTAGTCAACGACAACGGAAAGTGGATACTTGGCAGTGGTAACTGAGCGAGAAGTGGGTAGCGTGACCTCGTAATCATGCCGTAAACGAACAGGCAGAACAGGTTGACAGAGACTTCAACGGGGAGCAGCTGGGGTAGAATTCCCAGCCGGTGGAGTGGGACTGGTGGTAGGCGAAGCTCCTGGACCTTGATCTTGTGGTGGTGGTGACGTGCTTGCCAAGTCACGAGGTGGAGAAGAGGCAACCGGCGATGACGGCTGCAGGACCGGGGTCGTGGGAACGTCTTGGGGTGCTGACTGAAGGCCAACATCGACCTCCTATGCTGGGAAAGGATCAGCAGCAGAGGAACTCATTGCGGGAGGCTCGGTCGGAGAAGCAAAAGGAAGGTCACCCTCGCAGAACACGACATCGCGAGATGTGAAAATGTGGTGGCTCTCCAGGTCGTACACACGGTATCCCTTTTGTCCCATGGGATAGCCAATAAAAAAACAAGCTCTCCCCCTTTCTTCGAATTTATCCAGGTGATGACTGGTGTTCTTCGCGTAAACAAGGCATCCAAACGTACGTAGGTGGCGGTACCCAGGTTCGCGCCCGAACAAACGCTCAAAAGGTGTCTTCCCCTCGAGAACACGAGACGGCAACCGATTGATCAAATACGCCGCGGTGAGAACACATTCTCCCCAGAACTTCAGGGGAAGATTAGCATGGAAACGAAGGGCGCGAGCTGTTTCTAACAAATGCCTGTGTTTACGTTCGACTACCCCGTTTTGCTGGGGGGGGGGGGTGTCAACGCATGAGGTTTGTAGAATTATGCCCTCCTGCTCATAATAATCCTTAAGAAAATTCATCTGGAACTCCAACCCGTTATCAGCCTGTATTCTCTTAACGGCCTGTCCGTGTTGACGAACTGCCTGATTACAAAACATAACTAAGAAGCGAGCAACCTCTGACTTTGTCTTCAATAAATAAACCCAGACTCCATGGCTGTAATCATCAACGAGAGTAAGGAAATAGTGAGCACCACTAAGAGATGGTACACGGTAACCACCCCATATATCAGCATGAATCAACTCAAAAGGCCGAGTACTCTTTATTGAACTCAAAGAGAAAGAATTTCGAGACTGTTTGGCTCGTAAACACGAAGAACAATGGTCCGTTAACAACTGAGAACTAGTTGGAGACAACGTTAACAAAGAAATCTGATTTCCGGAGGGATGCCCCAAGCGGCTATGCCACAACTCCGGTGTTATGGAATGCTTCCCTTGCGTCGCATGGACCATAGCTTCCCTGACATCATCGAACTAACGCAAGTGGTAGAGCCCGTCACGCTGCTTACCCATCCCAATCATCCTCTTGCAGCGTAAGTCCTGTAGTACACAGAAATCGTCTAAGAAGATCAGTGCGATAGGGAAGTCTTGGGTGAGACGGCTAACGAATAACAAATTGCACTTGAATTCGGGAACTAACAAAACCCGGGGCAAAACCATTCCATTCCCCAACTGTACAGAACCAATTCGACCGACCCCAATAGTGTCACCATTTGGGATGCTAACTTGTAAACCTGTCTCACTTGCGCCTCGCATAAGCATGCATTGATCGTTTACTATGTTTTCGTTACACCCGGAATCGATAACCCAATCACCGAGACTAGAAAAAGTACCTTGCATATGTGATGCGACGATATCGAGAGTTCCTGAATCTGCCTTGAGGAAGTTACGAAGCTGTTCCAACTGCGAGAGAGAGAGAGACCCGAGACAGGGCTCTCGGCGGCCTCGACGTTGGCCGCTTTCTGACCTGAATGTGGCCGATCAGGGGGTTTGCGCTTCCCGCCACCTTCAACACCTTTCTCTGGACAACCAATTAGATCAAAGCACATTTCCTTGGAGTGGCCGAACTTTCCACAGTGGGTGCATTTGGTCCGTTCCCTCCCTTCAGGACGAGAAGAGGCAGCATCACGCGTGAAGAAAGCGGCAGCCTCGGCAGCGGGACGATGCGTCGAGGCAATGCGACGTTGATGGGCATCGTTCGCTACCAACTGGTAAGCTTCAGAGAGGCTGGGCATCGTCTGGGTCTTGACGGTGGAAAAGGATTCGTCGAGACCCATAAGAAAGTCGAAGAGTCGGAAATTTTCTTCACGCTCCTGATTCTTCTTGTCCTGGCCACAAGTGCATAACCCGCAGGTACAAGAATGAAGAGGAGCCATGGTTTGTACCTCTTCCCACAAGGAACGAAGCTGGGTGTAGAAGGCTTGGACGGTAAGTTTTTCTTGCGGGAGACGGCTGATCATGCGTCAAACTTCGTAAACACGAGTAGCACTTCCTTGGGCAAAATGTTCACGAAGGTCATTCCAAACCTCCCGAGATGTTTTGGCGTGACGGCGTAACGCAACCCGCGTCGGACTTGCTTATCTATGGCGCAGGTCAACCAATCCTTAACCACAGCGTCAACCCGTTTCCATTGCGCCGCCTGCACCGGATCCGTAGGCTCCGGAATGGAACTGTCGACGAAACCCAATTGGTTCTTGGCAAGAAGCGAGTTGGTCATGTCGTGGATCCAGTCGGCGTAGTTGGAATCGGTGAGAAGCTCCCCAACATAGACTTGGTTGGGGGTTATCGGACGGACTGAGGAACAACGGGGATGAAGGATCCATCCCAGAACTAAGACCACTGCCGCTGGACGAGCTGATCGATTTGTCTTTGTCGTCGCCGCCAGCCATACTTGAACGAACCCTGTGATCGTCTTCACAACTCTGATACCATGATAAAAACCAACAATAAACTGATAACACGACACCGATTTACATGGTATCCTCGTTCGGAAGAACGAGACTAATCCACGGAAAGCTCACACAAGGAGCTTTCAGTTCTTTTATTAGGGTTTTTGATACTTGCTCACACGCAGCTCGGCTGCTACAAGAACATATATATATAACCCTACGTCACAATCTCCTAGGGTTACTCGGCCGACTACTAGGGCCAAACATAATTACCAATCACCACACAAACTAAACAAAACGCACACCGCCAAGGACGACGTCGTACTAGGCATACATGCATACGTCCGACAACACAGTTTACATCGGACATCGGTGATCTTTTATCCAATTCTTGTCCAATACCAAGTGAACCCGATTACACCGATCAAGTGGTTTGACAACACGCAGAACACACCGTTCATGTCCTTCAATTACATTGGATAAGCTGGAACGTTTTAATTAGCGGACCAAGTCAGCTAAAAGGTATTCAGAAATAGTAGTATTTCTTTTTTTTGTGTGTTTTGACTTTTTGACGGAGTCCAGATCCCATTTGATTCGTAAACCCATGAGATTTGATCAGTGGACCAGCCAGTCAGCCACAAAAAAAGGTCATTAGGGAATAGAATACGATTTCTAATTCAAACCGGTCTGATCTGGTCGAGAATTGGTTCATTGCATTTGCATCACCCCCTAAACAAAGTCAACCACGCGGCTGCTAGAATGATCGTTGGTCAGCAGGCGTGTGCCGCGAATGCGCGCCTTTACTGCTGGACGGCACCACTGGCCTGGCAGCCCATGAGCCCACCCATGCCGTTAACGGACCGCACCGCACACTTTCTCTGACTTTCCCGCCAAACTACCTTAACCAAAACTACTCACCCCACGGCCCACCGTCCCCGGCAAAACTGTACTGGTCAGTTTCCCTCTTTTATGGTTAACTGGTCAAATTTTGTTAAACAAATCAAATTTAAAACCAACATGTAATATTAATTTTGGTAAACAATGCACATGTGGTAATTGCTATTGATTTCCCTAAAGCAGAGCTTAAACAATGTTTTCACTTACCAAAGGAAGATTCTAAATTTGATTTGTTTCCCTTCGTCATACAAATGAGCTAAAACAACAACTAGGTGGGCCGAATCAATTTGACTACGGCAAAGTTGAGACAACCAACTCGTATTGATCCCGTTTGATTACCACACTGTGATCTAACGACTCATCATAACGTACAACGACATCAACACGTGCTGAACGCTTCTCGTGTCAGCACCGTACCATAATCGGGATTACCATATTTTGACCATTATTTCAAATTATAATCCCGAGATGGCCGACCCGACTCCTCCGGTTTCCCTCCCTCTTTCCCAAATAAAAATAAAATATCATTCACACAGTAAGTAATTACTACTAATTAATCACCTGCAACTGAATTAATTATAATACAATAATTACGGCGTCGAAGCATAATTGTCCGTAGAATTCCGGAGTAGGAAGAAGACAGGAAGCAGCAGAGCAGAAGCGGGCACCGCGCCATTGCCACAGCCATCTCCCCCCCAATCAACTAACTGCCAACCGCGCGCCCATCAACAATTTCAGCATCAACTTCCCAACAACGCCAAGCATTCTTATTATTATATTTATTCCACTGAGCCTGCGACTTAGACTTTCTGATTGATCTCGTTCGTCGTCACTATTCTCCTGCACAATTTTGCTTCTACTTCGTTTCCGAATTCGATCTCTCAAGTCTCATCATCGGCAGCGGCATAGCGAGGTGCCAGAAGGAGAAAAAAGCAGAGGTAGCGGTAGTAGGTAAGCTGATGGCGGCTGCAGCTGAGAGAGCCGCGGAGGCAGCGGTTCAGGCCATCGGCCGAGGGTTTGACCTTACCGTCGATTTGCGGCTCAAGTACTGCAAGCTTCATTCGCTCGTCGCCATCGACGAGCGGAATTCCTTGCACAGTCTGTCCGTTCCAGTTCCCGCTGGTTTCTCCGTTCCCGGCGTTCCTAAATCGATCAAATGCGATAAAGGCGAGCGCACGAGGTTCAGCTCCGATCTCCTCTCTTTCCAGCAGGTTTTCCTCTCTCTCTATCTCTTGTTCAAACTCTGAATTTCGGTTGCTTCTCGTTATCCATGGTGATTGGTGGCCGATTCGGCGTCAGTTTGATCGATTTTTGGCTGGTAACCCTGAGTCGTTGACTAACTCGCTCACCTACTCCGCTGTAGATGTCTGAGCAGTTTAACCAGGAGTTATCGCTCTCTGGGAAAATCCCGACGGGCTCTTTCAATACGGCCTTTGAATTCACTGGAGTCTGGCAAAAGGATGCTTCGGCCACTAAATCCATGGCTTTTGATGGAGTCTTCATCACGCTCTACAGCATTGCTCTCCAGAAATCGCAGGTCGTTCTCTCAGAGCATATCAAGCAAGCTGTTCCCTCGTCATGGGACCCCGCTGCACTAGCAAGGTCAGTCCTATCCCTGCCACCTAATTTTCTGTTGCTTTCTGTTCTTGTCTTCCCTCATCAAACGCTTCATGATCAAGGCTGCATAACCTTACACTGTAATGTTGTGGAAAGGGAAAAAAAACAAATCAAAATGGCTCTCGGCTTCCTTCGAGGAAGAGCAGTTTTTTGGGGATTGAGGAAAAAGTAACACGCCCAATGGATTGGGGTTCAAACTTTGCTGATCAAGGTGGCAAAACTGTCCTCAAGAGCATTGTAGGAACAGCTAGCAAGATTTCACCAGAGACCCTTGTTGAGGAGGAAGAAAGAAAGGAATATATTAAAGGTGCTGGCTAGCTTGTTCTGCTTGAAATTAGGCATCGGTCTGGGGAAGAGCATGGTTTCCTCCCAATTTTCTTGCTAACATGAGCTACTATAAGATCTCTATCCTTGACTGAAAGTGCAAGGGACTAGATTCGATCACAAAGATGGTAGGGTTGAAATTGTACTTCACACAGATTTCTCAATTGGAAATCTTGGGTCGGGAATGGTAGACCCACCTAGGACTGCGATTGTATCCACTGACCCTATCGTTGTTATGTGATGCATTCTAGTTGTTGATTTCAAACTAGGTTTAGCATGGAAGGCTCAGACTATTACTCTGTGTATAAGTTTGTTCAGGAGATAAAAAGGAGTGGTAAAGCATCTGATGTCTTGGATTACTGATAGAGCTTTGGGAAATTTGATGCATTCTAGTTGTTGATTTCAAACTAGGTTTAGCATGGAAGGCTCAGACTTACGCTGTGTATAAGTTTGTTCAGGAGATAAAAAAGGAGTGGTAAAGCATCTGATGTCTTGGATTACTGATAGAGCTTTGGGAAATTTGAGGATGCAACTAACTGGATGAACGGAAGCTCCCTCTGGAATCTCTATCTGAATGGAATATCCCCGAAAAACTTCAGATAAACTTGTGTCAAAATGCTAGGATATTACCTATGACACAAGTAAAGAATTTGGGTGTCACGGATGAGGCAATTTAAGAGGACTAGCCATATTGCAGGGATTGAAAAATTTAGCAGAGTGTTTTCTGGGAGAAGATTGATATTGCTGTTCTTGTAGAGAATCTGAAGAGAACAACATAAGGGTGTTCCAAGAAGAAATGCTGCAAGACACATGACCCTTCTACTTCTAGAGTTTGATATGGCAGCTTGCCTTCCTCTCCCTTGGGCCTCTCCACTTATTCTCCAACTGAATTTGCATTTAGTAGCTATTGTATTGTTTGTTTCCTGAAATATATCTTATCCTTGTGCTTTTTATGAGTTCTTCCCGGATGCAGAACTTTTTTATTGAACCTGTTATGTTGTTTGACATTTGTTTTCCAGATTCATAGAGAAATATGGTACCCATGTTATTGTTGGCGTGAAAATGGGAGGGAAGGATGTGGTCTACGTGAAGCAGCAGCACACATCTCCTCTCCAACCTGTTGACGTAAAGAAGAGGTTGAAGGACCTAGCAGACGAAATCTTCAAAGACGGAACTGGCCAGATTGGAGGCCTAAACCAAGACAGAATGGTTTGAAACATACATGTGTCATATATTAGGCGACGACAATAGATTCATTCACGATCTCTAACTGTTTTCTTCTTCTTCCAGTTTGTGAAGGAGCACAGCCTGGCTTTTATGGACCAATTTGTTGCCAACTCTTATTCCAATGATGAGGTACATCCCTCTTGGAATGAGGCTGTTGCCTGAAGTTGCTGTGACTAGATTTTCAGCTTGCCTTTCTTTTTTAGCTATCCCCTGCCTGGCCTTTCTCCAATTAGGTTTCAGGTACCCAAGAAGCTTAGCTAAATGTGCATCTAAGATCCTATTATTTACTCTGGTTGCAGGATGTCAAGTTCATTCACAAGAGAATAGGTGGGTTGGATAAAAGGCTGCCCCATAGTGATTGGTGTCACACTGTTCAGTTAGAACCTGAAGTCATATCAATGTCTTTTGTTCCAATCACCTCCCTATTGAGTGGAATCGATGGAAGCGGATTCTTGACACATGCCATTAATCTCTACCTCCGCTGTAAGCACCCACTCTGTTCTCATACTTGCCATCTTAATTTTACAAGAATCCCAAAGTTTCTTTCAAATGTCTGAATTCATCATCTTGCACTTTTCGAAGATGATTTTCCGAAATTCAAACACATCCTCAGAATGCACATATTTCTGGAATCAAGGTTCCAATAGATTGTTTGTTCGACCTCAGCTTTTTGCCTTTTCATGCAGATAAGCCACCAGTAGTAGAGCTACATCAATTCCTGGAGTTCCAGCTCCCCAAACACTGGGCACCAGTATTTGGTGACCTCGCACTTGGCCCTGACAGGAAGCACCAAGGCAATTCGTCATTGCAATTCAGCTTCATGGGTCCTAGACTATACGTCAACACAATGCCGGTAAATACCCCTAATCAGACTCTCGTCTCAGTTTCCAGTAGTGATCCCTTCAGGTTCTTAACAATGGCGGTAATAACTTCCTGCGTCCCCCCAGGTATACGTGGACAGAAAACCAGTCACAGGTGTTCGATTATATCTGGAAGGCAAACGAAGCAACTGCTTAGCAATCCACCTGCAGCACCTCTCTTCAATCCCCAAAACATTCCAACTGGAACAAGACAAAGCCAACGGTAAACTATCCGCCGCTTCCTCCGAGTCCGACCGCAGGTACTACGAGAAGGTGCAGTGGAAGAGCTTCTCCCACGTCTGCACAGCCCCAGTAGAGAGCGACGACGACCTCTCCGTCGTGACCGGCGCACATTTCGAGGTCGGCGAGTCAGGGCTGAAGAACGTCCTCTTCCTCAGGCTCCACTTCTCCAGGGTCGCCGGAGCCACCGCCGTGCGGAGGGCGGAGTGGGACGGTTCTCCCTCCGCCACGTCGCAGAAATCAGGGATCATATCGACGCTGATCAGCACGAGGTTCTCGAGCGCGGCTCAGAAGGCGGCGGCAGCTGCTCCGAAGCCGAACGAGGTGCAGCTGAACTCGGCGGTCTATCCCGGCGGCCCGCCGGTGGCTAGCCAGACGCCGAAGCTGCTGAAGTACGTGGACACGACGGAGATGGCGAGGGGGCCGCAGGATACGCCGGGGTACTGGGTGGTTTCAGGGGCGAAGCTGAATGTGGAGAAGGGGAAGATATCGCTTAGGGTCAAGTATTCTCTGTTGACTTTGGTGTTGCCTGATGAGGAGGATGAGATTGTTTAGGGTCAAAACTCCACTCAGAATCCTCTGTAGGTGGGTGATTGTGTTTTTGACACATTTGGATTTGATGGTGCAGGATTTTGGGGCATTGTGTGTCTGATATAGAGCAGGTTTGTGTTGTATTGATTCAAAGGGTTGGTTTCAAATTGGTGTATATAAGAACGAGAATTGTTGAACGTTGTTCTAATTTTTACTTAAACCATCCTTATTTAAATGTCACGATTGTATGTGTATCTTTTCTTAACACATTATAACAACACAAAAAAATTGGAGTAAAATCGGTAAAATGTCCACCATATCACTGAAGTTTCACTTTTATCGAAATTTCGACATCATAGTAAAATTTGTGAGCTATACCATCATAGTAAAATTTTGACATCATATATGATGTTTTTTTATCGGAATTTGTGCAAGACTTTATTAGTTAGGGAACATCATATACCATTAAAGTCATTAAATTATGCATCCTTTCAATTTTCTATTTATCTAAATTAAAGATTTGAGATAAAATATAATTTCTTAGACACGTAAGCCTATGCCTAGTCGCATCATTACAATTTTGATAGCTCAAACCTTCAATATCCAATCCAAGCTAGTTAACCAACCCACCCAAAAGACCATCACTACCCTCTCCCTCTCTCGGTGACTGCATGTGAGTCACCGCCACCTCCATCATCCGCAAATCCCTCAACCCTCCACATGTGAAGCCAGAAAAATTAGCCATACGATATTTTATGATAAAAATGTAGTTTAATTGTAGTTCAACGGTTAGTATCGTTAAATACTGCCTATCAGTTTAGCCTTCAATACTGATATTTTGTTGTTAAACCGCTGGTACGATACGATTTCATGGACCATGCTTTATACCCCTATTTATACTTGTGATTGCATTTGGCTTGAGAAGTGTAGAGCAAAATGAACCGGAACAAAATGTGAAGAACAGTAAACGAGACGAGAGAAAGGGGAACCAATTTCCCGCCCTTTGTTCAACTGTTCAGAATGCTACTTACAGTTAATTTTCCCTCCTTTTTTTACAACACCTCCTTTTCAAGCTTCAACACAGCCATGAATGCTTCCTGAGGCACATCCACCTTTCCTATCGCCTTCATCCGTTTCTTTCCTTCAGCCTGCACAACAACCATACCCATGAATACACAAAAAAATATATAAATAATTGACGCGGCGGCACGAATAGTCCTTCAAAACCCAAGGGGTTCCTTGAAAACCTCATCCCTGCATAGAACACCGGAAATAGTTTACCTGTTTCTTCAGCAATTTCTTCTTCCTTGTAATGTCACCTCCTGCACCATAAAAGGGGAAACAAATGGTAAATACTGTTTGCACCAATGTATCCTAGAGTAGAAGCTACCAAAAGAGACTTGACCGGGATTAATCGCTTTAGAGTCGCTCTTCGTAACTTACCATAGCATTTAGCCAACACATCCTTCCTGATTGCTGATAAGGCCTCGCTTGCTATAACTTTTGAACCAATACATGCCTGCAGACACAATTTGACCAAAACAGAGTTAGGTTGAGCATGGACTATCTTTTCGTCACTTCATAATGCATACCAGATTGATCCAAGACATTGAAATATAGTCAAACAGAATGGAAGTTACAATTTGCTTGAAGAACATTATACAGAATTGTGAAATTGAGTACTCAATTATGATTTATAACCACCATTGGTACTGTAAACGATGAAGCAGAAACTCTTACTTGAATGGGCACTTTAAACATTTGCCGGGGTATTAGCTCTTTTAGCTTCTGTGTCAAAGCTCTTCCAATGGGATATGCCTGCAAGCAGCGTTGATGTTTACTGTTAAACAAGTTGTTTAAAAAACCAATCAAAACTGCAGGGGACAATCAGCAAATATCACGAACTATAATCTGTAAGCTTTTAACTAACTCTAATATGAGCAGGCCTGTCTCTTCATCCTACTATTACGTGGTTTATATTCTTCTAACTGTTGCAACCAGTTAGGAAATCAGCTTACAACAGAACTATGAACAGAAGCAATACATACAAACAACAAGAATGCCACATCAGCTGGTTAACATCATTCAAGTGGACCTAAATGATATAAATATCTATCCAATAACCAAATTTGAACTCAAAATATTTTCACCTTATCTTTGTGCACGATTGTTGCCAATGGCTCAACAGGCTCACCATTAATGTGGACGTCTAGCTTTATCAGATCACTTTCTTCGTACCTAACGATCAATACGACAACAAAAGATCAAGCCTCTTATCATTTCCTCAGCAATCCAAGAGTTAAGACTATTACAGCAACAAAGTACCAATCAACCGAATCACTTTTAATGTGTACCAGAAACATGATAGATTAAATGCGTACACAAGTCTATAAAATAGTCATCTAATCAACTTTAGTGGTCACGTCAGTTTGCCCATTGAGGTATTTTCAGTTTTCATCAAATATGAGAAATTGCCCTTCTCGGGTACAAGTCCCCATCAAACCCATAACAACTTCAGCAGTGCCTTTTTTTTCCAATGGAATATTCAGTAGTAGCACATCATGACAGCTATAGTAACATAGTGGTCAAATTATGACATCAAAGTGAGGAACTTTTCAATCTAAGCATCGAAGAAAGAATTTGAGACACTGACAAAATGAGACCGTTGTTTAAGCATATATGGTGGTCTATTTGCTCTATTCCAATGGAGAATTAGTTCCACATATCTCAGTTCTACTAGCAATCGTACTTGAATTAAGGAGACTTGAGAACGGTCATCAATGCCAAGGCACTGGCTGTGGAGTAAGAAAGATTGCCTTGCTGAAAAGAGAAGTCAAATCTGGTTGGTTCTAGAGATACGGGTACAAGACTCGACCCTCAACTAGGACTACATTATGTATTGATCAAAATTCAGCATTTTCACTGGATCTATGTTTCATAACTCCAAAAAGGACCGAATATAGAAGATCAGGTCACAAAATAAATTAAAGTAACTGAGATGTCCTAGCTTGACACTCCTAGAAAGAAATGGGTCAAGTGTAGCATTAAATTGCGAATTTCCAAAAGAGAAATATATCCCTAGAAAGATAAGTCAACTATGCAGGGGAAATTAACAAGCTTGGATTATGCCACCGTAAATCTTATTCGAAGACAATTCCTCATAATTTACCCGACAAAAGTGTATTCCATGCTAGCATATCCTTTACTTCTGGACTTCAGCTGGTCAAAAAAGTCACCCACCATCTGTCACACAAATACACAGATAATTTTTTTAAAATGACTCTTGTAAAAGAACAGTTTGTCAAAGAATTAGCAATCAACAAGACTGTAGATTTTAGAAGCCAATTGGCAACAACAAACCAAACTCCACCTCTGCCAAGGGCAACTTGTAAGTGAGCGATGCCCTATTCTCAGCGATATACTTCATTTCTTTAAACTCTCCTCGTCTATCTTGAGCAAGCTCCATAAGCGAGCCGATATAGTCTTTGGGTGTAAGCATTTCAATCTGTATGAAATTCAAGCTTGAGTAAAGTGATGCTTTCCATGCCCTGGACAAGACGTGTACTAGATTTGAACATCATTTTAAGAGAATGAAAATTGCAAAAGGATCACCTTCACTAAAGGCTCCTCAATTGATCTCCGCAGGCCAGGTTCAGGAAGCGCAGATGGGTTTGAACACTCCACCTTAGAAAAATTGGATGAAATCATTGGGTTAGCACTATGTAGAACTTGTGAGTGTGCATTATTAACAAACAACAAGAACTTCCATCAGCAAGTGAAAAACTAGGTCTAGAATTAAAGTAATGATTGATCTACGTATTGCATGGAACTTTAATGTAAAAAGTGCTTAGAGAACTGAATTATTATTTTCAGACCTTCTGGTAATGTAGAGATCTGAATTACTACTCCTATGCAATAATAAACTATGTAATGCAAGCATTAAAGGTGGCCAACATACAGTAACTTCCACAAGATGATGCAAAATCTAATGCAGGCGGACGGTGGATCCAAATGAAGGATAAGCGTAAAAATACTTATGCATTTAGTTCAAGTAAAATCATGGTAAATTTTCATGTCAATGCGTAAGGGATGCAGCATAGAAGCAGACCCATAATTTCTAAAAGGCAAGTAATCTTTTCTAATGAAGGCGAGAAATTACAGTTTCACCGCTTGTGCAGTTCACTCTGTAGACCACACTTGGAGCAGTAGTTATTAAGCTGAGATTGTATTCCCTCTCAAGTCTTTCCTGCAAGAGGACAAATTAATGGTGCGCATATACCGAAACTCACATGATTGCTTAGAACCATAAAGTAAAGCAAACCTGAACAATTTCCATGTGAAGAAGCCCCAGGAAACCACACCTAAAGCCAAAACCCATGGCACTTGATGTTTCCGGCTCAAACTGCAAGGTTGTGATTCAAACAGAAGAAATTCTTATTCAGTAATATTCCCAAATCAAAGTTCACGGCGGAGTTCAGAGGAAGTGATTGCAGTTTAGAGCATGAAATTGGACAGGAGCCACCGGAAACGAGACTATTACCCAGAATCTAAACAGGACCAACCTACAGCCCAAAAACTGTGAGCAAGGCATGCCAAAGGCCCAAGTAGTCAAAATAAGCAGGCAGAAACAGTGAAGTATGAATATAGGCCAAATTCCAAAAGCATCCAGAGACAAATAACTATTAACTTGATCCCTCAGAAACTCAATAATCCAGAAATGATTACCCAGGTCATATACCTTGAGTGCAGCATCATTTAGCTGCAGCTTTTCCAGTGCCTCACGTAATTCAGGAAACCTGTCAGCAAAAATTAGCATGAGCTCATCAGAAACACTAATGGATAGAAGTAGTGATCTGTTAATTTAACAAATCAATGAGAATCTCCATACTGGTCAGCATCAACCGGAAACAGCCCACAGAAGACCATCGGGGTAGCTTCTTCATATCCAGGTAGTGATGACTCTGCCTTTCTACTGAAGTGCGTAATAGTATCACCAACCCTGGCATCTGCTACCGATCTTATAGAAGCTGAGATGTAACCCACCTGGATGGAAAACATACCAAGTACATAGAAAGTTCAAACATAATGACCAAAACTAGTCAAGAAAACAAATTAAAGTACAAGGGATCCTGCCAATGAACTGAAGAGCTATGTATTTCTTTCAAGTGTAGTTCCAAAAAAGAATAGAACCAGTTTTCAGAAGTATATAGGAAATTCAGCCGGAAATAGCAGAAACGGGTTGCAAAAGGGACCCATGAGGGGAAAAAAGAAAGGAATCAGTGATACATAGACTATCCATTACAACGCACCACGAACTAGAACCATGAATTACCTCACCCGCATATAATTCATCCACTTCTAACTGATTCGGTGATAAAACTCCAATTTCATCAACAAAATAATCCTGTTGTTGGCAAAAGAGGAAAAACAATTCAGCATCCGCGTACATACCTACAGGCAAAAATATTCTGATGGGAATTACCTTTTTGCTGGCCATAAAATAAATCCTGTCACCTTTCTTTACGGTCCCATCTATCACACGGAAGTACACAATAACACCACGATATGGGTCATAGTAACTGCACAAAATTACGCCAGGGTCATAAAGGCGTAAAAGTACAGGGTACATTTCGTGGGTACATCGCAGTAGCAAAAGAAAGTGCTGCAACCAGGATACCACATACCTGTCAAAGATTAAAGCGCGCAAGGGCTTTTGAGAAGTATCAGTGGGTGGGGGAATTCTTTTCACAACTGCATTCAGAATGTCAGTTATCCCGATACCCTCCTGTTCAACCATTGAGAATTAGTAATATCATAGAAGGTTGACACGTTACAGCCATGGCAAAATCCAAAAGCAAACCTTTGCAGAGCACAGAATGGCATTGCTACAATCTAAGCCAATAACCTGCAGGAATACATCAGTAAGCTTCCATCAGTTTTCCTGTATTACAAACAAAATAACCCCATATTCTCAGGCCATCAAGGATTACATTCAACTTATCAAACAACTATCTTAATATACCGTTAAGTTCAGCAGAAGAAGCCCAATACCATCAACTGGCAGAAAGACTACTATAAACTTTTTTCTAGAATTTACCGAAGGACCTAGATACGCGCACTCCAGCAAGATAAATGAAACTGAAACAAAGTTGACCAATAAAGCAGTAAAGCATATCTAAGGCATGCATACTCAAATTAAGCTTCATTATAGATACACACCCATCAAACATATGGATTCCTCCATTCTGTGCACCAACCTCTTCAATCTCTTGGAGAACACGATCCGGTTCAGCACCTGGTAGATCAATTTTATTTAAAACCTGTTAATAGAAAAGGAACGATATGAGTGAAATTTTGAGCAAGTCAAACAGTGAGGGACCAAAACAAGATGCAAGCATTGCCAATGACTTACCGTAATAATTTCTAAATTGTTTTCCAAAGCCAAATAAACATTAGCCAATGTTTGCGCTTCTACTCCCTGATCAGGAAAAAATACATTCAACGACAATTAATCAGAGAAGCAGCAATCAACATAAGCATAGATTACACAACGCAGTAAGTAACTCTCTAAGCATGATTTGGATACAGAAGTTGTGAAGTTAGACAAAAGTTCACCTGAGAAGCATCAACAACAAGCAAAGCGCCTTCACAAGCAGCAAGCGAACGAGACACCTGTTCAAACACGGTGCGAAGTCAAGTACTTACGAGTAGATATTCAGCGGAATCTGTGATCATAATCATGCTTCATATTCAGATTTTCAGTGAGGTCTAAACCTAAATAGAATCAGCCATCTCCGGAGGGAACTCAGTTCACTATCAAACCTACCATCGCATGCTTGCTCTTTTACAGTCTAGCTAGTTCCAAAACTCACGAGATTACAATTGGAACCAATACCTCGTAGGAGAAGTCTACATGGCCAGGAGTATCAATCAAATTGAGGCAGTAGGGTTCACCATCACACACGTAACGCATTCGAGCAGCCTGGAACCAGAAGAAGAGCAGCAATTGGCCAAAGCATAAGAAATCAAAGGCGCACTATAGCTACTTGAATGAAGTCGTAAAAGCAAACAGACAGTAGTGGTAGAAGAACCTGAAGCTTGATGGTGATGCCCCGCTCTCTCTCCAAATCCATGTTATCAAGGAATTGATCCTTCATTTCTCGCTTCTGAACGGTACCAGTGGTCTCAAGCAATTTATCGGCTAAGGTCGACTTCCCGTGGTCGATATGCGCGATGATGCTGAAATTCCTGATGTTCGGGACCGGAACTTTGAGAAGACGCTGCTGGCCGACTTGCACGGCGGTGCCGTTCGTCGCGCCTTTTCCCTGACAGAAGAGCCTTCGCCATCTCCTCTTCCTGTTACTGGTGGTGGTTTTGAGGAGAGAGGGAAGCGAGAGTGAGAACGAAAGGTTAGAGGAGAGAGCAGATGAAGAAGAAGATGCGAGGGGCTGCAGAGGGCAGCAGGTTCGACTGTCGGTAGAGAAGAGAAGTTTAGGAGGAGGAGTGAGCAGAGTCGTCATTGTTGGTTGGCTTTCTGAGGTTTGAAACTTCAATTGGGCATTATCCCTTCCTCCTTTGCTCTGTTGTCCTTCCTGTTCCCATACATTTCATCCTCGAAATTTTGCCGGCAACTTGATTCATTTCCACTCCGCCTCCCTTTTCTATTTGGGTATTTAGCATTTTTCTCACAGTTTTTTCTGTGGCTTTGGATTCGTTGAGTCTGGGATTGCTTAATGACCCATTAACCATATCTTCAGATGGCTCACTGAAGCTAAAGCCCAATAAGATCACGTTGGGCCACCGCTTGTTGTTTTTGTTCTTAGGCCTTTGGGTTTAAGGGGGTGCAATGGTTCGGACGGGATCAAATTGACAATAATTACGGTCCAATAATGAAAGGCATTTTAGGAGTAAGAATCAGATATGATCCAAGTACGAATAAAACCGTTGCACACCCCTATTTAGGAGTAGGCAACTAAGTCTTTTCAATTTGCAATTTGATATTGACCCATAAATAAAAAATCATTATCCATGGGCGATTTGATGTGCTTAATTTTTGGATCAATAAATCTCCTATCGTCACTTACTTAGCTAACTGTGGCAGCACTTCCGTAAAAAAAAAAAAAAAAGATGGGGAAAGCTCTCCCCGCTCTCCTTTGCAGTCTTCTGATGTCAATGGTTATCTCAATCTTCTCCAGTTGCATGGAAAATCAGCGTCTAGATCAGAGTTGGAAGGTTAGCCTGTCACGCTACCTTCAACTCCATCGGAAAGTGATGGAGACTGAGTCTATTAAAGATTCTACACTATTGCCTGGTCGCCATCCGAGCGATGACACTTCGGACTCGGATATGGCGACTATGGATGATCGCTGTTCCTCTGGAAGGAATGGTAAAAGGAAGCTCGGTCTATACTGGACGGAAAATTCAAGTGGTTTTCTGGGAAAACCTAAACGACGACGGCTGTCAAAAAGAGTCGCCTGGAAATTTATTATCCCCTCTTTGGAAGAGCTGGAAGAAGAGGGGAGAACAGAAAACGAAGCCTTGCTGGTAGCCACCGGTAGTCTGGTACGGCGCCCAGGGTTATCGTCCCAGCTAAAGATGAAAGGATCGGCACTGGGTTGGCTTTTCGAGGGAGAAATCTTAATCGGTGTGATGATGGTCCCCCCTCCGGTGACCGGCAAGACTCCGACGAAAAATCTCGGATCGGACGGCCGGCCTCACGTGAAGTCGTTAAGGAAATATTCCTTCCTGATCCGTCCTCAGTGATTAGCAGGATGTTTCAAAGAATTAATTTTTGTAACACTACCCCATTATCTCAGGAAAAGAATCCTGGATTTTTGAATGGGATTTTAACAAATAATAATTTTATCAAGATTATCCCATTACCTCAGAATAAGAGTCCTGGCTACGTTCAGTCTCTAAATTCTTTATTCCGAGCGGTTCAGGAGAAGTTTGGGGTGGAGTCTAGCTGCCTATATAAGACTCTCAGCCTTTACCCTACTACTCGTCTATACTCCAATTCACGAGCTAGGGCTTCAGCGAGAGCATCCCAAGGCGAAGCTCCTCCCAGCTGTTCTCCTCGCTCAGGTACTGTTGTCTTCCCCTGGCGGCTTAACTCGATAGTCTGCATCCCGTTTAAGCCTTTGCCTGCTTACCATAAAAATACTCCTTTGGATTGCTTTCTTAAACTCCCTTACCATGATACCATCCGACCTGTATGCATGGCCATGGCTTGTCCGTCTCTGCAGGAGGAGAACATGTCGTTTAATAACAATATTGTCCCTTGCCTTCAGGTTGACAAAATGGCTCACGTCAGATCAAGTGGTGCAGCTAGCGATGGAAGAAGTGCAGTCAACAAAATATCGGACTGCCCATTCGCTGCTTGGCCGGCTCTTTACTGATAGTAGGATCTCAACCACAGAGCCGAGGGATTCGGTGCTTACTCATTGGTTAATCCAGGGACGTATCAGGGTGGTGATGGCAAAGTATGGTTTAGTTGAGTTTGTGCTACCAAGTGAGGAGATCAAGAATTGGGTGCTGAAACGTTCTCCCTGGGTTATTGATAACAAGATTCTTCACCTACGCCCGTGGGTCCCTGTCATAACAAAGCAAATCTTTGACGAGCTTGCGATTGCCCCGTTCCGTATCCAATTATGGGACGTGAAAGAAGACTGTTGTACGCACCAGTTTGGTAGGAAAGTGGTGAATACCACTATTGGCAAAGTGTTGGAATCTGGCGTGTTTGCTTGCCAGGACACGGGCCCTTGGTTCGTGAAAGTCAGGGCGCTGGATGATTTCTCTAAGCCGCTCCGCTCGCAAATCATGGCCTCAATTGATGATTCAAGGTGTTTCTGGGTGAGTCTGAAGTATGAGTACCTACCGAGCTTCTGCTTTCATTGCGGTAGGGTGGGGCACTCCAGCAGTGCTTGCACTTTCGACCCACCAACTCGCAAGGAGAGGTTCGGGCCTCATATGTCTACCAGGAAACTAGGGACACGAATTTTTGAAACGGAAGACCATAATCAGGCCTTCCCTCGAGGACCTAAATCGGTGTGGGTTAACAAAAATTATAGGGACCAGAGGAATAATAAGATTGGTGGTGGGATTCTTAACGAGCAAGGGGGGCTTACCTTCACCCATCGCGTCCCCATCATCATGCCTCTTCGGCTGCCACGTCCCCGGCACCTGCGGTAGCTTCACGAGGGTATAGCCCGCGGGGCTTCAAGGTGGCGAGGTCACCACAAATCAAACTTGCTCGTCCACGTGCACCCATGCCAACTGGTGATGATCAAGATGGGAATAGGCAGAGAGGTCGTGTCACTCCGCGTCGGGAGGGATGGGCCGACTCCGAGGAAGAAGACCTAGAGGCCCGAGGTGTTCATGCTCTTGGGGAAGTGGCTGATGTGGAGGAATGGGTGGAGCAGGCTGGGGTCAAGCTTCCTCCTTCGGGAATTCGCCGCCGAAAGCTGCTGCTGGAGGATTCTGATGATGATCCCATCTTCTCAGCAGCTCCCATAATGAAATCTGTTGTGGTTAGCGAGGATAAGAAGAAGGGGAAGAGATTGGTGAAGTTGGGAGATGCCAAGGGGAATGCAAAGAAAGGGAAACCGGCAGCTGTCCCTCGGAGTGTCAACAAAAAAAAGACAGCTTCTTCCAAGATGATGGGAGATGTGTCTGCTGGGAAGGAGAACCTGGTTGCTGGCCCTAGTCGTGCTTCTAAGCAGAAGGGCACTCGCAAAAGTAAAGGCAACAAGGAGGGGAAGAAGCTGTCCCCTCAAGCTGGCGGCTCGCCGGTGATAGCTATGGGCCAGTCCGCTGTTGAAGTGGGCGAGAAGTCCGAGGATAAGGTGGCCTCTGTGGCCTCTCTCTCGGAGGATGATAATATGCAATTTGAAATTAAAAACAGAAGTCCCACGGCTGATCCTACTCGACCGATTAACTCGGGACATGTTCGGCAGGTGGTTGCTGACTTTGAGGCTCGTATGGTCATCAATGAAGAAAAGGAACAGTTGGAGGATGCCCAAGGTGAAATGATTAGGAAGCTGAATGAATATGGGTCGAACTTTGACAATGGGTCCCGGAAACGTTCGCTTCAAGAGATGGAAGGTGGTATTGGAGAAAGTCCAACACCCAAGAAGAAATTTGTGGAAGATCAGAGTGGTAATGAAGTGGTGGAGGTAGCCAGCCAGGAGTGGCCCCAACCGGATAAATGAGGCTTCTTGCATGGAATGTGAGAGGGATTGGGCCATCCCTCACATTCCAAACAACAGTAGTGTTAGTTCGGTCAAATAAACCGGACCTTGTTTTCTTTTCAGAAACAAGATCGTGCCGGAGAGTAGTTTCCCGTAGAATGCGGGGGTTAGGTTTTAAGTCTTCTCAATGTTTCTTTGTGGATGCTGTTGATGGTGCTGGTGGTCTTGTAGTTGCTTGGTCCCCTGAAGTTGAGGCTTCAGTGTTTTTCCATTCGATTTTTTGTATTTGTATTCGAATTAATGAGAATGGGTTTTCTTATGTTGCTGTCTGCGTCTATATGAGTTGCAATATTGCGAGACGTGCTATGCAGTTGACCTAGTTGCGTGAGCTTTGTGAGAATCTTGTCGATCCCTTTGTGATTATTGGTGATTTTAATGCAACCCTTTGTGAGAATGAAAAAGATGGAGGGAATCCATGGAATGCATCCCAGTCTTTGGACCTCCGGAATCTTATTCAAATGTTAGGTCTGCATGACCCTGGGTTTCAAGGTGACCCTTTCACTTGGAAAAATAGACGAATGGGGTTGGCATGTATTCGTGCAAGACTTGATAGAGCTCTCTGTTCTCAAAGCTGGATTGATCAATTCCCGGAAACTCTTGTTAAGCACTTCACGGACCAGGGATCTGATCATAGAGCTCTCCTACTCTCGGACAAGCCCTATACTCGGATGTGTTGCCCTCTGTTTCGTTTTGATGCAAGATGGGCGAATAATCCCGAAGTTAAGGCTATGGTGGAGTACGTTTGGAAAGAGCACGTCCCTGGTACCCCTATGTTCCAGTTATGGGAAAAGTTGAAGAAACTCCGACATTTGCTGTATGATTGGAGTAGAGCTGGTACCACGAATTCTCTGCGTAATATTCATACCTTGCAAGGCGAGATTGATCGGGTAAAAGCCATTCATCCTATTGATTGGCAAGAGGTGAACCGTCTGGAATCTGAGTTGAATAGGCAATGGGAGGCTGAGGAAAGTTATTGGCAACAAAAATCTCGCGTTAGATGGCTTAAGAAGGGGGATAAAAACTCGGCATATTTCCACACGGTCACTAGGGCTCGACATAAGCAAAACTTTGTACTTGGTCTGTACAATGGGGAAGGGGATTGGATCACGGAGGAGCACGGGAAGGCAGATATTGCTAGTAATTTTTACCGATCCCTGTTCACTTCCGAAAACCAGATTGACAACATGTATGAGAGAGTGGGTGACCTTCCCATAGACGTGTGTGTTACTCCGGAAATGAATGCAAACCTGACTGTTGAAGTCCTCCCTCAGGAAATCAGGGATACAATATTCTCTATGGGATCGAAGCAGGCGCCAGGTTCAGATGGCTTTACTGGCAAGTTCTTCAAAGCTTTCTGGGGTATAGTTGGTAGGGGTGCTAACCGGTACGGTTAATGGTTTACCGGTTACTGTTTAACCGGTTTCGTGTATACCGGCTGACCTGATGCAGGCGCCGACTGCGGATACCGATTTGCTTCGGTATACCGCCAACCGTTTGGAAACGGTCTCGGTTAAGTAAATGGTCTCCCGAAGTCCCGAAATGGCAATTGGCCTCGTCCAGCAAATGGCAATTCTCATGGGAAAGAATAAAGTGGAAAGGGCCCGGGTTGCTGTTGCCCACTTCTTTGCCTTTTGTCTTGGACTTTTGGACTGGTGAATGGTGATTGGTGAGTGATACTGTCAGTATGTGATAGTGACCAGTTGCAGTGGACAGTGGTAATGAAACAAAAAAGCTCAAATTCCTCCACCACCCACGTAGCTATAATTCTTGGTGATTGTCACTGACCAGTGACCACGTAGGCAAGGGCGCAACGGAAGGCACGTAGCTATTATTTATTAAGCTATAAGCCTATAATTCCTCCAAGTTTCCAACAAGTGAATTCATCAATTCAACAAGTAACAGTGACTACTATGCAGCCTGTTGTCTAGTCGGCTAATGAAAAAAAAAAAACTGAAATCCAACAATTGAATTTCAAATAGCAAATACCAAAAAATGAAGATAAAAAATAGCATTATACTACGTTGCTATAATTTCAAAGGGAGCAGTCTCGTCTGTTGCTTCTAAATCTTTCAATTAAGTTCTAAAAAATGACGAGAAAAAATCGAATCACTAGATTCTCACTTGCCACCAATTCCTCCTTGTCCAATAGGACCTGTACCACCAACATCAACGAAACCTTGTTGCTTCAAAGTGGTGCGAAGGGATCATCACCATCATCCTCCTCATCTTGGTCCTCCTCGTCCTCGTCTGAATCTTCCTGCTCTTCATCTTTCTCCTCCTCCTCCAGCACAACAGGCAAACCTTGTTTGTCACCTTCACTTGGCACGACAGTAGCACTTTCCATTCGAGCTTGGAAGTTAGTAGTGACTAAGTATAATAAAAAATACAAATTATTAGAATTCATCTTATAATATATTATTGGGAAATGAGTAAAGGAATACTTAACAATAAAATAAATTATGAATTCTTATTTCTTACCACTTGCATAATCGATTTCGTCTTGATTTTCATCTTCTTTATCATCAACTTTTTCTGCTTTCTTCCCTCCTTCAAACCTTATCCAATCTTCAGCACAAATCAAGGCCTCTACAATGATGGGGCTCAACGAAGACCTAAACAGGCTGAGCACTCGACCTCCACAACTGAAAGCGGCCTCTGAGGCAACAGAGGAGACTGGAACAGCTAGGATATCCTTAACCATCTGGGAAAGAATAGGATATCTAACGCCGTTCTTACTCCACCACAGCAAGATGTCAAACTTCATATCATTATCATCCTCGTTAATAGCATCATTAGCATCTCTTAAGTAGATGTCTAGCTCAGAAAAACCTCGAATCCCCATTTGAAGTTGCTCCTTTCTCATCTTCTTGAATTCAGCATCAAATGTCCCTCCATAAGATGCAGATCCATCATCAACACTAGGAGTGGCCTGAAAAGTAGGCCCAGAGGGTTGAGGTGAATACTTCAATCTGTAAACCTCAAACATTGCAGTCATCTCTGCAGTCACATCTTTCACCAAATCATCTCCTTTCTTCTTCCCATACATCTTACCACACATCCAAGCCAAATAAGCCATTTTACGCCTAGGATCTAGCACACAAGCCATGTAAACCAGTCTATTTATCCTTAGGTTCTCCACCTCATCATCATCATCATTCTCAAACCAATACTTTCGTACCTTTGCCTCCATTCTTTCTGCCATCCGTTGTATCTCTACATCTATGTCTTTCTTAAAAAGTTCTATCACTTCATAGATGTCAGCAATAGCCTTGAAGAAAGTATGAGCAGTCACATAAGATGTTCCTAATACATAAAAAAATAACAACAAATTATTCACATATTACAAGTTAATAAAAGTAAAACCCATGAATTTGAATAGGTGAGTTCTGTTCACATACCCGATACCCGTAAGGTGAGCTCATAAAAGAACTTCAAATACTTCATTAGCCTCCGTATACTGCTCCAATCTTCCTTAGTTGGAGGACCTCTCTTTGAGTCCACATAATCCCGAAATGCAGAATCATTGGGGCTCGAATACAAGAAGTTAAAAACAAGCTCAAACCTTTCAGCATATTCCAACATCAAATAAGTTGAGTTCCACCTAGTTGGAACATCCAAAGATACAAGTCTTCTTCCATCCATTTGTAGATATTCAATGACAGATTTGAACTTTGCACTTCTACCTGGTGATGACTTGACCCATTTCACACAATCTCGAACCCTTTCTACAGCAACTCCAACCTCCTTCAACCCATCCGACACAACCAAATTGATTATATGTGCCACACATTGAAATTGCAAATACTTCCCACCAAGCAAATCTGTTTCCCACTCTTTCATCTTTGTTCTCATACACTCTATAAGAACATCATTAGAAGAAGCATTATCCATGGTAATGGAGAACAAATGTTGTGCTTTCCAATCTTGTAAACATTCTGCCAATTTTTCTGCAATATCCTTCCCACTATGACTAGTGATGGGAACAAAGCTAATGATCCTCTTCTGCAGCTTCCAGTCACTCCCAATGAAATGAGCAGTTACACACATGAAGTTCTGGTTGTTATCATAAGTCCATGTATCTGTGGTGATAGAAATTCTTCCTTTGCACTTGGATTTGAAGAACTCAGATAGCAACTCTTTTTTCTCCAAAAAGATTATATAACAATCCTGCCTTATTGTCTGTCTTCCAGGCATCACAAACAATGATTGGGTTTCCGCCATAAATCTCTTAAACCCTTCATGCTCAACAAAGCGAAATGGCAGCTCATCCAAGATTATCATTACAGCTAATGCAGTTCTAGCTTTTTGTTGATCAAACTTCCATGGAGTAAGAGAGCCTACCTCACCATCCCCAGGCTGATAATTCAATAGTGATTGACCACTGGCTGCCTTCCTCTTTCTCTCGCATGACAAGTGATGATTCTTCAAACCAGTAGTCCCGTTATTGATCGAGTGAGCTTTTATCAAAGTTCCACACTTTTTGCATTTACCATATGGGTAGTCATCCACCAGAGCATCATCATAATGATCCCACCACGGGGATCTCTTCTTCCTTCCCGGTCCCTTCACATTTTTCTTTGGCTCAACCACTCCATCCGCTGGCGTAGCAACTGCAGGTGTTGCAATAGCAGTAGCAAGTGCAGATTCAATGCCTGTGGTAGGTGTATGTGTACTAGATGCGACATTTCCTTGAATCCCTTCTGCAACTCTAACACGAGTACCCAATTTTTTGGAAGTAGTTCGAGGAGGAACTGAACCACTTTTATTCGGACCATCTCCTTTACGAGGACGAGAAGATTTTGTCCTATAACAAAAGTCAAAAAGTAATAAATCATAAAAAGTAAAAATCATTAAAATGCCAACATGTCAAAGAACAAAAACCACCCAACCATAAAACATTAAACCAATATCTTACATTTTTTTTTATTTTGTTTCTCAAGTAACAAAAAAAACCCACTCCTTGTGCTAATGTGCTTCGACTGTAACTTTTGTAACTTTTGCCTGCAAGCCTACAAAAATAAAAAAAAAAGTACAAAACAAACTTATTACTTATTATTAATGAAACAAAGCACAATTATCATTTATACACAATATGACAATATCAATAATTGAAGATAGCAAACTGCCGAACTCCCATGCTTGGTAAGCAGCAACTCTCAAATGAGTGGGGGAAGTTCACTGTTAGATACTAAAAGGAATTTCAAAGCAACAAATGCCGAGACAGCCGAGTAATCAACCCCCATGGGCCATGACTACTAATCAAACGATCTCTATTCTCTAATATTACGAAGAATGTTTATTGGAGAGAGTTGCATGAATCAAGATTACTATTTACTAATTTCTTCTAACAGAAAAGTTCGTTCGAGCCGTCGGCGCCATTGCTGGCTACAAGAGTGAACTACCACAAATTCCTAAATGGCGAATTACATTAGTGAAGACGTGAAGTTACCTCTCAAATCGACGGAGAGCCGGAGAGGGCGAGCTGCTGGGCTGTGCTGCAGTCGAGCGATTAACTTCGGACGACGACCAGGTTTGACGCAAAATGGGCAACGTTGACGGGACTTGACGAAAAGTAAAAAACAGAGCCTAGCGGAGAGGACGAGGGCTGCTGGGTCGTGTCTCTTGACCGGAGCTTGCGCCAGCGACGAGGACGACGAAGATACTACCGCCAACCGGTTTCGATTGACGACGACGGGGTTCGACGGAAACAGGGCAACGACGAAAGGGCTTGACGGAAACAGAGCCTAGCGGAGAGGATGACGGCTGTTGCTCTGTGTCGTGTCTGTCTCTTGGATGGAGCTTGTTGCCGGCGACGGAAACGACGAAGATACTGTCGGGTTCGATGACGAGCAGTGATCGACAATCGTTCGTGCAGTCGTCGTGCTCGTGCAGCTGCTAGCAGGGTAGGGCAACAGACAGGGGAAATAAAGAGCGCTGCAAATTTAGGGTAAGGACGTAAGTTAATCTCTTAGCGTAGGGCTTTTGTTTAATTGTTTTGGGAATTTGGGTTGTCGACGTTTGGAATTCAACTGGGCAACTGGCGATTGCCACTTCCAATTCGGTATCGGAATACCGCTCGGCCGTCGGTATTCTTCCAATCCGATCTCGGTATACCGCTGCAATCAAAATCCCAGCCGATTACCGTTTGCTTCGGTTAACGGGTTAACCGATAACCGCAGTTACCGGTACGGTTATCGGTTAACCCGTTAACCGCAAAACCGGTTAGCACCCCTAATAGTTGGGGAATCGGTGATTCAAGCGGTGAGCTTGTTTTTGAAACGAGTAGGATGCTCCGAAGTTTTAACCATACTTGGTTGACTTTGATTCCCAAGGTGGACCAAGTTGAATCGATTCGTCAAATGCGGCCTATTAGCCTCTGCCAATTCGTGTATAAGGCTATTACTAAAATTATGGCAGGAAGGCTCGCTTGTATTTTGCCCCAAATTATTTCCGATGGCCAGAATGCTTTTATTCGGGAGAGGCAGATTGTGGAAAATATCCTCTTAGGGCATGAATTAATGCATTACCTGAAAATCAAAACCCGTGGGAAGAAGGGTTATATGGCTCTAAAGGTTGATATGGAAAAGGCCTATGATAGAGTCGAATGGCCCTTTCTCCTAGGGGTAATGGAAAAAATGGGATTTAACTCTGTTTGGCGAGGATGGATTCAGGAATGCCTCCAATCTACGTCTTTTTCGGTCCTTATGAATGGGACCCCAGCTGGGTTCTTTTCCCCGTCTCGTGGACTCAGACAAGGCGATCCGCTGTCTCCCCTTCTTTTTGTCATCTGTACGGAAGGATTTGCGGCTCTCCTTCGTCAAGCCATCTCGATAGGGAAATTACAAGGGGTCAAAGTAGCCCCTCGTGCGCCTCGTATCTCGCATTTGTTCTTTGCCGATGATTCTTATCTTTTTCTTAGAGGCTCCCTCCAAGAATGTGAGAATTTGATCGAGGTTCTTAATGAGTATGAGGAGTTGAGTGGCCAGAGAGTGAATCTAGAGAAATCGACTGTGTGCTTTAGTAAAAATATAGCGGTGGCGGATCAGGAATTCTTGGCGGCAATTTTGGGTGTGGGGGCGGTGGGCGTCCACGATAAATATTTGGGCCTCCCCTCTCTAATAGCCCGGTCGAAAATGGCTACTTTTCGCTACCTAGAGGAGAAACTTCTGGCGAGATTGCAGGGGTGGAAGAGGCGAACATTGTCGTGGGCTGCTAAGGAAACATTGATTAAATCAGTGGCTTTAGCTCTGCCTCCATGTTATGGCCTGCTTTAAGTTACCCCTGGCTCCGTGTCGCCTGCTCGATAAGCATATAGCCCGATTTTGGTGGGGGGTGGAAGATGGAAAATCTAAGATTCGTTGGATTTCTTGGAGGAATTTGTGCACAAGTAAGCATGAAGGGGGCATGGGGTTTGGCCGCTTTGCGCATTTCAACCAAGCATTGCTAGCTAAAATCGGTTGGCGGATCCTTGAGGAACCCCAGTCTCTGATTGCCCGGGTGTATAAAGGGAAGTACTTCCCCAATGGGACGTTTCTCACTGCGCAAGCCCGGTCTCGTCCCTCTTGGGGTTGGAAAAGTATCCTCTTTGGACGACAATTGTTGGAAGCAGGGTTGCGATGGCAAATTGGGAATGGTCAGCAGGCTCCTCTGCTAACGTCCAGTTGGATTCCCCATCAACACCCCCGTCATCCAGTCTATAACCCGTGTGTGGTTCCTGATGGTGCGGGCTTGAAGGTGGGGGAGGTGATCCACCAAGGGGAGGGACGATGGAATGATAAAAAACTTAGTTAATGGTTTGACCCAGTGACCTGTAAAGCCATTATGACCATCCCTTTCCGCGCCAGAACATTGAGGATAAATTGATATGGCATCCGACTTCTGATGGTAATTTCTCAGTTAAATCCGCGTACTACGTCGCGGTGAATTTGGATCGTCAGAATGGTCGTTGGTGGGCTTTGGCTAGTTGGATGGATAAGTCAAGTTGGATCAGGCTGTGGGAGGCGGATATTCCTCCGAAGCTTAGGGTGTTTGTATGGCAAATCTTTCATAGAATTCTGCCTACTACGGAAGCGTTGCATGAGAAGAAGGTGGACGTTTTGCCTCGTTGTCCGGTGTGTTGGGGGACATTGGAAACTCTGAAACATATGTTCTTAGAGTGTCCGGTAGCTCGTGCATTGTGGGATCATTCTGGGCTAGCCTACCTGGGTGAAGGTTTGCCTCGCCATACGTTTTCGCTCTTTCTGAAGAAATTGCTGGCTCTGGTACATACCCCTGCTTTGGTAATGTCTGTAGTGGCTGTTCTGTGGCGGATTTGGAGATCCCGTAATTGGGTAGTCTTTGAAGGAAAACAGTTCGGGATCCCTGCCTTGATGCGGCAATTCCACCAACAAGTTCAAGAATGGATGTGCTTACCCCGGAACCTGGCTGATCAGCAGGCGCGCCCCCCGGCCCCTACCGTCACTACTGATGGAAATGTCTCAGCAGTTTGTATGAGGGATGGGGCTGTGAGGTTGGGATCTCATGCGGCAGGGGGGATGGTTATCCTCAATGCTGATAGAGCGGTCATCCTTGCGAAGGGGGTGCAGTTCCCGGTCCTTGGTGATCCAATGATGGTTGAAGCTCTGGTTCTCCGGGAGGCGATTGGCTGGTGTTTGGCAAATGGATTCACTGTCATGAGGTTTGAAGGTGATGCCCAGGTGGTAATTGAGAAGATTCTCCGACGTGATGTTCGGGATAATCAGATAGGGGCGATTCTGGAAGAGATAGTCAATTTGTTTGCTTCAAACTTAGGGTTCACTATACGATTTGTAGGTCGACGAAACAATAGGGTAGCTCACTTGGTAGCTAGACAGGCCCTGTCTTTGTTCCCGACTACATGTCGTTTGTTTGACTTCCAGGCCTGGCTGTATTCCAGAATGTAATGATCTCTTGATTTCAATCTAATGATTATCTTTTGTAAAAAAAAAAAAAAAATTGTGGACGAGCTGCGTGTCACTCGGCTAGCCTGCGCCTCACTTTTACATGACATATTTGTTTCTTTTTTTTATATTATATAAGAATTATCATATTTTCTAACTGTCCCATACATTAAGCATTGACTTTTAAATTTGAAAATTAAAGATTTTTGGACTACTTCTATTAATTAGTATGTTGCCTGATGTGCTTTAGATATTGGGATATGAATTAATTACCAACTAATAATTATGTAAAAGTTGAATATTAATTAATTTTTTACACAATTGGTTGATGATTAATGAAATAATAACAACATTGGGCAAAGAAGTGAAATCCATGCATGAGAAGTCGTGGTGTGTAATGATAAGTGGTTAGTTACTTTCTTTTCCCTGTCGAAAAATTCTTCGTTTAAAATTACCAAATGAAAATTGGTATAAGAAATTAAAATGTTTTCAAGCCACAGTACTGTTGAGATCCACGAGAAACAAGAAGTGCTAAATTGCTATAATCTTCCTAATTAATTTATAAAATAAACTATTGTAAATATTTAATCAACTCGACTAGTGACTATTTTTTTTTTTTGACAAAAGATAATCATATATTGATTGAAAAGACTAGTTAAAGAATGATTCTTGTGGATTAACCCGACGAAACTACTCACCCGCCACCCACGACCCAACCAGGAAAAAATCTTGGAGGGATGCGGATGAAAATTACACCAACTCATTAATAAGTGGGTATATCAGTTTTAAACCTAAATCCACACAATCCTATCTGTTTGTTATTGGATTGATAAATAGAGGTGTCCGTAGAGGATCTCATATTGCCAATTCTCTTGAAGAGGGTGAATGTCAAGTTAACAAAGACTTTACATTAAAAGAATCGAATTTACAATGAACTTTCTTTTGTGTCTGAACTTATACAGCCTTTTCTTTCTGATATCAATTATTGCAGATAACATAGAGGATGATTCTGGACTTAATTTGCTGCATGCACATATAATTACAACTCTCAGACACACAAAAAATAGTTTACCTTTTCCCTTGTCGCCGTTTTCTCCGCAATCACTATTGAGAAGCAGGACAAAAACGAAAGGGAAGGAAAAGAACCCTAAACAACAGAAGAAGAAGAAGAAGACCGTTAATGTCTATCAATAATGGCTAATGACGGTCACTTCCAAAAAAAAGAAATCTCCAAAAACTAGTTACATGGTTAATTAGCTTGCAATTAGGTACGTATAAAGGTAATTTAGCCAAAAATAGTGGGACATGAATCCCAGCTGGCATTCTCCCTAGCCTCCCAATAACCACCATTGTACCGGTACCCGCCGCCGCCGCCGCTGTTACTATTCCCATTCTCTACTTTCTCCTTCGCAAACCACATCGGCTTCCAACCGCTTTCTTGCATCTTCCTCGCCTGTTGTCACACGTAACACGTGTCAGTTTCAATACCATCATTCGTTCAAAGAAGAAGACAAAAACCCACTAACCTGTCGTTGCCTTTGTTCTAACCGTAACTTCTCGGCGTCGGCCATATCATATTGCCCCTTCTCCAAGCATCTCTGGTCTGGTCTCAGCCTCGAATCGGTCGGCGGTAACTTCTCCTGCAAGAAAAATTAAATACGTACTTAGCTTTCATTTCCATCAAATGATATATTTCAAGCTTGCATGCATGCATGCATGCATGGACGTGCCTCGAGGCCCGGCGTGAGCTCGTTGAGGGTGATGGCGAAGCGGGACAGATTGTATCGGGTCGGGTATTTGGCGGGCTTGCTCCGCTTCCAAAGCAGCTCCGGGTCGGGCTTCTTCTTGTTGTTATCCGACTTGATGATGTAGTGCATGCTGTCGTTCCATTTCCCCAGCAGCGTCGCCACCGTCTTCCCGCTGCTCTTCTCCTCCACGATGCCTTGAACCTGGTGAGGGTTCCGGTCGATCATGGATTGCTCCTTGAACTTGAGCTTGCAGGAGTACTTCCCGCTGCCTTCTATCTTCATCGTGCCGTGGTGGTCGCAGTAGATCTTGCCTAGGATCAGGTTGTAGATGGACGTTGTGACTTTGCTCCAGCGGTAAACTTCTCCGTCGTCGAACTCCAACGTCAAGACGCCGACGGGGTCGATCTGGATCGACCGCCCCCAGAATTTGCTCTTCAAGTTGCTGTCTCCCCACATTTTCCACCCGCGGCCCTCGCAGTGACATGCCACCACCATTGGATGATGACTCACCTAATCAATTGATAATAACGGGTTAAGTCATAATAATTTGCTAGTTATATAGATTTCACAAATAATGATCCAACCAGAATGCCCAAAAAAACAAATTGGGTTTAAGCTTTTTAATAATCCGAAAGCTTGAATGACCTGAATCCGATCAACTCATATTTTTTTTTGGATTAGGTGGAACAATCAATCAACCCGCTTCAGATGCTATTCACCCAAAATGACAATATCACTTATATAATGATTAAATGTGTAAAAAAAATCACAATGATTTTGAAAGACAAATTTGAAGTGCAGTGGTACTCAAATATTATATGTTTTTATAGTATTATTACTCTTGTATAGTTTCTTTGGCTCTTCCTGCAATTTGTATTTTCTTTCATTAATATTTGAGCATTTGAGAATAATGAATCGACATGTGTAGGTAAATCATTGTCTTACAATTATGAAAATTTGTTATATAAAAAAAAGAAAAATTATAATAAAATTGTGTTGTTTAAAATTTGAAGCACTTTTGTTCGTGTTTGACAATAATCACTCGTAATCCAAAATTATCCGAAATATGACTTAAAAGTTTTGAGTTGGATCAATATTTGAGCTCAAGTCATGAATCAACCCGACATGACCCAACGACCCATAACCAGGATCACGCAAACGGAAATTACCTAACACAACCAGATTGCCTGCTCTACACTAATTAAGGTAACTAATACTCGACTAATTAAGATATAATAAATATACCTTTTCGGAGATAAATCTTAGGCCTTTGTCTGGAAAATCTGCTTCGTACGTCTCACCTAGCAACGGGTTGAACGGCTTACAAGCTCTCCCGTCAGTGGAAGCATACCCTGATACCGCAAATGCTGCTATGTTCAGTATCCTCATTAAGCTGTCGTCCTACAAAAACAAAGTCAAACCGTCAACTCAAAAATTAATCACGCTATTAATAAAGAACTAATTAAATCAGCAAATCGCTAGAAAACGCAATTAATTACAAACTTACCGTCTTACCACATTCGTGAGCCCGATCCAAAAGGTAGGAGTACTCGAGATCCTCGAAGCACTTCTGGAGAGAAGAGATCGGCTCGTTGAAATATACGGGCAGGCAAATCTTGCCCAGATCTTTCCCGATGTTGTCCTTGATCATTGACCACAGGCTGACCGCTTTTTCCTTCTCCGCCGGCTCCGGCAACTTCTTCCGCCGCCTCACGTGCGGATACTTGATCGACCCCGCGCCCCCAACCGATCCATCGCCGCCGTCGGGATCTTGATTCCCGCCGCCGTTGCCGTCATCGTTTTCGTCGTCTTCAGAATCATCCGACGTCCGATCGTGTACGTCGGCATCGTCGGCGTCGTGATTCCTGAAGGAGCCCGTGGACGAGAGGAAATCCCGAGTGTCGAAGAATTCCTCCTCTTCGTCCTCCGTCTCCCCGCCGTCGTTTCGGTCGCGCTCCTCTTCTTCCTCGTCCGACTCGCTTCCGGTACTGTTTAATTCTGAGAAACGCAAACCCCTAACTAATTATATTTTAAATGATAAATGATGATTGTTTATAAAAATAAATGTTGAATAATTAGCATAGTACTTCCCCCAACAAATAAGGAAGCAATGTATAATTTATATTCTATAATGTTGTAATGGTGTAGTTAGACTCTCCACAATGTAGGTGGTTTAGGGGAGAAAGTGGGAAAATAACCCACAATGTGGGTGTAAAAGTGAAAAAGATGGAGAAATGGGGAAAATTGGGTGGGAATACCCACCCACTAGCAAACAAAATGGTGGATGCAAAGGATGGAGGAGGAGCCCACTGCCGGGCCAGCATATATTTTTTTTAATTTTTTTTGTTCTAATTTATTTATTTTAATGGTTTTCTTTTATTGTAAGGTATTTTGATTGGTTTTATCCGCAACGGAAAAAATTAATGACGTTATATTTAATTAGTGATGAAAAAAATTATTTCCAAATTAAAAAAAATTATATCAAAATGTTCGTATTAATTAATTATCACTAACTACGTAAAAATAATGATCATTATATAAAAGTAAAGTGAGGAAATCAACGATTTTAACGACAAAATGTTAAACCAATTATCCACCTTTTCCACCCCACATTGTGACCAAAACATCCTTTTTTCCTATTTTCCCACTTTTCCCTTCCACTCACATTGTGGATGGTCTTAGAGGTGATAAATTGATTGGATTCAAAAAAGAATTCATGAGTTCATATATTCAAGTTGCATCTAACTTTTGAACTATTGTGAAAACTTTGCAAGGTTGAAGTACTAAAATGTAATTATAAAAACTTTAGGTACCCAATTATAATATTTAAAGCATTTTTTTTCCAATTAAAGTTGCGGCTTACCGTTAGTTTTGATGCCGCGTTTCTTCGACTGATTTTTGCTTTCATCAACCACAGTGTTCTCCAAGTCTACTTTCTCTGTCTACAGTACACATGCAGAGAATGTATCAGTACTATATCGTATCTAACAAGAACTCTGGCTTTTTGCTTAATGATGCATGAATTAATGGGTTTTAATTGTTAACATGGGACGAACTAATTCGGAACATGCTAAGATATGCACTTCTAAGTTTGTTATTTAAAGATGCTAATTAATGAGTATTATATATTATTGGCGCATCTTCCAGCACATTTTCATTTGTTAAATTAATATGATGACATTTCTTAAAAAAATGTCACTTACCACTTAATCCAACGTATAAAAATGTACATAATTAAGTGATCCAACATATTAACATATTAAGACAATTATGGATGATGACAACTAATATATGATAATGTGTTGTTTTTTTTTTGTAATGAGTATCTAACAATGTCAGTAATAACATAGAAGAATAATGAATGAACATGTGGTAATATATAATTAGGCGTTTGCTTGCCTCTAAGTGGCGCAAAGTGTCAACAAGTAGCACCTGCTTCTGGTTGAGGTGGAGGACGTGATTGTTAAGAGCCGTGAACTCATTTCTCATGATAGCCTCACTCTCCTTTATCGTCTCCTCTTTCACCCCTTCCTCCGCCAACCTCTGCCTCAACCTGTCCGTGGACACTGGCGGCGCCGGCACCGTTGCTCCCGCGGCCTCATCGGATATGGTCGTCCTTGGAAACAGGTCCTTCACCGCCTGCAACGCATCCATCCACATTTCCCTATCCTCCGGGCTCTCCGCCCTCAGTTGTAGCCTCTTCGACGTCCCCGTGTACACCGAAAACCGCCTGTCGTCCGATCGGCTGTTCCGGATTGTCGACACCTGTCCCCCAATATCAACAAATTAAATATGGTATATAAAAGGAAATATTATAATACAGCAGAAGATAAAAATACAAAATCATATGTTACAAAATTCCTACAAAACTCATCACTATTCGTCCATCAGATCACATCTACAGTATAAAAAAGACACACTTACAAGAAATGAGTACAAAAAGGTTAACAACTAAACAAAATACAGTTAACCAAAATCGACCCGACTAAAAATTAGGGCTGGCTATTTGGTCCCGGGTTGTTTGGTTTTATCCGAAACCGGGCCGTATAACCCGGACCGGGACCGGACTGGGATCGGATAGCAAACAATGCAATCTCATATTCGGGCTTAGATTTGAGGTAAAAAAACAGGATAAAGGCCGGATAAGAGACCCCCAATACCTAAAATCAAGATAAAATTGGGACCGGACCGGGTCAAGACCGGACCGGATCAAGACCGGACTGTATCCAATCCAATTTTTGGTCCTTATATTCCCGAAAAGACCGGACTAGGACCGGATCAATTTGGTCCAATTTAACCGGGCCGGACCGTATAGCCACCACTATTAAAAATGATCTATTATCAATTAATCACTAATTGTACCATTTACCAAATCTAATTATCATGTAAGAACTTAAAATGCCCTTTTTCCAGGATTAAAATTCATTGTACAAAGAAAAGACAACTCCAGTAACTCAAAATCTTGTTGTAAACTTAATTGTTGGAAATAGAAATATAATTAATGTTGAGAAACTAAGGATGATTTGTACCTTGAGATGGACTTCACCGACGGGATGGCAAAAGCGGCGGGGTTCAGAAATGGATCTGGTCTGGCGGGAGATCCACCGCATGGACTCCTCGCCGACGACTTTGCTGCAGCCGTTGAAGGAAGACGCCGAAGAGAGCTTGTTGAGAGCCTGGCGATTGAGAGTGATATTATGTTGGCCTTTGCCGTGGATCTTATAATACGACAAAACTCCATCCTGAAGGACGAACCACCTTGGCCGCCACCCCCTCCCGTAATTCACCCACTTGTGTAGTATCCCGGAGAGCACGCCGGCGGCGGTCGGCATTGCCAGATCGTCGTCATCATTGGCGTCATTCATATTATTCATGTGGCGTTGCGGCATGGAGGCGGACCTGTAATCGAGAGATCGCCGATTGGGCTTGGGGAGATCGGAGCCTCCGGCGCCGCGGTGGCGGATGTTGTTGCTGGATCGGCTTTGGTCGAAGGAGCGGAGAGATGCCATCGGAACGGCGAAGCTTCGGTAGTGACGGTCGTGGCTGTCGTGATCGAGAAGCTGCATCAACGGGGTACTGGGTGGATCCGACATCTTTTTGATGAGTCGTGAGGCATTTAATTAGGAGAAGATAAATATTTATTGCTGAAATTTAAATTTTGGAAAAGAAGAAAGAAAACAGATATTGGTGTAGGGGGATTAAATTGGGGAATTGAAGGCCTAAGCTTTTGACGACGCCTGTTGGTTACCGGCGGGGAGGTGGGCTTTGCGCTTTCTTTCCGGCTGGTTTCTCCCTAATGCTGTTGTGGGGTTCCGGCCGGAAGAATAGCCTGGATGATGTGACTATGTGATTATTCGCCTTCTATTCTTTCCTTTTGGCTTTTTGTTGTTGTTTTTGTTGCTTTTAAGATAAGCAAATTTGGGAAGGGTCGATGAATGCGGGGGAATGATCTCTAGATTAACGTGCATCCCTATCAGTTTTGGTAAACTCTTCCAATTATTTTTTGAGCTCTATGGTCCTTATCCTCCTGATATTTTTTCTAAAAATATAAATAATCCGTCTAACTAGTTTTTTTTCTTTTTCATTTTGAGTGAACTAGTATAACTTTCAATTTGTCTGAATATTGGTTGTGATATGGTATTATACTATACGACACATTTCAAACATTTTTATAAAAAGGAGGGTGTTGGTACATTGGATAAATATATTATCAATGTTGATACATTCTGAGAAATATCTACTAGTAGTTGTTGCTCATGGATATGGAACAGGCTGGAAATTCGTGATACGGTGAGGGATTTTCTAACTTGTTGTGATGCTTTAATGTTCTGGAAAGGTATACGAATAAACACATTTTCTGGCAATGTTGTCTAGAGTGACTTGCAGATTTTTGGGCCAAAGGTGCCATGATTTTCCTTAGTATAGTCAACTTATTCCGTTCAAACAAACATAGTACTATAAGTTAAAGTATTCAATTTCCGTGGAACATTCAATTTTCAAATGTTCTTCCACACTGTTACTTACCTGCATTCCTCTACTTTCGTCTCGCTGATTCTTTCCCATTTCACTTCATAATGATTGCTTGCTCCTCCTCCTGAGTAAATATAAGCTCGATGATATCTCTCCTCCAATACCTCGTGTCTTGGTCAATAAGGCATGTCATTTAAAATCCCAATCAATAAAAGGAGTGAATGAATAGAATTGAAAATTATCCAGGCTAGGCACCCAACGATTGCCCCAAAATTTGACATCCTCCCTTGGACCTATCTTCCATCTTCAACTTCAGCAGCTCCCGGGCTCCCACAAGACTCCTTCATATGTAGCTCGACTTCCATCCAACTTTTCCCTCCAGAATATTGCATCTCGGATGGTACTTGGCTTTGAGAAGTTTGCAGCAAGAGATTGAGGTTCCAAAGTTGCTTTGCGAGAATGGCTATATTGAAAATTTTGAGGTTCCTAAATCCCATTCATCTCTAATCTTTCTTCCTGAAAAAAGCTTCTTTCATTGCTTCTAGTGGATTCTTCTTTCATTACCCTTATGCTCCCACCAGTAATTAGCAATCATACTACTAATCAATGATTCGATCAGGAATTTTCAAGACCCACATTGCGTAGGTAGCTTGGGTTTACACAATACTTTTGATAATAATTTATTTCCTTCCAACCGAAAATAATGTGCTCTTCCAGTTAGTCAACTTATCACGGACTCTATCTTTGAGATTGCTGAAGACTATGTTCTTCGATCTACCAATCATGGTAGGAACCCCCAAGTGTTTCGCCAGCTTATGCACTTCCCTTATGTTCATCTCCTGACATATTTCTCTTCTTCTTTCAGACACAATGTTTTTATTGGAGTAAACTCCTAACTTGTCCAAATTAATCATCTGCCTTAATTCCTTCTCATATTTGTTAATATCTCTTTCAATCTTCTCCCTTCCTCCACGCTAGCTCTTACAAAAATAATGCAATCATAAGAAAACAAGAGATTAGTGGCTCTATTACCTATCTTAAGACTATGGATCTTTCTTTCAGCATCATACTTATTGATCAAAGCCGGAAAACCCTCGAAAAATGTTTTTATTTATTAATGTTGTTTTTACTATTATACCCTTATAAAAACTGTTAGCAGGGTGTTAACACCCTATTCACTCTCTTAATTAAAGGAAAAAGTTTGTGATCAATTTTTATTTATTTATTTTGGCATTATCCCGACGTGCATCCAATTAACCTCATCAGGAAGACCATTTGACATTTTGTATGTTGAAGTTCATGTTTTGATTTGTAATTAACCATTTAACCTCTTTAATTATGTGGATAATTACCAGCTTAATCCTTGGGATTAGGGTTGTTCGGCCGATATATAGTTGTGTTGATTCAGCTGAGGTTTGTATGGCTTGTACCGTACTTCCTGGGTGAGAATAAAATTGACTCAGCGAGGCTCTTTCCGTGCACTAGTCTCAACGCACAATGTTGAGGAAACCACGTAGATTTTGTATTTGTGTTTTGTTTTCATTGTGTTTAACATGATATCAAAGCACTTGATACAGACTTTGTTGTTGAAGAGCCAGAGTAATTTGGCGATTAACAAGAAATATCACAATATGAACCGCTTCAATCTAAACTGAAATGGCACATGAGAATGGAATAAGGTGGCACATCCTAGCTCCAAAGCAAGACAATTTTTTCATTCCACCAACTCATTTTGTCGTGATGCCCCATAACATGATTGCGGAGGTTGAACACCACGATCATGAAAGAGCATCTGTAGAGGATTGTAAGTAAATTCACCGAGGGTATGATTGGACCACCTTAACATTTTTCTCGACCTGAGTAGAAATCATTTGAAGGAACGCCTTAGACACTGTTTAGAGTTCAGATTTCTGCCGAAGAAAGTAAACTCATTCAAAGGGTGAGGCATGATCAATAAAAGGGCGTAATAACAAAAACCCACACGAGACATGACCAGAGATGGCCCACAAAGATTTGTATGGATTAATTTGAACGACTCTGAATATAATGTAGTACTGGATACAAAAGAATGTTGAGAAAATTTTCCCTCAATACAATGAACACAATCACTTCCTGGATTCGAAACAACCTTACCCAACAACCACTTTTTCTTAAACATTGTTAAAAGACGAGAAGAATTCGAGTGACCCAACCGATGATGCCATAAATTCAATTATGAAAATTTTACCGAATAACCCAAATTATTGTTCCCGGAACTATCTAATGTAGAAAATCAGAAGTAGTGGCAGCCCCACAATCAGTTGTCAATTGTCATATATATATTTCCAATTGTGTGTGCACCATCATGTACGTCCACATCCTTCCCTCCACGAGAGTAGTTGTAGATAGAGGAGACGCCATCACATTTACTCCCTCTCCCGATCTATGTCCCCATTGTCATATCTTGCACAATGCAACCATGTGCATCAATAGTAACCCGAGATCCATCTTCCTCAAGAGGCCCTACTGAAACCAAATTGGGTACTAGTTTAGGAACATGAGCACATTAGGCAGTTTCACTTGATCATAAGCAATGGTACCAATTCCTCCAACATGAATTAGAGACCCATTTGCAACCTGTAAACCCATGTTTTCAACTGCCTGAACATTCTCAAATAAGCAGTGAGAGCTAGACATATGATTAAATGTCGCTGAGTGATAATTTGGGATGGCAATGAGGTGAGTTAGCCTAAACCATCCCCATCCCCGCTTGCAAATATCCAAACCCGCACCCGTTCCATACCCGTGTGGGGGAAGGTTTTGCAAAACCATCCCCATACTCGTGGGTTTCGGGTACCCATGGGTAATACACGGCCCGTACATCCAACATCATTATACCCAAGACAAATTTTCAATTATAACGCTAAACATCATTAAGAAACAGAGATACAATCATTTTTAGTGCGGTTCAAATCGTATGATCCTAAAACATCTATTAATCAATAAGATACATTGTAATATTTTCCAAATCATTAGTTTCTAACTCTAATACATCTACTAAGTAATACTTAACCAACATAATTATCTTGTTAACAAGAGGGAAAGTGAAAAAATAAAGGGAGAATTTACGTAAAGGAATTAGATTTGGATTTGGGTGGCCACTCAATTGCATTTCTACTATATATATTGTCTTAAGTTACCTTCACTATCATTGATAGATTTCAATTTGATCCATGTATTATTTATATGTGAAGAAAAATTCTTGGTGAGGAGGGTATGGGTGTGAGGCGAGCATGCTAAAACCATACCCATCAAACTTTTTTGCGGGTTTACCCATACCCACCCCATACCCAGTCAATGCGGGGATTCCCCGCATTGACTAGGTCGGAGGTGGTCGGGTACCCGCAGTCATGGATTTGATTGCCATCCCTAGTGATAACACCATATGTATTCCCTCATTTCTCAATTGTTTGGCTTGGTTTTGATCATTCTTTTGCCTATTTCATGCTAGGTTGTGTTTATTTCGTCACACTTAAGGTCCTAGTATGTGGAGGAATGTTAGGAGCAAGTTATGGGGCATTTGGAGGTCAAAATGAGCCCAAAAATAGTAGCAGACCCCAGTTACGCGTTGAGACCCCAAGTTACGTCTGGTGGGTAACTTGAAAGCTGAGAAACATAAGCATACCCCCCAAGTTACGAACGACCTTCCAAGTTACAACCCAGCCCGTAACTTAAGCCCATTTTGGCCGAAACCCGCGCCTCAGGAGGCAGAAATCATACCAGAAGTCACGGCCTGAACCCCAAAGGGTACGGTAGTGACATGGGGTCGTAACTTGGCCTATACTATGTGTATAAATGCATTATTGCGATTTATAGAGAGGAAGGACAAAATTTTGGATTCCAAAAACCTAAAGGACAAACCATTAGAGAGAGAGGAGTAGAGAGAGAACTGGAGACATTCTTGGAGTTATTTTGAAAGATTTCTTCACCATTGGAGCTCGGGAATCAAGCTTGGAGATAGAGATTGAAGATCCAGATCATATTTTTGCATTCTCTCTCTTCTCTATGGGTAACTTACCTTCACTTAGGTTTTGAGGAACTCTAACTATGTTTTACTCATTTTGATGATTGTATGAGTACTCTATAATGATATTATTGAGTTCCTATTCAATCTATGCATATTTTCATGATTCAATTCTGATTTACTCAAGATTATTGATTTTGCTTTGATCCTATGAAAGGGAATACTCGATTAGGTCAATAGACCACCATTGATTAGAAGTACGAAATTGATTATGCGAGAGTGAGTCGATTCCTTACTTTGTATCGATTGAGAACCTCACTCGATAGAGGGAGCCTAGTGTTAAACTCCTTGATAACTTGTTCTAGAGAAGGATACGTCCCTCTAGGCAACCGATTACAGAGGGGCTTGATTACTTTAATCGAGATTCAAGGTCTAGTTAAGGACTTTCTGCCTTTTGAATGAATAGAGAAACAAGGTAGAGAATCATCAATCATTAATTCGGCTAGTGGATAGAGGAATCATACCTAAGTAGAGGTGGCAATTTCAATCCAATCCACCAATCCAATCCATCAATCCATTAAAAATATCCACCTTATCCAATCCATTTAAATCCAATCCATTTGATCCAAATCCAATTGGATTGGTGGATTCATGGATTGGATCCATGGATCATTGGAAAATTATGGGTTAGTACCTATAATTTTTATTTTTTACATTTTGGTACCTAAAATTTAATTTTTTATACGAAAATTATCATTGGAAAATTACGTTTTGGTACCTAAAATTTTTCATTGTGACATTTTAGTACCTAAACTTTTTACATTTTACATATTGGTCCTTGGTTGAGGATGTCATTTGGATTCATGGATAATCCACCAATCCACTTGATCCAATCCATGAATCCACCAATCCATTAGATCCAATCCATTTGATCCATGGATCCACCAATCCAATCCACCAATCCAATCCATTTGCCACCTCTATACCTAAGTGAATTCCCAACGTGTAATTAGATTAACTTTAACTGTAGTTTGCTACAATAGTTATAGTTCTTTTATCTTAATTTGTTTTGCTGAATAATAAATTAAAGGTGAGTAATAGTACGTAGTAACTTAACAAAAAAGGAAGAGTGTCATTGAACGCCTCTTTCTTGCAGTAGTTTGAAACATTAGGCTCTTTTATAGTGAATATGGATATGTCCAAGCTCCTTGCAAAAATAGAAAATAATTTCACTAGTAGGAGTCGATGAAATTGTGGTTTGGCGAAGTGAGCAAGAAAGGCAAATCTCGTCTCACTCAAGTGGATATTGAGCTTTGCTTGACTATGCAATCTTGTCTCTTCACGAAGGAGCTCACCAACACATTTTCCATGGATGTAATATTATGATGCAGAAGAGTTGCTCAGATATCCTCATATTCCGATCGTAGTTTCATAAGAAATTGCATCAATCGAGGACTAGAACGTTCTTGGATAATAGTAGTTGAATCGACAACAAAAATCAAGGATTAGAGTAGCAGATCATGCTCCATCCACAGATGGAAAACCGACCGATAGTAGGCTCAAATGTCTAGTTCCCCATATTCAAGTCGAGCCATCTCAGAATCCATTTCATACTTCTGTGATGCGTTTGTTTGAGAATGCATTTCAGCCAAGTGCTACCACACATCACGAGTAGTAGTGAAGCCACTCAGACTCAACGCTATCCCTGGTTCGACACAGCTAAGAATCCATGTAATGGCTTGACATTACTGGTCGCTTGGTCATCCCTCTCTTTAATCATCACGTCATCGGCTAACTACAAAGATTATAGTTGACTGCAAACTAAGACGAATTTAATGCAAGTGGACGGTCATTCGATCAATGACCAATGATGAAATAAAATTTAAAGTGAGTGAGTAATAAGAAATAAACTGTGTTTGGGTGACAAACGTGAGAAGCCAATATAAACTGAGTGACCGAATTTGTAATATAGCCATCCGTCCCCTAATCCGCAGGACTACACGAGTCAAGTCCGACCATCTTCAGTGAGCTCGCGACTGGAAATCTCAGCTAAGACCAGTGGATCGGGCGGGAGGAGGAGAAACAGAAAGGAAGCCTGCAGAGAAGCAAAAGGAGATTAAGCTCACCCAAAATGGAGGCGACATTGAATTTCGAGGAGAAGGATTGGTTAGCATGTTGCGGCAGCACTAAATTCGCCAAGGAAATGGCGTCCGCGTCGCCCTTCTCCTCGCTCGATCAGGCCGTTTCTGCAGCCAGAGATATCTGGTTCAACAAGGTTTCCATCCTTTTTCCTTTCCTTCTCTCAATTCTTTCATTTTCCTGTCTCTGCTGATTCGTCACTGGAAAATCATTCTGATTGGGTACAAACCGTTGATTTTGAGGAATAAAAAGGTAGATGTTAATGGTTGGCTCGAAGCTTTCGCCGCTCATCCTCAGATTGGCCAATCCTCCGCCCCCGCTGCCGCTTCTCATGCCGCTTCTGAGTTCCGTTCCTATTCCTTTTAAGCTTCGATTTTGTTTCATTTCCTTGAATTGTCTTTCTGATTCCCTTGCGCCGGCGTTTCAGATGGAGTAAGGGAGAACAATCAACAGCGATATCCACTGCATCTACTTCCATCTTGCAGGTCTGCAACATTTTGGTCCGAACTTTGTTTCTCCCTTTCTTCCAATTAGGGTTTCATGAAACTGAAATCGGGTTTCTTTTGTAGGAACTAGCTGATTGGAATGCTCGGTACAGGCAAAAATTTGGGTTCATTTTCCTTATATTTGCATCTGGGCGGAGTTCTGGTGAAATACTTGTGGAGCTGAAGGTAAAACTTATTCTGGATTTACATATATTTACTACATCTGCTGCACTAATTTCCCCTTGCCTGCTTGGCTTATCGATTCATTGTGGGTTGGTGCAACCACAATCTACCTTAATGGTATCTAGTTGGTTAACATTAACTAGGAATTGAAAAAAATAGCTATCCATTCATCTATGCTGTTTCCTTGAATTTCTTATTTGTTTATCGGCAGTTAAGTTATATTGATGGCTTCATGCAAGTTGTGACATGATGCGATCTGTAACTTGATTTATACTTGTAGAAACGTTATGAAAACCGGCCTATAGTTGAGTTTGAGATTGCGGCTCAAGAGCAAATGAAAGTAACAGAACTACGACTTGCAAAGCTCTTCGCCACCAGAACAAGATCTGCTGCAACAGGTGATCAAACATTCCATCGTTTTATGGGTACAATGGTCAATAACGATGTTGATTTTGTTGATGTTATGGGGCTTATTTCTGGTTTTAGCATTTGCTTCTTGCTAGTGTGTTCTTCTTGGTAGTTTTGTAAGTGTAGTTAAGAATTCACATGGCTTCAGTTTTCATCTGCTCACTATTTATTGTTCTTTCTTGGGGATCTAGAAGACCGTGTGAGCATCATTGGAGGGCATTTTACTCCGACTCCCGAAGCTTCATCTGGAAAGCCTTCTCAAGAAGTACCAACTCGAACTCGTCCACCAATTACAACACATATATTGGATGTTTCAAGAGGGTCTCCAGCTGCTGGAGTTGAGGTGCTATTGGAAATGTGGCACGGTGCTCAACCTCGTCCATCATTTGGCGGGAGAGGAGATGCAGGCGGCTGGGTGTATCAGGGATCCTCGAAGACCAACACCGATGGTAGGTCTGGGCAACTGACGAGCATAGTTGATGCGGTCAAACCTGGAATATACAGAATAAGTTTCAACACGGGGGAGTACAATCCATCTGGGTTCTTCCCCTATGTGTCTATTGTGTTTGAGATCAGGGAGTCACAGAAGTTGGAGCACTTCCATGTTCCTTTGCTCGTTTCGCCATTCTCGTTCTCTACCTATCGAGGGAGCTAGAGCTAGAGGGTTCATTAACTCCCATTGTGCTTCTGGTAGTGCAGGTCATATGGAAGGGCTGGGTTTATGTAAAACTAGTGCTGAGATTTGTAGAGAATAAGCCAGCTTTTGTGTGAGTGGTTTCTCCTAGTTCTGCTTTTCATCAAATTGCAATTTGTAAACCGACTTTCTGGTTTGTACTGGTCCATATATCACTATATCAGTAATACTGCTGCTGCTTAAAAGTTAAATATTGCTCCGGTGAGAAAAAGCCGACGACAAGCGCCGGTTCTTCTTCTATTGATAATATAGTACCAAAACTTGTAGAAAGTTTCAATTTGGTTATGCAGATAATTCACACTTCCAATATCTGTCAATTCGATCCAGGATACAGGGAAACGACACAGAGCGTATGAAACGACATGTCGTTTTAACACACAGTTTCTCTGCTCTAGCGCCGTCTAGGGTCGTCGGCCATCTTAAAATGAATGGTGGCGGAGGAGAACGGGCGCGCCTCCACTAAATCGCCGAGCTTGGGAAGGAAAACATGGCCGTTACCAGAGCCTCCCTCTTCTTCCCCCCGCCGGCAATGGTTTCACCAATTCGATTTTCCCGCCACGATGCTCGACAGCCCTTCAATTCCAATCGCTATTCCCTACCACGGAAACCTCTGAAAATAACCGCCAAATCCGAAAAAACCCAACTCTCAAACCGCAAAACCAACCCCAGAACCCAAACCCAAATCGAGTCCGATGACGACGACGGCGGAATCCCCATGGAAGACATTAAAATCATCGCTCGATTCAAGTCCAGGCACAACTACATCCGCGTCCTCGAGGTCTCCAGAAGAGCCATCGACCACCCCCTCGCTGGCTCTCGCCTCCTCCTCCTCGACGCTCCGGGCAACATCCACAGCATCTCCTTCCTCGTCAAGTCCCTCACCGACACTTACTTCGACGTTTTCGCCACTCTGCCTCCGATTCTTCCCTCATCCGGGCCGGTCGCAATTCTCGGGTTCGGTGCGGGCACGACTGCCCGATTGGTTCTCGAGTTGTACCCGGACGTGATTGTTCACGGGTGGGAGCTCGACCCGTCCGTGATTGACGTTGGGAGAGAGTTCTTTGGACTCCACAAGCTCGAATCCCAGTACAAAGACCGGCTGTTCATCTACATCGGGAACGCTCTAACGGCGGCGGTGAAAGATGGGTACTCTGGGATTTTCGTTGACTTGTTCTCCAAGGGCAGTCTGATACCGGAGCTTCAGGATCCCAACACGTGGGAGATGCTCAGAAGGCGTTTGACGAAATGCGGGAGAGTGATGGTGAACGTTGGGGGCAGTTGTGTGGAGGCAGAGAACAAACGGCGGGATGGGAAGGCTGTAATGGAACAGACTTTGGCTGCAATGCACACGGTTTTCGGCGATCAGCTTCATGTTTTGAAGCTTGGGAAACGCTCCTCTGAAGATAGCACCCTGGCTCTCACTGGTCCGTTGCCCGATAGCAAAGCGTGGAAGACTGCGATCCCTCATAAAGCTCTGAGGCATTACGTTGACATGTGGGCGCCATTTTAGAACCTCTGGGTACGTGAAGGAAGGCCAGCACATCATTTTTTTCGGTACTCGACTTAATGCATTCTTCTTGTGTTCGTGTCTTCCCCTGAATGAAACAATATTGCACTAGGTTGTTGATTAATTGAAGTTTCTTGTTGCTTGTTAGCTGTAAATGCTGTAAGGGTGCAGCACTGGAATTCTTGGAAACTACCTGTTGCCTGTTGGTTTAGATTTTTTAAGGGTGGTGGATGCAAGTTATGCAACTAGTACATGTTCTTTTCCCCCCAACTTGACAAGAACAGTTGACATTATTGGAACAAATAGTAGATAGAAAGTAGGTTTCTGTCATCGAATACTCTTATGAATTGGTTGACTTTTGATTCAATAAAGCAAATCTAGCGATGGAGGGGTTGTGTTATATTGGCATTCTATTCGAGGGGTACCTTCCAAAGGCCAATCCCAAGCAACTCGTGAATTCTTTTTTCCTGCATGACCTAATGGACAACTAGATGAATATGATAGTTTAGTTAATGCTAAGTACCTTGCACAACGTTTGTTTTATGAGGAAAATGACTCTTAATCATCACACTTAAACATGTACAAACTATATATATACACCATTTGCAGCAAGTTCTTTTAGTTTGTATCTCTGCTTGTATCCTTGAATTCCTTCAGCTTGCTGGTTTTTTCCCATGATGACAAGAAAGTTGGCTGCAATCGCGTTGCTGCTAGTGCTGCATCTTCTTGCTGCTGATATTACTTCATCCTCTGCCTTGCGTCCTTATGGTAATTATCATACATACTAATCCATTCCCAGATTTCGTTTTGCTTTCTCTAAGTTGACTTTCTTTTCGAACTGTGGTAAACGCCTCAGAATATTAATTTCTGGGGTCAGTATGGTGAAAGGTGCGAGCTGTGTGTTTGATGTGTGATTTTGAATCTCTGCAGGTTATAAAGAGACTCTACTGCAAATTCAGAACTGGAGAGACGCAAATGGTGGTAAGAAGTCTGAAAATGGGGGAGATACTGAGATTCCAGGCAGGAGTAACTCGGTGGCCTTCCGGAGCTTAAGGACGAGTTTGCCGACCAGAGCACCACCGCCACCTGTAGTCAATCGGACGAAGGCATTCATCATAGTTTCACCCCCTCCTCCAAAGGTCTGAAGATGTAGTATATGATCTGATTGATTTCCGCAACAAGTTTATGATCATATGATGCTTTTGTGTGTTAGCGTTGCGGGTTGCCTATGATGTCGATGGCATAATGTTGTTATGGGATGTGGGTGTTCATAAATAATTTTTCAGAAATTAAGGAAGTTCGTCCAATTCTTTCAGGCTCGATTCACCTGTAATTTGAGTTGACCAGAAGTTGGTGTCTTCAGGTTGGCCAAAATGTTGATGATCAGTCATCTGGCTGGAACCAAATTGATTAACTCGCAAATCTGATTAAATTGAAACCCGATCCATTCATAGCTTTATTGGAACATGATATAACTACTTAAACCTGCTCGAGTCCATCGATGTGTAATTAGGATTTAGGTTAAAATCGAAAAATCGAACCCAAATAGAACCCAAATAGACATCCCTATGTGTAATTGAGACCCACCACGATGCAAACATGCGATCCCAGTTAACCAATGATCCATTTAGCCGCAACTCGATTGGTCTATGGGCCAATTGGCATAGAGTATTGAATCTATACTAGACCAACAAGAAAGTCAATCAATTCATAATATGATCTACCAACCTGACCAATACTGAAGGCACCTTGTTTATCAAGTTATCTAGAGTCCACTCCACGCCGATAATACAGATTGGTTTTCGCATCACTGCAATTAACTATTTTCCCCCCTACAAGTAATGACAATGGAAAGAAAGAATATATACAATCTACCCAGGATTCCTCCCATAGCACCACCTTTTAGTGAAGCCAACCTACAAAGCCGGAAGAACTTAACTCAAGAGGAGAAAGTAACAGGGTTTTTGCGCCACTCTATGGGCAACCCCGTTTGCAGTTTTAGGAACTGCCCTAAACTCTAAAGAGACAGAAACCGAAGACAGAAGATGAAGACAATCACGAAGCACAGGTCCTCCGAGGGAGTCTGAAGATACACCCTGTCGAAGCTGACGAATCACTACTTATGAATCACCTTCGATAATGACGCGAGGTAGGAACTTGGAGACCATGAAGGAAATGGCATCCTGTGCTGGAAGAAGTTTTGCGAGGTGATCAACAATGCCAGGATGCTGGGACCTTACTGACAATGCCACATGCCCGTCTGTCCCACGAACAACCAGGCCAGACAAGCAACCGAAATTACGAACAACGACATCAAAGCTTATCTTCAGAAAATCATTAGGAGGAGGAATTCAGGAGGGATGGCGGGGGTCGAAGAGGAGGGATTGACGCAGGAGGGAGCGAGGAAGAGACTTCACGAACTTGGAAAAAACATTGACGAGCTAGAGACTGGGCAGGTGGTTGATAATGCTCAAAGACCACCTTATTACGAGACTTCCAGATCCTCCACAATACGCATACGTATAGGAGAACATGGATTTTTTTTTTGGGGGGGGGGGGCTCAGAAAGCATAACATGTCGCCACTAGAGACTAAAAGTCACAGTCAAGGCTGACACAATGAAATCATTTAGACCCATAAGTGACCACAATCAGGTGGCTAATGAGCATCTGAAGAACATGTATTCAATACTTTCCCAACTCCTCCAGCAAACATGACATCGGGTCAGACAATTAACTCCTCTAGGTTCAAGTGTTACTACTGTTGGTAGAATCACTTTCAGGCATTGCCTGATGAAAAACTTCAGCTTAGGAGGAACTTAAATATCCCACGTCTTCTTCCAGATAGAAGGGTCCATAATTTGAACCAAGTGCTTACGACTCGAGGCTAAAGAGATTTCTAATACCAGATGGTATCCGGTTCTAACGGTATAAGATCCATTTTTTGGTAAAATGCCAAATTCTTGTGTTCCTTTGATGGCATTTAGGGAAAGGGGTCTTACATATAAGGGATACCGATCTAGGATCCAAAATAGTATTGAAGTCTTGGGATACGCCACTCTCCCCTACCTTCTCTAATAAAGAAATAGACTCTTGGGGAATTTTTAGGATCCGGGAGGCGAACCAATGGAGTAATGAATTTCTTTGGAACTACCCACTTGTCCTGGAAAGCTATAATGTCTTGTCCATCCCCAACTTGCCATTTTTTAAACCTTGAAGAAGGAGATCTCTTCTAAACAATAAGTTGTGCCATTCCCATGAGGGATTTGATCCAACATGGGCTTCCAACAATGATGTTTGGTTGAAGTATCGTCCTCTATAGATGGAACCTAGGAGAGAATTTGGATATTTCCAGATCCGCCAACACTGCTTGGCGAATAACGCCTGATTAAAGCCCCCAAAGTCTCTAAATCCTAGATCCTCGTGAAATTTACTGTGGGCTAAGCCTTTCCAGGAATTACTAAAGGCCCCAAAGTCTAAAAAAAAAGGCGAGAAACCATTGGACAAGATGCTCAGATTCTAACGCCTTATAGGTATCCCACTATAATGAGCTATTTATGAGGTACTAATCCAACTGTAAAAGCTGAAAATTACTTTCATAACCAATCCAATAGTAAGACCAACTTTAGTGGTGGGCTGAAATTCCAAAAAATTGGACCAACATCACTTTAGTGTGGTTTCAAAGGCCCAAAAATTTCATTTGGTCTTGAATTTGGTTCAATTTTGGACCAGAAAAGGACAAGTCCAAAACTTGGCGAGACCACAGAGGGAGGGAGAGCCGACGCGCTTGAGGGGGGAGATTGCTCGACAGACGTGCGCTCTGGCACACGCATTGCATACGCGACGCTTCCTCCAATAAAGTCGTTGTATGTTAAAAAAATACATTTCAACACCCACACTCTCCCCCAATGACTCTTTCAGCCCCAACAACTAGTTTTTGCCAAATTTCTCTATATATACCCCCAATTTCTTCACTTCCACTTCATCCCTTCCATTTTTTCCCTCTCAATTCTCTCCAATTGTGATACTCATCTTCTTCCAAATGCCTGATTACGTCTCAAAGCAATCACCCACCAAATTGTTAGGAGCCCGAAGCGAGTTTTGTGCAAAGCATGGTTTGAAATTTCAGAGGTTGGTTCTGTCGGCCATTATCAATTTGGGCCTGAGTTTTGGAGGCGATTTGGGTTAGTATTTGCGAAGAATAGCACGTGTATTCCACGTCCTGACGAGGCACTGCAAAATCGATGGAAGACCAGACTCAAGTTATGTGGTGCCTGGAATGCGACGTCGAGAAGAGCAAGCGCGACATCCATGAATGGAGAAAACCTCACCAATGTAGTGAGTCAAGTGCAATTAAGGATTATTATGAAATTAATTTGTTAATTGATTAGCTTGTTCATATTAGTTAAAAATACTTTTTAAAAATTGCATGTTGAGCGAGCTAAAAATATTTACAAGGCAAACATCGGAATGCCTTTCTATTTGCAGCATTGTAGGGAGATTTGTCAACATTGTCCAAATTTTCTGCAGCAATTTAATTTCCCCATGCCACCCATTCCACTAATGAGTGGATCTTCATCGGGCTTCCTATCTGGCGAGAGTGATAGCCCCGATGTTCAAACTTCTCCTTTTGTGATCAATCGTCTCGAAGGCTAGGATAAGCAAAAGAAGAAGAACACAGGAACTCCATATTCTTTGTCGGAAAGTTGGGACAAGAGTATGACCACTTTGGTGGATAATTCGAACTCACACAAGGCTAGCACTCGCTAGAGAGGAACGCAGAGTTGGTTGAAAGAGAACCAAAAGATAGAGCAAGGGAATTAAGGGAGAAGAACAGACATGAGATGATGGTAATGAATAAGGATCTTTCTCAAATGATTCCTCGATCTCAGACTTGGTATCAGAGTCAAAAAGATGACATTGTGGCTTCTTACCAAGATGGTCCCGATATTTAATATTTATGTAGTTTTGTGGTACGTTTGATGTATGCTTATCCTTGTATTTTTCATGTATTTGATTTATGTTTGATTTACTCTTTTCTTCCATTGCTAGTGCGAGTACCTTATTTATCAGACACATAACAAGGAGATACATTAAGATAACAAGGAAATACATTAAGATAACATAGAAAATACATTAGGAAAACGAAGGAAATACATTAGGGTACCACTTTCTTCATTTTGACACAACACACGACTACTCTCCTCCATGTATGATCCAGAAATGCTCAATCAAGCCGTTCCGCAATGCGTGATGTCCTTTTGGATCTCGAATCCTGTTATGCCTTGCCATGTACTCCATAAGAGTATGAATGTTATGTTCGGGTGGATCCCATGTGACATTTGGATTACTCTCGTAATCAATGTTCACCTTTTCTCCATCCTCATACTCATACATATGATATTCCACTATCATATTATGCATAATAATATAAGTTAACATGATGTCACCAAGGGTTTGCACATCCCAAAAATGTCCAGGGCCCCTGAAATGGCCCATCTTTGTTGAAATATGCCAAAGGCCCACTCAACATCCTTCCGGTAAGCCTCTTGACACCTTACAAACAACTTTTTTTTTTTGTTACTTGGATTGCTAATAGTCTTCACAAATGTAGCTCACTCAGGATAAATTATGTCAACAAGTAATAACATTGATCGTACGTCTGACCATTTATCTCATAAGTGACCTTGGGAACCAGTTCTTGAGTTTCTTGATATCATTGTTCGATCCAGGGATTCCAAAGAAAGGCATGCCAAATCCATGTGTTGTATGACGCCACAACTTCGAGGTCAGTTTTTGATTTCTTCTTGTGACCAGTGAATTGGTCTGCCCACCCAGTTGGACAGTTCTTGCATTCCCAGTGCATGCAGTCGATAGAACCAATCATGTCCGGAAAGCCACGTTGTGCAACATGATGAAGAGGCGACGAGTATCATCTATAGTTGGTGCACGCAAATATTGAGCATAATGAATGCTGGTGACAGCCGAGCAAAATTTCCTTAAACACAATAGTACGGTGCTCTCAGCCATTCGACATTACTCATCCAAAGAGTATGCTGAGCATCCATAGGCAAGCATGCCAAACGCAGAAGTAAGCTTCAGATGTGGGGAGAATGAGTCACGACCCACAACATATACCCCTTGCTCGAAGTAATCATCTTACTGAACAATATTGTTCATGACTGTACATGGGCGCTGGGCCGTGCTTGAGAGTTGGGCCGGCACGACACGGTCATGCTTCGGGCCATTTATTTCGTGCCGTGCTTGGCAAGACCCGTCAGTTTTCGTGTCGTGCCATGCAAGTGCATTTGTTAACTTTGCTAGGCCCGGACCAGGCCTAGGCACTGTTCGAATCGTGTCGTGCCTATTTGTGCTCGTGCCATGCTCGTATTTGTGTTTAATGAAAAGGACGAAAACAAAAGAGAGAATGAAAAAGAAGGTGAAAATTGGACGGGGGAAGATAGTATTAACCGATAATGTTTGAGAAAAGTAACAAATAAAGGGAAAAGAAAATTGGAAGTATAACGAGTGTGATTTGACTTTGTTAAATTCTTTGTCCTCTTTTACTTATGTTAGTAATTACGTATATATCTTTATGACACTTCTAACAACAACAAATAATTATTTTTCTACTTGTGTTTTGTAATATGTGAACCTATAATTCTTTTTATATTTATTTTCTATCAAATAAATATTATTTTCGTGCCATGTCTGTTCTGTACTCAATAAAGTCTCGAAAATATTAGGCCCGACACGGCCCACTTATATACCGTGTCGTTCCCGTGCCCATGAAGTTTAGGCCCGATACGGCCCATAAATTATTTGTGCTCGTACCGGGCTGGCCCATTTATTTCGTGTCAGTGCTCGTGCCGTGCTCTAACCGTGTCGTGCCGTGCTAGCCCGTGTGCGGCACGGTCCGGTGCCCAAGTACATACATGACTCAGTTGAATAAGCCAGGTGGTATCTGATATCGCCTTGTGAAGGCCTTAGCATCGTAGGTTGGATTTGGGTTGAAGTAGTATTGCATCAAGAGCTTGTGACCTTCTTCCTTGTTACGTCTCACTTTTTTTGTGTTGATCAATGAACTGCCACATGATGAAGTTACTTGATGGTAGGAATGGCAATGTGGTAGGTCCGAGGTGGGTGTCTCGATACCCATACCCGCCCCATGGCAGGTCGGGTCCAGGGCGGGTAATTTATAATGGGCGCGGGTCGGGGCAGGTCAACCCAATGGGTACGTAATTTATGCGACAAAAATTAGAAATATTCGTTATTTTTATTAAAAACCAAGAAAGAAACATAATATGATAAAATGTAGTTAAATTATTGGAGAAATTGAGGTTTTTACCTATTTACAACTTTATTTTAGCTAAAATATGATGCAATAAGAGCTAAAATATGATATAATTATAGCTAAGTAATTTGACTAAGACTACATGTAATTTAGGCAACAATGGGTCGAGAATGGGGCGGGTCAGTACAGGTCGTGATATGATCGTACCTGGATCAATCTACAAGCTAGAAAGGATTGGATTAAGAACCATCTCAAGCTATGTGAAGAAACCCAAAATCTGTCCAAGTGTTTTACTTATTTCAGCTACCCTACTTTGCACTCGAGTTTCTTCCAATTGGTGTGATGGAAACGGGCAAATGGGGGCTTGTTTTGAAGCTAGGAAGTTGCTCTATAAGATAGAGTGTTTTGGAGCTCGAGAAGAATCCAGGAGGGTCGAGGTTGAAGCTTCTCAAAGACCTAAGTCAAACCAGAATTCTGCCTGAAATTGTCTAAGGCATGGAGCATGTTCAACAAGGAGACTTTGAAGGCCTATTCGAAGCACCTGGAAGAGAGTCGAGTATGGGGGATTGGACCACATGAAAATACAGGTTATTTGCTACAACGATGTGGAATTGGTTGATCAAAAACCTCCCTTGAAGTCTTCCAATGAAAGCTTGCAAGATCGTATGGAGACTGGCCGAACTGCCTTGCAACGCAACAATCCGAGTCCTTTGCGGATTATGATTTCTTTTAAACCTTGTTTTATTTGAGTTTCTTTTCCAAGTTTGTTTGTGATTTGGACTTCATAGTAGTTTGTGTAGTTTTTCTAGCTCTATTTAAAGCCTTCAAGTGTGTTGTAAACTTCTTTGATAAATTGGATTGAGAATTAAGCCCTAAACTGAGTTCTTCGCAGCTAGTTTAGTTGAGAGCTTGGCCGACAAAACCAAGCTCGATTGTGCTCTTGTATCGATTAAAAACCACCTTGATCATGGGCGAGCATCGACTTATAATTGACGAGCCTTCCTCCAGGTGTAGGATTGCACTCAATTTCCACCTTTCCATCCGAATCTGTTTGGAGCGATCAATTGCGAGATTCGGTTGAACTTTGGGCGTAGGAGTTCGTGTTCAGCAATTTCGGTTGCATCAAGTGGTATCAGAGTCTTGGTTCAAACTCAGTGGCCAAGACGAAGGGAAACATCGAAGAAGTTACGGGTTGGACAAGGTCAAAGGGCCCTGTTTCCAGCGACCTTGCCGTTCGACGTCAGAAACCAAAGGAGGAAGCATAACTTGAATTCGAAGCTCTGACCGAGGACTCGACAATGCCAAGACAACCATTTAATATGGTGGACTTCCTAGCCCAGATTGATGCGTGATTCCAAGCTCAGCTAGGCCAATTCAAGCGAGAAATCGACCAGCGGTTCAATGCAATGGTGCTACCGGAAAATTGAGCTAGAGTAGGGGAAGTTCCCGTCGGTGAAGTTCCAGCTGGAAATCCGGCTTTATTAGGTCGAATCGAGGAAATTGAATGACGTCTAGTCGTAGAAGAACCCAATCATGATCGCCACTAGCGAGGGCGGCGTGATCAACAGGAAACAGAACCTGTCCTTCCCCAGGGAATCAAATTTTCCATTCTAGCTTTTTAGGGGACGATGAATGTGTCCACGTATCTTGATTGGGAACGGTAGATCATAATTTTTTTTCCAATGCGATCATTTTAGCGAGCAACAAAAACTGGCAATGATCACATATGAGTTCTTAGAGTATGCTGCATAATGGTCGGAGTAACTCCAAATTCGTTGACGATGAAACCTCCAGGCTACAGTGACAACATGGGACGAATTGCGAGGCTTGATGAGGGAGCGGTTTGTTCTAAGATATTACCTATGCGAAATCCATGAATCGTTACAAAGTATTCGTTAGGGATCAAAGGGGGTTGAAGAGTATTTCAGAGAGTTGGAATTGCTCTTACTTCGAGCAGATGTTCCAGAGGACAGGGAAGCTACAATTGCACGGGTTTTACATGGATTGAACCGCGAGATTCGACACGAGGTCGAGCTGAGGCCCTTTGTGGACCTGGAAGAAGCTGTTCATATCGCTTTAAAGGTCGAGAAGCAGCAAAAGGCCTCGACAGGACATAGATTTTCTCCAGCGGTGAAAGCCACGACAGAGTCAAATCCTGACACCAACCCAACTCAGCCACGAACGGATGCAACAAATTAGCACCCACAAACGCTAATCCACTTCCCACAGAGCGTTTTGGATCAATTTAGTGCTTTAAATGCCACGGTAGGGGCCACAAGGCGAACCAATGCCCGAATGTTAAGGCATTGGTCCTACGAGACGGCGAATATGTCTCTGACGAAGAAACTGGACACAAGGAGAAGGAGGGAAGCTCGTCGGATGAAGATATTGATGAGGAGATTGAAGCTGAGAAGGGCCCCTGTCTGGAATGAATCTATGAGTTCTGACTCTGGAACCCGAAGCGGATGAAGACCAACACACCATTCTCTTTCATAAAAGGTGTTTGGTTGGTGGCAAATGTTTGTCAGTGGTCGTCGACGGAGGCAGCTGTACGAATGTAATCAGCCAGGACGCCGTCAAGCATCTGGTTTGGCAACAATTAAACACCCAGAACCTTACAGCTTGCACTGGCTCAATGACTATGGGTTGATCAAGATAACAAAGCAAGCTCGGATGGCTTTTGAAATCGGTCGGTATAAGGACGAATTACTGTGTGATGTTGCGCCGATGAAAGCTGCCCATCCGTTGTTAGGAAGATCCTGGCAGTTTGATCGAGCAGTAATCCATGATGGAGGAACAAATTGCTACAAGTTCAAGCTTGATGGGAAGAAAATTGTTCTGAAACCACTGTCCCTAACAGAGGTTCGCTCCGATCAACGACGGCTGGCCGTGAATCAGGCTAAGAACGGTGAGGAGGCAAGTGGGGGGAAGAAGAAGGCGAGCTTATTTGTGGGTCGTTTTATGCTGACGGGCTTGAAACGTCAGAAAATTCGGCGACCCAGCGCCAAACACGGTCTCTATTCTCCAACGCGGCAAGTCAGAGCAGGAGAGAGGGAGAATTGGGTTGCACTCAGGGGGACAATTCGGCCCGAGCCAAGGATTCTGTCGCATTCCCTACTATACAAAGAAGCTCTTCCTTGGGTTGGATTGAGTCGGTTGTACCCTTAAATCAAGATACGATTCGAGCAAAATATGCCCCGAAGGAGCTCGAATACGTCGAAAAACCGAGCGAATGAGTTAGGATGATTGGGAATAAATTGATCCAAATGGCTGCTACAAAATCATCACAGGTAGTCCTAGGAAGCTCTCGGATCGCCCTAATTAGCTCAAAGATCGCTGAGGAAGAAATGCCCAAATCGAATTTGGACTTTCTGGATTATGAAAATTTGAACGTAACAGTTGGCGGGAAGGAGGAAAACGATGATTCGACAACGAAAACGCAACGTCGAGGCATGGGACGGGTTTAGGAGTTCGAATGGAAGTCTAACGAAGATCTTGGAGGAGGTGAATTAGAGTGGCGATGTTCACAGCAAAAAACCCCAATTTCAAGGATGATGAACTCTGCCCTAATTCTTCCAAAAACCCAATTGGAGCAAGGATCTTTCGCTCCAATTGGACCACATGAAAATACATGTTATTTGCTACAATGATGTGGAATTGGTTGATAAAAAACCTCTGTTGAAGTATTCCAACGAAAGCTTGCAAGATCGTATGGAGACTAGCCGAACTGTTTTGCAACCCAGCAATCCGAGTCCTTTGCGGATTAGGATTTCTTTTAAACCTTGTTTGGTTTGAGTTTTTTTTTTCCTGAGTTTGTTTATGCTTTGGACTTCGTAGTAGTTTGTGTAGTTTTCTAGCTCTATTTAAAGCCTTTAAGTGTGTTGTAAACGTCAGAGTTGATTAATTGGATTGAGAATTAAGCCCTAAACTGAGTTCTTCGCAGCTAGTTTAGTTGAGAGCTTGGCCGACAAAACCAAGCTCGATTGTGCTCTTGTATCGATCAAAAACCACCTTGATCATGGGCGAGCATCGACATATAATTGATGAGCCTTCCTCCAGGTGTAGGATTGCATGCAATTTCCACCTTTCTGACCATCCCAATCTGTTTGGAGCGATCAATTGCGAGATTCGGTTAAACTTTGGGCGTAGGAGTTCATTTTCAGCAATTTCGGTTGCATCAGGTCGGGTCGATGAGAGGTACCCATGCCTGCCCCGCCATAAAACAAGGCAAACAGGTCGGGTTAATCGGGTCAGGTCGAAATTGCGATCCCTACTTGATGGTGGCGAGGATCGTTTGCGCTCATTATGAACATCTCAAGGTATTCACGCTCAAGTTGACACTCATACTCCCATTGCCTATCATTGGTTTCTTTTTGCCTCTCATAAGCTTCTCTTTCCATCTCATAAGCTTCTCTATCAAGAGAATCCATGCAGGCGAAATAGTTTTGGGTGGCTAGAGAGAAGAATTGAGGATCAATGTGTGTTTTCAAGAAAGAAGGTTGAATGGTTGATGAGTTCAAAACCAAGTTAGATGGTTCATTTATAGAAACCCGAAATGATTCCTTCTGTAAAAAAATTTAAAGTTGAATGAACAGTTGGTGACACAATTCATTATGATCAAAGTTGAATGAGTAGTTGATGGCACAACTCAATCTGACAAGAGCATGTGATGAATCTATGGCTATATGAACCAATAATGGTGTTTTCGTCATTGATTATGTCATATTTATATATAATTTTTTATCTCCAAATTCAAAAAATTTTAATCGAAACATTCGTATTCATAATTTTGATAGAAATTTTATAACCATAACTTTTATTTTCAAACTATGAAAAAATGGGGGGGGGGGGGCAAGTAGGGATGACAGTAGAACCCGAATTCCCAGGTATCCTACCCGACCCAACCCCGTCAACGCGAGTAAAACCTGCTTTGACTGATTGCGGACTGGGTTAGGGTTTAAACCCGCTATACTTTGTGCGGGTTGGGTTTGGGTTTAGTCATATCTAACCCGTGGATACTCGCACCCAAATCCATACCCCCACGACCCACGGAACCCTTAACTAATCAACTATATTTTTTAAACTAATTCATAACACTTTCAATTAATAATATTATTTGTGAATATTTATCTTTAATGTTGAACAATTAGTATGAATGATTTGTGAGTTAGTGTGTATGTAGTAGACAATAGTAGTGAAAACGAGTGTAATTGCATCTTTGTACATGAACCCATGGGTATCCATGAACCTGCGGATACCCAGAAGGTTGGGTTTGAGTTTTACAAATCCATTGGGTTTTACCGCAGGATTGTTTGGTGGACCCATGCATTTGGGTTTGGCATAACCCGGCCCAACCCGACCCATTGCCATCCCTAAGGGGAAGGAGAAGTCACATGTGCAATTAAATGGAGAAGAAAAAAATCCACCCCACAACCCACATAATTCTCTCCACAATCCACAAAATCCACCCCGAAAATCCAGGCCACAGGTTTCTTAAAGTCGCCGAGAAGTTTCTTTAAAAGTGGACATGTTTGTAAAATTTTAAAAGTTTAGGTATCAAAATGTAAGAGAACAAAATTATAGGCAATGCAGTCAAAAGCGCGATTCTACGTAGAAGCGGAACAGGGGTAAAATCGTAAAGCGTAGAATCAAAGCGTAAAAGCGTAAGTTTTTGATGCATACTAAAAAATAACTAAAATTCTATTAAGTAGGACATACACTATGCAAAATATGAATGTACAGAATTTAGATAAGTTAATTAATACAAGCGATTCATGCCTAAAGTAGAGCAACTTATAGCATCTTAATAAAAAGTTCATAAACATAAATTTTAACAATAAGCCACTTTTCCCAATATGCTAATGAATTTGGGAAAAGCCTAACTAATGAAAATTAGATTACTCTATTGAAGTTGAGAATGCATCCAAGTACCTGATATGTATCTTTTAATCTCAAATGTATCATATTGTTGGTGATTTACTTTTAAAATGTACTTTTTTAATTGATTTCATGAAAAGAATACTCGTTTAGTGAACTAAAAGCGTAGAAACGTAAAGCGTTTTGGTGAACTAGAAGCGTAAAACCGTAAGTTTTTAAGCTTTAAAGCGCAATTTAGTCCGATTTTATACACTTAAGTTTTTATATGGAAACGAAAGCGTTTTGGTGACCTAAAAGCGTAAAATCGTAAGATTTAAAGTTTTAAAGCGCGATTTTGACTGCATTGATTATAGGTACTAAAATATAATTTTTCATCAATATTTTTAGGACTTATTTGTAAAAAAATTAATTTTAGGTACTAAATATTTCGATATATTAAGTTTAGGTACATAACCTATTGTATACCTATTACAACAATGTAGAGAAAAGAGGAGGGGAAGGAGAAGGGGTAATATCATGGTGTTAACCCTTAAGGGGTAACAAATTTGTGAAGAATTTTTTATCAATACTAATAAACTTGCCTAATGACTAGTTAGAGAATTACTTTTGCGTGTCAACTCACAATCAACCACATCCATCCATCACCCATCCAACCTAATTCAAAATATAATATGGGTTGATAGCAATCTAGAATCATATGAACTCTTAAAAAAAATAAATGAATAAATTTTGAGACCGAAATCAACCCATCTCTGGACTACTCAATCATCTCTAAATTATACATAAGTTAAGATACATTCCAACCTCCGTTATACATCAAAATGTATAAAACGCACCCTCTTACGTACTTTCTTTCCTTGCATTATAATTGATCTCTCAACAATTGCTTGATAGTTGACGCTAAACAGTGATACCATCAAAACGCTAGCTCTTTATTCCTTACTAAGATTGCTAGCTTCATCAGTACTTAATAACAAACTGCCTCTAGTCCTTCTTTTATACACAAAGTACAACATGCTACCGTAAAACTCAAGAAGATTTTTCTTAATTGAATGGCAACTTGGAAGTAAGTAAATTTTTTTTTTTGTTATAACGACAACTTTGAAAGTATTTCTTGACAACTTGGTTAAATCAAGAAAACAACGAGCTTCCATCGACTGAATCACCCTATATCTAGGTTGGTAAACCGATTCGGTAAGATTAACCAAACTAGTTATAAGAAAATACTGTTTCATTGAAATACAAAATTGGTATAAATGAATTCCATAAGTTTTGAGCAATTCATTTTGAAATGAAATATTTTTGTGTTTGGTATTGAAAGGAATTTATTTTCAATTCTAAATTTTGAATTCTACGGAATTGGAACTAGTTATAGCAATTCCGAGGAATTAAGATAGAATTTTCAAATGAATTCCACAAGTATTTACTAATTATAATAAAATGACATGATTATCCTCTTGTATTAACTAAATTACTTATACATATGACATACCAAACACCAAAATACATTTGACAATGAATTCTACACGACACTTCAATAATTTGAATATAAAATACCAAACATAGGATTTCATTTGACAATAAATTCTACACGGTAATTCATTTTACAATAAAATGAATTCTCAATTCATTTGGTGCGTCAAACGGTCTGCTAGTGTTAATCTAATCGATAAGGACAACATAAACTATTTTAAAACTAAAACTGACTCAATCCTGTTTACGGTTTTAACCTAACAAGCCAGAACCGCTAATACTTGCCTGGTTGGTTTCTGGCTAACCGAAAGAAGAAGGAAAAAAACCGAATCCAAGTCATGAGTGAGGTTTACCATCCATTTTCGGAAAGTGTGGATCTATATTTGGCTTTCCCTTAACCTGCACATAATTTACATGTCCTTTACAACTCCTTAAGCAACGCCCCAATAAAGCCCATGCATGCATCTTGTTCTGCGAACTCAATCTCTCCACCACCATTCACCTCTATATAAACATATGCATTAAACTGATCCCACCACCATCATCATCCAACTTACCACACACACATCAAATCAAAATACCCAATCCCACAGCTCACAAACCATGGCTACCACCAACACATCGTCTCATCATCTCCTCCTGTTCCTGGCAGCAACCTCCTCCATCATACTACTAATCTCTTCACTCTGCCATCACTCCCACGCCCAGAACGCAGCGCAGGACTACCTAAACGCCCACAACTCTGCTCGGGCACAGGTTTTGTTACGCGTTATTTACGACTTACAACATTGTTGCATCGCGCGTATCAGGATGGTACGATTCATATAATAACGCGATTCTTTTCAAACTCTCGTTTTTTATAATTAGGTTGGTGTGGCCAACATCACTTGGGACGCGACGGTGGCTGCGTACGCACAAAGCTACGCCAACTCCAGGGTATCGGACTGCAACCTGGTCCACTCCGGGGGCGCTTACGGGGAGAACCTGGCCAAAGGAAGCAGCTCCACATTCAGCGGGACCAGCGCCGTGAACCTTTGGGTGGCAGAGAAACCCTACTACGACTACGCTTCCAACGCATGCACGGGAGGGAAGCAGTGTTTGCATTATACTCAGGTGGTTTGGAGGAACTCGGTGAGATTAGGGTGCGCCAGGGTGCAGTGCGCCAACGGCTGGTGGTTCGTCACTTGCAACTACGATCCACCGGGCAACTACGTCGGCCAGCGCCCTTACTAGCTCATCATCCTATATTCATCTCTCGGCAGCAACATTGTTGAAGTATGCTACACTATAATTATATGATTAATCATTGATCTCACCCAACCCTTAAGTCATATTACCTTAATACTAATATATTGTAATACATAAACGATATAACATCATAATGCATGGTATCTTAACTATATATATACTTTCAAACAATATTGTATTTTGATTTTGTTCCCATGGGATATACGGGGATGGTTGTAATGAGTTGCTCCATCAAGGAGGGTTTACAATAAATCGAAAGAAGAATTTATAATTTGAGTATCACCTCATCAACATGCACTTGTTGTTTTATATATCAACAAAGTAGTTTCATGGCAATGCCTCGTGGCGTTGTCTTGTGAGTTGTGAAATCTCTTATTCGATATTCTGTGTGTTGGGAATTATGGTGGTGTTGTTTCTTGCTCTCGGAACACTCTCAATTTCAAACTCTCCATTGTCTTTCTTGATCATGGATAGTCTAGAAAACCCGAAATAGAGAGGGTTTCGAACTCAATCAACCACATACTCATTCTCTTGCTGCCAAATTTTGTTTAACCAATTCGAGGAGTTTTCGGCTACTTCCCTTTCTCCTCTGTCTCCTCCCCCTCCCCCTCTTTCATCTCCTCCCTCTTCTATGCCTTCTTGAAGATAAAATTGATATATTGTTGTTCTTGGTGTTGCTATTTACTCACCTGGTGTGGTGGAAGATTAGTGACTCGCACGTGCATGTTTTGCTGGTTGTTAGATCTCTGCATCATGATTTCTAACAATCCTTTGTTGTGGAATGGCTAACTATCAGATATGTTCAAAATATTTGTGATAGAGTTTGAGAATAAGTGCACTAATATAAAAATTAAAAGATACAGGAGTGATAGAGATTATGAGTATCACTATAATTCTTAAAGAATCCTATAACTTAGATGGTATCATTAATGAAACTACTGCACCTTATTCTCCTAAAATGAATGGTAAGCCGAACGCAAAATATGATATTTACTAAATTGTTATGCTTAATAATGGCGCTGTTTGTCGTTGATGGGATTATATTTTTTTCATTGTTTGTTATGTACGTGCTTGTTTGTGCTCTAAAAATATTTGTAAAGAGTCACTCTACAAGATTTTGAAGAATAGACCACCTAATTTTTTCTATTTTACAACATAGGGCTGTTTAGACTATGTGAGAATCCTTGATCCTAAAAGGATTAAGTTGGCTAGTAGAGCATATGAATGTGACTTTGTTGGTTATGCTACCAATAAAAAGGCATCTATATTCTATGATTTGAATTCTCATACTGATGTGGAATCAAATGATGCCAATTTCGTTAAGACTAGATTTTTCATTTAAAATAAGAAATAGCGAGTGCAATATCTTGCCTGCTGTTAGAGATAACAGAACTAGTGGGGTAACGGATATGAGTTCGAACTCATACGTAGTTGAAGGCTAAATTCTCTAAGAATTTTAGTTAATATTTTACAAGGTTCTAAAAGGCGCTAGGCGTAAGGCAGGCGCTCGGCTCTTGACTTGCGCCTTGCCCGATTAGGCGTAGACTAGGCGCGCCTAGGCGTTTAGAGCATATATGGAAAAATTCTCAAATATTTCCTATTTTCTGGAATAATTCATATAATCCAAGTACATATAAAATTAGCAATGCCTAGTTCTTAACAGTAAACACTTAACATAACAAATAACAAGCAAATAGTGACCAATCATATGCTAATAGGTGTTTATAAAGGCAAGAAGCTTGTGCTACGTACCGAGGAGAAGGAAGGAGCAACAATTGACGAGTTTCGACTTTATTTCCCACTATAGCAGCGGAGCGGTGAGAAGAGTGATCGATGACTTTCTCCGGCGGCGGCAGAGAGCAGCAAATGGGGCGAGAGCTAGGGCGGCAGGCGGTAGCAGATGGGGCGAGAGCTAGTGCGGCAGGCAGCAGCAGGTGTTACTTCCCGTGTTTCTGATTTTCTAGGGCAAGAGGCAAGTTTCTGATTTTCTAGGACAAAACGAAGAGTATTGGGTTTAACCGCCTAAGCTCGCTCAGGAACGCCCAGGCACGCCTTCTCTCCACTAGGCGCAAACTAAGCGATATTCCTACCTACTAAGCGCTACCAGCGCCTTTTACAACGCCTATGGCCAAGTCAAGGCGATCCTCCACCGCCTAGCGCCTAATTGAGCTTAGGCGTGTGCCTAGGCGCGCCTTCTTGAACCATGATATTTTACTAAGTATGCACACTTGAAGATCCTACAAGTCTGCAAGAAATTCTTAACTTCGATAGACGCCGATTTAATTTGTGGGAAGAAACGGTTAATGAAGAAATGGATATTTTGAGTCAAATATGACTTGACATCTTTAGACTTACCTCCTAGTTTAAATCCATGCTAATAAATGGATTCTAAAAAGGTAAATGAAGCATAATGGTTCAGTTGATAAGTACAAAACTCGCCTAATAGTTAAAGGCTTTAGGAAGAGTGAAAATGTAGATTTATTTGATACATATTCACTAGTATTCGGATAACATCCATTCAGATTATGATTGCTCTTTTTTCCCTTGAACAATCTTCTTGTGCATCAATTGGATGTTAAGACTACTTTTTTGAATGATTATTACTTATTAAGATGAAGAAATCTACATGGAACAACTTGGCACAATCAACTGTGGAATCATAAATGATAGTACTAGGCTAGTGAAGAAGTGACTTGGTTGAAAGGATTATTTCCAGAGATTCCCTTATGGAAATAAAAGACCAGTTCTGCCGGTATTGATCCATTGTGATATATAGCACCATAACTATTTTCTAAAGTTGAGAACTGTTACTATAATGGTAAGAGACGACGAATTCGTCATAAGCATAGTACTGTAAGAGAGTTCCTAACTGCAGGAGCAGTGAGGGTGAATCATTTAAGATCATAAGACAATCTACCTAATCCTTTGATGAAATGATTTGTTAGAGAGAAATTCCAAAATACCGCCAAGGGTATGAGACATATGCTCGTAGAATGATGAATTACACATGATGGTAGCCCAACCCATAGACTAGAAATCCCAAGAAATTGGTTTAATGGATAATAAAAAGTGTGTATTATTAGATAGATCATATGAAGCATGAATTCCTAAAGCTTATAGAGGTTAAGGTTATACTATCTCTTAATGAGATTTATGCTCCACGTGGAGTGAATCGCATTGCTTTGGGAGTACTTGAGTAGACTCACCTATGTGAATGTCGCGCATGGCCATAAACGCACAAACTGTTAGAGAATAACACTCAGAAAAGATTCGGTGTGCTATATTGTCAGAGAGAGAATTCAAGACTACGAGTGGCTACTTGTTGAATCTGAAGTGTATGCAACCACTATGTTAAGGTTCAAATCAAAATATACATTAGTTTATGCCTAATCTTATGTTGACTTATGATGCTCAGAGATATTTTCAAAACTATTCAAGTGAGGAATTTTTTGAAATGAGTAGCTTTTGAAAGCTATAGTGAAGTCACTACCACATTGCTGAGTGAAGCCTTGCAAATGGTGAGTAAAGATAGGATTCTATCTCCAAAGAGTGTTGTCCTTGAGGTTACCAACTTTTGTGGAAGATGGAGGAGCTAAATGACATTCAAACCACACACACACACACACACACACACATTTACATAGCAGAAACACGAAAGACTCTGTTCTTCACAGACCTCTAGTTTTTTCACAAACCGAAAGATAGCGTGTGGTTGTTTAATCATGAGGTGACTAGTTGATAGTATGTTGTGCGCAATACGAGGCAATACCACAAACATTTTAAAGAAAGTGACCTAATCCGTGACTCAACCAGATTTTGTAACCTCAATTTTACTTTTTCCCTTTCTAATGGGAATGGCGGAAATTAACGTATTGGTCCGAAAAGAAGAGTATCGGCAAGGAATAATACTATTGTACAATTGAACCCAAACATAGTCAAATGGTCCAATCTAAAGTGTATTGCCTATCCAAGCAAGTAGGAATAGACACTGAGTCTGTGGTTTGTGGGGATGTAGTAACTAGCTTGTTATGAAGTTTTCATCAGATGCCTAGTTAGATCATCCAGTTTTGGCTTGTTTCTCATTCAATATGAAAGACCGCCTCATCGACCACTGTGGGGACGACATTATGTTGTTAGGAAGAAAAAATTATGTCCACCTAATACTAGAAGTTTTTCCAGAGTTATTCTGGAACTTCACTTGTGTCTTTGGTGGATGCGGGGAAGTAAACCCCCAGCTCCTCTGGCGATTGAAAGTAAGCCTTTAGCGAAGAGATATCAGTATAAGATTATCTTCAATTAGCTACATATACACTTTGTTGACTTGGTTGATTTATTTCGTTTGTTCAAGATTACAAACTTTTCTTGGGATTAATTGACAGACTGGTCTTTGCTATGATCAATGCTTCTTGTTGCGTTGATTAGCCCACTGTGTCTCGTTAATTCTCTTATTTTGATGGATAGAATATAAGATCTCCTCCAAGCTAAGAACCATAAAATTTATTTGAACAAACTAGAAACCTTGATGAAGGTACAAGTTCAATTATTCAACCCTCAACTATATAACAAACACTCTCAATAATATGATGGAAATATTTCAATCAAAGCAAAATGCTAAAAAGGAAAACACACAAGAGCAAACTTCAGCTGCAAAGTAAATGATATCAATTGTCACCTGATCACATAGTGACGAAAGCATTTTTCAAACACTCTCGAGGTTTACACAAAGCTTCCAATGGCTCAGCTTTTGGTGTGGTTAGCCCTTGTCCTTCTGACATGTCCAATAACTCTTGGCCAATCCGCTCCCACTCAAAGCATTGAATCAAAACAGCCAAACCCACGCTCACGACCCGGTTTGCAAGTCCAGATCCAGGGCAGGACCTTCTTCCCATACCAAAGGGAAGTAATTTGTAAGGCTCCACCTCCACTCCTTCATGCCTCTCAGGATAAAATGCCATAGGATCTTTCCATATCGTTGGATCTCTATGAATAGCCCATGCATTAACAAGCAACATTGTCCCCTTAGAAATGTGGTAACCTCCAACGACACAATCCTCAGAGGATTGGTGTGGTACTAATGTTGGTGTCACCGGATGTAGACGAAACGTTTCATTTATGATGCATTGAAGGTACGGAAGTTTAGGACAATCGGATTCATCTACAATTCGGTTGTTGCCCACTACACTGTCTATCTCCGCTCTAGCTTTGCTGAGGACTTCCGGGTGGTTGAGTAAGAGTGACATGGCCCATTCTATCGTTGCCGCTGAAGTGTCTGTCCCTGCAAGTATCATTGTCTACAAAGACGAAACTATTTAAATTTAAAACGTTCTTTTTAATGTTTTGAAGTAAACATGGGTTCCAATTTAAATATAGACCATAGTAGAATAAATTGTTCAGTTCAATAATTCACATTTTAATGTAAACTAAAAACAACTACTCATGAAATTTTTAAAAGATAATTAAACAATTATTACAATTCATCATGGCAGATTTTTAACATGTAATATATAATTTAATCATGTCACTAATGAAGCACCCTCAAATCCTTACTCAAGCTTTATTAGGATGAATAGCTTTGAAAAACTATAAATGAAATTCCTAATTAATTATCCCGTATTTTCCCATAATACGAAAATAAGATGGATAATTAATAAAAGAAATATTATGGAGATAATTAGGATTAATTATCTTAATAGATTATATTTTAATTATGAGAGTAATTATCTCCCTAATTTTATTCCCAAAGAAAGAGGGAATATTTTGGGTTTTCTGCTCCTATAAATAGCAGACCCCGAGACCCTCTAAACACACCTCAGAGAGCAGAAACACGAGAAAGAGGGTGAGTTCATAGAGTTCCGGTTTTTGCACAAAACCGATGAGAAACAAAATTAGAGTTCTGATTTTTGCAATGAAGACAGTGTGACGAACGTCTTAAAAAAGCGACCTAGTCCGCCACTCAGCCAGATCGATAACCCTATTTTCATGTTCGGTTTATATAGCAAGCTTAGCATACAAATTGCATGGCGGATGATGATAATTAAGAATCGCTTACCATGACGTGGCCTTTGATAGTTTCGTCGGAGTAGGTCTCAGGATCGAATTCCTGCAAGCTCAAGAACGTGTCGATCATAGTCTTCCTCCCCGTATCATCATCCCTCTGTACACCGCCGTTTCGATTCTCATCAATCAAGCCTTGGAAGAAAGCATCGGTCCTCGCCTGTGTCTCCCGCATCCTCTTCTCCAGCCCGCTGAAATCGACCCACCTCAACGCCGGCAAGAAATCGACCGGATTCGACGTCCCACTCAGCTCAAACACATCCCTTATCAACTCCTTAAACCTCTCTCCTTCTTCACGACCCTCTTTCCCTTCCTCCCCAAAATATCTCTTCCCGGCAACCATCCTCATCACCATGTTCATCGACAAGCCCACCAGCCTCGACTTCACCTCTACCTTGCTGAAACCCGACACGTCAGCGGCGTTGACGAGTTCCCTGACGAAGCGCGTGACCTCGTCGCGGCGGATGTGGATGAAGGAGTTGAGGCGAGCGGTGGAGAGGAGCTCGACGGTGGAGAGGCGGCGGAGGTTGCGCCAGTGTGGGCCGTAAGGTGACGCGCCCATGGTGGTGTAGTTGTAGCCGATGATCTTCCAGCCCACGAAGTTGTTGGGCCGGTTGGCGAAGACGATGTCGTTTTTGTTGAGGCACTCCTCGGCTAGAGATGGGGACGAAACGACGATCGCGTTTCGGACTCCTAAAGTGAGAGACATGATGGGGCCGTACTTGTTTGAAAGGGTTTGTAACGTTCTGTGGACGGGCTGTTTCAGGAGATGGAGATGGCCGATGAAGGGAAGCGACGGCGGGCTCGGCGGGAGGTTTCTACGACGTCGTTTCGCTTCCGCGGAATTCGTTAGGAGGAGCTTGGAAATGAGGAGGACTAGGAAGATTGTGGGGAGGAAGTAGAGAGCCATGGTTCCCTCCATCATCCGACGATTTTGTTTAGAGACTTGTGAGCTGTAAGGCTTTGTTGTGTGTAGCTTTTTATATAGTGGTGTTGTGCTGTGAATGATGCCCGTCAATTAATGACGACGTGAAAGAAGATTTTGTATCTAGCTACCTTGGAGGCAGAGAGTGTAATTAACGTCATATTATTGTAAAGTAATTGATGGTAACTAGATGATGTCAACATGTACAGCCTTGTATTTTTCTCGACGGATGTTTAGTGTGTCATTGTCCGTCCGTTTGCCGTCCTTCGATTCTCCATCTCACACTTTTATTTCCGAAAGGATGATGTCTGTTCCGACTCCACGGATACGCATTATCTACAGCACAATTATAGTTACACCGGGAGATAATGACAAACAAAAGAAAATCAAACAGTATGTGTTTCGCGGCCGATACTCTGCGCGCTGTTATTAATTGATTGATTCTGATTTTTTTCTGGAAATAGCACCCAATTCCGAAAAACTATTTACGACAGATAGTTTATGTTTGTATGACAAATAATTTCTTCCAGGGATGTGTGGGAGTGACAGGGTCGCGGAAGACTTTTTTATATATAATCGCAGGGTGGGGGAAGTTAAGCATAGACATATTGAGTTTTTGAGCGCTTAGGCTTATTGGGGCTAAAACTTATTTCATTTTGAAAATTTTCAAATGATAGATGAAGGTTGTAAACCCTAAATTTTTGGGAATTCTATCAAAATTAGACAATTAAACAGCTTTGAGTAATAATTTTGACTTGAAGAAGCTTGTTTTTCAAGCAATCAATAATGTAGGTTTCTGCCTCATGTGGTGTTCTCATTTATATATGTGCGTTATGCAAAGGGGGAAATATGAACTGATCCTCTGAAATTATGTTTTCCTTATCAGATAATGATGGTCCTATTGTTTTGGTAACTAAGTACTAGATAATTGTGTTTTGTATTAATTGTTTAGTTGTGCTGATAGAGTCCATTCCTTTATTCATCTGTAGACCAAAGAGTTTCCTTGTTCAACATCTGAGATTGAGTTTTGATGTATAAGGTTTACGTTCGTTTCTTCTAGATCTCCTCATTTATATACCAAAACAAATGAAATAGTGCAAAATGCAAAAGGCAATTGAAATGGTGCAAAATGCTCCTAAGTTGGAAGTTTATAATTTTCTGCCTCAAAATGAGTTGACTTGCCATTTTTTGTTGAGTGTTTAACATTGCTTTCTGAATGCAGGGTCTATATGTTCGCTCAAGACTTACAATTAACCCTGATAAGGTTTATAGGATGGCCATGACACGGCTAAATACGGATGCTGGGATTCTGGAAATCATGGGTGCTCCTCTTGCTGGAACTGACTTAAGAGCTTATGTGATGTCAGGGGGAGGGATTGGAATGAAGAATTTCAAGCCAACTCGTAGTAATAAACGTTGTTTTCTCATCTTCCCAGTACAAGGTTCGGAGAGAAAAGGTTTAGTCAGTGTGCTTCTTTACTTTTTTCTCGTGTTGCCCCTAATATGGAGTGGAATCATTTAACTTTTAGGATCTTCTAGGTTTTGCATGTTCTGACTGAACTACTCACTTCTAAAGTTGTGTGAATGGCATTGAAGTTCTTTATGACATATGTCTGTCTTTAGAATAGTGAAGTAAACCAAGGAAATCAATTTTCTGTAAGAGTAATATGTCATGTCTAATTGTGTGAACAGCTGGATAAAAGACCTCCTAACCCCGCACCACCTACCCCCATAAGACAGTATTTTTCCCATTTGATGAAGACATGAGCTTGATATGGATGGATTTGAATTGACTGGAATGTAAGAGAAGATATATTTGATAATATATCTATGTAGATGTGAGATTTTCAAATCCATCCTGGTGAGATGTTCGAAAGCTCCAAAGAATTCAAATCCATCCATTTCTTATGCTGCTTCGCTTCGCCCGGCAATCAATTTTGTACAATCCTTCGCTAGAAAAAGTGTGTTGCTCATGTTAACATTGCCCTGCATCTGTATGACAATGGTAGGTAAAGAAGATAGAATATGGAGTCCTTGACACCCCTGAAAGTATGGTTGGAAAAACATGGAATATTGATCTTCTGCTAGTATGTCCCGAGTTTAATGGTCTCAGACCATCCTCTGTTTCATAGTTCATGCATGCCCCTCAAAGTCATGGAATAACCCCTCTGCTTATTATTTAGATGTTCTGTCTTTTCTGTGGCAGTATGTGTTAGAATACCTACCGAGCTGAAAACGAAAACACAAACAGATTTACGTGGTTTCCGATATTGCAGGGAGCAATACCGACTAGTCCACGGGGAATAGGGATCTCTTATTCAGCTTAATGTTTCCACTCGGTTACACAGCCATATTTATACTATCCTAACCCTAGCAAACCCTAATGGCAACGTATAGTGTAGTTTGCATGGGCTTTGGCCAATTACATGATGGATAGATAAATACAGCCGAGACAACATGGGCCAGAACAAAGGCCAAACCAGAGACCCAAAACCCATTCGTCTAACATCCTCCCCCAAATTGATGCCGGTCACGAAGCATCAATTTGCCAGAAAGATACCAGTGACGACTAATGGGAAGAGCCTTGGTGAGAAGATCGGCAATTTGATCCTCCGAAGCGACATAGTGTAACCGAAGAGACCCATCGCGAACCTGGTCACGAACATAGTGAATGTGAAGCTCAATATGCTTAGTGCGGTCATGAAGCACCGGATTAAGAGCAATCTGGATAGCACTAGTGTTATCCACAAATAGATCAACCGCCGGGGGACAGCGAACTCCGAAATCAGCTAACAACCGAGTGAGCCAAACAACCTCGGAAGCAACATCGGACATGGACCGGTACTCGGCCTCAGTGGAAGACTTGGCCACACGATCTTGCTTCTTGCACCGCCAGGAGATGAACGAGTGGCCAAACCGAACACACCACCCAGTCGTGGACCGGCGGGTGTCATTACAACCGGCGAAGTCAGAGTCGAAAAAGGCCTGGAGTGAGAGTGATCCCTGAGACGGAAAAAACAAACCAACCTCCCTGGTCCCCTGCAGATAGCGAAGGATGCGATGAACAGCGGAGAGATGGTCAACAGTAGGTGCAGTCATGAACTGGCTCACGATCTGCACAGCATAGGAGATATCGGGACGGGTGGCTGCAAGGTAGATCAAGCTACCCACAATGCTCCGGTACTTGGAACTATCAACCAAAGGGGCACCAGAATCACGGCGAAGCTTCAAGTTAAGCTCCATCGGCAAACGAACAGGAGTACAATCCTCGAACTGATGATCATCCAACAAATCAGTGATGTACTTCGTCTGGGTCAAGAGTATCCCACGGGAACTGCGAGTGACCTCAAGACCAAGGAAATAGGTGAGAGTTCCCAAGTCCTTGAGGTCAAACACGGCTTGTAGGCCTTCCTTGAGCAACTGGATACCTGCAGTATCATCATCGGTAACTACCATATCATCAACATACAGGAGGAGAGCAACGATACCAGTAGACGTCACCCGGGTAAAGAGAGACGGATCGTTAAGACTCTGACTGAAACCCAGTGAAAGAATCATGGACTGAAATTTGTCGAACCAGGCACGAGGTGCCTGTTTCAACCCATAGAGCGACCGATGCAGTAAACAGACCTGGCCAGGGGCACCAAGCGTGTATACGGGAGGAGGCTCCATGTAAATAACCTCCTGAAGATCACTGTGCAAGAATGCGTTCTTAACGTCAAGTTGCAACAGGGGCCAATCCCGGAGAGCAGCAACAGCTAGGAGAGTGCGGACAGTGGTCATTTTTGACACCGGGGCAAAAGTCTCGTCATAATCAATGCCATGTACCTGCGTATAACCTTGGGCAACAACTCAAGCCTTAAACCGCTCAATGGTCCCATCCGGATGGACCTTAATGTTGTACACCCAGCGACTGCCAACAATAGGAACAGGAGGGGGAGGGCGATCAACCATAGTCCACGTACCACGAGCATGAAGGGCATCCATCTCCACCTTCATGGCATTGTCCCAATTCGGGTCACCTGCAGCCTGTTTAAAACGAGTAGGAACAACCACAGCAGAAACACCATAAGCATGATAATCAGTAAAACGAGCTGGGAGTTGACCCTTGGTAGCCCGAAGGGAACGACGCAGCACTGGGCCAGGTGGTGGTGAAGCAGCCGCAGAAGAAGGAGGGCTGGTAGGCGAGGCAGGAGGCTCGCTTCCAGGGGAGGTCGAACTAGACGAGGCGCCGGAGGAGCCTGCCGAGCTTGCTGGGGACGCAGCGGGGGAGGGAGACAGATCGGAGTCATCGGGCGGTGGAGGGGGCAGCAAGTCAGCATCACCATCGTCTTCGTCAAACGAGGGTAATGTGGGCACAGGGGAGAGGAAAGCAAGTGAGGCAGCTGGGGACAAGGAGTGGAACGGAAGAGACTCAAAGAAAACAACAGTACTGGCGATCCTAATACGGGACATGACGGGATCATAACATAGGTACCCTTTGTGGACATCGCTATACCCTAAGAACATACAACGGGCGGCCTTGGAAGAGAACTTATTCCGTTCTTTCTTAGGAGTGAGAACAAAGCAAGTACACCCAAAAACACGGAGACGAGTATAGTCCGGATGTTTAGAAAACAGAGTGAAATACGGACTACGGTGATCAAGGATAGGCGTGATCTGATAGTTAATGAGCCGAACAGCAGTGGCCACGGCCTCAGGCCAAAAAATCGATGGGACGTGGGAGTCGAGAAGCAGAGCTCGAGTCAGCTCAACCACGTGGCGATTTTTCCGTTCAACAAGCCCGTTTTGCTGCGAGACACCGGGACAAGACTTCTGACATAAGATACCAAGGGAGCGGTAGAGATCACGTAACGGATGGGAACTAAATTCTCCGCCAGGGTCGGACCTAACAATTTTGACAGGACGATTAAACTGGGTGCGAACCATGTTCAAGAACTCGGAGGCAACAGCCAACAAATCAGACTTAAGATGAAGAAAATAGACCCACGTGAACCGAGTAGCATGATCCACGAAAAGAGCAAAGTAGCGAAACCATGACGAGAAACAGTGGGAGAAGGCCCCCAAAGATCGGTATGCACGATATGAAACGGTTCTGAAATCACAGTTTGACTATGGGAGAAAGAAATGCTTTTGAGCTTAGCATCAATACAACTAGTGCACTTATGAACAGAGGAAACACCACCTTTATTAGGACCGAGTAAGTTTTGTTTAAACATAGACATAAGTCGAACAGAATTTGGATGACCTAAACGTGCATGCCACAGTTCCCATGTTGTTTTTGATCGGGAAACAGAATCAACAACACTAGACACCAACGAGAAAGGACTACTGACAGGCCTAGAGAACGGACTACTGACGGGACGAATACTAGCTGGTGGCGTGGCCCCCGATCGACTCGAGAGCTCCTCTAAATGAAACACTCGCCCTTGCTTACTCCCTCGTCCGATCTGCCTCCCGGTCTTCAGATCCTGGATAACACAACCAGAAGGTTCAAATAACACAGAGCAACCTTGCTCGGTTAGCTGCCCTACGGAAACCAAATTCGGAACAAGAGCGGGGACATGCAATGTGTTAGGCAAAGCTATTTTCGTTGTGTTAACCTGGCCAATTCCTTGCACATTTAACTTTTGGCCATTAGCCACACATAAAGTCATGTTATGAACAGGAGTGCGATCACATAATTGATGAGCATCTTTGGTCATGTGATTAAAACATCCCGAGTCCAGAAGCCAAGGTTGAGGCTTACCTGTAGCTGGTAGGGCAGCAAAGGCGCTACTGATCGCCCCCGGGAGAGAGCGTTGGAGTGCGCTGTTCACGACCTGCTCGACCGTGGCGACATCAACAGCAGGCCCAGGCGTGGCGGTGACCTGAGCTTGGGCGGCATATGCTGGGCGATCAGCAGGGGCAAAGGCTAGGCGATCAGTGGAGGCACCAGCAGAAGCAGTGCGAGCAGCAGCTCGCTGAGCCGACCGGCAGTCAAGAACGATGTGGCCATTGCGTTTACAATACACGCAAAAATTATTGCGACGACAGTGCTTTTGGAGGTGGCCTCTCTCGTGGCAGTGATGGCACTCGAGCTCGGTCGTCGGGATGCGGCGTTGAAACTGAGGCCTCTGGACAGCAGCAGCGATGGACTGGGATCAGCAGCTGCAGCAAAAACAGTTTCGCGCTCACCGGGACGAACATCAAGTTGCGCCTGGGTACGCAGGCGCGTTTCTTCGCGGACGAGGAGGCCAAGAACGCCATCAAACTTGAGGTCCCCCCGGTTGAGCAGCGTGGAGCGGATGGCCTCGAACTCGGGCCGCAATTTCATGAGGAATTGGCATAGACGTGAACGTTGCCGATCTTCGAGAACTTCGGCAGATGCCTCCTTGGAGCGAAGGGTAGCAGTCAGCAAATCTTGTTCGATCCAGAGCTCCTGAGCTTCACTGAAGTAGGCGGTGACATCCTTATTACCTTGTTCCAGCCGGCCGAGAGCCCATTCAAGCTCGAACTGGCGTGCGGGATTGACAGACGAGTACGTGGAGGCCAGATGCGACCACATCCCGAGGGCCGTTGTATGCAGACGAAGTCCTAGCGCGATCGTTGGGTCAACCGACCCCAGAATCCAGGATCGGATCCTCGCATCTTGCTGGCACCAGCGGGCAATTTCCTGTTCAGTAGCCAGGGCTAGCGGCTTCGGGGTGGTTCCATTGAGAACGCCAAGCAGACCATGTCCCTCAACGAAGACACGGAATTGGAATTCCCACAAAGCATAGTTCTTGTGATTGAGACGTAGTGAAATCTTCTACGTATCCATTCCCGAAAGCTCTGATACCATGTTAGAATACCTACCGAGCTGAAAACGAAAACACAAACAGATTTACGTGGTTTCCGATATTATAGGGAGCAATACCGACTAGTCCACGGGGAATAGGGATCTCTTATTCAGCTTAATGTTTCCACTCGGTTACACAGCCATATTTATACTATCCTAACCCTAGCAAACCCTAATGGCAACGTATAGTGTAGTTTGCATGGGCTTTGGCCAATTACAAGATGGATAGATAAATACAGCCGAGACAACATGGGCCAGAACAAAGGCCAAACCAGAGACCGAAAACCCATTCGTCTAACAGTATGATATGAGGTTACTGGCAGTTGACATTCCAATGACGTCGGGACCAGACCAGCGACTGTTTTTGATTGGAGACGAAGAAGAATACAAAATTGTTGGTGGGATCATCGGCGAGCTACGAGATCCTGTGATTAGAGCTATATCTGCTACTAAGGAATTCGATGATCTTGACCAAATCGAAGAACAGGAGGATGCCGAGAGAGAGCTTCAGGAGGCCGAGAGGAAGCGGCAGGAAGAAATTGAGAAGCTCGAGAAAGATGTCTCATCATAGTACTGCTGGGTTCTTTTTGCTGATCTATTGTTCATGCACCGCCAGTTTTTTCACTACTACCCACTTAGCCCGATGGTTCTAACAGCAACCCAGTGGAAGGCTTCTTCGATGTTGAGATGTCCCAACTGTGAATAAATGCATTGATACAATCCAACAGAAGCAGTTTTTAGCTATGTTACAGAAAGAAGAAAAAGGGAACCCTTCTTGAATTCTCCTTCTTTCCATTCTTCCACGGCAACAAGATTTCCCGTTTTTAATTACTGCCTGCTACATTTGACTTGGTATGTAGGCTTGCATTATCTGGTGAAGCTACAGTGGGTTTGACAAACTGGGTTGTTTGTCAATCTTCATGGGAAGTTAACAAAGTCAGCTTCCCTTCAAGTTGATTGACCGCGAACTAAATTCGTAAATGGGCGGGCATTCTTTACTTAAAGATACGCCAGTCGCCCACCCCTAACTAGGGACGACAAGCGGTTCGGTTATGGTTAAACCGAACTGTCGAGACTGAAACGCTGTCGGTTAGCCGCTACAGCCACCATTTCGATGTCGTGCAGTTAGTCGGTTAGCTGGTGACCGAGAGTAACCCCTGAAAATGGTGTTACTGTTGCAACAGCAAGTTTCGGCAAGGACTCTTGAAGAATGACGAGGGCATTTAAGGACTGGGAGGACGATGATGGCAGTGCGACGAGCCGATTATGACAACGAGACGATGATAGCTAGGCGATGACGAGGTCAAGAAGATGAAATTGCTGATAACTGCAGGTTTTTCCGATTGCTGGTTAGCCGATTAACCGGGGTTCACGATTCGGTTTTGCGGTTATCCAACTAACCAGCAAACGGTTTAACAGCCTTACCCCTAACTGTCTGCATTCATTGAATGTCATAGCAAAATATATGTCATGAGATCTGTCATGAAATCATCACTAAGAACAAGTATCTGTCGTAAATAGTTCTGCGCGCAGTTTGTATTATAATATTTTGTTTTTTTGAATAAATGTCATAAGTGGTCTTGGCACAACTGGTTTAGCTGTTTGTTGTGTGCAAGAAGTTCTAGGTGTGAAACCCATCATCCCATATTAAATCTTTTTATTTAGTAGAGATTAAAACAAACAACATGTTGTGGGGATGGTGGTTCAACCCAGATATAATAAATAGTTAACTAAATTTAGGAAAACATCTACACCACCAAACTACAACTCTTCTTTTGAAACAATAATATATTGACAAAGTTTTATTCGTTGAACGCTAAAAATCGTCAATCATTTTGAACAGGGCACGGATTTGATACTATCCGCCCTGATCATGCCCCGTTGCCATTGTTAAGTGTCAAACTTACCCCGCCAACCATCCGAGCTCTGTGCTGGTATATTAAAAACACGGTTTTAAGACCATCTCCAACAACATGGCCAAAAAGCCAAAAATTATAAATGCTCTCCTCCAACAATAATTCCAAACGGCTAGAAAGCCAAAAAAGCCAAATTTCCTGGCCAAATACCAACACAAGAAGAAGAAAAAAAAGCCAAATTCTGGCTAGAATAATGGGCCCCTCTTTCTCCACGAATCAGACCCGCACAAGCAGAAAAGTGGCCAGAATAATGGGCCCCCTTCATTTTCCTACCGTAAAAAATAGGAGAGTTTCAAGACAAATCAGATAATCAAAATAATAATTGTGAAATATGCACTCAAATAGAAGGTGTGCAACAAACTCCTTAAAATATAGTTTAAGAAAATAAAACTCAGATACGTGTTAATACGCATGTGGTAAAATCATTGCACAAATTATTGTGCTTTAATTATTAATGACATCATATTTAATGTTAAATTATTTTATGTCAAAATAAAAAAAATAATTATATCAAATCGTTCATCTTAATTAATTATTACTATATGTATATAAAGAATTTACAAACTATCTTATTAAAATGATGAAATATACACTAAACTACATTATCACAAAAAGAGAATATTTGACATTTTGGCATTTTAGCATTCCTTGTTGGAGAAAAAAAAAACAACTTTAAAGATGCCAAAATGCCAAATCCATTTAGCATTCTAGCATTTTTTTCCAATTCTTTGTTGGAGATGGTTTAAGAAATCTAACAGCGAACCAGTTGGTTTATAAGCCCATGCATGGAGGCCGAGGTAAAGGAAAAAAAGTTCCCTTGATCTAGGTATAGGATTAGGACACCCCCGCTGCCGCTGATGTATTTCTACCCTTAACCCTAAATTCGCTCCCGCTCCGATCCAACCCCCTCTTTCCTCCCGCCGGCATTAAGTGGACGTCGACATGGAAGAGTGCTTCAGGGACATGGGTCCCCAGTTCGAAGTTCCTTCTTCGTTCAAGGATCTTATGTTGCCTATTGTCGAGATGGAACCGCGGGAGATTTCAGCTCGTTTCTTCACGAATTCGGAACTCCCGTACAGAGCTTCTCCTACGTTCAACCATACTATCTCGACTACCTTCACCCATGATGACCTCTCCACTGTCGTCAACGATCACTTCAAATCTCGTAAACTTCACTTTATGTTCATCTCTTCTCGTCCTAGAATTGACTCCTCTGTTACTTTCGCTAAAAGCAGTCCGCCGCTGTGTATTGTTTGTGACAGGGAAATCTTATTCTCGGCCCTTTGTTTTTCTGATCCATGGAAAGCTTTTTCCTATCTCCCGCCTCGACCAATTCCTTCTTGATAATGAGATTTACGTTGTAAGTTTGAAAATCTCTTTCCCTCTGGTTATCAATTGCTGCTTCATTTTCCCCCCCCTTTTTTCGTTCTGTTGCTCAGTGGAAATTGGCAGGAGGAGAATTTGGAGATTGAATATGCTCTTCCTATCACCACGATGTCTAGGCGGCCTTCAGAGCATGGCGGCTCCGTCAGTGCAGTAGATGGTTCTTGTCCTAGGTAAAAATCCACCGCTCTTTTGATTTTCAACAGCCTGCAGTCAGTCAGGCAATCCCTCTGCTACTCAAAAGTTGATTTGGCTGGCTGTTAACGGATTTGCTTCTTGCTTGGTTGCAGGTTCATAGTTACCGGATGCGAAGATGGCAAGGGAAGGTACAGACTCGTGCAAACCTTTTCTTTTCCCCTCTAATCAGACAAATCTTTGTTTTAGCTGCTAGCTTTAAGAGAACTGACTCGTGCGAACTTTTTCATTCTATCCTTCAGGCTGTGGAACGATACTGGTGAATGTACTCATATACTTGAAGGGCACACTGGTTCAATTAGTTCTGTCAGTATCCTTAACCCATTAGGTATAGCTCAAGCACCTGCTTTATTTTGCTTCCGAAAACTGATAGATGAGATCCCATTTGTTTGGTCTAGGGGGATTATCTTACTTCAATTGTTTCCATTCTAGTTGCAAGGTTGTGGACTCCGGATTGGACAAAAGACTTTTGCCCTGGTTTATAAGGACTTGTCTTGTGGGGTGTTATTCTTTTAAGCATACATCAATTAGTACAAAGCCATTTCACTAAACAACACTAGTTATTAGAGTGTTCCACTCTGTATTCCCAAAGGAAAATGAGTAGTACAGATATGAGCTTTCTTCCATTTGCTTCTAGTAATGTGATTTGTGTAATTTGCTTATGCAGATAATGATGCAACTCTGGTTACTGCCTCAGAAGATAATACTCTCAGACTGTGGAAGGTAACTGTATTAACATCTTCTCCTATTTTAATATATATATATATATATTTTTTTTTTTTTTGCTTTCAATGATCCAAGTCCTGTTTGATGAATTATTGGTTCGTTTTTCCCTCCCAAAAGTTGGATACAAAAGAACTTGAGAAATTTCCTCGTAAGATTAAGCCATTCAAGATTTTGAGTGATCATTCTACTAAAGGTGTATGGCGTGTGGCTGCAAATCCATCAGGGAGCAGGGTTCGTTTTTCTCTCTTTACCCTTAATATAATGTTAACCTACTGATGTGACTATGCCAATTAACCAATTCCATTTGATTTTATAAACAGTTCTGCTCTGGTTCTTTCTATACAACAGTCAAGGTGTGGGAGACTTATGAAGCTGCCTCGTAAGATTACTCAGGGTCGATTAAGAAGAGGAAAACTGAATGTGAAGCTAAAGAATCTCAGTTGGAGGTGTAGAGTGTGTTTGTTTTAGCTTTTGCTAAATGCGAAGTGGACTCTTCATATCTGACAATATATATATTGCATGCAGGATAATTTGGTCTGTTCACTAGAGGGTCATGTGTCAGTTGTATCATCAGTGGCTTGGCCAGTAGACAATACAATTTATTCTGCATCTTGGGATGGTACTATCAGAGAATGGGATCTTGAGAAACGCAGCCCTGTGTCAACCAAAGTATGTGGGAATGTATCATCTTGTATCTCCTCCTCCTTTTCTCCGTTTGAAGTCTGATCACACTAAGAATGTTCTTCCTTGCAGTTCTATGTAAAATCTTTCACCTGCCTTAGTGTAGGCGGATTGGGACCAAACATCCTGGCTGCAGGAGCATTTGATGGCAAGCTTAGGATATATGATCTAAAAGTGTCAGGTATGATTCTGGTGACTTTTCTTTGTTAAAATAAGCGACTTTTAGGTTTTAGTTTTGACATGCTCACTTTGTTATCCGTGCAGGCCCTGTGCTCGATTATTTTTCGCATAATGATAGGGTATCAGCATGCCAATGGCACTGTAAAGATGCAGTTTACTTATTGTCTGCATCCCTTGATGGCAGAGTCATGGTGTGGGATATCAGATATCCGGTATCATAATCTCTTCTCAAGCAAATTCAGTTTGACATTCTTTCATTGCTTACGAGTGGGACAATTAAGCTAATTGGATCGAGTATATAATATACTTTTGACGTGCAGGGGCAGACTGTTGACGTGCAGGGGCATACTGTTATTGAGTCGAGTGAACACAGTGTGCTATGTGCTGATTGGTGGAAAGGGGACCGTGTAATTACGGGTGGTGAAGACAGGAAGCTTCAGATTTCCCCTGCCTTGAAATTGTGAAAATCTGTGATAGATCTCTCGGACAGTACTGTTGTTTGTGGTTGAAAATGTATTAACTCAACCACAAGCTTATGCAACGGTTGGCTTATGGAAACAAACATTATATAGCAAGTCGTCTTATTATGATTAATTCATACACGCACGCACCATTTTATTATGATCCCGAGTTATAAGAAGTTTGTATTAACTTGGGGTAATTACTTAAACCGTCACTCAATTATGTAAATTGTAATAAACTCGTCACTCAGATTTCATATGTAACAAACTAGTCACTGGAATTTATTGGTGGTAACGAGTCGGTCACTATAGCTAACTCCGTCCATTATTCCGTTAAAAAGGTCCACTCGGCATGCCAACAAGACTAGCCACGTCACTCTACCTGCTTCGTTGGAGTTTGGAACTTGACCACTAACCCATTCTTACCCGACCTAAACCAAACCACTAAGCTTTCCATTAAACAAAATTATAAATGATTAAACCTCTCATACACCAAACCCAATTTATATTCTCTGCCCCTTCCCCCACCCCATTCACGTGACCTAACTTTCCATCACCCTAAAAAGAACAAAAAACAAAATTCTCCAGTACAATAGAACTAGTATATTATTTCATCTCTTTCCCATTCTCCCAACCTTCCAAATTCCAGTCGGCGCCGCTACTACAGAAACCGCGCCGCCATCCCATCTCTTTTCCCTATTTCTTCCCTTTATATTTCCTCTCTATTCGATTGCTTATCGATCGTCTTTTGTTTTTTTTTTTGTCTCCCAAAAAAACCCTAAAATTAAAAACTCCGCCGGCAAGCTCTGCGCTCTATCAACCATCTCATCTCGGACAGGGCTAACGCAATGTCAACTGAAATTGCAAGTGAAGGACATGCCTCACGTCTTACTCAAGTTAACTACGAAGAACCTACTCAACCGCCAAGTTTTGTTTCTAAAGCACATGGGCTAGTTGAACGTAATGAATCAGCGGATGGAGATGAGGATGAGAATGCCAATGATATTGAGGAGGGAGTGGATCAAGATGTTCCTCTTTATTCAGCGTTCAAAGATAATGACGTGGATGTGTTCGATGACTCTGACTTGGAGGACCGAGTGGACGAGCAGCCGCCATCGACAACTACCACTACACCTTCTATTCCCCCTACACATGCTCGACGTAAACGCCAGAGTTGTCAAACAGGGGGTGAAAGACGAGCATCCTCAAGAAACTTAAGTAGGCTTGATCCACAGGCTTCTGACTAGGTTGGAATTGATTCCGAGCTGGAGATTGATAGTGAGGATGAGTTTTTGTACCCTAGAGGATGTGTTCGTGATGGCGAAGAAGATGATTCTGCTACTGTTTTTCCAGAGTTCAATGTTGAGAGGCACATGGAAAATCCTGAGACTAGTGTAGGAATGTTGTTTGCAAGTATGGAGACACTAAAAGATGCTTGTAAGAGTATTGCAGTCAGAGAAAGGCGAGCAATTACTTTTGCAAAGAATGACAAAAAACGGCTGCAATTGCAAGGTGAATGTGAACTGCTCATTCTACATTTGAGCTAGTGCCTATGGAAAGGATGGCACAATCCATATTAAGAAACTGAATCTACAACATGATTGCACACCACAAGAAGACTCGAGATTCGCCAATCCAAAATTCTTGGCCAATAAGTACCTTGGACGCTCTCGGGTCGATCCTGCATGGTCGCTTGTCAATGTTATGCACACTGTTAGAACATATATGAAACTCAGCATCAACCGAATGAAAGCATGGAGAACTAAGCATGTTGCAGTAGAGTTGTTACATGGCGAGGACAAAAAACAGTTCAGCAGAATTTTCGATTATAAGGCCACTTTGGAGACTACAAATCCGAGTTCGACTATTGTGGTTGAGTTGCACTGTACAACTTTTGATAGGATATACGTGTGTTTGGCGGCATTGAAGCAAGGTTTCAAGGAAGGCTGCAGAAAATTAGTTGTACTTGATGGATGCTTCTTGCGAGGTGTGCCAGGGTGGCAACTTTTAACTGCTACGGGAATCGACCCAAATGATTGCATATTCTCGGTTGCATGGGCTGTAGTACAAAAAGAATGCCAAGAGACCTGGGAGTGGTTCCTTGAATTGGTTGCAAAAGATTTGGAAGTAGACAACTCTAGCAATTGGACGTTCATGTCAGATTGACAAAAGGTTTGGAAGACATTGACTTGATTTGTTACACACTTTTTATGTTGTGGTTTGCTGTTATCTATACTTATTGTTATTTGATTCTTTTTATTCCATCTCTTTGTTGAATTATGGTTGAAATATCCAGGGGTTGATTAATGCAGTTGAAACAAGCTTCCCTAATGTCGAACACAGATTTTGTGTAAGGCATATGTATGTTAACTTCAGTGGGAAATTTTCGAGATCCAAGCGTCTTAAGGAACTTCTCTGGGGGTGTGCGAGCTCAACCTATGAAGGGGAGTATAGGAGTTGGATGAAGTTAATTGAGAAGGATGGCGAGAACTATAAGGTTGGGGATCAAACGCCAGCCCAATGGTTGCTTGAGAGGCCTCCCAAACAATGGTGTGAGGCATTTTACAGAACTGAAGTCAAGTGTGAGATTGGTGTAAACAACATAAGCGAATGCTTTAATAGCTATATTTATGATGCGAGAGGTCTTCCAATTATCTCTATGCTTGAAGACATTCGATACAAGCTGATGAAACGCCAATGGAAGAAGAGATTAGCAATGGAGAAGTTTGTGGGTGACATTTGTCCAAAACCGTTGAAGAAGCTTAATAAGTATCGAGAGTGGGCTATTTGGTGCACACCAACCTACAATGGAAATATTGAATATGAATTCCAAAATCCAAGGGGAAATTTTGTGGTCGATTTGAGGAAAATGACTTGTGCATGTGGGAGGTGGCAGCTCACAGGCATACCTTGTGTGCATGGAATCAGTTGTATTAACCTGAACAAGGAGCAACCTGAGGCTTATGTCCACTCGTGTTACAAAAAGGAAACATACATGAAAGCTTACAAATACTCAATCACTCCTCAAAATGACCACACTCAATGGATTAGGACCGGGATGGATCATGTCAGAGCTCATATATTTGAGCCTTCCAAGAGAGAGAGAAAGACAACTAAAAGACGTTTAGAGGCATGGGAGGTGGAGAGCCAAAACAAGAGAGGAACCTCATGCAAAGCTGTAAGGAAGTTAGTCACCATCAAATGTACTGAATGCGGAGCAGAAGGACATAAAAAAGGTTCCACAACAAGAAGCCAACTGGGAAAAAAACTACACAGGTTGGTTTTTTATGTCTTTTTCAATTTTTATGTTAATGATGGTTTGATGGTTCCTTTTGTGATCATGTTTAAACTGTTTATGTTTCTTTTATGATGTATATAGAAGAAAGTAAACAAAACAGTTCAAACCAATCCAACTCCTCCCATGACACCAGCTTCCAATATGGTAAGTTTAGTGTCCGTTTTTTGGTTGATTTTATGACAAAGAATTACACATTCTAACCCTACCTTGTGTGTAGGGTTCTCCAAGAGCAGCTCCACCTACTGGTCCATCTAGAGAAGGGATGATCTTTATGGCGACTCCATCTGTTAATGAACCCAACATTGCAAGTAGCAGGAGGAATGGAGCAATTGGGTAGTTAATTGACTACTTAGTAGAAGGGCAACCATCACATAGATGGTTAGTTTGTGTAAGATAAGAAAACATGGTTATTTTGTAGCATGGCAGCCATCATAGAAAGGATTTTTTTTTTTGTATGTGAAAGCATTTCGCATCACTGTGTGGTCCATTGAAGTTAGCCATTCATATTCCTACAAACTTGAAATTTGGTGGTTGAAGACAAAACAACAGATCTTTATTGTGCTTTCATTCAACCCTTGATGTTATTAGGATATGCATAGGATTACTTGGTGTCGGTTCACTCTACCAAACTTTTGATGAGATTATGTCAATTCTCGGGGACCATTTCTTTACTCTTAACCAAAGTTTAGTGACCAATTCGTTACTCTAAACCACAGTTTAGTGACCATTTTGTTACGTTCCATCAAAGTTCAGTGACCTTGGGTTTATGAGTTCTGTCTTAAAATTTTCAGTTGGAACTTAGGTTAAACCGATTAGAAATGGTTGAATAATAATGGGTTAACCGTTGGATTCCAAATTCCAACGAATCATGTAGAGTGACGTGGCTGCCTTGTTCGCATGCTGATTGGACATCATTAACGGAAAAATGGACGAAGTTAGCGAGGATGACCTTCTCTTCACTTTTGCCCTTCTTTTCCCTTAAGAAACTGTCTGTCGCGATCCCTGGTCTGAATACCCGGTCGGGTATTTTAGGTGGAGACCGGGGATTCTCAAAACGCACCGTCGGGGACAGGGGGTTAATCCCCAGTCAGGGTCGAGAATACCCGACCGGGGATTTATGCTTAATGTTCGGGCCCCCTTCTGCTTCTCAAACACCCAAAATAGGTTTTCCCCGGTCTGCTCCGAATAATACCCGGCCGGGTATTTCTGCCCATGGCCGGGTATTTTGCTCCTCCAGCACACTTCAACCCAAACGTGCTCCTTTGGACCCGAAACTCGTTTCTTCGCCTCGATGCCAACGCTAAGCCCTGAAATATGACATAAACGCACAACCTAGCGTGAAATCGGCTTAAATCACGAGAATCAACATCTCAAACGGCTCAAGAATAGGGGTAAAACATGTGCAATCAATGGTCTATCACCTACTTCATAGAGGGCTCATATCCCCTTCTAAGTTGAGCCGCCAAGTGATATCCTTACTTGACAGAGTACTCCCCTGAAGCCTCATGATGACAAACTAGTTTATTTGGGATAGCAACAAGAGGAAGTGGAATAGCAAAGATTTTTGGAACTACATCCCAGGAAATAGAAAATGTAGGCACTCCTCGTTCCAACACCCAGACCTAGCTGAAATTAGAGAGGCGAACATTCCTTGAACACCCCTATCTCCGGATGAAGACAAGGCGGATTTAGATGCAAGACAGGAACCCAATTGATGATAGGTGAAAGTGTCAATTCTAGACCACCGTATTATGGCCAAAAGTTAGTACATTTTCCATTATTATCGCTATAATACCTTGAATTTATGTTATGATTGCTTCAAATGTGTTCTAGCAACCCTAGGAATGCTTTTATACAATTGATACACTTTTGGTAGCATTTTGTACATTTTTGTTAGAAACACGCTTTATTCCTTTAGTATTATCATTAAGTAGTATTAGTAGTAAGTATAGGGGCTTGGAGGCCAAGGAAAGCGCCCGACTAGTTAGGCTGAGTTATTAGGGTTTGGGTTAATTTTCTATATATACGTACCCTGGTTCTTACTTCAGCATCAATCAAATAAGTATTTAAAAAGTATTTCTCAATCCTAATTCTACTCTTAATATTCGTCACCTATCCCTAAGCGTTTGTCTGTTCTTCTCCTAAATCCACAATTTCATCTTCTAATCCCCAATCCCCAATTCTATTCCTCTTCAAAATCCCTAATTTCTACCTTGATTCCCAATTCTCTCTATCAAATACACAATACACGAACCCTACACGTACAGTCGTACACGCATAGATCCGTGTGTCTTACAATTTCCAGGACAAAGAAGACTAGTGTACCACTTGGAATCCTGGGGGATCATCATGTGATGAAAGAAAACAAGAATACTAGCGGCTAGGATCAAATGGGTCCTGATTTGGAGTTTGGACGAAGGAGAAAAGGCTCAGACAAGCTAATGATCTCGAGAATGCAAAAGTGACGTTTTGGGTGCCATTTTGAAGAAGACCGACCTTTGATGACTAGAAAAAGTGAAATTCTAAAACAAAGACGGCAATGACATCATTTTCCTTCAAAAAAGCCGTCCAAGTGCCATTTTGGAAGGAGCCTAAACTTCCTCAAGAAGTTGTCAAGATGCATCCAAAGACCTACAAATAGGTCCCTAGGATTCAGAACTCGATAGCAGTGATATGAGGCATTAGAGGACTGTTACTCTGCCGACAGAGTGACTGACCCAATTTCTCAAATGTGGTCGTCATTTTTAGAGTTGTTCCGAGATCTTTGTTTCAGATCAATGAATCCCCAGAAACCCATCCCTATGTTCGACTAGTCCCTTTAGTTGTATAGGTATGTGAACCCTAGAGGTTCTTTGACTTTGAAACTCTTGATTATGGCATATATGTGATTTGATTTCTTCTCGTTCTGCTTTGTCTTTCATTTGGTTTATTGTTGATGTGATTGTATGCTTAACATGAGAACTAGCTTCAAAGGTTATATCCCCGTACCCGAATTCGTGGGTGGATGAGACTAGAGACGACGCTCCCTCACGATCGATCCTCAATCACTGCTTCCACTTCCTCAAAGGAGAAATCCATAGGATCACCTTCGCTGCCTACTAGATCTGGTAATTGCCACAATGTATGGTAGGGGAAAACCTAACAAAGATCAAGCAACTCATATGTTGCTAAGATCAAAAGTTGATTCTTGATTGTTCATATGGGTCTTTATAAAATTTTTCTTTTCCACGTTTATGGTGTGGAGATTCCTATGCATGGGACAATGTGACAGGGATTAAGCTTATGCATACTCGCGCTTCGAATACTACACAAGTCTGAAAGTGAACTTATTGCATACTGTGACAAATGCAATTTGAATGTCGATGATCCAATGTGCCTCTCCAAAACTTGGAACCCACGATCACTATCGCGAGGGGGAATGGCTCGCCTCTAACTACACATCTCAATCGACGGTCAAACAAAACCGACAACCTAGTGTAGGATAGGGTAAGCAAGCAATAAAATTTATCAACCCAAGAGGATCTAGGCTTACCTTACTTCGGGTTAGGTTTCGTTATCTAGCCAACCTAGAATATTTATTAGGAAAACTAAGCTAACTAACCTAGCTAACCACTAACCCAGCTAATTACAAGTGGTGGAGCTCTCTTAGGTTTGAATCCCCTAGTTCTACCTTTTGGATTGATGTTGAGTACTATCCTAGCTCGATTGACTCACTATCCTACCATTGGGAGATAAACTCACTCAGGATTGACCCGGAACGGCAAACTGATGGATGGACAGTGCTCTATTCAACCTAGAGACAGTGGCAGAGCCACTCAGACAGGTGGGGGGTGCTTGCATCCCCCATGGAAGGGAAAACCAAAACTCAAAGAATGTGAGAAATGAAGGTTTAGAACCCCTAACCTGTTAAAACACAGCCACTTGCTTCACCATCTCGACCGCATATAACTTCTTTTTCTAACACACGTCCTTTTAGATTTATAAAAGTAATCTGTCCTAAAATTAAACTTCTACTAAAGGGTTTATCATTCCCACCAACACACTCCTACCTTTTTATTTTTGTTTTGCCGCCACTTTGTTATTGTTGTTCATCAGTTGAATTCATATATTTTTAAACTACAGTTCGTTAAAATGTACAAAAAAATAATATTTGTTTCGTTGAATCAAGAAAAAATAGTGGAAAGTTTGTTTACTTCTCAAGTTGACACCTAGGTTGCAAGAACAAGTGTAGAAATCATTTTTATACATGAAATATATCAAGAAAACTCTTCGGAACGGGATGAACGATGAATGGTTGAACAATGTGTCGATGACATATATTAAACAAGATTTGTGTTCTAGACTACTAGTTTAGACACAAAAAAATGTATTCGACTATGCCTCAATATGAAATCTCTTCCATGTTCATTGTAAGCAACGTGTGTTGAACTATTATTAGGAATAGTACGCATATATTTTTTTACCAACACTTGATATTGAGTATTGTGTTATTGACTTTTTGTTTCATTATAGTTGACTTTTCTCTTATGTAGTTGATTTTTATGATATGAAGCACCCCTTGATCAATTTTCTGCCTCCGCCACTGCCTAGGGATTCATATCTCATTAGGAGGTTGGTCGAATCAACTCCCTAGAGGATCACCAGAACGACATATGGAATGAGTGACCCGAAGACGCCAATAATGAGCTCTAAGGGGATTATCTCCCTCCTAGGTCAAAAGCTCAATTGACATGAAGTGGAATCCAAAATCATGCAATTCATGAAAATCATCCATCAAATAGATAAAATCGTCAATCAAACATAGGATTTGTCATATACATCAATTTCAAACCAAAATCTAGACCTAGGGTTCATCAACCTAAGAGGAAGAGGTCTAGTTCATAGAGAGAAGAGAGATTACAAAAATAACTCAAGATCATTATCTTCTTCATCTTCTATCAATATCATTATCTTCTTCATCTTCTAGACTTGATTCCTTGACTTAAAGATCAACCTAAGGCTCCAATTAAGCTCCAAGATGACTACAGAACTCTCTCTAGAACTCCTCTTTGGTGTTTTGGGTCAAAATTCTAGCGAGAGAACCAAGTTCCTCTCCAAAAATCAAATCATTTTTCTCTCTCCCAGCTGTTGTCTTTTTATATGCCCAACAGTGCCAACTGCACGGTCACTATTCACGGGGGGTGATAATAGAAAGCAAACGGTGATCTCGGCAAAAAAACGCACCATTTGGGCAATTTTCACGGCCCCTAACCCATGAAGTCTGACCATGACCGCGAGATGCACAAAGGCTGATGGAAATTGCTATCTTCAGGGTTTGGGAGAGATTTTCACCGCCTCAGGGCGTGGTAATTGGCTTCTTCCCGTGAACTCTTGAACTTCACGATTTGGGGGAGGTTTTCACTCCACCGGGAGGTGATAATTTCCTTATGCACGTGAACCTTAAACATGTTCCACTTTTGGCTCTTTTTGATCTCCGAATGTCCCGAAACTCGTCCCCGACCCTCCCACACGTAGTAGGACTTGAAATGTGACAAAAGAAGCACAACTTAGCTTAAAATAGGTCGAGAACCAATGATAACCAAAACAAACAATCAAGATATGAAGGGGTAAAACATGTGTAATTATGCCTAAATCAGGGAAGCAGCCAAATAGGAGCATAGTAAGAGGAGAAATCCAATTTGAATTCCCATAAACACACCTAAGTGTAATTAAAGTCGTGGCAGAGTCAAAGGAACTATAGAAGGAGTTTGACAGTGCAACGCCTCCCTCTTATGCTTTCCCCACTTATCAAAATAAAGAGACGAAATCAACTCTAGATTACTTTTTCCAAAGAAACCACATACCAATTACCCTCTTTTCCACCCACATTGTGGGTGGTCTTACTACTCCTATGTTTGCCTCTAATGTTTGGTGTTTGGTAGTCAGAATTTTCTACATTGATGCATTTAATCAATTTATGAATTTACTACTCCTATGTTTGCCTCTAATGTTTGGTAGTTAGAATTTAGATTTTTTTACATTGATGCATTTAATCAATTTATGAATTCTAATTAGATGTATTATTTTAATGCATCAATTTGAAAAATATGTTTGTTTGGAGATTGAATGATTTTGGTGGTTCCTTGAAATCTCAACTTTTAACTAAGAATGACAATAATCTATAACAATTGAACTTGGTGTTCCCATTTTCTGCTCTAATACAAGTATAATATTTCATTTGAAGACAAAAAAATGATAAATTCTTTAAACCTAAACCCATTATGTGAAATTCCAACTTTCAAACAACCCATCTAGAATGAATATGAGCCTTTTAGGCCTCGTTTGCTTCATGGAATTGGTACGTAAAAACTAAGCATCATCGACTTTGTACCATGGATTGAAATACCGTACCGGAGGTCGTACCGAAAAAGTTAGCGATAGGATATTTTATGCTAAAACCGTGGTTTAACCATGCTTCAACCATATTATACCGCTAAATATCGCCTACCGATTTTGCTTCAGGTAGAAGGTTTTCAGGTCAAACTACCGGTACGGTATTTTAATCATTGTTTTGTACACAATCTGCCATTTGCTTGATGGATTTAGCATGAATAAATCTGTGGGGCCTACGGACATTAAGGGGTCGTTTGCTAGAGTCATTTGGTCTCAAATGACTTAATTGATTCATTTGTGAGATAGTTGTAAGACCGTCTTTGGCTAAAACATTGATAGAAGATTCAGAACTTTCATCGATGTCATCAAATTTTAAGTCTTGAAGATTCTCATCATTATCAGAAGTAGAAGAAGAAGAAGAATCCTCATTAGAAGAGTAGTGTTGGAGAAAAAGATTTGTGAGTTTGTCATGAATCTCTTCATCAAGATTAAGCTCATTGAGCTTCTTTTTTATTCGACAATATTTGGAAATATGACATGTTTTTCCACAACGAAAACAAGTAATGTTTTTATTTCATTGTTAGATCGTGGTCCCTTATCTAGGTGAGGATGCCTAGAAAATAGGATTTTTGATTCGTGGTTTTAAAAGATCGGTAGGGACGATCGCGATGTTTTTTATGAGGTTTGGTGCAACAATCCTCACAGTTAGATTTTGAAGAAATATTTTACTAAGATTCATCAAACTGAGCACAAAAAGATCCTAATTCTTTTCGAGTTAGTTTTTGTTTGCGTTTGATTTGTTTCTGAAGTTTTAAATCATGGCAAATTTGTAATCCTTCTTTTTGAATAAAGCTAATAAGTTCTCCGTATGTAAGTTGCTCATAAGGAATTTGACCATTAAAAGTGTCTTGGATTTTGTTTAGGATTTTATCTCCTAAGAGACGGGGTAAACCAGCTAAAAACTTTTCTTTCGAAAAAGGTTGATTTCCATTTTCTCTTTGCATAACCCTGGTTAAAAATGTATCTTTGTACCATCGGAAGTCGTGAAACTTTTTACAGCGAAGATTAGAAAGCAAATGACTCGTTTGTTGACAAAAAACTGCATAAGTCATTTGGCTCATATAAAAGTCTCAAATGACTCTATTGAGTCATTTCCAAATGCCTCCTATCTATGAGTCATTGCCAAATGACTCATTATTTAGCAAAACTTTCCAATTATGTCCTTGTCACTTTTCCATAAACTCACTTTAACCCATGTATTTCTATTACTTATTAGTTATTTCCCCTAACATTATTTTGGCTATTACCGAATTTTTTCTTTCCGCCAAATTTTACAAGCGGTGATGGGAGGTCATCCATCTTATCGTCTACATAATTTTCTCGTGACTTTACATCATCGTGTCATAGGAGTTTCCGCATTCAAGAATAAGTCGAAATTAGCCCGAATGTGAGACTCCTGGAGTCGTTAGCTTTTATAAAGAAATTTAACATAAAAATATTATTTAATATTAGAAAGTATTATACATGACTTGTAATCATATGTTTTGTTGGTTGCAAAATGATTTTGTTACGTGGTTAGTTTTATGAAGATATGAAACAAGATAATGAAATATTAAATGTAAGGGAAAAATGGTAACATTATATAAATGACCCATTTATGAATTACTCATCTAAAAACTATTTAACACACAATGAATTTGCAAATGTCTACATTCGAAAATGTCTATATTTCTCAAATGACTATATTTGAGCAAATGACTCATGCAAACGACCCCTAAGGGTCCAAATCCATGGACCCCACGGACTAGAGAATTCCACCCCAAGGGATTTGTGTTGGGGTACAAAGTCCATGATGATTTTTTATAATTTTAACCCTACTTATTTCACTAATCACCAACTTATCCTATTTCATTAACTAATGTAAAACTTGTAGTGCATATTAATTTTGCACTCAATATTTATTATTATTAATCATTGCACGCAAGCACTACATGATTAATCCCAAAACATACGTTGCAACATTGAAAACCTTAGGGAATTGTCTAATTGTGTGTATGATATGAAGTTGTTACTCATTAATGATGTTCATTTGTTATGATTGTGATAGTGGGACGAAGCTATTGGATGAGAATTGCTTTATAAAAAATATTATAATGTAAAAATAAATAATCCTCAATAAAAGCACTAAGATAACTTTCTAATACAATCACAAATATAACAATGTCAAATCCATCAGGAAATCCAAAAAACAAGCGATGATTTGTAACAAAAATCAAATGGAGCGATTCCGTGATATACCTTAAGATTAGGGATGACAACAAAACTCGAACCTACGGGTACCCACCCGACCCAATCCGGTCAACGCGGGTAAAATCCGTATTGACGGGTTTTGGGTCGGGTTTGGGTTTAAACCCGCTACACTATTCACCAGGTTGGGTTTGAGTTTAGATAAACCCGCCCCATGGAAACCCATGAACCCGCGGATACCCAGCGGGTTGGGTTTGAGTTTTTCAAACCCAACGGGTTTTACCCCTGATTTTTTTGACGGATAAACCCATGAATTTGGGTTTGGGTTTGACAAAACCCGCCCAACCCGACCCATTACCATCCCTACTTAAGATTTTGTAAAATGTAGATTTTGAGCGCCCTCATCTGACTCGCGAGTGAAATGAATGAGTGGCGTGGAATGCACGCACCATGCCCATACTCGAACCCATTTGTAGCTCTTTCTGGCTCTGCCCCTGACAACGTAAGGCCTAAACTTTGCCCCGCCCGGAACTCGATAATTTTTCCTATCCCCAAGAAAATCCCCAAATTGTTGGAAAATTCTTTTTCCTGTTAAAAAATTTGAAAAAAAAAAGGAAACCATTCAGCGGCCTCCGCCTTCAAAAAATTTCAACTCCGACGACGACCACGGCAGGTCGCACAGGTTTCAATTCTCTCGTCTTCCCCCCTGAGAAGAACTCGTCGGCACAACATCCATAGCCGCCGCGGAAGGGGAGGACCGTCAAAACCCCCTAATTCGACCTTCTTCCTTTTTGGTCGGAGAAATGAGCAGTCAGGCCATCCCTCCGCCTCCTCGGCGGAGCAGCGTGAGCCATAAACGAGGTCTGTCGGCCTCCTCCAGGAAATCCTCCGTCGCCGTCTCCGAAAACGGCAGCGCCAATGGAACCTCCTCCAAGCCTAGCTCTCCTTCGTAAGTTCCGGCTCCTCCTGGATATCTCTAATTCAGGAAATTGAGGATTTGTTCCCGGGCTTTCTCATTTCTCTGTTTAATTTTCTTCTTCTTCGTCCTATGGAGGTCTGCTGGCGGGGAGAGGACGGTGAAGAAATTGAGGCTCTCAAAAGCTCTTACCATACCTGAAGGCACCACCGTCTCCGATGCCTGTCGAAGGATGGCGTCCCGGCGCGTCACCGCCGTTTTGTTAACCGATGCAAATGCCTTGCTTTCTGGAATCGTGACTGACAAGGTTTCTCCTGTGAATCTTTTTTCCTTGTTTGTTTCCCCTTTTGTTGTGTATTTTGCATTTCATTGTATGTTCCTTTTGTTTTTTTATAGGATATCGCTGCTAGAGTAATAGCCGAGGGATTGAGACCTGAGCAGACGATTGTGTCAAAGATTATGACGAGGAATCCGATTTTCGTTGCATCCGACGCATTAGCCATTGAAGCTCTTCAGAAGATGATTCAGGGTTAGTCTCCTCCCTACTTAATAATTTAATTTTGGTTTGCTTAACTTATATCAGTAACTCTCTATGTTAATTAAAAAAAAATTCTTTTCTTTCTGCTGCATGATCACTTTTAAAGTTCAAATCGTTTCAACAATTACGTCAATGGCTAACTCGACGGTAACATCTGTCTTATGAGCAGGCAAGTTCAGGCACCTTCCAGTTGTGGAGAATGGTGAAGTTATTGCTTTACTAGATATTACAAGGTGTCTCTATGATGCTATATCTAGATTGGAAAAGGCAGCTGAGCAGGGAACTGCAATCGCTGCAGCCGTTGAAGAACGACAGTGGGGAAACAATGCTCCTGGTTGGTTATTTGTTTGTTTGTTTTGTACATCTTTTCCACACAACTCCTTTATGTACTATTAGTTCACAAGTTAATGATTCTTCATACATGGAGTTAGTCTGTTGAGGATAATGCTTTCAATTCCTTTCCTTGGTTCTTTTCCAATTGATGACAATGTTAATAGTAGATCCTTTATATGTGCCTGCATGGCACTTAATCCATTGTCTCTGGCATTGTCATTGGTCTGTTTTTTTTTTTTTTTATGTGAAATGGTATCCTGGCTGAGAGATTATGGTGTTCTTGGCATGAAAATAGGCTAGAAGAACCAGAGCGTCATTTTCCAGTTTTGCCACTCAAGCAACAAATTTCCAAACTTTGCATTCTGGAATCAAGGCTGTTAGTTTCATCTTGTCTAAGCAATTCCTGGAAGCATTGATACTTATCTTGTATAGTTACTAGAATGGCTGCCCTAGAGCATAAATTTCTACCTATTGAGATAAACCATTTCCTTTACCAAATGAGTGGTTGATGCATATAACATAAGCAATAATATATTATATTCTCTTAGAAAGAAGACAATCTTGGTAGCTGATAATTTTGGTGCTATTATGTCTACTCTATCTTATCTGAGATGTAAAACCTATAAAACTTTACTTTCTACTATATCTACTGTTCTGGATTCCCCCAAACATCTTACCTCTTCATTCCCCCCAAGAAATTAGGTTGGGGTATCAATTCTCTTCTTTCCCTTTCGTTCAGTTAACACCCAACTCTTTGACAATGCTATATGTTACCACATAGGAAGAGTGGGTGCACATGAATTTTACATTTTTTGGTTAATAACTATCCTTCGATCCATCTTTTAAGCTAAGCATGAGTGGTATCATGAACTAGTTTGGTGATATCTCAACAAAGGAGATGCATTCATTGATTATCAGCACAGAGCTTGCAGTCAATGATCTTCTGTTTTGTAGAAGGCAGCATAGTTTCTTGTTCTTCTATCTGATAATTTATTTAATTCTCTTGTTGTTTTAAAACCGTGCTTGTTGTTTCAGCTCCAACATTCATAGAAACTCTGAAGGAAAAATTGTTCAAGCCATCCTTATCAACGATTATTGGTGACCAGAAGTAATTTCTAATATTAATTTGTTCTTTTTCATTATGTTTTGTAGAAATTTTCTATTAAGTGTATAGATTTGGATTTCCAATTTTGCCTTTTTAACAATTTTCAGGGTTGCAATAGCGGCACCATCGGATCCTGTCTCTGTTGCTGCCAAAAAGATGAGAGATTTGAAGGTTAACTCGGCTATTGTGGCGACTGGGAATAAAATTATTGGGATACTAACGTAATGTTACTCTGATTACCCTTTTCTTTTCGTAAATTGTATACAACTAAGTTCTTTCAGATGCAAGATGTACTGATTGGATATTTACGCTGGTATATTGGTTGCTTATGTTTTTTCGTGGCACAGCTCAAAGGATATTCTCATGCGGGTAGTTGCTCAGAATCTTTCTCCTGAGCTAACTTTGGCTGAAAAGGTAAATCTTGACCATTCTAAAGACGTGACGGTGTTATATTTTTGCGACCGGTTGCACCTCCATGTATGCTGACTAGATATCAATGTCTAATAGAGTTTAATGCCACTCACATTAGTATAGAGTATTTCTGAGGTGTATAATCTCTACATGGTTACTTCTATGAAAGATCTATTCCCTCTTTGATATATGTCTGGAAGAGTTATTCTATGAAAGTAAATTGTTCACAATTGCTTCACTTGGTTAGAAACAATTATGTACTGTATCATTCTTTGCGTTTGTTGTGCCTTATCCTAAGTGCAAATATTGCTTTAAGTGTATAGTTCCTAACTGCCATTATCTGGCGCATATGCTTTCACAAAATATTGTCACACATGCTAGCTAAGCTAGTGAATGTTGTGGACTTCAATTTATTCAAGATTTGCTTTGTGCTGTAGGTGATGACCCCAAATCCTGAATGTGCTACATTGGAGACTTCAATCCTTGATGCATTGCATATCATGCATGATGGAAAATTCTTACATCTTCCTGTTGTCGATAAAGGTCAGAATTAGTATCTTCATTTTCAAGATTTGAAGCTGTAATGTCTAGCAAACTCATTCAATTACATTTACTGTGCAGATGGAGTGGTTGCTGCATGCTTGGATGTTCTGCAGATAACTCATGCTGCAATTTCTATGGTAATTTCATATATCAAATGCGACATTTTGTCAGGGGGTAACCTTTGAAGAAGTGAAAAAGCCATTCACCACCATCCTTCCTTTGGTATCGAGTTCCTGGTCATAGAAAGTTGACAGGTTATGTGTATATAGTGCTCATTCTCCTAGCAATTCTGCCTTCCTTGGCTTAGTGGACAAATTTTAATATGGCGCAAGTTGAATTCTAATTAGAATCGTTACTACTTGGGTTGGAAGTATTAAATTTCCCAGGAAAGTACTTAACTTAATTATGATACTTGCTCTTTTTGGAGCATACTGTTTTTGTGCTATATGATACAACTTATAGCTTTCCTTATAAGAAGAAAAATTTCCAACAGTTACATGGTGGCTTGTTTGAGGGGGTACTCATTGCTAGATGAAATTTTATAGGAGCACTAACCGTGCTTGTTAAACCTTCGAATTGACCTTTCTGAATAACTTACCAGGTTGAAAGCAGCGCTGGAGCTGTAAACGACATGGCTAGTTCAATGATGCAAAAGTTTTGGGATTCTGCACTCACTTCGGATCCACCTGATGATTATGAGACACATAGGTCTCTCTCTCTCTCGCTCTCTCCCCTGGCTTGCTTCAGTTGTTGTTCTGTCGCAAACTTGGGCGCTTTTTCTGCAATAATCTTGTGTTAATTTTAATTTCAGTGAAATGTCTGCTATGATGACATCTGAAGCGACTGAACTTGGGAAGTCCGACCCAACCCTCGGTCTTGGGAGTTCCTTTGCTTTCAAATTTGTAGACCTTAAAGGTCACGTTCATCGAGTAAATTGTAGTAAGTGGTCATTTGGGGTTTCTCCCTCTGCTTTGCTTTTCATTGACTGAAAGAATTGAGGATATATTATATCTGGCTTCGGAACTTCCCTCAGGTACCGAAAACTTGGCAGAACTTGCCTCTGCTGTCTTGCAAAGAATTGGTGCAGCCGAAGAACAAGATCACCCTCATCTTTTGGTGAGATATGTTTTGCTGAGTGACACTTACGTGTTCTTGGGTTTTTTTTATGGGCAAGTATGTTTGTCTTTGTTCTGTTTGCTAGATACTTAATTCTTTCTCCTTTCTGCAGTATGAAGATGATGAAGGTGATAAGGTTTTGCTTGCTACAGATTCAGATTTAATAGGTGCTGTTGGTCATGCTAGATCTGCAGGTTTAAAGGTAGTGTCATGCGTATCCCAGTGATAGACTACACTACTACATTCATCCAGTTTACGAGGTCTACTAACTCAAAGTTGATGAGCTTTAATAAACACAATAAAATCTCTTGCAAAAAGTTCTTATTAGCTCTAGCTCTCATATAAGAAGAAAGATGTGCCAAATTCTTCCCTAACATGACTGCCATGGGGATTTTATTGTTATTAGACCTAAACCTCTGACAATAGTATGTTATGATGAAGCCCATTGATATTATATTGCATTCATGGGTTCTGAAATTTTGCATCATCACACCTTGTGGTGCCAGGCCTTGAGACTGCATCTGGAGTTTGCTGACTCGAGCCAGAAGACTGAACCAGAGTCTGTTACAACGACAGTGGAGACAACAAGTCAATGGAGATCTTACCAATTTGGCCTCTTAGCTGGTGCAGGCGCCTTGGCAGGGATCGGCGTGGTGGTCTACCTAAAACGATCTTAGTTGTGAAGAGACCAGTTTCGGATTACAGAGAAATGGGAAATTGTCAGGGAGAGATTTGGATTGGGAGAGCCTCAGGACAAAACCTGCCGAGGCTGAGAGGCTCAATTGTACTCTGTATTATTGTATAGCGCCTATAGGTTTGACATTGCATATAGAAGACTGAGGGAGGAGAACCTCAGCTGTCCCAGGGAGGTGGAAATACTGAAGATTAAGGTTAGGTTAATGACAGCGTTGTTATGGCTGCCATTGTCGTCTCTTTTGGTCCCAGTTTTGCCGTTGTTATGGCTGCACTTTGTATACTTTGTATCTTCTTCCTTCCTCACATCTTATCTCATGAAGTGTATATCTCAAGGATTATCTAATGAAACGTTCATTTTTTAAGCAGTTTGATTGCCTAAAAAACTGATGGGCTATGGCCTATGGGTCTTCTGTACGCTGAGAAGTGTTACCCAACTGTTGAGCCGTTGGCCGGATGCTTTTCTTGGAGGCTGACAAACTCGGACTGCTTGGCTAGTAAAATGTGGTGAGGGTATGTCAAGATATTAATACGTCTAGGTAATTTTGATTTGACAGTATGTTTAAAAGTTCTCCATAAGTTTATATTTGAAACCATAGATTTACTAGTTTAGAAGTGAACAGAACTATAAAAAAAATTACTAAATTATTAGTTCAATTTCATAAAATATGTGCATTTTTACTGAAGTAAAAAATGTGTATTAAATTCAATGAAAAATGTGTATTAAATGTGTTATGCATGTTTTGTATGTGTAATATCTAAAGGTGGTAAATGGATTAGATTCATGAATGAATTAGTGGATTGGATTGGTAGATCCATGAAATAGATAACAAAATTATGAAAAAAAAGTACAAACCAATACTAAATTGCATACAAATTAAAATATAAAAAAGATATCATTAACATATACAACCCTGTATTACAAGAAGCAAATATGATAAAAATATACAAACAATATCATAAAAGTATATAACTATATCACAAATTTATATGAATTAATATTACAAAGCATACAAATTACATTATAAAAATACACATATCATAGTGACAATTATAAACAAAATATACTAATAATACAAGAAATCACTACTTATAATACCAACTGATATGACTTTTATTACCAACTAATAATACAAAGTACACAAATCAAATCTTGAAAATATTAATATTAGAAAGTATACAAAGCACATCATAAAAATATAAAATCATAAGGACATGATATACAGATCATATTAATAGTACAAGCCGACAAGAGTAGCATTACAAACCAATACTCCAAAGTATACAAACTAGATATAAAACAATAATATAAAATATACAAAACAGCATTAGATATTAATAATATAAAGTATACAAACCAGTTGTACTGTACAAAGTAAAAATTTAATAATATAGAGGATATTAAGTACACGAATCATATCACTAATATTATAAAGCATATAACCAATAATGCAAAGTAGAAAAACTACATAATAAAAGTAGACAAATTAATATTATAAATTAGATACATTTTATAATAGTATAAAAGTAATTTGGGTAAAATAGACAAAAGTTTACAAACTTATACAAATCAAATCATATAAGTAGTTTAGAAGTTAACACGAATCATATCGCTCATTAGAATAAGTACTCTCCATCTCTTTTTTGAGACTGGTGGGAAATAAAAGATTGAACCGGTGTGACTCCTCCCGATTTCAAATTCGGTGGTTATAAGGAGGAAACACAGATTGAGGAAGTTACATCCTTATACGAAGTTATTTTGGCTGCCCAACATTACGAAATTGTGGGATCAACAAATCATAGAAACTGATGACGCCACTGATTTTCATTGATTGCATGGACATGGAAGACGAAGACAAAGATGAAGAAGGAATGAGCAAGAAGGAAGAACGTGAAACCATATCCGATTTGTACAACCTCCTCCGCCTCCCTCCGCCTCTTCAGGTACGCTGCCCCCACTTTCCTTCTCTCTCTCTCTCAGCATTCTTAAACAAACAACATATTAAGAATGAACGAATCACCGTTCTCCCTTTTGGGTGGTCGTTTATGTTTGACAGTTGGATTTGGATGGAAGAACAAGACAGGTATTGAAGGATATCCTCGACAGTGCTTATCATCACAACCTCTCTTGCAGCGAGGTATCGAACCCTTCACCACGCAACACGCTGCTCTGCAGTCTACACCCTGATCCCGCCACTACTAAGCAGCAGCAGCAGCAGCAACTGGTTTCAGACATGTCCAGACTCGCTGTCTCCTCCTCACATTCGGACTACCCTCCACCCCGGATTAAACGATGTCGTCTCTGCTCTATCCAAGCCAGCAACCCGGTGCCATCATCAGCAACAACAGCCAGCCAACCGCGGCTGCAGAAACCTAGCCAGGTTACTCCATCGTCTCAACCCTGGCTTACCGGTTCGAATCTGTGTTACTCGACCGAAAGTTATGTTGATGGGTTTGGAAGACCAGGACGACAACAACAACAACAACACAATTGCTGTTGTCAAGATTGTAGAGTACAAGCAAGTAGTATTGTTGAACTACGCAGGGCTGCTGACTTGGCCATGCCAGCGGTGAGCGACACAAGACAGGAAGTTGAGACTAATGGTCGTCGACAAACAATTCGGAAACGAATGTTGGAGGAACCCAAGCCGCCAGCACGAGGAGTTGAATCTTCTTCACAGGGATTCCAGGATGAGAATGTTGTTCATCTGAGCGACACCATGAATGGGAGAAATGTCTCAGGAAGGCTACTAGTGAAACAGAATACAAGATCTCGACCGTTGGAGGAATGTCAGTATGTTGATGGTTTAACCGCTCCGAGGATGGATGGTATCACCAAAATTCCAACCATGAAAGCAGCAAAGGAGACCAACGAGAAGCAGATGCCCAACCCAAATGATCATAGTCTGGCCAAGGCACAGAGTCGCAAGAAACATCTCAAGGATTCGACAGCCATAAGGCCTGCAATGATTGACTATCATATTCCATCTTCAAGGAAGGCCCAAGACAATCTTCACGGCAGGAGCAGGACTTTCAATACAAAATCTCAGCAGCAGGACAATGGCTCAGAGGAGGAATGGAGCTCAAGTGCGAGATCGTGTTCTTACACTCCCTCTTCTTCTTTTACTTCCTATGATTGGACAAGTCGACAACAGATAAGCACTGAGAGCAACAGCAGTAGCAACAGTGAGAACTTTTCATGCTCAGATTACAACGCTAGGGAGAGAGCATCACAAAACAGTAGTACAGGTGAGGAGAGTAACAGCGGCTCTTCCTATGCTTCGTCCAGTTACCATGATACAAATGGTCGAGATGGAGACAGCTGCAGCAGAAGCACGAGATACAGCAGATCACGTCATGAGAGAGCAGTTGGACGGTTTAAAAGGTTTAAGGATAAGCTGGCGCTCATCTTTCACCATCATCACCACCACCACCACCACCACCATCATCACCATCATGATAACCGAAAACAAAGCAAAAGTGGGAACAAAGCAACAACTTGGAAGCCTTTGAGGGACATGTTTCACCATGAGGGCAAGCCCAAGTTGTATGCAGAAAAAGCAGTGGTGAAAAAACATGGGAACTTGGTTGAAAAGAACCAGGGGCAGCATTTTAATACACTGGTGCAGGGTTTAATGCATCATGTCAAGAATTCAAAGAAATCCAAAACCTTACAAACTTCTGAATTAGGGAGAAAGCGAATGTTACGGAAACAAGGAGGAATTAAACTACCATATCGAAGGCCAGTCAGAGTGGGGTTCAAGGGGAAGAAGCCACAACTGAAAGGGAGCTGAAATATGAAGTTTTAATTTCTTTGCACTGCAACACTCGTGGGTAGGAATTAGTTCATTGAGTTGTGACTATAGCTTAAAGCAAAATTAAGTCCTTTGGATGTTGTGTAGCCATTGAGTTTTTTTCATAGATGATAGACAGTTAATGTACAATAAGCAACCAAACGTGGCAGTCGACGAATAGTCAAACTGTCGTTGACAGGGCTTTAGTAGTCACTAAATGAGCAGCCCTGTTGTACCTGTGTGGAGTATCTATTAGTTTGTCTTTTGCATTAATTAATTTTTTTCATATATCATCTATTAGATATTAGAAGTGTGTTTGTATGAGTGAAGAGAGAAGAGAGAAGAGAGAAGAGGGAGATGTACCTTTCTCAGGCCCCCCAATCAATGTCCAAGTCTTTCAATTTGGTGAGCCATTTCTGTGTGTTTTGAGATACATCAGCTTTTGTAGAAGAGATTTTGTCCTCCACTTCTGCACTGCTCAATGGCCACTGGTCAAACTTTTTCTCCCTGACAAGATTTAGCTGTCTAGTGGGATGCCGCACCTTAAGTGCCAAGAGCCGAGAAACTTCATGAAGCCCTCCCCATTTCTCCAATGCACGAGCTATATCATAACGACCTGTCATGAATTGCCATGAAGGATGAAGTTAGGTGACTTGTCATGTCAAGAAACAAAGCTAAGCGACTTATTAAGTTATTATAGAGTTTAACCTGCACGCTCAAATGATGTTCGGCTCGGCATAAAAGAAGGGTCCATTCCCCAACTCCTCTGAAATCGCTTTATCTGCGAAAAAATGAAATGGGGATAAGAACAGTCATGTTCCACAAATAATCAGCCTTCTATGGCACCCTGCATTCAAATCACTACCTCTTCCTGCAAATTCTCCAGGCTGTCCCAGTAACCTTTGGGTTTTCTGTGCTTGTAAGCAAGAGACAGATTCATTAATGATGCGATTCTTCTGAATCCACCCATGCGTGTTATTGCCTTCTCTATATCTACCCTGCCATGCAGTCGAAGTTGCTTTCTCATGGGCATGAACCCTTCCTGCCCATGTTCCGACACAAACTTCAGGAGTTCTGATTTGAGAATTTCAATGTCTCTCTGCAAGCCTGGAACTCTGGGCCTTTGTCTTGAAGAAACTGCATTACCAGAATCTGAAACTTGTTGCTCTTCCACTGGAGTGTGATTGCTACTGGAAGGTTCATGCTCAGAGTGCTTGATTAAATCATCTGGTTCCAAGGAATTCGCAGCTTGCATTTTCTCAACATAATCTCGAATTGCACACAAGTTTGATGGGAGGTCTTCGTATATAACCTACGATAACAAAATATTGATGTATCATAGTAATGAGAGGGAGCTACAAACAATTCTGAAGTTTGAGATTATCTTAAAAGATAATATTGGATTGGTGGGCCGTTGGAGATAATGTTGACACTCAAGTTAAACATAAGCGAGTAAAGAAAGGTAATTCTGCATCCTGATTCCCGACAAATCAAGCTTCTTGACAGAAAATCCTCCACTAATTCCAGTTCTTTTCAAATCCAAAGAGAGTACATAGATGGAAGCTCCGTAAATATGATTTATAGGAATGGAGCTAAGGTACCTCTTCCATTATAGCCTCTGAGAGAAAGGTGTCCTTATGCATTTTGGATTCAACAACATATTTGAGTAATGTATGATGACTTCCCAACTGCTCTAGAACCCACTTCCCATGAAATGAGTCAAAGTCGCCATCTACTTGCACAAAGCTGATCTCCCTTTCATGTAGCTCACATAAATCCAAAACAACACGTGCATGGAGTACCATATAGAGTAGACCTTTGCAACCTTCCTGCAGGAAGAAAAAGTACAGAATCATACAAACTAGAATACGCAATCATCAGTTTCTCAACAGTGTGCATACTAAACTGGAGTTCGCAGCGATTGTGCCTAAGCATTCTGAAATTGGTTCGTGTACTTCATGATCAGTAATTGAACCACAGTAGTCATCGACAAGTGCAAACTTAGGAGACATTACATTCATAGCCAAGAAAAGCGCACAGCCATTCTACTCCAAGAACCATTATTTTGACTTTTGAGCAAGAAGCATCAGATAGATTATACCTGAAGGATTCGAACTTTGTTGTTTTCACGTGATAAAATCTTGCTGATTGCCAAGTTTGGAACAATCCTACAAAGAAGTCCCAACGCCATAATTTAGGAACTAGCGTAATGAATGATATCTTCATGCATGGCATCCGTAGAGTGTAACAAAGGAGATGTACTATACTTACTCAGGAAGACTCTCATAAGCAGTCAAAACATTCCAAACTTCTCGAAGAGGAGATTTAACGGTTATACTAGCGATAACTCCACGATGAACCCCGCCATTTTCCTTGAAGAACCATGACATCAAGCACAACCCCACTAAGTAAATAAGGTCTCCTTAAAAACAGTAGAAACGGTGATGGGCAGAGAGTGAATCAAGTTACCAATAGGCCATCAAATCTTCTCAAATGTACTTCATCCACAAGGCAACGCTTCTCAAGACTGCACGCTTTGCCGAAAATACCCCAATTACAACTGATATCGCCTGCGGAGGCTGGCACAGGACTAGAATTCGTAGAATTGTAGGTTTCTTCTATATCTCTAGCTCCGGATGTTGATCTTGACAATTCATCAGTTTTCGTTTTATGATTTCCCATGGCCATAACTTGGTTTTCAGCACGACAAGCTAATGCCTGGAGGTTAACAGGAAGATCCGACCTAATGATCCTTTCCAAGAAGATGGCAGGAAAGTTGAATCTTGGTATCACACTAACTTCATAAGCTAACACAGTGGTTCCAGGCCTGTGGTAATTGACAGCACATCATCACCATGTAGATGGTAAATACCAAAGCAGGTCTGTTCGATTAGGGGATCATGCTGGATTACCTTGTGCCACAGTTGAGGGACCATTTGCCTTCGAACTTCTTAAAGTCGCCATCCACCATGGAAAAGTGCAGCTCGTGCTTGTCCGCCTGAATCCAAACGTATCAGTTAACTTCATTGAATCCTTTCTTCACTAATGGAATGTAATACACAATGAGGGGAGATAAGGGTTTACAGAAATGGGGAATTCTTGGAGATCCAGCACAACACGAGCTTCAATGTGCCAATAAAGAGCTCTCTGTAGTCCTCTCTGCTCCAGCCATATCCGGCCTGGATGCGGACACGGGATTCTTCCACTGAATTAAAAATAACGAATGATTCATTCATCCATGGCGCCAGGAGATTCTCAGTTCCAGGAAAAAGAAGTGTTAGTGGTAGGTATAACCTGGAGAGGAGGTTGGGGATGTAATCGGCTAAGCGTTCGTAATCAGTGAGAGCTATCCAGATGGATTGGATGTCGGAATTCACCAGAATCTGAGCCCTAATCCTCCGTTCCCGCCATGAAACCACTTCCACCTCGCAAATAACTCTCCTCTGCCTCCTCCTCGCCTCTCCACCACCGCCGCCGACTTTTTCTCGCCGCCGTTGTTGCTGCGGCTGATCTTCATCGTTTTCGTTCTTGACGACAACTCCGCCGTCGCAATCGACGTCACCTCCGGAGTTACTGTTCCATTTCTTTGCTGATCTAGAAGAGAAACACACAGCGGCATTGCTGCTGCTGCTGCAACGGGTAGTACTATTCAGGGGAAATGCGGTCTTCTCGAGGAAGTTGAAGCTCGGAGATTGGCTGCAACAGCAGGTAGACGAAGTGGAAGAGAGTGATGAAGTGATCGGAAAGTCTATCATCATACGTCCGGTGGCCATGGCCAATTGCTTCGTATCGTTTCCGGTCTGTCCACTCTCCTGCGTTCTCTCTTCTATCCATTTAGTGAGATGATATTTTATTTTCCACTTTTTTTAAATTACCGTTATTTGGTGTCCACTAGTTTCGCTGGTCTTATCGTTTAGTGAATGGCTGGTTCAAAAGCACAAGTCAGGAAATTCCCGCCCACACTCACTTGGCGACTCCCACTCCCACTCGGCCATTCCTCGACTCCTCCAGTCAAGGTTGTCAAACCGGTTTATACCGTTGTGTCGGTTTGACAAGTGGAATGGTACGACCGGTGGTATAACCAGTTTGTGCCGGTTCATGCCGGTTTAAAAAAATGTGAAAACAATTAATATCCAATGTATTTAATCATATATAAAACTAGCTTTGTACCCGGCCTGTTGGCCGGGAACTATTCTAGATGTTCTATTTGGTAGTTTGAATGTTATTTCTTAACCAAAATTGTAATCCCCCATTCAATAATTTCATATCTTTAATATAAACACCATATATTTCTCATATAGAACTTTCTAACATGAATCGAGGAATAATGATTATTGGCTCAATTTGAATTCAAATAGGGATTTGCTTGATATGAAAATTTCTAATATTTATCACACCCACTTAAGATGTCATAATTCTAAAATAGTAACTCATGTTGTGGAAGGTTATGATGTCTGACATGTATTTTATGTTAACATTTTCAAATAAGACATCCAAATTTATCATCTCTATCTATGAATCCAAGATTCTCTGAATTTGGACAAACTCTCAGTTACTAATTGTTTTTCAAATTCCCACATCCTATAAATTCTTTAGTGAAAATGCTTGATACTTGGAGAAATGTTGCTCATTCCAGTTGAAACTTTACAGACATCATACTCACTTGTGATAACTCAATAGTCAATTCTCTAATTTCAAGCTCATTCCATTTTGAATGTTCACGTAGTCTTGATGTATGAACTTTGTATTGCCTTCATTTTAAACCCAAATTATGATTTTTTTTAAACAATGGATGTAAATTTGAGGAGTATGATTAATTTATTTTTTGTGTAAAAAAAAATTAAATTCCAACAAAAAATATATAGTTTGCGAAATTAAATTGAAAAACAAAACAAAACTTAAAAGAAATGAATCTCGTTCCCCAAATAGAACAGTTTTTTTTATGGGCCAAATAGAACAGTTTAAAACAAAAAGGTTAGAAGCCATTCTCGGTTTGTAAAAAAAAAGGCTAAATTACACATTTGGTCACTCAAATTATATAAATCTTTCATGTTTGCCACCCGAATTACTTTTCTTTCTTATTGACCACTAACTTTACGATTTGTGTCACCATTAATCACCGGCCGTTAGTCTCCGTTAACACCGTTAGATTTTTGATGACGTGGCAAACGGAACTGTCAAATGAGCTAACAAAAAAGCTGAGTCATGCAAGTTGACCGACTAATCAGCTCAATATCCAACCCAACTGACCCAAGTCACTTATTTTGAATTTCCTTTTAATTTTTTATTTTATTGAGGAAAAGCTTGCTCCTTCTCTGCGACTTGGAAACCTCAATCGAACCCAGTAATCAAACTTTTCGCCGGTGGCTTCGTACATGTGCTTGGCCAAAATAGTCTTCCCTAACCTGCCTATTCCGACGATGAACTGAAGCTTGAGCCTGGGTTCCTCGAACTTCTTCCAAGTCGTTAGCTCAGCCGGCGACCGTTCGATCCCGAGATGCTCTGTTTTGAACAAGGGAAGTCATCTGGGGGATTACGTCATTCTACGAAAGGCAATGACCGACGGAGAAAACACGGGGAACAATGGCTTTTTTGTTTGGATTGGATCTGTTGCAGGTGGATCTATGAAGGAGAGGTGATTACTAAAGGCACGTATCTATTGGATCTTGTAAAAAGGTTTAATGTAGATCTACTTTTTTTGCGTTTGTTTCGATCTCCGCCTGGCTTCTGATCACGGGGATAATCGGATAAAGGAGTGCGGAAGCTCTAGGGGTTCCAAATAACAGCTCTAGGTGTTTATTACAAAAAAAAGTAGTGTGCTCGTCACTGTGAGTAAAATCCCGCCGAACCCCCAATCTCTGCCGCGACAAACCGGGGCCACTTCCACCATCGTTGATAAATTTGCGCCAAACTGTCACCGCAAGTACTCGTCTCCGCCGCAAGAAATCTTCGGGTTTTAGATGTTCGGCCGTCAATATATCGTTTCCCATTGCCGGAGAGAGGAGCTTCGGCGGCTTCGAAGGCGTTGTGGATTTTCTTCTCGACGAGGGAGCCGGGACGAGGGAGAAATGTCCCATGCGGCGGAGTGCCACCACCAGGCGAGGGAGCAGCCATCGCAATTTCGCCCAGGAGGATCGGTGTTGGAGCTGGAGTAGGATGGAGAAAATCTTCGGGACGCTGCGGCAGAGCAACTCCTGCGTGAAGATGGGAAAGCCAAGAAGACGAGGGAGGGGAAGGGCCACTTCTGTTCTGTGTCTATTTTTTCTATTTATTTTAGTTTTTTTATTGAGATGTCATTAAGTTAACGGTCCAGTCAGCACTTCAATTTGCCACATCATCAAAAATCTAACGGCGTTAACGGAGTCTAACGGAGACTGACGGCTAGTGACTAACGGTGAAACAAATTGTAAAGTTAGTGGTCAATAAGAAAGAAAAGTAATTCGAGTGGTAAACGTGAAAATTTATATAATTTGAGTGACCAAAAATGTAATTTAGCCTAAAAAAATATGTATGTAATTTTTTTTTCTTTTTTTTCGTTAAATCGGATGCTTTATTCTCAGAAAAAACAAATACAACGAAAAGGGAAGCAGTCCCCTGTAAAGTCTCACTACTATCTGCTATATATCACCCTACTTACAAGAAACTTTTGAATCAAAGAAAAACCTATAGGTAATGTAGTTTAGTAAGTGCATCCCTCAATCCCCTAAATTAGTTTTTTTATTCATTAAATTAATTAAAATATTTTCATTTTATTTAAAATACGTAATTCGATCATACCGGTGGTGTCATGCCGGTTTCATGATCGGCACAGGTTGAACCAGGTTCAACCGGGTGGCATGCCACCGGCATGACAACCATGTCTCCAGTACTCCTCCGAGAGACACCTCGGAGTAAGAGTACAATTCGGATTTACAATGATCTATTTATTTCTCTTTTATTCCTAAAAAACAATACTACTAGAATTCCAACCATAGTCATTTTCAACAATGACAATAATCTTATATAATCAAACTATATAGGTTAGTTGTATCATTTTAAATAAAAAAATATACATGAAGCTAAATTTAAAAATTCAAAGAACTTTTCAACAGTTAGTTAAGGCCATTAAATCTTTGCTCGATAATTATTGGTGTTTTGATACTTCAATTTTCATGTTTAATTATTTTAATTATTCTTTGATAATTAATTTATATTTATAAGATAAACAGAGGATAACTTTAAAATCATATGTTAAATATCTTTGATTCTATATTACCTATCGTATTTGTATAAGTGATGTTGAACTCTTACATTATTATTAGTTTGTAGAAGGGTAATGTCTATTTTTTATTCAAATCTTTTTCAGATTCTTTTATATTGTCCAGACCTATTAAAATGCTATTAATTAGCCAAATCTTTCGCAATGCATCAAAATATTAGCCATTTTTATGTTATCGTTAATAATTTTGTAACTCTTTTCTTAGTTAAAATACTAAATTTTACAATGTTGACCTTCATGTGTCTCTTCCAAGTCAGTATCATGTTGGTAAGTCAATATTACTAACAAACTAGCTAACTGAAAGTTAACATTTGGCTAATTCATAGTATTTTAATAGGTTTGGATAGCATAAAAGAATCTGAAAAAAAAATTGGATAAAAAACAGACATTACCCTTTACGAGATCTCGGAAGTTGTTGAAGATTTGGATGAGCGGTAAAAAAAGCTTCATACTTCCGAAGATTCACCACCAATTCGTGAATTGGGACTGTGAAATAGATTATCAAATCACGAGTTTGGGGCTAAATAAAAGGATAGGACTTAGGAGGTTAGTTAGGTGGCCCGATTATATAGAATTTGCCAATTTGGTACATCTACATGAGATCTCCAACGGTAGCTTAGGAAACAACGAATCGAAGGGGAAGAAGAAGATATAGACTCTTTTATTAACAACTAATTGAGTGCATGGGGTGGATAACGATACATTCATTTCTCTTTTCCTTTTAAAAAAAATAAAATGGAAAACTAAAAAAGTCTCGTAACCTTTGGCAGGTTTATATTCAACTTTTGAAGTCTGTTCTTTTTTCTAGTATAATAAGATTATTTAAAGCTATTATCCTACTAAAGTGATTTTATTTTTATTTTTTTGCTGCATTGTTGTAATATTTTGACCAAAACATGTTGTAAGTTAAATTATAATTCACGCTCTTCCACCGAACTCAAATTATAATTTTCAAAGAATATACGCCCTTACACTCCTGTTCTAGCTCCCGCTCTGTGAATTGGTAAGCTAAATCCATCGAGTCAATTCTATAGACAAAGAGACTACTGACAGAACTAACTTTCCATCACATATTGCCTTCCCTCGCAAACACCCCCACGCTCAATTCCCACTTGGTCGTTCCTCATTAATTCCACATCTGGCACACACTGATGCCATAGGAGTGCGACCTTCATCGCGAATACATGTTGTTGGAGTGCTTTTTAGAAGCTCGAAGGAGGATAGCGAAAAGTAGCAGATAGAGAAACACATGTAGATAGTCCAGGCGAGGAAGAATATTATCCATATGTAGATGAGATTTTATATAATTTATAAATATATGAGTAATATAATGAATTTTTCATATATCATGGCAAAAGCGGACTAAAATGATTGGACCATTAACCCTCAACCCACTTAATCGACTGAGCCAACTGGCTAAACCTGGTTGACAACCTTTTGATACTTTGAAATCCATATATTCTAAAACTTTTGGGTTCCAATTTTCATGATTGAGTCAAATCGATCAATAATTGAGGACTTTCAGAGAGTGGTTGAAATTCAAAAGTTGGTCTTCAAGGTTCTTTCGTGACAAACAAGTTTTTACATTTAATTATTGTTGGGTCGAAGGAAGAGAAAGCAGAACAGATGGAGAATGTGATTGTGGCTATTAATTATTGAGAGTTGTGGATGGAAAAGATAAGCCATAAAAATGGGGTAAATTTACTTTGATAATACGTAAACTATATATTACGAGAGGATGTTTGATGTGAAAAATAGTAGAGAGATAGATTTGAGAAAAATGAATAATAGAGTGACAATTTATGCTATTAACTTCACATGAAAAGTCAAAGATCGTATTGGTGGAGTAGAATTTAAAGTTTTATAATGTTCGGATTTTCTTAACTTTTGTACTTGCATTAGTATCTAACACTTAACAGTCCCTACTTATTATTCAAGCAAGCCTATACACTAAATTATAATAATTTATACAATAAACAATATTTTTTCGCGTTCTTCCATATTTGAGATTTCTAGGCATAATTTTTGACTATCTTGATTTTTTATATATACCTTCAATTCCTACCAATTCTAGATGACATATATTGTTGGAAGAATCGAGCGCGAGACTCAAGAGTTAGTTCCCCTTTTTCTTCGAGCAACTGGAATTCTGCGGAACCCTAATTTTGGTTTTGACAAGAGCAAGTGAAGAGAGTGGAATACAATGAAAATTGAATCGATGAAAAGGTTAAAGAGACTCCCCTTTCGTAGTGAACAAAACGATAGCGAGTTTTGAGATTAAAACAGAAGTGGGTTGGGCCGACAGTCTCTATTCGCTGTGTTTTAAAGTCTCTGTTTCCTTCTCCTTCTCTTTAGCAAACCGATCAGAGCTTGTCCTGCACAAGACTCAACTTTGCACTGTAACAAGAACACATGATCAATCTGGAAATATAGTGAAGCAGAGTATAACACAATTAAAAACATAGACACGATTTTTACGTGGTATCCGGTACTGATGAATTCAGTACCGACTAATCCACGGTCAAAGGTACTCTGATTTGAGTCCTTTGACATTTCACTATGATGGTATAATTCAGTTTACAGTTTACAATCGATCTCGAGGTGACTCCCCGTCACTAGATCAGACTTCCTGAACCAAATTCAGCTCCCTGCCTGAATTCAAATCGCCAATCACTCAACCTGTCTCCCCGACAGCTTCCCCTCCTTTTCTTTTCAAAACACAGTCTGCACTCTTGTCTCTGTTTTTGAAAATTTGCTCGAAAAGGATGATCATGCTGCTAAATTTCTTCTCACTTATATTCAGCCTTTTTCCCACCCGTTGCCTTCTGATTTGGGGAATCAGTTGTTGCCTTCTTATTTGGAGAATCAATCTCACGTCTTGATTTCCTTCAATTACTCGTTTAATTTGGCCTTTCCTCTTCTTGCTCTTAGCTTGGCAAATTTTGATCCTCTTTCCTAAATTTGTAAGATGCCAGTGGACATAGCTTCACCTAACAAACTCCCCCTAAGCTTGTCATTGGCTCTTTTCCTGCACACATGTAACAAACAATTGGTGCAGTCTGTTCCAAAAGATTATCACATAAGTAGATGATGCATTCATTGGATATTCAAAAACCTTTATTCATAACTTCATTATTCAACCTTTTAATCAAACATCACAAGCTCTTAATAGACAATCACTAGTACCTATTCTGTCCTAGAATGGATATTTCGGTGGGGACTCATATTCAGAAACATCATCATCACTAGACTCACTAGACTCTGAATCAGAACTTATCGGATCATTTATAGTTCCAGATTCATACATAAACTTTGGCCACATCAAATCTTCCTGCCTAAGTTTCTTCAGTTTGGCAGACTGCTCTATTTCTGCTAATGATTCACGCTTGATAACAGTAACAGCAGCATCACACAAGTGCTCCAGCTAATCTCCCTGATGCATAAGCTGCAGGACCAACAATGTAACACCCCACCCATAATCTCTATGGTTGAACTCGTGGTTCAACCGCACAGCCAAATCCTCGGTGTTACTGGTTGAACTCAATCATCTCAAACATCATATTTGATTATTAAACACAAACATAAACCATTATCATACAATCTCCTTTTTCGATCCCCAACCCACTTATTGAATTTTACAAAATGTGGGTTATTATTGAAAACACTCAAAGCAGAAATCCTAGGTGACCATGGCAGAACAATGTTCCAAACTACCTCATGATGGTAGTACAGAAGGATATGGCAGCCTCAGTAGTCTGATCCTAGTTGCACCTGCGAGCCTGAAAACATACGTGGGTCAGCAACTAAGTTGTGTGTGTGGATCTTTCCCACGACCTAATTTTGGGTCAGCAATCAGCTAATCAAACAATCATAATCAATCATAATTTAGTACTCTAGATGCCATCTGAAATCATCATATATAATTTACCGATCAAATTATCGAATCCACCAACTCATCATCTCCAAATCAATTTATCCAATAAGATAATCACATAATTTCACGAACACATAATCAATGCATGATATGAAAATTCCGGTTAATTATTAATGGCGCCAAGGTCACCATGCACTTACCCTCGCTCGAGCAAATCATCATCCGTGGTGCTCATGCAACCACAACACTCAATCCGTGGTTTTTAACCACAACACTCATCCGTGGTTTTTAACCACAACACTCATCCGTGGTGCTCATGCAACCACAACACTAAATCGCATAAGCGAGCTAAATCTACCCACTCTCAAGGGGTGAGGGTAAGTGCAGGCCCTTTCTATATCTACTTGAATTAATATGATCACGAATCAAACCATTTTCATTTTTCTCATCCATCACAATCAATCCGGAATCAATGTAGTCTTACGGATTAACCGGTCTATATATATATTTCCCGTCGATTATCAACTCGACGTTTCTAAAAAAAATCTACTATTTCATCATCCAATATCGAATCACATAAATCATTTCATTCTCCAGTAAAGCTACTCAGCAGTACCATGTCACCATTCCTCATCCAAACTTCATCAACAATTTCACGAAATAGTGCCAACGCAAATAATTACAAATAACCCGGTCGCGGTTAAAAATATCCTTAACTCAAAATTCACTTTCCTTCATTAAAATCCTCACAAAATTCATGTAAATGAATTTATTGACACAAAAATCCATTTAATCTAGTTCTGGTCATAAAAATCAATTTATACAATAAACTATCAAAAATCTCGTATTAACCATTATTTTACGGTAACTTAAATTCCCACAAAACGGTAAATCCGAAAATCTCCCAAAAATACAAGAACCTTCATTTATCATCCTAACACAGGTCTGTCTAGCTTTTATATTTTTCAACAACTCAAAACCATGAAAATAATATTACACTCGGTTTTTACCGCAAATCTCGTATTAAGCTCGTTTTTACCATTTTAAAGATAAAAACTTCACCAACTATCTAATTTACCCTTTTCAGACCATAACCCATTTAACAATCCATACTGACCATTTTGAAGTGATCCAAATCTTAAAGACAAATAAAACACGTTTTTACCGAGCTTTCGGTAAAATTGACCGTTATGCAGTTTTTAATCCAGAAACCATTTTCAAGTGAAATCTTCTGCTCAATCTGCCCCAACCTCATTTTAGACAAACAAAAATCTCTTAGATCAGTTTTAGACTCAATAAACCCAACTATTCATTTTTACGGGGAAACTCGTCAAATACCGATATTTACACCGTAAAATCCATAACAATCAAGAATAATCACCAAATCATCATATCAACAAATAATTCATCACCCACAGCAATCCATCCATCCAAATATGCAAATCAAGCATAAATAATCGATGCAATAATTAAGGTCCTCTTAATCCCCACACACCTTAATTTAGCCGATTCCAAGTCGGGAATTAAGTTCTAAAATTCCAGAGATTGGCTCCTAAAAATTCTCCTTGTTTCTAGTTCGTCGTTTGGACGTCAAACGAAGAAACTGCGAGCTGATCATCGTTAGTACGAAATTACGGATTAATTGTTAATTTTCTGCATGTCCCAAAATCTGCATAAAACTGGAAATTTTCCTACCCCGCGTACCAACTTCCCGGCCTTGTTTCTCCCTCGTCTGAGCTCGGAATTCAATTCCATAAACTCTGTGATGCTCGTGGAGAGTTGCTCTTCGCAACGGTATCAAGCTTTGTAGCTGATACTGCCTTTAGTAGCGCTGGTTGGGTAGACGAAAAGGTTACGGCAAAAGTATCGGCGAAGAATTTCCGTTGAGTTGGTTGGACGATTTTGGCTTCGTAATGGGATTTGTGTGGGTTCTAAACCTTTGCTGGGCATACAGAGGTTATGATAGGCGTTTGTCAACTATCCTTTCCTTCCATTCTTTTCTTGTCGTATGAGAATGATGATATGAAGTGAGGAAGAAGAAGAGAGGCTCCCCCTCTTATTAACTCTTGTTTCAGATCTTCATCACTCCTAATTAAGGCCCAGGCATACCCTCATAAAGCTAAAGGCCGCCTTCTAAATCCTCAGGTCAGTTATGGAGTTGAAGGGACGAGTTTCAAGAGCTGCACCGCTTGGTAGAGTTTATCTGTACCAGCGATGTAAGTTAAGTTTATAAAAATGCGGGAGTAGTATTTATAGAAAGTCCCGTGTGGCCTAGTGGTATGGCCACTTGCCTCTCCCTTGAACTTGGGCCAAGTTACAGGTTCAATTCTTGGCAGCCCCTTATTTATTTTTATTGCATTTTTTTAGGCTTGGAGAGTTTCAAAGTGATTTCATTGATCCTATCTCGTATAGGATAACTTCTAGATTTTTTTTCCAGCTTCAAATCGTACTATATGCGTCCGCTACTTGGAAAAAAAATTATCCGAGGTTCGGGATGTTACAAAAAATTGCTCCCCCTGAGCCAGTGAGAGGCTTACGGGGCCCTACCAATGCATCCAGCTTAGCAAGCACATGTTGGGGACGAATATCATCCAGAACATTACATTGATGCAGTTTGTCATGCAAGTCAATGCGTAGGAAGGATAGAAGCCTGGTAATTTGGGGGCCAAACGGCAGAGGACCGTCAAAGTATTCCATCCCAAACCGAATCATATGGTGGAACATGAGAGAAGCATAATTGATGGCAGTACCAGCTCGAGCATGAGAAAGCACCCATAAGTCAGAGGTGTTAAGAATATCAGTGCTGGAGAGGTCTCGAGGCAGAAAGCTCCTAGTAAGGAAGAAATGGAGAACCTTAAGATCATCAGGCAATCGACCAGCAGCAAGTCGAGAGGGAAAAAATTGACCTATGTCACGAGTGACAGATTGTAAGGCACCTTGAAGGTCAAACCCCAGTGCTCCAAATTCACTGTCAGTTCCAACATGAAGACCAGCATGAGGGAGATCAAGACCTGTTGCCAACAGCTCTGGAGTGACTTTGACTTCAAAGTTGAAGACCATTATGGTGAAAAAGGTAGGGATTGTCCCAGGGCCTTTCTGAATGTTGACATAAAACAGACGAACCGCTTCTGGACAGTAGCTGAACCTCATATTTTCCACCAACGACCCCCATCCAAGACCATGAAGAAGAGAGGGAATGTTCATGTCATACTTGGAAAAGCTAGATGGATGGATGGAAAGTGATGGATAGATGGGTCGATCACGAAATTGACGGAGATATCTGTAACACCCCGATATTTGAGTCCGGGTTCGACCATAAGAAATGACCAGTTGAATCAACGGTTATTTACGAAGAGGTGCAACCATGAATTAGAAATAATAATAATAACAATAATGTTATTATTATTATTAGAGTGATCATCATCCGTGTATACAAACGAAAATGGGGAAAAGTAAGGAAAAAAAACAAAATGGTGATTAAATCCCCATTTAGTACGTAGAAACGTTACCTTCCCTCCCCTCATTATTTGGATCCATTTCAATGGAACAGCAGCAGCCCAAACGTCTCTCTCCCTGCCCTTAGTAACGCTACAAACCTACAGAGACAAAGAACCAAGCGATCACCTCAACTCATCTCTTCTCTCTCGGATTCTCTCCACAAGCCGGGACAAGCACCGCAGCAGCTGCTATCTCCATCAACGTGTCTCACAATTCAAGCAAAAGCGACTATTACCAGCCGAGTCGCACATAATCTCTACACGGCCACGACTAGGGCTCTCTTGCGTACGCGCAGTGGAGTCGACGGCGACGCAATAGAGGTTCACCGGAAAGTACGTGGGTGGCACCGGCGTAGTCAACTTCAACCATTCTTGGAGAGGTGGATATCATTGCGAAGAGGGCTATCTCAGGAACATCCCGGTTTCGACGGATTTGAGTTTCGGCGTCGGATGAGGAAGATACGAGCCTCTAAAGCTTGAGACGTGAATCAGATAGTTCAGGTACCATTACTGTCTGTTCGAAAAGTGTAAGGAACCAGAGGGTAATTTCGTTTCAGTCTGTGAGAAAATGTCCATGATAGTTCCCCATATTTCCAGTACGAGCAGCTTAGTCCCCGGAGTTTTAAACTTTTTTATATTCGATCAAAATGGGGTTTTCTCTAGATTATTGTTATTATTGTTGCCGTACAATGGGTATTTTCGTGGTATGATAATTTTATAAATAAGAACAAATCAATAGGGTGTTTGGATATTAATTCAAGGATTTTTGGAGCTGTAGTTCTAATTACAAAAATTGGTGGGAAGACTATTTTAGTTAAATAAAATAGTATGCGGATGTTTTTGCCGGTCTTGATAATTTTATTCAAAGACATATGCTGTTATGTTTGTCCAGGAATTGTTGGGTGATTTTTCGAGTTGATTTGATAATTACAAAAATTTATGTGATATTCGTTTTAATTAATTTAATTATTGTATGTATATATTATATGACTTTGTTAATTTTGTGCAAGACTAGAATATTGAATTTGTGTAGGGGAATTAAGAACCAGAAATTTAGACATTTGTATTATAGGTTTAAAAATTATTTATTAAATAGGAAGGAGGGGTAATTAAGGTATAAATTATAGTTAATGATTTTGGTTGATGTTTTAAGTTATTAGAAGTCAGAATTAGTAGTTTGAGAGGTAAGGGATTTTTGTAAAGTTCATGATAATTTTTATGAGATTTATGCAAAGGATTATCTAATTAGTTAAGATGAGTTAAAGCCTTTTTAAAGAATTATGGGACTAAGCGAGGAGAACGGGAAATTTAGCGGAGTAGCGACTAAAGGAAATTTAATCTCGATTTATAGGATCAAGGAGGCGATCAAATTAAGGGATCACACGTCAAAGGAAGTAAAGTATCGGCACTTGAGAGGTGAGTGTAAAGGGGGTAAAATCTCCGTCGAGGTCTTTTAGTTTATGCCTTTTTAATTCAGTTATATTTGTTATTTTCAAGTAAGCGCGATTATGTGTGTGAGGCATCCCACCGCCTACTTAAGGTGGAGGCACGCGTTGTGCTATGTATGTATGTGTTTGTGAATGTGAATGGTTGTATGTAAGTTGAACCCCCGGGCGGTTGGGCCACTACTGGACGCGGTAGATGGTCGGGTCACTACTGGACGGCGATATTTAACGCAGTAGTTGACCGGGCATGGACTGGACGGCGATACGTAACGCAGTACCATTGCCTTGAGGATAGGGACACCGGACGGCGATACGTAACGTGGTGAACCCTAGTAATAAGTATATAAATTAAGATAGAAGTACAGAACTTCTATAAGCTGTCAGGGACTAAAATATTAAGGATGAAAGCGAGAACGGCTTTCATGTAAGAGGAAGTCATTTCTAATAATGTGTTAGTAGGTTTTGCTTAGGCAAAGACCTTAGAAAGTAACGACGAGACTGACCCCTTCTCACTCACCAGGTGTGGAAAGGGGAAGAGGGCATAACCAGCACCAGGAGATTACTCAAGGGGGTCAGCCGCGTCAAGCGTGAGGATGTCGGAAGGATCAGGGTATGGAGATGGGACCCTTTTTATCATATTTGTCTTTATTTCTTGTCCTATGAGTATACTGGGAAACTCAGATTTTCTGTTCAAGTGTTTGGATTGAGATTTGCCCAACTGTTTAGGGCTTTTCGTTTGAGATTTTTGGATATTGTCGTTGGTTAATTTTTGGTTTGACTTAAAAACATGGTTTGGGTTGCTCCGGAGTAACCGATTTTTGTTTTAAAATTTTGGTTTGATCTTTCCAAAAAGAATGGGTTGTTTCAATATCTAGAATAGACAGCAGCATTGCAGAACCCTTTGTTGTTGAAAACAGCAGAGTGTCGCAATTGAGCGTTGGTCGGAGCCATTTGGAGAAGTTTTATGAGATATTTTTTAGATGAGCAGAATGAGTTGAAGTTCTAAAGAGCCCTAAGCATCTTATAGAGGAGAAAGGATTAGAGATAAGGAAGGTGTATCAGTATTCGGAGGTTAAGAATCCCAAGGAAAGGAAAGTGAATCATATGATCCAGAAAATCAGAATATCAAGAGGTGGTGATTGCATCTAGGATAAATAAGCCAAGTTCATTGCGTATAGACAGAAACTTTTCCACCCCTAGAGGTTTAGTAAAAATATCCGCCCATTGCATGTCTGTGCTTACAAATTCAAGTTGAATCTTTCCATCTTGAATTAGATCTCGAATAAAATGATACCTTACTTCGATATGTTTAGTGCGAGAATGTTGAATGGGATTTTTGGTCATATTAATGGCACTTGTGTTGTCACAAAGAATGGTAGGGGATCCTATTTTAAGGCCAAAGTCCTGTAGTTGGTATTTTAGCCAAAGAAGTTGGGTGCAACCGAGTCCAGCTGCTATGTATTCTGCTTCAGCAGTGGACAAGGCAATTGAACTATGCTTTTTGCTGGCCCAAGAAACTAACGAGGTTCCAAGGATGCCAGTGGACATAGCTTCATCTAACATATATTTCCTTCCAACTCCAAATTCATATCCGAAAGTAAAAAAGTCCACAAGTTTCTTATAAGATATGAAAAAAAATACACAATAGTAAACTAGGATGACTTTATTAAAAAAATATATATTAACTAATTATCGCTAATGTCATAATCAACAATACCATAAAAATTACTTTGAAATAATGAATTAATTTTTTTGAAAATCTCAAATTATTTAAAATATAAATAATTGATCAACATAAAATAAAATAATATTCAACTGACCAATAGGTTAGATAAAAGCTAGTGAAAAAAGATAGTAGATACAACTTTGATTCGCTCGTCTTTGAACGGATTTTCATACATATTTGATGTAGATGTTTTTTAACCTTTTTTAGTGATCTAGATGAAATTTTTAAAAATTATTTTTCATACACAGTATTATAACTTTGTAGCACTAGCATGTAGTTTATATTAACTAGATTTGGACTCAACCAGTTGGCCGGATGAGTCATATTTTGTTATTGATTTAATTATTTTAAATGATAGACTTTGACTATGAACTACCAAACAGAAAACACGAACAAACAAAAACATAATATGAACACAGTGCAGTCAAAATCGCGCATTAAAACGTAAAAACTTATGTTTTTACGTATCCAGGCCACCAAAACGTTTTAGTTTCTACTTAAAGTCGCTTAGACACAAAAACTGGTAAAAGCATGGGTAAAATCGGTAAAATCGCTTAAAATCGACAAAATCGCGATTCTGAAGCGTTTTTATACGATTTTAATCATATCATAAAAATGTGCTAATTGGCCCAAAATGATGTAATTTTGGAGACATATCAGCGAAAAATAAAAAAGGAAAACATGACCCATCACTCGTTCTACAACTAGTGTCGAGATAGGGGGCTTCACATTATGTTGAAAAGACACCTAATGGTATTCTCAACAACCGCTGACCTTCTATCAGTCTTCTCCCTTAATCTTCACCTGTGGCTCTTACCTGGATTACGATAAAAGTTTATTGGTAATTAATCGTATGTAATTATGTAAACCCAAACCAGCTTATGAGAATTTGGATTCTCAAGCTCGTTTACGGGTTACGATCTACACTTATGTGCTTATTATTAAGATATTATGAGTTTTCTCTACTTTTGAGTCAATACAAATAGTTTATGTGTTAGATATTATATTTTAATTATGAATTTAATGTATTTATTCAGTTATATAAAATCTACACACTCACATTTTACATACTATATGTTGTACCTAACATATTTTAGCTATTTTAGAGGTGCGTCAACAACTTACGCTTTTACGCTTTGATTCTACGTTTGATGATTTTACCCATTTTCCGCTTCTAGGTAGAATCGCGCTTTTAACTGCATTGTATGAACATGGACGGAAGAACGAATACATATGACTAGTAAAAAGTATTTAAACCAAACACACAAACAAAAATTGATTAAAGACTCAAAACATAAATAATACAAAAGAAAGAACACATACCATACTCCCTATCCGAAAGATCGTGAGAGTCCCTGGCAAGGGTGCCAAAATTGACTAGCTATAGAACAATGGTCTAATTTACCTCGTAGATAACCATGATTGTATTCCTCCCGCCCTCTCACATATCCTTACTCAGTCACTAAGTGACCTATTATTGGTTTTAAAACAAGTTGTAGAGGTTTGAGGTGCATCAGGGATTCCCCTTGGTTTGGGTGGAAAACAAAAGGAAAAAGTCTAAACTACTCTACTAGATGAGGGAAAAATAGAAGAAAAAGTGTTGCATAGGCAAAATCCCCCTAGACTTTCCTTTGACTCGCTTCGATAAGATAACTGACATATACATACGTGGTTAAGGGAATCCAGAATGAACTTTTTCACTGAATGTGCTTCTATATCATATCATTCTCCTACTGAGATCCTCTAGTGGGTTGCGTGCTAGGGAGACACACTGGTCAATCAACAATACGGGTTGAATAAGTCACATAGCAAAACAGTTGCTGCTAAGACTTGTATTGAATATGAGATTCCCAAAGACATTAAAAATGGAGGCCATACAGTAAAATGGCGCTTAAGGCGCCATTTCTGCCACAATTCTACCCTCGATCCCGTTGATCACTTTTGGACTACTGAGGTACTGTGTCGACAGAGTAACCCACTGTATGACCTAATGCGCGAATGATGATTGAGAGGGTATATTTATAGCCTCTTTCATAAGGTTTTATGAGAGATAAAGTAGGAGTGAAAGTCTTCTGACCAAATCTCTCTAATATATCTCCACCTTAGCCACTAAGTAAGGTATATCCGCACAATTCCGCGATGATTTGGTTCCTTTGAGAAACACTGCCTAGGGTGCCACTTTGGGCTATCACCGACTAAATCTAGCATCATTTTGGGTTTGAGCTCAAATCTTCATTTCTAACTCCCCATAGTTGGGTCTTGATGTCTCTCACTCGTACAAGGTGGTCCACTAGGATACTTTGGCATGAAAACAAATAAGATACTAATCAAAGGGCATCAAAATAGTAAAAATAATCATACGAGCTACTAAATACACCTTGGAGCAATTATCAAGCAATTCCAAATTTTTATGGCAATAAAGATATTAAAACTATGCAAAATATGTTATTAAATAGCCTAAAATATTATAATTTGCGTGTCATCACATCCCGGTGAATGGAATTGAGTCCTTTGAATGACTAGACGTAATGGAAACTCAACATTTTCTCTAGGTATTTACTATAGAGTGGTGCATTTTGTGTATTATAGAACTAGTAATAATATTCATTGCATTAAGAGTGGTGCTGCTCAAACGAAAATAGATGTTACATTTTGTGTATGCTCGTGAAACAAGAACAACACATGACAATAAAAGTGTGACCATTGTTGGTGATTGTGATTTAGAGAATAGATAAGTAAGTATGTTGTAAGTTGTAACTCCCCTTCCAGCTTTGAATCATGGCTTGTAGCCTGAGCCCGAGCCCGAGCCCGTCACTAATTTAAAGTTGCTTACATTAAGTAAATGTTCAAATCGAAAAGGTATCTTAATATATGAACTATTTGTTGTACTAGGTATTCTTAGTTCATGTTGACTAATATGGAGATTGTTAGAAATAGTCTCCACGATGAGAAATAACACAATAAAAGGAGTGTAAAGTGCAAATGTGTTTATAAAAATAGCTCATTCTCACTCTATTCTATTGATTGAGTGGTTAGTGAATTTTTATAAAACGTATATGCAGTTTAATAATACATATTAAATAGCACCAATATAAGAAACTTTACTCTCAATCACGGGATTTCCCGGGATGAAATGCTCATATTTGAAATTGACAAAGGCGTGACGATTGACAAATCTCGCAGGAGGTTGAAGAGCTACGTCGGAGCTCGCAACACCCATCTTACAGTCGTAACTACATGATAGCCGCTCCAAAAAGAAAAAAATTGGAGAGATATTCACATCTTCAATCATATTTGTATTCATGATCTACCAAGTCACAAACTGTTATGTGAACGTTTTGTAGAATAGAATATACGGAGAAAGATCGAAATAGGAAGAAGAATGATGGAGGAAGGATAGATAGATTGAAGAAGAGAAGTGTTCTCCTTAATGGCGAGAACAGAACCCCTAAGCTTTTTCGCAGAAAGCCTACCTCCCAAATTAACAGGTAGGTGTGTAAAATCCTTTTCTTGATTATACTTGATTCATTCCTTTTACTCTCTACAGCTCGTTCTTTAAATAGAGAACATAAAACTAATAACCCTATAACCTGGCAAACTAAACGTAAAACACCTAAAACCATTATCACTAAAATAAACTCTCTTAATTCTAGCTAACCACTAACTCACTAATTACCCCACTACTTACGTCAATAATCCCTCCCCTAACAACCCATAATTAAATAATTACTTTTATTAAATAAACGCACATGACACAAACTGAGACAAATGAGTCATTTGATCCACCGCAATAAACTTATCATTCGCCCGGCTTAAGATAGGGTGCATAACCATGGGTTATGCACCCATCAATAACCAAATCTGGACCCTTCATTTAGAAAATCCAGATCTAAGGATGGAGAATTAAAGGTCATTTTTATTTTCACTAGCTTTCTTAATTGACTCATATCTTTTTCGTTTTAACTCGGATTTTAATTTTTTTTGCACAGATGGAAAGAGTTCATCGTGCTCTACAAAATGAGATCAATTTTCAATATTTTTTTAGGGGAAAATTTTTTTGGCCTCTCGGTACCAACTGCATACCATATGGTATCTTCTTCGTTTTTCATTCGTTTTTGAAAACGTTTGCACAGCATGGACGAGTTCATCATGATCTATTGGATCTACAAATTTCTGGGTGAACAAATTACAAGACCAAAAAATACCATCAAATACCATACAATACCACCCTGGTACGGGGTGGTATTTTATGGTATCTTATGGTATACAATGTTAAAAGTCGTAAATGACAATTAATATACTTCTACTATCATGTATTCAATCATCCTACAGTCTTGATTTGTTCATACCACCATGGTACGCTTTTCAAACCATAGATATGCTCTTATTTCAATACCAGTCAATACCATATGGTATAGAGTGGTAAAAAATGGCTCAATTTTTTTTTTCGAAAAATATATCAAAGTGGATATCATTTTGAAGAGCACAATTAATCTGATCTAACTGTGCAAAAAAATTAAATTTCGACTTAAAACGAGTGAGAAATCGTCCGTTAAAGATTAAGGAGGGGAAAATTAAAGGCTTTCCAGGAGAGAGAGGATGTTGATGTCATGCTGATGTGGACGGGTTACTCATAGTTACTCACCATAAGATTACTGACCTGATCCATTTCCCATTCGCCCTTCAAAAATAATTTGAACAAATAACCAACTTACGCGGGGTTATCAAAGTATAATAAGGTTGTGGAAGTTGAGCTAATACCATCAATGACATCATGCTTAGCGCTGAAATGACGACTAAACCAATCTGAACGGCCCAAAACCTTATGAAACAAGATTGGTTAAAAATGGACAGGTAAACAACTACAAGACATGAGTAAGAAACTAGAAAAGGAAGTGTAAGGAATAATTAAAAGTGAAGATCAAGCAAGGCAACTGTATTCATTGACATGTGTATATATATATATAATAGCACTGCTATGCTTTGTGATGATGACGTATGATGTAAGCTCATGAACATAAAAATGGGGAAAAAGAAAAGCAATAAAAAATCATGGCTAACAAATCGTGTATACGGTAAGAAATCATCAACATGAACGATCATTATCTGCACATCCTGATCACGATTTGGCGCACTGGGTCGGAGTGAAAGACAAGCTCTCCTTGGCCAAATCATAGAGCACCATGAAATTCTGCTGCTGAATATTCCCGAAAATCGACATCCCGCTCGAGCTCCCCATCGCCAAGCACACCAGCCCGACGCTGGAATCCGCAATCATGTAATTCTCGGCCGGCAGCTCCAAATCCGCCCCTTTGAAATGAAACACCAGGGTCGGCACCTTGATGTCGCCCGACCCGCCGCCCGACGGCAGGTCGAAACAGAGGTCCAGACCGGTCGAACCGGAATTGTCGACCGGCAGATCGATCGCGGCCTTGAACGCCTTCTTCACCTCGTCGAACGCGCTGCGCTCCAGGTACGTGATCGTGGTCCCGGAATCGATGATCATCCCGCCGCTGCCGTCGCTCTGCAGCGCGAAAGTCGACGCGGGGATGGACAGGCCGGTCCCGCCGACCGAGATCCCTTCCAAGGAAATGTAGTAAAACGAGGACTGAGCCGAGTTCTGAATCAAACCGGTCGTGGCCGAGGAGTTACCCGTCGGTCCAGCCAGCGAGCCCATGGACAGCGTGCTGGTGGCCCCCGCGGCATCGTCGATAGACGTCAGGCAGTACGAAAACTTGGGCTGCTTGAGCTGGGAGACGAGTGAGAGTGGGCCGCGGCCCAGTCCGACGAGCCCACCTCCCTGAGTAAACCCGTCCCCTTCGTTATCCTCCCCGCACCCGAACCCGACTTTCGGAACCTTTACCTTGTTCCCGCCGAATGTAAACGTCTCGGTGGCCATGACCCCCTGGGTCGACGAGTAATCTCCATAGGTGTAGAGGTAATCGCAGCCGTCGGATCCGCACGACGACTGCGGCAGGGCGGAACAGAGGGTGCTGGAGCAGGGGAGCTTGGCGAATGTGGAGGATTTCGAGGGGTCGAAAATCGGGGTGGGCTGCTTGTAGCAGTTGGTGCAGGGGTCGCACTGGGTCCATATCAGGTCGCTTCCCGTGTCCACGATCGCGGAGTAGGACACGGGAGGCGTCCCGACGGCGAGTTCCATCAGGAACTCGCCGTTGCCCGACACGACCGGAGCAGCCACATCGTCGGCTGCTTCGGGAGTGGATTGGGCCAGGACCATTGCGGTGAGCTTCTGGAGCCGGTAGTTCCCCCGGTTGATCCCGCGCTGGAGCCGCTGGAACTTGGTGAGGTTCTTGCCGGAGTCGACGTGGGTCAGGGCGACCTGGAAGCCGCCGGCGGCGGCGGTGGTGGTGGTTGGGTCGAGCTGGGTGAGCCGCCTGGAAGTTGAGGCTGCCGGTGTGGATAGTGACAACGCGGCTGCTAGCAGAAGCAGCGAGAGGAAACTCGTGAGAGCAGCCATTATTGATGGGTTTTTTCTGATTAAGGTTGTGGGCTGGGAATGGAGATGTGGGTATTTATGTACATGGAAGCAATTAAGGAAACTATATAGATTGAGGAGAGTTTAATATTGGACTGGATTGAAGTAGGCAAACTATATAATGAAGATATATGTGGGTGTAATATTTTATGTAATATAGAAAATGGGGGGGATGAAACAGGGGAAAGGGAAAAGCCAACTAACTAGCTTTGGAGGGATGTGTGTGTTTCTGTTGTAGTGTGTGGGAGGTGGATTGGATATATAGAGAAAGGAAAGGGGGATTGGGATGATGGGAGGTTGGAGTCGCGAGGAAAATGAAGGGATAGGGGGGGAAGATCTCATAATTAGTACTTTTCTTTTCTTTTGATTGTTTTGTAATGGCGTCTTGGTTTTATATACTTCATGAGTCAAATGATGAAAGAGGTGTTTGTGTGAATGAATTTGGCGTCTAAAATTTGTGCTAATGATGATAGAGTTGGGTCAATGAGATAAGGTTTCAATTATCAAAAGGGTCCAACAAATTTGATGCTGTCATAAAATATTCTTGTTTGTTTTCTATTTTGCTAATTGAGTTGTAGTAGTCGAGTCGAATTATAGTGGTTTTTGTTGTTGTTTAAAAGAGAGTGAAAATCCACATGGAGTTCACGAACATAAATCCAACAAGTTAAGACTATAACGTTGTTGTCATACCACTAGAAATGTGTTTTTATTTTAGACAACTTTCCCTCTTCTTTTTAGCAGGAAAAAAATGTTCATTACTTTCGTAATTTAATTGAATGTGTTGTAGAATTGTGCGATCAAAATTAATTGTCTCATCATTTGATAACTTAACAATTAAAGACTCGCTTTGTCATTACTTATTAACCCTTTCTGGTTCCTCAACTTATTATTGATTCTTGTACTGTTTCAAACAATTAATGAAATAATATCGGGCCTATTCCATAAAAAAAAAGTGAGAACCAATTGAAATACCATTCTATTTTGGGGTACTACAAGTAACGTAACATAAAAGCTAAGATTATATATTCTTATTTCTAAAAATACGTAAAGATGATAGGTTTTTCAACAATTATCACAAATTGGGGTGTGCTAAGTTATTGTCGTAATTAAGTTAGTGTCGTTTTAGGGAGATAAGTTAGATTACAAGTCAATTAAATTAACCTGATATACCAAAGTTGACCTTACAAAAACTAATACTTGTGTCGGAAACAAAGGGAGTCTGTAATTAGAAATTCATGTACCGAAGGACGAAGGTGTGACGCCCTTATGTCACCCGTGTCGACAGCAAAGGCAGAAAGGTACGGAAGGCGAGATATCAACCTATTATAATAGAGATAGCATTCTTCACTAAGAATATTAGAGAGAAACAAAATCGTAAATTTGACGGGGGAGGGAAGGATCGAGGGAGTGGTCTTGACTCCTTGCGTGGTGGTTGAGCAAAAATGAAAGCCTGAAAAAATCAAACCCAACAACACCACGCTATGTGTAATTGATAAGCCTTTCTCTTTGTTTGGGGAATTATGATATGAGTAGCCAAGTGAAAGTAATAGCTGGATAGCTATTATTCACCTACACTCCTGCAATTTATTTTTAGTACTGCAAATATGGACATCCGATTGTGTCCTATATAGTGAACACAGGGAACCCGTATTGATTGGGTGTGCAACAGGTGTGCAACAGGTGTAATTAACATTTATACCCGTTCCATCAAAAATATTGTTTCACATATAAAATAAATAAATAGATCAAATTGTAACATGTTAATTACAGTGAGGGTAACTCAAGAATACAAATAGTATAAATGTAATTGAATAACCAACCAAACCAAAACCTAATTCATTTCTCTCAATTCTCCTTTCACTTACAAACAAGAGTTTGATCTAGTAATGATATCACTAGCCTTAAAAGAGATCTCGTGTTCAAATTTCTTAAGTAGCACCTAAATCACAAAATATAAACCTATATATCACCATGATAAAAAGAAAATTCCCTTCACTCTTTCATTTTTCTCCCCACGTTAACAAGAATATTGTGTTAGTCATTTATTACTTATTAGATGTATTAGAGTTGGAGAACAATGAACTGAATAGTATTGTACTCTATCTTATAGATTAATGGATGTTTTAGAATCATATGCTTTCATTCGTATTAATAATGATTGTATCTTTGTTAATTTAATAATTTATTAGGTTGGTTTAGTGTTATAATTGAAAATCCACATGTATATTTTTAGGTATAATAATGTTTGATGTACCGGGCGAGTGTTCCTCGGTACTCGAGAACCACAGGTATGGAGATAGGGTTACAAAACCTTTCCCTGCATGGGTATGGGGTGGATGTTTCAAAACAAGGATGAGAATGATTTAGACAAATCCGTCCCATTGCCATCCCTCGGGCTGGAAGTTTGGTACCGGTATTTGGGATATTACCGAATATTGTACCAAATTTATCACTATTTGGTATAATCGAATACCAGCTTATTTTTTAGGGATTAAGATTGTGATTCATTATGGAGTGCTATTCGGTATTCGGGATTACGGGATTGAGATCGGTATATGCCGAAATACCTAGAAACACCAAAAATTAAAAATTAATGAAATATATCATACAAGCTTTGGTCATTCCTCACTCTTTCACAACTTAGAAGCCCCCATCCAACTCAATTTTGACTTTCCAGTTTAAGTAACTCTCGTTACGCACCTAATCTCTTGTTATTTTCATAATACCAAAAAGAAAACACTAGTATTAGTCGTCTCTCAGCCCAAATTAAAGATTATCAATGACGAGAATTTGAGATGTCACCTCTCCTCCATTCTCCTTATCGATATCCTAGCTCTAGGCAAACTCAAGACTCTTTGCCCTAAATTAAACAATAAATCTAATTTATATATTTAATTATTAATTGCAAAGATAATTAATTTTGTATTTGATAATACTGATTGGGATACCGAAGTACCGATTGAAATACCGAAATATTTAGAGGTTGTGATTGGATATTGAAATTATTTAGGGATTGAGATTGGGATTGAGATTGATTCTAGTGTGTAATTCGGTATTTGGGATTTCGGTAATTGGTATTGGCATTACCGATACCTTATCGATTTCCAGCCCTAACTAGGCTTGGCAACTGGGCTCGAATTCTGAGTGCCCCCCCATGCCAGATCCGTTTCCTGGCGGATTAAATCCGCTTGACCGGATTGTTGACGGGTTGCAGGGAACCCGAAAATCGCTGTAGCCGGTTGCCGGGTGGTGATGATTTTGGAAATATCCGCCCCGACAGCCCCTGACGCTCGCAATTCTTGAACCCTAGCCCTCCCTTCCCACTTCATTCACGAAAAATCCTCCTCTTGTATCCCAATTGTCGTTATGAAAATCCAATCTCCAACCCCGACACTTCCTCTCCTCCTCAAATCTCGCAGTTTTCTCTTCGATTGTAGAGAAAAACAGCAAATATTCCTACATTGATTGCTCAAAAGAGTAGATACCCAATCAATCAGTCGAAACCCCATCAATTTTAGGGATCTCGGACAGGCATGAAGTTCTCGCATTTGAATTTTTCCGAATCAAGCCATTCCCGATGGTGATTACAACTGCACTTTCCCTTTATCGACTCTTCGTCATCATCTTATTCTTCTCCTTCTTCTTCATGCTTGCGTTTATAAATACTAGGGTTATAGGTCTAATATGCCCCTCTACTATGTAGTTTTATCAAACATGCCCTCTATTATTTTTTACATCAATCAAGCCCTGTAATTTGGAAAAATTATCAAACATGCGCTTATGTTAAAATTTCCATTAAAAAATGGTTAACCACGGCTGAACCAAGATTCACACAACCTGACATCTAAAAAATTGGGGGGGGGGGTGAAATGTCAATTTTTCCTCCTCATTTATTTCTCCGCGTCTCGTTAAAATGAAATTATTAGTGGTATTTGGTTATACAAAAGAAACAAAACAATTCTAAAGTGAAATTATTAGGAATATTTTTGACATAGGTGTTGCCCAAACCAAGGTTCAACCATGGTTGATGGTTTTTTGATGCAAAATTTAACAGAAGGGCATGTTTGATCATTTTTACAAACTATAGGTGACATGTTTGATGTAAAAAATAGTAGAAGGGCATGTTTGATAAAACTGCATAGTAGGGGTGCATATTATACATATAACCCTAAATACTATAATTGATTGTTTTTGGCAATTTTTCTCTCAGATTCCTAGAACTCAAACCACTCTCGAGGGAAGTAGTAAGCTTGTAGTTGCATGCAAGCCCTGTTTCCAGTCACTGCAACTACAAGGAGCACAACTGCACAAGTCGTAAGTCTTCTTGTAGCCTTTAGTATTTAGATTTGCGAAATTTCGAGTGCTTGTTGCATATGTAACACATCTCTTATTTCGTGATTTTTATAGGGTTGCAAGGTTACCGACTGCACTATTGAAGTGTCCATTGATCATTCACGATTCACGAAGGTAATTACTCGATTCTACAGTTTGGAGTCTTATTAGTATTAGTCATTAGTTCTTAGTTTCAGTTGATGTAGCCTTGATTGGTTTGCTTTTTCGTGATTGATGAATAGGTGAGGCAATGGAAGGTGTTGAATTCAGTAACTCTCCCAACACTCAATCCACACCCCACCCATGAACCCTGAACCCCAGCAGCAACAACCTTTGATTGCTGGTGATGCAACAGCAGGTGCTGTGAATGATGGCAATGTTGCTGCAGCTAGTGGTGATGCACTAGTCAATGATGGTGAGCTTTCTCCGCTTCCATTTGGGGCCAAACATCCACTAAAAAGTGATGTTTTGCCTCACTTTACTAGGTTTTTGGATAAGGGTGGTGTGATGAAAGCTCGATGCAAGTATTGTCGTAAGGTTCTTGGTGGTGATACTAACAATGGTAGCTCTCATTTGAGAAATCATAAAAAGGCGTGTGTTCAAAAATAGATTCACGATGGCCATCAGAAAAATATTGCCACTAATTTCCTTCCTAATGGTGTTCTTGGGAGCAAAGAAATCTGTACTAGTCAGTTTAATGCAGAGGTTTCTAGAAAGGAACTTGTCACTATGATTTTGATGCATGAGTATCCACTTGGTATGGTGGGTCACTTGTACTTCAAAATCTTCTGTAATTCTCTGCAACCCTTGTTCAAAGTTCCTTGTAGAAACACTTGTAAGAGTGATATTCTTGCAATGTATGCGATTGAGAGGAAAAAAGATGCAAAAGATGATTGATGGTAACAAATGTTGAATTGCAGTCACCACTGACATGTGGACAACAGGTAATAAAAAGAGGGCTTACATGACTGTAACTTCTCATTATGTTGACAATCATTGGAACCTTAGGAGCCACTTGCTAAGGTATATGGTTGTTTGACTCTTACAATTTTGTACTTTCAGTTTCTTTGCTTATTTGTTTAACCACTAACTATTTATTTTGGTCTGCCTCTTGTGTTGATGTTGTGTATCACAAGTTTCTCTATGTTCCTGTCCCTCATACTAATGAGAAACTAACAAGTGTACTTCGAGAGACCCTCATGTCTTGGAATGTGGATTGTAAGTTATCCACTATCACTCTTGACAATTGTTCTACAAATGATGCCATGATTGATAAGATTAAGAGAAAGATGGTTCTTTCTGACTTCATAATGAATGGTTCATTGCTGCAAATGAGATGCTCTGCTCATATTCTCAACTTAATTGTGAAAGATGGGCATGAAATTATCAAAGATGGGATTGAAAAGATTAGGGAAAGTGTGGTATATTGGACTGCAACTCCAAGGAGAGTTGAGCTCTTTGATGAGACTGCTAAGCGAAAAGATGTTGGTATTTCTACCAAACTTGCACTAGATTGCCCTAGTAGGTGGAATTCCACACTCAATATGCTTGAATTTGCAATTCCATACAAGGATGTGTTCACTCATTTGAGTCAGAGAGAACCTAACTATACTTCCTTGCCTAACAGTGATGATTGGAAGTTTGCCACTGTTATCTCCAAAAAGCTTGTGGTTTCAAAAAACTTTATGTTATGTTTTCTGGAAGCAATTATCCTACTGCCAATTTGTTCTTTCCAAAGATCTGTGATTTGAAATTCGAACTGAATGAGTGGAGATTTGGTCCCGATGAGATCATTAGTGTAATGACTGAAAAATGTGGATCAAGTCCAGCAAATACTGTACTGATATTCATGTGTTGCTTACTGTGGTTGTTGTTCTTGATCCTACATACAAGCTTGAGTTGATTGAGTACAATTATGAAAAGTTTCAAAGCCTTGATTCTACTCTTGGGTCAGAGACTGTTAAGGCCACTATTTATAATGTGGTCTGTGAGTATTAGTTGAAATAGAGGGCTAGGGATGACCTTTCTGCCTCCTTTGGTTCTAGTGATGGTCTTTTTGCTCCTACCTCGAGCGACCTTGGCTTTTAGCTTTATCTAAGCCAAAGGAAAAGGTCCAAAAACAATTTCACAGTGCTCTGAATTGGACCATTATCTGAGTAAGGGTGTTAGTCTTCGAGCTACTAATGTTGGTGTTTTGGATTGGTGGAGGGTGAATGCTGGAAAATACCCTCTGTTGCAAGAGGTAGCAAGAGATTTGCTTGTTGTACCAGTGACCTTTGTGGCCTCAGAGTCAGCCTTAAACTCTGGTGGCAGGCTGCTAGATCCTCACTGGAGTAGGCTGCACTTTGAAACTGTTTAGGCAAGCAATCATGTGCACCCGTACCTGGATTAAGGATGATATTAGCACAGGTAAAGGATTTATTTAATTGTTTCCAACCCTGTTTGTGGTTCAACTACATTGTGAAATTAACTAACTCAACTCTCCTTTCTTTTGTCTGCAGATGCTGGAAAGGATGGGATTAATGGATTGGAAAGCTGCTTCTCTGTGTTGACAATGGAGGATCCAAGTTGTGAACACTTTAAGAAAGGAGGTTAGTGAATACTGAACAATTAGCTCAGTAATTTCAAGATAGTGACTACTGTTGCCTGCTGATAATTTGTATGATTTCACATATTTTCACGATCATGCACTCCTGGACTTTGATGTTTGAATATCAAGCATGTGGTTGCTGCTGCTTGCTGGAGAGTTGCTGTTGTTGAATGTTGAGCTTGATGGTGAATGGTGATGCCCTGAAGAATGAAGATCACTTGATGCCTTGATGGTTCTGCTCATTTCCTCTAAGTTTTCCCCTGTTTTTGGTGGACTGGTGGTTTGCTACTTTGTTTCAAAGCCTTGGATTGAATTTTGGGAACTTGTTTGTTTCAATTGGTGGTATGCATCATTTGGATGCCTTGATCCTTTTTTTATTTGTTTAGGCAGTTTGAATTTTGGAAATTGAAATTGGAGTCATGACTTTTGATTTTTCTCTTAGTAATTTGCAGGTTGTATTCTTTGTATTTTGTTTTGGTTTTTTCCATGCTGAGAGTGTTAGTGGGTAAACCCGTTAACCTGGATTGTAGCTAGGCACCCGATGGATCCGGGGTTGGGTCTGAATATGAGCCCGACAGAGCTAGTGGAGCGGATTCGGGAAAAGCCTGACAGGCTTTTGGGCGGGCGGCGGATAGGCCCTCCCAGGCCCCGATCCGGACCGATGTCAAACCTACCCCTAACATCCCTAGTGGTCATTGTTGATGGATCGGCAGACACTGTTCTCATGAGTAGGTATATGATAGTAGTGCAATATGCGACCAAACTAATACTCAGAAGCTGATATTTAAAAATGGATTTTGTAGTTGAGGGGCCATTCGATTTCATGTATTGTTTAGGACTTTCTCGCTTCATTTACTTTATAACAACAATTGATATCTAAAAACCAGTTGTGTGGTTGAGGTTCCACTTGATTTTACTATTTATATATCAATGGTATGATAATCTCAACCAAAAAAATGGTGTAATAATCAAATTAGTATAGATAATGTATATTATTACCCCAAACCACAAGAAGAAACAATTTTCCCTAAAAAAGCAAACAATTTTACAAATGGATTGATTGAAAATAGTAATTCATCCGCCTAACTTATCAACCCCAAATTTATCATAAATTTCCTACCATTCCAACACATTTCTTGCTTGTACACCTCAAATGCTTCCATTGTTTTGATTGACAACTTGGTCTTGTGCAACAAGCAACCATGATTGGTGGGTAAGTGATAAAAGAAAAGCTACACACTTCTTGCTTTGCTTGCTTGGGCTCAAAATTTTCAAAAGAATGATGGGACTTTTCGAGCTACTTGTATACTTCACCTCTATGATGGCGTTAAATAATGAACACATAATAATAATCACACCCATGTTTCCCATTTGATTTCTTGCTTCCACTGAAAATAATAATCATAATATTACACAATTTCCTGAAGTTTGGTGGTCTAACTGGATCCTTCCCTAAAAACCAAAGGTAGGTGGCGGGATACACATCTACCATTTCTCCCTTTGTTTCCAATGAGCTCATGGATCACATTTTCTGCAGAACAATTGTACTTGTGATTCAGCAATGAAGTCAAAACGAACTAGTCATGAACCAAATCCCAAAGACTGACGAGGTTTATGATCTCTATTATTGTTATGATGATGATTGCCCAACAGCGCATGCGCCTTCGCGCGCTCTTCTTCCTCTTCAAGCTTCTTCCTATGCATTGCCTCTTCCTTCTGCCGCTGCAACAGCTGCAACTCCCTGAACCGTTCCTCGTCCTTCTTTTGCTGCTCTAGAGCTTCTCTTCTCTGTGCTTCCTCCACCCTCCTCTTGTTCTCTTCCAGCATCTTGTCAAGCTCTTCCCTCTCTCTCCGAGCTTGTTCCTATTGACAGAGAAGAAACAGTTTACTAATTGATTTATGAAAGAGAAACCCATCTTCAAGTCTCACTCCTGCCATAGTTTCACAGAATTGTTGCCTTACATACCTCTTTATGTCTGGCTTCAGCAAGAGCAGCTTGTTTTTCCTTTTCCAGTTGGGCAACAACACCGTCAAATAGCTTCTTCTTACCTTCTTCTATCCTCCTCTCTATCTCTAGCTTCACTTCCTCTGAGTTCAGCTTTTCCTCTACATTTTTCCGCACCGTCTCCTCTATTCTTCTCGCTGTCTCTTCCTCCAGCCGCTTCAGTTCTGCCTCTTGTTCACGCCTGATTGGACAGGATAACAGTCGTTGTAGCAGAGTTATGAAAGCTATTTAAATGCCTGAAGCGTGAATTCTTTAAATGCATCATACAGTGGATTCATTCAAAAGCAACGGGCAAGTCATGCATTGGTCTCCAGACAGACAAGGTCGTCCGGCTCTCCAATTGAAAAATAAGCAAGCAATTCGAAAGAGTGCTCCTAACAAGACCACAAAGAATATAATTAGCATATTTAAGGTGATGAAGGAATTCACAACCATTTGAGCTCTGTATCCTACGGTCAAATCATAGGGTGAACCACTCAGTGATTTCCGTCTCACCACTCCAATACTATACTTAACCTTTGCTACAAAATTCTGAGCTCAATCAACATCCAGCTGACCCATGTTTGGAATCTTGCAAAAAGTTCCAGCAAAAATCTGTCATGAACTCACGATGACTACGATTGTTCCCTCAAGTGTCTAATGGCTAAACAACTTGTGAGTGTCGGAAATCTACAACAGATTGTGACAACCAACATGAAAGGTGTAATTTATCTGGACTATCAAGTGATTAGGAGCTTTGTCTGTGAGAATTGTACTTCTGAGGCAAACATCCCATGTTGCCAAACAAAGTGTGCTGAATGCACCTAAATACTGTAATGGGAAAACCATATCAGGAACATTACTCTAAACCCTATATAAAGGAGAAAAGAAGGAACTTTTTCCTTATCAGCAGCAAACCAACCTCAAAAGAATATCGAAATTGGAATAAACATGTATATACCACAACATCGAAACCATTCTACCTAACCATTCATAGACAGAAGTGGCCAAATTCAGGATACAAGAATGCTTGCAGCAGTCAGGATGTAAGTACCTCTTCTTTTCCAGCTCTTCTTTCTTCAGTTTTTCCTTGGCAATGATGCTGCGTTCATAGCTCGAGGAAGAAGACTTGGAAGGAGAAGACGATTCACTCCTACTACGATGTCTTCTACGCCTCCTTTGTGTAGGAGATCGACTTTTATGGCGTTTGCGACTTGGTGAGCGGCTTCTGCGTCTTTTTGGGGAGTCCGAAGGGCTTCTGCGCCTGCATTTTGCATAGGGTTAACAACGCAACGCGCCATTTAGTTAGTTCGCAGAGATCTCCTCAGAAGAAAAGTTAGTTCACAGACAAATTCCAAATCAATCACCAACAGTTCGAAGAAAGAACCTAGACAGAATTAACCATTCAAGCTAACTGGAACTTGCAGCAGCAGAGCTTGCTACCCTACTAAGAAAATTTCGAATGCCTAATTACTTCTTGCAGAACTGAAAACCAGCTTACTCCTAAAGATAATCTTACAAATTAAACAAAGATTCTGAGAATCGAAGAAGCCAAAGACGAAGTGCAAAAGCTCCAGCTCGAGGCCAAACCAGAGCGAGAAGTAGCAACTAGGAGGAGGAAAGGAAGAAAGACCTACCTGGAACGAGGAGAACGACTGGTTCTGCCCCTTTTGCTTCTTCGACTGCTACGTCGATGGTCCGGGGACGGCGAGTGTCTCCTCCGGTACGACGGCGACCGAGATACGCTCCTCCCCATCCTCTCAATGACAATTAGTCAATAAATTGATTTCTCATTCCTCCCTCGCCGTCTCCCTCCTCTCTCTCGCGAACAGGCGGCCTGGTTTTAGATTTTAGAGGACAGCCGCTGCCCGCTGGGATTGTTTTTTCCTTTCTGGGACAAATTCAGTTCAATACCTTAAATTAACTGACCTTGCAACCTTGGGCCACCAAAGTTCTCTTAGGGATAGGGCTGCAAATGAGCCGAGTTGAGCCAAATTTTATCATAGCTTGAGCTCGACTCGTTAAAAAATGAGCTGAGCTCAAGCTCGAGCCATTTATTAACGAGCCGAGTCGAGTCAAGTTTGAGTTAGGTTTGTTTACTAAATTCTTAAATCGTATTTGATAAATTCATTTTGTATGTCGTGTATGGTACATGTGATTGATGTAAAGACAAAAAAAATAATCAAATATTCAACATTAATTAATCTTATATTATAGTTTGTAGGTGTCATATTGTTTAGTTAATAAATTTTAACTAGTTCAAATCATGTTATGTCATAGTATCGAAACAATTTTGTACATAATTTTTTTATAGAATAAAAAATAAGGCATATTTTCTTACATGTTCAACATGTTAAACTTCAAATGATGTGAGATATATATAATTTAACAATCCTATAAATTATGAAAGTCCAAATTAGATCGATTCGTCCATAAGTCGGTGATCAAGTTGGCCTTCAAACCACAATGTTGAGACATCTCATGAGCTCTAAATGAGCCAACTCGCGAGTTGAGCTCAACAAGCCACCGAGTCGAGCTAGCTCGCGAGCTGAACATAGCTAAACTCAAGCTTGGCTCGTTAGTAAACGAGTTGAGTTTCAAATGCGTTTTTCCCGATTCGAGCCTCGAGTTGCTCGCGAGTAGCTCGGCTCATTTGCAACCCTACTTAGGGATGAATAATTGGATAATGGATACCAATTTAGGCGTATGCAACGGATTAAGGACCGCATCAATATCGTATTTGATTTAGTTTTGTTCATTTGTTTCGGTCAAATGTTAATTCTGCCTTTTTGTATTTATAAAATGGTTAAATACCACATTTGGTCACTGGAATTAATAAATCGTATCATGTTTAGTCATTAGAAAATTTTAATATTAATTTTGATCACTCAAATTACTAAAACAGGTCACATTCAGTCACTCTCCGTTAGTTTACATCCAACTCCATTAATGGAGTCTGTTATGTGCTAACGTGGCTAACGAGAACCGTTTTGGGCACCGTTTTGGGCCGGAAATAGTCAAACCCGACCTACCACGTCACTAAACTCGCCATGTCATACACCCAACCCTACCCATGAACCAACCCAATAAAATTATAAATGGAGAAACAGAGGGGCCATTTTTCCCGATCTATCTCCTTCTTCCCTAGACTCTTCCTCTTCCCTTTTCTGCAAAATTCGTCCAAATTAGGGTTCATTCGTGTTTGTATTGGGATGTTGGTCGAATTTAACAAGATAAGAAGCCATGGAAATCCTCCCGACGGCATGGAAGCAATCACAATGTCTTCGTCGGAGGCAGAGGGTGATGATTCATGGCCAAAGCTGTTGGATAAACTGACGTGGATATTCTTTCCCGTCTAGGGACACTGATCGAAGCAACAAGATGCAGCAACCTCCTCGACAGACGGTTGAAAAACACATGCAATCGATCGATGGCAGAGCTTTCGATTTTGACATTCGTACCGGTACTATCCCGCCGCTAACCGTGTTGGAAGAATCGTCCAAGGGAAGACAAAAAGCTCAACGCCGTTTTGCAAGACGGGTGGACCAAGCCCTGCATTCGCATCGCTCCAGTACCTTGGACAATTAGGGTTCATTCGTGTCTGAAAATGGCTGCAAACCGAATCTATTTTGCAATTTTGTTTAGTCAAGTGGGCTCAGGTTTGTTTCTGGGTTGGGATGGGTGTATGACATGACGGGTTTAGTGACATAACGGGTCGGGTTTGACCATTTTCAGCCTAAAACAACGTTGACTATGCGCTCACGTTAGCTACGCAACGCATAATGGACTTCATTAACGGAGTTGGGCAGAGACTAATGAGGAGTGACTAAATGTGACATGTTTCAGTAACTCGAGTGACCAAAAGTGATATTAATTATTTTTGGTGACTAAACATGACACGATTTAGTAATCCTAGTGACCAAATGTGACTTTTACCCTTTATAAAATTGTGGGATCAAGAACCAAATCACATTATATTCAGTTTGGTTTGGTTTGGTCTGGTCTGGTCCTATGCGGTCGGGTAAGGATCAAACTATTGCACACTCCTAAATACCATTTTGAGTAAATACTAAGGTTGTCAACCCGGTTAATACCGTTGAGTAGGTTTAGCAAGTGATATAATTCGAACCGGGTACAACCAATTTATGTTGGTTAGGATTTAACCAAATATGTATAAATATGAAAAAACCATTTACCTTGTGGAATGTTTCTCACTCAAGTCCTTTATGTTCCTTCTTTTACTTACAATTTGGTTTTTGAAATAAAAATCATCCGATCTCTTGGTCTTTAAATCCATTTTTTGTGTCATTCAAAACATTATTACTTTGAGGATGGTTGGTTTAGCGCAAGTGGATAGAGATAAATGCCTATTTTTAGAGTCTAAGAATGAGGAGTTTGCCATCCATAAAGATTCTCAAAGTCTTACAACAAGAGTTTTCAATTTTCAGTAAGAATTTTAATATATGGCATGCCATATTAGGTCATCTGATCCATCTTTGTCTGCAATGAGAGATGTTAAGCACAATTGTACTAAGGTTGTTTTGCCTTTTAACAAAACATTGTGATGTTTGCCATTTGGAAAAACAACAAAGATTGTCATTTCCTGCTATTAGCACTCAACCTTTGCATTTTTTCATGTTGATATTTGGGCCCCTTAATACAATTTGAAGAGATGGTTTTTCTTATTTTCTTACTGTGGTTGATGATCATAGTTACGGGTGGCTAATCGGTTTTCAGTTAGCGGCTAATCGATTGGTTTATCGCTAACTACAGTTAGTGGCTACCCAATAGGTTTAAGCGTTAACCGCCGATTAGCGGCCGAAAAAACGACGGCTAGCATGCATCGGTTGGTGGTCAGCAAGTGAGAGGGGCTGTTCAGGTAGCCGAGTAACCGGAGCCGGCTAACCGACCTTCGCCCAATTATTGCCAAAAATATACCGAATCCCCCAAATAAAAACAAAACCTAGCCCTAAATCATAAATCATCACTCGTCCATCCATCCTCCACACGCCTCCACCCTCCGCGACGACGTCGACATCTCCACTCACCGACCAGGAATCCCTGCTTCTCCGTGACCCCGGCCGGCCGCTCTCCCCCTTACTCTTCTTCCCCGATCGCACAGAACAGAGGCAGGCCCTCCGGTGGCCCCCGCAACTCCGACCCTCAGCTCCCACCAACAACCCCGCTCCTCCTCCTTCGTCTTCTTTTCCGTGTCGTATCCTCCCCCTTCGTCTTCTTTACTTGTTAAAACTGACCCGACTATCACAATTTTGGTTTCACGGCTATCAAAGCCCAAAACCGTAAACCGCTCGGTCGGTGGGTGATTCAGGCTCAATTGTATCCTTTTTATCCCCGACTTTCTTAGTCGTTTGAGACATTTTTACTCCCGGAGGTTTGGTTTTACGCTGGGTTTTGCCTCGTTTTGGTGTTTTTCAGAGTGTGGCAGGTGGAACCAACCCCAGAGTCGAAAGTTGGACGAAAGGGCAAAAAATCAAGTCAAAGGATGGAGGAAGCAGCATATCACGGTGGGAGCTGCGAGTTCACGGTCACTAAGACTATGAACTGGAGCCGCTAGTCGTGAACCGCCAGGCGTCCAGAGCAGTTTTTAGTCTCAGTGAACTCAAGTCAGTTGTCGTTGCTCGTGAACTGAACTTAGTGATGCGACTCATTTTGACTTGAGATCATGGTCCGTGCTTTCAGTTCACGACCGTGAATTGAGACCGTGATCTGAGCCTGATCTGGGTATATAAGGAGGTTTAAGCTGAAGGAGAAAAGGGGAGAGACCTAGTGTGAGAAACTTCTTCTTCTTCTTCAGATTTCTTGAGTAAGAAAGTGACGAACCAAAGAAGAGAAGAAGCTAGGGTTTCATCTTCAAGCAAGGATTTGGGAATTCCTCCCCCCAAAGGAGGATCTCTTCAACACAAGTAGCAAGGTTAGCATCTCCATGATGGTTTTCCTTCTTCTCCCTTGTGTTCTCCCTTCTCCTAGCATGCAGTAGTCCCTTCTTTCACTTGAGTGTTTGTAAACCCTAGCTACAATTATGCGAATGTTTGTATGGATTGAATGATTAGTGTGTGGATAAGTTTTAATGTGAATTTTGGAGGTGTTTTCATGAAAGATTGTGTTGTGTGTTTGCCTATCAATCTTTTGGCCATTCTAACCTACGTAGAGAGAAAACTCTCTTTCTTTGAAAGAGGCTTGTAAAGCTGGATTTTCTTAGGCAAATCCATTTACTTTTCCAAACGTTTTAGCCATAGATCATTGTTCATGAAATGAGTCATTGAAATTTTAGTCATGTTTGCCATTATTTTATTGGAGTGATTTTGTTCTCCATGTTGTGCCTACTTGATCAATAGAACACATACACTTCTTAATCACAAAACCCCTTTGGAGTTATTGCACGAAATTCCTCCTAATTACATGAGTGTTAGAGGGTTTGAATGTTGGGCATATGCCACAATTGTTGAGGGTCATAAACACAAATTTGATCCTCGTGCCAAACAATGTGTTTTCTAGGACTATTTGTTTGTATTAAAGGGTATAAATTGCTAAACATAACAACTAAACATGTGTTTATTAGTAGAGATGTTGTTTTTCATGAGAACATTTTTCCTTATAAGCATTTTCAATACTTCTTCAGTTGGAGATCAATTAGATCTTCCTTCTGCTCCAATGTTTTCTTCCTGTCTTGGGTGTTCTTCCTATTCAGAACCCCTTCCTTTCTTGACCATGAGTTAGTAGTCTTTCCTTCTTCCACTACTACAACACAATGACATTCATCACCTGTTTTGCTTTCTTATGCATCTGAGTCCTCATATAGTGATCTTGATGACTCGCCTTCCGCACATTCTTCTACTCCTCTTTGATCCTCCACTTCCCAACATTATCCTATAGTACCTAAGAAAATTCACAAGGCATCGTTTTCTAAGAAGTAAGATGACCTCTATGTTGGTTCCACTCAAGTCAGTTCTTATCCCAAAAGTGTTCTCTCTGATCTCACTGATCTCATCCCTCAACATCAACATTCTCCAATAACTGATATTAGACTATTAGTCCACGAGAGAGTTTGTAACCCATTGATAAGGGTGGCATTCGGTCGGTTTGGTTTCGACCGAACCGAAATTATGAATACCGGGTCCCCAAATTCTCCCAAATCTCAAACCGAATTAGAACCGAATTATCGGTTTAAACCGAATTATAATTTGGTTCGGTTCGGTTTTTAACCAAAAACTGAATTTATGAGGCTACTTGTATCTCTCACTTTTAAATTATTTTTCACCCCTAATATAAACAATAAATATGCAATTATATGCATCATCAATGATAAATCAAATATTTCAACACATAAGTCATAAAATATTTCAAATATTTAAGTATAAAAACAACTACAAACATAAAAATCCACCATTTGGAGGTTGCAATTATGGTATTTCGGTCGGAAATTCGGTTCGATTGAAAGAACCCTGGTTTCCGAAATATCCATATTTTCCTTCCAAATTCCAAACCAAATAGCATTATTTCGGTTTTGGTTCGGTTCGTTTGAGTTTACCGAACCGTTTGCCCACCCCTACATATTGAGCTAAGTTTCGTATTCCCTACTTTCCTCATGTTGTAGATTCCACATAAGAAGATTTTTACAATGCTATATAGCATTGGTGCTATAGGTTTTTACCTTTATGGTACAACTTGAAATTGTACCTTTAATGTTATGGTACAACTTCAAATTGTACCTATACTTTTTGTACAAATTCTTTTATGGTACAACTTAAACTTGTACCTTATGTGATGGTACAACTTCAAGTTGTAAAATTGTACCATAACATAATGATACAAATTCCTTTATGGTACAACTAAACTTATACATTTAATGTTATGGTACAACTTCAAGTTGTACATTAAAGCACCAATACTATATAGCACAGTAGAAGTGTTCTTCCACATATATATACACATTAGCTAGGGCAAGGACGAGCAGCAATCGCCATTCAAACCCAATACCGGCCAAATCCATACAATCAACATATCCAACTCATATCTAAAAAATATATGAAAAAAATAATGCTAATTCTTGGGATCCAAGAACGTGCACGCACACATAAAATACCATTCAATATTACATGCTTGCAACTGTATCAGTTTAGTGCTCCAATTAGTACACTCTCATACAAGACAAATGTGGCGTTCGTACTGATATCTATACTTCCTTACACATATGTAGCCGTTAATTAATCACTTCTAGCCACATATATTGTATCTGCAATATTCCAGAGTGTGTATATATATGCTAAATTTGAGGTAAAATGCTTTTTCATGCCCTTTGCCCCTAATTAACTCGCTATCCTTTGACTACCTGGGCTTGGACAACTGGATAGCCTCTTGGTCAACGATGCTGGAGTCGTCGGTCCAGAAATTGGCGAAGTGGTGGCCGTGAGCGAACAACATCGAGAACTCCTGCTGGTTCCTCACATCCTCAAGCTGCTCCCACTCGGCCCACCGCTCTTCCAGATCCACCCCTTCCCCTCCTCCGGCGAGCATCTTCACCACCTCCCCCATCGTCGGCCGCTCCTCCGGCGAGCTCTGCGTGCACAGCAGCGCCACTTGCACCATCCTCTCAACCTCTTTCATGTCGCAGTCTCGCTCCAAGTTCCGGTCCACGATGTCGTCGAGCCGTTTCTCCCGTACCACCCTCTTGATCTGTCATCGTAAGGATAAATTAAGTACCATCGAAGTCAACACACTTTTGGTTCACAAAACAAATTCGCCACGAAATCTAAAATAATTTGAATCATTGATTGCACGCTAATCAAAATAATTTGTACCAATAATTGTGTTACTTATTCTGATTTAGCAACAACTCTGTTAGCAATCAAAGTTAGTGACCAAATCTTGGTGACTACAAGTATAATGATCATTTATGTAACATGGATGAATGAGACTAAAATATGAACGTTTACTAGTTTAGCTTGGGATGGATGGTATACTCACATGATCGAGAAGCAAAACATCCTCTTCCTCCTCGAGCCGCGACAGATCGATGGCACGCTGACCGGTCACAAGCTCCAGCAGCGTGATCCCGTAACCGAACACATCCGTCTTCTCCGACGACTTCCCGGTGGACAAATACTCCGGCGCAATATGGCCCATCGTGCCCCTCACCTGAGTGGTAACATGCGTCATCTTCGGGTCCACCAGCTTCGCCAGCCCAAAGTCACCCAACACGGGCTCCAGCTCCTCATCCAGCAAAATATTCGCGGCCTTCAGATCCCGGTGGATAATCTTCGGGCTACAATGCTCGTGCAGGTAATTGAGCCCATGGGCCGAGCCCAGCGCCACTTTTTTCCTCGCGGCCCAGTCCAGTCCCTTTTCACCTGGCTTCAGCTCCCTCAGTCGATGCGCCACGCTGAGATTCCTCATGTAGGGGTAGACCAAAATCCGCTCCGTCGCGGTGGTGCAGAATCCGATGAGGCGGAGCAGGTTCCGGTGGACGGCGACGCTGATGAGCTGGACCTCCCTCTGGAAAGCGGCTTCTCCGCCGGGGCTGCAGTTGTCTGCGAGGCGCTTGACGGCGACTTTCAGGTTGTTATCGTGGTGGGAGAGGACGCCTCTGTATACCTTGCCGAACCCTCCTGCTCCGATGACGTTGTTGTCGCTGAAATTGTTGGTCGCCACCTGGATTTCTCGGAGGGAGAATCTCCGTAGCTGCCCGAAGCAGCAGATTTTGCGCTCGTCCTCGCCTATGGAGTAAATAATTTGATTGATTAGATTTCAGATTGTTGATTTTGGGATGGAATTGGTTTATCAGGGTTTGACCGTACCGGCGACGTCGAAGAAGATGTCTTGTTTGAGCTGGCGGCGGAGGCGATAGTATCGGCATCCCAAGTAAGCGACTCCGATGAGGAGAAGTAGGAAGCCGGCGGCGGAAGCTGAGAGAATGATCTTGAGCCTGGACTGCTTGGTCTTGTTTGCTGCATGTAAATATTGCCTAGGGTTTTTAAGTCCTGGATTCGAATCCTCTGCCATTAAGGAATGAAGAAAATGATTGAGGTGAAGGTAGGTAGAAACCTGCTGCTGCTGCTGCTACAGCTCGGAGAGAGGAGCTAGAAAGGCAAGGTTGTTCCTTGGTAGAGCCACATCCAAGACCTGTTGCTGTGAAACTGAAAGAGAAGAACCCAGAATTTAAGACCCGATCAAAGCATATTTAGGTTTTGGCGGGTAACAGGGGTTTCTGCTCGATAGTCAGAATTGAAATGGGTGAAGGCTAGTTAAACTAACTTGAAGATTCCAACTTTGAACAGCTGCTTCGGTACGCTTCCCATCAAAGCGGGGTTTGATGAAAGATCCCTGATCAAAGCCAGAGCAGAATCTTAGTGGAGAAAATGATAATCAACGAGAAGCTAACAAAGCCGAAAATGGAGGTTCACAACTCACAGGCGGTTTAAGCTCGAGAGGTCCTCCCAGGTAGTTGGTATGGAGCCGTTGAAGCTGTTGTTTGCAAAGTTGAGAACCTGAAGGGTGGTCATGTTGCCAAGGTAGTCAGGCAATGGACCTGAAAGTTGATTGTTCTGCAAATCCCTGCATCCATCCATTCAGGTTTAATAGATGAGATCAAGTAGTATGATGTCGCGGCGGCAATATCATGTAAGCTTTGACAATAATCAGTGATTGCAGAATGGTTATGTCCAACTTACAGACTAACCAAGGACCTGAGCCTAGTGATTTCAGGGGAAAGAGTTCCAGTGAATCCCATTGAACCCAAGCTCCTGCATATCAGTAAAGGGCAGTCAATATTGTGAAGTAACAAAAGTGGCTGATAAGAAAGTATATGGTTAGAAGTGGGCATACAAAGAGATGACACTTCCATTTCTGCAGGTGACATGAGACCAACTGTTGCAAGGGCTGACGAAGAAGTAATTCCAATCTGTGATTTGGCCGTTGGAGTCATTCAGCGCCTTCAGAAGCTTAATCAACGCCTCACCTGACACGAGGCGAATGTTTCAGGCTGCTGATAAGAAACAGGGGAGATACATAGAAGCCTGGCTATGGTGCTTACCTTCAACATCAGGCTGCTGGGATGCATAGCTGCTGGTTGTGAACAAGTTGAGAAGCAGAAAACAGCTAAGCAGCAGCTTTAGGTGACGGCACCCGCAAATAGCACACCAGTAGCCCAAACCAGCTGGTCCAGCCATGTTCATGGACCTCCTTTCGTTACCACCATCTAATTGTCCCATTGAAATGAGAACCAAGTCAGATTAGTTGTGAACCCCCAGAAGCTAATGGAACAGTATGGCACAGGTATACTATTACTAAGGGAAGAAAGACCAGACTAGTGATTTGCAACAGGTGACAGAATAACATGTAAGAATTGAATCAAAAGCCATTCCAGTTGAATAACCAGTGCAAGTGTACCTTGCAATACAAGTGCAGCCATGTCAGACTAGAAGCAAGCAACCATGATGATGGGAAGAAGAAGAAGAAGAAGGAATGGGAATAATTGAAGAAGGAAGTTGAATATTAATCACCTCCATTAAGGATCAATGAAGGAGAAATAAAGATGAGAGAATTAGTACTGCAAAGAGGGCCCACACCCACCCACACAAAGCAAAAAAACATATAATAAAGAAAGATGAAAGATTTGTATCATTAACATTTCTTTTCTCAAAAGAAAAAGGTGGAATTGTTTGTATTGTGATTGTAGTTAAGCTATAGAAGGGAGAGGAGTAGTAGCCAATTGCTTGATTGGGTGGCATGAATTGACTCATCTTTGGGGGAGTGTAGTTGAAGGTGTTGTTGATGCATGGTGGGAATCAGAATAAGAACACCACTCCCCGATTGGATTACTCAGCAGTCATAAGTCAAAACACAGCCACAGCAAACAATTCTCCTCTTTAAGATTCTCTGTCTTAGTTGCCTTGCTTCAATTAGGCGATTCTGTTGTATGTTGATAAATGATAGCAAGTATTAGCCGATAATCGTCTTCTCCACGCGATCTTAGATTATGGTGAAAAGGTGATTAGATGGTGTCAGCTCGTACTAATAATAATGTATTAGTATATATATATGATAATGGAATTTGAGATCATACGAGAAGACGATCATATACTAATAACTAAACCCTTTCATTTAGCTTTTACAACAACCAAGGTGACAGGTTGATATCACATGGACCACAATCAGAGAGTGTGTTACTCATATAATGACTAAGATCATATGAGAAGACGAAGCTTGTACTTACAACCCTCTCGGCATAATAACCAAGCCTCTTCATTTGTCTTTTTTTCAGTTTTACCCTCAACCGAGATCATATGGAACGACGATCATACAGTGTCAGCTCGTACTTACAATTCCTATCAGCCTAATAACCGAATCGTGAAGAGAGCACTAGAAGAGTAGAACTACGATTGATGAGCTGCGCATGTTTCAGTTTACATGCATATAACTACGATATTTCTATAAACTAATTGCAGATACTTGTAATATCGGGTACAATACAGAGCAACAAAAGAGGAATAAGAGACAAATGGTAGTGTGTGATGCAATTAAAGATGCTCCCCCTCTTAAGTAATGGCACCCAAAAGTGGAACTCTCATCTTTTGTTCTCTCACCTTTTTCTCTGCTCTGCTGCTGTTCTATTGAATGCTTGCTGGTTGCGGTATTCATTCCCCCCACTCCCCACTGAAACAGAATATTAACGTAATATATTAACACAAACAGAGGAAGCGCACTTGGGCAACAGGGGAAAGCTAGTTTCATCAGTCTATCCATACACCATTGCCGGCCGTCATCTCCTCCCATGTTATACAGAAGTATTCTTCTTTTGCATGTATTTGTATTAACAAATGGATTTATTCATTAAGTAAAAGGAGAAAAAGGATGCCTGATGATCCGATCATCTTTGATCAACTTAGGACACCCCAAAGGGACACTTACACAGTACAAGCTTATCCGTATGATCAAGTTGAAAGCAGCTTTTGCCTCTGCCAAGACCAAACTGCCCCTTTACGACTTTGCCAAAGCTAAGGAACACCCTTTTTTGGTACTACTTTGCGGGTGTAAGTTGGAGATGTATGATTTTGCTTTCTGGTGTGATATAGTATATCTTGGTTGGTTTAGTGATTAAGAAAAGAATAATTGGGAAATTTAAGCCACTTTATGAACTTAAAGTATGAATTAAGATAATAGTACTACAGAAATGAATTAAACATGGGAATTTGTTAATCTAGTAGATTATTGGGTTAATACCCTAGTTTGGCCTAAGTAACTGTTCTAGCCGAATTTTTCTAATAAGACATTTATGACCTACTTTTGAAATTATTAGACAAATTTGACCCAAAATTTTGTTTGACCGTTAATATTAACAGTCAAACACTATTTCGTTAGTGACTCAGCAAAAAATTGCTGATGTAGCAAGCCACGTCATTAAATAATATTATTTTAATTTTATAATTCAATTAAAATAAAAATAAAGAAAATCACCGCTTATTATCCCAAATCCCCAAAAACCCGAGTTTACAAAATGTGTCATGTTTAGTAACTTTAAAAAATTAATATCAATTTTGATCACTTGAATTACTAATTAAGTCACTTTTAATCACTCTCGGATAACTCCTCTTGTTCCCCTATTTGAACCGATTCGACGCAACCTTTCATCTTCTTCCTCACCTAGCCGGAATCCGTTCCCTTCTCTGTTCCTAACTCAAAATGGAAGGGGAAGTTGGACCCGTCACCGCTGCGCCGCCTCCCTCGCTGCGTTGATGTCTGATTCCCTCGGTGCGCCGCCTCCCTCGCCCCATCACAAATCCTTTCTGACTATCCTCACACGTCATCACCCAGCTGGGTTGTTACACTTTCCTTTGCAAATCCAAACTAAATCAGTAACACTCGAACTAACAACGCTTCAAGGAGCAAGGAGAAATCAAATTCATTTTGATAAGCAATGCAATCAATTGATCTTAATTCGTTTGGAGTGATACAAGGACAAAGGAAACTCGGTGATGCACAGCTTTCTGGTAAGCCAAATAGAAATAGGGAAAAGGAAAGTCGGTGAGAGAAACAGAAGGGATATCTGAAAGGGATCTAGCGATTTCAACCTAGAACTCGACTGTTCAGTCTGGGTAATTAGCATAAATGGTCACAAACCTTTGCACTTAGTACAAAACAGTCACAAACCTTTAATTTGTAACCATTTCATAACAAAACTTTTTACTTAGAACAAAATGGTCACAAATTAAACAGTGTGACCATTTCATACCAATTCAAACTTTTGTTACCGTGTCGTTGCAAATTAGACTTTTGGTGACCGTTTTGTACAAATTAAGTTCAAAAATTTGAACGCTCAATCACTGTTACAATTCGCTCTAGTGTATGGTGGTTTTGTTAATGTATGTGAATGATATGATCGTCATAAAGGATGACATTGAGAGAATTCAATGGCTCACAAACGGGTTCCAGACTGCTTTTTAGTTGAAAAAACTCTGTCTACTTTCTTGGTATCGAAATTTGTTTTTGAATAGATTGGTATCGAAATTGAAAGGTCAACTGAGGGCATTCTTATTTGGCAAAGCAAATATGTCGATGAGCACATGAGCTGACATCTTATATGTCGTTCAAGTGGTTAGTGTCATATACTTAACGAACAAACTACCCGACCTCAAAACATGACAAACATTTAATTTGTAACGATTCGGTAACAAACCTTTTCATTTAAAACAAAACGGTCACAAATTAAATAGAGGTGACCATTTTATACAATTTCAAAGTTTTGTTACCGTATTGTTACAAATTAAAGGTTTGTGACCGTTTTGTACTAAGTGCAGAGGTTTGTTACCATTTATGCTAATTACCCGTTCAGTCTGAGGGGAAAGGTTCGCCATCACCACCCGTGTTGAGAACAACGACATTCTATCCTGCTTATCTCTCGAGGAGAAGGAACGATCTCCATTGCCACCGCCTCCGCCGTTACCGGGATGGTGGTGTCGTGAACAACGACCAATTGAGGTGACGAGACGAGATGACTGGAGATTGGGTGGAGGGAGAGGAAGAGAGGGAACGGCAGGGATGAGTTGATTGATGAACAGCGGCGGATCCAGAACACAGAAGAGCACTGGGCCGAGTTTCATTAAAAAATTGAATAATATAAAAACATAATGATTATAGTTTTTTTCCAATGTAAATTGTACACGACGGTATTTTAATTTAGTGATGCATCAATAATGGAGCCTACATCCATACCAATAGTATACACTGTTTCAAATAAAATACTTGAGCAATCGGCGAGAAATTCATCGCTCATTTTGTTGAGCAAATCAGTTCTCACATGTTTGATTGTTGAAAAGGTTCTCTTCGTAGTAGTTGTTGAAACGAGCAGCATCAACACTAGACAAATCAATCGACTAATCAATTGGCATTGTGTGTCAATCCCTGCATCCACCAACTGCTCTAGTAAGTTTTCAAGGGAACAAACCTCATATTTCTTTTAGTCGTTTACGTTTTAAACTTTTAGAATTTTAGGTTTCATTGTTTTTTTTATACGCTTAATCTTTAGGGCTAAAATTTAAAGGCTAATTTAGAGTAGTGATTTGAATATGGTCATCTAAATCATTTTTCTAGTTATACCCAATTTTATTATAAAATCACACTAAGTCGAATGCCTAAAATCAAAAAATTCATAAGGACTATACTAACTACGGATTTAGAGGAGGGCTGGGCCGGGGCCAGGGGTGGCCACCCCCTGGATCCGCCACTGTTGATGAAGTAAAGGAAATGAGGGAGTGGGATTCGTAGCTCCAGGGAGTTTGTGGCAGGGGAGATCTTGATGGGGTGAAAAACGAATTCCGGTTTGGTGAGGTAGAAGAGGCAGGGCCAAGCCGGATCAAATAGATGAACAAGAGGATGGGTAGGGTCATGGGGAGAGGATCAAGTAGTAACTTATATGGTGAGTAACCATCAGTAACTTGTCCACATCTGCATGACATCAGCATCTCCTCTTTTCTGTAAAGTCTTTTATTTTTTCCCCATTAATCTTTAACGGATGATTTCTCTCTCGTTTTAAGTCGAAATTTAATTTTTTTACACAAATAAATCAGATTAGTTGTGCTCTTTAAAATGATATACACTTTGATATATTTTTAGTACAAAAAAATTGAATAATTTTTTGCCAGTCATTACCATATGGTATGCTCGTATTTAATACCATATGGTAAGAAAGGGTACCATGATGATATGAACATACCAATATGGTAAGAAAGTTGAATACATGATAGTAGGAGTATACTAACTGTCATTTACGACTTTCATCATTCTTTACCACAAGTTACCACCCACATACCATAGTGGTAAAGTATGGTAATTTTTTGTCCAGTATTTTTTTCACCCAAAAATTTGTAGATCCAATAGATCATGATGAACTCGTTCCTTTTGAGCAAACGTTTTCAAAAACGACTTAAAAACGAAGAAGTTACCATATGGTATGTAGTTGGTAAAAAAAAATCTCGAAATATATTGAAAATTGATATCATTTTGTTAGAGCACAACGAACTCGTTCGATGTGTGCAAAAAAAATTGAAATCCGAGTTAAAACGAAGAAGATAAGAGTCGATTATGAAAACTAGAGAAAATAAAATGTCTTTAATTGACAACCCTTAGATCTGAATTTTCTTGGCCCACTTAGATTTAAAGGTCCAGATTTAGTTACTCATAGGTCAGTAACCATTGGTTACTGACCCTATCCTAAGTCGGGTCATGGGGTGGGTCGATGACGTGGCAGGTCGAGTATAATTTTTTTAGAAAAATAAGCTGATTAGAAAATTCTGTTAGCCATGTCAGCAAAAAAGTGACGCTATTAACAGAAGTTAATGGAGAGTGACTAAATGTGGACTGTTTCAGTAATTCGAATGACCATAATTGATATTAATTTTCTCTACTGACTAAACATGACATGTTTTAATAAACTCAGTGACCATACGTGGCATTAACCCATTATTTTATATATGGATTATTGATCAATTCATACTCCTCTAGTTTTCAACCTACAACAACGGCAACAAAGCCCCAAAATAATCTTAACCCCCAACATAATTCTCAAAGAAAAACAAACTGTTGATTTGGAAAGAACATACACTTTTTAATCCTCTATAAGTTAACATTAGTAAATATACCTTTCAATTGAGTATATATGTTTAGTTGTTGATAGGCTTGAGACCTAATAATCTTGTTAATCAAATCTGTCCTTTTCTGAAGAACATTGATCAAGAAAATCAAAATGGAAGTATTATCCTGGAAATCACAAAACATTTCCTAATAGAAAATTTCATTTTTTATAGGATCTCAAGATAGTCGTTCGAGAAGACTAGCGAAGCATGATATAAAAAAGCATTATAGAGCTTGGTAGAAGGCAACATTTTGAGTGCGAACTTGTGAAGGATTATGTCTGCTCTAAGAGTGTGCTATGTGTTTAGACCTTCCTAAGATTGGGTGATAAGATAGTGTAGGAGAGTTTGAGTGCAGCAATGTAACAGAGTTTGTGAGAAGAGAGTCAAGTGATAATCTGAGTTCATCAGCACAGAAAAGGTTTATAACTCTACATGCGAATGAGTTCAACTTGTGGTTAGAATCTATAATAAGAAAATCCTCGAGACTATGTCTCAAGTGGCAGTTACCGTTGAGCTGATAACTAAAGCAAAATGGTTGAACTCGATTAACAAAAAATCTCTGTGTTGATTTACCTTTCCCGCATGTACTTGTGCTTGTGTTTGACATCGATCTTACATCCAGTAAACAAAGCAGATTCTCTGGCTTTTCTTCAGTTGCAACTATGGGGGAGAAGAATTTAGAATTTAATTCGGGTTGAGCAAACTACACATGGTCAAGTCAAGCCCATTCACTTGACTACCTAGCCCAATTCTCAAAGTGAATATGCCATAGAGTTTGAATTTAGTCAATCCCTATCCATCATGTACTCGACCTCTTCCCTCTTACCCTCTTTCAATTTACTATAACTTTGTGGATTGAAGTGTGCTTGATTTTTCCAAATTAACCTAGTTAATTCTTCTATAGACTTTTATTTGGTAACAGAGCAATCCGGGGATGGGAGGAACTGCTCCCTCAATCAAGATGCTATGCTACCTACCTCCTACAAGTCAAGTTGAAGGACACTTAGCCACAAGACCACCCAAAATGGAAGGGAATTACTATGCCTTCTAGAAAGGATGTATGGAATATTTTTCCTCAAGCATATGAAGGTGTGGATAAACATCAAAGAGGGACAGAAATAGTCACCAACTCCATGAAGAATCGACATGTGAAGATTTGGCAAAACTCCAAATCAATGCCAAGACCTAACATATTTTAAAATGTGCTTTGGGAAGTAAGGAATAAGAAAAAATATGCATCGCAAGTTATCCAAAGAGATCTGGTACATTCTTGAGGTAACTTACAAAGGAACTTCTCAAGTTAAAGAAACGCGTTTGGGATGCTAGTGAAAGAAAAATGAAAGTTTTAGGAATAATGAGAATTTGAATATATCTTAAATATATGAATGATTTGCTAATATTTTAAGTGGATTGCTCATTCTATGAAAGATTTATTCAAATGCAGACCTATTAAGCAAGAATCAAAACTCACTACCTAGAAGATGGAGACATAAGGTCGCTATCATTGAAGAATCTAAAGACCTATCAAAATTGGGATTCGGTGAACTGATTGGATCCCTAATATCACATGAATATTTGCTAAGAATACTATAAAATGAGCAAACTAGAAGGAAAAGGGACATAGTCTTGAAAGTACAGACTCGAATAAATTTGGATGATGAGGATGAAATGAAAAGACAGATTGAGTTCTTCACCAAGAAACTAGACTATCTTAAGTACAAAATAAATCAAAGGTTCAATTCTGAACAACAAAATGAAGATAAAATGAACTTTAGAAGAAATGAAAACTTGAACTCTGGTAGGTATGAAGATAACAAAGGTCAAATGAACACTGAGAAAGGGGGTGCTACTTGTATTTGGTGTGGGAAGACATGACATCTTAGGTTATATTGTCAAAACAACATGTTTAATTGATAAAAAAAATCTTGGTTGCACTTGGAGTTGCAGTAAAGTAGATTTTGATGACTGTGATAATGTATTTTATTGGGTTTTGGGATCCAAAGTGTTATGCAAAATCAGAATTGTTGAACAAAAGGGTCGAGATGGCTTGGAAAAGGAAAGAACTAGCAATCAATGGATTTGTTCAAAATTACACGAAACCTTTCATGAAATCATCAAGGACTATTTTCTGTCAGCAATGGCCAATTGCAAGGCTATATATTCATCTTATAGGCAGTCTGTCCATTCAACTTTTGTAATTAAAAGTGGAAAAGGGCTTTGGGGTTTTTACTAAAAGGCTCATGAATCAGGGGTATAGGTTCTGATAGATTGAGGGTGTAACAGGTCTGGTATGGGGATCTGGGTTTCTGTTTGAGCCCTTTACAAGTTAATAAAAAAAAGAGTCTCCAGATTAGGGAGAGCTATCCGCGAGACATGGACGTAAAGCAATTTCGGCATAACCACATTAAAAATTGCTGGTGTCCTTTAATTTTTTGCAATTTCTTTTTGTTTCAAGATCTTCCTATGTTTTGCTGTCTCTGAACGAGACAAGAACATTTGCTATAGTTGTGGCTAAGACTATGGTGCCGCTGTTAAAAACGCGGCACTGGTGCATCGTCTTTTAATTGGGTCATGTGGCTGTCTACGTGGTTTGGTTGTGCCTTTCTCTAAACCTAGCCCAAACCGGTTGTCCAGCCCCAAACATATGTGAACCGCCCAACTGACCATTTTTTAGCAAAAAAAAAAAAAAAGAAAGAAGAAGAACAAAAACATAAACAAAACAAAAAGTGAAACCCAGAAAAACTCTCGTCTTCTTCCTCGCCCTCCTGCTCCCTCTCCGTCGGAGCAACCAAAGTGTCGGCGAACTTCCCCATCGCCGATCCAATCTCCTTTACAGTCTTTATCGTCCGGCCTATGTTCCCATCCAACGGCTCTGTTGCCACCGGATCCACGAGATCATCTGCATCATCCCCCTCGCTTTGCGCCTTACCTCTTGGAAGTGTCAAAATCCGAATCCGAAGTCTGTCGATAGGAGGTGAGTATCGACGTTGTGTGTTTCTTCGGCCTAAACTTAGTAAAACCTTATTCTTCTGTTATATATGGAATCAAGCTTCTAGATTCCATATCCCAAACCCTCTGTTTTTGCCTTTTATATTTATAGGATTCTTATCATTTTACTTGGATTGGAGTTGCTCATTCAATAATATGCGTGATATTTCGCAGGACTTTTCCAAAATTTACCGTCTTCTCAAGTTTTATAAGAAAACTTGATGTCACGATATAAATTAAGTAGGAAGTAACAATTGGGTAGGCTAGGCATGTGGAATGCACTATTTCACTTGCTGAGGTTATTCACAGATCTTGATATCTTTCTTCACATTGGTGATGCTTGAAAATTTTTAAAGCATTGGATATAATCTGTAAGGAATTAGCTAGATCTTTTGATAGGATGAATGGGTTTGTGTTGGCACATGAAAGTTGAGAGCTCACCGTGACTTAATTAATAGAAATCAAAGAGAAGGGAGGCGTAGAGATAGGGGAACGACGAGCGGAGAGGAATGAAAATCTTTCGAATCCATTAGGAGCTCGCTCTGCACCCACAATCAGTGAAAGTCATATTCGAGTTTCGACGCTTCTAAGAGAGAGGGCGCATAGGGAGGACGATTTTGTTTCTCTAGCTTGTGATGGTGTGGATCCGGCGGTGATGCAGTTCGAGGGAGACGAAGGAATGGCCATAAGAGCGGCATAGAAATTTGCCGGAACCGTTCATTGCTTTGAGTCGACGGAGAAGGAGACTGAGAGAGGCGACGAAATACCCTCTATTGCTTTTCACCTTGTGATCGTAAAAATGGAGGATTTACCCAGAAAAATACTTTACTGAAAACTTAACATAATAAACAGATTTATGGTCAGTTGGGCGGGTTGCATAGACTTGGAGTCGATTCATGATACGGGTTTTGGTCGGTTTTCATAAATCTAACTAGTGCCACGTCACTTTCTCAACGCCAATGTGGACCAATTAAATAAGGCATCACCGGTGCCTCACTTATAATAGCGGCACCGTAGTATTAGCGAGAGCTATCCCCGAGACGCGGACGTACAGCCATTTTGGCATAAGCACATTAAAAATTGCTGTTGTCCTTTAATTTTCTACAATTTATTTTTGTCTCAAGATCTTCCTATGTTTCGCTATCTCTGAACGAGACAAGAACATTTGCTATAGTTGTATCTCGTCTTTCAGTTTGTGGAAGAACAAAACAAGGCCTAAAGCCCGTTCGATCCGAAATAACTGAAGTGTTTCTTTTAATCTTTCCTGGTTGGGCTTTTAACTTAAGTTTTGTCCCATTCGCTTCTCGATCTAGAAAAGGATAGAAGACAACATTCTTTGTCATCTTCCTCTTTCCCTTTCATCTCGATCGACCTTCCCCTTCCTTTCTTTTCTTTTCTCAAACCTAATTTCCAAATCGATTGTGCCCAATTTCACAAAGACACAGTGGAAATATAATCAAAACCCTCTATGATCCAAGTGAGGTATTAAGAACCAAAGTTTAAAATTCTAACATTCAGAATGATGCAATAGGAATAGTTGTAGGATCAAGATTCGTCCACAAGAGTTGTTTCCAACTTTTCTATTATCATCCACACGAATTTTGATAGAATCACCTCTACCACGTGATTCTAGGTTGCTAGCCATGAACTATTGGATGAATACAAAGCTATAATGTTTACAAAATTTTCGAGATGCCTAAGAGAGCTAGAGATGGCAAGTGAATTGCTTAAATTTGTCACAAATTTCAACCCCTATTTATAAGTTCATGAAATAGTGATGATTCATCTTAAGTGAAAAAAATCTACACCTCATCCTTAAACACACCAGTCATCAAACGACTCATTAAATATGAAGATGAATCATTCCAAATTCACTTAAATCCAGCATCTCATGGTAAACCATATGAGTCATCAAAATCTAATATGGTGATGATTCATTCTTAGATAAACCTAAATTCATCACCTCATGTAATAATGTGGACGATAAGGATTCTTGCATCATTATAATCCACCTCATGCTTATTTACATTTCATGCTTAATTAACACCTCGTGCTTATTAACAAATCATGTCAATTGCCACCTCATGTTAATTACCTCCTCATGTTAAGTGTCTCATGTGCTTAATTAAACTAACAATTTTTTAATTAACAACTAGGATAGTTCTAGCTCATTATTTTAAATGCTAAAAGCATTATATTTTACAATCTAGTCCATATCAAATGTGCTTTGACTGTATAATTGACCGGAAGAAAATCTTTGTGTGTGATCCTGTAGGGTTTTGTCACGTTGGTAATAACTTTAACATCTACAATCATAAAAAATGAGTGATGAGCAATGCATCATTGCTACCCAAGAGAATAAGAAGGTGAGTTTATCCAACTAACCTTTCAATATATCCTTATCACATTGTCATTTTGATCTTGATAAATGATGTGTTCCTTTATTATGTAATCTAGATAAACAACAAGGAACAAATAAGTTTCAAACTCATATAGTAAATTTGATTTACTTGATATAGAGTAGATAGGCATAATGCGACGAGTTTTGATATCAATATATAAATCTTTCAAGTATGCATACATTCCTTAGTCTCACTCCATCAAGGGACCAAGGATGTCCCTCCCGTATATCAATAATACTTTAAGTCAAAATTTGACAATTGTAAATGATTGAAGATAGAAAATTAAACTATCATTAAATAAGTAGGCTAAATGTTGACATTTTTTGTTCGGACTAAGCTAGCCTTAGTTAAGAGCTAATAATCTTCGATTACAAATTGAGATCCTTTGAAGAATTGTATGTTGCATAGTTTCATAAAGAACTAAGTATCATTGGTTGGTCTTAGTGACATGAAGATCGAATTAAGATGGAATTAGTGGGACCTATCAATACTTTTTATTATTTTATTGACCCACTATCATTTTACTCTCTTTCTCTCTCATTCATATTTTATTTCCCAAAATAAAACAAACATATTACATTATTTATTATGGCTAAAAGTGCAATTCATTTCCATAGTTGTAGGAATTATACCAAACACTAGAATTGACAATGAAATTCTATAAAAATAAAAAATGAATGGAATTCCATTTCCATTTTTTCAGAATTGTATCCAAACAGGCTGATAGAGTAAGTCAATGTCTGATAAGAATAAAATGAGATCATACATTAGAGATCAATACTTAATATTTATTAAATGGTGTGGTACAACAACTTTAAATATTATACATCTTAATATTTCCGTCAAACATTAAACCGATTAATATCAATAATAGAAACTCATTTGACTAATTGTTTGTGAAACCTTTTTTTTGTAATGGCAACACAAATTTTATTAAGAGATTGAAAAGACACAAAAACAAAACGAAATGCAAAGATGAAAACAGAAACAAAGAAAGAAAATACATATTGGTTCACAGTGAGGTTGTGGGACAACCCAGATGATCACAAAGCCGAAATACTAATAGCCGAAATACATCCGAGCCTCCCTTCAGGCTACTGATCGGAGATACATACTGATTATAAAGTGTTTGACTCACCATCTCCCACATTTCTTCGCTTTAAGGATTCTAGCCACGTTTCTACAATATCATTTTCCACCTTATTCACCACTATACGCCATCTTGCAATCAGGTTTTCGATTTTGTAAGCAATGAAATGTTATGTTGTTGCTCTATCTTCAAAGATCCTGTAGTTCCTTTCTCTCCAAACACTCCAGCAAAGAGCATGAAGAAAGGATCTGGTGCACCATTCTTTCGGGTTGGCTGGCTTCTTTCGAGGCTAGTTTTGGATTGTATGTGTAATGTCAGGCGACACCTGATTGACAAACACGAATGCCCGCAATATGTCCCAAATTTTGCACACGAAGTTTGCAGGTGATAAAAATATGAGTAGTGTCTTTGCTTGCAACGCAAAGAACACACTTGTTGGAGAAGCTCCATTCGCGTTTCTTAAAGGCTTCATGAGTGACTGAGTGAGTATCTTCTTCTGCTGTATTATCCACATGAAGGTACATATCATAGAAGGTATATGCCCCCGCCAAATTAAATTGTAGGGAAAATCCTCCATCTGGGTGAATTTCTCCTTAGACCAGCCATTGGTACATGGATTGTACAGTAAATGATGTTGGTGTTGGTGCCTGCCAAACCAAAGAATCAAGTCCTGTAGAAAAGAAAGAAAGATCAAGGGTACCCAAATAATTCATCAGACTCTCCCTCTCCCTCTCAACCCCACCTCTCAGAGTGAACTTAAATGGTAAATCCCAAACTAACCTATCATTTTTAATGTGAACAATTTGTGATGTCTTAGCAAGTGGGTATCAGGAGATATTTCAAGTTATCGTCAAAACTCAAACCGGCGACCATGAATGTCAAAGTGAATCGACAGGTTTAGAGTAAAACATCATCATCATCAAATTAGTTTAATGTCAATGTTTGTTTAGACTTTAGTTTGAGTTATGCTTTATCTTTGTCTTCAAATGCTAGCTTGCACATATTGTCTTGTAGTGCAAAGCTTTTGCCTATTTAAACCCAAGTATGAATGAGAAACACCCAAGGCTTCTAGGGTTTCATTTCCCCCAACTCAACTTTGTTGTTATGGTATCAGAGCCTCTAGATCCTTGAGAACCCTAAAAACCTTTTACCCACAAAAATAAGGACAATGTCCAAGATCTGAAAATTCCAGATCATAAACCCTAAAAATCAAAAATATTTCTTCTCCTCCTCCGTTACATCTCTTCCCCAAACCTCATTCCAAACCCTACATTCAATCCATCTCCATTGCATCTGTTTCCTACCAAAAGCCCCAAATCCCCACTTCCGCCACAAAACCATCTCCCATCTTCCAAACACAGCGTTTACGGCTTTACCCACTAACCCAGCAGGCCATTCCGCCGCCACAGTCATCACCAAATCCATTCGTCCCTTCCCCATTTGTCTCACATCCCTCTGTTCATCATATCCCTCCTAATCAACTTCCAAACCCATTCTTTTACTCACTCTCAAATCTACTTTTCCCATCTTCCCCAAAACCAAAACCGAAAGCCATTCCCTTCCCAAAACCCTCACCATCTCAAGATCCATCTCTTCTCCAACTTTTCCAGATTGGAAACCCAAATCCCTAAAACCAAAAGTCCCCCAAATCTAAAAACTGGCGACCACGAGTTTCGCTCAAGACAGATCCGTTGCAGCGAACTCCAGCCGCCGTTCTGAATCGTCACGGCAAGGCCCGCCACCAGCTCTCAGCTTCATCAATCGTCGTCGCCATGACCAAGACAAGCCCAACGGAGGAGAATCCATCCCCGCTGGCCAAGTCGGACGAAGAAGAAGAGAAAAGCAGATCCGACGACTCAAAACTGGAATCTTGTTCTAGTCGATCTTCTCTGTTGGTTTCCATCTTTCAGCTAAAGCCTGTCACTAAGTTCACCGGGAGGAAGTCAGGCGTCGCTGTTCTCTCCCCTAAAGTGAGTCATTTCACCAAGCAAGCAGTGGGTTCCGAGAGTTTGAGGCAGAGGATGCGTACAGAGCACAATGAAAGGTATTTCACAGTCAAAAGAAAATACCCAGAAGAGGAAGGTGAGTTTCTTGAAACTGAAACTACAGAGAACAATATTGTGGGTCTTGAACAAGAGACTGAACTGCATTCGTCCATTACTGTGTGCCAAATGGAAGATTTTCAAGCTGTGTTTGAGCATATTTTGTTTGAGAATGTGATTGAAGTTGAGAAGATTGATCAGATTGTCCATATTGGGTGGTTGGAGGAAATGTCCAAGAGACAAGAGTGTCAAGTCTCTTGCTGATTCTCAGCAAGCAGGAGAACAAAGAAGAAGCTGCAAGTTTCAGCAGCAACAAAAAAAAAAAAAAACAAATGATGTTCTTTCACCAAAGAGAAGAGAGTGGCAGCAGCCACATTTGCAGCAGAGGGAAGACGCCTAAAAAGGGCTCCCCTGTTGAGTTTGAAGTAATTCTCTTTGGAATGCTAGCTAGCTCAAAATCAGCAGCAGCATATCATCATCAAGTCAAAGTAGAGGGAAGTAGCCAACAATGCACTCCCTTGTTGATTTTAGTTCTTTTTCGGATGGAATGCTAGCTAGCAAATCAGCAGCAGCATATCCGGCCCATATTTCGGATGGAATGCTAGCCAGCAAATCAGCAGCAGCATATCCGGCCCATATTTCGGATGGAATGTTAGCTAGCAAAATCAGCAGCAACATATCCGGACCACTTTGAAGATCCATCTCAAGCAACAAAAAGCTGAAGATGTGAAGTTCAGCCAGCTAGCCATGATGCAGCGGCAATTTCATTTGAAGATCATCGGAGTGCTAGCTAGCAAAAGAAAAGGCAGCAGCATATCCCATCTTTGTTTGGAGAAACTGAAGCTACAAAAGCTGAAGTTGGGGGTTGAGTAGTTGAAGAAGAAGAATGGAAAGTTAGCTAGCCAAAGATGCAGCGGCTTATCCGAGTTTATTTGGAGAAACTCAAGCTACAAAGCTGAGTTGGGGGTTGAGGAGTTGAAGAAGAATACCGGAAAGCTAGCTAGCTACAAATGCAGCGGCTTATCCGAGTTCAATTGGAGAAACTCAAGCTACAAAGCTGAGTTGGGGGTTGAGAAGTTGAAGAAGAAGAAGAGAAGGTGAAGAGAAGAAGAAGAAGATCAAGATGGGATGCCAACTAGCCAAAGATGCAGTGGTATCACCAGTTGAAGAAGAAGAAGTTTTCATAGCTAGCTAGCCACAGATGCAGCAGCTTTTCAGAAGATGTTTGGGAAGTTAGCTAGCAAGATGCAGCAGCTTCACCATTTGAAGTTTCAAGAGAAGTTAGCTAGCCAACAGTGCAGCAACATTCTCAAGTTCAGATTGTATTCTCTCCAAGCGTGGTGTGCACATTCTGTGCTCACCCGCTTGCGGGGGGGGGGGGGGGGGTATCAGGAGATATTTCAAGTTATCGTCAAAACTCAAACCGGCGACCATGAATGTCAAAGTGAATCGACAGGTTTAGAGTAAAACATCATCATCATCAAATTAGTTTAATGTCAATGTTTGTTTAGACTTTAGTTTGAGTTATGCTTTATCTTTGTCTTCAAATGCTAGCTTGCACATATTGTCTTGTAGTGCAAAGCTTTTGCCTATTTAAACCCAAGTATGAATGAGAAACACCCAAGACTTCTAGAGTTTCATTTCCCCCCAACTCAACTTTGTTGTTAGTGGGGGAAACAACAACAACCGCAACTCTCGAAAAAATCTCAGCTAGTGTCCTTTCAATAAACTAATAGTTGTACGAGAAATGAATCACTTCCTGTTTGTAGCTTCATCATGGCTATCTTCCAAAATGCAGTATTCAGTTTGATTATTTGCCTCCACGGGTTGCAACCAATAACTCCTGTAAAATCACCGCTATTCCAACTCGTTGCTCCAGTTGCGTATTTTATTCGCACTAACTCTAAATCTTTGATTCTCCAGCTTCCCATTTCCTTGGTGTTTTACACCTCTCCCATGCTACCATATATATCTTTCTTTGCTCACCTAGGTCTGCCCATATAAAATCCCTCTGAATGCTTTCGATCTTCTGGATCACACCGTTCGATTTAATGAAAAGTGAACCTCTAAATTGGCGTTGGCTCACCAGCAAGCATCACCCTACACAATATGACAATGGCATATAGTGGTACCATCATGGTTTTACTAATAGTATATCGATATAACAGTATTATTAAAGTAATGTAAATATAAAATAATATATTCAACATACATCATACTAATTTAATATTGACTGATAATCTGATATCATTAGGATAGTGAACTTAATAGTATGAAATTGGTCGACTCATATTCTTTATATTTGTTTTACATCTTATTCTGTATAGACAATTTCAATCATTTTAGATAATCGATAAGATAAAACAAGATTAATGAGAGTAGATTTGATCAGTAACCATGAGTAACCCGTCCACATTAGCGTGACATTAGGTTTTTTTTTTTTAGAAAGCATCCTCTCTTTTTTATGATAAACTTAAATCTTTTCTTCTTAAATATTTAACGGACGATTTCTCTTTCATTTTAAGTTAGAATTTTTTTTTTTTGCAAAGATAAATATGATTAATTGTGCTCTTCAAAATGATACCCACTTTGATATATTTTTAGAACATAAAAATTTGAGGCATTTTTTACGAGTCTATACCATATAGTATTGATTGGTATTAAATAAGAGTATACCATATGGTATGTGACTCGCTAAAACACAACTCCTAACAATGGCCAAGTGTAACCAATGAAAGGGACTGCAGTATAGTAGTCCACGTAATAAATATAGTATCATCGGGTCTACTATTACTCAGCTTCAATTCATTATCTAGCAAATCATATTGAGGGTTTGATTAACTAAACTACTCTACAAGCTCAACTAGGTTAGTCTACTAATTACAGGTTGTGAACTCACTTAGGTATGATTCTCCCTAGCCACTAGCCAGATTAATGGTTGATGATCATTGATCTCTAACCTTGTAACACTCCGACCTTTGGGTTTAGGTTCGACCTTAATACGTGATGGTTGGATTAACGGTTACGTACTAAGAGTTGCAACCGCGAATTAGGAATACTAATAATAATGATAACTATTATTGTTGTTATTATTAAAAAAAATACATAAATAGTGGGGCCGCCGGCCTCCACTTTAAGAAATCAAAAACCCCATCCCTAATGTTTCCCCACGCCCAAAAAAAAAACCTCCACTCCTTTAGAAATTTCCCCAAGAGGAAACCCCCCACCCATTATTTCCCGAGCGCCGCAAGCAGAAGAAAGAAGAGGAATGAAAGGAAAAGAAAGGGAGCGCCAACTCCGACTCCGATTTCCCAACCTCGATCTCAACCCTTTCGTGTTTCTAGGGAAGGATCACTACGCCTTCACGATTTCTAAACTCGATTAATCGATAGTCTAATCCGAAACTCGTATTTTATTAGCGGTGACGTTTGAGTGTTCGATCAACGAGGAGATCAACGTCCCGGGTCATCCAATCTAGTCCTAGGCACGTTCTAGAGGTAAGGGAACTCGATCTTTTTGAGTTAGGTCGATTAATTTGGGGATTTTTCGTGAGGGTGCAATTCTGAGTTTTTAGCAACAGACGTTACAGACTTTTAGTGACAGATTTTGGGTAGTGACTAAAGCTGCTGGGAATTTGCAGAAACTTATTTTAGATGTTTTAAATTGTTTCGAGTCTCTTTGGGTGTTTTTTCCTAGTTTTAATAATTTTATAAATTGAAGAAGGTCTAGGAGATGGTTTTTATTTAATTTGGGTATTTTTGAAGATGTATTTCTATTTTTAGAAATTGTTTAAATATTCATTTTAAAAATCTTTCCGAGGGGATTTTAAGGGTCTGATAATTTTCCATGGTATAGGTGCTCATGATTGACATAGAAAAAATATTATCATAATTTTTACGAAGGTTCAAGTTAGGTGAAAAATTCATCCAAGAGAAAAATAATTAGGAAAAATGGTCAGAGATTATTTCTAAAAAAAATTTAAAGGGGGTTAAGGGACCTTTGGAGCGAGACTCGAGGACTGGATTTTGAGGTTTGAGGATGGGACTTGGATGAGAGGGTGTTTGGATAAATATAAAGGGGTTTTTAGATCGAGAAAGCTCGTCTAAGAAAATGGTTTTCTTATTAATAGGTTTCCCCAGATAATTCGGCTAAGGAGGGATTTCTTCGAGGAAGGAATCGAGGAGTCATAGTTTCGAGGTGAGTGTAAAGGGGGTAAAATCTCTGTCGTAGGTCTTTTAGTTTATGCTTTTCGTTCAAGTTTTTGTTAGTTAATTTTTGAGTAATACGCGATATGTGTGTGAGGCATCCCACTGCCTTCTGAGGGTGGAGGCACGCGTTGGGACTACGTCACCGAGCTCAACGATCCGGTGGGTAGGAGTGGGAATCGGTCGGTAAACGGTAAACCGTTTACCAAATTTACCGGTTTCGGTATACCGAGGGTGGCCAAACTGTTTACCGTTTACCGATACCGATTTGTAACCGGTTTACCGATTACCGAATTACCGGTAAACGGTTACAAACCGGTTTATCGAATTACCGCAAAGGACGACGTGGGGTGGTTTTCCGGGTCGCCGTCGGCGGGGATATTTGGGTTTCTGCCTTACCTACAAGTCGCCGAGGGAAGGAAGACCCACATAGTGCATTGCTAAATACCAGGAGCATGAATTGCTGTATCATTTCACTATTTGCCAATTTGCCAATCATCGATCAGAATTCACAACCATGCATTCTTAACAAATCCATTAATTTATTTCAACAATCAATTATCCAAACTTTACTCATAATTCCATTTACTTCATGTTTCCAACAATCAGCAACTACTACAAACGTACGGTGGATGATCTCTACCTGGTTTTTTCAACCGGGAAGTAAGGTAATGCTACCGGGGAAATATCGCGGGATATCGCCGACGACAGGGACGCCGATATCGCGGGAACCGATGGAAGAAGAACAAGACGGCCAAAGCTGTTCACCCGGCGGAGAAGAAGAAGCTACCGGGGAAATCGTACAACAGAACGAAAACAATACACTATTCGAAGAGGATACAGAGACGGCGGCGGAGTCGAGCGCCCGGACCACGAGACCGTCGACAACGCCAGGGCCAAGCTGGCCGACATCGACGCGAATCTTTCCTTCCCGAGATCCCAATTTGACGAAGTTGTATCTCGGAACAAGTTCAGGAAAGCAAAATGAACCAACACAAACCAAAGGAGTTGGAAGAGGTGGGTGGCGTCGGAGCCAGGGTAGAAGTCGCCGAAAATGCAGCTGATGGTAGAGAGAAGTTGTTTCCGGAAGGGAAGACTGGGTACTGGAATGTAGCAGATGGATAGGGCACAACAGGAAGGGTTGGGGTTCGGTATTCGGTATTACCGATTTACCGTCGGTATTTACCGATACCGGTTTCGGTATACCGACCCACCCAATTCGCCGCTCGACCGCCGATACCGCCGGTAAACGGTTCGGTAAAACGGTAAACCGTTTACCGGCGTACCGAATCCCACCCCTACCGGTGGGAGTGAACATCAAGACGATGTACACCCGCCTAACTCAGCCAGGCCAGCGTCCCTTCGTGGCTGGGCGGACGAAGGCCAGCACCCTGCAGCTCGATAACCGCATTCTCCACCACTTGCTGGCGAAGTCCTACACTCCAGCTGGGGAAAGTGCCAACACCATCACCAGGAGAGCCATGTACTTCATCCAGTCCATCCGCCAGGCGGACTATCTTCTCCACCTGGGTTCTGTGGTGGCCAGAATCTTTGACAAGAGTGCTACAGAATTGAAGAGCCTACACTGCATTCCCCTCATCATCCGCCTGGCCACTTACTTCCAGATTCCTCTGTAGGGTTGCACAGAGCAGGGGGACACTCATGTCTTCGGGGAAGAAACGATCCAGCACATGCACCTGCTGCGAGTCGAGCGCGACATCAAGTGGATCGCGGGGTTTCCTGAACCTCAGATCCTAGCGGAGGACCAGCCCGATGCTCCTAAGGATGAGGCTGCTGAGGATGTCCACCCCGAGGATGTGGATGATGCTACTGCCCCCCGCCCCACCACCTTCGAGTACGGGGGTAGCAGCTCCACTTTCCCCTGCCAGGACTACTTCACTCACCAGTTCCAGCAGCTGCGTCTCCAGAATCAGCAGCTCCTCGACCATCACCTCCAGTTCCAGCAGCAGTATTCGGCTCACTAGGCCGCCTATCAGACCCGGATGGCTGCCTATGATGAGCGCCTGGACCGTATGGAGACCCAGCAGGGGGTGACCCTGGCTCGCATCGAAAGGGAGCAGGCCCGATCTTGGTGTATGCAGGAGGTCAAGCAGCACCTGCTCCAGCTGGTACCGGGCGAGCAGCCAGTCTGGAGGAATCCCTGGGAGGACTTTCCACTTCCACCTCCACCAGCTGATGATGATGATGCCTTCATGAACGACATCGATCTGGACAACCTTGGAGACGAGTAGGCTGTACTCGTCGCCCCTCTGAGTGTGTTTTTATTTCACACTTTTCGTGTTTGCTCCATGTGTGTGCGGAGCTTGAACTGAGTCGGTCGTTTATGTTTTTTTTTCTTTTGTGGATTGTCTATTTTGTGGCCATCTGGGCTAACTCTGATCCCTAACGCACAGTGTGCTAGTATGTTCTTGATGTTCCCTTCATGAAGAATTGTTCCGTTCGTCCCATTTGTTTCCCGCTGACTGGTCCACTTCCAGTCTCCCGGCAGTATTTCAATCCGGTAACATCGTTCCCCTTATCTCTCCCTATGCTCCATTGAGGGCAATGTCATGCTTAAGTGGGGGGGGGGGTGCTTTGTGTCGGTTGGAATGGAATCTATATATGTGTACTTGGAGCCTAGTCCGCTGACCGAATCTTAAGATTTGAGGGCTCCAAGTACTGTTGTTTGCTTGATCGTATTGGCACTGTGATTTGATTGGTGAATTGAATGGTTTTCGGATTAATGCACGACAATTGGATTGTGACTAGGACAGCCTATAACGATGACTGAGACGTGCAGTAGAGTTGTGTAGGGGTTCAGTTATTCAACTGTTTGCTTACCAACTGTGACTTGGATTGATCACTTTTTCTTGATAGTCGTTTATGCATCTAGTTCAGGGAATCAGAATGAGAGATAGAGCATATAGGTAGCCATGTGAGAGTTGAGCCTGCTCGTTTCTTTCTTGTGCGATAGATCCCTCTTCCATGATGTGTAGCATGCACGTTGTCATTAGCTAAGATGATGGAGGCATAGGAATAGCCCAAGACCAAATTGACTGTCCTGATGTGTCATACCCCCTAGTCCGCCCTTTGAGCCGTGTGTTATCCTTTCTTTCAGCCTACAATGGAAAATCACCCTTTTGCATCTCTTAGAAGGTTCCACAGAGTGGTTTTTACATGTTCTCTGCTGTTTCTGCTGAATAAGATGTGAGGGTTGGAGGTAGTTCTTAAAAAGTTGGGCATGTGGTTGAAAAGTGTGCATAGGTGGTGGTTCTATCAAGAAATGAAAAGAAAACAAAAAGAAAAAAAAATGAATGAAAGCAAAAGAGAGCCACCACCAAAAATCTGAATAGTGCCCATTAAGTAGTGTTTCTTGGCAGTCTGGCTTGGAAATACTAACATTTATGTGACCTCCTTCGCTCTTGTGCTCTAAAGAATTTGAGTAATGCAGAATGGCAGAAAGAAAGTAAGTGGTTTGATTGGCTGTGATTGTGTTGGGTTTGGAATTGTGGAACCTTGTGCTATGAATACTTTCACCACCTAAAAAGCCTTTTCCCCATGTCCAAGACCCTAGCCAGTCATTTGAACCTGTGTCTAAGACCTCCGGATTAGTTAGTGATGACACTCATTTATGTGAGCTCTAGCATTTAGAGGCTACCGTCATGGTGAAGAGATGTTAGGGATTGAGAGAATAAGCATGCGCATTTTTCGCATCAAATTGTCCTGACCCCACTGGTCGAGAGTGAGCGATTCATTTTCTCATATTATCTATACTCTTTACCCCGGTGAGGACCTAGATTGCTCGGTCTCAATTCTGATATCTTGAGTTTTGTGCATAAGGTGACTGTCTTGAGTAAGTGGTTGAGTCAAGTCTATGTTGGTTGATGAATAGAAGGGAGACTCCTCCTTTAGTCAGTTTTGCTGCACTCAAATGTCCTCTGTGGTGGTTGTCCAGGTTGCTGTTGAAGTTGTTCATGTGATGACGTTTGTAAGCCAGTACGATTCGCGTGTTCTGTGCCTCTATGATTTGTCCCCAATGTTGGTGTGATTGAAATATGTGAGCTTACCTTGTATCTGGCTTGGTTTGAATGGGGACAAGCAAACGGTTAAGTGTGGGGGAATTTGATGACTTGATATATACACATGTTTTTGTCCACCATTCTTATACCGTTTGAGTCTTATTTCTCGTGTTTTAGGTCGATTTCACGCTAGGTTGTTCTTGTTTGTGATATATCAGGTCCTAGTACGTGAATGAAGGTTTGGGAATGAGTTCGGGGTCGATTGGACGAAGTTCGGACGTTTGACGAAAAGCTGGAAAAGCCACACGGGCACGCCTAAAAACCCACACGGCCTTGTAACCTGGCCGTGTGACACCAAATTACACGGGCAAGCCACACTAGCCGTGTAAGGGAACCATGTGGCCGTGTGAAGGCTCGGTAAATTTCACACGGGCATCTTGGAAACTCACACGGCCGTGTGGTTTTGGCCATGTAGCGTGCCTGAAGTTCACTTATCGAAACGACGCGTTTTGCACACTCACACGGGCAGCTGGGAAAGTCACACGGTCGTGTAGCCTACCCGTGTGGTCGGGAATTTCTGGGTTTTAACCCAAATTCGAGCCAAAGGAGAGAGAATCGACTTTTTGGAGCAAAAACAGAGCCCTAGAGAGAGAAAGTGCGAAGAACACATCCTAGAAGCGATCTTGGAGCTGGGTTTCATCAAATCGAGCTTGGAGATCATCATAGGAGTGAAGATCATCATCCCAGAGCAGATTCTTCCCATTGTTATGAGTATGATGGCTTTGTATTCTGTTTTCCTCTCTCTCTCTATGGAGTAGAACCCTCTCTCACTTGGGTATGAAGAACCCTAGTTCCATGTGTTAGGGATCTTGATTGTAATGACTTGGGATTGTTATACGGTGTGGTTTTAATCGAATGATGCATGATTCATTGAATAATTTAAATTCTGATCAGCTTTTATTGATTTCTGCTGCAACCTGAGATAGATAGAATCTGATTAGGTTGTTAGAGCTTCTTCACTAGGTAGTAGTAGATTGGTTATACGAGAGTTATTCAATCTACTGCTTTGTACTGGAATCCAATTCTAGTAGTGGAGTTCTGTGTTCATAGCCTCAGCTTTCTATCCCGGTGAAGACTAGTCGTCTGCCGGGTAGTTGGACTGAGAGGACTTGGTCAGCTTAAGAGATTCCAAGCTACTATTGGATCTTCCGTATTTTAATCAACAGTAAATCAACCCAGGGTAATTACAACGGAGACCTAACTAAGGAGCTAGGGAGACTCATTCCCGAGTGACTCTTCCTTTGGTTCAGAAAACTGAACCATTTCCTGCTTTCTTACTGCTTTTAGTTAAAACAACAATCACTTGACTAGATAATAGATATTCATGGAGTAGGCAGTAGATCTAGACCCTGGGTTGATAATTAGAACTTGCCACGTTACTGCATTCCCGGACTACGATTACAGTTGGTCGCAGTTTGGTGTTGTGTTATACCGTGTCAGTAACTCATGGCTGGTGCAAGCCTCTTGCACCTCAACTTCTTCCTCAGACTGGATGCCAATTGCTTCCTCAACCCTTCTTCCTTCTACAAAATGTGGTATCACCCCTGGGAAAAGATCAAGAACTCCTTCTGCTTCACTTTTGTCATCCTCCACAACTTCTTCCCGCACCCTTTCTCGCTCTTCTGCTTCCAACACGGATTGGAGAGCAAGTTGCCAAGAAATTTCTTCAATGAGATCATCTTGCATCTCCTCACTCATGCCCGCCTCTTCAAAGCTCGGTGTGGGACGTGGGAAGGTGTAGTCGGCTACAACAGGAAATTCCTGATCATGATCATCTCGGGAGCTCTCCGTGACAACTTCTGTCTGCTCCATAATGTCCTTGTAGCCTTCTTCATACTCCTCATCTTCTTCTATGGTAGCAGAAAGGTGATTTTGAGCAAGCTGTGCACAAACTTGCTCAACCCGCTTTGTTTGCTTTGCTGAGTGCTTAATAGTCTCCTCCATTTCACGGAGAAAGGAAGGGTCACGAGGAACAACCGAAGGAGCCATTAATTTGATTATAAGGTCCATCTTGGGGAAGGATCTCTCGGTGTCCCGAATAAACTGCTCCACGAGAAGCTTCAATTGATAGTTTGGATATGGCCGTGGAGTGTAGCATGGCTCTGCATAATGGCACGGGAAGGCCGCCATGGCTAACTCTAGCTCCGATGGTCCCTTTGGTTGTGGGAGGAATTCTTCTTGATAAGGATATTGTTCTTGAGGTTCTCAATGGTCTGGTTGTTCTTCGTAGTAAGGGGTTGTACTGAAACCCGAATCCATAGTTTTCTCCTCCTTGATTGCTCCAGGAAGTCTCGGGGTAATACCAATCGGGTGGTGGTGGATACCCCCAATGGTTGGAGAAGCCATGAGGATCCATATTTCAAATCTCCGGCAACGCGCCAAAAACTTGACTCGCTACGACACAACTCCTTACAATGGCAAAGTGTAACCAATGAAAGGGACTGCAGAATAGTGGTCCAAGTAATAAATATCGAAAATCATATTGAGGTTTGATTAACTAAACTACTCAACTAGCTAAACTAGGTTAGACTACTAATTACAGGTTGGGAACTCACTTAGGTATGACTTCCTCTAGCACTAGCATATTAATGGTTGATGATCTCTAACCTATTTCACTTTCATTCACAATGCGGAGAATCCTTGAGTAGACCTTGAATCTCGACTAAAGAAATCAAGGCCCTCTTGAGTCAATTGCCTAGAGGGATGTATCCTTCTCTAGAACAACCGATCAAGGCATTCTGAACTAGATTCCCTCTATCGAATGAGGTTCTCAATCAATACAAAGTATTGAATCGACCCTCGACTAAAGAAATCGATCCAATACTATCAATCTATGGTGCTCTATTGACCTAATCAGGTATTCGCTCTCATAGGATCAAAGCAGAATCAATAATCTCGACTAAAGAATAATTGAATCGTGAAAACATGCATAGATTGAAAATGAACTCAAGATTATCAAGTAGGAATACTCATACAGTTATCCAATCAAACAAACTAGCTTTGTACCTGGTCTGTTGGCCGGGTAAATTTTGTTTGAAATATGTTTTATGGAATATTTTTTCTCCTACATTGTCTATTTTGTTCAGGCTATCATTGTCGTCTCTCATCCCGAATCATGTGTACCTTTGAGCTTGATCAGTTGGCCGAAAGTGATTTTTTGTTAAGGTAATTTAGTTTGTACCACACGACAATAGTTTAACACCCATGAAATTGTTGTGCATTATTATTATGATAGTACAAAATTAAACATTGATATAATTTAGTAACTCATTAGAATAAGAAATTTGTTTTGTGATCTATGGTAGTATATACTTTATGACGGTAGAATCGAACGATATTGATATAGTTTAGCAACTATCGAATATGAGAGTGACTTGTGAATATATGATTGTGATAATGTTTTTGAAAGAAAAAAATTCAACTTATATCAAAATGGGTATCATTGAGTAGATCATATAAAATCTTATTTTTTTGCACAACAAAATTTAAATTCTGAGTTGAAGCGGAAAAAATATTGATCGAATAAGAATAGTATGGTGATTGAAAAATAAGAGAGAGTGTGCGTTAAGTGGCACAATCTAATTGGAGTACAGAATAACTACAAAGTAAAATTATAATGAAAAGAAAAAAAGAAGTTACGAAAACATCTTATTGGTGGAAAGGGAAGTTAAGAAAAAATCTGATTGGTGGAAAGGGTGCTAATGTGGATGCGTAGGAGGGCTGGATTTTTGAAACGGTGAATGTGGTTATTGGAAAAGTCTTTATATATTTTATAGACATGGCTAGGGTTCCTCTAAACCTAAGTGAAGGGAAGTTACTCCATAGAGAAGAGAGAGAATGCAGTATAAATTTCTTGATCTTCAATCTTCGTGTCTAGACTTGTTCCTTGAGCTTCAATGATGAAGAATCCTCCAAAATAGCTCCAAGAATGGCTCTAGATCACCCTATCTCTCTCTCTTTGGTTCGTCCCTTGGGTGTTTGGGATCCAAAACCCCACTCTCTCTACAAAAATCACAAAACAACACTTAATACCCGCTTAAATTTGCACCCCCGACTTGCACGGTCGTGCAAATTGAGTTTTTGGCCATGCAAACCTCCTGGAAAACTCACACGGCCGTCCACAATATTACACGGCCGTGCACAATATCTAGAATGCACTCCTAAGCTTCGTTGAGCTTGTTTGACTTCCGATTCAGGTGTCATTTGATCCCAGATGCTCGTAGTCTCTTCCTCTTCCTTCAAATGACAAGATTACACGATTATTTGTCAATAAAATAAGGTAGAAATCCATTCATCCTCAAATCATGCCCAAGTTCCCCCCCCCCGAGTCGTCAATTGATCTCCGATTGACTTGAAACTTGCGCCTATGCTTCACTGTATGTGCTAGGACCTGAAATATGACAAAGTAACATAACCTAGCATAAAATAGGCCAATGAACGATCAATTGCCAAGTTAAACGATCAAGAAATGAAGAGAAACATATGTGCAAATATCGAGGAAAACATGTGCAAATATCTAGATCTTTGGATCCACTTAAAAAGGAAAGTTCATATTTAGTTAGTTATGCGTGAGTAACCAATGTTACTGACCTATCTTGAGCCAGAATAATCATAGACGGGCCAATTAGTCGGGTATAAACTATAAAGGTAATATGTTTTATGTTTATGGTAGTTCAAGTCTTAGGCACAAACTGTTTTACGGGGACCTGAATGCCATTCATTTCATTAGTTAGCTACAATGGGACCTGATCGGCCTCAATCAAACACAATAATGAAAGTAGTTGGTTATCCACCCAGACCATCTGACGATCCCATAAACCAACCGAGTGCACCAGCCAGTGAGCTACACTGTTGTTCTTACGAGGAGAGAAGTTCCACTTCAAAGGGATCCCGGAAAGACTCGCATTAACCTCCGCCAAACTCCAAATCTCCTCACACCAAATCCCCACCTCATTTGATCCCCTTCCCGCTTGATCAATTTCCATATAAGAACTTGGCAGTCCGATTCCACAATGAGAGCTATATTCTCTTCTATTTGCTTCTCGTAGCCCCATTACAATCGCCCTCGCTTCAGCCTCAATTGACCTACAAATTTCTTCTCCTTCAGAGTGGTGGATCTTTTGAAATCACCCCTCCAGTATCGAATGATGCAACCCATCCCAATTCCAGTATGCTTCAAGATTCTAGCTTTGGAGTTCAATTTGAAAGCTTCCTCTGGCAGGGTGACCAACTGTCGGAACTCGAAGCTCTGTTCCATGTCGAGGAGAGAGGCTCCATGGAACTATGAGAATCAAGGAATGAGCGAAGCTAGGCCAAAGCTCTGGGGATGATCTCATCCTTAGCCAATTTGATGTTGTTGTTCAGATTATTGCAACGTTCTTTCCACAGAACAACACGGAAATGTTGGATTTTCTCTTTTTCTTTAAACCACTCAAGACAAGATTTCCCGTCGCCAATCTCATACATCTCTTTCTCTTACCATGTCTACCATCTGTTTCTGATCCAGATGCAGTCCCCCAAAGCATGATGTTGGTTCTTCGGGAGACCACAAAAGGGTTATTCGGGCACGCATAATCAATCCACTCTTCGATGTGGCTACCCACAAGTAAGATATTCCTTCCAGCTTTCCAAAGAAATAGGCGCACTTTCGGCGGCACACTCACTAGTAGCTTCCATAGTTATTTCCAAAATTCAAAGTCTTCGTCAGAAGGGACATACTCACTAACCAGGTAGTCTCGATGTTGCTCCCTAATCATGTATTAGGAAGACTTAATAGGATAGACACCATCCTCAATATCCAACCAAACCCGCTTGTCATTTCTGAGTGGAAATCATATTGGAATTATGGATATGAGATCACAATCACTTCTAGAAAACCTCTCACGCAACTTGTCCCTGTCCCAACCTCCCTTTCCTAGTTGATAAGAGAGCTAACCATCTCATTATGGTCCATAGTGAAAGGTTGAGGATCAACGTGATAGATCCTCTTTCCAGAGATCCACGCATCCTCCCAAACCCGGATTGACTCCCCATCTCCCACTCTCAATCTGAAACCCTCTTCCACCTTATGCTTTACAGTGACAACACTTTCCTTATAAAGCTAGGTATGTATCCCTCTTTAGCATTGAGAATATATGCATTCGGGAAATATCTAGACTTGAGAGTCCTAGCCATCAATGAGCCTGTTTTATCCAAAATCCTCCAAACTTGCTTACCAAGCATAGAAAAATTGAAAGCACGTAAATCTTTGAAACCCATTCCACCAACATCTTTATTAGCACAGAGCTCCTCCCATTTGAGCCCATGGATCTTTGTTTCTTTGTCCTTTTGTCCCCACCAGAAATTGGAGTTCATTCGTTGGATTTCCTTAAGAGTATCCTCCGGAATCAAGAAAACATACATAGGGTAGAGGAATTGGGATTGAGCCACAAATTTAATCAAGACTTCTTTACCCACCTGAAAGAAGGTTCTACTCTTCCAATCTTTCAACTTCTTTCGAACTCTTTCTTTAATCTTCTCAAAAACACCTTCTCCGATCTGCCCACCACCGTGGGGAGTCTTAGACACTTAAGGGTGTTTTTCCACCTCCTTAATCCCCAAAGTACCACATATTTCAAGTCTTCTGCCGACTCTCACATTTTTGTTGAAAGAGATGTCATATTTATTGAAATTTATCAATTGACCAGATTCCTTAGCATAGGTACTCAAGAGCCCCTTCAACTGATAACATTCACTAAGAGTAGCTTTCCCAAACATCACACTATCGTCTCCAAATAGGAGGTGAGAAATCATAGGGTCTTTCATCCTAATCTGAATGCCATTGAGCTTCCCTTCTTTCTCTGCTTTTTTAATCAGAGCCGAAAAATCTTCGGCACATAACAAGAACAAATAGGGTGATCCCCCTTAAGTCTCTGGATGGAGAAAAACAATAAGATTTATGATCATTCACAAGCACCGAGTAAGAAACTGACGTAACACATTTAAGAATGAGATCAATCCACCTTTTGTTGAAACCCATCTTTCTCATAACCTTTTCCAAGAAGAACCATTCAACTCGATCATAGGACTTGGTCATGTCGAGTTTGGCCGCAAAGAAACCTTATTTCCCCTTATCTTTATGCTTCATAAACTAAAAAAATTCAAAGGCAATAATCACATTCTTGGTGATACATCTCCCCAGGACAAAAACACTATGCTCTTCAGCAATAATGTTATCAAGAATTAGCTTCAATCTGTTAGCCAAAACCTTTAAGATGATTTTATAGACAACTCGGCAATGGCTGATCGGCCTGAATTCTTTTGTTGTAGAAGGGGACTTCACCTTAGGAATAAGAACAATAAGAGTGTAATTAAGATCAGGGGTAACTCTCCTCCATTTAAGAAGTTTAGGGTTGTTTCTGTTACCTTAGGACCGATAGAATTCCAGTTCTGCTGAAAGAAACCGGCCAGCAGAAAAGCCGTCCGATCTTGGAGCTTTGTTAGGGCCCATCTGATCGAGAGCCTATTTAATCTCCTCCGCTTTAAAAGGTTTCAAAAATCTTTCATTCATAGCAGGGGTGATTCCATTTCAACGCTTGCACTACAAAATCATAATTTGGGATGGGACCCCTAGTGAACAAATTCTTGTAGTAATCACTAATGCATCCCGTAACTTCTCTCTGGCACTTAAAGATTCTTCCCATGTCATCCTGCAACATCTTGACTGTGTTTCATTTTCTCCTAACCGTAGCTTTAGAGCGAAAGAACTTGGTGTTTTTATCATCACCCTTCAACCAATATGCTCTCGAGCTTTGTTTCCAAATCATCTCCTTCTTATTTATAAGTTCGGGTCTTTCTTTTTCTAAGGACTTTCTCTGTTCAAGGACAATATGCGTCTTTGGTCTATTCCACTTGCTCCTGCTGATGATGAAGTTGAAGCAGCTCAAAGGCCTGACCCTGTTGCCCAATTCAGAATGCCACTTGGGAAGGTCCTTGAGCCTCCAGAAGCTGAGCAACATACAGGGTAGGGATGACAATTTTGCCCATACCCATAGGTATTTTACTATCCAACCCATAGGTTGGGTATGCAATCCAAATAGATGGTTGATGGGTAGAGTTTGATGGGTTTGTACTCGTACCCACTTACTTGGGTTGGGTTGGATTTTTAACAAATGGATTTGGGTTTGTACCCATGCCCATTCAAATTAAATTTTGGTACCTAAACTTAATATAGACGCATATTTAGTACCTAAATTTATTTTTTTGCATATAAGTCCTCAGAATATCGATGGAAAATTACATTTTACTACCTAAAATTTTTTGGTCTCACATTTTGGTACCTAAACTTTTCAAGTTTTACAAATAGGTCCAATTTTTATATGTGTAGTTAAAACACCCTCAAGTAAATGGGTATGCATATCCAACTCATACTCATTTAGATTATGAAAGCAATAACTCAAACCCATCTACAAACCCCCCAAACTCATATACACCTCACACATACCCTACCCATAATGAATGGGTCTACTTGGGTTTGGAAAAAAATTACCCATGAATGGGTAAATTGCCACCCTCATACAGGGCAGCTTCCTAAAGGTATTACAAGAGAGGAAATATCGTCGACAAAACAACTCTATTTGTTTCCAAAATTGGACCTGAGTTTGAGAAGAGGATCATTGCGCACAATGCCAACAATGCTATGATTGACTTCTTGAATCCCAGCAACGCTTATCATGCATATTATCAACACAAATTGACTGAATCTCGGGAGCAGATCCAGTCTACTACAGACCACCTGCTTCTGGGCTAGCAGATTATGCTGCACCTCCCGAGTCTGTTCCTGCATACATAGTTTCGCTACAATAGAAGTAGAAGTCTGCATATATGAACTGTAATTAGCAGTTAAACCCTAACATTCTATTTTCAGAATAATCAAATAACTAGCATGAGAGTGGTTTCACGCTCTACGAATAAGTCATGTTCACGTAGAATAGAGATATCTTGTAAATCTTGATGTGTTCTTCATTTTACTTTCTTTGTTTCGTTTAGAGATTATAGATGAGATGATGATCATTCAGTATCAACTCATACTTACACTTCCTATCAGAATAGTAACTGAATATTATGTAAGAGGGTAGAAAATTATGGTGCACTTAAGTTCACTTTTTCATGAGGAGATGTCTTACTAAGATATATTATTGAAAATCACCCAACAAGTCGAGGTATTGATATTAAACAATTCTTGACAAAAAATACAATTCGAAACGAAAAACTAACTAAATCATGAATAATTGTTTGGTACACAAAAAGTGATATTTTTCTTATAGTTTTGACTACTAATTATTTTAATTTAGGGTAAATTCCGCATTTGGTAACTGGGATTACTAAATTGTGTCATCTTTAATCACTAAAAAAGTAATATAAATTTTGGTCACTCGAATTACTGAAACATGTCACATTTTGTCACTCTCCTTTAGTCTTCATCCAACTCTGTTAATGGAGTCCGTTATGTGCTGACGTGGCTAACGGGAGGGCCTAGTCAGCATTGTTTTGGGTCAGAAATGGTCAAACCCGACCTGCCACATTACTAAACCCGCCATGTCATACACCCAACCCGACTCGACCCAGAACCAAACCCGATCCCACTTAACCAAACAAAATTGTAAAATAGATCATAGTAGGGGCCATTTTCATACCCCGAAACCCTTTCTCATTCCTCACGAATCTTTACCTTCCTCTAGGATCTACCATTTTTTGATCGAACTCATCGGAGAGCAGGGAGACGCTAAGAGTTGCCACTCGAGAAGAAGGTCTCGCCATCAGGAGACCCATCCCATGTCAGAGAAGCCTCACGCAATTGATTTCTACAAAGAAGAACTATCGATAACACATTATTTGCACATATTTTCCCCTTCATTTCTTGATCATTTAGCATAGCGATTGATCGTTCTTTGGTCTATTTTATGCTAGGTTGTGTTCTTTTGTCATATTTCAGGACCTAGTACGTAGATATGGCTTGGGGACGAGTTTCGGGACATTTGGAGGTGAGAGAAGGTTGATCGCAAAAACCGAGCAGGAGAGCTGGTGCAAAACATGCCCTCAAACACACCCTCTGTTGTGAAAAACACGGCCTTGTGTCAGAGGCATGGCTTTTCCTCTGCACTTCACATAATCGTCATTTTAAAACACGACTGGGTTTTTGGGGTCAGACGCCGTGTTTTTACCCATGTGCGGGTTTATTGGAGATGAGCTCATATTTTGAGGGAGATTCGAATTTGAACGGGAAAACAGAGTTCTACAGAGAGAAAGTGACGAAGAAAAAGCCCTATGAGCGATTTTGAGCTGGGTTTTCACCATTGAAGCTTGGATTTCGCCGTTGGAGTGAAGATTGTCATCCCAGAGCTTATCATATACATCATTATGAGTATTATTCCTCTGATTGTGTTTTTCTCTCTATCTTTATGGAGTAAACCTCCTTCTCATTTGGGTATGAAGAACCCTAGTTCCATGTGTTAGGAATTTTGCTTGTAATGACTTTTGGATGTTATACTGGATGATTTTAATTTATTGAGGCATGTTTATTGAGTCATTTGAATCCTTATAAAATTCTCTTGACTTCTTCTTTAACCTACGATAGATAGAATCTTATTAGATTGATAGAGCTTCTTTAATTGGTAGTAGTGAATTGATTGTACGAGAGTCGGTCAATTCAGTGCTTTGTATTGGAATTTGTTTCAAGTAGAGGAGATCAATGTAAATCGCCTCGGCAATCTATCTCGATGAAGGCTAGTTGCCTGTTGTTTATTCTGTCTTAGAGGGCTTGATCATTTTAAGAGATTCCAAGCTATTTTCAGATCTTCTGCAGTATAATCAATAGTAAAACAACCAAAGAGAATTACAACTTGGACCTAATTGAGGAGCTAGGGGGACTCATTCTTGAGTGACTCTTCTTTGCTTTAGAAACCCGAACAACTTGTTGCTTTCTCTTTAGTTTAAACTCATTCTCACTCAACTTTCACCGTTAGATAACAGAATTACACCGAGTAGACAGTAAATCTAGGCCCATGGTTGATAAATAAAACTGAACCCACTATACTGCGATTATACTTGGTCGTAGTTTGGTGTTGTGTCGTAGCGGATCAAGTTTTGGGGCCGTTGCCAGGGACTGCTAGGTTATTGCATAAACGTGAAATTTTTTTTCACTGTAGCATTTAATTCCTGCATTTTCTCCACATGGACGACCTAGCCAATAAATTCCTGATGGACCAACCTAGCCAAGAAGTGGCTGGACAACCGCCCCCAGGTCGATCACCACATGGACCGACCTAGCCAATAAATTCCTGACCAGTTACCATCCGCCATCTAAAAGAGCGGATATGCAGAAGGAGATTACCCATTTTGCAAAAGAGGAGGACGAGATTTACCGGGATGCTTGGGAGAGATACTCGGGTCTCTTCTTGAAGTGCCCAACCATGGTTTCAATGATGCCTTCACGATGGGCACCTTCTATTGGGCTCTCTTTCCCGAAGACAAGCAGCTGATTGACTAAATATGTGGCAGAAACATGCTAACCAAGACGCCATCGCAGTTGAACCAACTCTTTGAAGAAATGGCAGAGCAGGGTTAGGATTGCGGGTCTGCAAGGAGATCTCGGTGAGCACCGGGTCGTGTTGTGCATGCTATGAATACTCAGGAGTATGACCTAGTGAATGTGGTCACTAAGGTGATTACGGTGATTGATCGAAATGGGATGGTCCCTGGCACAGGCCAGCCACAGGTGATGTACTATCAATGGTGCGAGAGAACCAATCATATGATGGAGGATTGCCAGGCTATGAGAGAGTCCAGTACACCGCAGAAGCAGCTGAATTTCATTAATAATGCCAAGTGTTTCGATCCCTACAGCAACACCTACAATGAAGGGTGGCGCCATTATCCAAACCTCTCCTGGGGTGGCACCAGCACCACCAAGCCACCAATCTTTGCAGGAGGTTATCAACATCAGAGGCAGCAGTACCAGCCCCGTCCAGGCCAGGTTCCCCAGCCACTCTATCAGTCCAGACAGGGACAAAATGACCCACTGTAATAGCCCCAACAGAAGCATTAGTACCAGCAACCTGGCGCACCTCCATCAACCCCAACACAGGCGATCATCTGCCAGAACTGAGAGACATAGTGAGCACCCTTTCTAGTACTAGTGCCCAAAATTTCAGTAAGATGGATCAATTCATGAAACTATTTGTGGGGCACTTCATGGAGATTGAAGTTAGCCATAGGAACCAGCAGGCACTTCTATAGGACATGGACACTAAGATCGAGCACCTCGCGGACGTGTTCTTGCCTCTCGACCAGGTTGCACACTTCCAAGGCAACCATTGCCCAACCTCCAAAACTAGAAGGAGGGCTTGCATGCCATTGTTTTGAGAAGTGGGAAGGTGGCTGACAATGAGCCACCAAAGCTCACAAATGAGGCACAAAATGTCATCTCAGAGCAAAAAAAAGACCAGGTGCAGGAAAAGGAGTGACATGTTCAATCTCCACCATCCCAGCTAGTAGTGGTTGAATATAAACCTCAGCTCCCTTTTCCTACCCGACTATATAAGGACCGATTGGAGGCCGAGTTGGGAACTTCAGGTAATGTTGAAGAAACTGCATATTCAAATTCCATTCATGGAGGCATGGTCTCATAGGCCCAATTATGCGAAGTTCCTAAAAGTTCTCCCTCAAAGAAAAAGAAGCTGGACAATTTGTCCACTATGTAGCTCAGTGAGGAGTGCTCGGACATTCTGCAGAACAAGCTTCCGCAAAAGCAGAGGGACCCAGGTAGTTTTACAATCCCATGCTCTATCGGTAAATTGCATGTAGAGAAGTCCTTGGCGGATCTAAGCTCTAGTATTAATGTTATACCATATAACTTGTGCAAGAAACTAGGCATAGATGAACCAACTGCAACTAGGATGAGTATCCAATTAGCTGATCGATCCATAGTTCATCCTAGAGGCATAGTGGAAGACCTCCTAGTTAAGGTGGACATATTTTTATATCTTACGGATTTTGTTGTCTTAGGCATCAGTGAGGACACAAAAGTGCCCCTTATACTATGTAGGCCTCTCATGGCCACCGCCAAGGCTCTCATAGATGTGCATGATGGGACCCTGGTTTTGAGAGATGGTAAGGAGCATATAACTTTTTCTATTTATAATAACATGACTACATCCTTGCCTGTCCATGCTTAATCTCACCAGGTGCACGAGTTTTTCATGCATCCTTTTATGGTCCCCATTTTGCAGGACTCGATGCCCCCTCCTTCTCCACCACTCTAGTTACCCCAATCACCAAAAGAGAAGTTCGCGGGGGAGTGGTGGCCAAAGCTCCAGACGGCCAAGCCTGTCAAAAAGAAAGATGGAGACCACTATGAGCTGGTCCAAGCCCCTGAGCCACGACCACCCTGTCCATCCGAGTACTCACTCGCTTGCATCCTAACAGATGGCCAGGTGGATTTGACATGTGTTGATGGCCACACCCTCCGTCTGCATGACCACCATCCGAAGTTGTACCTCAAGAGCGATATGGATCCGCTCTTGGAGGCACCTGTTCTTACACCGCCCTGAGCAGTGAGCATCCACTATTGGCGTCCAACTAAAAAACGATAAAGAAGCGCTTGTGGGGAGGCAACCCCACCTCGGTTTGCATTTCTATCCTTTGCCTCTTTTTATTTTTGGGTCTTTTGAGTCTTTGTTTCTGTTTTGAGTCTTTCTGAGTCTGTCCCGTGGCTTTGGGTGTCATATTTTTTGTTGTGGTTGTGTGGATTTTTTAGCTGGAGCTCGGACGTGTTGGTTGCTTGAAAATGCAGTGTTTAGAGGGCAACAGAAAGGTTTGGCAGTTAAAGAACGAGTGTGTTGACAGTAAAACGCGACCATGTTTTTTTCCCTCTGCTAGCCCGTGTTTTACCTCTTCATCTGGCAGTTCTCGGCTTAAAAACCATGGGCGCGACACTGAGGGAACACGGTCGTGTTTTCGATTGTGTTTGCTCGTGGTTCCCCGTCGCCTCAGTCTGTGTTTGCCTGTGTTTGCTTCAATCTCATTTTTTTCTTTTGTTTTACTTTTGGATTATACACTTTTAACTATGGTTAGCTATGTCCATCACCCATTATATGTTGTGCTATTTTAGCTCTGTGCCTTTGGAATGGTCCCCTTCCAGTATCTTGCTCATGAGTGGTCCACTCTCCAGTCGCCGCCTTCCGTCGTCATTCGTGTCATGGTGAAGTGACGTTAGGGATTGAGAGTATGAGTATGCACACATTTTGCATCAAATTCTGTCCTGACCCCACTGGTCGAGACTGAGTGATTCAATTTTCATAGTATATACTCCGGTGAGGACATAGATTGCTCGGTCTTGATTCTGATGTCTTGAGTTCTATGCATGAGTGACTATTTTGAATGAGTGGTTGAGTCGAGTCTATGTTGGTCGGTGGACAGAAGGGAGACTCTTCTTCTACCCGATTTTGCTGCACTCGAATGTCATCTATGGTGGTTCTCTAGGTTGTTGTTGTTGTTGTTGTTGTTGTTCAAGTGATGATGTCTTATAGCCAATATGATTCGTGTGTTTTGTGCGTTTATGATATGTCTCCAAAGTTCGCATGGTTAAAACTTTTTTAGCTTACCTTTTGTTTGACTTGGTTTGCATAGCGACAAGCAAACGGCTAAGTGTAGGGGAATATGATAACACAGTATTTGCACATGTTTTCCCCTTCAATTCTTGATCGTTTAGAGTAGCGATTGATCGTTGGCCTATTTTACGCTAGGTTGTGTTTTTTTGTCATATTTCAGGTCCTAGTATGTAGATATGGCTTGGGGACGAGTTTCATGACATTTGGAGGTGAAAAAAGGTCGATCACGAAAACCGGGCATCAGATTTGTTAAAAAACATGCACTCAAACACACCCTCTGATTCGGTCCAAATGTACACATTTCACCCCTCATTTCTTGTCTGTTTTGCTTAGTAGATCACCGTCCCTTGACCTATTTTACGCTAGGTTGTGCTTGTTTGGTTACATTTCAGGTCCTAGCACGTGTGGGAAGGTTGAGGACCAGTTTTAGGTCGATTAGAGGTCGAAAAGCCCATGACCATGAAGTGCGGAGGATCCAGATTGTTTTCGCGTCTCATTGGAGCCCTGTCAATTCACGGTCACGCGACCGTGAACTTTAACTCCATGCTGTGAAGTGTTGTAGTGAGACGACGTGTTTCTAGCCGAGATCACGGTCTAGGCTTTGAGTTCACGGCTGTGAACCCAGACCGTGACCAGCCTTCGATCTGGGTATAAAAGTGAGCAGCAAAAGGAAGAAAAGGGGGAAGCTGGTTTTTGGAGAGGAATTAGTTTCTTACTCTAGGATTTCGACCCGAAACACCAAAGGGGAGTTTTAGTGAGAGAGTGAGTTCTTGAGTGATCCTGGAGCTTAATTGAAGGCATTGATCAAGCTTGAAAGCAAGGAATCAAGCCTAAAAGAAGAAGAAGATCTTGGGCTCCAATTTGTAATATCTCTCTTCTCTCTCTAGAAACTCACCCTCTTCTCTTGGGTTTAAGAACCCTAGGTCTAGGTTTTGGTTTGTTGTTGATGTATGTGACAAATTCCATGTTTGATTGATGATTTTACTTAATTGATGGATGTTTTAATGAATTGCATGAGTTGGGTTTCCATTTTCATGTTTTGAGCTTTTCACCTAGGAGGGAGAAAATCTCCTTAGAGCCCATTATTGGCGTTTTTGGGTCACTCCTCGTCCTATATCGTCCGGGTAATCCCCGATGGAGTAGATTCCATCAATCTCCTACGATATAGCGTTGCCCTAGGTTGAATAGAGCACACCCCATTCATCAATTCGCCGTTCCGGGTCATTCCCGAGGGAGTCAATCTCCTAACGGTAGAGTATTTGACTCGATCGAGCTAGGAGGATACCCAACATCGATCCAGAGGAAGGACCTAGGACGATTCAACCCAAGAGAGCTCCAAACCTTGTAAATAGCTAGGTTAGTGGGTAGCTAGGTTGGTTAGTGTAGCTTTTTCCTATTCAATACTCTAGGTTGGCTAGATAACGAACCCTAAACCTGAAGTAGGGTAAGCCTAGATCCTCGTGGTACAATAAATTATTTTTTTGCGTGCCTTATGCTACACCCGGTTGGCGGTTATACTTGGCCGTCGATCGGGATGTTGTAGTTGGAACGAGTCACCCTCTGTTGTGAAAAACACAACCTTGTGTCAGAGGCGGGGTTTTTCCTCTGCACTTCACATAATCGTCATTTTGAAACACGACCTCTTCAAATTAAAACACGACCGACTTTTTGGAGTAAGAGGCCGTGTCTTTATCCCTGTATGGGTTTTATTGGGGAGGAGCTCATATTTTGAGGGAGATTCCACTTTGAACGGAAAAATAGAGTTCTAGAGAGAGAAAGTGACGAAGGACAAACCCTATGAGCAATTTCAAGGTGTGTTTTCATCATTTATGCTTGGATTTCGCCCCTTGGAGTGAAGATTGACATCCCTGAGCTTATCATATACATCATTATGATATGATTCCTCTAATTTGTGTTTTCCTCTCTATCTCTATGGAGTAAACCTCCTTCTCACTTGGGTATGAAGAACCATAGTTCCATGTGTTAGGGATCTTGCTTGTAATGAATTTTGGAATGTTATACTAGATGATTTTAATCGATTGAGGTATGTTTATTGAGTCAATTGAATCCTGATCAAATTCTCTTCACTTCTGCTTTAACCTATGATAGATAGAATCTAATTAGGTTGATAGAGCTTCTTCAATTGGTAGTAGTGAATTTATTTTACAAGAGTCAGTCAATTCTTTACATTGTATTGGAATTCTTTCTAAGTAGAGAAGATCTGTGTGAATCGCCTTAGCAATCTATCCCGGTGAAGGCTAGGTGCCTGCCGTTTATTCTTTCTAAGAGGGCTTGGTCGGGTTAAGAGATTCCAAGCTATTTTCGGATCTTCCGAAGTCTAATCAACTGTAAAACAACTAAAGGGAATTACAACTTGGACCTAATTGAAGAGCTAGGGGGACTCATTCCCGAGTGACTCTTCTCTTGCTTTAGAAATCCGAACAACTTGCTGCTTTCTTTCTCCTTTAGTTTAAACTCATTCTCACTCAACTTTCACCGCCATATAACAGAATTACACGAATTATACAGTAAATCTAGACCCCGGGTTGATAAATAAAACTGAACTCCCTAAATTGCATTTCCATACTGCGATTATACTTGGTTGTAGTTTGGTGTTGTGTTTTAGCTAGTCAACTACCGTTGCTTGTTGCTTCGAGAGACAACATGATTATAGAAGTTGTTTCCCCTAATGGCGATTTGCAGCCACTTCCTCTAGGCACCGACTAGTGTCGACGGCGTTTGCGAAACACTAAGAGTTGCCACTCCTGAGAAGAAGGTCTCGCCTCGTCTATCAGGTCCCTTGAGCATGACCGATGCCCATGACGGAGCAGGGTCTCACCGGAATCTGGTAGCCACTCTATTGTCCATCGACGGGCCGATTAAGGAGGAAAACGTCAGGGGACCAAAAATGGCAGAGCCTAGTGGAAGGTACAGATTCACGAAGAATTAGAAAGGGTTTCGGCTTTGAAAATGTCCCCTAACCCGATCTATTTTGCAATTTTGTTTGGTTAAGTGGGTTCATGTTTGGTTCTAGGTTGGGTTGGGTTCATGGGTTGGATGTATGACATGGCGGGTTTAGTGACGTGACAGGTCGGGTTTGACCATTTCTACCAAAACGGCACTGACTAGGCTCTCCGTTAGCCACATCAGCACATAACGGACTCCATTAACGGAGTTGGATGGAGACTAATGGAGAGTGACTAAAAGTGACATATTTTAGTAATTTGAGTGACCAAAATTGATATTATTATTCCTAATGACTAAACATGACACGATTTAGTAATCCCAGTGATCAAATGTGGCATTTACCCTTTTCATTTACCAAAAAATTTCACATATAAGATTATATCGTGAATGACAAAAAAAAATTAACAAAAGCTATTTTTTGTCATGTTTCTTTTTTTTTTTAAGTGAGTCCATCTTAGACAAAATCTTGACACCGTCCCTAAATGATAATGAAGGGAGCAATGAAAATATCATTGATTAGTTGAGCAAGTTTGAGTGTACACGTATATAATCCTAATAATTCTTGATTTTTTCCCCAAACGACACTAGTTACTAAACAAATTCTCAAAATACAATTTTTTTTATGTGCATTACCCACAATACACATGTTAGGTAGTGACAGTTTTGGGTAGACCGATCAATGTCCGGATCGCTTTTTTTTAGAGCGATGAAGTGTTAATCGCTTCACCCAACAACGATCATAATACATATCGCTTGAACCTAAAGGAATCATTGCTCAATTTTTATGTAATAAAATGGCATTCCCTTCTCCCATCCCATCTCCTCATTTCCCCTCTACTCCATACTTGCAGAAACTCCTAGAGAAACTCCCACAAAGCTCCATAACTCCATTCTCTCATTCTTACTATAAGTTATGCATGGATTTGTTTAGTATCTTCATGTTTAAGCAGTTATATGTTTGTATTTCACTAATTATGGTTAATGCCAATTATGTTAAATATTTGGATTAAAGCTGATTGTAGGATGGATTATGATTTTGGATGTTGTTGTGATTGTTAATTATAGTTTTGATGGATTTGTTTAGTATGCTCATGGTAAATTAGTTATGTGTTTGAGCTGCATGCACTGGTTATGGTTAGTGCCAATTATGCTAAATATTTCGATTAGAGTAGATTGTATGATGGATTATGGTTTTTTTATGTTGTATGTTATTGTTAGTTATTTTAAGGGTAAATTGCAAGTTTGGTCACTGGGTTTACTAAAAAGTTTTAATTTTAGTCACTATAAATATTTAATTCCAATGTTGGTCACTCGAATTAGTAAAACTGTTCATGTTTGGTCACTCTTCGTTACCTCTGTCAGTCTCTGTTAACACCGTTAGTCATTTGCTGACGTGGCAAATAGAAGTGCTGACTCACCCAATTTTAACCCGCCACATCACTAAACTGACCCGCCATGTCATTTCTCCTACCCAACCCGTAACAAAGTCTTATTGCGATTTGCGATGATTCTTTCCAAGGACCAGGAAACCGGATCGTACCGGCCGGTTCAATCAGGAATTGGACCAAAAACGGAACGACACGCATTTAGTGGCAGAATTATCGTATCGGCCGGTTTTTTTGGTTTAACCGACCTGAAATGAAATACCGTCCGGTTTTGTTCCAACCGGCGGTAGGCTATTCACAATGAAACGCTGCTGTTTTTGCAACAAAAATGAAGAAAATAAATAATAAAAAACCACTGGCAAACCCTAATCCCTAATCGAACGCCGCCCGAGTTTCCTTCCCCTGCCGAGTCTCCTCCCCTGCTCGGGATTGACCAGATCTGTGAGATTGATCAAAAATCCGGCGAAATCCCCGGCGACGGGGAAGGAAAGGCAGGATTCAGTAAGATTTGTGAGATCGATGACGAGGCCCGAGCTATACCCTTCCTCTCCGGCCTTTGGCGCTCCCTTCCCGCACAGTCACTCTTGAGAGCCTCCATTTTTATTATTGATTTGGCGCTCCATTTGTTTGGAAGGCAGAGGATGGTGATTTGGTGATGAAGGGGGATATGGAATTGATTTTGATAGTGAGAGCGTGCAGGGAGAAGGAGCCGAGAGAGGGAGAGAGAATGAGTGTGGAAAATCGATTGATGGTGGGGGCTGTGGGAGAAAGAAGGAGAGAGAGGAGGTAGAATATCTGGTGAGAGGAGGTAGAAATCAATGCCAATATGGGGGATGGGGATTTCTATTTTTTTTTAGAACACTACAAGAAAACTTGTCTATAGTGGCTAAAAAAATTTGCCTCTATAACTAACTTATTTGCCTCTAAATTTATTTAGAGACAGATATTACTTTTGCCTCTAATACTCCAGTGGCTATAGCCCTATAGAGGCAGATATAGTGGCAAATAATATATGCTTCTGATTAGAGATATAGCGACTAACATTTCAGCCGCTAATACCAGTTTTATGGCCACAAAATTCTGTCTCTAAATTGCTTATTAGCGGCAAATACTTTTGTTTCTGAATATGAAGTATATGAGGCATAAAAATGTGCCTCTGCTTATGTTTGTAGAGGCAAATAATAATCTGTATTAAAATTTATTTCAATGTATATACATTATTTATACAATTAGTTATCATAGTTGGAGATTTTTTTAATTTGAAATTGTGAAATTTACAAGGAGAATATCAAAATACAAGAAGAACACTGTATCAAAATACAAGCCAGTCACTCCCAAAGTCACAAACTATCAGTACATTCTTTTCCCCCCAACGAATAACTAGCAGTACATTCTCAAACACAGAGAATCGATTATGCCAATGCCAGGACACTATCTTTGAACCATCCTTAACTGCCTTCATGAAACTTCCAGCCGCTCTCCGCTTCAACCTGCACAGCAAAAGTCAAATGAACATCGAAATCAATTCCACAGAATGAAAACGCTAGCAAGGGTAGATCTGTTTACCAAAAATCCCAGATCTACTTAAACAACAATGTCACACCCCGACATTTGAGTCTAGGTTCGACCGAACAGTTAGATCGACGATTACGTACAAAGCATGAAAATTGTAAATTAGAAATAATAATAATAACATTAATAAGTAATGTTACTATTATTATCATCATTCTATTAATGACCACCACCATCAGCTGCCGTTTTCCCTAGCAGAAGGAGAAAAGAAAAAAAAATTAAATTATTAAGACCCTGAAACCGTTACACGCCATCACTCTCTCTCTGACTCTTCCTCTCTCTATCTCCCTAACGTGCCCAGCAACAAAACCCATCAATTCCCACTTCCCCTTCTCTCATACGCAGCGGCAGCGGAAGTCAAGAAAGAAGGAAAGAAGCGTAAAACTAAACTCAGCACCCACCCGACCTCTCTTACTCTCGGCGCCAGTTCCCTCCGTCGACAGCAACAGCGCACGCCACCGCTCCCTATCTCGTCGCACCATAGCTTCCCGACGGCGATCGATCCTCCGTTCCTGGGTCGACGAAATCATAATCCTCAAGGTAAGGACTTCGAGCTCAGCCCCTCATAGGTCAAATCAGACGTTAAGCTAACCCTCGAATCGTGGCCCATGATCGACGACAAGGTACAGTGAGCTAGCCGGAAAGTACGTCGACGACCCGGCGTAATCGAATTCAACCAAGCTTCGAAACCTTGGTACCATCGCGTAGAGGACGATCCCAGGAGCATCACGGTCTTGACGAAATTGAGTTTCGACGTCGGACGAGGGAGATACGAGCCTCGAAAGTTTGGGACGCAAATCGGACAGTTCAGGTATCAGTCTGGGCAATTCGAGAAGTTAGAGGATTAAATGTGTAATTTTTTCCAGAGAGGTCGTGGTCAACTGTGTTGACTCGAAAATTACAGTTTTGGTACCTAGTACTTTTAAACTGACTCAATGTTTAATTTGGTCATAACTCGATCAATTGACGTCCGAACGAGAAATCGTCAGCGCCTGTGGAATCGTGAGAACGAGGAGAATTTAATTGGAGCAAGTTTGGAAATTTTAGAGCAGATTCAGAGTTGGTTTCGACGGATATAAGGTGAGTGTAAAGGGGGTAAATTCTACGCCTTACATGTTTTAAGTATTTGTCTTACGTGAAGTTTCTGTGCACTGCTTGATTTGTGATTGTGTTGATTATGCATGCTTCGACTTGAATTATTGTTTGAGCGTTTCAATATCTACATTTAAGCATTTAAGTTTCTGTTCATACGTCGTTTGACCGCTTAATAAGTTATGACGACAAGAACAAGAGAAAGTCACGAGTAAGAATAAGTTAGCCTCGCTTAGCTAGCCACTAGCTAGATGGATCCCTACCGGACGGTGATAAGTTCCGCGGTAGTTGATCACTACCGGATGGTGATAAGTTCCGCGGTAGTTGGTCAGGCGTGGAGCCGAACGGTGATAAGTTCCGCGGTCTCCATTGCCCAGGTTTAGGTGTGCTACCGGATGGTGATACGTTCCGCGGTAGTCACGCCGTAGTTTGACACCGGATGGTGATTCGTTCCGCGGTGCTCAAACCCATTTGAGGGGCACCCCATTGTGAGGGTAGTCATGTTTAAGAAAGTAAGTAAGGCTAGTAGTGGCGCCAGCTAAGACGAGGTAGGGGCCCCAAAGTAAGCTAAATGACGAAATAATACATTTTTCAAGAGTTAAAGTTTGAAAGACGAGAGTAGAAATCACTTTCTCGAGTTTGTTGCGAGCTTCCGGGGAATAACCATAGGCGTTTCAAGTTTAAGTAAGGCGTAGACTGACCCCAATTCACTCACCAGATTGTAGAGGAGGTAAACCTAACCAGCCAGTCCGTGATCAGCAAGCTAGAGGAGTTCAAAACTATCGTCGTTGAGAGATGTCGAGCCAGGGATCAGAGTAAGCTTCGAAGAACTTTTCAAGTTATTAAGACGTTATGGTTAAGAGTTAAAGACTGGAGATTCATTTCCTTTGGACAATTTGAGTTTTGCCCACATGTTTAGGGCTACGGTTCGAGATATTGAGATATTTGAGTTTGGTATTTTTATTTAAACTTGTGTTATTTGAGATTTTAACTATACCCCGGGGTAGAAATGTCTTTTTCCAAATTCAAAGAGGAGGGATGTTTCAAACAACCTGATACCTTAGGGGGTAACCGATCTGGCGATTGCGCAATGGAACTCTTGCAGATCTGGTGATAGCAAACCGAGACAGTTATTTTCTTCTTGAATTCAGCCTGTTGTTAGCACGAAAGACGAGGAACATGCGGCTGGGAGATCGATTGAAGTAGCCTAACAAGGATGGATTCGATCTCGATGTTCTTTATTGAGTCTGGATCCGACGACGCTCGATGAGGCTAATGACGACCCAGCTCGATGGCGGCGGTGGAAGCAAGAGGAGGCAGCGATTGTCAACGAAGAAGGCTGGAAGATGGATATGGATTTGAAGGGAGTGAAAGAGGATTATGGGTAAAAAAATGGCATCGCAAGTGGAAGGAGGAAGCAGAGGAGCTAGTTGCGGTGGAAGATGAACGGATGTAGTGTGAAGGCAGAGAAGAGAGTCCTTTGGGACATTAACAATCTCAATATGCAAACCTTTCATATTTCTCTCCCCTAGAGTCATTAAAAACTTGCCCTCTACAATTGATTGCTAGTTTTTTAAAAGTGAAATATAGGAATATTTAAAAGTTAATAGCTATAGCAGCAATTTTAAACATCTATTGAGGCAAAAAAAATTATTAGTCACTATAAATAGTTGAGAGTTGCATAGCTTAGTAACTATAGAGGCAAAAAAGAGGCATCTAGAGGCAAATTATATATTTGTAGTATATCTAGTATCTTTAGAGGCGCATAATGGTGTCTATTGAGGCAAATTGTATATTTGTTGCATATAGTATATTTTTAGAGGCAAATCAAATATTTGCCTCAACAATTAGCCGCTATATATAAGTTTTCTTGTAGTGGAAGGGGCATTGGGATTTTGGTGAGTTTGGATAGTGGGATAATATATTTTGGGGAAATTATGTAATGTTTTGTTTGGTGTAATTTAGGAAAATTATATTTTGATATTTTATTATTTTATTATTTTGGGCATCGGCACCTCTGACTGCTGCTTCTTGTCGAACAATGTGTGGCGGTAGCTGGAGCCCTACTGGGTTCATTTCAACAGAAACGACTATGAGAATGGCTTCTAGGCTTCAACGACAAGCCCCAAGTGTTTCCCAGGTTAGTTCGGAATTCCTAATTCGACCCAGAACAGATTCCCCATTGTTCGCTAAGATTTGCCCAAATCAGAGTCCACTAATTGGGATATTGAATTCCATATCCTCACCGTGCGTCCGTGGCGGACATATCAGCAGCAGCAACCCTGAAATCACCCTCTTTCTATTCTTTTTTACTTGTCTTTTGTTAGCGAACTAACCACTTGGTCCCAATAACTCGAGTTGTTGGGAAAGGGATAGTTAATCCTTTTAACCTCTAATACGCCCCCTCAAACGAAAGCCGATGCCGAATTGTGGATTTTTACGGTTTGCACAGGTTGAACCCTTGTTCTGCCAAACCACGAGGCTTTAGTTTGCACAGGTTGGACATACCATTCCTTGTGCTAAACGAATTGGCATGAAATGGGGGTTGTTATGAGGATTCGAAACCATGACCTTTCGGTTCTAGGCTCTGATACCATGTTAGCGAACTAACCACTTGGTCCCAATAACTCGAGTTGTTGGGAAAGAGATAATTAATCCTTTTAACCTCTAATATCTTTGGTGAAGTCCAACAACTTCATCGTCGGTCCGAAATACAAAATTGCAAGGATTCGAATCCAAGATGTCGTTGTGGTTCGTCGGGCCGCCCACCTTGAAGTCCAGCTTTTTCAATCCATGGGAAATCGAGCTCTGGCGGCGCCCGATTCTGGAGCAGACCGGCGAGTTCGAATTCGTGGCTCAGTGAACAGAGCTCGTCCGGTTTGAATAGTTCTAGAATGGCAGCGACGGAGGAGCTCGGTGATACCTGGAGAGGCAGTGGTGGGAGTCGGAGGTGGCGGTCTGGCTCTTCCCCTCCCTCGTCGCCTGTGAACCATCAAAGAAATGGAGGAGGAAGAAAGTCGGGACTTGGGAGGAAGATGATATTTTGGGGATTTAATTTGAGATCTGTTTAACATATAATTTGGTTGGGTCGGTTATTGGTTGGGATGAGCTGAGTTGTGATTATATGACGGGTCGAGTTTCACCATTTTTGGGTTAAATTCGGACGATCAGATGATTTTGTTTGCCACATCAGCACAAAACAGATTCCACTAACGGAGTTGGACGGAGACGAATGGAGAGTGACCAAACATGGACCGTTTTACTAATTCGAGTGACCATCATTGGAATTAAATATTTCCAATGACTAAACTTAACACTTTTTAGTAAACCCAGTGACCAAACTTGCAATTTACCCGTTATTTTAAATTGCAAACATTAGTAGATTTCAGAAATTCCATCTTCTTATTCGTTGGAATGGTCGGATGACAAACTCTCACATTGGGTCGATTATGAAGATGGTGAGTCCACCAAGTTGAAGACTGAGACCAGATTCACGTGACAAGATTTCTATGACATTTGTGCAGAACGAATTTGTATGAGAGTGGGAGCAAATGAGGGTCTGTAAAATTATTTACTGATATCCAAACATCAATGGAGGCGGTGTCATGTACAAAGAAGTTGTCACATATGACAATGATTGAGTTAACATGACGTTACATTTCCTATTAAAAACAAAATCGTGCTTGCAGAGGTGTATGTTGAGACCGATGATATCGGCCAAAATGGAGCTAGTTATGGCTTATGGTGATGGTGTTGGAGGAGTGTAGGAATCAGGTAGTTGTTCAAACAACTATGAAGAAGGTAGTTATACAGACAACCATGTGGGAGATGGGGTACCATGGGAACTTTTTGTTGAGCCCACCCCATTTGTTAAGTATGATGGCGTTCGATTGAGAATGTGCCAACAAATCAGAGGCACCTTGCACAACCAGCTCTCGTGATCTTCGGGGTGTCTGGGATGATGCATCTCTTACATAGATTGTGGACATGGGTCCCCTCATCTACAATCATCAAACAATTGTAATTAGTACTATATATATTCACTCTAGTCGTCACAATTGAAAAGTTGTATGTATGCAGTTATGATGGTTACCTGATTCTAACAAGACTTGTCAAACATCTCACAGTAATACTATAGAGAGTGCTCAAGTTGATGGTCATTTCTCATTTGTGTTTACTCCAACCCACCTTGAAAATAATTATAAGCGTGTAAGAACCTTAAAACATAATAGTTATCAAATGCTTACTAAAAAGGTTTAAAACGTAATAGCCATAAAATACATACTTAAAAAGTTGAAGGTAATATAAAATTACTTAACACTATAAGGGGCATTACCTGTGGTTCGTTATGCGACCAATTGTCTGGTGGGAACATGGTGCGAAAATCGAAATATGCTCCCGTGCCCAAAGTTAAAGGCGGAATATAGCACCATCGATTTGTTTTGTAGTCAATTTTGAACAATCACATAGCTCTCAATACAACATTTCTAAACAAGTTGATCCCTAGCTCTTCGTCCCTATCACGTCCCACGTCCCACTCACTGAGGAGCAACAAAGCTACATGCATTTATCCACCTATTTGCCTAGTTCGGAAACATCACTTTACCAACCAAGGCAATAGGATAAACACGGGCATATCACTCCACTGTAGCTTCAGGGTTATCCGCATTCATCTCAATCTCATCCAAAATATGCAATGAGCCATGAGATTGATACTTTCTCCACGTTCAACGGAGGATGACCCGTTCCCTCTATCGTCGTCGGCATGTCGAAGCCCAAATGGTCCTTAATAAGTGGCCCCTAACATTCTTCGAGAGCTCTCGAGTTGCCTATAATGACCTCTCAGTGATTGGCAACTCGGTGATGGCAAATCCCGTCTTGTGTAGATAGCATTGTTGTTAAAACCGGACCGGATCGGCCGGTTGGATCGCGATTAACTGATTTCGGGCACTCATCCGGGTCCTATTGTCTTTAAACGATAAGAAAAATGACCGGCCGGGTATTAACCGGTTCATTCGGTTAACCGACAGAACCGGCGGTTTGTAATTATAACTTACTATTTTCTTAGAAAATTATTACTTACCTTTCTTTGTGCTAAACTGAAACATGAAATTGAAAAGGTAACAATAAATGATTCTTTTTCCTTTTTTAACCACAATAAATATTTCCAACCCATTTTAACTCTTCTTTTTTGTTTTGTATATTTTTTTTCACTTTCCCCAATGGTCAATCACTTTTCCTTTCCTCTTCTTCTCCTTAATTCCTCCCCAAACAAGCCTTGTATTTCTAATAAAGACAAGTATACAACATTTTGTTAATTTAATTAATTTTTATTCAAATCATCACTCTACTTACTTCCCTCTTATTCTCAATTTCTCCATTTAATTTATGAATTGACCAAATTCACGGTCAAACTCCAAAAAGCCAAAAGTCATTATTTATTACTACTATGATTAACATTTCAATACTAAAATCTTCGAAAATAAGGTATAGAATTTTCAATTTTTTTTTTTTTTTTTTGATGGAAAACCTGGGGTATTTCATTCAGAAAAAATCAAGGCAGGCCAGACCGGCCTCGGCCCAAATCGGCCACAAGCAAGCTTACAACAGGAAAAGGGGGGTCTCAACCCAAACAATCTGATTATCCCAACTCACCACCGAGTGGGCTAACCAATGGGCCGGCCCATTCCCACTTCTGGAAACAAAACTCCATTTTACAGAACAACCCGCAGCTTCCTCGATCTCTTCAGCCAATTTCCAGATTTCTTCACCACCGAGTGGGCTAACCAATGTTGGCGGTTTTATTACCGGCTTCATACCGGTTAATTATCGGTTATCCGATAAACCTTAAACCTCTCGCTAAATCGGATCGTTGTTCGGTCTGGTTTCGACAACAGTGGTAGATAGAGCAAGGTTCTTGCATGCCATGATGGCAAACATGAGGTCCCTCTATGGGCAAGGGGAATAAGAGATACATACGAAATAAATGCACAAAATCAATTTTTAATGATAGAAAAATATTAAAACGTTTCAAATCACTAAAAAAATATAATTTCTACGATCGAGCGTGCCTATCGAGTTCTTGTGCCAAATTGCGTGGGATCGATGCGTTAATGGCTGACACGCCTCTACCGTCACACTAGAAAGTGGCCAAGTGTAACCACCTACTAATGCGTAGTATAGCAGGTTTAGTTATAATGTCAACCCGGGTCCTAGGTGTGAAGACTACTCTGTGAAAATCTTATTATTTGGCGGTTCAAGTGTAGTGAAGGTCTAACTAAACTAGCAAGCAAAAGCAGTGAAAGTTGTGCTCAAGTTGAGAGAGATCACCCAGATATGGCTCCCCCTAGACTGCAGTTAAGCCAGGTTGTAATTCACCAAGTTCAAGTTCAATGATAGTTATACCGCGGAAGGTTCTTAGACAGTCTGCAGTCTCGACTAAAGGTTTCCAGACCCTCTCAATCTGAGTCCCCAACGGACGACTAACCTCCACCGGAGTAAACAGATTGAGGCCCTAACGAACCAAACCTCCTCTACCGGAGTAAATCTGGTACATAATAGTGAATTGACTCCTCGACTAAAGTCGTCAATTCACTACCTTCAATCAAGGGTGCTCTATCAACCTAGGCAAATATTATCTTTCTAGGTCAAAGCAGAAATAACAGGAATTTGATCAGGATTCATGTCATTCAAGAAATCAAACCACAATTGAATATAATCAATATCAATGAATTCGTACTTGGGTTCATACAATCAGACCTAACATACAAATCTAGGGTTCTTCATACCCAGGCGAGTGAGAGAGTTTACTCCATAGAGAGAGAAGGGAAATCTAGCTTAGATGCGGAAAACATGCTGTGAAGGATGAGATTCTGCTTCTGGCAATCAATCGGCACTTCTCCAAACTTAAGCCGAGCTCCAATGGTGATGAAGATCGATCTAGGTCGCTTGGAGATTCTGGTTCGTCACTCTCTCTAGGTATTTGCTTTCTCTCTCTAAAACTCGGAACCCCTTCAAAAATTGGTCTTCTTTCCCTCAAAAGGAAGCAGGACGCGATCCCCGGCCATAATACCCGGTCGGGTATTTCAGGTGCCCGGCCGGGGATTTCGAAACGCTGCGCAGCAACTAGGGGGTAATACCCGATCGAGGTCCAGAATACCCGATCGGGTATTTTAGCTCACCGGCCGGGACCCCTTCTGGAATTTTGGCATCGAAAACGTCTTTACCCGGTTGGGTATTTCCAGTGTCGGCCGGGTATTTTTTTTCTCCATCGTCCTTCTTTCATTTTACCCGGTCGGGTATTTTAGCTCCTGACCGGATATTTTCTTCTTCCAGCGCCCCTTCACTCTAACGTCCTCCTTTTTTACCCGAAACTCGTTTTCATGCCTCCATATCAACGTCAAGTCCTGAAATATGACATAAACGCACGACCTAGTGTGAAATCGATTTAAAACACAAGAATCGACTCTCAAACGGCTCAAGAATGGAAGTATAAACATGTGCAATTAATGGTCTATCAATGGCTCGGCTAAAAGTCTCGCATCCCTCGGGCCAAATTCGATATTCAATCGAGGATCATATATATCGGCCGCAATCTATGATTAAATATGAAGAACATTCTGGCTTCCTCTTCCCCCATTTTTTACCACCATCACTCTTCTTCGGCTCTTTCCCTTTTCTCTCTGCCGTCATAATTGTAAATTTGGTCTTGCTGGTGGTGGTGGAGGTTTGTAGTTAACGGCCGTTTGCAACGGAGAGAATGCTTTTTTGTATTTTTTTATTTTCCAAGTACAAAAAAATACATAAAGGTACATATGCAATCTTATGTATTAAGTTAATGCGATTTAAATAAAAGGTATAAACATGCTCAGGTACTAATATATTTCACGGTTCCATCCATGGTTATGAAGCTGGTGGAATGTCGATCGGTTCAACTTACTTGTGTGAATACCATCGATATGACCGACATGATATATTATCGACATATAAACAAAATGACGTCGTTTTACTGAATTTAATTAATATAATAATTAATTTTATGAATTTAAAATTTAAATATTGATGCTATTTGTTGCATTCGAGTATAAAAATTTGATGTTGACGTTAAATTTTATATATATATATGAATATTTATTATTTTGTTTGGAATATTAAACTTTATTGAAATATGAATATAAATTATAAGTAATTTATCTTCAAATATATTTTATACATATTTAAACTTAATGATTTTTCATATTTTGTTAATCCGGCATGAAGCGGCACAAACCAATCGTATGGTATCACTAGTTGAACTATATAATTTGCTAACCAGAGCAACGGTCAAACCGGTTTGACAACCTTCATTTCACACAAAAAATTTCACTCGAAATCTGAAGTGGATGGCAATGGGTAGGGTCGGGTTCGGGTTCACCCTATACAACTCCTAACCCGTCAGGTAGAGCCTCCTAAAATACCCGATTAAATAACCACCGATTATGGAAATGACATAACCATACCCTACCCACCGGGTAACCACGTGTATTCGGGTAACCACGGGTACGAATCCTAAGATATGAACTTATACACATATTTCTCTTTCGCTGGTGAGCGTCTCGTTCTCCGTAGGTTGTTCTCGTGCGAATCGGCGAAGCTATCTATCGGGGACGATGAATTTGGTAAAGAACCATCACAAGTCCTTTCTTACTTTGCTTTACATCTCTAGCTTATGATTCGTCTAAACAGAAATTGTGGATCTTTCATTTTTTATCTTTTCAATTAAAAGTTTATGATGGTATTTAGATTTGAAGAAACTGATGGAGCAATACGTGAAAAGAGACTTTAATGTCCTTCCTTGGATGATGAAGGAGTGGTTTCTTCGCGTGAAAATGAAGAGTTTGTCAATGAAACAAGATGATAAATTTATGACCGATACCGAGTGCCTCAGGCAGCTTACGATGGACGGTCTCTATGATTGTTCTGAATCAGAGATAGAGATTGTTGTGAATGGATTTGCTAAAGCCGAGAGAAAATACCATGGAGGTAAACAAAAGTCTGAACTACATATATCATTGGTTTTCAATTTTTTTGTTTCTCTTTTAATAATTCGTGGGAAAGATGGTTTTGATGATACGTAGGTTGGTTTTCTGGGATGAATGACTTGAAGAATAAGCAGGCCCAAGATGAAAAGGATGCACTTTTTGCCATTAAAAATGACATATACATATTGTTGTCCATTAAAAATTGACTTGTAACGGTGCTAGCTACAACAATTCACATAAATAAAAACCGAAAACACATAATAATGGAATGAGATTAGATGCTAACCTCTAAAATGGTTAGCACCATACTAGCCACCTCTCTAACCGATAGATTAGAATATTAATCTAAGAGTCAGAATTAATCAGAGGTTATTTTAGTCAATTCCTTCATTAATTTTCGTAAACCCTAATTATAAAAGAAACTCTCGCCGCCACTCTTCCGTCCTGGCTCCTCGGCTTCTCTCTCACAACTCCCTCTACAAGAAAATGACTGAGTGCTTCCCCCTCTCTCTCTACCACAAACCTCTCCCTACTACTACTACTATTAATATTTTGTAGATCTAGAATGAAGGTCGAGGTCGGTGCTGCTTTCTACCGGCGAGGATCTGGTTCCCCTCCACTGCTATCCCTCACCGCCGTTGGAGGGTACGATGCATCTGGTTTCACTTTTGAACATATCCGAACCCGGATCTTGCTGATCCGTCCTCATTTCAGATTGCCGTTAATGGTGATGGCGGGATAAGGGCGACTTAAAATTGGAGCCAATGAAGAGGCACTTTCTTTCTTTCTCCCTTTTATTTGAAAGATTTGATTGGAGAGATGTATAGGAGTTTTAGGAATAATAGTGTGTATTATTATGAAACCTCAAATGGGTTTATATAGATTACAAGACTTGGACAATAAGTAAGAGAACCACAATACTAAAAGGACACGGAAACATTAAGAACTATACTAGATGGACAAGGAAATATAAGATTATTCGTAATCTATCTCTAACACGCCCCCGCAAGATGATGGTGTGAAGAACAACATCAATCTTGACCAAAATACGCCAATCTTGAAGAACACGCCCCCGCAATGTGATGGTGTAGAATGTGATGCAAACTCGTCGAACTCTCGTGCTTGAAGAGCGAAGCCAACTAACCGTCGTCTTGGAGAAGAAGAAATCATCAAACTTGCAATTCATATGTTGCAACGAAACTCACTCGTTGTCAAAAATTGACCGAAAACTAGATGAACAATAATCAATTGGTTTTAACGATACCAATAAACGTAAACTGGTGTAGGACACGAGGCATTCATCCGAATGACCGTTGTCGGAGAAGCTTTCTTCGTTCCATACACGTGAAGAAGAGATGGCTGGAGATTGACTGTGGACTCCATACCATGCAAACTCTTAAGCAATCAGCTGTAAAAGCCGGAGCCTCATCTCCGAAGTAAGGCGGCAGTGATCGAGCTTCGTAGCACAAAAATTTAGCAGAGTCGGCGACAATGAAAAATAGGGATGAGTAATTGATGAAAGATTGATTTGGGGAATGGCACTTTAGACACTAGGACAATGGGATGCTTTTGGCGCTGTTGGGGACGAGAGAGAAGGAAGAAGATTAGGGATAAAATGAAAACCCTATCATACTGGATAAAAACAACTAACGAAATTATTTGGAAAATAAAAACAAGGAAAACGTAATAACATGAAAGGCAATTGTGGGATGCAGGGTTTAAGTTTGCGAAAGGGAGGAGGGAATTAACCGGGGGAGTGAGGACTCATCTCGCCGGTGAATGAGAGAAAAAAAAGGTTTTAGGGTTCCTGGATCAAGGCTGTTAAGCTAGAGGCTCTGATACCATATAGGAGTTTTAGGAATAATAGTGTGTATTATTATGAAACCACAAAGGGGTTTATATAGATTACAAGACTTGGACAATAAGTAAGAGAACCACAATACTAAAAGGACACGGAAACATTAAGAACTATACTAGACGGACAAGGAAATATAAGATTATTCCTAATCTATCTCTAACAAGATGGTGGTGGTCGCGCTCCTTGCTGGGGTCAGAGAGCCTCTAGTTGGACTGCAAATGGGTTTGGGAATTAATGCAAGGCGACCTCGATCGTGATGGAAATTAAACTAAGCATATGTACTATAGATCTCCTTTGATGTAGTAGTGATTATATGTGTTGATGTAGTAGTGATTATATGTTTGTATTTAGTAGTGATTTGTCCAGCCGTGATTATTCTTGTAAATATTAGTATGTAGTAGTCATTTTAAGTAGTTTTTCTTATAGCAATCACTGTCTTTTGTTCATTATTAGTAGTGTTTTACTTATTAGTAGTTCTTTAAATACGTAAAATCACTACTATAACTCACAAAAACGCTACTAATATAAATCATTCATCACTATTAATTAAAAATCATTAAATCACTACTACTAACAATTAAATCACTACTAAAAATCAATAAATCGCTACTATAAACAGCTAAAAATATTATTAACCTAAGTATTAATGAATTTAGTGGTAATTTTCGGTAAAAGATGGATAATAAAAACAGGAGAGAGAAAATTAAATTTGATTTAAATTTATTTATTTTTTAATATTTCAAAATACCAAATAAGCTCTTTATTAGCACGGTGCTAACTCTTATAAAGTTAGCACTCTAATTCTCCCTCCAATAGTAGTTGTTCTTGCTTCTACAATCCACACAAACAAAAACACAATACATCATATCTATCAGTTAGTTAGTGGGGCAGGTACAATTATAGGTGTCAATTGGGCGGGTTCGGGCTAGGTTCAATCGGGTTCGGGTTCAAACGGGTTGCGGGTTCATCGGGTTCGGGTTCAAACGGGTTGCGGGTTAGTCGGGTTGCGGGTTCATCGGGTTCGGGTTCAATCGGGTTGCGGGCAAATCGGGTTGCGGGTTCATCGGGTTTTGGGTCGGGCGGGTTGCGGGCGGATCGGGTTTCGGGTTGTTCGGGCCAGCGCATCAAGTAACTTAACTCATTACTCATTACCAACTTACACATTTTATTACACTAATTTAAAATATTTTCTCAACTTTTTAACCAATTTATTTCTACCTCGTATATATATACTTTATTTTTTTGAAAAAAACTAGTTAAAATATTAAATCATTTTTTATGACTTGCAAACTTGTTATGTAATTAATCATAATTGGTAAAGTATTATAGCTAATAGTAATGGTGATATCAATATTTGCAACCAAAAGACACCATTAATTGTTTATTTGATATTTTAGTATTAATTCAGTAGTAATTGGATTAAAGTATCTCGTTTAGTATAACCATGCAAATCCGGTATTTGGCGTGTGGTATTTGGCAAAAGCATAGTGATAAAAGGAGTTATTTCGAAATAACTCATTGCCCAAAGCCAAATAACTTCAGTAAACTGTTGTCAAACGAGTTATTTGTAAAATTGTTCGAATTATCCTAAAAATTGAACCATTAAAGATTAGCTATTAAATTTAGTAAAATTATTGTGACTTCAATCAGAACTTACTCAATAGCATATATCCTATACACTTAGCCTTACCCTCAATCAACAATATTAAGTTAGTATATGTTGTTGATTGTATACCCTAAAGGCCTAAACCATCAATACATTATACACTAACCACATAACCTATACCCTATACCCTAACCATATGTCTTTGAGTTGTGATTTTGCTAGTATAGTTAATTTAAAAGTGAAATTCATACTTTGATTTTCAAAACATAGATAAAAAGTGATATTTGCTAATTGTTATACCCTAACCATATATCCTATATTTTACACCACATACCTTTGTATCCTAACCACGTACTATAAACATAAATTAAAAAGGGATCTCCTGCCGTTAAAGACTTCAAATGACTTCAAGTGAACATATGTTAATAAAAAACTTGGAATCGTCAAAACCATCAATATCTTATACCCTAACCATATACACCCTAAACCATATGTACCTTATACCCTATACCCTAACCACATACTTTATATCCTAAACAACGAACCGTCAAAGATTACTTATCAAGTTTAGTATAAATTGTTGTAACTAATGGTTAATTTATTTATTAGCCCATAAACAATTACACACATATATATTAGCCTTCAAAGCATATAAGAATAATTTTAACTAGTCATGCCCTCTATATAAAAGTTAAAGATTCATATTTCAAAAGCTAAAATTATGAAAAACAAAAATATTGAAAACACCAAATTTGTTTCCTTCTTTCTTTTCACAAAAATACTAAAATTTCCCTCATTATTTCTACTTCCATACATTAGAAAACTCAATTTTCCCTCCTCTTTCTCTTCCATAAAATTGAAAAAACCAAATTACCCTCTTCTTTCCTTCTACAAAAAGTTGAAAATTCAAAAGTTTCCCTTCTTATTACTCTTTCATAATCAAAAGAATCACACTTTCCACTTCTTTCTCTTCCAACATATCAAAACCACCAAAATTCCCACTTGTTTCTTTTCTAAAAAATTCAAAGAACCAAATTTCCCTATTTTTTCTCTTCCCAAAAACTTGAATACACCAAAATTTCCCTCTTCATTTAAAAACATCAAATTACCAAATACATTACTTTACTTTATATATTTAATTGATAATTTTATTGAATAGTTAAATTAACCAAAATTTTAATTTATATATTATATTAATATTGTCATGATCTCAAGTGACCTTTATGTTTCAATTTTTGTAATATTCTTATAATACGTAATATCAAGTGAGTTTCATATTTTTTAAATTTCCTATACGAAACGAAAAAATAATTTTACTTAAATTTGGAATGAAAAACTTTATTTTGAAAAACTATGTATTGAATATTTTTATAATTATTCAAGTGGATTAGATGAAATTCGGGTTGAGTCGGTCACGTTACGGGTTAGTCAGGTTCGGGTCAATCGGGTTCGGGTTAATCGGGTTGCGGGTCAGTCGGGTTGCGGGTCAATCGGGTTCGGGTTAATCGGGTTGCGGGTCAGTTGGGTTGCTGGTCAATCGGGTTGCGGGTCGGGCAGGTTACGCATTGCTCACTTTTAGTCAATTCGGGTTGCGGGTCGGGTTGATCGGACGGGTTAATCGGGTCGGGCTATGTTTTGACACCTATAGGTACAATGGGGCGGATATTAGCAATTATCATACCCGTACCCTACCCGCATTTTTACAACCGGATATTATCCATACCCGACCCTTAACCCGTCAAAGCGGGTAATTACCCACATTGACCGGTTACATTCGGGTAGCTGGATTGTCTTCCACCGTCTGAACCCCCAAATCGCGATTTTTTTCCTCTTTTCCTGGCAAAAAAAAAAAAAAAAATCGCGAGCCCCCTCAAATCATACTCGAGACTTCCACTATAAAGCATAAACCCTAAATCACAAACCAAATTGGAACTCCATCGGCCCTCCAATCTACATCTTTCCGAACTCCTACCTCCATTACAACACTGCGACTTTGTCCCCGTCGGGGCCGGCCATCGTCAGTCCATCACCGCGAAGGAGAGCGCTTGCGACGAAGAATAGTAGAGGATAGCCGAAGGCAGGCCGCCGTGCCGTTTCCTCCCTTCTCGCCGTCCACGCCGACTCTGCCATAGAAATTGAAAAGGTACGTTTTCCCCAATTGAGTTCCGCACTTCAGCTGCTTATAGAATTCGATCTATATTTTTGTTTTGATTGGAAAGATTTAGGGTTAAGGTTTCGGTTTTTAGTTAATTTTGACGTCTGGGTTATTCGAAATTTGTTTCCAGATATCTACTGCCGAAACTTGATTGGGCTCCCTTCTGGTGGCAATTTTCGTTTTGCAGTTAATCTGAAGAACTTGAATCAGGACTAGTAAAATGCCGGGCTCGGCAATTTTGACCCTACCAGCACCCCCTCCTCACTCGGGAGATTCTCCTCCCCCATTCCAAGCATCGGAGCAGAACTCAAACGGGGAAGACCCAGTAATCGAGGAACAGAATGCAGCGCCAGTTGCTACTCACACTAGAACCATTGGTATCATTTATCCTCCTCTTGATATCCGGAATATCGTCGACAAAACAGCTCAGTTTGTTGCAAAAAATGGACCGGAGTTTGAGAAAAGGATCATTGCTCACAATGCCAACAATGCTAAGTTTGACTTCTTGAATCCCAGCAATGCCTATCATGCATATTATCAACACAAATTGACTGAATCGCGGGACCAGAACCAGTCTTCTACAGACCAGCCTGCTTCTGAGCTAACAGATTCTGGTGCACCTCCCGAGTCTACTCCATCTGCTCCTTCTGCTGATGATGAGAATGAAGCAGCCCAAAAACCTGATCCTGCTGCCCAATTCAGAATACCACTTCGGAAGGTCCTTGAGCCCCCAGAAGCTGAGCAGTATACAGTGCAGCTTCCTGAAGGGATTACGGGAGAGGAACTTGATATTATTAAGCTGACTGCCCAATTTGTGGCTCGAAATGGGCAATCTTTCCTTACTGGCCTGACAAATAGGGAGATGAACAATCCCCAGTTCCACTTCATGAAGCCAACCCACAGTATGTTCACTTTTTTCACTGGACTTGCAGATGCATATTCGAAAGTGTTGATGCCTCCTAAAGGGTTGACCGAGAAGTTGACAAACAGTGTTGCTGACATGACTACTGTGCTTGAGAGATGCTTGCATCGCCTAGAGTGGGAGCGCTCACAGGAGCAGGCAAGACAAAAGGCTGAGGATGAGATTGAGCAGGAGCGTTTACAAATGGCCATGATTGACTGGCATGATTTCGTTGTAGTTGAAACCATTGACTTTGCAGATGATGAGGACGAGGAGTTGCCTGTTCCAATGACTCTTGAGGAGGTCATAAGGAGAAGCAAGATAACTGCGATGGAGGAAGATGATGAAATTGTCGAGCCTGGAAAGGAGGTAGAAATGGAAATGGATGAAGAGGAGGTGAAGCTTGTTGAAGAAGGAATGAGGGCAGCTAGTATTGTTGAAGAGAATGGGAATGGTAAGAGGGATGAGGAACCAGAGCAGCCAATGAGAATCGTCAAGAACTGGAAGAGACCAGAGGAGAGGCTGCCAGCAGAGAGAGATCCAACAAAGTTTGTTGTTTCCCCCATTACTGGTGAGCTCATTCCTATTAGTGAGATGTCAGAGCACATGAGGATTTCCCTAATTGATCCCAAGTACAAGGAGCAAAAGGAGAGGATGTTTGCTAAGATTCGTGAGACCACTCTTGCTGCTGATGACGAGATCTCCAAAAACATTGTGGGCCTTGCCAGAACCCGTCCTGATATTTTTGGGACTACTGAGGAAGAAGTATCTAATGCTGTCCAGGCAGAAATTGAGAAGAAGAAAGACGAGCAGCCAAAGCAAGTTATATGGGATGGTCACACTGGAAGCATTGGGAGAACTGCAAACCAAGCTATGTCCCAAAGTCTTGGTGATGATCAGAATGATGGTATGAACGCTGACACAAGAATGCTGCCTGGCCCAGCTGCTCTTCCTCCTCCACTTCGTCCTGGTTTACCATCTCTCCGGCCGCTTCCTCCGCCACCTGGACTCGCCCTAAATGTCCCCCGGATGCCACAACCCCCAAATACCATGTCGTATTCAACTCCAATGGGTGGTGGTGGATATCCTGTCCCTCAACCAAGGCCACCAGGTATGCCAATGATGCAATCAATGCGGCCGCCACCACCTCCAATGTCAGGTCAGCAGCATATGATGATGAATCAACAACCATCCTCCATGCCGCCATCTATGAATCCACCACCTCCACCTGGCTCTCAGTTTACTCAAATGCCACAAATGCATCGGCCTTATGCTCCTGGTCCTCCTATGCCTCCGCCACCCATGCATGGAATGCCACCTCCACCACCTTTGCCTCAGGGGCTAGTGCCTCCACCGCCTCCCCCTGAAGATGCTCCTCCACCACTTCCAGAAGAACCGGAGCCTAAGAGGCAGAAGCTAGATGATTCAATGCTTGTTCCAGAAGATCAATTTCTGGCCCATCATCCGGTATGCATTATTTGTTATCTTTGATCTTTCTAAATACTTATCGCGGCCTTTTTTATGCGTTGAGTTGTCATTTATTGCCATTCAATGGGTTAATTTGTGCTTTCTTTTTTCAGGGACCTGCAAGCATCAATGTCTCTGTTCCGAATCATGATGAAGGGAATCTTAGAGGTCAAGTTCTGGAGATCAGGGTGCAGTCCTTGTCTGAAACTATTAGCAGTCTGAAGGAGAAGATCGCTGGAGAGATTCAACTGCCGGCAAACAAGCAGAAATTGAGCGGGAAGGCTGGTTTTCTGAAGGATAATATGACCCTTGCTTATTACAATGTTGGTGGTGGAGATTCTCTTTCTCTGACATTGAGAGAGCGTGGTGGAAGAAAGAGATGAAAAGATTGGCTCATTTTTTACTGGTGACACAAGGTTGGAGAGCTTCTTTCTATATATGAAAGGGAATTATTCTGGATACTGCGATGAGACTCCCATCATTTGACTATCTTTTTGATGTTATGCTGGTTATCTGTTGTACTGTTAAATTACGTGGTGCTGGAGTAGTATAACTATGAGCTAACTTTTGAATATCAATTAGATGTTTCTGAGACTGATGATGGATGTGGTGTGGTATACAGATATGGCGCCTTGGCGTGGGCAGCGGGAAGTAGCAAATTCTCTGTGCCGTCTGATCATATTGTTGCCTGTTTGATTCCTATTTCTTAGACAGATAAAGGGCAGTGCTTGTTTATGGGTTTACTAATTTCCTCGTTGCCTTTTGGTTCTATGTTGCAGCAAATTCTCTGTGCCGTCTGATCATATTGTTGCCTGTTTGATGTTTCCCTAGAGGTACTGTGGTAAATGGTAATGGAGAGAAATGAATGCTGACAGTAGTAGCAGCAACGTGATTTTTTTTTTTTTGTTCCTGATGCTGTTGTATTATTCCTTTGATAAAAAGCCATTCTCTAGGGTTTTCTTTTGCTTTTGTTCTGTTTTCTGTTGACAATTTGACACGGTTGACTGGAAGATGGATGCTGTTGATGGATGCTGAATGTCGCTCTTGTCAGCTGGGGGGGAGGTATCAGGGTTCCTAGTTTTGCTCTGTACCGGATGTGTTTGAATTAAGTTCAACAGAGACGTGAAGTTACTTCAGATCTTGTTCTTCACTCAAAACCAATTTTAAGTTCGAATACTGTTTGTGATATGTTCTATGGTCATTACTCATTTATCGATCTACCCGGCGATCCTTGTGTTTTGTAAAACCATGGTCCTTCAACATCGCCATGTTTATTAGGAGTACCTTCAAAATAATCCCACCTAAACGAACAAGGCCTTGGTCTGATAAAAAATTAAAGACTGTCATAATCGCATATTCACGGGTCATGTAGGTTTACATTTCATGTATCACGTTCACGTTCCTATTTATCAGATTAGAGTTACTAAAATATACAAATATCATCCACTTCTATAATATGAATATATGATCTGAACCGTAGACCGTTAAGTATGATCTGAACTCTGGTCTGGTCCATGGTCTATATTATATGAATATATGATGTTTGATATCATGGCTGGTCTGGTCTAGGCCGCGGTTTACCGGACCAAACCGTGGACCCAACAGACTTCTCAATATGTGTTAGCAACCCACTAGACCACTCTCCCAACTCCCACAACGATACCCAAGTCTCAATCTTAATTTTGAGATTCTCGTCCCCTCCTTCATTCACAACCACATTTCACTAGAGAGTAGAGACGATCATGTCTCCATATGACATTATGTAAATGTTTATGATGTTATGGTGCAAGTTGGGATGTTTTGACTTTGTATCTTTATTATTTACTAAGATTTATGGTGTCAAAATAATCCATGCATGTAGGAATTTAAGTTTTAAGGAAATAAAAACATTTTTCTTGGCTATTGATTCAATTTTTTTGTGCGGTTGACTAATTAAATTGTTCATTTTTCGTTCACTGTGGTCTATCTAGACCAAACCGTACCGGATCAGACCGCACAGGCGGGGTCTGGTTTGAACCGTATAGTCTATGGTCTGGTCTGTGATCTATACTCTAACCTCTCGATCTGGACAGTAGACCGCATATATGGTCCGGTCTGGACCAGACCGCACCGTTTCTCAACCCTAATAACACTTGAGGAAAGGTCCTATTCTCCAGAGTTATAAACTATATCAATATCGTTCAATTTTGTACTATCATAATTAGGGGTGGACACGTGGGTAGTTAATATGCGATTTTATATCGATCCACATGCAATTAAACCAAACCAAAATGAATGGGTGATTATGGGTTGGATGTGGATCAATAAATCTCGTATCCACACTTATTCAGTTGAGAAAGTGTTGCGGGCCACCATAATGACCCTCACATAATTTTCACATAAAAAACAGTTGTTCTTGTTTATATTACCAAAAAGTCGTCATATTTCTTAACAACACTACATAATGAGTGTCATCTTCTAAAGGCGGAAAATAAAGAATATGTTTGTATTAATTGGTTACTATTTTGTGTAATGTGTTTTAGATATTGAGATATAAATTCTGAACTATTAAATGTATCAAAGTCATCTTCTTTCACAATTGGTTGACGAAATAATGAAAGTTTTGATACAAATAGTAATTGGATTTATAGAAAAGAAAGTAAGAGATGTCCATATTACTACAATCTTACTCATCGGGTGTGCAAGTTTGAGATTGAAAGTCACCCAATCCACCTATTGCCCACTTCTAACAAATAACAATAATACACAAAAATTTCATATTTGCTAAAAAACATTAAATGTTTTAGGAACCCTATTATATCGGTCGGTTGGACCAGAAATACTTGATATTAAACCTCAAACCATAAGCGTGTTTAGCTGTTCAAATTATTAAACCACAATTTTAGTAAAATTCTCTACAATTCTACTTTTTTATACGATTTTTCAATACCTCGATGTAAACCAAGTTATCTTGTTTAAAACTTAAAGGCAAAATTCATCTGTGTAGCCAAAACTTTGACGTTTGTGACAATAATAGCCATTTTTGGGAAAATACCAATAATAGCCAGAAATTTGAAAGTTTGATGACAATAATAGCCATTTCTGTTACATAATTTAACGGCGTCAGTGACACCGTTAGTCAAATCAACGAAACGATAATCTGGCTGCCAACTCACTCGACACGTCATCGACAACTCAACCACACTTGCCATTTAGACGCCATGTCATATTTTACTTAAAAAATAAATAAAAAAATTCATAAATTAATTTTCCCTTTCTCTCCCCACCTCCCACCGAGAGTTACTAATTAACGCCCTAACTTTTTAAATTTATCGTCCTAACTTTGATCAGTTGACATTTTTGCCCCACAATAATTTAAATCTCTGATCAAATTCCCAAAAACACTAATCCCTAAACAAATATCAGAAGCTTCATCGCCCTAGGATCCCCATCGCCGGCGAACAAGCCCATTCCCGCCGTTGACCTGGAAGTCCTTGCCCGTCGCCACCGCCCGCCTGGAAGTCCTCCCCCATCGCCCCCATTCTCCCTGGAAGTCCTCGACCAATCTCACACTCCTTCCTCCTCAACAGCGACGATTCATCTTCTTCCTCCTCCTTCCGCGACTGAGAAGAAACCAGCAAAACCAGGGGCGATTCCTTCTTCCTCCTCTGAAACTCATCGATCGTAAGACGATTGAACCCGGCGATTCAGAACTCAGCAGTAGAAGAGGCAGTTGTGATTCGTTAATCTCTTCAGCGTCCTCGATCGGTGGAGTGGCAGAGCAGCCGTGCGAGATTGGTGAAGGATTTCGTCAGCCAAGCAGTAGAGCAGCCGCGGGAGATTGGTTAAGGGCGTGGGTGACGAATTCTGTTGGTGAATATCATTCGCCGGATTTTCCTTCCACCGGCGACTAGCAAAGCTAAATTAGGGATTAGGGCAATTGATTGGGCGTTTGAGTAATTGGGGGTAATATCGTCTATTTGGTTTATTTAGGGCGAAAATTTTAAAAAATTAGGGCGTCAAATAGAAATCCAGCTCCCACCACCCATCCCCCGTCATTCTGTTCGTCGTCAGAGAGGTGGCGATTGTGAGAGACAGACAGATGCAGAGGTGGCAACTTTGATGTCATCTTCGCCCCCTCCCTATCGCTGATGTATTTATTTACCCTTGTGAGAGCTGGAATCGGAGACTAGAAGGGGTAGAGCTCTTGGGTGAGTAAGAAGAACACCAAACCTAGGACCCTTTCTTCTCTCTTCCACTTAGAAGAACCCCAAATCGAGTTCTCTAATTCATCCAAAATCCCTAAACTGAATAACTCATGTTCGACCAAGAAGAGCACAGGGGATTGGCAGCAGCAAATCGTTCTCGTATCTAATTGAAATAGAAGCGAAGGAAGAAGGTGAAGGGACGAGGCTGTTGGTGTGGCGGAGGATCGACAGCGACAGATCGCTCTAATTGAAACCGATACCAGGTCCTTAATCCTCCATTTCTTCCCAGCTGGAGAAGAGCTTTGCGAGGGCGCCAAAGAGCTGAGGGGAAACCTCTTCCATCAAAACTCCAGAACCCAGCGAAACTCCATTCCCGGCCTGGTCTGGCCGCAGAGCCGTCGTAGGGAAGAATCGAGCAACCCACCAGAAATTCATCAAATCTGGAAATCAAATTCCAGCTATGCATGAAATCAATGATGAGAGGAGGTAATTTTGGTGAGCGAAGCGAGCAATGGAGGTCGGTTGGGAGGAATCGAAATGAATATCGCGGATTTGGAGGCGGATGTGAAGATACAAGATAGCGGTTTCGACGGTGGACGAGGATTTAAGGAAGGAGGAGAAAGCGACGGCGACGGTGGAGGATTCAGGTACTTCATTTGGGGTGTTTGCTGGCGATGGAGATGGGGAGTGGGCGGAGGAAAATGAGAACGTAGGGTAGGTTGCCGTCGATGGAGGTGGGGGGAGATGGCAGATGGAAATAAGAACAGAGGGTAGGTTGAGACTTGGGAGGAAATAAGTGTTTTTTATTTTATTTATTTGTGTTTGTGCCACGTACGCCTTTCTTCTCGGATGATTCTCGTGCTCCTCCCGCTACCTCAGCGCCTCCGCTCCGCGTCCGTCCCCTGCACACGAAGGCGCGCACCGAACCCTTTGGCAAGGGCTCGTTAGCACTCCGACGCCCAAGTTAGAACGAACTTTCTAGAGAGAGAAGTGAGATGCAAGTTTTAGAGAGAAGTTGGAACCTGAGTAAATGAGCTCCACCCACTTCACTATTTATACTCGGGGTAGGGTCGACCAGTCCCCCCAAATCCCCCCTACGTCATCACCTCATTAAATGCATTGTACCTTTCTCCCCCCAGGCGCCCCGACACTCTGACACCGATCTGCACCCACTAGGCGCACGGCCCCACCCCTTGTCTCCTCCGTACGCTTCTGACCGTTGCCCCCCTTTTGTCGTCATGCGCCCCCCCTTAGGCCTGGTCCCACCGCCTGGGCCATGGCCTCTAGCCCTTTCTTGGGCCGGGCCTCCCCCTTTCCAGGCCCACACTCCCAGCCCATGGTGACACCTTGGCCCCTTACTTGGGCCCTACCTCATATGCCCCCAACAATTGCCCCCCAGTTAGGCGCCTACCGCTCGGTGGGGGCCTAATTAACCAATGCGTCTCCAGCAGCGCCTCCCTGCTCCAATGCCCTTGGCTCCCTGGCTTTCTCCAGAGAGCACGCCTTGCCAACACTCTCCTTCCGCGGAGCGCTTTTAGGTTTTCGCCCTTCCTGCCAACTAACGCGCCCTTCTCTCCCTCTTTCTTCATCAATTTTTTTTTCATTTATTGTAGGCCGACTGTTGGGCTTCCGCCTTGATTGTGGGCAGACCGTTGGGCTCCCGCCTCGATCCCCGGTCCATTCTCCCCCCCAGGCTGAAGCGATTTCGAACGTCGAATTTTGAATTCGCTTCAGCCTAGGTGACTGTTCGGCTCCCACAACCCAGCTCTCTCTCCCTCTTTCTTCGCCTATAAATTGCCCCCCACCACCTCTTTCTTCCTCACTTTGTCAAAACTCACCTTCTCTCTACTTTATCTCTCTAAGCCTTGCTCTGCTCTGCCCCCCACTGCTCTTCGCACCACTCGGCCACATCTCTCGGCCACTTGTGTTAGGCGCCTTACCCTTTCTCGCCATTCTTGCTCCTCACCTTCTCTACCACACTCATGGCCTCCTCTAACCAACCTGGGTCTCCCAAGACGGCGCCCACCAATGCTGCGCCTCCCAATGCCGCGCCTCAGGCTGCGGCGCCTCAAACTGCGGCGCCTACCAACGCGGGGCCTTCAAACGTTGCGCCTTTCAACGCGGCGCCTTCATCTACTCCTGCCGCTGCCCCAGGTACCCACACGCCCTATCCCCTCTATTTACGCACGCATTGAGTTTCGCGCGTTACGCCTCACACTAGCTGTTCCAAGGAAAGGATCGATTACCCTCTTTGTCTCCCAAGCGCCTTGCGCATCGTATTTTGAGTGTTTCTTTTCCTCCTAGCCTTCTTCCTCATGAGCGCCCCTCTTGACCTCCTCCTTTTCTTATTACTTAGGCACCGGCGCGCCTCGCGAATTCGGGATAAGCCAGTGGGGCAACATGTGGCCACCTGGGTATATGCCCACGGACATCGATCGAATGTCCGAGGAAGACGCCGGGCCGCCTCACGCCTCCAAGATTTTATACTCTCGCTTCATCTCCCTAATTCAAGCGGCGCAGATGCCCGCTGACTGGCGTTACGCGCACCCCTCACCAATTGCGCGCTTGGGGGTTTGCGGGGAAGGGTGGATCGGCGTATACCAAGAGTACGCTCGCTTCGGGCTCCGGTTCCCTATCGACCCCATTCTTGAGGGCGTGCTGCATCTATTCCAGTGCTCCCTTGGGCGCCTTTCGCCTGTCATCATCCTATACACCGTCCTCTTCCGCCTCAAGTGCCGTCAACACAACATCCTTCCCTCCTTCAAACTTTTCCAACATTTTTTCACCATGGTTAGAAGCCCCAATTGCTTCAGCCTACAAAGGCGCTCCAAGTTGGGGTATCACTTCATAAGCAAGGGCAAGAAAATGGGGCGCTCGTGGTTTGAGTCTTATTTCTTCATCCGCCCACGAGACACGCCCTTCTTTGAAAGCGGCGCCGCCCCTCTGACTCGGTGGACCTTCGGGGACGAAACTGAGTTCAACAATCATCCTGTCCTAAACCAGGCAGAGGAAGATATGGCGCGGCGCCTTTCGTCCGCGCCGATAAGCCTTAAGAAAGACGATGCTTACGCCCGCTATTTAGCGGAGTTCTACAACGATGGTAGTTTCCTACGCCTGGCTTGCGCGCCCTTTCACATTTCATGCGCCTTGACTGATATGTTTCTTGTCCTTTTTTGCAGGCACCGTGTTCACCAACATCTCGGATCTTATCCGTTCGAAGATCCACCTCATTCCGCCAAAGGCGCATCGGAAGCGCGGCAAGACTAGCAAGGCGCCGGCTGGGACGTCTCAACCCGCCCCGCGAAAGCCGGTGCGGGTGAGAATCATTGCGAACCCCCCGCCCCTTCCTGGCGCGCCAATTGTTTGTGCCACGTACGCCTTCCGCCTCGGATGATTCTCGTGCTCCTCCCGCTACCTCAGCGCCTCCGCTCCGCGTCCGTCCCCTGCACACGAAGGCGCGCACCGAACCGTTTGGCAAGGGCTCGTTAGCACTCCGACGCCCAAGTTAGAACGAACTTTCTAGAGAGAGAAGTGAGATGCAAGTTTTAGAGAGAAGTTGGAACCTGAGTAAATGAGCTCCACCCACTTCACTATTTATACTCGGGGTAGGGTCGACCAGTCCCCCCCAAATCCGCCCTACGTCATCACCTCATTAAATGCACTGTACCTTTCTCCCCCCAGGCGCCCCGACACTCTGACACCGATCTGCACCCACGAGGCGCACGGCCCCACCCCTTGTCTCCTCCGTACGCTTCTGATCGTTGCCCCCCTTTTGTCGTCATGCGCCCCCCCTTAGGCCTGGTCCCACCGTCTGGGCCATGGCCTCTAGCCCTTTCTTGGGCCGGGCCTCCCCCTTGCCAGGCCCACACTCCCAGCCCATGGTGACACCTTGGCCCCTTATTTGGGCCCTACCTCATATGCCCCCAACAATTTGTTTTTATTTTCCACAATTCAAAAGACCACCATTTGAAAATATAAAATTTTAATTATTGTTCTTTTATTTAATTTTTTTTATTACTAAATCCACGTGGGAAATACGTACAGGTCAAAAATCGCCACATGAGACGATCCGTTAGTCCAATTAGCACGTTAACTAACACAGTCAACCAATTGAACGAAAGTGACTATTTTTGGTATTTCATCAAATGTGGCTATATTTGACCAAACCGTTAAAATTTTAACTATACAAGTGTATTTTGCCAAACTTAAAAGTCATCTTGCGGCCAATTGCCCAGATTGAAAGCTAGTTTTCAATTGATTTCTCTTTTTTCCTTTGGTCTCGGTTCTTACGTGTAATCAAGTAAGCACAGTCACGTCTTTAATATTTCCTCATCTTTGCGGGTAGGGATGGCAACAAAACCCGAACCCACGGGTATCCACGCGACCCAACCCGGTCAACGCGGGTAAAATCCGTGTTGACGGGTTTTGGGCCGGGTTTGGGTTAAACCCGTTCACTATTCAACGGGTTGGGTTGGGTTTGGGTTTAGGTAAACCCGGCCCGTGGGTACCCGCCCACCTATATAATTAATTTTTTCGGTATATTTAATATTCAAAACAACTAATCTTATTTATGTTTGTGGAGACATGTCTAATTTTTTCTTTTTAATTGTGTAGAATGAAGTTGATGTTATGGAGTGGAGAGTAAAGAAACTTAATTGAAAGGAAGAAGTTCTTGAGTTTTCTAGATTGGTGTTGAACAATTTGTATAGTTAATTTGTGATTTGCTTGAATTTTCTAGAATGGTGTTTTATATATGGATAATTTGTATTGAGAGATTGATATTTGACTTTAATTTTGATAAGAATTTGTAATTGTAAATTTTTTACGACAAAACCCGTGGGTACCCATGAACCCGCGGATACCCAACGGGTTGGGTTGGGTTTGAGTTTTTCAAACCCAGTGGATTTTACCCTGGGTTTTTTTCAAAGATAAACCCATGGGTTTGGGTTTGGCAAAACCCGACCCAACCCGACCCATTGCCATCCCTATTTGCGGGTGTGGAAGGCAGAATGGAGACGTTGCGCAGTTGAAAGCCGCGGAAAGGAAGTGAAGTGTAGAGTGAGATGAGATCGTCTACCAACTTCCTCACAGTTGAATCGATCGTCCGTCGGCACTGAGAGATAGAGAGATTAAGAGTCTCATCTCCTTGACTCCTTACACCTGAAAGCTTTCTCCTCTCGCAGTCTTGCTCGCAATTCAGTAATGGCGAATTCTAAACTTGGCATCCCTCTGCTCCGCCGTCTGCGGGAAACAGGAACGAGATGGATGTCATCACCCGCTGCCGGGACCAGATTCGCCGCGCTGTGGGGGAACGGTGATTATGGCAGGTTGGGATTCGGTAATTTGGATTCTCAATCAACGCCCAAGCCTCTTTTCCCGTCATCCTTCCGAGACCAAACGCTCAAGTCTATTGCCTGTGGCGGAGCTCACACGCTCTTCTTAACAGGTATTTATTCTTCTTCTTATCATCATATTCTTGGTGCTGGAATTGAATTGTCATTCTGTGAAATCATAGTAAAATACTACAAGGAAGCAGTGTGTTTGAGATTTTCCACGACTAGGTTTATTTCAATAGATGATTAGGGATGGAGTGCTGGTCTCTGTTGCATGATGTTCTGATCGAACTTAGTCGGCCATAAAAATCGTTGCGTCTGGTCACATGGCACAATTTGGAATGGCTTTGATGCCCTGCTTGCTGCGATGGATGTTTTTCCCCCTGTGTATTTGATTAGCATTACTATTCATCCTAGCTCCCTGATTTTTTTTGAGAATTTGTGGATTTGTCAGCCTTAAATCAGAGTAAGGCTTACAAAGTGTAGTCTTCTTTGACAGAATCTGGGCAAGTTTTTGCCACTGGTCTTAATGATTTTGGACAACTTGGCATATCAGACAGCAGTAGTTATGTGACGGTACAGTACAATATCTAATATCTTGATCTTCTTTAATATAATCCATATAAATTTCTTTCCTGCTTCAAATTTTATGGATGGCTTTTTTATGTGCTAGGAGCCTAGGACTGCACTTTGACCTGTTAGGAGTCTCCACTTCTTTGTTAGGCTAGCAGAAAGGAACGGGTTGACTTAAAGTTTTGTTATGGCTTTTAGATTATAGTTGCTAGTAGGACGCTCGCTGACACAATGTATTTCATGAACAATGGGTTTCGTTAGAAGTCGCAAGATGGATTGCAATTATTCAGCTCTCCATCTACTACCCACTTGCTTTAGATTGTGATGATTATGGTTGTTAGTTAGAGATGTAAACTGTCAGAATGGAAGCCCTTGCCTTCACTGTCATTCAGATGGTGGTAGGATTTCCTACAGACATTTTATTGCTAGCTTTGTCTTGCTAGTGAAGGAATCCATTGAAATTAATCACCTTGGATCTCATCCTGACCCAAGAAAGATACCTATAGTTTCCTAATGGGTATCAATGTTTGACTAGCGTGGCTATCGGATTATTGTTTTGAGTTATGATAAAAAAAGCCTCTTAGCACATGCCAGGGGGCAGTGAAAAGAAAAGAAATGAAAAAAGAATAGCACTCTTGAAGACAGTTATCTTCTAGAGAATTGGACGATTAGATGTGATGCCCGTTTCCTTTGTAAGAAGTCATTAGTATAGACCCTTATGCTGTCCTTTAGCTTGTTACTCTGTTTCTCATGGTCCTATACGTAACATATAATATTATTATTGACTAAATTATCTATAATTTGCACCAATAAACTACAGCGACATAAAAAACTAACTGAAAGGATATATGAAGAAAGAGATTAATGACTTTCGTTAGTAGCTGATTGCCTTGTCTATGTGGTTGGTTTTTGTGAACAACAATTGTTTCATTAGTTTGATCTCTTTCGTGATTTTACAGGAGCCGGTGCTAGTTTCAGGACTGGAGAAGGAAATTGTGCAAATTTCTGCTGGTTATCATCATTCTGGTGCTATCACAGGTTAGCTGGTTCAACAACAATTATTGTTTGCATAAACTGCAAATTTCCAGTTCCAATGTTAAGACATAAAAGTTGAAAGAGGGCATGTGAAAAGTTGTCCCCTGCTGAAATGGAGGTGAAAGAACATTAATACCTTCGATTCGGTGAAGGCAATATGTGGAATGGAAACACCTTTTTATTTCTTATGACGGTCAGTTCTGTAACCCTGATAAGAAAACCATCATTTACTTGCTAAAGTATCTATGTGGATGACAATGAAGAGTAATCTAGGTACTCAGGGATCCAGCATAACATTCAACATGAAGTATGTTATTTCACAGACGATTACTAGTTTACATATGAAGTCATTCTGGATTTGTTTTTTCAATATACATAGAGCTCAATGCATTCACTGAACCCTAACTTCTAACTGTAATCATTAACCAGGATCGCTGTTTCTTAGTCAAGCATTTTTTATGGATCCGTTCATATTAGTTCAAGTGGAATCATATCCTTCGTATTCTTATGGATCTATTTGAAGTGATATTGTCCTCGTCTTTCTGCTCTATGCTTCATTTTTATCTAATTAGACATGTTTGTTTCTCTCTTGCAGTCGATGGAGAACTCTATGTCTGGGGAAGAAACTCAAATGGACAGCTTGGTCTGGGAAAAAGTAATTTTGCTTGGAATGTTGATTATATACCAGCTACTTAGTTGGCTTCCTTTTGTGTAGTTAATTAGTTGACGAGCAGGCGTTTTTGTCCTTGACCTGGAGGATGTAATGCATTAAGTGTTGTATGCAGAGGCGGGAAAATCAGTTTGTATACCAACAAAAGTAGAATTGTTGAGTGGGATTTCCATCAAAATGGTAGCTTTGGCTTCGGAGCATTCAGTTGCTGTTACTGGTTAGTACTTAATAGAAGGAGAAGATCTCTCTTGTTCTTCAATGCTAGTTCTTTCGACTTACAAGGATTAGATTGTGTGTAAAATCTTCAATAGTTCTTACTGCTGAACAGATGATGGTGATGCCTTGAGCTGGGGAGGAGGTGACTCTGGACAGCTTGGTCATAGCGGTGAAGCAGGCATTCTGGGATTCCTGAAAAGCAAGAGGTTTGATTTAGTGTTTCGGTTTCTTCTTTGGATCTCCTTCAGTTTCTCTTGGTCATAGCACTGATCTTGGCTTATGGACATCTGTGGACTATTTCTCTGCTAATAATTGTTCTCCTTGGAATCAATTTAAGACCCAAACTGAATTATGCGGTATAATTTTCCTTGTAATGCTAGGTCCCCCATCTTGTTAGATTCATAAGCTGACAATTAGTTTTTTTACTTTCTCCTTCCTAGAGACGCTGAAAAGCTAAAACGACACTACTTATGTTTTCTTTTGTACAACTTTCTTAAGCATTTAAATGTCTTTTAATGCAGTGAATATGTACCACGGCGCATTAAGAAACTTGAGGGTTGTAAGGTGATTCTTGTTTAAATTTGAACAGTAGATTGATGTATTTCTATTGAATGTCCTGTTTAATAATTTATGGTCACTTTGCCCTCTGTTTTTTTCTTTGGCGACTCTGATGAATGCTTTAGGTGAAAAAGGTGTCTGCTGGCTTGCTTCATACAGCATGCGTTGGTGGTAATTTCTTTTAGAAGGTTATCTTGATATCATCGATTTCTGGTATCTTCTATGCTTTGTCAATCATATCTATTGCCTTTCCATTACCACTTTTTGCAGAAAATGGATCTGTTTTCATATTTGGTGAAAGAGCTGTCAGTAAATTGGTATGCACCAAGAGTGGTTTCCTGTTTGTTTATTGCTTTCTTTAGCAACCTGAACTATGGCCATTCATTTAGGATTTAACTTTGTTTTTTTCTCTGGTATATGTAGCGCTTTGGAGATGAAAAAAATGCCAATACCCCATCCATGCTTGATATGCTGCCATCTTCTGAAGAAGTTGCATGTGGTGGCTATCACACTTGTGTTGTCACAGGTAATTCCTTGAAAGTTCAGGATTCCATAGCTTGTTATAATTATAAGCCATTTAAGTACCGATCCAGTAAAATCTGCAAGGAAGAAGTTTTTGTTCGTGTCTCCACTAGTAGTCTTGTTTAGTACTCCCTAACTCTGAAATATCGGCCAAATCCTCAAGAAATGCAACTTATTACATTCGCAAGAAAATTAACAGAGAACCTTTTTTATGCTTCTTGGTCCTTAACTGTGAAGGTGAAGAGATTCATTCTTCGAGTTGGAACGTTTCTGGAAAATCATTTTGGTACCCTATATGTGAACTTACAAGTATTTGTGTAATCAGTCTTTCATTCTTGAATAGGTGCTGGAGAGCTGTACGCTTGGGGCTCAAACGAAAATGGTTGCCTTGGTATCGGGTATTGTCGTTGAACCTTGAAGTTAAGAACTAGAATTTGGCTTGTCTCCCCTTCTAAGAGTGATTATATAATTTCCTGCCAATTGAGTTGAGTTGTCTTTGTTTACAGCACCATTGATGCCTTTGGTCTACCAGAAAAAGTCGAAGGACCTTTCCAGAAATCATCTGTCGACAAGGTATACAAATTGTCTGCCTGTTGACTATTAACAAAAAAAATTATCCGACGGTTACAGCAAGTAGGAAACTAAGAACCAAATTTCTTAAGATAAAATATACTTCCAATAACTTTCATCCTGCGTTTTCACCCTCCCACAATTTTACTCAGGGACAACCACCAATTTCAACCTGTTTAAGTAATCACTCCTGCCAACAATCACCATTCTTTTTCCTGGACATAGGGTAATAAGCATTCTGATGATCCACTAATTCCAATCTGACAGGTATCCTGTGGTTGGAAGCACACTGCGGCTATATCTGGTCAGTGCTTTTTGCTTAATCCTAAACTTAACACATAGTTCGTACCAAGTTTAATAAATTACCTAATTATTTTCACGATAAGGTAGAAGAATGCTGTTACAGAACAGTTGAAGTGATTTTATCTGTCTTTTTTTTTTCGCACGCAGAAGGCAAAGTCTTCACCTGGGGTTGGGGAGGCTCTCATGGAACATTTTCAGAAGACGGTCAATCTTCTGGAGGCCAATTGGTTTGTAACCACCATCCATTGTTTTCGTGGGCTACATTTCATTCTCTGAAGCAAAACCATGGTCTTACTTGAAATTCACTTGTCTTCCTGGGGCTAAAGTTCGTTACGTTTTGATACACAGGGACATGGAAGTGATGTAGATTATATAAACCCTACGGTTGTAAATTTCGGCGAAAATGTGAGAGCTGTGCAAATTTCATGCGGGTTCAATCACACTGGAGCCATATTGGTCATGGAAGACTGAGACTGGTCAGAATATCTTATACAACACATTCATTCATTCACTCACTTACTCACTGACTTGATATATAAGTACATAGATGTTGTAGTAAATAAATAATCGTGTACATTTGCATCTTGTGTAGACAGGTTAATGCAAATGACTGTACAAACGGTTCTGTTGTGTAGTAAATTAGTAACACTACTCATTTAGAGCAGTGTTTTGGACCCCTACATTGATTTCTCACAGTCCAAAAACTGGATGGAGCTTAGGCAATACGAGGCACATGATCCGGTCACGTAGCTAATCAGTTCATACTATTCTGCAAACTACACTGAAGCAGTACATGAATGATCATAGGATCGGAATTCGTATTAACTGTGATATTTTTAATGGTACACTATTGCTTTTCTTCTCTGTTCTGTTACAAGGCCTTTCTTTCCCTTCAAACTGCCAGTTTCCTTGTCATCTGACAGTTGGGCCTGGCTAGGGAGCAAAAAGATTTACTCTAGGAATCAATAATGTGCTTTTGTGAGTGTGATCGACTCCTATATACCAAACAAAAAGATTAGAAACAAGTATCGTGAGAAGCTAAGGCAATGTTAATGAAGCAAAAAAAAAGCCGTGGTGACGAGCTTTGTTAATCCGAGTCGAATGAGGACTCGTCGTCTGGATCCGGAACTCAGGAGAGGTTGAGAGCCAATTGCTGCAGCAGGATCTTCCGTTGCGATGTGTTGATGATTCCTTTGCACTCTGCGTCCGCCAATACTTCTGTCATTATCGCAACTGCGTGCCCTCTTGGCTCCTCCAGTGTTCTCCTCAACATGAAAACCTGCACCAACCGCAAGAGGAATAAACACCAAAAGAAAACCCAAACTATAACTGAAACTCCCTCTCTCGCAGCAACAAAACTCCCACAACACATTATCACTTGATATTTTTTTGGTTCGTCATTCTGATACAACTATCATTCCTTACCTGGCTGTCGTGTTTAATTTCTAGGCAACCCGGCTGGTGGATGAATGGCTCCCCGTCTATCTGGACTGGGAATGAGCTCGAAGCGTGTATTCTGATAACATTCCCTTGTGCTAACCTCCTTGCTTGCGAAAGTCCAACCTAAACCCAGAATTAAAAAAAAAAAAAAACTAGGTTACAGCTAGTGCATTTGGATCTGCAAATCACTTTGCAACTAAACGAAGTGAGGCGATGTATGATTTTACAAGATGAGAGGAACAGCATATGAGAAAAGATAAGACATTTTGGCCCATCAACAAAGTAGTATTCGCTATTGAGTCTCTGAACTATGTTGCTAAATTTCAAGAGATTTCAATAGTAAGCTCCTAGTTCACATGCTGAATTGTCGTACATCTCAATTAAGGAAAACACATATGCCTGTGGTTAACAACATTCGGTATGATGGAGTACAACTCAATACCTGGATTTTCCCAAGGTGCCAGGCTCCCCGAACGCATACAATCTCGAGCATTTTATCTTGCATGGACTGAAGGGTAAAATCATCATCATGCTCATAATCATTTTGCCACAGATCCACTCCACCCATGTAGCTGCCAATGTTCAGGACAATTAAACCCTCAGTATCCTGGACGGCAGGAAAACAGAAGGATTTTGAAAATATAAAAATTGTATATTTCTCAAAATCAAAGCCACATAAATAGAGAACTTGAACTGCAATGTAATATATGGCGGTGCATGCATACCTTAGGGATCTGAACGTCCTTTCCATCAACTTCAAGCCACACTTGCCATGGCAAATCTGCACAAGCTCTGTCCATTATGTCCCTCGCACCTTCTTTAGCATATCGTAATTTATTCACAAACTGACCAGCACAATACAATACCAAAGTTACCAAGATGAATACATACATGATTTCTTCATAATAAACACAATGTCTCCCCAACTCTTCAGGCATATCGTAGTTTACCTGACTGCTAAATTTTTCAGGCTTTTCCTGCCGAGTTACATGAAATTCATACGCTAGTTTAGCATCACACCCAATCCCTGCAAAAATCAAACTCAGCCAATGAGTGATTGCCATGCAATAGTCGAGAATCATGTAAGATAGTTGCAACCACCACCAAGGGTAGATTGATACCTAAATAGTTAATCATGAACTTTGATTGTTCGTTCTTCGTGTGCCCTTCTAGGTTCTCCTCTATAATATTTACTTTCCATCTATCTAGCATTGTAACTGCAGCATGGTCGACCTCGTGCAAAATAGCACACAAGCCACCTTGTCGCTTTGCCATTTTGAAACTTCTCCCCCACTGCAATACCCTTGACAAATCATTCCCCGTGCCAAGAGGAAGCACAGCAACAGGGGGAGGGGATTCGAAATTATGCCTCTCGATTGCATCGAGGACCCATGCAACTGTGCCATCTCCACCACAAACCAGAATCCTGAAATACTGCACATCGCTGAACAGCTGCAAACCAGCCTCAGGCCCTTGAGAAGAACTTAGTTCAAACACCTGTAGTACGGCAATGCTGATCAGTAATCCATCCATTTACAGAAACACAAAGAGTGAATTGCATATAAAGAAACTAGATAGCATGGAAAAAATTACTCCATTGAAGCAATAATTTAACCAATTATAGTACAATGTCAATTTTTAATGTCTCATTGCTGTCCTGTAGGATTAACTAAAATGAGTCCCAAAGCAGACATGTCGCACCAGATGAGAACAAGGGCCAATTTGAGCAATGGAAAAAAAATAAACAAAGGGGTGAAAGAAGAAATGCATTTTGCTGTAAACATATCTCAATGAAAGTGACTACTGGTAATAAAGAGCTTAGGCATGAACCTGAGCCGGATTTAACAGCAAGTTCAGCCTACTTCGGAGAGAAGAACCGAGTTGTCCTCCACTCTTGAAATTAATAAAAACAAGAAGGGGTCTTGCATCCTGAGATAGATTGACCAAAGCATATCTTTTAAGTTGACTGTTGAAGGTAGTTCCATCTTTCTTGTGTGTCAATCCATTGACTGGACCATTAGATCTGCCATCCCTCTTGTTGCGATTGTTGCTGGTTTTGTCACTTCCGGATTTCTTCAGATTAACAAGCCCATTTAGCAAATAATCCAGGGCCTTAGTTGTAGCTGATGGTGCATCTTGCAACTTACCATTGGCAGAGTGATTGTTTCCATTTTTACCCCGGGTGCGCCTCCTTCTCAGCTGTCCACGAAATGTAGAAACTGGGATTTCCTCTGGGGTAGAACTTGAAGAGCCTTTATCATCCAGGTCCTTCACACAGAGTGGAGAGAGAATAATTCGACTTAGGGGACCCAAATCACAAACATCTCCAGATTCTTTTGACAACTTAGAATGGCATTTGACATGTATAAGCCGCTGACACCATAGGCAGTGCCACGTGGGCGAGTCAGTAACGAAAGGAACGCCACAAGGATCATCACAGTAACAACAAAAGGCAGACATCTCTGATATTTCCTCCATTTTAGACCATCTCTCCGACCATTGGTGCTGGACTTGAATGAATCCAGCTTGGGCGACGCACTTGCAGTCCTTTGCAGCAAACTCCGAACAGTAGAAATGAGCAGCAACACCGCAGACAGAGCAACGATGGACCGAAGAGGTACTGTGGGGTGCAGATTTCGATGCGTTAGTTGGTGACACTAAGGAAGTGAGGCAAACACAGCAAGTGGAAGGCAGCCTAATCTGTGCTAAATCTTCCATCCACGAATGAGATGATCGAGGAACATTCAGTTTCTTCCAAGCTTCTTTCTTTGCTCTAGCAGCTGCTTTAACCCAATTCAGTGATGTCCTTCTCTGCCATATAAGGATCGCATACGCAAGTGCCAGAACACCCAATGCTGCAGTTAAGAACCACCGGAAAAGAAACGGGCCATATGACTCGGAGCTGGTCATCAGCCTCCAAACAAACGCGGTTCCTTCTTCAAACATCGTGGCGCCTCTAGTTGATCATAACCCACCTAAGGACAGACATAATGGAGAACATTACTAACTGAGAAGTGTGAGGGAAATGAAAAGGAGGGAATTGCAATACAATTCTGCATTCGTGTAGAATCCTCCAAATATTTATAGCTATCGGTTATCTAAGGAGGAATAACCTGAATCAGATGACCACGGGGAGAAATGAAGCAACACAGAGACTTGAATGCACAATTAGAAGCTGAATTGAAATCTCTCGTTATCTAGATACACAGAAAGTAGCAATGAATTGAAGCAAATGCCAACAAGAATTAGCAGCAAAGCCAATTCCAAGTCGCCCAAAAGATCCAAAATAACCATCTGAGGTTTCTAAAGATCAGCTGGCCTATGCGGAATTCTAAAAAAAAAAAAAAACAAAGCGGCATTGGATCTACCGGAAGCTCACAGGCGTTTTCCACCATTGAAACAATGTCGGGACTCGAAAGGTATAGAGAATCATAAGATCTCATTAAAATGACAACAGAGAGAGAAAGCGAGCGATCGGAACCTGAAACAGAAGAAGGAGATCGATGAGAACGGCGGAGAAGGAGACACATTCTTGTGTTGATTTCTTCTTCTGGTGCTGCTGCTATCGCTGCTGGCTACATTTGAATCTCTTTCCAGGTTTCCTGGTTTGTTTGTTTGAGAGCTTCCATGAACGATGAACGTGCCTTTGTGCGGAAAGGAACGAAAGGGAGAGGAGGGGGAGATCGAGAGAGAGAGAGAGAGATTGAGCGGAAAGGGAGAGGAGAAGAAAAAGGAAAAAAAATAAAAATAACGAAAGGCGGGATTTTCCTTCAGCGCCACGACCGCTGCTTTAGATTTGGGTTTCATCTTCTTTTCCTTTCTTTGTTTGCTTAACCCTCCGATTTGGAATTCACGCAAATCACAATTTTGGATTAATTCACCTCTCATCCCTCAACCTTTAACTCTTTACTATCATAGTTAGGAATGGCCATGCAGGTAGCAACGTTATATTCTTCGTGGCAGGTTGAGTATATGTAGTAGCCAGTAGGGTAATTTATTACGGAAAAGGATTGCTGCAAGTCGACTCATATGAATATGTAATTTAAAAGAAAAATATTAGAAATAATAATTTTATCATTAAAAAATTAAGTTGAAAGTGTAATATGCTAAATATAATTAATTATTCAAAAATTTTAGATTCTCACATATTTTACTTCATTATAGTTAAATTTGAGGTAATTAATTAAAATACCAAGTAATTTGAGTAAACTTACATGTAACTTAGATAAAAATGGGTAAAAAATTAGACGGGTCATGACAGGTTAACTGTTGGTCGAGGAGAGTATCCATGTATACCTGCCCCACCTATAGAACATGTATTACTACTCATCCCAAAACTAATCACATAAACTTACATGTAACCTAGTTATAGTATCCCAACTGAACTTCTCTTACATTATAAAAACCCTTAAATTAATGCCACCTATTTTTTTATGTTAAACATAATTGGTGCAATCACGCCGTCTACTAAGAGTCATGTTGTTGCAAGCTCAAATGAAAAATTAGAGCTCCAAGGAATGATCCATATATATTCTTTTTGTGAATTTGTTCCTAATTTCATTATAATGGCCATGACTTTGTCTGTGTTGGTAATAACATATGTATGGCGGGAGAACACGACGTATTTTCATAAAATCACCAACATTCGGCGCTGCCTAAACAAGATAGAATGCTTGAAAAATGAGAATGGGAAGTGGGTTCAGGACAAACAGGAGCTCGCAAAGCTTGTGTTTGATTTTTCGCTAACCTTTACCTGCAGGAGGCGTCCCATTACGTTGATCAATGCCCAAAGGAACCTTCCCTCGGCTTGGGCAGGAAGATTGGCTTTGTTTGCTTCGCCCTTTTTCGATAATGGACATTCACCAGACTATTTTTTATATGAAACCTAAGCAGGCTCCAGGACCTGATGGCTTTCAAGCAGTATTCTATAAACAGGTTTGGCGGGTTGTTGAGAAAGCCCTCACAGAAACGACCTTATCTTTTTTCGAGAATGGTATTTTTCCAGCGGCCATTTCGGAGTCGACTGTTGTTCTCATTCCTAAAGTAGAAAAGTCGGAATATGTGACTCACCTCCGCCCCATCTCTTTTAATAATGTGAGCTTGAAAGCCATTACTAAGGCTATGACGAGTAGGCTGAAAGCGGTCATGAAGAAGCTTGTCTCTCCTCGACAAAGTAGTTTCATTCTAGGCCGGCAAACTGCAGATTATATCTTTGTAGTTCAAGAGGTCATGCATTCTCTAAGGAAGAAACGATGAAAGAAGGGTGGCATGGTGATCAAGATTGACTTGGAGAAGGCCTATGACAGGCTCCGATGGGACTTCCTGAGAGATACGTTGGTGGAAGTTGGTTTGCCTAGTACATGGATCCAATGCATTATGTTTTGTGTGGATCAGAACCGGATGAGGATCCTTTGGGACGGCGAGCTCTCAACCCATTACCCCCACGAGGGGTGTGCGACAAGGAGACCCTCTTTCTCCATATCTTTTTTGTTCTTTGCATGGAGCGTCTTTCTCACAGAATTGATCAGGCTGTCCGCGAAAAGCTTTGGAAACCCCATGAGCATTTCGCCGGGCGGGTCGACGCTTACCCATCTTTTCTTTGCTGATGATCTGATTCTGTTTGCAGGTGCTGAGGGGCCGCAAGTGAGGATCATTCGCCAATGCCTTGACGATTTATGCAAGAGCTCTATTCAGAAATTGAATTATTCCAAATCCGTGATGTACATGTCATCCAACATCTGCCCTTTTTCGAGCTTAAAGGCTGAGTGGCAAAGCTGCTATTCCATTGACAAAGGAGCTAGGACGGTATTTGAGAATTCAAACCATACATGGCAGAGTGACCCGAAGCAGATATCAGGAGCTCATTCTGAATATTGAGGGAAAATGCCCCCTAGAAAGCGAAACGACTATCCTTAGCTGCACGGCTGACAATTGCTCGATCTATATCCTTGGCTATCCCTACTTACACTATGCAAACTGAGTTAATTCCTGTTAATGTCTACAACACAATTGACAGGATTAACAAGGATTTCATATGGGGTAAGGAAGAGAACCAGGGCAAGATGCACTTGGTGGCATGAGAGAAGCTAACAAAACCAAAGAAGCGAGGGGGAGGTGGTTTTCGGTCTCTCCGCCATGCCAATCTGGCGCTTTTAGCAAAGGGAGGATGTCATATTCTGCAGGAGAAAGACACCTTCTGGACCCAAATTATGAGATCAAAGTATGAAAAAGAAGAGAGAGGAGTTAAACATGTTCCTACCATGTCAGGAAAGTTCTTTTGCTTGGATGAGTTTTAATAAAGTGACTAGTCTCTTGAGGAAAGGTTGTGCCTGGAACATCCACAATGGAAAAAGCACTAAATTTTGGTTGGATAACTGGATTTTGCAGGAACCAATCATCGGCAGAACAATGCAATCAGTTCCCAAGAAGGAACACTCAAGTACGGTGGCCTCTAACCTGGATGCGGATGGGTGTTGGGATATCAGTCATCTCTCGCAGTGGCTCCCGATGAAGTCAATCCAGAAGATCACTTTAGTGATGGTTGATCCGGTGTCCCCAAAAGCATACAAGATCTTCTAGACGGCTTTGGTAGATGGTCGATTTTCGACGAAGATGGCGTACCAGCTCCTTCAGCCCGTGTAGTTGGAGCATAGTGATCCGGTTTGGAAGGGCATATGGAAGCTCCCAACGCTGGAACGGGTGAGATGTTTTGCATGGTTAGTTTCCCTTGGGCAGATTGCTACCAATGCTTTGCGTTTCTGCACGAAATGCACCGACTCACTGGCGTGCTACCAGTGTAACGACAACCCGGACATGGTGCTCCACGTGCTGCGAGACTGCCCGCCGACGCGTTTTTGCTGGTCACGCTTGGTTCCGCCCGACAGACAATCAGAGTTCTTCAATCACGATCAAGACAGCTGGCTCCGCAGTAACTTGAGAAACGAAGACAATATGGAGTCTGGCATGAGCTGGCAAGCTTTCTTCAGCGCTGGCATTCTGGCTGATATAGAAAAACATATGTATGACGTGCTTTACTAAGGCTAACAAAGCTTTTTCATCACCGACGTTGGCTCACTAGATTCAACAGAAGGCTATACAGTGGCACAAGGCGTGGAATGCAGGTTCTCTTAATCCAGGCAGGCTGAACGTGAGTGCGGGAAGAATCACAAAGCATATCAGGTGGCATCCTCTCACTGCAGGTTGGCTTAATTTGAACATCGACGGAGCCTTGGCAGGCAACCCCAGCATGGATGGAGCTGGTGGGGTGATCAGAGATGAGAAAGGGAGATGTATTGCAGGTTTTGTAGCAAAGATTTAAGAGGCGACAACAGCCTAAACGGAGTTGTGGGCGTTCTATCATGGACTGAATCTAGCATCGAAACTTGGATGCGACAATCTTGTAAGTGAGTCCGACTCCCAGCTGACCATTCAGCTGATCAACAAACGACGAGATCCTGTTCACTTGTATGCTTCGTTACTTGATTCTATTACGAGGAGGATTGCTCAGAACTGGTTGGTTAGAGTGGTTCATACTTATCGGGAAGGGAATAAAGTCGTGGACTGGCACTCGAAACACAATCTCGTCTATCCCTATGATATGCATGAACTCTCTAATCCGCCTAGGGAGGTCGGACAGATCCTTCGGGATGATGTTATAGGTAGGGCTACAAATGAGCCGAGCCGAGTTTTACCCTAGCTTGAGCTCGGCTCGTTAATAAACGAGTTGAGCTCGAGCTCAGCTCGTTTATTAACGAGTTGAGTCGAGTCGAGTTTGAACTAGCTTGATTAATAAAATTTTGCCTCGTATTTGATATATTCATTTTGTATGTCGATACATGTGATTAATGTGAAGATAAAAAAATAATAGTTAAGTGTTCAATATTATCTAGTCATAAAATAAATATTAACTAGTCTCATGTTATACTTTGTTGGTATCATATATGATACATAATTTCCTTTTAAAATTAAATATGACATATTTGCTCACATAATCTACATTTTAAACTTCAGATAGGATGAGATATATAATTTAATAATCCTATAAATTATCAAAATCAAACTCATATAGATCGATTCGCTCATAGGTCGTTAATAGAGTTGGCTCTCTAGCTACAATGTTGAGAGTTGAGACATTTCATAAGCTCTAAACGAGCCAACTCACAAGTTGAGCTCAACAAGCCACCGAGTTGAGCTAGCTCGCGAGCTCCGTGAGCTGCAGAAAGCTTAGCTAAAGCTCGGCTCATTAGGAGCTGGTATTCATAATTGAATATTTTCAACAAGTCGGGTTATTGAGATCAATTGTTTCTTGATATGATATCATATCTCTTATGTAAGCACATGGTGGTCTAATGCCTGTGCAAACTTCAAGCCCATATGAGTGTACTTTCGCTTGTGGGGTGTGTTAGTAAATATTATAAAAATTCATAGTTGAATATCTCCGAACAACTCAAGTCATTAGAATCAACTAGCGGTTGAGAGCAAAACAAAGCATTGGATGAGATGTGGATCAACCGCTCCCGCCACCATATCATTGCTAACGCGTTTGTCCATCTCCATTTCATGGAGCAACACCTTATGTAGAAATCAAACTCTATCATGTCTAAGGTCATGACTAAGGTGTTGGAAAAGGTTAGCAAAAGTATATTTTCCTTCACAACCTTGCAAAGTCAAGCCTCTAAGAGTACCCACAACGGTCATAGGAAAAATATGGTAATTTGGGTAGGCAAAGAGAAAATTTTGAGTTTGGGGAAGGGTTTGGCCACAATAGGTAGGGAGGAAAAAAAAAATCAATTTAATGTTCATTTCGTCACTTTATTTAGATAATTTTTTTATTCTTATTATATATAGGTAGCAATAATTAATTAAAACGAACATTTCGATATAATTTTTGTTAATTTGAACATAATTTTTCATCACTAATTAAATATGCCGTCATAAATGATGAAATCATAATAATTTGTAGAAGACCATGAGTCATCACATGTTTCAGAGAATGAGTTGTGCCATTATTAACCCAACTTTAATAAGAATGAGTGGTGCCATCAAATTTTTTCTAGCTTTAAATCATATTGAGTGGTTAAATCAACTATTCATCCAGTTTTAATGAGAATGACAAGTGTCGTAAACTGTTCATGCAATTTTAATCATATTGAGTGGTGCCATCAACTATTCATTCATCCAGCTTTAATCATATTCTTGCTGGAGAATCCTTTCGTGTTTCTATAAATGAAGGCTAAACTTTGTCCATCTATTCATCCCACCATTTAATCTTCTGCATTCTCTCAACTTCATATTTCTCTCTACACACCCAAACCTCTTTTTGCATGATGAATTCTCCTAGTAGAGAAGTTGATGAGAGGCAGCAGGAAGCTGATAATAGGAAAGGGGAGTATGAATGTCAGCTTGACAGTGATCATCAACAAATGATGGTGATGACAGGAGCCTTCCTATTCCAACAGCAAGCATCCTTATTTCGGCATCATTCGCATTCAAATAAATTAGTGAGGCGTAAAATGGTAGAAGCACACCAACGCTTGATGCAACAGTATTTTGATCGCAATGCAATCTGTGACACTAGGTTCTTCGGAAGGAGATTTCAGATGCCCCTCTCCTTGTTCAACCTAGTCGTGACTGACATTGTTCAACACGACTCTTACAGTCATTACCATTATACTAAATATGAATTCTAATCCTCACTGACCTGTGAAAAACGAGGTGTTCATATCACCTTCTTGGATCCATTGAGCATAAGATTTCTGCTTATAGAATAACTCCTATGCTCGTTAAATCTCTAGACATTGTCTGGCAATAGAAGTTTATTCTTCAATCAGGTCAGGAGTGGGCTGCTTTAGAACTTCAAGTTGTATACTTTCAGCTTACTTTCAATCTCCCTATCCTGGCCAGACATATCAGGGTACACCTCTTTGTTAAGTTTCGTAAGCCTCATTTTTACTTCTGCAATCTCTCATAGAATATGAAATGCAAGAATCCCCTCTTTTGAGTATTCCAAGCCTATGAAACCAACTCCATATAAGAAGGATGAAGACTCCAGAGCTTAAAATACTTAAAGGGCTTAGGAAGAATATCCAAATAAGGATTAGACTGAATGAATAGCTCATAATGGTAAGAAATTCATGGAGCTCTTGTGTGTGCATTGCATCCTTTCGATTCTCTTAGTTATAGGATTCAACTTTTTCTTATTCCACCAAGTGAACTAGGAGCTCAGAACTTTGTGATCTAGCAACTGCATACCATCTATTCGACTTAACAAATTCAACATACTTTGAGTAAGGCTAACCATACTTGATTACTCTGAAGCTTCAACAATTGTATTAAAATCTCCCATCAATGCTAGAGGTACATGATTCTCTTTATGCATCAATAACTCTCTATACATACTGCATCGATCTTGTTCCATTACGACGTGTTTCCCCTATGCTATTTTTGTATCTTCATACAGGGTCTCCAAAATAGTTGATGACTAGATTAGGATTTATTGTAATTAGCTATATACTTCTAGGAAGAGAACGTATTATTCACTATATTTATACTATTGACTTTAGTTATTCATGTTTCTAAGATAGATATTATATCAATAGTAAGTGATTTCTTAATAATAGCTATATGCTTGTCAAAGACATTGAAGCCTCTGAAATTCCAGCAGAGGATCCTCATTTACCATGTTTCCTACCTCTTCCTCGGCCACGAGTAGGAGAAGAGGGGGGTTTTGCACTATTTTTTGTCCTCTAGAGAGAAGGGAAGTTCGTTTCATCTAGCAAAGGTTGAATATTAACTTTTGTTGGTAACACGACTGAGTGAGACGAACCATTGCTGGAGTTAGACTACTTCTTCCTATTACCTATTAGAGTGAAAACCTTCAACATCCACATTAGATCTAGTAACACTGACAGGAGGAGTTCTAACTTGACTAGGTGACACACTCAGACACTCTCATCCTCAATAGATTGAGAAGCCACCTGGATAGGCATCTCCACAGTATGGAAGACAATATTCCTAAATAGTTTGTTGCTCTTGATTCTCATAAGCATTACCAGATCCACTAGGCTTGTCTAGGGTAGCTTCTTCAACTGCTTTACCCTTTTCATCAACCTTCGAAACTAGCACACCCTCAACTTGTTGATTCACTTTTCAGCTTCTACAAACAGGACCATTTATGGATTTAGAGCAATCTTGACCAAAACACCCACACTTAGAACACAATGGAGTCATATTACAATTATCCAGATAAACTCATAGGTTATTCATGCCATCTGGCTTCATGTTCAGCTTAGTAATAAGCTTCGTCTTAGCATAAATCTTCATACATACCTAGGAAATCCCAAACTTTGTCCCTCTTCTAGTAAGGAGATCCATACATAACAATTTACCTTTCGAGCTAAAAATCCTGCCAAGACCTAATAATATTTAAGTATAAATTTACTTGTGTTTATGCCCATTATAAAACATTATAAAATAATATTTAAGTATAAATTTCCTTATTCGTGAACTCAGTCGGTAGATCTAAAATACGAGCCCATATCGGAATCTTTAAATTATTAACCGTTAAAGGGTGAATACTTGGAACCCAATTCCTCAAAAAAATCATGTTATCCCTGTGGTGCCAATGTCAACAGTCAAAAACCCACTGCAGATAGCTGTCGTCGGAAACTATAATAGAATACGCTTGTCACCAAGCCAAGATACATGCACTTCATAATCCCTTCCTCATAACCAATTGGCTGAGAATCTGGGTTAAGGTAAAAAAATAATACGTGGGAGAATAATAAAACCTCTTTAAGTTAAGTCCTATCGAAAGGGGAAACTTGATTAATCGGCAGCTAGAAAACGTGGGTAAAGGGGGAAAATCATACGTGAGAGAAAGGAAAAAAAACCTTAAGAAAAGTCCTAACGAAATGGAAAACTTCAAAATCAATAACTTGAAAACGTGGCCGGTTAAGAGAGATGAAATACATGAGAGAATAATTTATTGTTTTTCAAAACATATGGAGATTTAAAAGGAAGAACGTGACTAAGTTTGAAAAGCTAGACTGAGTTTGGTTAAGAAGGAAGAACGTGACTGAGTTTGAAAAGCTAGACTCCAACCAAAATAACATCGGAGGCCATCATAACTAGGGTGCAATACTAACAAATTTCCCCTGGAACAAAACAAATTAAATTGGCGATTTACTTATGATCTTTAGAAAAACACATCCATGTAACATCAAAGTAACCATGAAGAGTATGAGAAGAAGCGAGAGTAATGGCCGGGTCGTGATCAATAGTGTTACTGAGATAACCTATAACCAGTACTATATAAATAGTGCAAGTGTGTTCAAAGGGTCTGGTGGGCTGTGAGAAGGTGGATCATACGATTTATTAGTACTTACCTTATATTTTTCTTCTTTAACTCACATTTTCTAGCTGTCAATTAGATAAGTTTCTCTTTTCGCTAAAACTTACTTTAAACAGACTTTTTTTTTTATTTCTCTCATGTATACTTTTTATCCTTAATCAACATTTTCAAGCTATCGATTATGCAAGTTTTTTTTTGTTAGAATTTATGTTTTTTCCTGCTCACGTATAATTTTTTCCATTTATCCACATTTTCTAACTGCGGATCAGGGAAGTTTCCCCTTTTGCTAGGACTTAACTTAAAGAGATTTTGTATTCTCTCACGTATTGTCCCCCCCCCCCCCCCCCCCCATCCATGGTTTTCCAACTATCGATTAGTCAAGTTTCTCCTTTTGCTAGAACTTATGTTAAATTATTTTTATCTTCTGTCACATTTTTTTTCGTGATGTAAGTTTCCCTCTTCTCAATGCATAAGGGGTTATATTAGTGTACATATGTTCTATGGTTGTTCACTGAATTCTAAAGTTCAAGATTCATGACTAATTCCATGTTATTTAATTGCAAGTTTTACATGTCACGACACTACTCATTAATTAGTGTATGGACTTTGCTATGACTAGGACAAATCGATTCATTGGTATTTCAAATGCTACATAAGGACCAAAATCAATTTCAATATGAAATGTTTTGATAAAGTGTCAGCATATACCAAATAGTAAATTAAATATTGAAAAAGTGGTTTGAAATGAATATGAAATATTGGAAACTTTCTAGTTGTTATATGAATAGTGGAGTATTATGTACAATGGACTAAATTTATACTTAAATATTATTAAATCTTACATAATTCTCTAATCTTAATTTAGTTTCAGGATAATCGTTCATCAATACAACTAAGTATTTCTTTCTTATAAAATATTTATAATGGGCATAAACACAAGTCAATAAGAATTAGCCATTTATTACAATCATATGTATAATGGACAACGTATACTTTAATAATATGGATCTTGGCAGGATTTCTAGCTCGAAAGGTAAATTTTATAATGGGCATAAACACAAGTAAATTTATACTTAAATAATATTAGGTCTTGGCAGGATTTCTAGCTCGAAAGGTGAAATGTTATGTATGGATCTCCTTACTAGAAGAGGGACAAAGTTTGGGATTTCCTAGGTATGTATGAAGATTTATGCTAAGACGAAGCTTATTACTAAGCTGAACATGAAGCCAGATGGCATGAATAACCTATGAGTTTATCTGGATAATTGTAATATGACTCCATTGTGTTCTAAGTGTGGGTGTTTTGGTCAAGATTGCTCTAAATCGACAAATGGTCCTATTTGTAGAAGCTGAAAAGTGAATCAACAAGTTGAGGGTGTGCTAGTTTCGAAGGTTGATGAGAAGGGTAAAGCAGTTGAAGAAGCAACCCTAGACAAGCCTAGTGGATCTGGTAATGCTTATGAGAATCAAGAGCAACAAACTATTTAGGAATATTGTCTCCCATACTGTTGAGATGCCTATCCAGGTGGCTTCTCAATCTATTGAGGATGAGAGTGTCTGAGTGTGTCACCTAGTCAAATTAGAACTCCTCCTGTCAGTGTTACTAGATCTAATGTGTATGTTGAAGGTTTTCACTCTAATAGGTAATTGGAAGAAGAAGTCTAACTCTAGCAATGGTTCGTCTCACTCAGTCGTGTTACCAACAAAAGTTAATAGTCAACCTTTGCTAGATGAAACAAACTTCCCTTCTCTCTAGAGGACAAAAAATAGTGCAAAACCCCCCCTCTTCTCCTACTCGTGGCCGAGGAAGGGGTAGGAAACATGGTAAATGAGGATCCTCTGCTGGAATTTTAGAGGATTCAATGTCTTTGACAAACATATAGCTATTATTAAGAAATCACTTACTATTGATATAATATCTATCTTAGAAACATGAATAACTAAAGTCAATAGTATAAATATAGTGAATAATACGTTCTCTTCCTAGAAGTATATAGCTAATTACAATAAATCCCAATCTAGTCATCAACTATTTTGGAGACCCTGTATGAAGATACAAAAATAGCATAGGGGAAACACGTCGTAATGGAACAAGATCGATGCAGTATGTATAGAGAGTTATTGATGCATAAAGAGAATCATGTACCTCTAGCATTGATGGGAGATTTTAATGCAATTGTTGAAGCTTCAGAGTAATCAAGTATGGTTAGCCTTACTCAAAGTATGTTGAATTTGTTAAGTCGAATAGATGGTATGCAGTTGCTAGATCACAAAGTTCTGAGCTCCTAGTTCACTTGGTGGAATAAGCAAAAGTTGAATCCTATAACTAAGAGAATCGAAAGGATGCAATGCACACACAAGAGCTCCATGAATTTCTTACCATTATGAGCTATTCATTCAGTCTAATCCTTATTTGGATATTCTTCCTAAGCCCTTTAAGTATTTTAAGCTCTGGAGTCTTCATCCTTCTTATATGGAGTTGGTTTCATAGGCTTGGAATACTCAAAAGAGGGGATTCTTGCATTTCATATTCTATGGGAGATTGCAGAAGTAAAAATGAGGCTTACGAAACTTAACAAAGAGGTGTACCCTGATATGTCTGGCCAGGATAGGGAGATTGAAAGTAAGCTGAAAGTATACAGCTTGAAGTTCTAAAGCAGCCCACTCCTGACCTGATTGAAGAATAAACTTCTATTGCCAGACAATGTCTAGAGATTTAACGAGCATAGGAGTTATTCTATAAGCAGAAATCTTATGCTCAGTGGATCCAAGAAGGTGATATGAACACCTCGTTTTTCACAGGTCAGTGAGGATTAGAATTCATATTTAGTATAATGGTAATGAGCAATGCAGTTAAAAGCGCGATTCTACCTAAAAGCGGAAAATGGGTAAAATCGTAAAACATAGAATCAAAGCGTAAAAGCGTAAGTTTTTTACGCACCCTCTAAAATAGCTAAAAATATGTTAAGTACAACATATACTATGTAAAATGCGAGTGTGTAGATTTTAGATAAGTGAATAACTACATGACATTCATAATTAAAATGTAATATCTAACACATAAACTAATTTGTGTTGACTCAAAAGTAGAGAAAACTCATAACATCTTAATAATAAGTTCATAAACGTAGATCGTAACCCGTAAACGAGCTTGAGAATCCAAATTCTCATAAGCAGGTTTGAGTTTACATAATTACATACGATCAATTACCCATAAACTTTTATCCTAACCCAGGTAAGAGCCACATGTGAAGATTAAGTGAGAAGACTGATAGAAGGTCAGCGAGCGTTGAGAATACCATTAGGTGTCTTTTCAACCTAATGTGAAGCCCCTATTTCGACACTAGTTGTAGAACGAGTGATGAATCATGTTTTCCTTTTTATTTTTATTTTTTGCTGTTATGTCTCCAAAATTACATAATTTTCGGCCAATTAGCACATTTTTATGAGATGATCAAAATCGTATAAAAACGCTTCGGAATCGTGATTTTATCGAATTTTAAGCGATTTTACCCATGTTTTTACCAATTTTTGTGACTAAGCGATTTTAGGTAGAAACTGAATACGTAAAAACGTAAGTTTTTACGTTTTAATGCGCGATTTTGACTGCACTGGTAATGAGATATCAGACATCCAAATAATGGAGAAGGTAGATGTGAATTTCTACTCTAAGTTGATTGGAGAGGTGGATACAAATGTGAAGAGGGCCTCTGTGGAGTACCTTCAAGGGATTCTGACTAACAAAGCTGATGAAGAGGATAATGACTTACTTAACAAGGCAATAACTATAGGGGTTGAGACAAGAAGATCATTTGTCCCCCTATATGTTTACCAATGCTATGGAGGTTCTTAATGCACTAAGGAAAAAGGTTGCCTTTGAAAATCAAATTCCTTACCACCCTCGTTGTAAACCATTAGTTTTAACTCACCTTTATTTTACTGAAGATTTGTTAGTATTTAAAAATGGTTCTATTTGAGCACTGGCTACTGGAAGAGTATTACATTTTATCAGAGATAAGGTAAAATCAATCGAAGTGTCAACTCTATTGTGAAAGCATCTTGCTGGAAGAGAAGCAAGCTACATCTTTCTATACTGGGTTTCCCCTTGGATAGCTACCCATCAAATACCTGGGTGTGCCATTAATCCCAGGCAAACTCACTTGTAAGGTTTGTAGATCTCTACTTGATAAGATCACACATAGAGTGCAGAGTTGGAGGGCAAGGGCACTAAGCTTTGCGTGTAAGGTGCAATTAATTAGCTCAGTTATGACTAGCCTTCTATAGTATTGGATGAATCTTTTTCTACTTCCCAACTTTGTTATCACTAAAGCTGAGAAGATATGTAGTTAGTTCTTGTGGGATATACCCGAAGATAGTCTGAGGACGAGGGTTCTTGTCTCCTGATAGTTTATTGCTCGCCCTAAAATGAAAGTGGCATAGGCATTCACAATTTTGTAATTAGACATCATTGGAATGTGTTGATCTCTAGTGGTTCTCTCTGGGTAGCCTGAGTGCAGAGATACATAATTAAACAGTCTTCTTTTTGGGACTTAAAGGAATGAGCTGCCGGCTCTTGGATTTGGCGAAGGCTATTGAAGTGTAAAGATATGATGTTGTCTTTGTTACTGGCCAAGGTTCTTACTTGCATTGGGATGGGGATAGTATGGCTAAGTACTCTGTAAAGCAAGTGCGGATTCAATAAGGCCCCAATATGTTGAAGTTGATTGGCATGCTATAGTATGGAGAAGGAATATAGTTCCTATGCATGGGTTTATTCTTTGGTTGGCTGTGCAAATTCGTTTGAGGACTGGGGACAAGCTGCTAGCTTGGGAGAAACTAGGTTCAAGGCTATGTGTAATGTGACCTAGTGGCATGGAGACATGTTTTCATCTGTTGTATGATTGTTCTTATGTGCAGTATGTGCTGGCCAAATGCTTGTGATTTCTTGCTCCTATTGCAGGACTTGATTCTTGGAAAGCATGGGTTTGTTGGTACTCCTCGCAGTGGAAAGGGAATTTCGCAAATGCAAGAGTTGGCAGAGCTCTGTGGAGCATGGCCATAACCATAAGCCTAACATGTAGATCTCTGCAGAATTTCGAAATGGCGGCATATGGTGATAGATTGCTGTAGGATAGCCTATCGATAACCTGTTGGGTAGTTAATAATAAATTACCATCAATTGTAATTTTTCTTTGCCTTTGATGGTCTGTAAGAATTATTGGGAGGCGCTCAAGGTAATTTGCCTTGAGTTTGCTTGGGCTTAATGCAATTTTGATTTTACCATAAACAACATATATATTTTTTTAGGTAAACCATCACGAAGCACAGTCTAATTATCTAGTAGGTTTAATAATGATCTAATGAGAATTTGTTGAAGCATGTTGAAGCTGAGAGACATGCTGACAAAATAAAGGCGTGTGAAGCTTATCTATTGAAGGCCACCAACTATATTGCTATACAAACTTGAAGCAGAGCACGCAGACAAAGAATATAAACACCATCTAGAACATTCTCTATCGTGAAAAGGAGTAGAGATGGGTTTGAACTCATCCATTCGGGTCTATGAAGAAGATCCAATATGTACTTATGTTGGCTCAGAAATAGGCCATAGTCAGTTTGTTGAACCTGAATGCTCATGAAATATTATAGATGATTGATCTATCAAAGTGCATGGAGAGGATGAAGAACGACCATATTGGATCTTTGGATATGCAAAAGGAAATGCAGCCTCATCAACCAGAACTTAATGGGCATGATGAATACATTAATATCCTCTGGGTAACTTTTTATAGCCAAGAAAGAAGAAAGCGGGTCTAATTTATGCACATCACGAAAGATAACACAGCTTATAAAAAAAATTGAAGATTGAAATGTAAGGTTTGCATTAAAATAACACCAAAAAGAGAGAGACATAATTAATAAGAGGAGTAGGATTGCAAGAAGTCAATACTTTGTTGTGGAACATGGTCTTGGCATAACATTGCAAGGCCATTATCAATAGTGTAACGATAGTTACTCTCGGCACACCCATTATACTAAGGAGTATGTGGACAAGATGAAAAACAAGTGATACCAACAAGTTAGATTTGGTATTTGATCTTTGTTTGAGCTCCAATTATGCCTTTAATGTTCCAAATCATGCAACCATCGACGACGATCTGTATATATCTAGGTCTTGAGACTTGAAAATATCATTAAATAATACTGTATAGAGTAAAAAAAAGGAGCTAAACATGTGTATACTTGATTTTTATCATCATGAAACAAAAGCTAGCAAAATGAAGAGATCTATGGAACATGGGTAAAGAGCAGTTAGAAAAGGTGATTAGCATAGTGCAATCTTGTCCATTCAAGAGTTGACACTCACCACAGTTTGGTGTAGACTCATAAGCCCTATTACAAACAACAAAACTAAGATACATCTTAGCCAAAAGGAAGCAAAAGATGAAAGTGCAAAACAAATATTAAAAGAGAAGATACATTAGCAATGAGAGCTTGATCACTCCCATCAACAATGTCGTAATTGTTTACAACTTAAATATTGATTTCTAAATACCACAACCTCATTGATCATCCTACTACTAACCTGGTTAACTAAGCCAATGGCTGCTTATTCAAAACTGATGGATGAAAGAGTTGACAAATAAAATAAAAGAGTGAAACAATGGATGGTGTTGACAAATATATTAAAGTGAAATTCCACTTACAAGCCTCTCCCTCAAAATTTTTTTTCTTTCAAACAAGAAATCAACTCAATATGTAATTATAAGAAATGAAAAAATGGGAATGAAGATTGAGGTGTTTATGGTTGGGTGGGAGGTGCTTCAAGTCTAATGTAGTCATACATGACTCCCATAAAAGGGAAATCTCCAGATCTTGCCGCACGAAGAAAGATTGAGTTCTTCCCTTTTACAAATAAATTTGAAGGTAGACATGCACTGAAGAACCAGTAAATTCCATGAATTCCATGTCTCGCAATTGCATTGTCTTTTCCCACTCTCTCTGTAGCAAATGCTGGGGCTTTAGCATTTAAATCGTTCACGTAAACCTGAGGGAAAAGGACACCAAAAAAATGCATACTACATAAATGATAATTCTAATATAAATACACCATTTACAATGGAAGTTGACAAAGGAAAGTGTTCTTACAAATGTATTTGTTTCTAGTGCGCCTGCCAATGCCAATTGAAGAGTGTAATTTCCAGTTGGGCATACATCTGGGAGGTCAAAATTGATCTGCCATGTGGTCGGTTCACAATCACCCGACTTTACTTCTCTGTAAAATTGCAACAAAATTGGAGTAATTTAAATGTGATAGGACCAATTTCCACCCACCAATTCATAGTGAGAAATGCGATAAAATCATTAGAAAACTATAACTAGATAGAAGGTTATACATACCTTAGAACATGAGCAAAGAACCAATCTTTGCTGTAATTACTAACACCGATATCAAAAACAAGATCACTCTTAGGATATAGTTCAGGATACCGGAGCCACAGTCCATATTGTCTGTACCTGTAATTGAAAAGTGAAATTAGTGAGCTAACTTTATGGAAAAGGATGGTCGATGTTTGAAAATTGCTTGTATATAGCACTTACTTATCATTTGGTTTGTCGACGAAGAATTTATTGACAAACTTCGGATCTGGGTCCGGGACAAAGAACTCGGCAGCAGAACGGTCTGGAATGCCAATTTCCCACAATGTTGGACCATTTCTCGGAGCCTTGTAGGTAACTGGACCTAATTTGACCTCATTTCCTGTAATATTAAACATTATTGAGTTTCAAATTCGATTTTGATCATGTTGCAAAATGCAAATAAACTACAAGGCTGCATTCAGGAGTTAGATATAGAATATTAAGTAATGCACACCTGGTTGAATGGTAATAAGATCGGGATGCTTGAAAGTGCCGACAACCCCTGGAACCCAACCGTATAAATTGTAGTCTCCGGGTATCACATTTTTAATCACGAAATTTCCTTTTGGATCTGTTTGTGTCCAAAATTGATAACCCTAACATTGAAAAAATAAACGAAACCGCCAAACACAAATTAAACAATTTTTTAATGGAAATATAATAAAAATGTTCAGACCCATTTAGAAATTAGTTAGTAACATATCAAATTGAATTCCTGTTTAGTTTCTTCTTCAAAGTATTTTCTCTCAAATTATTATATAAACTACTCTTTTGTTAATAATTGAACCTCCCCAATAGTAGTTTGAGTAATTATTGCTACTATTTTAAATTAATGGAGTCTAGAGATATGTAGGGAAATTCAAGAAAACCTTGACATCGAATTGAAACGCGACTTCGGTGGTTCCTGGTAATGCCAAACCCACATATGCTGTGCATGCCTCTTTTGGAGTCGGACTTAAGACTCTGCAATTGATTTAATTTTTTTAGGCAAATAGTCAATGATAAATTGATAATATTATTTGGTGGAAGGAAAGAAGAAAAAAAAACATTTGGTCGTTTTAAGTAGCACTGAAATCATACTTGTCATCCACCAGTAGTTGGCCAGAAACACTTCCTCGTTTAGCAGCCGGGAGATAGTCTGCCGATGCAACAAAATTGTAGGGCCAGTTCTGCACTTCTTTCTCCATCTGAATTTGCCAACAGTACAAACATATTTGAGTCCATTGCTTGTAACAGAATGTAACAAAAAAAAAAAAAAAAAAATAGAGTGGAGTACCTGTGCTTTTGCATCTTGCCAAAGAGCCGCATGATCGTTGGAGGGAACAATAGAGTTCAAATACACCATAACCGGCCCAAACACCTTCTTCCATGGCTCTCCATTCCTATACTCCGTCACCATATCCAACCCAGAATAGTGCACGCTGGTAAACATCTGTGTACGTACGCCACAAAAGAACAAACAACACATGGTAACATATAGTACGATTAGCCACGAAAATTGTTACGCGTATACCATATTTCTTGCAACACAAGTAACATGGGCTTACAGCAAGGCAAATGGGTCCGCAGTGACAGGTAAGTTCAGGCTTGTTGGGTCCGCCGGCGATGTACTCCTCGCTAGGCGAAATCACCCAGAACCCTATTTTCGGATCGTCCGAGATCCATCCTTTGAGCTTGTGATCCTTGATCTCCATGGAGTATTGATACTTGTCGTCCACCTGGTCTTTGAACTCGGGCTCGATCGCAGTGGTCAAGAGCACGGCTTCTGGGTACGCCAGTTTCTCTCCAGTCTCTCTGTCTTTGTAAGCAGGCATCATCTTCTGGATTTCGTCGGATACTGCCATGTACTTGAACCTGAAACAACACACACAAAAAAAAAGCAAGCATTGGATCGATTGTGAAGCTGGCATTGGAAATTTCTCTTATCGGGCCTATATCGAGGGAAGTAGTAAGAGGTGACAAATTTTACATGGTTATTTTGGGCCGGAAAACCATTCGGTGTTGATCCATGTTGACGTCGGGCCATCCTTTGAGCCTCTCGACGATCACGTACCAGTAAAAACCTGAGACACCCTTTTGTACTATGAACCTTTTGTCAACGTTGAGTGGTACCAAATCCTTTGGAGAAGCAGCCCATGAGCTGCTGAAGGACAGCTCTACTTGATCTTCAGTTTCTGTTATGACGGTGAACTTCGTTCCCACCACCCTTCAAATGGAACCATAATCAAAATAGTAAGCTTTTCTTGCGTTAGAAAGTAAAATTAAATATGAAACGAATAAGTCATTAATTAATTCTACTTACTGTTCAGTCTTCCCTTCTCCTCCTGGGTGATCCCATGAGACATCAAAATACCTGAATTTTTAGATAAAGAAGTTTGGACAATATAAGATTAGAATAGGCTCATATATAACAAAATCGAAAACTTATCATACATTCATCGCTTTCTAAGTTCGAATGTTGTGAGATCATGATGCGTACATATGTATGGATGATTCAATTGTTTTTTTTTATCGTACTATTAGGTTAATTGGCTATAACTTTTGTCATGACTCATGACTAATTGCTTGATTATGTTGCATGATCCTGTCAAATTAATGTTACAAATCAAATGTATGCAATTCATCATCAATTGTCAAACCATCTAACATGTTGCTTGCTAGCTATATTGTCCGCATGTTGCGCGTCACTACTGTTTGTTATTAGCATAATCATGAATTATCCCGTATATAGTACGATATCAGAACAGGATGCAAAGGAAAACTAGACTGACCCTCCAAAATCATCGGGCTCGTGGGTTTCCAACACGTTCTCGACGCCCTGGTATTTCAGTGCACGGACAAACCCTCCTGGATTCGTCAACGTCAATTGTATGATTCCATTGTCGATCATCGCCTGTTATGGTTATCAACCGAACACAGAAGAAAGGGGAAATTAAATTCTCAACTATACAATTTATGATCCTCCTAGCTACATGCATGCACATGCTTAACGATTTCTTTGAAAGTAGTTGTATTATTTTTGCGCACATAGTTAACAATGCATTAACAGGAAGAGATAACACGTATATTTGAACATTACTTCGTCTTTTCCAGACGTGAGTTTGACCCCAGCGGACGGGACAACGTTTCCTGCCGGAATCGGGACCGTCCTGCATGCAATCAGAGACAAAAAAAAAAAAAAACAATATTAATATTCCTTCCGAATTCGAGAACCTAATAAAAGCAAGCGGAAGGAGGCAGAGGAAATTCAGAGTTTCATACCCGGCTGCAGCGACAGTAGCGCTACTCGTTTGTAACTGTGCGGCACACAGAAGAAGGCATAAGGTGGAAAGCATCAGCCATGATGGAGAAGGTGACCACCAGATCAGTTTCCCTTCCATGTTTTGGATCGGTCGACGTCAGAAAGAATGAATGTTTGTGTTGTGATTTTTTGACAATCTGCTGTGTGGCTTATATATATCAACTAGTTTTCAGAAACGAAGATGGTTGAGAAACTGAGAAAGAGAATGGATGTTTTTAGAAAAAACATTTCCGGTTTCAACGCTTGACCACGTAAATTCTTGTGTCATTAGAGAAAGAAAGAAAAAAACTTGGACTTGGGTTGCTCCCGATCCGACCCTCGCGTTCGCACAGAATATAACGACGACGGTTTCCATAACTTCACCATTATTTGATATAGTCAGAGCTGGAGAGCTAACGATCCCCGTATATTAATGGCGAAGAAGTCTCCCGACGAAGTTCATCCGGTGAAGGCGTTTGGGTGGGCAGCGAGCGACCCATCTGGTCATCTCTCTCCCTTCAGCTTCTCCCGCAGGGCAACCGGAGAAGAGGATGTGAGGTTTAAGGTTCTGTATTGTGGGATCTGTCACTCTGATCTTCACTGCATCAAAAACGAATGGGGCTTCTCTACCTACCCTTTGCTCCCCGGGTATATATGTTTTACTACCTACACACCTACACGTAAATCTATATATCTCATTTTACATATAATTTCTAACAAAAATGAAATCCACTCTCAATGAATATATTTGTAACATAGGGCTCTCGTTTGGAGAATTGGAGTTAAGATTTCTAGATTTTAAACAATCTAAAAGATTTCAGCTCTTTTGATTGTCAAATTTGTCATTGTTTTGTAACTGCAATGGTTAATATTCAATAAAAATAAAAAATTCTAAAATTTGTATTATCAAATGACATTTTTATCCTTAATCAAAATAATTAGAGTGGGGAAAAAATATGGAGAATTTATTGATAAGGGTATTTAATTAGTGGGATAAATTAAAAAGTAAGGCACAAATAGCTTACAAATCAATATATAAAATCTCCCTGATTAGGAGAGATTTGATATTTCTAGATTTTAGAGATTTGAAATCTCTAAAACTAAAATTCACGATACAAAAGTAGCAAAAAAAACATAATTTTATTTGAATCTATTGATTCAATGAATCTGTGATCAAAATAATGTTCTCCAAACGAGCCCATAATGCGGATTCCTTTATCTCCAAATGAGAATCGCCTTAGTATGCGTTTGAATGGAATGATTTAAATTTTAAATTATATATGGTGTTTGGATTTGTACCTGTTGAAATTTTTGTATGCTCTGATACCATGTTGAATTTTGTTGTATTGTGTTTTTTTGGTGCGATTTGATATAAGTAGGAATTTTTTGGTCTGAAAGGGTTTGAGAATTGTAGAAAGGTTGGGAGAGAGTTATGGTAGAGAGAAATGTAACACAAGGAATATGTTTTCCCCCTTTCTCAAGGGTTCATCTCACCCTTGCATGTTTTCTTTTGGTGGGTTCTTACACCACACCTCTCTTTGGTGGGTAGTTTTCTCGACTATGCAACATGACCTTTATACACATATCACCCTCTCATTTTCCTTGATAATTAATATGACAACTAAGCACATTAATTTTACTAATCTTGTAGATTGCCATACCATATTCATATCTCCTCATTAATTAATGTGCCATATCTCACCTAGTCAATATCTGTAGCCTTATCATATCTTGATTTTTGTCACAAACCATTTATTTATTTAATGTTTTTCCATAATTAAGTTCATAATTCTTAACAGTACCAAATACAATGTGAATTTCAATTACATATTCAGTCTGTAATTTTTTACTTTGAAATAATATGGAAAACTAAGTTTGTCCCCTCTTTCCTTCTGGTTTTTCTGCATCAATATGCAGACACGAAATCGCCGGCGAAGTGACGGAAGTCGGGAGCAAGGTGACCAAAGTGAAACCGGGAGACAAAGTCGGTGTCGGGTGCCTAGTCGGAGCTTGCCACTCCTGCGAGAACTGCACCGCCGACCTCGAGAACCACTGCCCCCAAGTCATCCAGACCTACAACTCCATCGACGTCGACGGGACCATGACCTACGGCGGTTACTCCGACCACATGGTGGCCAGAGAGCGCTACATTGTCCGCTTCCCGGAGAACATGCCCCTGGACGCCGGGGCTCCGCTACTGTGCGCTGGGATCACGGTTTACAGCCCAATGAAGTACTATGGGCTGAGTGAGCCCGGCATGCATATCGCCGTTGTTGGGCTTGGTGGGCTGGGCCACGTCGCGGTTAAATTTGCAAAGGCCTTTGGCGCTAGAGTCACCGTTGTTAGTACTTCGCCCAAGAAGGAAGAGGAGGCACTGAAACGGCTTGGCGCCGATTCGTTTTTGGTTAGCACCAACATGGACCAGCTTAAGGTAAAATTGATTGTTCCACCTAACCTACGTGATTTGTTTCAACTACAAATGAAACGTGGTCAAAATGTTGTATAAATTACGTTAACATTTTTAGTCATACGACTCCAGAACTAAGGAACTCATTTTACCAATGTTTCCAGAAAGAACAATTTACGTTGGATGGTATAATCGATACGGTGTCTGCAGTGCATCCTCTATTGCCATTGCTGGGTTTATTGAAAGCCAACGGAAAACTGATACTAGTGGGTGCACCAGAGAAGCCTCTAGAGCTGCCTGCTTTCTCAGTGATTATGGGTAAGTAAACTATCAATTCCTAGCTGGGTTTATATGCTTAAGCTTAATTCCTAGGGATTGGAGAACAATTAAGGATGTGATTTATGTTGAATGTTTTAGGGAGGAAGACTGTTGCAGGAAGTAACATTGGGGGAATGAAGGAGACACAAGAAATGATTGATTTTGCAGCAAAGCACAATATTACAGCTGATATTGAGATTATCAAGGCAGATTATCTAAACACGGCAATGGAACGGCTAGCCAAGGGTGATGTTCGGTATCGTTTTGTGATCGATATTGCTAATAGCGTGGCTGATATATACCGAGAAACAACTCAGCGTAAATAGTTATATACATAGAGCTATATTTGTTATCTTTCCATTTCAGTTGCGCCAACTAAAATATTCGTGACAGAACCGTTCATATATAGGATTTTTGACATAATGTATACTTCTGAGTTCATCAAATGAAATCGTTTCAGCAGAAATATGAGGTGATGAATGGAAAGGAACCATACTTGAGGGGCTGATCAGACATATAAGAAATCAAAGTTTATATGCTCCAAGAAGGAAAAAGGTACAAAACCAAAATCACTCCTTATTTCAGCTCCTCACAAACAATGATAGCACCATAAAGGCATATATATATATCCTTCAAATCCTTACAAACAAACAAAAGCAACCATCCACTTGCCTACCCTAGTCGTTTATACTAAGTACTCAACCAAAATCCCCATTGAACACTCTGCCTATTGTTACACACACAAAAACTTAACCTTGCTGCAGAGTCTTGGCCACATCGATCACAAATCGGTACTTAACATCACCCTTCTCAAGGCGCTCCATCGCCGTGTTCACGTAATCGGCCGATATAACCTCGATATCCGCCGTGATGTTGTGCTTCGCCGCGAAATCGAGCATCTCTTGTGTCTCCTTCATTCCCCCAATGCAGCTCCCCCCTACAATCTTCCTTCCTGCAGTTCACATATGCCAAACAGTTCAGCTAAAACGCTAAAACCTTGACAAGAAGAAGAAGAAGAAGAAAGCATCTCTCTATCATACCCATCAGCAGAGGGAAAACCGGCAGCTCAAGCGGCTTCTCCGGCGCACCGACCAGCACCAACTTCCCATGCGTCTTCAACAGCCCAATCAATGGCATTATTGGGTGTACCGCTGAAACCGTGTCGATAATCCCATCCAACGTCCCCATTGCAGCCTGTACGCGCACACACACACCAGTACAAGATTAAGTCAATCTGATTAACCAAATGAAACAATCAATCTTCTTGACCACCGATTCGAATTATGATTTTTTACCTGCATTTGTTCCTGGTCGCGGCTGACCAGGAACGAGTCCGCACCGTGTCGCTCAATTGCCTCCTGCTTCTTGGCAGGGGAGGTACTGATGACGGTGACCTTCGCTCCCATGGCCTTGGCGAACTTGACCCCGACGTGGCCCAGCCCGCCGAGCCCGACGACGCCGACGTGGATCCCGGGCTTGTCGAGCCCGTAGTACCTCAACGGGCTGTACAGCGTGATCCCGGCGCAGAGCAGAGGCGCGGCGGCGTCGAGGGGCAGGGCGTCGGGGACCCGGACCACGAAGTGCTCGTCGCAGACCATGACGTCGGAGTAGCCGCCGTAGGTGATGGTTCCGTCGTGGTAGGTCCCGGCGTAGGTCAGGATCATTTTGGGGCAGTAATTCTCCACCCCGTTGGAGCAATTGTCGCAGGAGCGGCAGGATCCGACCATGCACCCGACGCCTACTCTGTCTCCGACCTTGAATTTCTCCACCTGGCTCCCCACCTCCGTCACTTCTCCCACTATCTCGTGCCTAAAATTTTTGCAACAACAGTTTCAATAAGATTCAGATTTGAGATTTTTATTGGGACTAACTGGTTTTTTCGCATCACGGGAATGAAAGAAAGGAGAGAAAAAAATAAAAAAACAGAGGGTGAGAACGGGAGTGGGAAGATTTACCCAGGGACAAGAGGGTAGGTGCTGGTGCCCCACTCGTTCTTGACCATGTGAAGATCCGAATGGCAAATCCCGCAGTACATGACCTTAAACTTGACATCTTTCTCCCCTGTCGCTCTGCATATTTATTAGGAAATTCCTACAATGCCTTGAAGTAAGGTAACTTGATTTTTTTTACCTGCTATAGCAGGTTTCACAGGTTGTATTACGTAAAACACAACAGGTGTTACGTAATGATTACGTAACGTATGTGCATCTTCCGTAACAGTTATAAAATCTCATTACGGAAGCCTTACGTAATGAAGGGTTCTTTTAGGTAATGAATATTTATCTCGCGTTACGTAAAGTAATAAGTCATTACGGAAGTCTTACGTAATGCTTCTAATTTAACTATTACGTAAGAAATAACTGTCATTACGGAAGCCTTACGTAATTGAGGCTTCTTTTACGTAACGAATATTAACCTTGTGTTACGTAAAGAGTGAAGGTATTACGGAAGCCTTACGTAACTGAGGCTTCTTTTACGTAATGAATATTAATCTTGCGTTACGTAAAGTGTGAAGGTATTACGGAAGCCTTCCGTAACGCTTCTGATTTAACTGTTACGTAAGAAACAACTGTCATTACGGAAGCCTTACGTAATGGATGTGTATTTTACGTAACAGTTCTAAAATGTCATTACGGAAGCCTTACGTAATTGAGGCTTCTTTTACGTAATGAATATTAACCTTGCGTTACGTAAAGTGTGAAGGTATTACGGAAGCCTTCCGTAACAGTTCTGATTTAACTGTTACGTAAGAAACAACTGTCATTACGGAAGCCTTACGTAATGGATTTGTATTTTACGTAACAGTTCTAAAATTTCATTACGGAAGCTTTACGTAATTGAGACTTCTTTTACGTAATGAATATTAGCATTGCATTACGTAAAGTGTGAAGGTATTACGGAAGGCTTCCGTAACGCTTCTGATTTAACTGTTACGTAAGAAACAACTGTCTTACGGAAGCCTTACGTAATGGATGTGTATTTTACGTAACTGTTCTAAAATGTCATTACGGAAACCTTACGTAATTGAGACTTCTATTATGTAATGAATATTAGCATTGCTGAAAAAATAGTATAAATTATTGAGGCTTCTGAAATGAGTATAAAATAACTAGAGGTATAAAATAGTGCGTGCAGTATAGCATCAATCTACTAATATAGGCTAGCGGATGAGTTGCTATATAATTATGAATTGGGCATGGTTCAATTCCCAACTGAAGCATATTTTACTCAATTTCATATTGATATAATTTTTTTTTTTTGCAAATATTAGGTAATTAAAAGTACGGGTGGCTATATGTTCCGGGCCGATTAAATTGGTTAGAATTAATCCAGTCCGATCCATTGGATATAGTCCGGTCTTGACCCGGTCTGGCTCCAGTTCGGTCTTGATTTTAGATTGACCTTGTGGAGATTTGAGTGGCCTAAGGCCTCAAAGGGTAAGGAGTTGGTTAAGTATCTTTAACGCGAATGAAAGAGTATCTCTAAAGGACGATTCTCTAACCTGCTTACAAGTTGCTATGTCTCCCATATAGTGACGTTTGTATCTTTGAATTAGCTGCTCAGTAGTTCGACGTTCACGCCACATTAAAATGCTATTCTAGATGAACAATAGAAGACTTCAGAAATAAAGTATAAATAAACGAAAACATATATAATTTCAAGCGTGCAGAGACTCACGGTAAATGACCAGGGCATGAACCAATAATCGCTTTCTTTATTGTCCCGATATTCCAGTGTTAACCCAGCAACAACAAGATTAATTACCTACATAATTAATCATTAGAAATTTCCTAAAAAATACCCTTCATTTCCTAAACTACTAAAACTTTACCAGGTGGTTTCCCTTAGGCGTTGATGCTTTTAGAAGTGAGCTTGCATCATCAGAAAGCTCCACAAAATCTTCTTTTGCCTTGAAATCACGAGCCATGTTATCCAATTTATCATACACATTAGTTGAATCTTCATTTGTAGTCATATTCTCTTCACTGATCGTGTGATCTGCACCCGTTCTAACTCCCTCGCATGTCTTCTCATGTGCAATAGCATCATCATTCAACTCGCCTTTTTTTGTACGAACCTGCACCGCCTCATCCTCTATGGTTTTATTTGCAGCTTTGGCTTCCAAGTGGCTTTCAATGCTGGACAATTTTGTAATGATTTGTGACATAGAATCAGACATTTCTTTCTTCAAGTCACCTATTTGTGATTTTGTAGAGTGCATTTCTTGTTGAAATTCATTCCTCAATTGAACTATCTGTGCTGTAACATCCTGTTTCAAATAGAAATATAATAACAAATGTTAAATTTTTTTAAAAAAATATTACACAATTAATACGAATTGACATGTAAATAACTATTGAATGAAATTTTCACAAAATAAGATAAATAAAATGCTTCGTTTTCATCAATTTAATCCATGAAACACTATAACATAGAAAATTATTACTCCAACCTCAATTGTGAAGCAACTAGCACCATCCCTTCCAAATTCCACCTGCATACAAAGAAATTGCAGTAAATATTTCAATCGCTACATATATATTATTTAAAACATCAGGAGAAAACCTAGGTTTCACCTGTATGCTATCAACTCCACCCAAACTAGAAACCTTCTTAACAATCGTCCCAATTGACTTGTCATCCCAGTGGCGTATGCGTGGTAAGGAGCTTGAATGACGAGTCACATTATGCATATTTACGTGCTCTAGGTAAAAAATCTATAAACATAAGATAATCACATTAAATTTTAAATTCTGACAATGCAAACTCTTCTTATTTGGACTAAAACTTATAAGAAAAAAGTTACTACTAACGTACCTCAAGCAATAAAATGCAGCCCGTCACAGATTGTTCTCTTGATGTGCCTTCCAATTTGTTTTGATAGTCTTTTATTCCTTCTAAAAGACCATCGTACACAAATTTTGCCCAATTCAAGTTTCCCACGTCATCAATATTGCCTAATATCCTCAAATAATTATTGGGAACATAAACTGCAGTAGACGGTCTCAAAAGTCTACTCATTGAATATAAAAGAAATTTCCCTCTAAATTCATCACCGACCGTGAGATCTTTCATCATATCTGTTTTTAGATTTGAACATTTAATTTGTCCATAACCCAAATTAAACCTGACCCTCACTTCATCTCCCTCACCAAGATGAGTATCCACATTCATGCCTCCACCATGCAAACCCAATATGGTGACAACATCATCAACACGTAGGGTCAAACGATTACCATGCACGTTTAGTTGACTAGTAGTCACATCAAACCTCATCATAAGTTCCTCACAAAGTTTCAACTTCAACTTATGCTTCTTCAAATGCAATAGCCCTCCAAATCCCATATCTTCAATGACATGCTTTTTGTCGTCGGACAAACTATCTATAAGGCCAGAGAATTCTTGTACGCCACAACGACTGCTCAAATACACCTACATTATAATGTTTTCATTAAGATAATTTTTACCAACATCAAAATCTTAACCACATACAGTAATCTCAAAGAGACCGGTAATAGATGTAATGAATTACCTTTTCTTTTCTTTGTTGGTTTTCATCATTGAGTTCGGAGGAGACACCTTCATCGACCTTGCTCATCTTTAAAGTGGACAAGCAGAAACTACAGTTACAACTTGAATCAAACATGTACGACAATGAGTTAGAGCCCCAAAAAATTGGGTTGCCTTCAAAATGAATAAGGGAAGCAAAGCTACCAATTGTTTCAGAGGACACACGCAGGCACATGAAAGCTACCAATTGCTTATTAAAAAACAAATCAAAGCTATTACCATTTCTTTTTACAATAAAAGCAAAGCTACCAGCTGACCCTTTCTCAACTCGATCTCAACCGAGATCCCCAAACAAAAATAAAATAATAAAAATAAGCAGCCCATGACACAAGAGAATTAAACAGCTGTCATCTCACATCCTGCTCTGGAATTCATTTTCGAAAACCAATAACAATAAAGCGACGAAGAAACTAATGAAATGATCAAACAATTAAACAAAGGGAAAGGGTCGTAGTAGTTAGGGGGGAAGAACAGGTGGAGTGTGGGTGTGCTGGAAAAAGCGAAGCCAGAGAAACAAAAAACAGAGCTGGCTGGATTGGATTGGATTGAATTGGGAGATGGTTTGGTTTCTGCATAAAATTTGGAACCATGGCTGTCTGCAAAAAACAGGGAATTGAAGCTGAGATTGAGGATACCGACCTCTTCTTCTTCTTCTTCTGTGCGGAGGAAAGGTTTGTGGTTTGGGGAGGAAGACAGATCGAGTGACAGAAGGAGGAGAAAGTGGAACGAAAACCCTAAACTATTGTGAAAATCGGCGCCGCTCAGCCTCTCCTTCCCTCTCTCGATTTCGACTGTTCATCTGAAAAATGGAAGTGAGAAACAGAAATCCAATCCGTTCTCCCTCTCAATCGACTAAAATCGCCCTCCACCGGCGAGATTGAAGACGCCCGGCGATATTGAAGGCGCCCTGTAGAAACCGACACCACGGGTTCTCCAGCCGCAGCGAGAAGAAGTGTGAGGCGAACGTCGATTCAATGGAGGACGAAAATCAGAACTGAAATCGGACACTTGATTGAGATCGAAGATCAGAACTGAAATCGGAGAAGAAGGTTCTGGAGAAGTATGCGATTTATGGTACCGTACCGTCGATACGATCTTGGCTTCCGTGGCGCCGGAGATGATCCGGCAGAGGTCGTGTACCTGTCTGCACCGACGGTTCCGATCAGTCCTGTGGGGTGCCGGGTGTCGTCGTATAAGGGGGAGGCTGTGGTTGCGGCGGCAGACAAGGGATCCCGGCGGATTAAGCACTATTGGATTGGAAAACCTAATTTTAGGATAAACAAAATTCACCGACTCCTAATTGGCATGGGAACACGGTACGGTTGCATTCTCAGGCGAGATTTTCGGCGGCCAGCCGTAACCGGTACAGCCGGTTTCCCCATCAGCGTGTTTTTTTTTTTTAATTCTCATCAATGGCTGTAATGTTCTATTTTCAATTTTAATGGCCCAGATTTGTGCAAGAAAAAAATAAGTTACCTAACTTACAAAAAACACAAGGTACTGTAGGAGGTCCCTATTTATTAATATCGTTCATCATTACATAACGAATTAAAATTAACATCAAATCAGGAGATGGTTGACAGTCCAAACCTTCTGGAGAAGTTGAAGGGGGAGAGGACTCCAGATGGGTCTCTGGCAGCCAAACCAAAGGCCGGCACCGGATGCTCCTTCTCCGGCTGATTCGCAACCATTTTTCTTTGTTTTTCTCGAACGGGATTTGAACTGAACTCGACGGAGATGTAGATCGAATCGGAGATATCTTTCCTGCTATCTCTCTCTGAGTGTGGACGATTTGGGCATTGGAGGCTGTGCGAGTGCGGGTTTATATAGAGGGTAGAAGAACGTAGACCGTAGTGCGTGAGTTGGTGGTTGGGAATGGGCCGAAGCCGAACGTTGGATCGGCTGCTTTGTCTTAGTGTGTGTTGTGTTGTGTGTGTGGAAACTGGAAAGTACTCTTGGCAATAACGGTAGCCAGTAGCCACCTAATGGCATCAGTCATCTTGTTGTTTGTGATGACATCTTCGCTTAGGTAATCAAAAGGTGAGGTGGCCAACTTGATTACCCAAAAAGAAAATGATAGCTCAGGTCAACATTCTCGTTTGACCAAAATACTGGGTGGTGTGTCAGGTGTGGACAAGTAAAGTAACCGCAACACTTTCTTTGTTTTGTTTGGCCCACTCTTTGAGAAAGCTGTATGAACGGTAATGGGCCTTTTTTCCAGAATGGTCGGGGATAAAAGACGGTTAAGTCATTAAGTGTCCAGAATATGCACCACTCCCGTCTATTGTGTGGGTAAGATTTGCAGTTAATTTTCCTCCCAAAAGAGAAAATTGCACTTATTAGCGTATATTTGCGACTTTGAGAAAGAGAGAAATTATATTCCATTTATGACGGCGATGAGATTTCTGATTTTAGACATGAGAGTCAGGTCGAGTTGGTAATTTTTTAGATTTCAGGTTACGAGTCGGGTCATGTTGAGTTGGTTGATTTCGAGTTAAATATTGACCCAACTTATTCAGTTTCGGGTTGGGTTACAGGTAGTTTCGAGTTATGAACGCTCTCAAAAATAGTATCAAATATGCTTCATATTTTTTTAAGAATACAAATATTCACATATATATGCATGGAAATACTTTACATAACATATGTCAATTAACATATGAAATGAAATACAAATTGCACAAATAGTAAAAAAAAAAAAAAAAATAATCACAAGAGTAATGCTACTACAAGAAACATATGATATTTGATTATCCTTCAATTCCAAACATATCTTTCATATCCTTGTGAATTTTTTCAAGCATCTCACTAATATATGAGTGATTTTATCATTTTGGGAGTTACATATGAAATCGAACGGATCTAGCTGGCGCCCTTTTAAACTCCATCCCAACTCCTAACTTAATTGATTTCTTTCGCCCCAAGAATTTCTAGTAGTTTAATGGATGTGTTCGCTACAATTATCGGAGCTATATCAGAACTTTCATATTTTTTTTGTATCGTTTTTTTTTTTGTCAAAAGATATCATATATTGATCCAAAAAATAGACATTTACATCCCGGAAACTAGCCAGGCCTGAAAATCAAAGAAGCGACTCATAGTCGGATACAAGGAAAGTGTTTTTCTAGCTACCGAATGAGCTACCCTATTGTTCTCCCGACCTACAAAATGCACACTAAAACCAGGCTGGGTACGTAAAAAATGACCTATCTCTTCTAGGACAGCACCCAACCGGTTGTCTCTTGTGCCGGCTTGATTAATTTTGTCAATAATCACCTTCGCGTCCCCTTCAAACCGGACCTCTAACAAGCCACACTCCACACACCAAATCATTGCCTCCCTAAGCACAAGCAATTCCACCACTGCAGGCTCATCCAACTGCGGAAACTGAACCCCCCTTGCCAGAAGGAGCGTCCGCGCCGGGTCAAGTACTACCATCCAACCAGCCGAATGCGACCAACCCTTAGTAGCCCCATCCCACATGCAAACCAAGCGGGAATCCTCCACTTGAGTAGTTGATTGAATCGACAGAATCATCACCTTAGGAGCCTGATCTGCTGGCAAGCCCACCCATTCCTCATATTGTTGGTTGAATTGTCGCATGAGCGCCGGGATCCCAAACTTTTTGCCTTCAAAGATAACCAAATTACGAGACCGCCAAATCCGCCAAAGGATGGCAACAACCGCCATCACCAAGGTCGGCTGATGGATCAGCACCAACAGACGTTTGATGAATAATGAAAAAGTGTGCCAAGGCAAACCCTCCCCCAAGTAATCCATCCCTTAATAATCCCAGAGAGCCCACGCAACTGGACAATAAAGGAGCAGGTGTACCATCGTCTCCGGGCCATCCAACCAAACTGGACACCTAGGCAGCACATGAACCTTTTTCTCAATAAGCACCTGACTCGCTATGACACAACTCCTAACAATGGCCAAGTGTAACCAATGAAAGGGGCTGCAGTATAGTGGCTCAAGTAATAAATATCGAATTCACGGGTCTCTAGAGTTACTATTACTCAGCTTCAGTTCATTATCTAGCAAACCGGATTAAGATGGAAGAACTAAAACTACTCTAACAAACTACAGTTAAAGTTAATCTAATTACAGGTTGGGAACTCACTTAGGTATGATTCCCCCTAACCACTAGCCAGATTAATGATTGATGATCTCTAACTTGTTTCACTTTCATTCACAATGCGGAGAATCCTTTACTAGACCTTGAGTCTCGATTAAAGGAACAAGGCCCTCTTGAGTCAATTGCCTAGAGGGGCGTATCCTTCTCTAGAACAACCGATCAAGGCATTTTGAACTAGATTCCCTCTATCGAATGAGGTTCTCAATCGATACAAAGCATTGAATCAAATCTCGACTAAAGCAATCGATCCAATACTATCAATCTATGGTGCTCTGTTGACCTAATCAGGTATTCGCTCTCATAGGATCAAAGTAGAATCAATAATCTCGACTAAAGCATAATTGAATCATGAAAACATGCATAGATTGAATATGAACTCAAGATTATCAAGTAAGAGTACTCATACAATCACCCAATCAAACAAACATAGCTAGGGTTCCTCAAAACCTAAGTGAAGGGAAGTTACTCCATAGAGAAGAGAGAGACTGCAGTAAGAATCTTCAGATGATCAGTCTTCAAGTCCGGGCTTGTTCCTCGAGCTACCAAGGCAAAGAAATCCTCCAATTCCACTCCAAGAATGCCCTCAAATCTCCCTCTCTCTCTTTGGTTCGTCTCTTAGGTGTTTGCAGGGGCGGACCCAGGAGGGTTTAGGGGTGTCCCCGGACACCCCTAAATTTTGGGAAAACGATTATTCAATCCCGGTGATAATTTACGTATGGACAAAAAAAATATAATTGATAGTGAGGGACACCCCTTAAATTTGAAAAAATGATTATCCTACTGTCATTTGTGTATAGGAATATAAGTGGTAGGTTGGATAATTCAAAACTAGAACACTATTATTATTAATAAACTTAATTTCCGTTGAGCTAAACTCATTTGTTGTTCGATTTTGAACAATGTGTAATAGTAAAATGGCATTCCCTATCTCTAATTATTTTAAAAACCTAACAATTAAACTAATTTCAAAGTACCCTTAATTTGTATTGATTTTATGATTACGAAAAGTGTTGAAAGATTCTTTCAGCTTTGGGTTACATCAAGAACAAGTTTACAAATCGAATATGCGATAAGTTCGTGAATGATTGTCTAGTAGTGTGTATAGAGACAATTTTTTTAACACTATAGACACCAAGTGTATTCTACAATTATTTTCGAATATGAAAACACATCATGGATTTTTTTAACCTGTACGAGTAAGGTATTTTCATATTTACAATTTTATTTTTTTTATTTTTTTATTTTTTAAAAGAGGACACCCCTATGAAAAATTTCTGGGTCCGCCACTGGGTGTTTGGGATCCAAAAACCCAGCTCTCCCTCTCCTTTGGCTAGAATTTGGGTTAAAAACACGATTCTGGGCAAAACACGGTCGAGGGCACGGCCGTGCTTTGGTTTTGCCCGCCCGTGTTTTGCCCCCGTGTTAAAAACACGCCCGTGCGCGTCGGCCAAAACACGATCGTGCCTAATTATGGGCACGGCCGTGTTTTGATTTAGGCGCGCCCGTGTTTTTACTGCCGAACCTGTTCCCCTATATTCAATGCTTCGTTTCTCCCTCGTCCGGACTCCGAATCAGCCGCCGTTTGATCCCAGACGCTCGTAGTCTCGTCCTCTTTCTTTTCATGTCAAGCTTGCATGATTCTTTGTCCATAAAGTGAGGTAGAAATTCATTCTTCTTCAGGTCATGCCCGAGTTTCTTCTCCATAATCGCCAATTGATCTCTGATTGACTTGAAACTTGCGCCTATGCTTCACTTTATGTGCTAGGACATGAAATGTGACAAAGGAACACAACCTAGCGTAAAATAGGCCAAAGACGCGATAATTAAAGCTCAAACGATCAAGAAACATGTGCAAATATCGAGTCATCAAATCCCCCCACACTTAACCGTTTGCTTGTCCCCAAGCAAACCTAACTCAAACCAATGCAGCTCTCCAGACCTCTATAGCAACAAACAACCCCGATCGTCGGTAGAGGACTTTCTAGATCATAAAGCAGCTTACGAGGTCAACTGGTCTTCTAAGACGTCCCCTATCTTTCTCAATGCGAGTACTAGACTCAAGCCAGGATCATGAGAAGAAGTAGAAGTAAGACAGTCAGTTCATGGATCAAGGGACTCACACCATTCACAACCAAGGACTCGTTGTACCAGGGTGCTCTTTCACTTTGTTTCACCGTTGGAACCCCTTTTCACTTTCATTTTACTTTTCTTTTTTTGTTTCTTTTCATTCACTTGGCTGGGGTTCCAACTGTAGTCTTTTGCACGATCGACTCTTATTAGTCGAGCAAGAGCAATTTCTGTACGTCTGGCGCTCGCCAGAGTACTTCTTTTAACTCCTTTTCCTCAACTCGTGTGGAGGGTAAATGAAATTAAGGGGGGTCGGAAGCTCTATCCGTGCCCTTAAAAACACATCCTCAAGTAGGCAAACCGTTCAACGGGTGGAAGTTTTACTTGTAGTAGAGACAGCTTAGCTTCACCTTGTAGGAGTACCCCACTAAGGATCACTAAAATCTCTTCCAAAACCCGATTTTTTGTAATGAACGGTGCCACACACGTTGGGCTTACCCCATGTTTAAGATTTCAATGATTTCGACATGGAGGACCAACTGCTTTTCATTTCTCACATGAGCACCCTGTTCGATACACGAGTCATAACACAATCCAAACAGAGTCCACATTACCACATGAATTCAACGGTCTTAGCTCCACTAATTCACAAAATCAACTGACACAGCAAAGAGCTAGATAGGAAAAATCTTATACTTCAACATCCTCCATAGTGCTACACTACCTCCCTAGGTTGCACATTACTATAGAGACTGTCGATTCAAAGCATACTGAGCAGGCAATTTGCAAGGAAACACGTACTTGGAGCCCTCAAATTTAAAAATTTGGACAGTGGACTAGGCTCCAAGCACACAAACAGCCAAACATTCACCCGCATACATAATCGAACACCCCCCCACACTTAAGCACGACATTGTCCTCAATGGAGGAAAGATAAGGAGGATAGAACGAAGTTACCAGATCCAGGGTGAATGATGGTGGACGGGGCTGGCGGTGTATTCCAGAAGGAGAGAGTGGTCAGAACACAAACACCACACAAAATCTCACAAAGGTTGAGTTATTAACTCTAAAATCAAATAACAAAACTGACTCAACCGAGGAGAAAAAGAGAAAGAAATGCAAACCGACTGGTTGGGTTGCCTCCCAACAAGCGCTTCTTTCACGTCGTGAGCCGGACGGTAGCTCCTAAGTTTCGGTCCACCCTAAAACCTCCTTGAAGTTGAGGTTCTCGTCAATGAGGTGGAGTCTCAAGTCACGAGAATGTGGTATGACAGGTGATGAAGGCTCATGCACTTGATGCAGATGAAGTCTCCACCCTCGAGACCTCTTCTTCTCTTCTCTTGTCTCATTGCCCCAAACCAGATATGACAGCATCGATTGGCCACCATCGCGTCCACCAAGAGGAACCGATGTCGATGTGGCCTTGGTTTGCCAAAGAGACACTGCAAATGGGTCCTTGCTAAGCAGTTTCTCGAAGTTTGGTGGTGATATTACTTGCAACTCATGGCCGGTGCAAGCCTCTTCCACCTTAACTCCGTCCTCAGCCTGGACGCCAATTGCTTCTTCAACCTCCCTTTCTTCTTCATGTGGTATCACCCCTGGGAAATGATCAAGAACTCCTTCTGCTTCACTTTTGTCATCCTCCACAACTTCTTTCTGCACCCTTTCTTGCTCTTCTTCTTCTAGCACGGATTGGAGAGCAAGTTGCCAAGCAATTTCTTTCATGAGATCTTCTTGCATCTCCTCACTCAAGCCCGCCTCTTCAAAGCTCAGTTTGGGATGTGGGAAGGTGTGGTCGGCTACGACAGGACATTCCTGATCATGATCATCACGGGAGCTCTCCGTGACAACTTCAGTGTGCTCCACAATGTCCTTGTAGCCTTCTTCCTCCTCCTCCTCTTCTAGTATGGTAGCAGAAGGGTGATTTGGAGCAGGTTGTGCACAAGATCGCTCAAGATCATCGACGCTCTTCTTAAGGCTCAGGAGGATCTCCTCTGTTTCATGAAAGGCCTGGGTACAAAGATCCATCTTGACCCATGATCTCTCACTGTCTCTAGCAAACTGCTCCATGAGAAGCCTCAATTCATAGTTTGGATCTGGCTGTGGAGTGTAGCATGGCTCTGCAGAATGGCCCGTGAAGGCCGCCATGGGTAACTCCAGCGCCGATGGCCCTTCTGGTTGTGGGAGAAATTCTTCTTGGTAATGAGGTTGTTCTTGATATGCCCAGGGGTCCGGTTGTTCTCCGTAGTAAGGGGGTTGGTATTGGAACCCGAATACATAGTCTTCTCCTCCTTGATTGCTCCAGGGAGTCTTGTGGTAATACCACTCGGATGGTGGTGGATACCCCCAATGATTGGAGAAGCCATGAGGATCCATGATTCAAATCTGCACCAACAGAAACAAAAACACCCAAGTGAAAAGCAAGGGTGGAAAAGAAAAGAAAAACGCTAAAGTAACAAACTTCTGCCTTTCCTAATAATCTAGAAAGTCCCCGGCAACGGCGCCAAAAACTTGACTCGCTATGACACAACTCCCAACAATGGCCAAGTGTAACCAATGAAAGGGACTGCAGTATAATGGCTCAAGTAATAAATATCGAATCCACGGGTCTCTAGAGTTACTATTACTCAGCTTCAGTTCATTATCTAGCAAACCAGATTAAGATGGAAGAACTAAAACTACTCTAACAAACTACAGTTAAAGTTAATCTAACTACAGGTTGGGAACTCACTTAGGTATGATTCCCCCTAGCCACTAGCCAGATTAATGATTGATGATCTCTAACCTGTTTCACTTTCATTCACAATGCGGAGAATCCTTGACTAGACCTTGAGTCTCGATTAAAGGAACAAGGCCCTCTTGAGTCAATTGCCTAGAGGGGCGTATCCTTCTCTAGAACAACCGATCAAGGCGTTTTGAACTAGATTCCCTCTATCGAATGAGGTTCTCAATCGATACAAAGCATTGAATCAAACCTCGACTAAAGCAATCGATCCAATACTATCAATCTATGGTGCTCTGGTGACCTAATCAGGTATTCGCTCTCATAGGATCAAAGCAGAATCAATAATCTCGACTAAAGCATAATTGAATCATGAAAACATGCATAGATTGAATATGAACTCAAGATTATCAAGTAAGAGTACTCATACAATCACCCAATCAAACAAACATAGCTAGGGTTCCTCAAAACCTAAGCGAAGGGAAGTTACTCCATAGAGAAGAGAGAGACTGCAGTAAGAATCTTCAGATGATTAGTCTTCAAGTCCGGGCTTGTTCCTCGAGCTTCCAAGGCAAAGAAATCCTCCAATTCCACTCCAAGAATGCCCTCCCTCAAATCGCCCTCTCTTTGGTTCGTCCCTTGGGTGTTTGGGATCCAAAAACCCAGCTCTCCCTCTCCTTTGGCTCGAATTTGGGTTAAAAAACACGATTCTGGGCAAAACACGGTCGAGGGCACGGCCGTGCTTTGGTTTTGCCCGCCCGTGTTTTGCCCCCGTGTTAAAAACACGCCCGCGCGCATCGGCCAAAACACGGTCGTGCCTAAATATGGGAAAAAATCCAAAAGTACCACTTTTTTAAAAAAAAATTCCAAAAATACCACCCAACCCCAAAAAATTCCAAAAATACCACCCTTTTTCAAAAACCGTCACCCCACCCAGCGGTTTGGTCGAAAACCGCTTGTCGGGGGCGCGGTTTTGGACCAAACCGCGGGCCTAGGGGGTGGTTATTAAAAAAACAAATTTTGGACCAAACCGCTAGGTGGGGTGGCGGTTTGGCCCAAAACTGCCACCCCAACCAGCGGTTTGGTAAAAAAAAAAAATTTCCGACCAACTCCTAACTTCGGTCGAAACTTCGAACGAACGTAACTTTGCACTCGTGTATCCGATCGTAGCGATTTTTTTTTCATTTCGCATAACTTTTCAAGATCTACAACTTTTACAAGGATAAAATTTTCAAAACAGGAACTATTTGTGGATATACGGAACCTTGAGAATAACTTACCTTTACTTTTCAGAAATCCATGTACATTTTGAAATTATGATTATATTAAAAATTGTAGATCTTGAAAAGTTATGCGGAATAAAAAAAATTCATGACATTCGGATTTTGGAGCACAAAGTTATGGCCGCCCAAAGTTTGACGAAATAAAAAAAAGGTCGTTCGGGGTGGCAAATTACGTTTTTTCGAGACGAAGACGGGACCCAACTCTTTGTGACTTGCAAGATCTCAAAAAGTTATTCGGATTCAAAAAATGGAGGCAGCAAACTTTTTGAGATCTTGCAAGCCGCAAACCGCCGGGTCTCGCCTTTCGTCAAACTTTGGGCGGCCATAACTTTGTGCTCCAAACTCCGAATGTTATGAACTTTTTTTTTATTCCGCATAACTTTTCAAGATCTACAACTTTTTATAATCATAATTTCAAAATGTACATGGATTTCGGAAAAGTAAAGGTAAAGTTATTCTCAAGGTCCCGTATATCCACAAATAGTTCCTGTTTTGAAAATTTCATCCTAGTAAAAGTTGTAGATCTTGAAAAGTTATGCGAAATGAAAAAAAAATCGCTATGATCGGATATCCGAGTGCAAAGTTACGTTCGTTTGAAGTTTCGACCGAAGTTAGGAGTTGGTCGGAAAAAAAAAAAATTGGACCAAACCGATGGTTGGGGTGGCGGTTTTGGGCCAAACCGCCACCCCACCCAGCGGGTTGGTCCAATTTTTTTTTTTTTTTTTTTGTATAACCGCCCCTAGGCCCGCGGTTTGGTCCAAAACCGCGCCCCCGACAAGCGGTTTTCGACCAAATCGCTGGGTGGGGTGGCGGTTTTTGAAAAAGGGTGGTATTTTTGGAATTTTTTGGGGTTGGGTGGTATTTTTGGAATGTTTTTTTTTAAACAGTGGTACTTTTGGATTTTTTCCTTAAATATGGGCATGGCCGTGTTTTCATTTAGGCGCGCCCGTGTTTTTACTGCCGAACCTGTTCCCCTATATTCAATGCTTCGTTTCTCCCTCGTCCGGACTCCGAATCAGTCGCCATTTGATCCCAGACGCTCGTAGTCTCGTCCTCTTTCTTTTCATGACAAGCTTGCATGATTCTTTGTCCATAAAGTGAGGTAGAAATTCATTCTTCTTCAGGTCATGCCCGAGTTTCTTCTCCCTAATCGCCAATTGATCTCTGATTGACTTGAAACTTGCGCCTATGCTTCACTTTATGTGCTAGGACCTGAAATGTGACAAAGGAACACAACCTAGCGTAAAATAGGCCAAAGACGCGATAATTAAAGCTCAAACGATCAAGAAACACAGGGAAAAACATGTGCAAATATCGAGTCATCAACACCTCAGTAGTTGGAAGAACCCGATTAAGAATTTGCCAGACAAAGACCTTCAGCTTCAGGGGGATCTTAGCCTCTCACACCCTAATCCAACTCGGCTTATCCATCCAACTAGCCGAGGATCGCCACCCACCCCTCCTCCTTTCCAGCTCAACAGCCAAATGGTAAGCCGACTTTACCGTGAAAACCCCATCCGCCGTGCAATGCCAGATAAGCTTATCAGTCACATTTTGACGCGGGAGAGGAATAGCCTTAATGACCCTGCAGCTAGGCGGGTCAAACCATTGACTGAGCTTTTCATTATATCACCATCCTTCCCCTTCACAAATCACCTCCGGCACCAAGGGATCACCCCCCTCAAGCAAGATCCACGGATTATAACAAAGGGGATCAAGTTGGTACCCCGGAATCCAGTTAGAATGGAGGAGAGAGGCCGATTGGCCATTACCAACCTGCCATCTTAAACCCATCTCCAATAACTGTCGTCCGCGCAGGATACTCTGCCACCCCCAAGAAGGATGAGACCTAGCCGTCGCCGTAAGGAATGACCCTTGAGGGAAATACTTTCCTTTATAAACCTAGGCGAGGAGGGACTGAGGCTCATTTAGAATACGCCAGCCTATCTTAGCCAGTAGAGCTTGGTTGAAATGCTCAAATTGGCGAAATCCCATCCCCCATCATGCTTACTCCTGCACATATTACGCCAGAACACATATTTTTTTTTTTATCGTTAAAATCTACGTTTCTCACAAATTTTGGACACAGATATGCCAGCCGACACATCTCCGTACTTCTTGGATCTGTCTCTTAGTTTTATCATTGATTCATTGTAGCTAATAAAGTTTTACCTAATTTAGCAGCTTAATCTAGGGTTAGAATTATGGATATGTACTAATAAAAATTTTCCTAATGTATTTGTATATTTATTGAAATTCTATAATATCCCTATTTTTTACCTTTCGCTTCTTCAATTTTTCTTACTTTTTTCATTTCAATTTTTTAAAAGAATTTTTATGTACTTTTGCTAACTAGGAATGGTAAACTTGTACAATCTCAGACTCAGAGGCATCTGATTTGTATGTACATTTGCTAACTAGGAATAGTAAAATTATACAATCTCACAGGCATCCAACTGATTTCGAACCAATTTTATCAAGACATTGTACAATCTCCCTCGTTATACATTGAAAACATAGTGTATATAGGACTAAGATGAACCATCAAACTACGAAGAGACAAAAAAAAAAAAACAATTTCACTCTTATCCCAGATGCAATTTTGAAACCCAACCATGGATATTAATATGACAAAGGTATTATCACGCCATGACTATGAACTTTTAATGTTGTGAAATGTACTTCTCATGATAGCAACTTTTTCCGAACTTAAAACCGGCCTACCAAACAATGTAGCATTACAAAATTTGATAAAAATTTGACTAATTTCCGGTGATTACAAATTTATCATCCAAAACGGCCCCAACAATTTTCCTGACCATAGATTCAGTTAAGTAGGTAACCAAATTAATCGATAAACTAATTATTTTATCCCCTTGGACGGCTCCAATTGATTCCTTGGCTGGATGGAACCAGCTGATTCTTCTTCTTCTTCCAACCCCCATTCTGGAGTTAATCTGAAAGATGTCTTTTTTTTTTTTTTTTTTGTCTTTTCTTCTCAGTTCCTTGGATTTTATTCGTGTGCGTGGTGGTAATAGTCCGCAAAATAGGGTTAATGCCACATTTGGTCACTGTGATTACTAAATTGTGTCATGTTTAGTTACTAGAAAAAATTAATATCAAATGTAGTCACTGTAATTACTGAAACAGGTCACATTTAGTCACTCTCCGTTAGTCTCCATCCAACTCCATTAATGGAGTCCGTTATGTGCTGACTTGGCTAACGGAAACGCCTAGTCAACACCATTTTGGACCGAAAATGGTCAAACCTGACCCGCCACGTCACTAAACCCGCCACGTCATACACCCAACCCAACCCATTAACCTAACTCGACCTAGAACCAAACCCTAGCCCACTTAACAAAACAAAATTGGAAAATCAATCGGTTAGTGGCCATCTCAGACCAAAACCCTTTCTCCTTCCTCACTAAAAGGTTAACCTAAGCTCCGCTACTTTCTCAAATCAATTCCCCCACCAAAAAAATCCTCAAATTCGTCGAAACCCGGAATCCCTAGATCGCGAAGCCACTCACATCCTCGCGATCCTCCTCCTCACTGCGCTCGCCGCCGCCGCCGCGCCGCTCGGCAGGTGGCGCCCGATCGACCTGAGGGCCTCAAGGATCCGGAAGTGATGGATGCCACGAAGTTCGCCGTCAAGCAGCACAACGAGAAGGAGGGGGAGAAGATGAAGCTGGTGAGGGCGGAGTCCGGCGCTACCAGGTCATCCGCGGGAAGAACTAAAAGCTGGAGCTGACGGTCTCTGGCGCTGTAGATGCCAACGGGTTGTCCAAGTATTAGGCGATCGTCTGGGTGCAGCCCGGCGCCGTGAAGAGGCTCACGTCGTTCAAGAAGGTGACGTGAGCTAGCATGCTCGAATCTCGATCGATCTCCCTGGATTTCTCTGGCTTTTCGTGTTCGGATGATGCGATTGTATATTAAGGTAATGGGGAAGGAATTGCGATGTGGTGGTTACATGAGATGTATCTGTGTGCGTGTTTGCATTACCGGAAATACGAAGGGAAGAAAAAAGCTCTATTGCTGTTGGTGCTATTCGAGATCTGTTTGTTCTCCCGGAAAACTGGTTTTTGGAACTTTCTCGAGAAAGGGTTTTGGTCTGAAATGGCGACTGACCGACTTTCAAATTTTATTTTATTAAGTGAGTTAGGTTTTGGTTCTGGGTCGAGTTGGATTAATGGGTTGGGTTGGGTGTATTACATGGCGGGTTTAGTGATGTGGCGGGTCGGGTTTTACCATTTTCGGTCCAAAATGGTGCTGATTAGGCGTTTCCGTTAGCCACATCAGCACATAACGGACTCCATTAACGGAGTTGGATGGAGACTAACGGAGAGTGACTAAATGTGACCTGTTTCGGTAATTATAGTGACCAAATTTGATATTAATTTTTTCTAGTGACTAAACATAACACAATTTAGTAATCACAGTGAACAAATGTGGCATTAACCCCCGCAAAATATTATATCTTTTTTTCCGGTGGGAATCTAGTTCCGATCTCATTCAGTCATTTGTGTGGTGAAAGAAGGATCATCTATCAAAGCTAAAGCAATCTATCTCTATACAATAAATAAAAGCCGAATAGAAAAACTGCAGGCCCCATTTCAAATTTCCTGGATGGAGAGCGTTTGTGGGAGGATAGTTTGGGAAAGGTGGGTTTTTTTCTCTACCTCTTCTGCGCGGTCGTACATGACAGTTCCAAATATAAACCGGGTTTAAACGTGGCCTCAACTTGAACGGGCCCAAAAACTAATTCGGCCCAGTAACACACAACTACCCCACGTCGTGCAAAGCTTCCCACCGGCCACCAGTCTGTCTCGCCTCACAGGTGGTTATCTCCTCCCCTCGCACCTCCCCTCATGTACAAGGATTCTTCAAACTGTACGAACTACGAACATCACGTTCAATCTTCCTCACCTCAAACCTACTCCCTCGATCGTCGAAAGAACACTAACAGTTGGGGTATTGCTTCTTCAATTGCAGGAGCAACAACTATTCTTGCGGGGCGGTCATGAAGCAATCCCACCGGTTGTGGTGATCCGAACTTCCTGCCTCTGATTGCTGAAATAGTTGTGGGTAGAGGTACGTCACTCATAAAGGTAATTCCTTCCTGCTGTGAAACCTGTATTGGGTTTCCTGTTCTTGCTATCGTAGCAAAGTTTCCTAATCTATGTTTTGTTCTTCACTGGCTTGCTAATGACGGTAGGCATTGATTGTTTTGTTCTCAGTGGAAGGAGAATCACCTCAAATGGACAGCGTGATCTCGACCAAGTTGCTGGACGGATTATTGTTGCCCCTTGATTGATTAGGTGGCGGGCATCATCAATTGCTTCTTCTTTATGGGTGCTCCTTCAGCTGCGTTAGAGTTTTGTTGACGCCAGAGACTTAGTCGTTCTGTTTGAGCTCCTTCATTAGTTCCCTCCCTCTTCTTCTACCACGATGAACGACCTCTTAACGGTAATAAATTTTGCAACTTCCGATCATGTTAAACAATGTTTTTGTTTGCGAATTTATGGTTGGTTGCCGGTGCATTTTTTTTATTCTTAAGTGAAGGAGGAGGAGGAAGAAGAGATGGTGGTAGGAGAGTGATTTTTCCTTTCAAAAACCTTCTCATTCTGCTCTTATATTCTAATTTTCCACCAGGCTCTATTTCGTCCATTTGCTTACCGAATGTGTGTGTCATAGTGTTTCTATGTTGCAAATCTCTTTCGCTTTAGTAAGGATGGTTGTCAATTATGTTTGGTGGGTTGCTGAGCCCCTATTGTAAATTATGGTTGTCAATTATGATGCCGCTATATGTATAAAGTATGCATGTCTGCCAAGTCTGTTATTTATGTATCTCCCAACTCTTTCTAGCTTCACCTATTTGTGACTTCCATCTGCTTCTATTGACATTCAAAAGTTATTTATTGCTGTCTGCAGGTTTGTTATGAAGCTTAAATTATTTTTCTCGGATTTTGCCGAATGGTTTATGTCAAGCCTCAGAATGTTAGCATGAATTCGGGGTTCCATGTTTATTTCAAGTGCTCTCTCTGGTCTCTGCACTAATATTTCGTCTGGGTAACAATGCTCTGGAATCCTCTTCTCATACCTTAAGGGGACTATTTCAATACATCTGATTATATTTATATGAAGTAATTTATTATATTTAGATGAGTCCGAATACTGTATTTAAACGTGAGTCTCATAATGGTTGTACGCTCACAAAGGACCAAACTTTTTCTTCCTCCTCAGGTCAATGATTTGTGTTTTTCTTATTCTTCAGGTACAAGGGTTAGAAGTATGCACGTGACTGCATCACTCCAGAAACGGGTCCTGGATTCGTCGCATCCGTGTATGTATAGTGGCATCTATGAGATTGTAGTTAGTGTTGCAATAGCAATACAATAGTTCACTAAATTTTATCAATCTCAGGAAAATGTCAGGCATTATTTTACGATCCAGAAGATGAGGGGCATCGCTTTCTCCTATCTGCAAAGGAAGAAGCAATGTTCGAAAAGGGTGTGGATGAATACATACTCCATTCACATTTTATGTTTTATCATTAAATATATAATGTAAAATTTGTGGTTAATTGTAATATGTAGAACAAGATGAGTTGAAAGGTGAACTGAATGCGCTATCCAGATCCCTGTCACAACTAGCACGGCAGCGGAGACATGTCATTTTAAAAGGGAAAAGAAGTCGTAGGTCATTCAATGTCCGGGATAAACATATGCAGCAATTTAGTGGTCGGTGTTTGTTGTTACTTTATAATCTAAAATGCAATTATATTCGACTAATTTTCAGTGTATTTCTAATGTCTTAGGTCTTGTGCGGTTGGAGACTGAGTTTGTTAATCTATTGACTAAACGGAATAGACTGTACTGGCGTATTCATTTGACACAGAAGCGTCGACGTCAAGCCATCTTCAAAAATCGGTCCAATCACAGTATGTGTTGTATATGGGCAAATCTCCGAGTTTGATTACGTTATTTCTATGTATTTTCTTTGAATTGCACATTTTTTTCATATGTTGTAGATAAATATAATATGACTATCAATTGTTTTATTTTTTGCATTATGTATTTATTTAAGGTTCAATGTATATTTGGCATGATCAAACCGCAAACATATAATATTTGTTTGTTCATTGTAATTGTTGTAGCACAATTTATCATCGTAGTGTTTTCCATTTTAGTATTTGTGTGCATTAGCATTTGGGATCTCAATATTTCTTACATTAGCTTTTTTTTTCTTACTGTTTTGAAAAAGAATGTCTATTAATTACTTTTTCTGTAGGTATATCATGTTTAAATTATACGAGGGAGTGTAATTAATTATGTACTCCCATTTTAGGGGAAGTTTTTGTATAATTGTTCTTATCTTATATAGCCTGGTTCTCATACTAATTTATGTGGAGTATACTTTATCAATTTTTATTTCGTATATGGACCTTTTCTAATATGTATCATCATGATATTCTCATGATGCCATAAGTTACGCTTTTGACTAAATATTTATACTGTTATAGGTATTTCAATAATTGAGTGTTTCAATATTGGAGCTCCCTCATGTAGATGTCAACATTGTGGTGCTGTATTTTGCCGTTATGAGAGCACTTTGGCCACACGGAATGATTTGTTTCCTTCATTTCCAATATGTTGTAAGCATGGTAAGGTGAAACTTCCTAACCGTAGAGATCCTCCTCAATTTATCAAGACTTTATTGGAAGGTGATACTGCTGAGAGCCGTCATTTTCGTGCAAACAGTCGAGGTTATAATGCTGTATTTTGTTTTATTTCCATCGGCGGAAAAGTGAATCACTCCATTAATGATGGGAAAGGTGTCTATGTGTATTCTATTGGAGGGAAAATTTATCATCGAATTGGCAGTTTGGTTCCTCCAGAAGGCGTTAGTCCAAAATTTGCACAATTATATATTCATGACTCGGATAATGAAGTGCAGAATCGCTTGGACTTTTACTCATCTGATCCTGATAGGAATCCCTTACGGGCATCTATTGTTCAAGGTCTTCAATAAATGTTTGATGCCACTAATGTTCTGGTACGTACTTTTCGTTCTGCAAGAGATAAGATAGGCCAATATGGTGTTGATGAACTGCAGGTTAAATTATTGTCCAAGCGGGAGGCTAATAGTAGGGAATATGATTTGCCCTCTGCAAATGAGACTGCAGCGTTGATTGTAGATGAAACTGGGGATGAAACATTCTCCCCTGATATAATAGTTCAGCATTGTACATCTCAGATAGAAAGAATAAGCACGTACCATCCCAGTCTAATGGCTTTGCAATATCCAATTTTATTTCCATATGAAGAAGATGGGTGGCACCCAAGTATTAGTTATGCTCAGAATACATATGGGAAAAGTGGTTTGGAGAAAATAGTAACACAATGTGAGTATTATAGCTATCGTCTTCAAACAAGGTGTGGTGAATCAAATTCTTTGTTGCTATCTGCAAAATTGTTTCAACAATATGTCGTTAATGCATATACTCTAATTGAGGCTGAATGTTTGGATTGGATGCGTAACAATCAGTCCAAGTTGAGAGGCCACCATTACCAAGGGTTGGTAGAATCTTATTTGCGTGGTGATAGTGATCTGAAGTTATCTGGAAAGCCGGTTATTCTAGCTGCTACCCACACTGGAAGTCCAAGATACAAATATGAAAATTATCAAGATTCTATGGCCATTTGCAAATGGATTGGATATCCAGATTTGTTTATCACCTTCACCTGTAATGCCAAGTGGCCTAAGATTCAGCTTATGGTTGATTTGATTAGGGACTTCACTGGCCAGGATCCTAATCGTGCCGATGTTATAGCAAGAGTTTTCAAGATTAAACTGGATGAATTCATGACGGAGATCAAGGATGAAGAAATTTTTGGAAAAATACGTGCATGTATGTATCCTGCTTATAATATCTTATATGTTCTACTCTTTCTTTATTAACAATGTGATTAATTTTTCTAATTATTGTTGGTAAATTTTAACAGATGTTTTGGCAATTGAATGGCAAAAACGTGGACTCCCTCACGCACACCTACTCCTATTTCTTGCGGCTGAGAATAAGCCTCATGGACCTTCTGACATTGATTCTATAATATGTGCTGAAATCCCAAATCCTGGTCTGGATCCTGAATTGTATACAATAGTCACGACTTCTATGATGCATGGACCATGCGGTGCCTTACGTCCCAACAATTCATGCATGAAGAATGGTAAATGTACTAAACATTACCCAAAGCAATTTTGCAGTCAGACTATAATCGATGATAACGATTTTGCCAAATACCGTCGGCACAATAATGGTAGGACATTCAATTGTGGAGGTGTGGAACTTGACAATCGATGGGTTGTCCGTATAATCGATACTTGCTACTACGGTTTGGAGCTCATATCAATGTTGAATTTTGCAACAAAACAAGGTTGGTGATTATTTCATATATTTCTACTACCTTTTCTAATTTATACAATTTTTTTGCTTACAATATATTTATACAGTCATATATGGTATGACACTCATTCAGGATTGCACAAATATGTCCATGTCTAACTTTGTTACACATGTTCCAACGATATAACTTGGGAGTTAGGTGTTTATTACTATATATTTTTTGTATTTTCTATAAACATGTAATGTATAAAGGTCATACTATATGGTTTTGTATTTTTAGGGCTGTGAAATATTTGTTTATGTATATCAACAAACCTGAGGATCGTGCACTGGCAACATTGGCTGCACAAGAACAAATATCTACTATTGACAGTGGCTCTTCTCCAAAGAAAGTTATCAAAATTGATGAAATGAAAGCCTTCATGGATGCTCGGTATATAACTTCTGGTGAAGCGTGTTGGCGAATCTTTAGGTTTGATATTTACAATCAGTCTCCCTCAGTGTTACGTATGTCTTATCATTTGCCTGGAGAAAATATAGTATACTCCAATCCGAAATCCGGTGTGCAAGATGTTCTTGACTCCAATGTGAAAACAATGTTGTTGGCTTGGATGGATCTTAATGCTAAGTCAAGTGAAGCTCAAAAATATACCTTTGCAGAGCTTCCACAATATTATGTATGGAAACAGAACGATAAAAAGTGGCAGAAGCGGAAGAAAGGGATGTTCATTGCACGATTGTATTACTGCTACCCATCTGCACAAGACAGGTACTATCTGCGTATGTTGTTGCATGTCATGAAGGGTGCTTCCAGTTATGAGGATATTAGAACTGTCAATGGTGTTATCCATCCGACATTTCAGAAAGCATGTTATGCACGGGGTTTGCTTGCTGCTGATTAAGAATGGAATGATTGCTTGAAAGAAGTTTCCTTTTGGGCAATAGGATATAAACTTTGAAAACTCTTTGTTAGTATTCTTATTCATTGTCAAGTGGCTGATGTCCAATCTTTCTGGGATAAGAATTGGATAGTACTTAGCGATGATATGTTGTACTCCAGGAGAAAACAGCTCAACCTTCCACAATTGAACTTGGATGATGATAAAATTAAAGAGCTGTGTCTACTTTCAATTGATGAGTTATTGCATAAGTATTCAAAGACTCTCGCTGATTTTCCAGGATTGCCAATTCCTAATCAGTGTATGGCATCAGTTGATATGAACAGGTTAGTTGCAGAAAAGATGTGTCGTACCTCCAATGACTTTGATTGTGTAGCGGATGATGTGTATGCGAAGTTGAATGTTGAACAGAGTTTGGCTTTTGACAAGATCCTACACTCTGTGAATACGGGGGGAGGTAAATGTTTCTTTGTAGACGGTTATGGAGGTACTGGGAAAACATTTTGTGGCGAGCAATTTGTATGAAATTGAGGCAAGAAGGAAAAATTGTGTTGTGTGTGGCATCATCTGGTATTGCTGCTTTGCTAATGGTGGGAGGTAGGACAGCACATTCAAGATTCTGCATCCCTATCAGTTGTGATTCTAAGTCAACATGCCACATTGAACAAGGTTCAGACTTAGCATATTTGATTAAATCTACTTCTCTAATTATATGGGATGAAGCAACCATGGCCCATAAGCATAGTATAGATGCTTTAGACAAGACATTAAGGGATATCCTAAATATAAAAAATGTTGATTCTGAGAACATGGTGTTTGGGGGTATGACAGTGGTTTTTGGAGGTGATTTTCGTCAAACGCTGCCAATCATTGCCAAAGGTACGAGGACTGATATTGTAAATGCGTCTATTAAACGGTCATATTTATGGCGGTTAATGATTGTTTTGAAGTTAACCCAGAATATGCGTTTAGCCCAAGGTAATGATATGGTCGGTTCAAGTCTTGAGATTGAGTCATTTAGCTATTGGCTTTTGGAGATTGGTGAAGGAAGACATAGTAATATTTTTGGTGAATCAATTATCTCTATTCCAGCTGAAATATGTGTGGAACGAAAGTCAGATCCTATTTCTGATATTGTGGCTGCAGTCTATCTTGATTTACTGACAAGACACAATGATGACACTTATTTGGTTGAGCGGGCTATCCTAGCACCACACCATGACACTATTTCAATGGTTAACAATTATGTGTTAGGTATGTTTCCTGGAGAGGAGGTTACCTATTTCGGCTCTGATTCAATTGAGATTGATGCTAAGGATACACATGTCGTTGAGGGTGACTATAAAATGAAATTTTTGAATTATCTCAGGATTGGCAATTTTCCTGAATATGAGTTAAAATTGAAGGTTGGCTGCCCCGTTATTCTCCTTCGAAATATGGATCAAAGCACAAGTCTTTGTAATGGAACTAGAATGGTTGTCAAGCGGTTGGGAAAATGGTTTATTGAGGTAAAAATTCTAACTGGCACACATATTGGGGATACAGTTTTCTTGCCGCGTTTATCGCTCTCTACTCATTACAAGAGCTTGAACTTCACACTGATACGAAGACAGTTTCAAAATAAAAAAATCATTTGCAATGACTATTAATAATAGCCAAGGCCAGACATTGAACCATGTAGGACTTTGCTTGCAAAAGCAGGTGTTTTCTCACGGTCAACTTTATGTTGCAATGTCCCGTGTTACATCAAAAAGTGGTCGAGTTCTGATTCAGAGGGTCGGCCTTTGAAAACGATGCAAAACATAGTCTTCACAGAGATCTTTGACTGAACCTTGGTACTGCAATGTTCAAGGTATGTCACATTATTTACAAACCACATCTATCAACCTTATTTCACAAAGTTCATATTTATTTTCTACCATATGAAAAATTTATATATTTCCTACTAACCTTAACATTTTTCCAAATCGGTTCGTGCAAGCAGGACGTTTCCAAGGCAATATCCTTTATCAATGATGGAGATGCATTACAAAACATGAAGGCAAGGCCAACCATGCACTTGGAATAAGTAGATGGGCATGCAACATATTTATCTTTCTTTAACAACTCAATTTTTATTTGTAACTTTTTGTTTGCGGCCCTTGCCTCTACTTCCCTTTAGAACTCTTTGCTGAAACTTACAATTCTGTTACGAATTATTATATACTCCTACTCAGTGGCGGATCCAGAAATTTTACATAGGGGTGTCCTTTCTTAAAAATTAAATTAAATTAAACATTAAACAATTATTAAATAAAAAATATTTTATTTTTACAAAATACAACAAAGCACATGAAGTGTTAGTATTTTGGAAAAATTGTAAAATACAATCGTTATCTAACAACTCTCGATAAATCCTACCGGAACAAGGGGACTAGAGGAGTCCTTGATTGGATTTAATCGTTAGCTATTGAAAATAATTGGAGATAAGAAATAGCTTTTTACTATTATATTTTAATTTAAAATATGAGATTACGCCATTACGGTGATTTTAACTGTATCACATGATTTACACATGGTTTAACTACAATTTTAGCGCAAAATGTCCTAATGCTAATTTTTTCTCTACAACCTTCAAAAATGGTTTTCAAAATAGTATACTAAGCAGCAGATGATTAATCAGGCTGGCATAGTCTGCTAATTTGGATTAATTAAGGATGATGTTTTCCCCAAAAAATGATCACCTCATTTCATGGAGCTGGAATTATGTGATATGTGGTGGTTTTCAATCATGCTGGGTTTGTTTTGCTTACCCTTTCTTCCTAAGTGAAGCATGTTGATATCTATTTCTTCCAGCTCCATGTCTTTCTCTACCCAGGTTTTGCTTTCGCTTTCATGTAGTAAGATACTTAATCAATTTGTGAAGAGCCGGACGTTCAATTCCGAACATCCCATTGTGAACAGCCACCAAAAGATGGATGGACATTAGACCAGTGGTGCGCAAGGGATTTCAATAAAACAATGGGCCCGGTTACCAATCTAATGGTTGTATTAGACAAAGCCCGTTACAATTGGTCCCTTTTCAACAAGACTATATATAATGGGCCGCCTGCCTGGAATTGTTAATTAGGGGAAGCCTAATTTTATAAGAAAGTAAAGACCAAACTAGCAAGAAACCCTCTTGAGCAGCAACCGTCCATTTTCCTATCCTTTCGATTCAGCCGTTTTTGTAGGGAGCATTTTCCCCACTCTTCTACACCGCCGGTGATGTCTCGGACGGTTACTCCCTGTTATCGACGCGACAACCACTTACCAAGTAGAAATGATGACGTGGGGATCTATAAGTTCATAGAAAACGGTTAACATGTAGATTCGTCAGACTCCCTACCTTTTTCTTCTCCTTCTCCCAATATAATTACCCACCCACTCTTTTTTTTTCCACCAGCCGAACCAAAATGCCTCCTCTCACTATTGCTCAGCTTTCTACTGATCAAAAAGACCTCAAGCTATGTGTTTGTGTCTCGAGGAAATGGATTCCTTACAATTCTAAAAACGATTCTGTCATCTGTTTGGAATTCGTTTTTATAGATGCGGAGGTAATGTTCTGCTCTAATCCCATTTATGCTTGGTACTTTTCCAGTTCTTCAGTGATTGAGATTTTGTTATGCCTTTGTAGGGAAATTATATCTGGGTGCGTGTCCCAAAAGATAAGATGAAGGAATTTGAAGATCGAGTCCAAGAGCAAAGGTTCTATGAGTTTGCCAATTTTTCTGTGAAGCTGACACAAAAGAACTACCGTTCAATTGGTAATCACCTGATGATCGACTTCACTGACGATACTACTGTCCGTCCAATAGAGGACATTCCCGGAACCCCTGCTTACAAATTTAGATTTATGGAAACATCAGATCTTCCTGACCTTACTGATCGCATTCATGATCTCATGGGTGAGTACTAACTGGTTTAATTTCGTTTGTCCCTTTTGCCATTAATATTGTAAATGAATTTCTTGATTCCCTTTGCTGCAGACGTTGCTGGTCACTTGGTGAAATGTTTACCTACTAAAATTCCAAAATCATCTTCAAACATGAATCCACGCAGGGATATGATGATCAAGTTGTCAGAGTAAAGTTTCCTATCCCAATCAATTCCTCACGCTGTTTTTTGTGTTTCTAAATGATGCTGCTATTTTTTCCATCACAACCTGAATACCCATAGTTTGTGAAATGCAGTGGCCACATCATCAAGGTTTCCTTGTGGTGAAGAGTAATAGCTCAGCTGAATAGTATTGTTAGGCCGACAGAAAACTCGACTGTTGTTGTCGTGGCTACATCTCTCTTTGTGAGAACGTGGAATAGTAAGGCGTAATTTTGATTCCTTTTTTGTTTATTTTCATACACTGCAACCAATCTCCTGTGTTCTTATCAACACCAAATTGTCCATCATTCAAGTCTGTCTTGATATTTTACAACATTTTCACTTTCTAAACTGAATGCTTTGCATAGGAATTCTACTTATCATCATCGAGTGCCACTAGATTGTATGCCAATCTGGAAATTCCAGAAGTTGCTGCTTTACAAAAACAGTATTGCAAAAATAAATCCAAAATTACTTATGTTCGTAAGTGTATTATATTTTCTATGGCCTAAATATCATTAAATTTTTTGTTAGTCTTCCTCGGAACGATGCACCACAGCTCCTTGATCTTGAGTCAGTTCAGGCTGTCCCTACTGTTACCATTGAAGAATTGTCTCAACTCAGATCTGGCAAGAAAGACCAGGTCAGTACGCAACCCATATCCAAACTTAATCAATTCCTTTACATATTTGCATTCATTTAATTGATCAAATTTGTCTCCACTACCCGTGACTGTTGCACAGCGAACTTTCGAATTGGATTGCACCGTTTCTAAGGTCAAAGACAACTGGTTTTACAATGGCTCTGCATTTCCAAAATGCCGCAAGTTGGTTCAAGAAGAAGAAGATGGATTATTTTGTGGAAAATGCAAAACAACTTCCAAAGAAGCCGTGAAACGGTATGTGATCTTAATAAAAATGCCTTATAATGATGTTCATTCTTCTCTAGATAGTATAAGATGTTTTTGTTTAGGAGATACAGAACTATAAGGTTTTGTAAACAATTGCCAACAAGGCACCATGAGTTCGATGTCTTTCTTTTGGACATATTACCGAACTCAAATTCTCCCACCAGAGGCTTCCAATAGCTTCATTTATTTGTATTTTTAGAATAACAGTTATATCCTAATTATTTTCAAACCATTTGCCGTAGAACTAACTTTTGAACAAACATATGGCACTGTTATACGTTGGTTGTTACGGAAATTGGTTGCACACAAACCCTTAGTCAACCAACTTCCACAAAGTTTAAGTCAAAAGTTTGTATGCATTATTTGATGTTGTATTTTCACGTTCCTGGTAGGTTTCGAATAGTCATAGCTGTTTTCGACACCACGCTTCAACTGAACTGGTGTTGCTGGATCACACGGCATCCACCCACTTTAACATTTCAGCCCAACAACTTTTCACTGACATGCAAGATGATGTTACCACCCCTCATCCAACATTACTTGAGCTGGAAGGTCAAAACTTAAAGCTGCATATACGAATTAGTGACTATGACTATTCGAACCCTTCCAGTAGGCTTACTGTAATGAATATTCTAGAGGCTAGAAAAACTTTGACAACTGATCCATCTATTTCCATGGAAAATGAGGTACGTATATTATAAACCAATACTTATTTGATTATATATGATTTATTTGTTATACTTATCCTATATCCTTCCCAAATTTCTTAGTTTTGTGAGTTACTGGTTCCTTCACAGGCTCATATCGCAAGCGCTCATTCCTCCTGTCTCTCTATGAACACCAGTGACTCCCCCCCCCCCATATCACCAACACAACTGCAATCTCAGACCTGTTCAAGTGATGTCCAACCTAATAGAGAATGTATGGCTAAGGGAACACCTACTACTCATTCCAAACGAAAGCATGATGCGATAGTTACCTCAGACGAGGAGTAACTGTTGGTTCAACACTGTCCTACCATCGTCCAAGCTTGCCAACTTTCAGTTTCCTGTTATTTTCTTCCAGCCAATAATTATGGACAATGTCAACCATGGAACAGACATAGCCTTTTTATTTTCCAATTTCCTTCTACATAGGGACAAGGTAGGAGAAGCAAGTCTCAACATACAAATTTATGATGGTTGGGTGCTTAATTAGGTGTAGACAATTATTATTGTCATATGACGCTAAGTTTTAGGTTTGGATTCTTTTTCTCCAAATTTGACTCCTTCGTGTTATTACAGTTGTCCTTGAAGTTAACATGTATGACTGTGCAACCACAGATTTAGTTAAAGAGATACTTTCTCAATTGGGTTTTTCGTATAGTATTTCATATGAATCGATATATTGCATCCTTATATTAGCATTAATGCCATACTGCAACCAAGTAGGGAATGGAATGTGTGCAATCTCTTATAGCGTGTATTGTAGTGTTGGTAGGATGATTACACCTAAAATGCTTTCGGGATACTTGTATGTGAGGGATTTTGAGGAAACACATGGTTTTCATGTAATTATGAGATACTAAACACACAAAGAAACCTATTTTTGTGATCCTGATAAGTGCCAAATCCAACTCGACATGTGTTCTGTACAAACCACATTTCAATCATTTAAATGATCTTTCAAATAATAAATGTGGGTAAAGGAACAGAGAAGCTGAATTAGGGTTGCCTATGCTACCTTCTCAAGCTTCCAACCTCCATGAGATGAAATACTCTGCATAGAATACTTTAGTTAATGTACAGTACATGAACAATAAGGAGGGATGATTCCTAGAACAAATCACTTATATTTTAAACCCCAATAAAAAGCCTAGCAATAGAAGACTTCAGCTCATGTAGAGTACGTCAGAGTTCAGTAGGGATGGGGCCTGGAACCAATAACTTCTAGGGGTGGGCAACAGGACGGGATTGGGTACCCGTCCCGTTTGAAACGGGTACCCAATCCCATTTGGAGAGTAAACTCCATCCCATGTCCCAAACCCATACAGGTTAACGGGTACACATTACCTGTACGGGACGGATAACGGGTACCCGCGGGAACCCATAATTAAAAAATAAAAAAAGCCATCCAAACTAATGTGAATTAAGAAACAGAATACACCAAAATAATAATAATAATGCCTTCCTTCTATTTTACCTCTCTGCCGCATACACTAATCCAATCTTCCATTACATAAACAGACAAAACAATTTCCTTCTCATACAAAAGCAAACCCTAATTTTAACAGGGGAAAAGAACATTAATTATCATGCTTGTCAGGTTATTAATTAGTGGAAAGCAGTCATTTAATCATTAGATAGATTTTTATAAAAAAAAAAAACTCAGCAGATTAATTCTTTCGATGGCCACCCCACCCCCATAAGCCCAGCCCATGAATTATTTGTTATGGGCTGCAGTCTCTTTGCTTCACCCACTTACCTATGAGCATTATTTTAAACAAATAACTGCTGATTCCTGTCTATTTCACCACTTCTCTACCACGTCCATCTTCCAAACACGATCCCACTTTCTATTTCCACGTTTTCCACTCCATGTTCTGTTTGCAATTAATATATAGCCTTGATCACACAGTAAAACCACAATTGCGAGGTCTCACTCAACAAACTTGAATGTAATGGCTTTCGCTTCTGTAAGAGACCTTAAGCTCCATGATAATTCTTCTACACTTCGGGTTCGTCTCTTACGTATATGGGCGTCGCTCACACCATTAGGAGATTCCATTTCACATGCGAATATGCTTTTCATTGACAAGGATGTAAGTTCCACGGTATTGCGTTTAATGTTTATAATTTTTTTTATTTAAAGGATTCTTTGATGCATTCTTATTCTTTTATAGGGTGTTGATATCGAGGCAATAGTTCGTCAACCCCATGTTTCACATTTCCTTCGATGTTTTCGTGAAGGTTGGATTTATATCCTCTCCCATTTTGTTGTGGAGAATCATCTTTGCAGTCACTGTGTTGTCCTCAGTGATCTGCGACTATGTTTTATAGCCAATACCGGTGTTCAAAGATTGAATGATGAAGCTTATGATATCCCAGAGCTCAGCTTCCGTTTTTTGTCACTTGACAACTTTCGAATGGCATTTCGCAATCGGCATCTTCTTCCTGGTATTTATTATTTACCTTTAACCAATAAACATCAATTTCTTTTCACTATATAGTTATTGGCTAAAATTTTTTGAGATCTCTGTAGATTTGGCCGGTAGGGTAGTAGCGTGCCACCCCACGAATGTTGTATTTCCAGGACTTCCATTCAGGAGCAAAAAGATACGCCTTCAATTGTTAGAGTGCGTTTTCTTTTGGATCAATAATATTGCGCATCTTGGTCTGTACATGTACTAATTCTTACTTTCACTTAACAACTAGGGGTTGTGTTGTCAATGTCTTCTTTTGGGATAACATGATCAATGAATTTGAGAACTTGCTTTCCACTGCTGGTGTGTTTGGGCAAGTTTTGTCAATCACCTCACTCTTTATCCAGCATGACGAAGGTACAAATTATTGAATTCATAATTAAAAGTGTTCGTATTAACTTTTTTGGCCAATATAAGTTTTTTGATGCCCCACTCGAATCGAATTTTGGTTTGTAAATTTAGAAAATTGACGTACACACCATCATACATTTCCCCCAAAATGCTATGGCCCATTTATTCTTTTAAAAATACTAAATGTTGCTTCCTTTTCCCTTTCCATACTTTGAGATCATAATTTCCTGCTTCATTTTAATAAGTTTATTATTTGAATTTTTGTTATGCAAATTTGAACATTTGTTACATTATTTGATAGGAGAGTATGTGTTTACTACGTCCCCAGCTACAAAGATATATGTTGACCTTCATTATTCTCAGATTCACCGCCTCTTAGACCAGTAAGTTCAATTATCTAATAATTTAACCATTTCAACATTCCAACTGTCCTTTCTTACACATTCACTTTCTATTCTTTCTTTTATTCGACATCCATGTTAACAAGAATTATTTCATCACCCATCTCACATATCCCCAAGCCAGAGAATTTAGTGACATCTGTTATGCAATAGACCTTCTTGAACTGCGACTGGACATCAACAACATGGTAATAAACTCTTCTAACACTAACCATACTTTTAATACCTATGATTTCTATCAATATCATAATTTACTTACGTTTTTCACTTACAATATTCTACATTAACCCATCCTTAGGAACAAGTCTATCTTTGTGTTGGAGATGTGACCAAGATGGTGACTTCACAGTGTCCTGTTACAAACTCAACTGTCATTCATATAACAATTGTAGATGTTAGTGGTGATGTTGCTGTCATATTTACCTCACGACACCTTAGGCGAATTGCTTCAGCTATCCTCCCATCCGATGATCTGTTGCATGCGGATTTCAACTCTATTCTCCACTCTCTGGAAGGTCGGCGTTATGAATTGCTGGTCAAAGTTGGACCATGGAACCCTGTTCTGCAGTATTGTGACATGGTGTTGCTTAAATTATTCCCGGCGGTTAATTAGTATTAGTGGAGTATCGTGTTTTTCATTCCTTTTTATCTTTTGGACTTTTGGTCATCCCTACATACTCAAGACCAGTACTATGCATCCACTTTCTTAATTAATGGTTATTCTATTACCTCGACTTTTTATATAACAGGTCTCACATTTAGCATTGCGTAAAATATAATATGTATTTATTATATAATGTATGCTTATATTACATAACAGATTTAATAGGTCATTACGGAAGTCTTACGTAATGGGCGATCCTTTTACGCAACGTGATAAGTCCCTACGAAACCCTTCTTAATGCTTTTGATTTTAAAATATACGTAAGAAATAACTATCATTCCGTAACCTTTATGTAATGGATGTGTATTTTACATAACCATTATAACAAGTCAATAAGTGATTACATGCATTTAGGTTACCACTGTTTTGATAATTAACGATCTAAATTAATTTTAGTATTTTTACGATATAAATTCATGTGATTTACCTAAATTGAAATTATTTCCAAATTAATTTTGGAGATTCGATCAAGTTTATTATGGCTTACAAATTAATTCGAATGGTTTTTTTACCATTTGATTTTCATGCGAATATATCAATATAAAATAGATTTGAAAGGAATTGGACTGTTGTATATGCCTATTATTTTGATAAAGTTAGACCTGCGAAGCTGCACCATTTGTCTCTATTCAATATCATGCATGCCACCTCAGCTTTAGATAATTGAAGTTATTAAAAGTCAATTGCAGTTATGGGCATTTTCATTTGTTTCTCGTGTAGGTTTGAGGTTTGGTTTTCTTTTCATTTCATTCGTTTTCTTTGTGCCTTTTTGTAGTTGGTTTGGTTGTGAGTTGTTGTGGGCTTTTTGTTCTTTGGGACTTGTCTTTCATCCTTCCTGGACTTTGGTCCAAACTCTGTAACACTCTCCTATTTCGTAATGAAATTAGGTTTCGTCAAAAAAAAAAATAGAGTTCGCGAATTAGGGGCGACCTACTGAAAATTCGCGCTTTTGCGCTTTGGTGCGGGATCGCGGGCATTAAGATCACGAATTAGGTGATCTGATTTTTTCCTATTGATTTTTATTACTTAAAAGATTTTAGCTCTGTCCCCCCACTGAATTTTGGTTCACCTAAAAATTTCCCCCCACCCCTGAAATCCTGCCGGCCGAGTCCAATCTCGGAAACCGCCGGATACTTGAGCCGCAGCTGCTTTCACTCATACCCAGGCTTGATCCAGGCTTTGTTAGGCTTTGTGATGGAGATGGGACAAGAAAATGAAAGCAATGGGCCTTTCTCTACATTAATATTCAAATAAGAAAGCCCAAAAACCACATGGGCCTCTATCTACAGGCCATTACAAACCTAAACCTTAGCCGCTGCACCCATATAAAACACCCCTACATCCGTGTGTGTATATATAAAAAATAAAAATAAAAATTGGATCCACTACCAAATTTTATACCATTTATCCCACTTTCCACACACACGTACTCCACTACATGCGGCCAAGTGAATCACGTTCAAGTGTGGAACCACTTTCTCTCTTTTATATAATGGAGATACCTGTTACAATTTTCGTGTACTACTTCCCAAACAAAACACTTCGGCTCCAATCATCGTGCGAATTGCATTCAATATGGCGGGCCTACCTCAATTCAATCAGTAAGTACTGCTCATGCATCCAACGAATACTACATAATGTAATTTCGATTCTTTTTCACTACGTAGTGCCAAAATTTACAGTCCAATATATAGGCTTCCCCATGGTTTTATTGCTAATCTGCAATATGATGATGCTGTTGAAATTTGTGAGCATGCCGACACCATCGATCTCATTATGTTCCAAGTGGATGTCGCAAATCAGGTAACTAAACGAATAAATTTCTTTTTAATCGTACGCCTTTTGTGGCATGCTGCATTTTCTTGATATTTGAGCTAAGGTTCAACTAATAATTCTTGAAAAAATAGTACCAAGTGTATTTTCACCTATGTTTTAGAAATCCACCGCACTACTCGGTTGGAGCGACAGTATTGAATATCAGACTCTAAATGGTAGGTGGGTTTAAACGGTATAAAACAATAATTGAATCACAGTCAAACCATAATTTTTATACAGAATATCTTATTACTGACATTTTGTTTAAGAAAAATACTGACTTATTTTTGTACAACCTCCGATACAATTTCACAATTATTAATTTTAACCGGCCAAACAAAATACAATGAGAAAATTCTCGAGAACTTGCAAATTGGACAAACACGTGTCTTTTAAAAAAATAAAGCACGTACTCACCAAATAAAATAAAGCATCTAAAAGAAAATAATAAAATATATAAAAATTGGCCGCTTTTGTTGCAAATGCGAAAAAAGAAAAACGAAAAATGAAATTCCGCAACATGCGGTAAAGAGTTTTTGAAGAAAACCCTTTATAGTATTTAGAGAGAAGAGAATATATTTGAAGGCAAGCACTTGGGCCAGTCAAGACAGTCGAGACCTATTTAGTCTCACATGTCTTTAATATCTACGACCCACTAGCCTTTTGTAAAAGCTTGTAATTTGTTATTGTGAGCCTTTTACATTATCATCGGCCCAATCCATAGGAGAAGAGCTCATTCTCATGTACCCAAACCCTAGGGATAGCTGCCGCCCCATTTTCATTGTAGTCGAGAGCCACTTCCCAGTAGTTGTCCAAATGCTCTACTCCGTCATTTCAATCAACCCCATTATCAACTTACACAACCGTATCTTTCTTCCTCCCCTTAACGCCAGCAATCATCATTGATTTGGAGAAATGATTTGGAGCTGGGAACTCCCAAATTCTCATCATTCCAGGAGAATGCAACTACTATCCTCAACCACAACTTATCCCCAACATACTTCTCAGCTTACAGCAAGTATCCTACTACAGTATCCGATGGTCGGAATCACTTACAGTAAGTTTCCACCAGCCTCCAATCAGCACCAACATCTCACACATACCTACGCTAACCCATCGGAGAAGTAGCTTCAAATTACTGGCATGGTGTTGTCGTGCCAATTTCTGATTTAGTTCAGCTAGAGTATTGAGGAAGCTTTATATCCCTACAAGAATAGCAGCTCGGTACTTGAAGCTCGAGCGCTTTGCTGCCTCTTCGAGCCGTTTCTTCAACTCGGCCGTTTAAGGTAATTCCAAAACTTTTCTCTCACTCGCAGTTAGTTGTAAGGGAATTGTATTTCGTATGTAAATTCGAATTTTGATAATGTTGGAAGAAATTGACCCCGTCGTCCAATGGTCAGGTAATGTGTTCCTGGGTTGGGTCATAACAGCATATTTTAAACCATTTTGGTTAATTTTTTTAACTAATTCCAGAGGTGGATTTATTGTAAACAAATAATTGAAAGAATTAACCGTTCAAATTTTGAGCCAGTACTCCACTTCCCCCAATTCTCGCGCGAGCTAGATAACCACCTCCCCCTCTCAATTTAAAAGAGAATTAGTTAAGGTAACTTTCATTTATATAGCCGAAGGAAACATCCTTCCTCCGTTCCAACTCTGGCACTCACTTTAGCAATCCAATATCGCAATCATGTCTGTTAATCCTCTTCCCGTTCTTCATGTTCAAAATGAAACCTGGGTGTTGCGGCTGCGTCTGCTGAGGTTATGGGGGAAGCTGTATCATACCGGGGATTCACTTCAACAAGTTAATCTCTTATTCATTAACAACCAGGTCTGTGTATTATTCCTTCTGGCCTCTTTCTCAGTAACAGTTGTACAAACATTAATTCATTTTCCTTAACTATGCAGGGTCAGTTGGTTGAAGCCATCATTCGGCGAGCACATTTAAATTGATTTCTGTCAAGTCTTCATGAGGGCCGTGTTTATGGAGTAATGTTGTTTTACATTGAAGAGAACAACTCTATTCATCGAGTGGCAGAAGCGGATTTTCGTTTTTCATTTCGTGCGGAAACCCTGTTGTATGTCATGGAGGACACGGGTGATATTGAGAAATTTAGTTTCCGTTTCCTTGCTGTCAGGGACATCCCTTATGTATTTGAGAATCAAACTTATCTGCCGGGTATGAGCTTTAAAACAATAGCTTCCTCAAATAAATGCATTTTGGTTACACCCTACATCTTAATGCACGGTTCTTTGGATTGGTTTTTCTAGATTTAGTTGGAACCATTTTTGGATTTGAACCTGTTCAGGTTCTCTACCCAGGTTTACCGGTTCGGAAGAAGCGGATCACGCTCCTACTGTCAGAGTCCGTAAAATGGTTCTTTTGTTTATGCTCATTCTGAAAACAACGGTTATTTCTATCTTACCAACTTCTGTTTGTTTTCTTTAGTGGAGAGATAGCTTATGTTTTTTTGTCGGACTCGGCAATACCAAGTTTTGAAGAAGTTGTTTCTGACGCCGGAGCTTTGGGGCAGATCGCGGTCTTCACATCACTATTCATCGAGCAAAACGAAGGTGCGAAAATTTTCTGCCTTTTTCTTACTAGAAAGATACTAACCTTTTTTGTGGTCATGTGAGAAATAATGAATATTTTCATAGTTTGCGTCCATTGAGTATCTAATTTGTATGCATTTGGTTATCATGTCCTTGAGAATGGTAACCTTTTTCGTGATGGAGTAGATGTTGCCCTTTGTTTCGTTTGACAATGACTAAGTTCATAATACGGAGTCATTTACAAAACAGAATTTTATTATCCAATTAGCACAATTAATTAAATTTTTGTTTACTCATTTAGGACAGTAAAACTTTGTTTGAAGATACATGTTAATAAGATAAGCAGTATCTTCCGTATTTATTTTCTCACTTCAATTCTGGTCATCATGTTTTGTAAATTAATAACAGTTCTTATCACTGTAATTTTATTTACTCATGTGTTTGTGGTTTTATTGTTAAATGGATGTTAGGAGGTTATTCGTTTTCTTCCTCACGAGCAACTAAAATGTATCTCAACATCCACTGCCTCACTTGCATCCTTTGTTAAACCAGTAAGCTTCACAAACCTCTATCTTTGCAACTTTAATTTCTAATGTGTGGGGTATCTATTGATAGTGGTAATTCTGGTTAATTTATTATCAGGGAAGATGGACCCCAATTTGGATCTAACTATATTGTTGGACCATTGCTATACGAGGAAGCTCTCGCCATATCTGAGCACACCACGGTTCCACAGCTTAATATGATAAAGTTCAGTCTGTATAGTACGGTAAGTCACTCAAACTCAACTAAACACCTTTAAAACACAGTCATTACCAATTCAACATTTGCTTCATTTTGGTTATCAATAACACATGTGTTTGTTTTAGGGGAAGGTATACATCATGACGGGAAAACTAAAAGCCATTGGAATTTCAACTTCGGCGCACTCTATGGTCAGTTTTGTGCATTTTACCATCAATGATGTAACTGAGGAGCTGGAAGTTGTGTTTCCCTCTGTCAACCTTAGACGCATTGTTGGTGATGTGGTTGCGGAGACAGATATCGATTGGGACACTAACATCATCGCCATTCTCAACTGCATTCATTCGAAGTATTACCAGTTTGTCATTGAAGTTGGAGCGTGGAACCGCATGGTCCGTCACTGTGATTTGGTTTTGCTGAAGATGTTCCCTGCTGCCTTTTAAGGATGGAGTGCTTTTAATCGATTCCTCGACTGTGTTCTAGAATATCAACCACACTCAAACATTTAATAGGAAGTGGTTGGCTAGGCATTTCTCTTCATTCAGCTCTATTTACTACTTCCACCATACTTTTTTACTATTATTTTTGATGATCAGATTGTTGGAGCTTAGCCTTTTAGTTTCATGGTTTGGTTTTAAAGCACCCAGTATGTAAGAGATTAGTTGTAACTGATTTCCGCAGCTTTGTTTATAATGGAGAATCACTTATTATTTAGATTGGTTTGCTGCTGTTTTACAAGATGGTAGTTAAGCTGATAGGGTGTCAGAACTTATGTCTTATCTGTAACCATTTCCCCTAAGCTTAATTTAAAATACATTAATTATTTTCTGCATCTGAAACGGTAGTTATTGTTCCATCAAATGCTAACGAACCAACTTTCTTTGAGTTTTCAATTCTGATACTTACTTTTTAGATATCTTCAAAGCTATTTTACAAAGTAATTATCAGAGAGTCTTTGGCAAATGCTTTTCAGTCATCCTTTCATTTTTGGTTGGACTACTTCAATTTGTTTTGTTGGATGCGTATCACTATTAAGGGTATCTATTCTCATCTCCTTTAGTCAAGAAAATTGGTTAACCCGCTATCTATTGCTCAATAGTCAATACCTTGAATCAGCCAAGCACTCCTCCATCCCATTACAAAAACCAAAAAATGTAAACTCCTATCAATCATCGTACCGGATAAGTTAGCATTATGTCATTTTGTTCTAAAATTGTAATTGACCCGTGGTTAACTTATTTCATTCAGCTAAAAGCACTTACCAATTTGAAAAAAGCTTTGGGGTTTTCTATTGGACCGACATTTTAGTACAATCGTAGTTCAATCGTTATTAAATCAGACTTCACAAGTTGCTCAAGTCCGAGCCTAGATTTATGCTCACAAAAAATTCAAAATTGTCAAACCAGACGAAAGGCCATACCATAGAATTACCATGAGGTTATTTTTTGCTAAAATCTAAGTTCACCCGTGGCTAAATCAAGCATAAAACATTTGTCCAACTCAAGGATCGATTTACGTTAAGAAAAATAAAAAATTGTCAAAACGTATCTAAGATCATACAGGGAAAGTTAGTATTAGAGTATTTTGTGTCAAAATTGTAGTTCAACCATGGTTAAAATCAGGCTTCATACATTGCTCCAACCTAATACTCGGTGTATGTTCATAAAAATCCCAAAAAATGTAAAAATATACCATGGTCTTACCAGAAAGTTAGCTTTATGGTATTTTTTGGAAAAAAGAATCATGTGAAATTATGGTGAAATTAGGCGTCACAAATTGTTCCAATCCGAGAGTCGATCTATGTACATAAAAAATCAAAACTGTAAAACCATACTGAAGATCGTACAAAAAAAAATTAACATTACGGCAGACTGTGCTAAACTCATAGTTCAACTGTGGTTAAAGTTTTCCATACATCTAAAATCACATACTGATTTAGATTCCGTTAAGAGTTTTTCAATTGAATCATCAGTAAGGTCCAATCACAGTTCACTCAGACAGTTGTGTGTGTTGTCAAAACAACATACTTCAAACGTGGTTAAAGCAAGTTTGACCTTTTGGTCCGGCCCGAGTCTCGATTTATGTTCAGAAAAATCGAAAATTGTAAAACCATACATAAGGTTGCATTACACTGCTTTCTGCTAAAATCATAGTTCATGTCGTTAAAATCAAGATTGACACTTTGTTCCAATCCGATCCTCGGCTATTGGCAAAAAAATTATAAATTGTTAAATCACACTGACGGTCATCTCGAAAAAGTTGAGATTACGCCATTACGGTGATTAGTTCATGTCGTTAAAATCAAGATTGACACTTTGTTCCAATCCGATCCTCAGCTATTGGCAAAAAAATTATAAATTGTTAAATCACACTGACGGTCATCTTCGAAAAGTTGAGATTACGCCATTACGGTGATTTTAGCTGTATCACATGATTTACACATGGTTTAACTACAATTTTAGCTCAAAATGTCCTAATGCTAATTTTTTCTCTACAACCTTTAAAAATGGTTTTCAAAATAGTATACTAAGCAGTAGCAGATGATTAATTAGGCTACCATACTCTGCTAATTTGGATTAATTAAGGATGATTTTTTTCCCAAAAAATTATCACCTCATTTCATGGAGCTCGAATTGTGTAATATGTGGTGGTTTTCAATCACGCTGGGTTTATTTTGCTTACCCTTTCTTCCTAATTGAAGCATGTTGATATCTATTTCTTCCAGCTCCATGTCTTTCTCTACCCAACAGCCATTTAATCAGCAGATTGATTTTTATAAAAAAAAAACAGCAGATTAATTCTTTCGATGGCCAACCCAATAAGCCCAGCCCATGAATTATTTGTCATGGGCTGCAGTGTCTTTGCTTCACCAATTTACCTATTAGTATTTTAACAAATAACTGCCGATTCCTGCCTATTTAACCACTTCTCTACCACGTCCATCTTCCAATCACGATCCCACTTCCTATTTCCACGTTTTCCACTCCATGCGGCCACATGGGCCTTTCTCTACATTAATATTCAAATAAGAAAGCCCAAAAACCACATGGGCCTCGATCTACATTACAAACCTAAACCTAATCTCCATACATATAAAAGACCCCTATTGCTACATCCGTGTACATATATAAAAAAAATGGATCCACTACCAAATTTTATACCACCCACGATTTTTAATCAAACCACTAACTGCCAATATGCAAATTTCTCCCACTATCCCACTTTTCACACACACATACTCCACTGCATGCGGCGAAGTGAATCACGTGTGTAGAACCACTTTCTCTCCTTTATATAATGGAGATACCACTTTCTCTCCTGTTACAATTTTCGTTTACTACTTCCCAAACAAAACACTTCGGCTCCAATCACCGTGCGAATTGTATACAATATGCGGGCCTACCTCAATTCAATCAGTAAGTACTGCTCATGCATCCAACCAATACTACATCATGTAATTTCGATTCCTTTTCACTACTGAGTGCCAAAACTTACAGTCCAATATATAGGCTTTCCCATGGTTTTATTGCTAATCTGCAATACGATGATGCTGTTGAAATTTGTGAGCGTGCCAACACCATCGATCTCATTATGTTGCAAGTGGATGTCGAAAATCAGGTAACTAAACGAATAAATTTCTTTTTAATCGTACGCCTTTTGTGGCATGCTGCATTTTCTCGATTTGCTTTGACCATATTCATTTCTGTGTTTACATCAGGGCACCTCTTTTCTGTTATCCGACGTGTAACGGATTTGACGACGTCCTGGTCCCCTGCATAAAAAATCCATTTCGTCCACTTCACAATTGAGGACGATTTCATTGGTGTTGACATCGTCTTCCCGTCATCACAGTTACGAACGATTGTTGGATCTGTATTCAGTCATGCAGATGTTGTCAATGCTGACTATATGACCCTTCTGAACATGCTTGGAGGACAGACATTTGAAGTCATGGTCACAGTCGGTCCCTGGAACAATGCATTTGGTTATTGTGAACTTATGTTGGTGAAATTATTTTTGCCTTTGTTGAATTGAGTACCATGTCATGAACAATGAGACAATGTCTTGAGTTTTCCTAGTTTGGACCTGCATGTTATTTGTCGTAATACTCAACTAGATTAGATTTGTGATTAGTAAAATTTCATGTAAGTATTTTTATCTTGATTAGCTAATCGTCAAATGTATTCTCCTCATCCTTACAATACGTGTGTGAGTGGTATGCTTTTTCCCTTAATTAAATAATGACTTTATTTTTAACTTATTGTGAATGTTCATTCAAATTACATGTTCGTCTTCACCGAATTGCAAAATTGCAACAATCTTATGACAATATATAACAAGACTCATTTCTCGACACTAACATTATAGATATTGTAACTCCATTTTCCTTAAACAATTACGGCCAACGGGCCGGGCTAAATGCTAGTTTTCCGTGATATATGGCATCATCTTGTGAAACTAGAGTGTGGTGGAGATTAACCCATGCCCCCTAATCCAACTCATCATATACTTAAAATTATCTTATGACATTGAAATTTCCCAACACAAAGATGATGGAGGTGGTGATGATATGTGTGAAACCTGAGTGAAATTTCTCAACTCATCTATATAAGGTTGAGCATGAGTTTTTTTAATGGGTAGAATACGAATAAAATAAGATCTATTTTCAATTCAAACAGTCTCCCCAATCTCGACCTCAATATTTAAGAATGCTCATGCACAAACAATTGCACCATATAATACTTAGCAAAGAACATTGAGGGATAACAAGTTTAGCATCACCAACATAATCAACAAGATTAGTTATGAATGAATGTTCAGTGGGGCATGAATTTGTCGCATCTCACCAAAATGTATCTCTATATACTTTTTTTTGGAATAGCTCCTTCCCCTTCTGCGATGTATTCTCTATAGGAATTCTGTGTATACCACCCATGTAAATTATTTTGATTCTACCTTTATTGTCTTTGAATTCGAAGTTAATTAATTCAATTCTTTTATACCCTCTACCTTTACAATGAATAGATTTTCAGTAAGTAATCATTGAAAAACCTAATCTTTTGCCAATGATCCATCATCACAATATAACTATTAGATATAATAATCATAAATCAATTAATCATAAAAACACTAATTAGGCTCATCTATTTATTCCTAGGGGTACACACGATCATTATTCTTCCACTAATCTACTCAGATTTTATTGTGTGGCGGTGGATGATTATGATAGTCCACAAGTCTAATTTAATTTTGGGTTAATATCTTAGTTTGACCCGAACTATAGACAAACTTTCTACTTTGGTTCGTGGTATCGGAAATTGCTATTTTGGCCTAAACTATGTAGCATACTTTCTTATTTGGCCTGGTGGCGGGTTTGACCGTCAAATTAGACGGTCAACCGAGTTGACCGTTAGTCAAAGTCCACCTCACTTTCTAAAATTAATTAAAAATAATTTGGGGAGCTTTTTTAATTAATTTTTTTGTTTAGTATTTTTATTATTAGAAAGTAAAAAAAATTCAAAAAATTCAAAATACAACATTAATTTTTTATTCCCTAATAGCTGACGTGGCAAGTGAGGTGGACCTTGACTAACGGTCAACTCGGTTGACCGTCTAATTTGACGGTCAAACCCGCCTCCGGGCCAAATAAGAAAGTATGCTACATAGTTTAGACCAGAATAGCAATTTCCGATACCACGGGTCAAAGTTTGTTTATAGTTCGGGCCAAACTAAGATATTAACCCTTTAATTTTATTGTTTTCACCTGTGGGAATCCGGTTGATGGACTCATAGTCCATGCGGATGATGAGTTAGCTCACGCAGGGGAGGAACGAGGCCACGATGAAGAAGGATGTCCACATCGTTAAGAGATGGGCCAACCAGCTAGGTTAGCTGCTGCTGCTCGCGAAGCTGTTACAGTAGCTGTTAGTATCTTATTTTGGGCTTAGTGACCTTGCAGCCCAGTTATGTTTTTAACAACAAAAAATATCCGGCCCATCAATTTCTTATGGCCCAACACTTTCTTCTTCGTAATGGTTGCCAAAGTAGGCAAACCAGATTCCCAATCTGTTTGTTTCTGAATGCTAAAGTTTTTTGAGTTAATTGCATTGTTGGTCACTGAGATTACAAAAAACGTGTTTGGTCACTCAAAATATTTAAATCTATTCATGGTCATTACATTTAGTAAAACAATCCAAATTTGATCACTCTCCGTCCAACTCCGTTAACTTTGTCTGATGTGGCAGTCAACTCTTATAGTTGACCGTTAAATATATGACGTGGCAATTAAAAAAATTAAAAAATTAATTTTGAAATTTCCACCTCATTATCAGACGGCGTGCAGGCGTCGAATCCCGTGGGAGGCCGCGTAAGCAAAGAGCTCGCCACCAATCTCATTATATTTAACGTCGTCGTAATCGATTTGGCGGCGGCGGCCGATTTCCACGTTGATCTCGTGGATCGGGGGCAGAGTCGTGGCGGCTTGAGATGATTCCGGAGACAAATTGGTTGAATTCGTTGCTGTTGTTGAAGGATTTGGTGTCTAAATTGAGGACAGGGACGCCTTTCCAGACGGATCTCCACCGCGGGGAGAGGGCGCAAGTTTGGACGGCGAGTTTCGAGTCGAGGAAGGAGAGAATGCAACGGAGGAGATGGTCGGGAAGTTCGCTGAACCTGTCATTCTTCCGAGCTTTCTTCTTCCAACAGCTACACGTAGGGCAGTGGGAGCTGCCGTCGCCGCCGCTGATCATCATCGTAGGTTTAGTACTTGAGGACCAGAATACCCTCTGAAGTCCGCGTCGCATCCGCTAGAGTCGAGGAGCTCCATGAATCCACCACCGAACCCGCGCTGCAGCTACGGCGGCATCATCATCGTGTTAATTTATAATTCAAGTACCATTATGTAATTATGCCAGCTGACTTGTACCTAGGGTTTGTTCTATCAAACCAAACATATAGATATGTACAGCCGAACCCAGTAGAGGTTAACGTGAATAAGAAAGACTTTGGAGAGCTCTGCCTCTCCCGTGGACTAGTCCTGTTCTCAGGGAAACCACGTTAAATCGTTGTGTTCTTTATTTCCGTTCATAGATTTGATATGGTATCAGAGCCTGGTTCCATTGTCCTTGGGTTTTGGCGTTCTCTTTGGGCTGCAGGCGTCTGTTTTTCTTCTCGCCGATTTGGGATCTTTTGCAGCTGTTGGTTATAGGTGAGGCGCTACTGGTCTTGTGGGATTTATTTGGTTGAGAGTTGGTTTGCTTTGTCTCAACGTAGGGAATATGGATTCCTCCAAGCTTAACACAGTTGCAATCAAGTTCGATGGTAAGAATTTTCCACTATGGGAATTTCAGTTTAGGAACTTTGTTGCTGGTCAGCGTATGGTTGGGATATCGTTAGGTGAGGTCAAGCCTCCTACCGCTGATGCCGCAGCGAAAGATCATGAAGACTGGCGGCTGTAAACGCGCAGCTCATTACGTGGTTGGCTGCTAGTGTTGACGTCCCTACGGCTTTGAGATCGAGATTGGCCGATTGTCGCAGGGCGATCGTGAAGTTCGCAATTATTATCAGGCGAGTCTCCATCTTTGGACTGGATATGATATGTTGACTGCGTCATTAGTCACAGGGGCTGAATCGGCGGCCATCATTAAGGAGCGAAGTCGTACAAGAGTCATGCAATTTCTGTCCAAACTTCGCCCCGAATTTGAGGCCATTCGAGCCTCGCTGATTCATCGTGGCGTCACTACCATTGATGAAGTCTTGGCTGAGCTTGTTCGGGAAGAAACACGGCTTCGGAGTCAATCTCAGATTGATGGTTCGCACCCTACGGAAGCAGCCTTTGTCGTCGGCCTATCTGGTACTTCACGGCCTCAGTTTAATCGGCCTCCATCTGGGGAAGTCACTTGTCATTTTTTTCGAGAAGTTGGCCATTATCAAATCCATTGCAAGAAGAAGAACTATTGTAACTACTGTAAGAAGTCGGGCCATATTGTTCTCGAATGTCCTCCATTAGTTCGTCGCGGGAAGGTGCGCAATCCCTATGCCTCTGGTTCGTCTAGCTCTGGCTCATCATTTGCTGTTCAGGAAAGTTCTTCCTCACCAGCAGCAGGTTCCTCCTCCATTGATCCAGACTTGATTCGTCGCCTTGTTCAAGAGGCGATTCAAGAGTCTCTCCCCAGTGCTCTCACCTCGGCTTTCGCTACGGGTGCTACCGCAGGTAATTCATTTCGTTGGCTACTTGATTCGGCAGCTTTTAATCACATGACATCAGCCCGTACATCCTTTGCTAAGCTTCGACCCTCCACGCACCGCCAACTTCAAGTTGCAAATGGGGCACAGTTGCCCGTGCTTGGTTGTGGTACAGCTAAGGCTGGTTCTGTCAATCTTCCTAGCACTCTATATGTACCCCTAGCTTGTTCCCAGTTTGGTTTCGGTTGGCCAATTAGCAGATGATGGTTGTGAAGTCAAGTTTAATTCCAATGGTTGTGTTGTGCAGGATCAAAGGACGGGGAGAGTAATAGGGAAAGGAAGTAAACATGGGAGGCTCTTCGTGCTGGATGAGCTTCAGGACACAAATCATGGAGGATCAGCACGTGGAGGTGAAGAGTGGCCGAGCCTTGCAGCGGCTGATGATGAGGGTATGGAGCATGTGGGTTCAGTCCAAGATAGTCGCATTTTGCATAAGTCAGATTTGGAGTTTTTGGATTTCTAGTTGTCGGATTTGGATTTTTGGGATTGTAAGAATTCAGGTTCTTCTAATTGTATGGGCTATTCGGTTAAGCCTTTGGATTTTTCGGTTCAGTCTTCTACTTGGGATTTATGGCATTGTCGCCTGGGTCATCCGCATTCAGCTCGTTTAATGACTATGTTTCGTCATAATCTTCTTCCAGATAAGATCAATTTGAGTTCTAGTTCACCTGCTCCTTGTGTTAGTTGTATTGAGGCTAAGGCACATCAAATATCCTTCTCACCGAGTGAGACTGAATATGAGAACTCATTTGATCTAGTACATTCAGATTTATGGGGGCCATCACCAGTAACAGCGCGATTGGGGTATCGTTACTTTGCTTTGTTCATAGATCATGCTACGAGATATACGTGGGTATTTTTTCTTAAACATAAATCTGACTTGGCATCCATAGCCAAAAACTTCGTACAGATGGTGAAAACTCAGTTTCACAAGACTATCAAGGTGCTTCGATCTGTGAGTCGTGTCCGGGAGTATCACAGCAGAATGGGGTTGTAGAACGCAAGAATCGCCATGTATTGGAGCTTACTCGCGCTCTATTATTCCACTCGCACGTTCCAGCACGGTTTTGGGTAGAAGCCATTCATACGGTTGTTCACCTCATTAATCGTCAGATCACACCTCTGTTGGGTCATATTTCGCCATATCAGTCCTTGTTTGGAAAGGTACCAAAATACTCAGATCTTCGTGTTTTCGGTTGCGCTTGTTTTGTTTTGCTCCCTAAAAGAGAACGACATAAGCTTCAACCGAAAATAGCTCGTTGCGTATTTATGGTATACAGTGAAAAACACAAAGGCTACTTTTGTTATGATCCAGTGCAACGTCGTATGAGAATTTCGTGCCATGTGGTTTTCTTGGAACAAGTGATGTATTACTCCATGAACAAAGATGACTTACCTTCCACTGAATCATTGGATTTTCTTACCTATCTACCTCGGTTTGATGGCGTTCCGCCTGTCATTGGGCTGCAAAGTGATGAGTCAAGTCATCACTCCTCTTTGGCTGAATCTGGATCATCATCGTCCTCTACGTCCACTTCTAGTTCGTCCGGCTCGGGAGATACTAGTCCTGGATCTAGTGGTTCTTTGAGTATCTCTACTGCCCATTTAGGATGAAATAGTCCTAGTACAACCCATTCTTCCTCACGTGGTGATTCCACTACTGTTGCGCCTTCTTTGCCTGAGCAAGTACAAATTCCTCTTCGACGGTCCTTGAGAGCAAATCTCGGCCAAACTCCACCTCGCATTACTGGTTATGTAGGCTTCTCCGCGGCTCCGATTGCTATACCTTCATCCTATGCTGAAGCCAAAGATGATCATAATTGGAATGGAGCGATGCAGGTCGAGATAGGGGCGCTAGAAGCAAACCACACGTGGGATATTGTTCCTCGGGAGCCAGAGATGTTGGTAATTGGTAGTAGGTGGGTTTATGCAATCAAGATGCACTCTGATGGTACTCTTGAACGTTTCAAGGCTCGGGTTGTTGCAAAAGGCTTTCTACAGGAGTTTGGTATAGATTATGATGAAACTTTTGCTCCAGTGGTCAAAATGCAGATTGTACGTTGTGTTTTTGCAGTAGCTGCATTGAAAGGATGGCCGTTAATTCAGATGGACGTGAAAAATGCTTTCCTCCATGGTGACCTTAAAGAAACAATATATATGGAACGACCTCCAGGATATACGAAAGGTGGTCCGGGTATGGTTTGCAAATTGGTTCGATCACTGTATGGTTTGAAACAAGCGCCTAGAGCATGGTTTGAAAAGTTTCACGGTACGATTGCTCAAGAAGGATTTGTGCAGAGTCAAAACGATCCTTCCTTGTTCATTTGTCAGACTGTTGATGGGATTGTGGTACTTCTGATCTATGTGGATGACATGGTGGTTACCGGCAGTGATACAGAGGGGATAAAAGAGCTAACTGCATCCTTGCGTCGTGCTTTCAATCTCAAAGAGTTGGGAGATGTTGAATACTTTCTGGGACTGCAGGTCAAGCGGTCACCTCAAGGCTTATTTGTTTCTCATAAGAAATATATTCAGGATTTATTGGAGACTGCGCGATACAGTGATTGTGTTCCTTGCTCCACACCCATGGAGCAAAACCTCAGGCTAACGCGGGATAGTGGAAATGTGTTAGAAGATCAGACAACTTATCGCAGTTTGGTGGGAAGTCTTATTTATCTCACACATACGAGACCTGATATATGTTATGCAGTTCAAGTAGTCAGTCATTACATGGGAGAAGCGAGGACAATGCATTTAGATGCAGTTCACCGGTTGCTAAGATACCTGAAACAAACACAAGAAGTGGGCATGTTTTTCCCATCCACTGGCGAACCAGAGATTGAGGCCTTTGCTGATGCAGATTATGCTGGCTGCAAGGACACGCGGTGTTCTACGTCAGGATGGTGTGTCCGGGTAGGCAAATCCTTTGTGTCTTGGCGTTGCAAGAAACAAGACCGGGTGTCGAAATCATCTACAGAGGCAGAATACCGTTCGATGTCGGAGGTAAGCTCTGAGATGGTTTGGCTGTTGCGGCTCCTTGAAGAGCTGAGTGTCAGATGCCGAGTTTCGATGCGTATCTATGGAGATAATACTAGTGCGATACAGATTGCCATCAATCCTGTATTGCATGATAGGAGTAAACATATAGAGGTACACGTGCATTATATTCGGCAGCTGGTTGCAGAGGGTACAATACAGGTTGGTCATCTGTCTACAGAAGATCAGACTGCAGATCTCTTGACTAAAGCAGTGGCATCGGGCAGACATTGGTACTTATCTTCCAAATTGATGTTGCGCACCCAACATCAATTTGAGGGAGGGTGTTAATTTATAATTCAAGTACCATTATGTAATTATGCTAGCTGACTTGTACCTAGGGTTTGTTCTATCAAACCAAACATATAAATATGTACAGCCGAACCCAGTAGAGGTTAACGTGAATAAGAAAGACTTTGGAGAGCTCTGCCTCTCCCGTGGACTAGTCCTGTTCTCAGGGAAACCACGTTAAATCGTTGTGTTCTTTATTTCCGTTCATAGATTTGATACATCGTCTGTGGAAGAGTGAGTAGAGGTCGGGACGGAGGCGGAGGAAGAGAGAGGAGGAGCTGAAGAAAGTGGCTTGGGCTATGGGTTCTTGTGGCGGAGAAGGAGCGACGGAGGCGGAGGAAGAGAGAGGAGGAGCTGAAGAAAGTGGCTTGGGCTATGGGTCCTTGCGGCGGAGAAGTAGCGATGGAGGCGGCGGAGGTGGGATTGGGGTGCAGTTGATAATTAGTGATGTTTAGAGGGGGAATTCTTTGGTGCCGTTTCGGCACTGTGCAGTCATATTTTTTTGATCGGTTAAGAAAATTGGGTTTGTAATTTGAGTGGGTTTGATTTGGCTATTTAATGAATAAAAATATCAAAAAGGTTAAAATAAACTAAAAGCAAAAAGAGCCAGCCTACGTGTTCCATTTTCTTCCACTCCTTTTTTCTTTTCTTGGTCCTTCTACTGTGAAGCTAAGGCCACCTCCTCATTGAGTCGCACCAGCAAACACCATTTTTGCCGTCGACCATCACAAGCAAAATTCCGATCTCTTCGTCGTCGGTGAAAATATCACCACCGTCATCAGCCCGTTGTCACTGTCTGGTCATCGCCAGTCGTGGCAGTTCACAATCAACATCGCCGTTTGTCGCTGATCGGCCGACCATCAACACCCAAATCACGCATCATCGGAAGTCAAAATTACCACCGACATCAGGCCCATTGCCATCGGGCGATCATCCCCATTATCGTCTCTGTTTTGCCAATCCACGACCATTATCGTCGTTGTCGCCGGTCGGCTATCACCACATAGATCTCGGCCCCGTCAGTCGTAATCGACATCATAATTAAGGATAGGATGGTGATATCCAGGTTCAACTGGTTTTAGCATTATCTCTTAGTGGTGCCCCTCTCTAAATCAAGCTCCTGCCAACCCTTTCCGCCGGCGATCAAGAGACACGGATTCTGCTCGTCGTTTTTCTGAGAAGGGAAAGTGGTCGGCAGGGGAGGATTTTTTGGGAAGGACAAGCTAAAAATATAGGTTCAATTAGGTTCAACCAGTTCTGGTTAAGTGGTGGTCATTATCAACGGTTCTTATTATATATTGCAAATCCAGCGGCTAATAAGGAGGCGGCACTGTAGAATCCGCCTGTTGAGAGAGTTAAATTTTTTTATTTTATTTTAGTGGTTATGATAATGAGGTGGAAATTTCAAATTTATTTTTTTTATTTTTTTAATTGCCACATCATACATTTAACGGTCAACTATGAGAGTTGACTGCCACATCAGACAAAGTTAATAGAGTTGGACGGAGAGTGATCAAATTTGGATTGTTTTACTAAATTTAGTGACCATGAATGAATTTAAATATTTCGAGTGACCATACATGAACATTTTTTGTAATCTCAGTGACCAACAATGCAATTAACCCTTTTTTTTATATCTTAAAATTGATAATCGGCTGTTCCATCCAATCTTCATGTATGGTTCACCAAGAAAGGAAGCGAGTTACTGTTAGTCGATGAGGTTCTCAAGTGATAAGGAGACCCACAATCTTCAACAGCAGCAAGTTCCATTTCTTCTTTTCCTTCTCTAGCCTTTCCCCATATCACTCCATAAAACCCAGCAGATATCACCATTGCCCCAGCAACACTGCAATTATATCCACAAAACCCAAAAAGGGTAAAGGACTAAAAGTTCAATAGCCTCAAATGGAAGACACACATTCACTGCAAATAATTTACATACCTTCCAAGATGGAGATCGTCTCCAAGGAACACCACCCCCATGGCCGCCGCGATCGCGATTGACAGTGGCTTGAAGATGGCCACAAAAACTGGGCCTTCCAAGTGCAGGCACCATGTATGAACGATTGTGTTCAAAAACCCTCCAAAAAACCCCTTAATAACATCAACATAGCAAAGGTAACATTAATCAAATGAAGATGCCTCAGTAAGTAAAGAAACCCACTAATGGTCTTATGAAATTCTAATAAATCTCACCCCATATAGAACAGCAGCCAATTTTATATCAGGCTTGGTTAACATCCATGCATCAACATCTGTCTCTCCCACAAAAGATGCAGCTAGTGATATTGCACTGGTGCACATTGTAATATACAATGCTACTGAAAACTCTGCTGGATACATCTTCAACACTTGAGCCTGCAGATCACAATATTGTTTCCCAAATGAGGCCAGTAATTTCGAATGCACAAGCATTATTGCTGAACTAATGAATAGGTACCTGAACAATATAGCCAAGAGAGAAAAGGAGATGCGCAGTAGCAATCAAGAGTCCACCAAGAAGCCAGTAATTTGAGGGAGAAGTGCCATCTGCTACTACAAGTTCTTCAGGTGATGAAAAAGTGGACAAAATTGTTGGACCTTTGAAAAGCACCACAGCTATTGCTCCTGATATGGAAGATACTGTGCCAATTATCTTGGCCTGAGAGCTTGATCTTCTCAGTGACAACCTTTCCATCCTTCGAAGAACAACAACAGCAGAAAAATTAGAGTTTCTTGGGAGACAAGAAATGCCAGGAAAACTGCAGAGTGTTTACCTGAACATGACAGCAAGTATGAATGTAAAAGCAGGGTTCAGGGTTCCAATGGCTGCTGCTAGAGTTGGGGAGCTGAATCCTATTCCTTTATATACAATCACGAGACCCACAAAGCCAATGAGACCAAGAAGAAGAATCCTCACAAAAAGAGGTCTCTTTTGCTGGGGAAGTGGTATGGTTCTGCAGAAAAGAAAACAAGAGTGGATAAATCATGTTACCCATCGATTTTTCGCGCGTTTTGTGGCTATGGTGTTACAGAAGTGGTTGAAGCAAGTGACCTGTGGAAGACTAGATGAAAAGGGAGGAACAATAGAGCTGCTATGATGGAAGTGTAGGCAACAAAGACATAGTAGCTTAGTCCATTCAAGCTTGCTGCTTTGAACAGAGTGTTCAAACCCACCGTGAAGAACTCCATGGTGATCATGGATATCAATAGCAAGGATTCTTTGTACAGAGATCTTGACGGCGCCATTTTGCTTCCCTTCCTGTGCTCCCTGTTGTCCAGCTTTGATCAGAGAGCATTGATTTGGATCCCTCCAGTTTAGAGAAGTTGATCCCCTCAAGTTACTTGATTTGGCATTGGTCATTGTTGTGAATTAAAGCAGTTGGATTCGTTACCTACCGAGTAGAATTTGGATGGGGAATTTGGTTTACGAAATATGCGAGAAACCCCCTAGTGTCTTTATTTTAGCTGGTAACGTATGAAGAATACAAACAACTTTCTCATATAGTGCATAGGATTGGAAGATGTGTTCTCAGGTTCGGATCCTGTAACTTACCATTGTGACGAAAGTTCTCGAGGATCATCGATATTTGTGTTGCACGAGTAATACACTCTCATGACTTTGTTCGATATTTATGGGGAAGGTTAGCATCAAACATATACATCAGGTGTTATGCTGTTATAGAAGAAGATGCTAAAGAAATTTAAATGTTTCTGTTTATCAAAGTAATTGATGACAGAGAGCTTGTGTTACATGGGTTGGTTAGACTAACTTCAACCCGTAAAGTCAAATTTGGCTATCCAAATAGTCAAATATGGCTTTTTAACTAGGGATGGCAAAAATATCCGTAACCGTGGATATCCGCCCGAATCCGACCTAATCGGGTAGGGTAAAACCCGAACCCGAAGGACTTTTAGTGGGTACGGGTAAAACCCGAATCCGAATGGGTGGGCATGATTTTCTCACTATCCAACCCGAACCCGCCCGATTATAGATATGCATATGTATTTTGTCTAGAAATAATCAATATTTTTCTCTAACATATTTTATATTTAGCATATAAATATTTTTTTTTTTATGAAATTGTGTTGTTTTAGTTAATTTTCTTCATTCTAGTGAATTATTGTCGTACTTTTCGTCTTACGTAACGTGAGAATACGTGTAAATATTAACATATTGGTTGGAGTTATAAAGAGAAACTATTATCCATGGATAACCGTGGATACCCGAAACCCGAACGGGTATGGGCATGGTTTGGATTTTCTACCCGTTTCTTATGTGGGTATGACATGGGTAAAACCCGAACTACTTTGGGTAGGGTAACGGATATGCACTATCCGTCCCCGACCCGGCCCATTGCCATCCCTATTTTTAAATCCCCAAATCCCATTTTCACTCCAACCCTACACAAAGCTAAATTTCGCTTCCCATCTCCCTTTTTTCAATTTATTACAATAAACCATACTTATTTGACCTCTAATTTTCATATTTCACTTTAATTATTCTATAGTTAGTTATTACTTTTGAAAACAAAATTTTTTATGTAATTTTTTTTTAAATTCGAGACAAAAAATATTTCGGAAAATTAGTCATTATTTTGTTACCGTTAAGTTCGGGACCAATGAGAAAATACCAATTAAACATACAACAATTCATATCTTCTTTCAAACAATTAAACAAACAACATACACAATCAACCAATGACAAAATACCACACAAAAAAAGAAAAAAGGAAAACAACACAATCAACCAATGAGAAAATTCCACAGAAACAAATAAAAAATAAAGGAGGACCCGCCGCGGGTCCACCATTTTCTCTAGCCAAATTTGGCTTTTTCACTCTTTTGGGAGCTAAATTTGGCTCCCAATTCACCAATACCCATTTTTAGCTCCCCAAAATAATGTGGGTTGGAGCACCAAAAAAGAGCTAAAATTGGGTAAATGACTTTTTAAATCTAGGGTTGGAGTTAGTGGGGTTGGGTCACAGATGAAGTATAGAGGTAGCGACGGCTGGTGAATGGGTGGTAGTGTACAAGTCTAGTTTTCGCAACCTCTATTCATATTATTTGGGGATTTTTCCATATATAGCACATTTTAAAAAAATTTACAAAAATAGCATCCAGCCGAAAATATTTACAAAAATAGCACCCTTTTTTGTGGACCGCACCTCCAAGGTGCGTTTTACATATAAACCGCATCTCTAAGGTGCGGTTTATTATCCTGGGCCAAAACTGCATCTTGGCCAAGCGGTTTCAGGTCTGACCTACAAAAACCGCTTGGCCGAGGTGCGGTTTTGTGCTGACCTAGCAAAACCGCACCTTGGGGATGCGGTTTGTTTCTCCAAAACTAAATCGCATCCCCAAGGTGCGGTTTTGGCACACAAACCGCATCCCCCAAGTGCGGTTTGTGTGTCAATTATTTTCAGAGCTATGATGCTTGGAACTTTCGTGTTTTCAAATAATCCTCATGAGAACACTCAAGCCTTAAGTTAACACGATAGAAGTAGAGAAAGCCAAGAACTTATAACTAAAATAAAAACTAAAACAACACTCAATTAAAGAAACTAAAATAGAAGGGTTTCAAGTACATAAAAATAAAACAAAACTAAAACAACACTCAATTAAAGAAACTAAAATAGAAGGGTTTCAAGTACACAAAAATAAAACATAACTAAAGACAACACTTAAAAGGATAAAACTAAAGATCCATCTCAAGGAAGTCCCTGGGACTCATGGGGCTGCAAAGTTTTTTGGTTCCTTGTACGACGGTCGACGGGAGTGGCCATCGGTGGTTGCGGTGGCAAGTATCGCTGGGTCGTGCTAGGGCGATCATCAGTACTGTGTCGGCGTCGATCCGTGGTATGCGGCGCTTCCGGGGTCGAGCGAGGGACATTGACGCTCATTCGGTGAGGGGTAGGAGGCCACTTCTGATTTGGGCGAGGAATGGGATTGAAGTCATGATGCGCAGTCGTGGAGGAACCATCATGCCAAGTACCCGAGGATGTGGGGGGTTCATTGAAGAAGTTTGGGCGGGGATCATAGTGATTGATACTTAGCCTTTCCTCAATGGTGGCAAGCGATCCGTCGCATCAACGCTCCCCTTGGTTGGTACTTTCACCCCCAAAACACTATGGATGAAATACTGCCAACCGGTCATATACCGTCACAATCCTGGGGGGGGGGGGGGGGATCACTCACACACACCGCTTTGCCATCGATAGGCAGATGAGTTAGGATGGCGACGTCCTTGAGTGTGATGGTGCACTCTCCTTCGCGAAAGTTGAAACAATGTGTCTCCTTTCTCCATCTCTCAACCAATGCGGTAATGAGTTGGCGATCGACTTTTATGCCTAGAAGATGCCTAATCGACTCCAACCCTGCCTTTTTGAGATAGGGCAAGATAAATGGGTTCCATGGGAGCACATTGGTCGTACCCCTGTTGCGGAGTATTTGTTGTGCCTCCTAGCAAAAATTTCAACGTTATTTATGATATATTAGTAACAGTTTAGTCTTATAACTAAATAAATTGAAAGTAATGTTTAATTTCAACCATTATTAAAATTATTTATGATATATAAGTAATAGTTTAGTCTTATAACTAAATAAATCAAAATTAATGATTTAATTTCAACCATTGTTAAAATTATTTATGATATATAAGTAATAGTTTAGTCTTATAACTAAATTAATTAAAATTAATGATTTAATTTAGAATATAATTCTATTATAATTATATTATTAACGATCAAAATTTAAGTAATTTGCAGTTTTTCCAAGATATATACATATAGTCATAAAACAAACATACTAAATTAATTGGCATAAATAACATACTAAATGAATAATAATTTACGGAGATACATACATATTCAAACATTTGAAATTAATAAATTCATTTAAGTACACATAAACATAAACCGTATTGGTTGTTTGGTAAGTAATTTAATCGTATTGATTGTTTTAAATAATTTAATCGAATACAATGCAACACTCGTTAGACTCTTAGAAGAGGTATACATCTTCTTAGAAATGCAGTCTTTTTGACAGAAAAAAGGGGGATCCGAAGATCTCTTAAAACCCCATTTTCTTAGACGTGCATCTCTTTATAAAGAGTCAAAGTAAGTGTTGCTATGTATTCGATTAAATTATTGAAAACAACCAATACGATTAAATTATTTCAAATTTATTTTATATTCCACTAAGTACATTAGCAAAATAAAAGAAAGATAAATGATGAAGAATTGTATGTACCGGGTGATCGTTCCAAACATCCCTTGAACGATGGTTGGGTTGGTCATACAAGTCGATCGGATCAATAGGCCCTTGATCCAAATTGTACCGTTGGTTGTATATATTCACGTCGTCGCCAACCTACGAGAGAATAACAACAAGGTTAGTACATATATTAATTAAAAAGCTTATAACAGAAACAAAAATTGACCAAAGTAATGATTACGTACCGCTTGAAATTCATCATAATAAACTCCCTCTCCTTGGAACCACTCGTCCATTTTCTCGCGAAAGTCGGACAGAGATTCGGCGTCGGACAAAAATTCGGCGGGCGGGTTTTGAGGGAAAAACCAAAGAAATGTTTTCTGATGGCAGATCGGACTTAGCCGCAACCAACAGACCACTATTTCCTAGGTTTTTGGGAGGGGAGGGGTTAGAGAGCTAATTCTAGAGAAAGAGAGAGAGAGAGAGAGAGAGTGGAGAATGGTTGTGGTGTGAAAAAATGAGAAGGGGGGAGGGGGTATTTATACCCATCAGACCGCACCCTCCAGGGGCGGTCTGGTAATTTTGCCCCAGTCAAAACCGCACCTTCCCGGCGCGGTTTACGCTCCCCGATGGTTGACCGCACCTCGGCGCAGCTGTCTTCAATCCGTGGCAAGGATCGCTGACCTGGCAAGCGGTCTGCCACTGGATCGCTTCTTCATCCTACAGTCCGCAAGGCCGCTGCCCACTAAACACTGACCGCACCTTCAAGGTGCGGTGTTCAGTCTGAGGTGGACTAAAACGCCCCTAAAGGGTGCGGTTTATTTATAAAATGCACTTTGGAGGTGCGGTTTGATAAAAATGGTGCTATTTTTGTAAATGTTGTGGGATGGGTGCTATTTTTGTAATTTTTTTTAATAGATGCTATTATTGGGAAAATCCCTGTTATTTGCTTCTATTTCGATGATGAATGACAAAAAAGACATGTTTATTGACAAATAAAATCCTCTTGATTTTGTAGTTTTTGAATTTTGGATTACTCCGCTCATCCAACTGCCAAACCGCTATCTACTTAATTTGGGCCCAAATGTTTACATTTTACCCCTCATTTCGTATTAGTTTAGTTTAATATTTCATCGTTCCTCGACATATTTCACGCTAGGTTGTGCTTGTTTTGATATATTTCAGGTCCTAGCACGTGTGGAAGGATCGAGGACCAGTTTTGGGATAATTGGTGGTTAAAAAACGCAAAAACCGAAGAAAAGTCCGAGAGATCGTGACGATTGCCTCGTAGCAGTGAAGTGAAGGCGTCCAGGAAACATCCGCAGTTCACGGCCGGACAAGGCAGTTCACGATCTCCTAAGACCGTGAACATGGACCACAAACCGTGAACATCGAGCAGTCCAACGAGGTTCCAGAAGTTACGGATGACAAGACAGTTCACGGTCTCTAAGACCGTGAACTGGGGCCATTGACCGTGAATCCAGGCAAGTGAAGCGGCATTTTTTGGACGACACTGAGTTCACGGACGCGTTTAGGTGTTCACGGCCGTGAACTGGCTAACGCGTCCTTGAACTGGTCACTCTCGGGCAAATATGAAGACAACAGCGGGGAGAGAGAAGGGGGAGCTGGTTTTTGGAGAAGGAACACTTTCTTTCTCAAGGGTTTGAGCCCAAAACACCAAAGGGGAGTTCTAGTGAGAGAGGGAGTGATCTTGGAGTTTAATTGAAGGCATTGATCAAGCTTGGAAGCTAGGAATCAAGCCTAGAAGAAGAAGAAGATCTAGAGGTTTCTTTGTAATCTTCCATCTCTCTCTCTCTCTAGAAACTCACCCTCTTCTCTTGGGTTTGAGAACCCTATGTCTTGATTTTGGTTTGTTGTTGATGTATATGACAAAATCCCTAGTTTGATTGTTGATTTTACTTAATTGATGGATGTTTTCTTGAATGGCCCGAGTGTGGTTTCCATTTTCATGCTTTGACCTTTTGACCTAGGAGTGGGATAATCCCCTTAGAGCCCCTTTTGGTGTCTTCGGGTCGCTCCTATCGTATATTCGCTGGGTAGGTCCCGAGGGAGTTGATTCGACCAGTCTCCTAGCAATATACGATACCCTAGGTTGAATAGAGCAATACACATCCGTCGATTCGCCGTTCCGGGTGATTCCCGAGGGAGTCCATCTCCAACCGGAGTGTATTTGAGTCGATCGAGCTAGGAGGATACCCAACATTGATCCAAAGAACGGACCTAGGACGATTCAACCCAAGAGAGCTCCAAACCTTGTAAATAGCTAGGTTAGTGGTTAGTCTAGGTTAGTTAATTTAATTCTATCAATCACTATCCTAGGTTGGCTAGATAACGTACCCTAAACCTGAAGTAGGGTAAGCGTAGATCCCCGTGGTAGGATCAATTCTTATTGCTTGTTTGCCCTATTCTACACATAGTCGGCGGTTATACTTGGTCGTCAATTGGGATGTTGTAGTTAGAACGAGTCACTACTCAACCCAGCCCGAAACTAAATGTGGGAGGTTGGTGGATCAGAACTTGTCAGACTGTCTAAGAGTGGCTTGGTAAGTTGTATGGCAAAAATCCACTCGACCAATCGGATGTCCACTCCTAGTGTTATATCCCTAAAATGAACTTGGTTGCTAAATCGATGAATGGTGCTTGTAGAATTCATCTTTTACCTAGCTGAGTGATGTGTAACACTTTCTGTATATGACAACATTAAGTTAAGAGTGAAAACAAAATTACCCCTTTTTTGGTTTCTTTTCACTTCTATGGGTTCATCTTAATTAGTGGAGTGGATAGTTGAAAGAAAGAAGTAAGCCATGTATGGCGTGAGAGATGTCATCATTTGTATGGAGAGAAGGATTACTGTTCACCTTTGCAATTGCAGGGAGGGTTCTCCATGAGTGCAGAACTGCTTCTGCAGGAAATCCCAGTTTCCCGGAGAGGATGAGAAGAATTGGAAAAAATCCCAAAATATTCTAATTATTAAAAAAATTCCCTAAATACAGTACTTATAAAATTAATTCCCAAAGTACAGCAGTTTCAACATCACTGTCTTTGTCTAAGACAGTGATAGCATCACCGTTTTGGTCCAAAACGATGATACATCACCGCCTTTGACAAAAGCAGTGATGCTATCACCGCTTTCGACATCAACAGTGATGGATTGACCGTTGATAAGGGACGCAGTCAGAGTATTCACCGTTGGATTCAAAGGCGGTGAAGTGGCGCGGATCGCTGACGTGAACGCGCGCGGGCACTTCACTGCTGAAGACCAAAGCGGTGATAGCCCCGCTTTCCACGTCAGCGATCCGCCCCCACCCGCGCTATCACCGCTGCCGTTCGATGCAGTGAGGTGCGGATTGTGGTTTTTCTCCACAATCCGACGCCTCACACGCCGCCACGTCACCTATCCGTAGTTACTTGAACTACCACCCCAGCCATACCCTCCTGCAAAACCATCATCATAAGAATACTGGTGAGAATGAGTTTCACCGACCGGCTCGGTCTCGACATACACCTCTGCAAGCCGCACCCCGTTCTCAGATATGAACTGTATCATCATGTTCGCGTCGTCATCATCATTTATGTCAACTTTTTCGTACATGGCTCCGTCAGCACTCATGTTGGGATACCGGTAAGTAATTTGACGAACTCTCCTTTGCCCGCCCGTACAAGTCCCTTCTGCACACCTGTCATGGAGTTCTTGCCACGAGAATCTCGATTCAATTTTAAGCATACTGGATTCGCCATTTTCATAGTCGATCCCAATGTTCGAGTTTGTCACCCGACCATTCCACCAAATAAGAAGCCGAAACTTCTTAAATTTACCCATGTCTGCAATTTATAATAATTAAGTATAGTATATAATTAGTACATTATGGATACAAAAACAATATCATCCAAACCCATAACAAAATGCAACTAATTGATCTATTATGAGAAAACTAAACAAATTAATCTAAATTCATAACTAACTAACTAACTAACTAACATCTATCATATCATAATTAATCTAAATATATCATAACATATTTTCCAATAACTGCAATTCACTAAATACAGACATATAATTACTAACACATCAACATGTAAAAAATACATACTTATAACATACTCAATCCCGATCTATCATGAGAAAACTAAACAAATTAATATAAATCCAGTACTAACTAACTAACATCTATCATATCATAATTAATCTAAATATATCATAACATATTTTCCAATAACCACAATTCACTAAATACAGACATATAATTAATTACACATGAAAATGTAAACAATACATAATTCTAACATACCGAATCCCGACGAGTTTCTTGAGCAGTAAACTACGGAGGAACCAGCTGAGAAAATGATTAAAAAAACGATAATTTTGTACTAATTTGCTGTAAGGCAGCAGGAGGGAAGTGGACGTTGGTTTTTATAGGAAATAATGAAAGCTAATCATCGCCTTAGTCAACTACGGTGATAGCATCATCGCTTTAGTCAACAGCGGTGATAGCTAGGTAGCTGTTACCTAATTTTCCACCTACCAGGGCTCTAAAACGTGGTAAATATCACCGTTTTGCACAACAGCGGTGAGGCAATCACTGTTTTTGAGAGAAGCGATGATGCCATCCCTGTTGATGTCAAAAGCGGTGATGCCATCCCCGCTGCTTCACTGTTTTAAACAAAAGCGGTGATTATTATCACTGTCTTTGTCTAAGACAGTGATGTTGAAACTGCTGTACTTTGGGAATTAATTTTATAAGTACTATATTTAGGGAATTTTTTTTAATAACTTGAGTATTCTGGAATTTTTTCCAGAAGAATTGGTTATACTTGATTGTCTTGTTTGTTTTTTATGGTTGCCACTTGCCAGGGCGGATGCAAGGAAGGCCTCTATGGGCCATTGACTAGCCCTCTTTTGTAGTTGGCGGATCCAGAAATTATTTATAGAGTTGTCTTATTCCAAAAAATAAATTAAATTAAAAACTAAATAATTAAATTCGAAAATAATCTATTAGTACAATTTTAACAAAAGACCGCAATGTGTTTTTTATTCTGAAATAAAATATAAAATAGTCTCAGTGTCTACACTGCTCTACAAATATGTATATCCTACTAAACAATAATTCACAAACTGATCACATATTCGATTTCTAATTTTGTTCTTGATGTAACTCAAAGTTGAAAAGACTCTTTCAACAATTGTCGTGTAACCATAAAATCAATTTAAAGTAAGGATAGCTCGTAATTAGTTTAATTGTTAGGTTATGAAAATAGTTGGGGATAATGAATAGTGTTTGTACTATTACATTGTGTTTAAAATAAAACAAAAAATGAGTTACAATATAATGGATAATAGGTTTAATAATACGCAAACTAATACCGAGGGTAGGATAATAATTTTTTCAAATTTTAGGAGTGTCCCGAATTACCAATTATATTTTTCTATCCATACAAAACTACTATCAAGAATTGGATATTTGTTTTCCAAAATTTTAGGGGTGTCCCAAAGTGCAATTTATCCGCCCCTGCTCCTCTGGGTCCAATGCTAGTATAGTCCTTGTAAATTTTTTATTTTAGATATTCGGTTTAGTGCTAGTTAGGTCACGGCCTAGCACTCCCTGCCTCTTTTCAAATGTGAATATGTGATCTAGTGCTCTACTATGTCCTAGATCACTGCTGAATTTTGCAATGGTTTTTTATATAGTTATACATGAATTCGCACAAAAACCACATGGATGTGATGATCAATAAACCACATGAATTCGCACAAAAACCATTCAAGATTTACTTTAATTTGAACGATTTAGAGTTTAGAGATTTAGAGTTAGGGTTAGGGTTTACAATTTGGGGTTTAGGATATAATTCAAAATTGGAGGTCTAGAGCTTAGGGAAATCCATTAATTAGTTGTGATCATATGTTATATCATCATATTACACTGATTCTACAAATTAAAATTCAAAATTTGACACCTTAAAACTAGTTTTTGAGTTGAGTGCGTTGAACGCACTCATTTTTGTGAGTGTACGGAGGTAGTCATATGTATATATTGTTGGAAGAAGGAATCCTAGTGACACAAGGATTGAAGTTGAGTCTGTCTAATAATCAATACTGCACTGTTTGCAGTATGTCTAGATTAGCACCTTTAGTTTTGTAAAAGGTCTAGTTAGTCCTAGCAGGCTGAGTTAGCCGTTGAGAGCATATAGCTGAGTCTGTTAGAAGAGATTGCTGGAAATCTTAGTAGTTGAGTCAGGGTTGTTGTTTGCAGTCCGATTTAGGGGCTTGCAACCCATCTCTATTTATATGTTCTGTTCATCTTCAATAAAACTCGTCAGATTGCAAGCTTTTGTGTTTCTACATTTGGTATCAGAGCACAACGCAAACTGTAACCAAATTCTACTGCTAAAGTGCAGAGCCGGCAAATCAGAGTGGTGTGAGGCAAAACTGTAGAGAAATACAGATCTGGGTTTTTGGGAAACACGAGGGTTTTTGTGTGAGGTTGCAAGATGAGTGATAATGCAAGTTTTGCCCAGGTTGGTCTTCCCAAATTCGATGGAGACTACGATCACTGGAGCTTGCTTATGGAAAATCTTTTGAGATCCAAAGAGTATTGGGGGGTGGTGAGTGATGGTGTTCCAGAACCAACAGCTGGAGTGGAAATGTCGGCTGCTGAAAGCAAAGTCTTGGATGATTTGAGACTCAAGGATCTCAAAGCCAAGAATTACTTATTCAGTTCGATTGATAAATCTATTTTGAAGATTATCACCAAGAAGACTACGGCTAAACAACTTTGGGATGCTATGAAAATCAAGTACCAGGGCAGTGCTCGTGTTCAGAAGGCTCAACTTCAGGCACTCAGGAGGACATTTGAGGTATTGGAAATGAGGGAAGGTGAGACTGTAACAGCTTATTTCAGTCGAGTTATGGTAGTGGCTAATGATATGAGGAATTGTGGTGAGGATATGCCTGATGTTAAGGTGGTTGAAAAGATATTGAGAACCTTGACTGAGAAGTTCAATTACGTAGTATGCTCTATAGAGGAGTCCAAAGATATAGAGACTCTCTCTGTGGATGCTCTACAGAGCTCTCTGTTAGTTCATGAACAGAAGTTTCACAAGAGGCCTTTAGCTACAGCAGAAGAGGAACATGCTTTGAGAATTTCTCATGAATATGGGGGAAGAGGAGGCAGATCTGGAAGAGGAGGAGGTTATCAAGGTCGAGGTCGAGGAAGAAGTGGTAGAGGCTGGAGCAAAGACAATGTTGAATGCTATAGGTGTCATAAGTTTGGTCACTATCAGTATGAGTGCCCAGGCTGGTATCCAAATCAACATCAGTCTAACTTTACTCAGAATGATATGGCAGATGATGTGCTGCTTATGGCATTCATGGAAGATTCATATCAGACAGGAATGGAGAATTGGTGGTTCTTGGATTCAGGTTGCTCAAACCACATGAGTGGTGATAAGTCCTGGTTTGACAGCATCAACTACTGTCATACAGGTCAAGTGAGATTGGGAAACAATAACAAGTTGAAGGTAGCTGGGAAAGGAACAATAAGGCTGCAACTGGAGCAAGTGACTTTAGTTGTCCAGGATGTTTTCTTTGTTCCAGATTTGCAGACTAACTTACTGAGCATGGGGCAACTACAAGAAAGAAATCTGGAGTTCCTAGTAAAGAGGGACTGCTGCAGAATAGTTCATGAGACAAGGGGTTTCCTGTTGGAAACCAGAATGAAGAGCAACAGGATGTTTGTATTGCAAGCAACATCCAAGAGAGTCACAGTACAAACTGAACTTCAATGTTTAGCTGCAAACAGCAAGGAATCATCACTCCTCCTGTGGCATAGAAGATTTGGCCACCTGAATCCTCAAGGGATCTTGAAACTGCAGAAAGACAAGCTAGTGAAAGGGGTACCTGATCTGAAAGGAGAAGTGGGCGTGTGTGCTACTTGTCAATTGGGCAAGCAGACTAGGAATGCCTTTCCCAAGAAGAGCCAGTGGAGAGCAACCAAGCAACTCCAGCTGGTACATGCTGACCTCTGTGGACCTATCACTCCCACATCTAAGAGTGGAAAAAGGTATATTTTTACTCTCATTGATGACTATAGCAGGAAACTATGGGTCTATTTCATGTCTGCCAAATCAGAAGCCCTTGAATGGTTTAAAAAGTACAAAGCACAGGTGGAAAAGGAAACTGGGGTACCTATTTTGTGCCTAAGGACAGATAGGGGGGGAGAGTTTCTCTTAACTGAATTTCAAGCTTTGTGTGAGGATGCTGGAATGACAAGACAGCTCACTGCAGCTCTCACCCCTCAGCAGAATGGTGTGGCTGAGAGGAAGAACAGAACCACCATGAATATGGTGAGATGTATGCTCAAAGACACTCAAGTACCTGCAAGTTTCTGGCCAGAAGCAGTCAACTGGACTACTCATGTATTGAACAGAAGCCCTACTGTTGCAAATCAAGGAAAGACTCCTCAGGAGGTGTGGACTGGTAGTGCACCATCTGTTGCACATTTTCGAGTCTTTGGATGTGTGGCCTATGCTCATGTCCCTGACCAACAAATAAGGAAGCTAGATGATAAAAGCACTCAATGTTACTTTCTTGGTATCTCAACTGAATCCAAGGCATACAGGTTATACAATCCAGTTACCAAGAAGGTAATCATAAGTAGAGATGTAGTATTTGATGAAAGTCAAGGATGGAAGTGGAAGGCTGATGTCCAACCTGTACTTACACCCTTGGTATGGGAAGGAAGTGAAGAGGAACATGAAGATTCTGATGGGGAAGAAGGCCCTATGTTGAATACAATTCCACCTGCAGTGGAAGAAGAGGAAGAAGAGACCACCAACAGTCCTGTCACACCTGCTGCAACAGCCCTTGATGCCTATGAAGAAGAAGAAGAAGAAGAGGACAATAACATCACAGATGTATTAGGCCTGCCTCACAGTCCTGCCCTTGGTCCCAGATCTCGAAAACCACCTAGCCATCTCTCCATTTATGACTGCTCCCACTCCATTGAGGTACAGCCAGACTGGTTGCTGATGGCAGAAGTGGCTGGAGATCCACAGTGCTTTGAAGAAGCTGCTGCCATAGAGAAGTGGAATGAAGCAATGCAGCAGGAGATGCAGTGCATAGAGAAGAACAATACTTGGGAACTGACTGAATGTCCTCCAGGTATTACTCCCATTGGCTTGAAATGGCTCTATAAAACTAAGTTGACAGAAAACAGTGCAATTGATAGGCATAGGGCCAGATTAGTAGTCAAAGGGTATGCACGGAAGGCTGGCATAGACTACACAGAAGTTTTTGCTCCAGTTGCCAGGTGGGACACCATAAGAACATTATTAGCATTTGCTGCTCACCATATTTTTCCTGTTTGGCAGTTAGATGTTAAGAGTGCGTTTCTGAATGGTGAACTTACTGAAGATGTTCATGTTGAGCAACCACAAAGATTTGTGGTTGCTGGGGAGGAATCAAAGGTGTACAAGCTGAAGAAGGCACTTTATGGCCTAAAACAGGCTCCTAGGGCCTGGTACAATCGTATTGAGGCACACTTCCTCAGTAATGGTTTTGAAAAATGCCATAATGAAGCGACATTGTTCATTAAAAGAACTCAGCAGGAAGTTCTTATAGTCAGCATTTATGTTGACGATGTTCTATATACAAGCAGCAGCTCCAAGCTGGTGGATGAATTCAGAAGAACTATGGAAGCTGAATTTGAAATGTCTGACTTGGGACACATGAAATTCTTTCTGGGAGTGGAAGTAATGCAAAGTGAAAGGGGCATATTCATATGCCAGCAGAAGTATGCTAGAGAAGTGCTGGAGAGATTTCATTTGATAGAGTGCAATTTTGTGCACAACCCCATTGTGCCTGGAGTAAAGCTGACCAAAGCCGGGGAAGGAAGTCAAGTGAATCCAACTGAGTTTAAACAACTCATTGGAAGTCTGCTGTACCTAACAGCAACCAGGCCAGACTTGATGTTCTCAGTGTGTTTGTTAAGCAGATACATGAAGAACCCTACAAAACAACACTTGCTGGCAGCCAAACGTGTGTTAAGGTATGTAAAAGGTACTGTGAGCCATGGTATTTGGTACCATAAGAATGAAGGGGAGGACTGTCTGTTGGGATACACAGACAGTGATTATGCTGGTGACCTGGACGACAGGAAGAGCACCAGTGGCTATGTCTATTTTCTGGCTGGTGGGGCAATTTCGTGGGCATCCAAGAAGCATCCAGTGGTCATATTGTCAACCACGGAGGCTGAATTTGTTGCTGCTGCATATTGCGCAGCTCAAGGAGTCTGGTTGAGAAGAATTTTGGCTGAGATTGGTTGGGAAAGCAGTGTGGACAAAGGCACAGTCATCATGTGTGACAATAGCTCCACAATCAAATTATCAAAGAACCTTGTGATTCACGGAAGGAGCAAACACATAGACGTGCGATTTCACTTCCTAAGAGAACTGGCTAAAGAAGGAATTGTGGAATTACAGCACTGTTCCACTCAAGAACAAGCTGCAGATATCATGACCAAAGCTTTATCGCTGGACACCTTTCAGAAGCTGAGAAGCAAGTTGGGCGTTTGTGATCTCTCCGAAGTCAAGTGAAGAAGAATGAGTCTGTGTAATGAACTGAAGCCTGAATCAAAGAGGACTTCAGTTCAGGGGAGGACATGTTGGAAGAAGGAATCCTAGTGACACAAGGATTGAAGTTGAGTATGTCTAATAATCAATACTGCACCGTTTGCAGTATGTCTAGATTAGCACCTTTAGTTTTGTAAAAGGTCTAGTTAGTCCTAGCAGGCTGAGTTAGCCGTTGAGAGCATATAGCTGAGTCTGTTAGAAGAGATTGCTGGAAATCTTAGTAGTTGAGTCAGGGTTGTTGTTTGCAGTCCGATTTAGGGGCTTGCAACCCATCTCTATTTATATGTTCTGTTCATCTTCAATAAAACTCGTCAGATTGCAAGCTTTTGTGTTTCTACATATATATGTTGACTTTGTGTGAAATGTGAACATATGTTTTACATGAATGGTGTGTGCACATATTTTTTACATGAATGGGGGAATGTCCCACCTTGGGACAAGAGACTTAGATTACGAAATTGGTGTTGTGCGATGCAGCCCAAATCATGGGATCATGGGAAGATTCGTTTTTGTCCCCATTCCAAAGGGTTAATACCTAACCATTATTTTTCTTCCACTACAAATTAATTAAGTGTTACCTCACCTAATATGTCACTCCCAAGTCCCAACCTCTATCCCATTCCCATACATAATAATATAATATTATCATTATCGTCATCTTCCTCTGCCTGCCTACTATACATACAAACCAGCACCACCTCAATCCCCTCCACCATTAATCCTTCCTTCACCACATTCTAACTAAAAGCCATTACCTTACCTTGAATTTTTAAACCTCAGAAGACCCAGAGCAAGCAAATGGCAGCAATTAAGGCAGCAGAGCAAGAACACCCAGTTCCGGCCTTTGGTTGGGCTGCGAGGGACCAATCCGGTGTCCTCTCTCCCTTCAATTTCTCCCGAAGGTGCCTTTCGGTTCAATCTACTGAATATGTTGTGGATCAAAGATTAAATAATCGTATAAGAGATGAGATTATACCACATTAGTCTATCATAACACGATCGTGTTCAACCATTTCATACCGGTAAAATACTACCATTTGCTGTCTCATTTTGTTAATTTGTGCTTTATCTCTGGTTTTCATCCATTCAGGGCAACAGGGGAGAAGGACGTGAAGTTCAAAGTGCTCTACTGCGGGATCTGCCACTCCGACCTCCACATGATCAAGAACGAATGGGGTATCGCCACGTACCCACTAGTCCCCGGCCACGAAATCGTCGGCCAAGTCACCGAGGTCGGGAGCCAAGTTACGAAATTCAGCCCCGGCGACAGAGTCGGCGTCGGTTGCATCGCCGCCTCATGCCGCTCCTGCGACAGCTGCATCCACGACCTCGAAAACCACTGCCCAAAAGCAATCCCCATCTATTCCGGCCACAGCTCCGACGGAACCGTCACCTACGGCGGCTACTCCGATGTCATGGTCTGCGACGAGCACTTCGTGGTCCGAATCCCGGACGCCCTGCCGCTCCAATTCGCCGCTCCCTTGCTCTGCGCCGGGATCACGGTTTACAGCGCATTAAGGTACTATGGGCTGGACCGGCCCGGGATGAACTTGGCCGTTGTTGGGCTCGGTGGGCTGGGCCACGTTGCCGTGAAATTCGCTAGGGCAATGGGGGCCCAAGTAACCGTCATCAGCACTTCGCCGGCGAAGAAAGATGATGCAATCCAAAACCTCGGCGCCGATTCGTTTCTGATCAGCCGCGATCAGGAGGAGATGAAGGCGGCGATGGGGAGGTTTGACGGGATCGTCGATACCGTGTCGGCGGATCACCCGCTGGTGCCGTTGATTGGGCTGTTGAAGACAAATGGGAAGCTGGTTTTGGTCGGGGCGCCGACGAAGCCGCTTGAGCTGCCGGCTTTCCCGTTGCTGAAGGGCAGGAAGATGGTCGGCGGGAGTGGGATTGGTGGGATGAAGGAGACTCAGGAGATGCTTGATTTCGCCGGCAAACATGGCATTGCGGCGGAGGTCGAGGTTATTCCGGTGGAATATGTGAACAAGGCCATGGAACGTTTGGAGAAGGCGGATGTTAAGTACAGATTCGTCATTGACGTTGGGAACACATTACTGAAGAATGCTTGATTAATAAGTTGGTTCCAAAATTTTACAAATTTCACCATGGCTGCTTGGCTTTGTTTTGCTTCAAGGACAAGTAATTGAGTAAGCAATAAGAGAGTGTGTCTTAAATATGAAAGCGTAAGATAAAATTTCCCGCCAAGGATTGTTAATTGTTAAATATGAAAGCCAGTGCAGAATCACTCCAGCTGTCAATTTCCAGCTAATAGGGTTTGTCACAGGAAGACTAAAGGGGATGCTAAGGTATAGGAGACAGTCGCTTCTGTGCGTTCAATACTTGATTTTCCAGAGCAAGGAGGAATTCGATCTATCAACAGCATATTTCAGTTCAGGTGGCAAATTCTTACTCTGGCTGATTGGATGAGCTGACAACTTTGATCTCAACATGGAGAGCAAGACTCTGTGCCGTGACTGCTTCCTCTTTAGAACTTCAATGTAAGCTTTCATCGCAAGCCAGTGTACTTCGGTCTCGTGCAACCGAAGCACTGGACTGGGACAAGAACCGGAAGAAGAAGATAAAGACTGCATCCTTCTCTTTATCAGTGTATGCATATATCTAAGAGAGGGACAACGGCACAAACTCTGAGTAAGAAATTATAGAGAGAGAGAAAAAAGTCAAGTTTGCAAAGCTTGATTGAAGTAGTCATAGGACACAGTATATAATTGTACCTCCAGGTTCCCTGAATCGTCTTCAAATGGGATTCAGCAGGGAATTTGCAGATGTACGACATCTCAGAAACGTAACAATGGAATATCATAGCAGATATCAGGAAGGCCTGGAAGACGTTCAATCTCACAACTGGTGCTGAGTTGATGTTTGAATCAAAAAACAAGGGATGACACTTGGGTGTCATGAAAGCTTGCAACTTTTTCTCCATATGGAGTCTCGGTTTCTTGCCCCAGCCAATGGTAAGACGTGACCTCAAATGGTTGTTCAGATACCTAATAAGTTTATTGAACAAGCCAAACATAATCCCCCAAGCTAAAATATTAGTTTATCGTCATATTTTAAGCACAATGCAGAATAAAGGAAGGCACTTATAGAGGAAAACCACCAAAAACCGGACCTTGTGTAGTCTGCTTGTATTTCCAAAGTGGAAGCATTCAGAAGCAATCCACTCCATCGAACGAATGAAGCTCCATCTTCAGCGACGTAGATCCTGTTTGATGGAGGCGGCGATTCATGTCCAGGATCAAAATTGAGACAGAATTTTTCTGCATTCATGTAGCAGTTGTAGTCTCCAAATCCCTTCTTCAACTTCTCGAAAAATTCAGAAGCCTGATCCTTTGAGGTTGTTATAAGGAGGAAGTCATCAATAAATCTCAAAAGCGCATAGCGTGTCTCTGCATTTCCGCAATAATCTTGTAACTGAAGTCTTCTCGACGAATGTTCAATGATGGGTTTGCTCGCTTTCTCAAGGTATGGGAAAATCACTCTTCTCTCAAGGTGCCCATAGTATAGCGAGCAAAGCAGAGAAGACACAATAGATCCCTGAGGTATTCCCATACCTTGCAAGTAAAAGCATTTACCCATCCGCAAAACATTACGCTTGACAAGTTCCTTGAGTACATTCATGACCTCACTTCTGCTCAAGTGCCTTTCTATTCCCTGCAAATTTATGACAAAAGATATATAAATAGCTGTCTCGAGTGATTATACGTTCAGGGCAAAGTGGTAAAAGTTGCAACCTCTGTGAGATACCTGATTAACAAGCACACTGCTTATGGAACTGACTGCACTAGAGCCGCATCTTTTACTGTCGATGACATTAACTGGCTCAAATAGGCTGGCCTTTTCTTGCACCCACAAAGATTTCTTAGTGCAGAAAACTTGGTTGACGTGTTTCAGAAGATACCCATCTTCACTGAGCACAGCATTTAAGATGCTAACCAATTTATCCTGATTCACAGAGTCAAAAGCTTTTGATACATCAGAAACAACTGTGAAAACATTGGGTAATGATGAGACTGATGGCTTCCTGTTCAGACTCATGATAAATGGGCACAACTTCTTGTAGATGTCATTGTAGTCAAACACCGATGAACCAAACTTCTCTGGTTCTTTCGACCGCATGCCTCTAAGAACAGCATGTGCATCACGAAGTACGCAGTTCACTGGCTTGAAATACTTGTGTCTTACATCCACGTCACTGAGAGAATGGACTTTCCTTGACACTGACGAAGATTGAACATGCGAGGAAGATTCTGAAGCAGACAGTCTTGATGCTGCTTTGAGATTTGCAACCACCCTCATTGAATTCTTTTTGGGAACAAGTCTGAGCTTTGAGAAACCAAATGATCTATTATTTAGAATACCCGAAACTTCAGCTACATTTAGAGTTTGATAATTCTTGTCTTCCAAGCAGGCCATGGTTTGATTCTTCAACGTTTCCCAACTTGATTTCCTATAATAGAAAACTTCTTGCTTCCCATGCTCACTCTCGGTGATGTAGAAGTTTGCTTGAAGCAAGGGAACTATTATGTTAGAGAAAAACCAAACAATCCATTTCTCTAGCAGTTGGTGTTTGTTGCACAAGATGGGGAAGCTTGATGTCTTCAGTTCATGCATGCATTGCTTCAAATAGAACTTTTCATATCTTCTTAGACGAATAAACTTCGCAATATTTCTCCTTAAGACCCTCCAGCTTGATGGAGTTCCAAGCAAGTCAGGAGGAACTATGTTTCTACTAACAGCCCATATAAATGATATCACCTGATGTTTTGAGCAATAAGACTTCATTCCTTTGAACTGGGTATCAGTGACGGCTTGAGGTTTACTATAGGAATTCAAATTGCAACTGGAGGAACTGTCACGTCCTTTTCCATTCAGATCTTTGTCCTGAAAGTTGGACAATTCTAGATTAATTTGCAATAGCTATACTCCGGTAAAGGATATCACGTTAACTGAACACCTCTTATTTTTAGCTCTTGTCCACAGTGAAAGATTACCTGACATGAAGAGGGAACGGGACAGTGTTTATCTAATAGCTTCAAGTGATTGCATCGTTGAGTTCGAAAAATTAGGTTCTTCAGCAGTTTAGCAAGTGAATGATGCCTGAGTAGATAAAGAGGGATGAATGTGGTAATAAACACATGTTCATGGATTACTGCTAACTAACTTATTACCTAGAAGCACTGAAGAATGTCGACCAAAAAACTGGTACACTATTCTAAAAAATGCTTTTACAATCCAAACCAACACATGCAGAAAATGATGAGATGGAAGTGCACAAAACCTTAATGTGTAGTGTGAAAAAATTGAAGTGAATGTCCAGAAAAGCTAAAAGTTATGACTAATTATGAGCAAAATGGCATTTAGGATACTTACAGGCACATAGGTCGACTCGAGGAAGAAGCATTACAGTTGGAGCATGTCAGTGATTGTGCACTTCCAGCTACATCAGAGAAGCCAAAAATACTCTGTAGAAGAGAACTAGAACTAGTATGGTTCGGCTTTAAGGATTTCAATACATCTAAATGTTGTTAGTTAAGGTGTTGGACAATGTTATTCCAACAATAAATGAACTGCAGCATAGAAGAAGTCAATCTACCCAAGGTCATTAACACCCATTGCACTTGATTGATATCTCTGGTTTCAGCAAGTAATCGAACACTATATGGAATTTAATTTTTGAGAAAAGATGAGGATACGCTTCGGGGGAAGAACTGATGAAGCTCCACCATAACTATAGAAGATGGGTTGCCGATTGATCTCAGCCCCTTTAGTAACTGCATGAGCGGATATGACCTGACATCATAGTGTTTGCAACTCTAAGTATTAGCACTAGCCTGGAGGGTGGATATGGAGCAACATCTTATTATCATATAGGGAAAGGTAAAACAGGAATGCAAAGAGACATTACCTTTTTATGATGATGATCTGAACTGACATTAGTACATCCAGTATGAGAGGTTTTAGAGAACCCAACTTCACGATTACACTTAATGCTGCAAGAGTTCTCTTCACCATCTTCTTTAGCAGCAAGACGCCTTAAGTTTCTGCGACGCTGCCACTTACATGACCGCTTTCTGCTACCCAAAACGTTATGCTTGGAGCCCTCAGGCTCATCGTACAAGTGATGCTTTTGGCCACTTATCTCTGCCTTGGGAGCATCCATTTGATCACATCTTTCAACACAATTGCTAGTGTGATGCATCACATTTTCCTCAGTGAATCTAGCCCTCTTCTTTGTTGGTTCTGAACAAAGGAAAGTATAACCCCATGAACACCCTTATCTATGGATTCAGAAGCTATGTGAAAAGATAAAATGCTGGATAGAATCAGCACTAACATTCTCTAAAATCATAGGAACAGCAAGGTAACCTTAATTACCAAAACTGTTGGCCAAAGGACGTTTGCTCTGCGATTGTGACTCCACCTTGTGCTTTGACAAAAATTGAAGAGCAAAGTTGCTCGTAGGAAAGCCAGCAACTTGCTGGTATTTCGAGCAAGGAAATGGCAGAAAGATTGATGCATACTTCAGAAGATAAATCATAACATCATCTCCCACCTGTATTGCAACCCAAATTCCGAGCATTCTACTTAAATCGACAGACTAAAAGGAACCAAATAAATACCATTTGATTGAATGAACAAACAAACATGACCATACCCGTTCCAGAAGAAGACTCCATCCTTTAGCCGTCAAAAGCTCGGTAATGGGACTTGAACGCTTGAACTGTGACCAATAAAGGGGGGAAAAGGGGCATAAATAAAAGAAAACTAAGAAATGAAGAAGCATCCAAAGATTGCGACGGCATTAAAGTAGACTTTACCTTATCATATCCAACACAGATTACATTACCAGACGCCCGCTTCTGCTCCTTCAACACAGCCTCAATCACCCTTTGAACAATCTGAAAACCACAAAAAAAAAAAAACTCCATGAAAACAATAAATCATCGAAAAATACGAAATTCTAGTTCTAAAAGAACCCTTATTCACCTTATGCTGGGACCAGTAATTGTCCGTACGGAAGTCGCGTAACGGAGGAGCATTGTCGCTGAAGACGACGTAGCTGAAGTTGAGCAGATCCCGGTATTCAGATGGATCATTGGGTCTTAGAAGGAACGGCAAGGCGCTTTCGCCGGCGGTACAAAGGAGGCAGCCGAACGGGCGGGAACCAATGCAGCTGCAAGACGGCGGCGAGGAAGCAGTGGGATGGGAAATTAAGGAGAGTATAGAAGTGGCTAGGGTTTTCACTCTTGTCCCGTACAGTCGTCGGAGGACTTCCGGCACTCTTGGGCTTGGCTTCTTCTTCTTCTTCGTCATTTCTGCAGACGGAGTAGAGAAGACTGAAGAGGGAGCTAGCGCGCCAAGGTGAAAAGCTGGGTTAGTAAAAGATCGAGTGAAAGGACGAGTGGTGTTTTGAATTTAGTTTGAATTTTGGAATTTAGTGGAACTGGGCCTATTTGCTGGGCTTCTTGGACCTTATCATGATTCTTTGGTAATTTAAGGACACCAGTTTTATTTTTATTTTATTTTTTTAAAGAAAGGACACCAGTTTCAGTAATGAAAAAAAAGGTCACAGTTAAATTATATAATTGGTTAGTGTTAGGAAAATAAACCAGATCTTTTAAAAACTATGGATCCAGATGGTTCGGTGAAGAATGGTCAGGGCGCGGCAGGGGGTGTTCTTAGAGATGATAGTGGCCGAATCCTGAAAGCGTTTGCAGGGAATATTGGTGAAGTCTCAATTACGAGAGCTGAATTGGAAGGCATGGTTTGAAGATGGCTTGGGACGAGGGCTTCCGGCGGGTGGTGCTCCAAACTGACTCACAAGCTGCAATCCAGTTGATTGAAGGAGCAGAAGAGAGGACTCCTCATTTCCTGGCGGTGCAGTCTGCTCGCCGGCTTCTGGACAGGGAGTGGCAAGTTCGGCTTGTTCACGTCTTTCGTGAAGGGAACTATGTTGCAGACTATCTCGCCTCAGTGGGACATCGACTGCCGATCGGTTTCCATTCCAGAGAGGAGTCGGATCCACTCCTGAACTATTGGATGTACTTTGATGTTATGGGGGTGGAAACATCTCGTATGATTAATGTCTAACGGTTGGAGTGCCCGTAGCACTCCGTTTTCTCACCAAAAAAAAAAAAAACTATGGATCCAACTGGATCCAATAGTATGGTCCGGATTGTAGATTGTTACGAATGTTTTATTTTAGTATGGTATATGGTCTTATATAGGATGTGTTGATATCTTGGTCTAGTGTGATCCAAACCGCGGTTTATCGGACCAAACCGTGTACCCTGCCAACTTCTCAATTCATGTTAGCAGTCTGCTCGGGCATTCTATCAAATCCCCAAGGAGACCCAAGTCTCAGCCAGAGTTTTGCGAATATCTTCCCCTCCTTTATTCATAAACCACACTTCACCAAGAAGTAGAGACGACCGTTTCTTCGTATGACGTTATGGTGAAAGTTTGGTTGCTCGAACTTTGTATTTTGTTATTCTTGGATTGAGGTATCAAAATTATGCAGGCATGTTGAAATTTATGTCTTAAGGGAAAAAATGTTTTTCTCAGTTATCAGTTCGATTTTTTGTTGGTTGACTAAATAAGTTGTTCATTTTCGCTCAATGTGTTCTGCATGGTATAGACCGTGTTGAACCGTAACATATATGTGGGGGGTATAGTATAGACCATATAAGATTTTGTATGGTCCCGAGTTTGCATTCAAACTTCTCGGTCTAGACCATAGACAATATGTATATTCTAGTCTGCACCAAACCCACTGTTTTCCAATCCTATCGTTGGTAAACAATTTGACTGATGATTATGAAAGTTATCGTATAGTCAGAATCATTTATGGTATATAGACATATACTATTGGCAAACAATTTGACATGAGAGCTCAAATGAGATAAGCGTATTGAATTTATGTATGAGTTACTTTAGTTAAATTTATAAATATGTATCATTAGCAAGCAATTAGACCATTGACTTACAAATTCATATAAATACTTGTGGTATGTCAAACTACTTGAAAAAATAACATTAGTAAGTAATTAGTTGGAATTTCCTATATACTGTCTTTTCCATTCATGCTATGAACACCTAGACGCCCCTAGACTACGCTTAATCGAGCAAGGCGCAAGTCAGGAGCCCAACGTTCTTCTTACACCTAGCGCATTTTTGAAACTTGCGTATTAATCATCAATCAATATTCTAGTGTGTAGATATATACGATGAATATATTATTGATTGTTGAAATTCTATCGGTGTTCTAAATTGGCATAAAAACCTTAAATTTATTAACTATGATGACGATAAGAATGACCTTATGGAGAATACGAAAATTGAAGAATATTTCAAAACTAAAAAAATAAAAAACATGGTATGATCATTTTAATTTTATTATACTTCTAATAAAAAACTTTGGACTAAATCTTAAGAATTCCAAAACAACGCCTTCAAAATTCATTGAAAAATCTCATTAACATTTAACTTTGAGTTCATTGACTACATTGACCCTATGAATGGGGGAGAAGTAAAAAAATGAAATGGATAAATTACAAGATTCGTCACTGAGTTTGCTAAAAAAATGTCACAATTGGTCACTAGAAATATTTTATTCCATTCGGGTCACTAAAAATTAGTTCAACCATTATAGTTGACCATTATATGAGTGACGTTACAATTAAAAAATAATATTTCATATTTTACAATATTCACCACAAGTACTATTAAAAAAATTAAAAATTATTTTCTATAATTCCCTAAAGCCCACGATCAGAGGTTGGATCATGGGAGTCGACTTGTGTGTTGCTCTGGTCGCTAGCTTCTTCCTTGAGGATTTGCCGCCGATGGACTTCCTCGTCATTGCGCGACTACAGCTTTAGGGTTCGCGACGATGGTAGGTTTTCTCACAGTTTGAGTTACTTAGAGCTAGGTCTTTGTCTCCAAGTCTCGAGTTGTAGAGAGGAGGGGAAATCGTCGAAGGAGGTGCAGTGGCGAGTAGGGTTCTCGATCTAGAAATTTGGGAAGAGATGGTGATGATTTGGCGGTGGAATGATTTGTAAACTTTTTTTGTTTGCATAAATGGAGGGTAGAATATCGGCTCTGGGTGGCTTCACAACCCGAGCTTCTCGGCCTACTTCACCTTCGCTGGTCGAGGTGACAAGAAGAGGGAAGCAGGTAGAAAGGGATTTTCTTGGTTCCTGGAAAACTGCCCAGAACGCAAGGAAGGAAAATCAGGTGGCGACGAGAGGGGGAAAGGGGGTTCCGATGGGGAGAGTTGACATGCTTCTTTCATTGAATTCAAGGGTCATAATCATTTGCCAAACTATTCTCAGTAAACTAGAAACTGGTTCATGTCAGGGAAAATTTCATTTTCAAACTCTGTTTTACCGCGCTCTGCTTCGGACAACAACGGTGTCGTTTCAGCGCCACAATGAAAGTGGACCGATGTTGTTTCGCGAAGGGATGGCAATCTTACGAAATAGCACTTGCACTTCTTTTTCTATTCACTTTTCCCTTTTTCGTTCGATACTTTCTTTAGACAAATGTTTGTCTTCTTCTCTATTTATGTAAGAACTACGAGAGCCACATGCTCCAACTATTTAAGCTTCAAGGATGAATGAAAAGAACTAGGTTAAATCTTCACAACAACAAAGCATTGTTATGGTATTAGAGCCTGTTTGCTTGAAACCCTAGCCACTAGCAACCAACAACGACAATGGCTAAAAACGAAGAGAATGATCCAAAGCCAGTAGCAACCAATCTTCCCGATCCAATGTCTGATCCATACTTCTTACATGGTTCAGAATAACCAGTGTTCCAGCTAGTGGGAGAGAAGCTCACCACCACTAACTATAACGAGAGCAAAGCCATGTACAATGCACTAGGAGCCAATAACAAGCTTGGTGTTGTAAATGGAACCTTGCTTGAACCAACAGCAGATGATTCTTTGGCGTGACCCTGGAGCAAAAACAATATTATGGTCTTAGCCAGGATCCATCAAGCAGTAGAGTCAGGAATCAGGAAGACGATCATGTCAACTAAGACAATCAATGAACATGGAAAGAGTCCGAGAGACAGATATGGTCAAGGTGACATGGTGAAGATAGCAGAAATCAATATGTCATTTTACAAGGCAAAAATGATTGCCTTTTTCCAAACAGTACTAGCTAGTGTTACTAGAAACTCTTTTGAATTAATACATGTTGATATTTGGGGATCCAATTATGTTCCTAGTCATGATGGATACAAATAATTTATAACCATCATTGATAATTACAAAAGGATGACTTGGATCATCCTGCTACAAACCAGATCTGAAGCCATATCACAACTACAAAACTTCAGCAAATATGCATAAAAATAGTTTCAAAACCTAGTGAGAAGGATCAGGAGTATCAAAGATGTTAGTTCCATATGACTAAATTTTTTACTCACACTGGAATTTCTCATGAATTATCTTGTGTTGAAACACCACAACAAAACAACAAGGTTGAAAGAAAATACCAACATATACTTGTTGTAGCTAGAGCCTTAAAATACCAAGCCAATTTACCCTAAGATTTCTGGGGAGAATTTGTCAAACATGTTGTTTATCTCATTAATAGGGTTCCCACAATTGTTTTGGCGAATCAAACACCATTTGAAAAAAATTCAAAACCACAAACCAGACTTTTCTAAACTCAGGGAGTTTGGTTGTTTGTGTTTTGCAAGTACCCTCAATAACCACAGGATGAAGTTTGACTCTAGAGCTAGAAAATGTGTTTTTGTTGGTTTCACGGCAAGGATCAAAGGATATAAAATATATGATATGGCAAGCCATGACATTTTTACATCAAGGGATGTTCACTTTTATGAAAACCATTTTCCTTAGAAATCTTATCCCTCTCCCAGTGTTGACTCCTCCCTTTATCCCAATCTCATTTCTCATGCTCTCTTGAAGACAATAGTTCGACCTATCAACCTCCATTCCCTCCTTCATCTCCTAATCCCGGACCCTCACGTCAACGATCTACAATATGCTTCTGACTATGACACACCACCCTCCACTGCTCATACTGATCTTCCATCACCACCTGCCCTTCCCCTCCACCAAACCACCCACCTGTTCGAAAATCTACCAGAGTAATCAAACCTCCCTCCTACAACACTACCATTGCAACCTGCTTCAACAACTTTCTTCTACCAGTCATCCTCCAAAGCAACACAGTCTAGTTATCCCCTACCCTCTTTCTTTTGTTGTCAACTATGACAACTTGTCTCCTACTCATCAACATTTAGTACTAAGTATTTATGCTCACAAGGAACTAGACACATTCATAGAAGCAATGCAGAATCCTAATTTGAACAAAGTTGTCAACGATGAACTACATGTCGTTGATCTCAAACAATACATGGGACATAGTTGAATTACCAGCTGGAGTCAAACCAATTGGCAACAAATGGATTTTCAAACTCAAGTTCACTCCTATTGGCAGAATTGAGAGACATGAATCCAGACTTGTTGCCAAGAGTTATAGTTAACAAGAAGGCATAGATCAAGATACTTTTGCTCTTGTTGTCAAGATGACAACAATGAGACTTTTCCTAGCCCTTGTTGCTAGTCAAAAATGGCATGTTCATCAGTTAGACATAAACAATGCTTTCTTGCATGGAGATCTACACGTGGATATCTACATGAAGCTACCTCAAGGATATCCCATCCCTCCTGGTTTTACCAATCCAATTTGAAAACTGAAGAAATCACTCTATGCTCTTAAACAAGCTTCTAGATAGTGGGTTTTTAAGCTTGCCGACCTTATCCATATTCAGGGTTATACATGTACAAATGTTTATCACTCTCTATTCTACAAAACTACATCTACCTCTTATACATGCATCCTAGTATATGTGGATGACCTCCTGATTGGGGGTACTGATCTGGGTGAGATCATAACCATTAAGAAGTTTCTGCATCAAGCATTAAGCATTAAAGACTTGGGCGAATTAAAGTTCTTCATGGGCATTGAGGTTGCAAGAACAAATCAAGGCATTCATATTTCACAATGAAAATATACATTGGAGATCCTTGCAAAAGCTAATGTACTATCTTCTAAACCAGTGGTCACCCCCATGGATTACAAAGTGCACATATATGCTCATAACGATGATCCCTACCCTGATCCAGAAGCCTATAGACGCCTAGTTGGCAAACTCATTTACCTCACTAGTACCGCCCAGACATCAGCTATGCCACCCAGAAAGTGAATCAATACATGTCTAGCCATAACAACACACACTACAAGGCAGTCATACGAATTCTCAGGTACCTTAAATCAGCTCCATCAACTGGTTTGTTCTTCTCATCTACTTCTTCACTCCACTTCAAGGCCTTCAACGACTTAGAGTGGGCCTCTTGCATTGACATATGCCGCTCAGTCATGGGTTATTGTGTCTATCTCGATAACTCTCTCATTTTTTGGAAGAGCAAGAAAAAAATCCACCATATCCCGCTCCTCTTGTGAAGCTGAGTATCGCGCCCTCGCATACACTGCTTGTGAATTTCAGTGGCTCCTCTATCTCCTCCAAGACTTCCGCATTGCATACCCACAACCAACGACGATCTTCTGTAACAATCAAACGACCATCCACATCGCCGAGAACCCTAAATTCCACGAATGCACCAAACACATCGAAGTTGATTGCAATTTCATCAGAGAAAAGCTCCTCTCTAGCACAATCAAGCTCCTCCACGTCTCCACAATCCATCAACTGGCCGATCTCTTCACCAAAGCGCTGCCACATTCAACATTCACTACTCTTTTGTCCAAGCTCGGTGTCCATAATTTGTGCCCACCAATTTGCCGGGGGCAGTGGCGGAGGCAGGATTTCAAACTACCCATGTCCATTATTCAGAATATATATAATATTTTATAAATATAATTAAAATTAATAATATCTAAATAATTCATTCACAGAGAAAAACAACTGACTAATACAATTATTGTTTCATAAATAACCAGGACGAGTTTTCATATTATGAAAGAAATGTAAAATACATTCATTGTTTACACCATAATATCGTGATAATACCTAACGAGTTGTTGTGAAATGATAGTGTCATGAATGAAACCAATAATTTAATTATTTTTTGTGAATTAATGAACAAGTAATGAGTTATGTTGTGATGTGATGTTAAAATATCTTTATGCTAATTGTAAGTGTTTAATTCTATCTGTACATGTGGTGTTATTTTTTTTCCTCCCAAAAGTTACCCCTGTCCCGGGACAGGGGCAAACACCCCTGCCTCCGCCTATGGCTGGGGGAGGGGGTGTCATGGAAAATTTCATTTTCAAACTCTGTTTTACTGCGCTATGCTTCGGACAACAACGCTGTTGTTTCAGCGCCACAACGAAGTGGAGCAATTTCGTTTTGGGAAGGGATGACAATCTTTCGAAATAGCACCTACACTTTTTTTTTCTGTTCACTTTTCCCTTTTTCGTTATGTACTTTCTTCAGACACAAGTTTATCTTCTTCTCTGTTTATGTAAGAGTTGTGAGAACCACGTGCTCCAACTATTTAAGCTTCAAGGATGAATGAAAAGAACTGGTTAAATCTTCACAACAACAACAAAATGTTGTTAGTTCAAGGAAATTATCTACTACAAATGGAAAGCAAACAACAAAGAGAACCGGTGGAAGCTGCAGCGGTGACCACACAATATAAGTTTTAAAGTCACTTTAGTGAATTATAATTATATTTTATATTTATTATAGGCTTAATATCCTATTTTGGCCCGAAGTTTGGCATGAGTGTCAATTTTGGCCCGAATTTTTCAACAAGACAGTTGTGGCCAACTTTTCAAATTAATTGACAAATTTGGCCCAAATTTTTTTTGACCATTTATATTGACGGTCAAACATCTATCCGTGAATGACTCAGCAAAACGCTGCTGACGTGGCTTATGCATGAGTGCCATGTCATTATTTTTTATTTTTTAATTCAATTAAAATAAAAGTTAAAACAAAAACTGACCAAATTAAAAAAAACCTCTTATTGTCTCAAAATCCATGGCTTAAGTCTCATATACTATCCATCGAACCGCCAGAATAATTAAAAAATAACAATAAAAAAGTTTTACATTTTTACAGCGACCACCACCACTCTTCCTCCGCCGCTTCCAGCGACCAACCACAATAATAAAATTTATTAAGTCAATTTTTCTCTTATCGTCTTCGTTCCTCTTCCACCCGAGCCTATTCCAATCTTAAATCCCCCAATCCTGGCTTTAGGATACAGTGAGTAACCTTAGGTTACTCATCCATCAGTAATCAAATGGGAACCGTAGATCTGAGGGGGAAACATTGTGTGGCTGAGATTGACACTGAGTGTGGAGGGGCATTTTTGTCTGATTTTTGAAATTTATTTCTTTCTTTTTTTTATTTTTCCAGCATATATATGTTGTCTTTTTAATTAAGGAAAGAGAAAACCATATCTCTTCTCCTCTCTCTTTTTTCTTTCTCTGTATTTCTTCCTTCTCTCTTCCAAACACCTTTTTCCATATCTAGATCTGTTTCATTCTCTTGTTCTTCATTTTTTCCCCTCCAATCGACAAAGAAAAAAATTGCAGCCTCCCCTCTCAAATTCGGTGACGCTCCAAATCCTTATTCTCTCGATATGCTCCTTCCTTCTGTTCTTTCTTTTCTCGGCCTCAAAATAGATGACGCTCCATATTGACCAAGAGGGGACAAATCTAGGTGAGTTGAGTTTGATGTTTGATGTTTTAGTATTTTTTTGTGAATTTTCAATTCCAATTTTCCTCCCTTTTTTTTGTTGCATTTGGTGTTCTTGATTGTGGAAGAGGAAATGTAGTCATAAGACGAGTTTTTTCTCTCCCTCATTCTATTTTTCTTCCTTCTTTTAGGTAATATATATTGATATTACCACACTATACCATCTGGTAATGTGTGGTAACTAAATGTATTTTTATGGTCACGAGTTTTATCATGGTGGTAGTGGGTGGTAATCGACAATAGTTCCGAGAAAGAAGAGTTAGAAGACAATGAAGGGGGAGAAGAAAGTGAAGAGAGTCGTAATTGTATATATTATATTGAGATTACCACACATTACCATATGGTAATGTGTCTATACCATATGGTAAAGTGTGGTAACGAAATGTATTTTTATGGATATAATGTTTTCATATGGTCGTAGAGGGTTGTAATTAGATTTATATTATTTTCGTATGGTTTTACCTTCTCATACCATATGGTATTGTATGGTAATTACAATTAATTTGTGTTCATTCGATTAACCATGTTCTACTATGGTGGTATTGAATGATAGTTATATTTATAATTTTCTGTAACCTGTTTTACCATGTTATACCATGTGGTGGTAGTTGGATTTGTAATTTTATTTTAGCATCTTATACCATATGGTATGGTATGGTAATTAGATTTGTAAATTTTTGTAGCATGTTTTACCACGTTATACCATGTGGTATTGCATGGTAGTTAGATTTGTAATTTTCTTCAACATATTTTACCATGTTTTACCACGTTATACCATGTGGTATTGTATCATAGTTAGATTTGTAATTTTCTTCAACATATTTACCATGTTTTACCATGATAGTAGAAAGTGATAATCATATATATACTTGTAATTACTGTCTTTAGCACTGAATTATTTAACGAAAAAATCATCATTCAATTTGAGTTAGAATTAGAACAGAGATAGCTAGGATGGTTAGCTTCATTTTTGTTGTAGATGGGAGAGAGAAGAAATAATGTATTTTTTCTTTTAATAATAAAACAAAGAGTGAGAGAGAGGGGAACCAGTGTGGTATGGGGGAGTGGGATCCGCGTCTAGTCAAAAAGTCAGCGTCAGAGCGTCAGCGTCATCATTAAAATGGGTTCAATTTATCTTAGTGCCCCTCCGTGTTTAATTTAAATAAAAAGAAAAGGCTGACACGTGGGGACAGATGATTGGATTACTGACCGTTACTGATAGGAGAGTTACTGACCTGATCCGGTCCCCCCAATCCTAACCTTCAAAATTCTGCCCGGCGTCACCTGAATAGCAGTCGAGCAGAAGCAGGGAAAGCAATTGTTGACCAGCAGCTGGAGGTGAGGGTGAGGGCAATGATTTCGGGGGTGAGAATCAAAATTGGCAATCTGATGGGATAAAGATGGAGCAGGGGATGGCAGGCGGAGAAGAAAAGTAAATTGTTGATCTTCAAGGCTGACGCAGACGGCCAAATCATCAGTCCCATCGACATCCCTAACCAGAGCGTCGTCTTGATTGTGGGAGTCAAGCGACGACATCTTTAGCCGGGAAATAGCCCCCTCTTCTGCCTTTTCTTACCCAATCAAAGCCCCAAATTCAAATAAACCACCACAGTGAAAATCATAACGAAAGCGCCGATGAGAAGCAAAGGTCATTGACGCAGCGGCGACAGAGGTGACAGATCGAGGCAAGCTTTGGGAAGAAGGGTAGAGCTCGAGGAAGTATCAGATCTATTAGGGTTCAGTCAAGTTCTCGGACACAAACCACGAGCGATCTAGCGTCGCAGTGGCAGAAGCGAAGGAGGAGCAATTGTCGCTGTCGTCGTGGACCGGATCCTGCGTTTGGAACGATGAAGAAGATGAACGGGCGGTAGAGAGGAAGAAGATGACGGGTGGGAGGGGACGCAGGGATTAGGGATGGCAATGGGGCGGATTGGGGCGGGTTTTGTGAAACCCAAACCCATGGGTTTATCCGCAAAAAAAAAAAGGGGTAAAACCTGCTGGGTTTGAAAAACTCAAACCCAACCCAACCCGCTGGGTATCTGCGAGTTCATGGGTACCCGTGGGTTTTTGTGGTAACAAATTTACAATAACAAATTTCTTTCAAAATAAAAATTTAACATCAATTTTCTCATACAAATTATTCATACAAAAAACACCAATCTAGAACATACAAGCAAACCGCAAATGATCAATACAAATTGTTCAAAATTAAAGATAAACATTTATAAACAACAAGATTAATTGAAATCTTCTTCCTCGTCAAATAAGTTTCTTCACTCTCCACTCAATAATATCAACTTCATTCTAAACAATTAGAAAGAACAAATTATACATGTCTCCACAAACATAAATAATATTAGTTGTTTGAAGAAGATATACTATTTAGAATATTAAATATATCCGGAAAGTAATTATATGTGTGAGCGGGTACCCATGGGGTGGGTTTACCTAAACTCAAAGCCAACCCGATAAATAGTGTAGCGGGTTTAAACCCAAACCCGGCCCAAAACCCGTCAACACGGGTTTTACCCGCGTTGACCGAATTGGGTCGGGTGGGTACCCGTGGGTTCGGGTTTTTTTGCCATTCCTAGCAGGGATGGGTGGGGTTTGGGATTGAAATGGGGTAGAGAGTTTATGTTGGCCCATTCATATTTTTTATTATGGAATTTTGAGAAAAATAATATTAGATTACGTGAACGCCACCTCAGCACTGAATGATGAGTCATTAACGGAAAGATGTTTGACTGTTAATATTAACAGTCAAAGAAAATTTCGGGCCAAATCTGTACATTAATTTGAAAAATTGGCTATAGCTGTCTTATTGAAAAGTTCGAGCCAAAACTAACACTTACGCCAAACTTCGGGCCAAAATGAGGTATTAAGCCTTTATTATATTTAAATTATGTTTATAGTAAGGTGGAAATTGTAACATATTAAATTGTATTAGTTATTATTTTAAATTACCAAATCATTCATTTAACGGTCAACTATAAATATAATGGATGTGACCAAAGTTAAAGTATTGAACTAATTTTAGTGACCACGAATGAAATAAAATGTTTATAGTAACCAAATGGGGACAGGTTACGGTGATTACTATTTTATAGTAATCACCGTGGTTACTAAGGGCAAACTGGGTATAACAAAAAATTTATTAATGATCTTTTTTAATAAATTATATTTTAGGAAATTACATAAATATATTAAATACAATTTTTCTCTCTCTGTTTCTCTCACTTCCACAATTTTTCAGCCAGATCTCTCTTCCTTCTTTTTCTCAATCTTTCCTTGATTTAGTTCATCCAAACTAATACCACCGTAACAACAAAACAATAAATCAATACCAATCCATTAAAAAAATACTACCATTGTACAAAACATCAATACCATTCAAGAAATAAAAACACTACCATTTCACAAAACATCAGTATCATTGCAGATTTAATCACTACCAATGCGACAAAATGAATACCAATGTAACAAAATGAATACCAATGCGACAAAATCAATACCAATGCGACAAAAATAATACCAATGCGACAAAAACAATACCAATACGACAATAACACTACCACTACGAAAAAAATGACCTACCATTTAAAAAAAAATCACTACGGAAAAAAATGACTACCATTTAAAAAAAACATACCATTCCAAGAGCATCAATTCTGGAAACCAAATTACGAGTACGAGAAATAGAGAGAAGTGCTTTGCTGGAGAGTGGAGATAGAAAATGCATATGAGAGGTAAAAAGTAGCAGAAACTTACAATCAGAGGCCTTTTAAGCAGGCCGTCCTTAACTCGTTGACGCATGTCCTCACATTCATCCTGCAAGAAAATCACAGAAAGAAACAATCTGTGCACATGAAATAAATGAAAACATTTCACTTATCTCAAGCATCTCCACGGCGAGGAGGTAGCTCCACGACAACCCTAGGCGCGCACGGGACGACGAGTCCATTCGGGGGAGGCGGAGATGATGGAACAAACGATGGAGGTTGCGCCGTTAACCATGCTGCAAGAGGAACCAACGAGTGCAGGAGAGATGACGGCAATCAACGGGGAGGCCTGGCGCGACGTCGAGCCGAGGAAAGAGGCGGCACATGGCTGTCGATTTGCATTGCGGAGACGAGGGTGAGCGCGACGGTGGTGGGATCTCCACCCATCCGACTGGTGGCTCGCCCGTGGCCGGAGAAAGAGGCGCGGAAGGAGTCGTCGGACAAGCAAACCCATGCCATCGTCGGGGAGGGTGAGAGCTTGCGGCTACGACGGATTTGGCTGTAGAAGTAGGGTTAGGGTAGAATATATAGAATAATCAAGTGTGGTCCTTTTTTTTCTTCCAAAATTATCCTGAGGCAATCTTAATCGTAAGATTAAAAAAAGAGGAAAGAGAAGAAAATAAATGGTGGATACCGATGTAGCCACGGTGGCTACTAGAAAATCAGTTACCACCCTAACGCATTCCTAACCAAATGTAACAATTTTTTAGTAAACTCAATTACCAACTTGCCATTAATCCAGAAGGAAATGCATAGAACTGAAAGGATGGTATCTTATGCAAAAACTGGTAACAAGACAAAAGGGCGACAGAAGTGAGTTGCATTGCACATCCTTCCAAAACCTCTTCTTCCATGCATTTAACCCGACTCTCGACTAACGAGTGGTGGCAGTGATTCTGAAGAAGCCCAAGTTATAAACAGGCACACAGACAGCTACTAGCTAGCTCTTCAATTACTCTCTCTCATGGTTGTCACGCCGGCCGGCGTGCCACCGGTTGTACCGGGTTCAACCGGTACCGGTCATAAAACCGGCGTGACACCACCGGTATGACCGGCATGATAATCTCTAAGTAAAATGACTTTATTTTAGAGAATTTAATTGATAAAAATTATTTTATGAGTATAAAAGTTACATATTGATGTTATTTGTTGGATTCAAGTATAAATGTTTAGGTATTGACGTTAAATGTCTGAGTATTTATAATTTTATTTGTAATATTGACCGGCATGAACCGGCACAAACCGGTATGTGCCACCGGTTGAACCATTTCACTTGCTAAACCGGCACACTGGCATAAACCGGTTTGACAACCTTGCTCTCTCTTCATTCTGGATAGATATGGTGCTGACAGATATTTGTACTTTTGCCACTGCACCATTTTCAGACGCTCTCCCAAGTTTGATCAGACAACTAATGCTTAAAACCCTCGCCTTGTTTCCTCTTTGGAAAAGCAGCAATAAATGACTCAGATACACTAATCAATGGAAGGAGAATTTTGCTCCTATTCTTATAATTAGGGTTTCTGTTCAGATCATTAAAGGTTGTTCCAACAACTATGAAGTTATTGGATGTACACGAAACAATTACGGAGAAATTTTACAATGCTACATAGTATTGGTGCTATAGGTTTTTGACTTTATGGTACAACTTAAAATTGTACATTTACGTTATGGTACAATTTTAGATTGTACCTATACTTTCTGTACAAATTCTTTTATGGTACAACTTGAACTTGTACCTTTATGTGATGGTACAACTTCAAGTTGTAAAGTTGTACCATAACATAATGGTACAAATTGCTTTATGGTACAACCTAAACTTGTACATTTAATGTTATGGTACAACTTTGAATTGTACATTAAAGCACTAATGCTATATAGCATAGTAGAAGTGCTCAACAATTACGTACAAAATTGTTACGACTTGTATCAAACAATTATGAATTCCGGGACGTATAATTCGACAATATAAAGACATAATCACGTTAATCTCATAAAAATGTTAATCGTGTATGGAATAGAAGATTCACTATATATTCGGATACATGTTTTATTTTTATCTTCACTTTTTTGTTTTTTTGTTTTCTTTCAACTGGTACATTGGAGAGAATTCATAAGTAGGAAAGTTAGGCATTGGACGTTCGCTATCTCGTACCTTTTTGTACAGGATATCTTGAGAGGCACCATGTCCATTTAAAGGCAAGCAGCAGACAGCACCGGGTCTCTTTCTCACAAGCTAAAGTCCCCTTCAGCCACTATTCATCTTCTAAAGTATGTATGTGATATTTTACATTTAATTTCCCCCCTAATAATATTAGTGTTAGCAAAATCGTATGGTGTCGACAGTCTGACTGGAGAAATTGTTTCTTGGAATTTAAATTAATGTCGTTCTAGCAATATGAAATAATTGAAACACAGTTAGTAACAGACCTAGAAATTTTATATAAGAGTGTTTCCTTCCAAAATAAATATAATAATTTTAAATAAAAAATATATAAATATCTAACTAGTGCAAGTTATAACAAAAACTCACCATATATTTTCATATTATGAAAAAGTTATAAAATACACTCACTTTCTATAGTATTCAACAAATCTATTTCAATATATCTTATAAAAAATCTCTTTCAGTATATATCCTAACAGAAAATAATTTATGAACCGACCGCCTATTTGATTTCAAAGTTTGTTCTTTGTGTGTTAGAATTGTAGGAAGGGGTAGCCCTAGCCAGATTGACTTTAATGGATAGGTTTTGTAAAAATTGGGGGATAACGGGTAGTTGTGTTATAATTAGATTCATGTTTTAAATACAACAACTAATGAGTTATAGTTTAATTGAGAATACATTTGTTAATAATAATAGTGTCATGGGTTCAAATCACATTATAAAATACCTTTATTTTTTTTTTTTTTTGGTTTTCTTTCATATTCAAACTACTACCGGGAGACCAATAATCGTTTTTCTAAATTTAAAAAGTGTCTCGAGACACTCCGATTCCGCCACTAACCACCATTTTTGCATAAAATATCATACTACTAATTTTTTCTATACAATTGTAGAGTTTTTATGTTGTAAATAAGTCTACCAAAAGCGCATGACCTTCCTTCACCATGATAACAAGGAACCAGATGGAGGGTAGAAACTTAGGGGGTGTTCAAATGGTTATCGTTGTAATAACCAAACCAACTAAGTCTAAATTTCATTAACCATGGAATAAAATGTCATGAACAAACCGTCCAAATTAACACGAAAACCAAATTAACCAAACCAAAGTTAAATTGGTTTGGTTAATCGGATTAACCAAATAAAATAACATTACATGAAATCAATTTTCCTGTAAATGAATAAAACATAACCATATGTTGTTACTATCATTATATATAAGCAATAATAATAAGACTAACCATCCATGATTATCATCATCATTAGAGTTAATACATCATTCATCATCTCTGCACCTAATATAGTTAGCTTACAACAAACCCCTTAACATAAATGCATATCAATATCACTCGTCACGAAGTTAAAGCTCTCCTACAAAACACTTAAACTATAAATAGTTTGAGGTGACTGTCATGGTATTGTACGTAATCCTTAATTCTAGTAGTTGTCCAAAATATTTTGGTTTAGTAAATAGGCAGACCCATTTAATTTTTTTTACCCATAATGTTTTGGTTTGTTGTGCACATGGAAATAAATTAAGGAATCACGAAAGTTTAGATTGGTTGGGTACATGAAAGTATAAATAATTTTGTATATTAGGTGTATCATTAATTGGTTAATTGGTTTCATCGGTTAGCAGTGTTGAAACCAAACCAAACCACCTAAACCAAATAAGCTAAATTGTTTAACCAAACCAAACCAATTATACAAATTAACCAAACCAAATTAACCGAATGCTATTGGTTTAATATGGTTATCACGGTAACCAATCCGTTTGAATAGTAACCCTATAGAAACTTCACATCTTTTTTTACCTAACTAATATCCCTACCTCTGCTCTGCTTTTGTCCTCTTGTAGTGAACTGTAGATGGAGAACGAGAGAGAGAGAGAAGATGTGGGAAGTTGAGTGAAAAGGGACATTACATAAGAAGGAATAGACAATGGCTGGGCATAAATGGCAGAGAGAGCATCGCTGCCTGCATGCATGCTAATTTCCCCCCTCTGATCACTTCTCTTCTCTTCTCTTCTTTTGCTGCCTCTCCCTTAATTATTACTGATTGCTACTTTACTCTCACTCACTGTCGACTGATCATCGATCCTAGCTACTGCCTTGCCTTTTTTGAAATTGCCCACTGCTATCACACCACTTTTCCGTTGAAGAACCCTAGCTAGCTGCTGTTTCTGACTGATCAGTGCGTGCTTGTTTACCTAATACAGCTTTGCACCTAGCTAGCTTACAGCTTCGATCACTGCACACTGCTTAATTACTCTGATCCAGCCATTCCTTATTGCTTGTTCGTTGATTCTGATCTCATCGATCACCACTCTTTCAAGTCTGGTGCCTTGCATTATTTTGATGTATGTTTCCTCCCATCAGAACTCGCATGCTAGCTAGCTTCTCAGTTTCATATCATATCATGGCACTTTGCCTTCTGTAGTTAGTTTAGTAGTCTGCACTCATCAATATATGAATGGTTGGTTCCTTAACTAATACGTTACGTTACTAACCAATACATTATGGCCGGTGGATATTCCATTCAACTTTGAACTAGTGTACGAACATAAAAAAAAGTGATCTCACAATGTTTTCCAACCAAATTATCTATTATATTAGCTATGATGATAAGTTGATTCTTGATATAAAACTATATGTATTAATATTGATTCTGGATACAAAATTAGGTATTAGTTATCCGGACACAACAATTTGCACACAGTGGCGCAACCAAAAAGTCAAACAAGGAATGTCATTTAAAGAATAACAAAAAATATATAAAGAACGATCTATATAATAAAATTCATAGAAAGAAAATTAGTCTACTATAAAAAAAAATTTCCATAGATTTCTATTTCAAAGATTTCAAATTTATAAAATTTAAAACTATCAAATCTCTCATAATAACAGATTATACGTCTTGATTTTGTAGTTTTTGCCTCCTCCTTTATCTTTCCTTTTTTTATCTACCTAGTAAACACATTCATCGATTAACTATAAATATTTCTCAAGCTATTCTTCTTCTTTTTGTTTTTAGTAAACATGTCATTTATAAAAAAAAAATATAACTAATATTTTCATTAATGGTTAAATCTTTCAGTTACCAAAAAATGACCAATTGATGATTAATTTTTTTTTTACAATCCAAAAAGTTGAAATCTTTGTATTTTTTTAAAATTTTTTTAGAGATTTGAAATCCATTCTCCAAACCACCCATAAGTATTATGAAACGCATTTATAAAAAAAAACGTTATCACCTTTAAAAAAAAATTGTTAACGCTTAGATGATAATGGTAAATATTTTATTTAATTTTTTTTATAATAATATGGTATAGAAAACATCTTTTGTTATTAAAAAAATATTTTATTAATTTGGAGGCCTAGTGGTATACAAATTTATGTCCAATATTTAAAAGATTTCCAATCTCACTGGCTCACGCTATGTTTGCATCTTGAAATAAAAATTTTACCATACAATTTATTATAGTTATCTTTAGTAAATAAAAACAACAAATTTTGTAGGGTAGTTAAACTTTTTATTTGCAATCAGAATTCCATATTGGAAATTCATCTTTAAGTAGGAAAATGGTCAAAATCCACATTTTCATACCAAACTAAAACATAAAGTAAAAGTGAGGTGGAGGAAACAAACAAAATAACTAAAGTAACAAGAACTACCCTTTTTCTTTTGCGTGTCTTTAATTTTTTTTTTTTTTTTTTGGTGGTAAGAAAGGTGTCTTTAATTTCTTTTTGTTAGTTGTTGATACATTGAGAAAAAGGAGGAATTTATAAAGCAGCTGGCTTCAGTAGCATAGAAAGCAGAAACGTCCCGAAACATTGAAGTTTACATTCTTTCACCTGAACTAATCTGAAGGAAACAAACTATTTATATCTCTAATAAAAAACAAAAGTGACCTTGAACATTTAGATTATAACCAAAAAGAAAAAAAGGGGCAACCACATATCAAGAAAGCAGCTTTTGGACCTTTGGTACGTGCCCAATCTAAGAAATTAATGGCTCGTCTTTGTACATTTTCAGCCGCCTTTTGTGTAAGTACGTACGTAAGTTTGAGATCGACATAACGAATTCAAGGGGCACCCCTCTCACATACGGTAGTATATTTGGTGATTAAGGTCTTTACTCTTAATTCCTTTGTTTTCCATGAATATTATTTTGTTTGATTTATAAGTTGGCTTTGACCAATTACGTGCATGATGTGTATATGTATTGTTAATTGAAGGGATCTACTGAAAAAAATATCAGACGGTCATGTTTCGTATACTTCATTTAAAAAATGTAATAAAATCAAGCATGACAATGTGAATGAAAAAATTGAAAATGATGAATGAATTGGTAGAAGAACATACATATATATTGAACTAATTAATTGTGGGGAATACTCTCGTCCCTCAGACCCTCACATTCCAATTTTGTCATTAATTGTGCTCGCATGTCATCTTTGAGAACGTACTCCCAATGCCTGCTTGTATTCGTCGGATTAACAGTGAATTCTCAGTTACTATCAGATAGGCACAATGACATTTTTATAAATAAAATCTCGTCGCTCTAATGGTTGAGGTGTGTCCACCCTTAATCCGAAAAACACTAAATATTATAAACGCATTCTCATAAACATCCTATGAGCACCATAGTTGGGTTACTCACTTACTCTAGAGATGACAATTTGAACTTTTTCCGTCGGATATTACACAACTTGATTCGGGATGTGACGGGTATTACTCGACTCGCAGTAGCGTGGGCAGGACATGAGTATCTGCTTCCATCCCATCCTGCCCCATCCCACCCCATCCTTTGCCTATTATATATCAATTTCTTCTTATATTTAATCTTATTTTTTCTATTTTGGCCTTTTTTAAAATTAATTAGACTTAGATTTTCAACTAGTTGTACTCAATTATACCCATTTTATTATCACTATTTTACATTCATAAAGTATTTTCTTTTCGTTTTATCATAAAAACTATAAAAATTCGTGTATTGTAAGGTTGAGTCAACCCGTCCGGCCCCATACCCGCACAAATATTACTAACACTAACATACACTTGGTATAATTTTGCGTATATAAGAATTGAGCTACTCGGCTCGCCTAGGCACCCGTTCCACACTCTTTCCTTCACCTGCCTGGCCGCCTGCCAGCTGATGATCATCATCCTTCATCGGTTTCATTCTGATATCATCATTGCCTTTCTTGTTCTTTTTGGTTTGTCTCCTTTCATGAAATGAGTGAATGCATACATTGCATTTCTCTCTCTCCACATGTTTTCCGCTGTATATAAACCAAACCCCAACCGGCCCAAAACGTAACCCTCTCCCACCCAGCCAGCCAGCCCTCTCCTCTCCACCACCACCTTTTTCGATATCCCCATTATACCCCTTCAGATCCACACCCTAAAAACCAAAACCTCCTCCCACCACCTTCACCCTTTTCATGACCTTCACAAGCTGCCACAACAAACAACAACAACAAACAAACCTCTCACATGAAACCCATCAATAGCCCTTCACATCTAGCTTTCTAAAAGCTGCCTAGCTCAGCTAGCTCTCTAGTTTCCAGTATTCACCCACGCGCATCCACCACCATGGCTTCAGATCACGGCAACAAGCCACCGCTAGGAACAGCAACGACGACGTCGTCTCCATCCCCAGCACGCCAAGCGACGTCGGATCAGCAGCAGCAGCAGGTTGGGGTGGTGATCAAGTGCCCTCGCTGCGACTCCCCGAACACCAAGTTCTGCTACTACAACAACTACAGCCTGAGCCAGCCCCGCCACTTCTGCAAGACCTGCCGCCGCTACTGGACCAAAGGCGGCGCCCTCCGCAACGTCCCCATCGGCGGCGCCTCCCGCAAGTCCAAGAAGCAGCTCCAGCAGCTCAAACCCTCCTCCTCCTCCTCCTCCGCCGCCACCACTTCTTCTTCTCCCGATATCGGAGGTTTCAAATTCTTCCACCCTCCTCCTCCTCCTCCTCAGATGGACTTCAACCTCAAAGACCTCTCCCTCATGCCCAATTACAACCTCCACAATCAATTCTCTTTCGACGCCGCGGTTTCCGCTCCTCCTCCTCCGCCGTTGGGGTTCAGCCTGGAGCCTCCGACGATGACGATGATGATGACGATGCGCGGGGGAGGAGCAGGCGGGTCGATGAACGTGAACACGAGCCTGGCCTCGTCGATCGAGTCGCTGAGCTGTATGAATCAGGATCTCCACTGGAAGCTTCAGCAGCAGAGGTTGTCGACGCTTTTCGGAGACAACAACGACAACAACAGTGTCAAGGAGGATGGTGGTGGGGCCATCGGGTTGCCACGTCAGCAGCGGGAGCCGGAGAAGCCGCAGCCCATACTGTTTAGGGATCTCGGGGAGATTCGTATGGACGGCGGTAAGCCGGAGGAGGTGGTTGTTGGTGGTGGCGGTGGCGGGAAAGGAGACGGAGAGGCGGCCACCGAGTGGTTCTTTGGCAACTCCTACGGCCAGGTGGTGGGGAGTGGTGGCGGTGGTTCTGCGGCGGCGGCGGCCAGCAACAACGGTGGTGCTAACTGGAACGGTGGTGGTAATGGTGGTGGAGGTTTGCAGGCTTGGGGGGATTTGAACCCTTACGGCACCACTACTACTTCTTTACCCTAGTACGCAACGTGATGCAACGTACGTTATAGCTAGGTTTTATTGTATGTGATGATTGTGGTGATCGATAATGCATGGTGTCAATGTCTACGCAAAATTAGGTTGTGGATGCCATAGGGAAGAAGAAAAAGTTGGAGGATTGTTGAGTAATAGGGAGAGGATCGGATATTTGATTAACCCAATTGATCTTGAGTTTTATTTTTAGGGTATGAATATGTAATTTGCGCTTATTTTGGTTGGATATGTAAGTGTTGAACATCATCGTCATTCGACTTACCAATCGAAGACACTAATTAAAGTTTTTTTTTTTTTTTGTTACGTACCCAAGAAGTTCTGCAGTTACTGCATTCCTTCCTTCCCTTGTTATCATGATCAGTGAATTCATCATCAATATTGTTAGTCCTGCTTCCGGTTAAATCCCATCACATGGTGTATTTTCCCCCCATATAGAAATTGGTTGTAGCTTAATTTCGATTGCCGAAAATGAAAGCAGTACAATTCATGTGAAGTTGGGATTTGTAAACATTTGATGTGTCGTATTTTTCCTCAAACTTCGATCAATCTCTTCCCACCGACAGTTAACATGAGCTATTAGGTGTGTCGCCTTATTACTCTCTCTCTCTTCTTCGAATTCGCCATCAGACATTACCCATGGCTTCTCAGCTTCCACCGTCGCTATTGTCTCTTCAAAAATTCTCACAACTTCTAGTAAATTATAGAAAGTAGTTTCTTCCCGATTCATTTTTGCAATAAAGACATGACAATCCGCTTTTATATAATGTCGGATAGACATGACAATCCGGTTCATTTTTGCGATAAAATTTACTTAGTACCACGAATAATCCAATAAGTAAAGAGAAATCTTGAATACATAAATTCATTTGAAAAGAAAACCCAACATATATAACAATACTATTAGTCGCTCTATCCATTTAATTAATATGTACATATATATTGGTGTAAATGCTGGAGTGGGATGTGGAGCTGTATAGTGTTGTTCTTGGGATCTGCAGAAAATAGTGAAGGGGAAGGAGAAGTTTTGGAGCGTTGTTACATGGCCATATCTTTGATTTGTTTTATGTTTAGTCGCTATCCACAACTCTCACTGTATTACTCTCTCTCTCCTTGACGAGGGAGGGACAAAGAGAGTCAGAGAGAAATAAAAGGGGAGAAAGAAGTGAACTGGGTGTCTACTGTCCAGAAGCTATAGCTAGACGCCTGAAATGACAAAAAGAAATTGGATTTAAGATTAAACAAACGACAACCCATCAATCTATATGTATATATTGATTGACTTATTCATGCTAAACTAGACAGCAGCATGGATCAGTCGCTGCCTGCCAGTGCCTGCTGCAGCAATATTTGTTGGTTATTGCTACTTTCTGTTGCTGCTGCTGCTGCTGCATGTTACAGTCTTACAGACAAGTTTAGAAGCTACCCTAGCCAGCCTAAGCTAGGGGCCATGCAATAATGTTGTGTGTTTCAGAGAGCTAGATAGATAGGAAAGCCCAACTGATGATGTCTGGTGGCTAATGAGGCTGTTCAACTTGTTAGCTAGGCGAGGGGTTATGGGGATGTGTAGTTGCTGATTGGGTTCACTTTGGTGCTTGTCTGAGAAAAGAAGGCTGGGCTCTAAACTGTTTCACTTGGCGTTACTTTCCTTTTGTTGTGTTTAGGTATGGGTCAAAGATCTCTTCTTCTTCTTCTTCAACTTCTTTCTTTTTTTGTGCTCTTGATTGGTGTGTATGCATGGATAAGGTATTATCCATTGCTGGTGTGCTTTTTGTGCCCAGTGAACTGTCTAATTGCTAGGTGTTAATTCTTGAGAACACGTACATGGTGGATTGGTGGTCAAAGTAATGAATGTGATTCCGTCCGGTCCATAATTATATGATGTGTGATCTATCATGGGACAAGTTCATTAGTACGTATATAATTGATGGGTTGTTAAGTTTGATTGGTGGTGTGGTGTGGTTGGTATCATATATATATATAGATAGTGATGACTCATATACTGTAGGACTATATATATATATATATATTAGTGGTATTTTCACGGTTCCTTACGATATTTTAGCAGGGTTTAATTTTAGTAATTCTGATTTCGGGTTATTGTTTACCTACTGTACATGTTTCTGCTGTGACAGCTTGTTTTCTCTGTGACAGCGCCCACGGTAGCAATCTCGAGGAACCCCAAGTCTGATATGTTTCAATGTTTGTAGTTTGTACCCTAATACCGTCCCATCATTTAATTTCAATGCTTCTCTAAAGATTTTCATTATTAATCTACAATGTTTTTTTTTTATGTATTTACATAATATTAGATTAGCATATGTAACAATTGTGAGTTACAATCTCTGTTTTCATAATCGAACTGGAAGCTGAATCGGAAAAATTAGTGGTTTAGGGTTCGTTTTTTAACCGATACGAAACTGTTGGTTAACCGTTGATAGAAACGTTCGTGATATATATAACATGCAAACTTGTATTATATAATAATTTAAGAATGAAGTTATCATTTACCCTAAATAGTTTTAAATTCATATCATCACCTAAATATCTAATAAATTATTCAAACCTCTCACAAAAAGAAATCATAATATTTTTAATTCAAGTTAAAAATTACGGTGTCAGTCGATAGTGGACCACGTAAAGTCGACAACGAGGTTGAGAAATGAGAACAAGAAGCAGAAATAAAAATAATAGTTCTAATTTGATGGTCTTAGTTTATGTTAAACTATTTTTTTGAATAAAATTTGTAGTTAAAATAGTGGAGGTTCATCTAGTTTTATGTTGAACCTTGAAAAACCGTTCGATCAATCAATAACCGTCCAAGCAATGAAGTGGACCTCTATCATAACTGGTTTAGAGGTTCTACTGGCCCAACCATTAATTCGGTTGTACAATGCTTATTTTGTATTTACATAATATTAGTTTAGCATATGTAACAATTGCGGAACAATATTAAGTATTACACATTACGTAAAGTTTATGGTAAGATAGTTACTTCATATATATAAATTATATAAACGTATTACTTAAGTTTTCCGTAATAACTAAGATAATGCATTAAGGTTATGGACCGATGATTATTTCTTATGTATTAATTACATATTACATATTATGTATCTCTTTATAATATAATTTGAAATAAAAATTTCATTATTATTAACTAAACGGTCGGTCATCGATCTCATCAATTTGCATTATACAATTATTTTGTAAGATCGGTTATTCTTCACATAACAATTTAATTAAATGTGATAGTTTTCATAACTTTGTTATTATTATCTACAATATTCATTATCAATTTCCATTACCCCAAGGTTCTTTGGGGTAAGTTAATTTTTACATAATAGTTTAACAAAAACAATAAGGACCAAACTCAGAATTGCAAACCCTACAAAATATCGTGTCTTAACATCCCAGATGCTTAACGTATCATAATTGAGGCCATGGTTTAATGAAATGTGACACTTTCTACGACTTGATTAAATTATTATACCATAAATTATCGAAACTTTATGTAACACCCACCTGTAACATTAACGGAAATTACAAATCATTACATAAAACTTAGGGTTAATATTTTCGTATGGCCTGAACTTTGACCAAAATAAACATCCTGGCCAATCTTTTCGATCTATAACATCCTGGCCCGAACTATACACCAAAATAAACAATTTGGCCAAACCCGATGTTTGACCGTTAACTTGGACGGTCAAACGTGTTGACTAACGGTTAACGCGCCACGTCACTGCCACGTCACTGCCAAGTCAGAAGATCTGATAAATATTTAATTTTTTCGTTTTTTATTTTTGGTTTAACTAAGGTATTAGATGATTTTTTTTATTTTATAATAATTTAAAATTAGGTAATGTGTGGAAATTGTGAATTATTTTAAATATTTTATGCTGACTTGGCAGTGACATGGCATGTTGACTAACGGTCAACGCGTTTGACCGTCCAAGTTAACGGTCAAAATTCGGATCTGGCCAAATTGTTTATTTTGGTGCATAGTTCAGGCCAGGATGTTATAGATCGAAAAGATTGGCCAAGATATTTATTTTGGTCAAAGTTCAGGCCATACGAAAATATTAACCCTAAAACTTATGGATGGATTGTTATTTTTTATGTATCAATTGAATAAAATTTCTTACATAAGTCTTCTCATGCAATGAGAATGCATCATCACCATCTAAACTTCACAAGGTGTAGAGAGAGAGCATACAAGCTCTACATATTCCATCTTTGGACATTTCTCTACATATTAAAAAGTATTGCAATTCGAAAGGTTTATTTTCAGCGAATTTAGAACTCACAATTCAATGACAGCAGTTTTGAAAGAAAACGATTTATCCGGTATCCGGTATACCGGTTAAAATACCGGTAATCGACTATCCAGTATACCGGATAACTTTCGGTATCGGTATTCGGTGGCAAAATTTCAATTGTCGGTATACCGAATACCGGCTATTCGATATCCGGTATACCGGATACCGACCGATTACCACCACAGTTTGGTTGCTTAAGGATTTGGCCCAGGGGGAACGGTTGCAGGCGTTGGTGTTTTTGCCTATTGCTTAAGGAGTTGGCCCAGGGGGAACGGTTGCAGGCGTTGGTGTTTTTGCCTCAACCAAACTGTGGTGGTGGTTGACGGTCCTGTCGAAGCTTCCAGCGGCGATGGGAACACCAATAGATGTCTCATCTTTGAGCTAGGGTTTGGGAAATTAATGTGCAGGGCTTAAATTTGGGCCTGATTTTGTTTCGGGTTTTGTTTTTGGGCCTTAGGTTTTAATTTTCTGATCCTTGTTGGGTGATGTTTGTGGATCTCTTCATTGGGCTTGCCCTTTTACCATCTTAATGAATCCATTTAAAAAAAAAACTAAACAAACATATTGCACAAAAACTACAATATAAATTTGAATATAAATTTCTTTCTTATTAATTAAACGGTTGATCATCTCTTCAATGTTCATTACACAAAGGTTCTATAAGGTCAAATATTTTTTACACAATAGTATAGTAACTAAATTATTTTATTATAATTTGAATAATCTTTTTTTTACCTTTAATCAAATGTTGTATTATTGAGTAACTTTGATTTTGTTATTAGACCACATTGCACGCGGTCTGGATGATGCCACATCACCGATGGAAAGCATATAAGTGGCACTACTGCTCGAAATGTCTCAGATTGTATCACACTACCTCTGAGATGAAGTGCACTCTCACGGTAAGGTTGCCACTACATAAAAATAAATTTAACGTTATTATCCCTAAATCTAAAAAAATAAAACAAATGAAAACTATTCTATAAAATAGAATGTTATATACTAACCACCACGGTGTCCATCGCGTCAAACCACAGCTTGTACTGGAATAGCTGGTCACCATACTGACGACTGTTGGCCAAAAGCCATCGAAGACCACGTGGGGATGCATCCTCGGTGGCCTGTGCCCTCGTCTCTGAATCTCGAGGTGCCAGATGTGGGAATCGCTCCCACGCCCAGAACTGTAGTAGGGCGACCCATCCACCAAGGTCACCGCAGAGAAGTGTCGGTATGCGTAATGTGCAAAGTCGACCTACCCATCTCACGGTACAGGTAGGATAAAACAGCAGCTCCCCAGGCGAACCGTCCAGCTCTCTGCCAATCCTCAATCAGAAGTAGGTACTATAGGTGCACCGTAGCTCCAGACCGATCCGGGAAAAGTACACCTCCAATCAGAGATAGAGCATAAGCTCGTGTAAACTGCTCTATAACCTCCTGTGATGCATTTTCCGACAGATGACTGAATTCAACCCTCAGCCAAACAATCCTAACAACAGCGACACCGCCTACAAGATCAGCCGAAACCCGTCCTAACAGTCTTAAACAGATCGTCGACCACTCCTCATCCGGTATATCAATTACGACGGCATCACCGTCGATCGCCAGACCGGACAGTGTAACAACGTCCTCTAACGTGATCGTGATCTACCACACGGTAGATGGAAGGTCGACGTCTCGGGTCGCCACCGCTCTACGAGCGCAGTAATCAAACCCGCATCGGGGTTCATAGGGACTAGGGGCACGACACTTAACAAGCCTGCCGCTTCGAGATATGGCCGATAAAGCTCATGGTAAGGTACTAAAATGGTCGTACATCGAACATGATAAGATCGATCACCAGCCTATAGTGCACAAAACTTATATTAATTGATTTTCATTCGTAATAATTCTAATTTCACCTAATAAATTCTAATCTGTCTAATCTAATATCAAATTATACTAATTTCAAAAAATTTGATACGTAATCCTATTCTAACAGTACAGTTCAGTTCACCAACTAAAATAATCTAATTAGCTAATTAACTTTACATGAATAATTATCAAATACTTACCTCATTTGTCCAAACAGAGTCGATACGATGTTGGCCATGTCCCCAAAGAAGTGTCGGATCGACCGGACCTGGATCAATTGTCGTCGGCGGTAATCTCATCGAATAAGGATAGGAACTGCAAAAACAAAGCAACAAAACATTAAAAAAACACAAAACATTAAAAAAAAAATCAAGCCGCCGACGAGAGTCTCACCGCGCAAACGGCCGCCACGACCTCGCCGACCTCTCCCCCTGCCTCTGCCGGCGGCGACTGGTTCTTCGTCGGAGGACATCTCGGGTGGTGGCGCTTTCTGTCAGCAGTGGCGGCGCTTCACTCTCCAGCGGCGGCGCTCCACTCGGCAGCGGCGGCGCCTGACTCTACGGCGTCGGCTGCTCTGCTTCTCTGGTTCGCGGTGTGGGGGGTGTGTGTGGTGCGGAGGAGGGAAGAAGAGGAAGGAAGAAGAAGAGGAAGGAAGAAGAAGAGGAGATAAGGTGGGAGGGGCCCGAGGGTTCGGCAATTTAAAAAAACAAGGGTGAGGCGGGTGCGCCGGAGACTCGGGCGCAAGCGCCCAGAACTGGGTAAAACAGTGGCCCCGCCTGAGTCTCTGGTGGTCCCGCCCCAAACTTTACTAAAAACACAATATTTGTGTCAATTCTTTTTAATCCGCTATATTTGTGGCAATTAAAAAAAACACAATATTTGTGTCATTTACCCTCTTAGTTTGGAAAGAACATGGTTCGAATCCCGATATTAATGTATTTTTTATAAATAAAAAATAAATAATGATTATGAAACACAATTACCCTTCCTACTTTAATATATTTGTAGAGTTAAATGTAGAAAAACATTTTTTTGGGTAAATACAATTTAATAGCCAAACATTTTCGCTTTATACAATATAATAACCAAATCTTTTCGAAAACAATTTAATAGCCAAACCGTTAACTTTCCGTCCGGTTGACTGTTAGTTGACTTCGATGTGGCATAACTTTAAGTGAACTGCATGGTTTTTACTGATGTGGCATGAAGTCAAACATTTGACTTTGCCATGTAGATATATATATGAATTTTAACTAATTATATTTTTAATAAAAAAATTTACCAACTAGTACTCTATTATCCCTTCCACTCCATCTTCTCCATCCATAGGTCTTCCTTTAAAATAAATTCCTCATTGCTACCTGCAGGGGATCCAAAACCAAGAAACTAAAATTAACAATATCAATGAAGAACACAGGGAACCAAAGAACCATGCGGTGATGATTCTCCCACTTCCTCTGAAAAGGGCCTCACGGGTCACGGCTCGGGCTCCCGGAGACCTCGTGACGGAGCAAGTTCCCCTACCAGTAGTCGTCGCCGCTGGTTTTCGCGAGAGGGTAGGAGGAAGCGCGGTGGGGTGACGAGGAGAGAAACCCCCAAATCTCACCAATCTAACTTCCCTTGATTCGACTCCAAATCAGAGACAGAGCAAGTGAGAGGCCAACATCACCATCTAGCACCGGTCGCTCCTGACTCCAGATCCAAAACCCCTCTTCTATCTCCATTGGCAGGGACCAAAAGGGTTGGGAGAGTACTTACAAAGGCGGGAGGAGTACAAATCGTCTTCTTCGTCGTCGTTTATCGATGTGTTTGCGGAGAAATTCGATGAGTTGCAGACTTGCAGGTGTTGGGCGGGGAGAGGCTGGAGATGAAGCTGGAGACGGAGGAGGAGGAATCAACTTCTAAGCTTTTACTGACATTCCGGTGAATGCGACTGGGTCGGAAGTGCCTTCGTCGGTGGAGAACGAGATTGGTTTTGGGGAAGGTCGGATTCTAGGTCAAAGGGTTCGGTTATTTTTTTATTTTTTGAATAATAAATATTATTTAAAACTATATGTGGCATGGTCAAAAATTGGGTTTTTTTCCACATCAGCATGAATTAACACGTCAGAATCAACTAACGGTCAACTGGATGGAAAGTTAACGGATTGACTATTATTTTATTTTTTGAAAGGTTTGGTTTTTTTTTTTTTGCCATAGATAGATTGTAAATAGATAGGGTATTACAATTCTTGAAAGTAAAAGCGGTAGTCAACCTAGTGTTGAGCTACCGATGCAAGAGCCGTTTTTGCCAAGGGTTGGTTATTATTTTGTTTAAATTGAAAGGTTTGGCTATTAAATTGTATTTTTTTTTGGGAAAGATGTAGAAAAACGTTGGTTAATGGTTATGTGTTTACCAAATTATTCTTTAATTAATTTTAACAATCCGATTAAATTTTAATCCTACGGCTAAAACCGCATTTAGCACCTAATTATCCGACTCCCCATCCACTTTTCCACTCCATCTCTGGCCACACTTTCCTCGTCGCCACCCCAATTCCCTTTGCCGCCGAGGTCAGAATCATCTACCACCGTCGCCGCCCAACTCCCTCCGCCGCCGCCAAGCTCCCTCCACTCGCCGGGTCGCCCTCTCCCACCGTTTCCCTTCCACTCCTAGGCCCTCGCCGCTTGTATGTGGTTGTTGGCCATCAAATCAGTCGACGTAGCGGCGGTAGAGAGGCGGAATGCTCCCGTCGGCGATGGTCCCTCCTCCGCTCATGCCGCCACTGGATGGATCGGAGGCCGGTAAAGCTCCGGGCGAAGACATATGGAGTGATAGCTGCAGCCGTCTGGGAGCAGTGAGAGAGAATGGGTGGTCGGATGCTAGCGCCGAGAGGGGAGAGGCTAGAGGTGAGCGCCGAGAGATTTCGGCAGCGCGCGTTCTTTCGTTGATTTCCTTATACAAGTCGGAAAGAGCACATCCGAATCCTTTCTGAACTCAAAATACCCCAAAGCATAGGCCCTACGGATCGATTAGGTCATAAATAAGCATTGGTACTCTGTATTTTAGCAACATATCGCAGCAGCAGCAGCGGATTATGCATCGTCGACAGAAGAATAATCGGCGGGAGCCGCCGGTTCTACGACCAGAGCCATGGCTGGTATACTCCCATGGGAAGCAGAAGCAGTCACAAACATTCTACAGCTTGTCGGAACGAAGTTGCCTGGTGAGAAATATCCCTAAGATGCGAAATCGAACCGTCTGGGCACATTGCCAAGGCTGGTTAGCGCTTGTCGATGTCGATCATAACCATTGTTCATTGTTTAACCCTGTCACCATGGAGGAGGTTCACTTACCCAGATTCCCATTTACTGCCAAGAGCATCGACCATTGTGCACTTTCCTCTCCTCCTACTGGTGCTAATAATTGCCTGCTCATGTGTATCGAATATTGTCAACGAAGAAAGCAGAGTTCTTTTCACTTCTGTAAGCCAGGGGATAAAGATTGGACGACACAGCTGGTGGAGCCGCAACAAGGTCAATGTTGGTGCGAAGTGTATCCCCATCTCCACCGTTTCAGAAACACCGTCAGCTTCAATGGCGAGTTTTATGTTGTTTCCATATGCTGTAAAGGCCTCTTCAAGGTTCAGTTGGCAATTGACCAACTTGGTTCTAACAATGTCTCAATGGAGTTACTTGATATGAAGTTAAGGGGACAGCGGTCTCACTTCGTTAGGAGCACTATGATGAGCTCTTCGTTCATGGTTCAGGCCTCACCTACTGAACTAATGACGGTTAAGCTATACTACGGGGACAATAGAGACACTGACTGCAGCTACAAGGTTCGTAGGGTCGAGGGCTTCCAGACTGGTGTCAAGCGACTGGACTTGTATAAGGCCAATTTCCTGGAAGAAAAATGGGAACGCGTGGAGACGTTGCCCGAAGACACTGCCATCTTCTTAGGCTCCCGTAGCGATAATGCCGTCTCTTATAAAATTCCAAGAAGACAAGACTTAGTTGTGGGAGGAGGAGGTGTTCGTGGGAACACGGTGTACTTTACACCACCAACGAATGACGGGTATCTTTACGCGTATGACGTTGGAGACAGAAGTATAAGCGTCTCTTTACCATGTTCTAAAGCTAACAGACCTGATTATTCTGAACCGCATTGGATTATTCCCCTTGGTTGCTCATCTTCTACGGATGATCCTCAACCGGAATTCGACATCTCGCCTGATGAGATTGGCAGCGAGCAGATTATTCTCTCGACGGGCAACGACGATAGCAGTACTGATCATGATGGACGACATTGGTCGTACGACATTCCAAGTGAGCTTCTTTCCGATGTACAATCTCGCTTATTTGGAGCCGATCGTTGCTTTTTTCGTCTCGCTTGCAAAACGTGGAATTCGATATTTTCCAGTGTTGTCTCTACATCGTCAAACGTTCGATTTGCGAGGAATCATTCTTTCCCAATCCTCGTACATAAAGGATTGGATGGGGAGGTAGTCAGCTTATTCAACCCAATCACCAGTGTAACTAGTATCTTGTCTTTAGAGGCTTCGAGTCTGAGAGGCGCAGTCATTCGCTGCTCCAAACACGGATGGTTGCTTATGTCACAAGGACTTGGGGGTGATCAACATCGACTATTCTTTTTCAATCCTTTTACCGAAGACAGGATCAACCTTCCTATGCTGTCGTATGACCTTGAAGGGATTACATTCTCGTCGTCTTCGCCGACATCCTTTGACTGCCTGGTTATTTGCTACACTGCTTTGTGGCAGCAAGTGGTGATATCCTTTATTTATCGAGGGGAGCACCAGTGGACTCAATATGAGGTCATGAGCGACAGTAGTAATTTCATGAGCCCTTTCAGTAATCCAATTTACCACAAAGGATTGCTATATTTTATGGGGAAGAACGCAGATCTTTGCATTCATGACTTTGAACAAAAAACCACCATTACGATAGAGCTTCCTAATAGATCTTGTACGTCGGTACAAAGAAGCTATCTGTTGGAGTGCAATGGGAAGCTTTTGTCCGTGTTGATGGGCCACATGGGGAAAGTTCTCGAGGTATATGCACTCGATCAAGAAGCCATTACTTGGAAAGAACTGGATAACCTCGAAGACAATATGCTGTTTGTGAGCGCTGCATCTGCATTATCAGCAACAAACAGTGGAGAGAAGATTTCTGGCTTGGGAAACAAGGTGTTTCTTGACAGGTTTAAGGACAAGGATGGCGTGTTTTATTCTCTGGCAACAAGAAAGTTCCATACCTTTTGGAGCGGATACAACAATGATGATTGGTGCAACACCAAAGAATATATCAATTGTGCATGGATAGAACCAAGCTTCAAAACGCACACGAAAGATGAGCTTCAATGGTAACGGTTTGATCTGTAGTTCTTGTGGAGGAAATATAAAGCGATTGAAATTCATCCATAACCTGTAAATGTGATATTTATAGTAAAACTCTTTTGCTTTTTGGCTTTTGTCACGATTTGGAACAATCAATTGAGCTATTTTAAATATCTTTCATGATTCCCACTACAGTTTATTGAGCCTGTGGCTGTTCTCTGGCTTCCTTTCCCTCTTTAATTTCTTTAGCTTTGGTTTCCTATTTCTTAATGTAGTTGGGGTGTGCCTGGCTGAACTATTTTCATGACTGGCAATAGGGCTGTTTTCATTTCTCATTTGGTCAATTCCTTACAGATCTTTGCACCCACGTCAGTTTATCGAGCTTGTTTCAGTTCTCATGCTAATACTTTGGTTTCATTTCCCTTTTTAATTTCTCTTACTTTCCTTAACTATTTCTTGACGCAGTTGGGGTTTGCCTAGGTAATTTATTTTCTTGTGTGGCAGTTGTGTGTTTGGTTGATTATAATCCTCTACTTCTGGCAACCCTAACTTAGGAGTCCATGCTTAATTTATTTATTGCATATATATGTGTGTGTGGTGTTATGAATATTGGGAAGGAATCCATCTCACACTTGTTTGGCCCTTTGAGTTAGGATTGGTTGATATTTTGCCGTTTTTTATTTGTTGCGTACCCAATTCCCATCATCCTGTACTTTTGTTTGGCCCTTTGAGTTAGGAATCCATCTCACACTTCTTACATGTCTGGCCTGGTTTTACTGTCCACCAATTCCCATCATCCTGTACTCATTTGGTGTCAATATTCTTTTGGGGGAAGGCTTGAATGGTGTTTTCTATTTGTTTCGTTGCAGTGACCTTTATTTTATTCCTTCAGCGGCAGTAGGGGAGTTATCATTTCTCGGGTTCTTGGTGGTCTTGTATTCCGTGGGTTGATTGTCTTATACGGGTCTTCTTGTTACTTTGATTTGGTTCTTCGGATTTACCTTGTTGAGTATCTTGACGTCTCTGAAGGATTATCTTAACGCATCTGTTGAACTGCTTGTCAAAGGTCGCCCAATGCCCATCTCTGCTTCGGCTAGAGAGTAGAGACTACTCTTAACTCTCAGGCTGTTGTGGGAAAGCCCAGTGAAGGAAGAAGGAAGGTTTGGTCTTACTCTCAGTCTATTGTTGGCGCCGGGTTTTTCTGGTTTAGGGGAGTCGAGGGACTAGAGGAAGACGGAAGGCTTGGTCTGTGGAAGAGAATGGTTGGGACTTGGGAGTTGTAGGTTTTAATTTTTAATTAATTGGGTTAGAAACATAAAATAATTAAACTAAAATTAGGAGTTTAGGAGTAAATGACGGAAGGCTGATCGATCCGCCCACAGCCACAGGTCTCTACCCGATCCTTGATGACGACGTCTATAGGTGTCAAAACATAGCCCGACCCGATTAACCCGCCCGATCCACCCGATCCGCAACCCGACCGCAATCCGAATTGACTAAAAGTTAACAACCCGTAACCCGATTGACCTGCAACCCGATTGACCTGCAACCCAACTAACCCGCAACCCGACTGACCCGCAACCCGATTAATCTGAACCCGATTGACCCGCAACCCGACTGACTCGCAACCCGATTAACTCGAACTCGATTGACCCGAATCTGACTAACCGCAACCCGACCGACTCAACCCGAATTTCATCTAATCCACTTGAATAATTATAAAAATATACAATACATAGTTTTTCAAAATAAAGTTTTTCATTCTAAACTTAAGTAAAATTATTTTTTTCGTTTCGTATAGGAAATTTAAAAAATATGAAACTCACTTGATCAAGTACGTATTTTAAGAAAATTACAAAAATTGAAACATGAAGGTCACTTGAGATCATGACAATATTCATTTAATATATAAATTAAAATTTTGGTTAATTTAACTATTCAATAAAATTATCAATTAAATATAAATAAAGTAAAGTAATGTATTTGGTAATTTGATGTTTTTAAATGAAGAGGGAAATTTTGGTGTATTCAAGTTTTTGGGAAGAGAAAGAAGAGGGAGAATTTTTTAGAAAAGAAACAAGTGGGAATTTTGGTGGTTTTGATATGTGGGGAGAGAAAGAAGTGGGAAAATTTGATTCTTTTGATTATGAAAGAGAAATAAGGAGGGAAACTTTTGAGTTTTCAACTTTTTGTAGAAGGAAAGAAGAGGGTAATTTGGTTCTTTCAATTTTATGGAAGAGAAAGAGGAGGGAAAATTGAGTTTTCTAATGTATGGAAGTAGAAAGAAGGAGAGAAATTTTAGTATTTTTTTGAAAAGAAAGAAGGAAACAAATTTGGTGTTTTCAATTTTTTGGTTTTCCATAATTTTAGCTTTTGACATATGAATCTTTAACTTTTATATGGAGGGCATGACTAGTTAAAATTATTCTTATATGCTTTGAAGGCTAATATATATATATGTATGTAATTGTTTATGGACTAATAAATAAATTAACCATTAGTTACAACAATTTATACTAAACTTGATAAGTAATCTTTGACGGTTCGTTGTTTAGGATATAAAGTATATGGTTAGGGTATAGGGTATAAGGTACATATGGTTTAGGGTGTATATGGTAAGGGTATAAGATATTGATGGTTTTGACGTTTCCAAGTTTTTTGATTAACATATGTTCACTTGAAGTCATTTGAAGTCTTTAACGGCAGGAGATCCCTTTTTAATTTATGTTTATGGTACGTGGTTAGGATACAAGGTATGTGGTGTAAAGTAAAGGATATATGGTTAGGGTATAACAATTAGCAAATATCACTTTTTATCTATGTTTTGAAAATCAAAGTATGAATTTCACTTTTAAATTAACTATACTAGCAAAATCGCAACTCAAAGAAATATGGTTAGGGTATAGGGTATAGGTTATGTGGTTAGTGTATAATGTATTGATGGTTTAGGGTATACAATCAACAACATATACTAACTTAATAATGTTTATTGAGGGTAAGGCCAAGTGTATAGGATATATGCTATTGAGTAAGTTATGATTGAAGTCACAATAATTTTACTAAATTTGATAGCTAATCTTTAATGGTTCAATTTTTAGGATAATTCTAACAATTTTACAAATAACTCGTTTGGCAACAGTTTACTGAAGTTATTTGGGCAATTAGTTATTTCGAAATAACTTCTTTTATCACTATGTTTTTGCCAAATAACACACGCCAAATACCAGATTTGCATGGTTATATTAAACGAGATACTTTAATCCAATTACTACTGAATTAATACTAAAATATCAAATAAACAATTAATGGTGTCTTTTGGTTGCAAATATTGATATCACCATTACTATTAGCTATAATACTTTACCAATTATGATTAATTACATAACAAGTTTGCAAGTCATAGAAATTGATTTAACATTTTGACTAGTTTTTTTCAAAAAAATAAAGTATATATATACGAGGTAGAAATAAATTGGTTAAAAAGTTGAGAAAATATTTTAAATTAGTGTAATAAAATGTGTAAGTTGGTAATGAGTAATGAGTTAAGTTACTTGATGCGCTGGCCCGAACAACCCGAAACCCGATTCGGCCGCAACCCGCCCGACCCAAAACCCGATGAACCCGCAACCCGATTTGCCCGCAACCCGATTGAACCCGAACCCGATGAACCCGCAACCTGACTCACCCGCAACCCATTTGAACCCGAACCCGATGAACCCGAACCCGATGAACCCGCAACCCGATTAACCCGCAACCCGTTTGAACCCGAACCCGATTGAACCCGCCCGAACCCGCCCGATTGACACCTATAATGACGTCCGAGGTATCACCCTTCCTAGAAATGTTGTAGTGTCGTCCTCTTCTTCTACTCCTACCCTGTAACTTGCTTCTGTTTCTTCGGCTTTATGCCTCCTTCTCAGCAAAAAAAAAATAATAATAATAATTAGACATGAGTGTATATTTGATACGTTTTAATATTAGTCTATTAAAAGGGTTTGTTTGTGCAAAATTTTATAGAGGGGTACCATTGTTAATTTGCAATAGTAGAAGGGTAAAAAATGCTATTAGCCCTTGATTAAATTGATAGATAGAGCCAACTTGTTTGATTAGAAACTCCGACTAGGATCCCGCCATAGGTAACCACCAAGACCAGTCTCCAATGCCTTCCCCACGACGAGGGAGAAAAGTCGGCGGCGGCAAGGAAGATGCTCCTTCTACGAGCAAACCACCACCACCGTAGATCGTATATATGGTCTGGTCTGGACCAGACCGCACCGTTTCCCAGCACTAGCAGTTTTGATGGGTAGTAGTGATTTTAGGATTTTTAACGGAATTTTGGGGTTTTATAGAACTGTCTTTCCGAATTAATTGTTATTACTTATTAGTAGTGATTTAGGAAATTTCTAGTAGAAATTTAAGTCTCATCAATAGTCGTTTAGGAATTTTCTAGTAGTGATTTAATTGTAATCAGTAGTGATTTTGCAATTTACTTGTATAGTTGTACTGTTTTATATTCCATGTGTAGCGATTTATATCTCCTGTGTACCGATTAAAATATCATAAAATCTCAATCAGATCTGTAAAATCGCTACTATTATATTATTAATAATAATTACCACAAATATGAAAACAATACTAAAAATATGGAAAATTACTATTTCATATCTATAACAATTCTCAACACCACTATAGATCTGATTGTGAAATCTAGAAATCTGCCAACGTCGAGAAATGCTAGGGTGGAGGAGATCGATGCGGTAGTGTAACATCGGCCAATTGTCAATTGTGATGGTTGAAAGAGATGCGATAGCATGACGGTGACGTTGTCGAGGTAGATCTGGTAATCGACAATGAATCTCGCGCGATGGCGGCCTTCCTTGGGACGGATCTGGGATTAGTGGACGGCGAGGAGGGAGGATGGCGTTGACGGCGACGTTCCTCAGTAGTTCAGGTGGCCACCCTCGGTATCAGCTAACGAAGAGGCGGAAGCGGTGGCACGACGAAGGCGAGTCTGCAGGTGATGGCGATGTTGGCCGGGCGATTGAAGTCACGGAGGAGGTGGAAGAGGCATGGGAAAAGACGTTTTTTGGAGGAGAGAAGATTGTTTCTGGCGGAGAGGGAGAGGAAAAAAGTGGGCGGCCTGGAGAGAGGTGTGGGAGGGAGAATGTGTATTTATATTAGGGTTCAAGAGCATATTAACTAAATTGCCCTCTTTTGAATTCTGACGGCGGCGTTCCTCAGTAGTTCAGGTGGCCACCCTCGGTATCAGCTAACGAAGAGGAGGAAGCGGTGGCACGACGAAGGCGAGTCTGCGGGTGATGAAGATTTTGGCCGGGTGATTGAAGTCACGGAGGAGGTGGAAGAGGCATGGGAAAAGACGTTTTTTGGAGGAGAGAAGATTGTTTCTGGCGGAGAGGGAGAGGAAAAAAGTGGGCGGCCTGGAGAGAGGCGTGGGAGGGAGAATGTGTATTTATATTAGGGTTCAAGAGCATATTAACTAAATTGCCCTCTTTTTAATTCTGACCCTAGGATTAGTTTTTTAATCTAACGATAATTAACCTAGTTAGTATGGTGCTAACCTCGTAAGGGGTTAGCAACTTAACTCATTCCCTCCGAGTGTGATGTTATCATCGCTAAGTTCTGAAGTATGCAGAGGGTGTAGTAGCGAAGTGGGTGGCCTGCGGAACGGCGAGGGAATCTTGGATGGGGGATGGTTCCCCAATGGAGAGGGAGAAGAGGGATGGGTCAAGGTCGAAAGAAAGAGAGACAACAAGATAAAGCTCTAACAACCTAATCAGATTCTATCTATCTCAGGTTGCAGCAGAAATCAAGAAAAGATGACCAGACTTCAATTGATTCAATGAATCACGCATCATTCGATTAAAACCAAACAGTATAACAATCCCAAGTCATTACAATCAAGATCACTAACACATGGAACTAGGGTTCTTCATATCCAAGTGAGAGAAATTTCTACTCCATAGAAAGAGAGAGAGAGAGGGAAACAGAATACAAAGCAGTCATACTCATAACAATGGGAAGAATCTGCTCTGGGATGTCAATCTTCACTCCTGTGATGATCTCCAAGCTCGATTGAAGAAACCCAGCTCCAAAATCACCTCTAGGATGTGTTCTTCGCACTTTCTCTCTCTAGGGCTCTGTTTTTGCTCCAAAAAGCCGATTCCCTCTCCTTTGGCCGGAAATTGGGTTAAAACCCAGAAATTACCGACCACAAGGCCAGGCCACACGACCGTGTGGCTTTCCCAGCTGCCCGTGTGAGTGTGCAAAACGCCGCGTTTCACTTAAGTGGCTTTAGGTACGCTACACGGCCAAAACCACACGTCCGTGTGGTTTTCCAGTCTGCCCGTGTGTGCTCCCTGGACTTTCCACACGGCCACAAGGGGTCCCCTACACGGCCAGTGTGGCTTGCCCGTGCAAAATGGTGCCACACGGCCAAGTCACACGGCCGTGTGGAATTTTAGGCATGCCCGTGTGGAATTCCAGCTTTTCGTCAAACGTCCCAACTTCGTCCAATCGACCCCGAACTCGTGCCCAAACCTTCTTTCACGTACTAGGACCTGAAATATCACAAACAAGAACAACCTAGCGTGAAATTGGCCTAAAACACGAGATATAAGACTCAAACGGAGTAAGAATGGTGGACAAAAACATGTGTATATATCAAGTCATCAGGGAGACTTCATCTCCTGTACCAAGGGTGCCTCCGAGAACACCAAGAAGGCGGTACTGAAATTCGAACCCGGGACCTTGTCACATCCCAAACCCGAACCCCAGCCCTTTACTAACTAGGTTGTCTTACCATCGGCTATGGATTTGTAGTGTTGATGGTTCTCTTTACCGACAATTTTAAGTTTATTCAAAAAGTTCACCAATGCTCTTTAGCGACGGAGTAAACAAGGGAGGCCTTCCCCTCTCGACCTCAAAAGCGAACTATCAAGCAACAATTACAACAGCAGCAACATCAATAAAAGAACTGCTAAGATCATGCTCCAATAAAATAATCGCAATCGAAATCCTATTCGCAAACAAAAATCGAGCCTCCGCCGGTTGGGACACTTACCCGACATCGGTGACCCCATTTCAGTCCCTAACACCGAAGATCATGAGCCTGAAAAGCTCCCAATTCATATTCAGACCGAAAAAAAAAATTTAACGTAGTATCACTGATCAACATGACTTATTTATGAGAGAGTTGGCGCTCTCCAAAAGGGTTTCACTATCAAAGTTTCGTTAGTTCTACAGGCTATCACGGATACAATAACGTGGTAATACAAATTATAAGTTGGTCCTCTATCTGTATAAGCCAACAACATGCAAGCCAAATTCTACCTAGGTAATTGTTTTTTTCCGGTTGAATCAAAGTTTTGATCGGTCTTTTTAATGGACGACGATCGAAGTAGGGAAGATCAAAGGAAGAAGCCCAGAATTGTTTATGCTCGGGTTGTCGTACGTCGAGGACGAGAGGTTAGACTTGAGAGATAAAATCAGATTAGGGAAGCAAAAACGAGAAGGCGGGATAGGAAAAGAACATATAGGGGCCGGGTTTCGTTCTTGTTTTCCTTTGGTTTGATTTCCATAGGAGAAGCAAATCGATGAGAGGGAAGAACATATAGGATTTCATTTTTGTTTTCTCTCAACTTTCAATAATGTAAATATATTTCCTCACCGCCACCTCATTACCTTTAAAATTAGGTTGTTTTTTTTTAATCCCTTTAAAATTAGGTTGACTGACACATTAACAGTCAATACTCAATACTAACATAATGAAAGTTCGTACAAAGATTGTTATATTAATTATATACGAATAAAATATGATTTTTTTTAAAATTCGATTGTTATAGTGGAATCTGCCAATGACAAAATATAATGAAAAAATTTAAAAGTACCACTGTTTTAAAAACAAATTCCAAAAATACCACCCAACTCCAAAAAATTCCAAAAATACCATCCTCTTTCAAAAACCGCCACCCCAACCAGCGGTTTGGTCGAAAACCGCTTGTCGGGGGTGCGGTTTTCTATGCAAACCGCGGGCCTAGGGGGCGGTTATAAAATAAAAAATTTGGACCAAACCGCTGGGTGGGGTGGCGGTTTGGCCCAAAACCGCCACCCCAACCAGCGGTTTGGTCCAATTTTTTTTTTTTTGTCAACTCCTAACTTCGACCGAAACTTCAAACGAACGTAACTTTGCACTCGGGTATCCGATCGTAGCGATTCTTTTTTTCATTTCGCATAACTTTTCAAGATCTACAACTTTTGCTAGGATGAAATTTTCAAATAAGGATATATTTGTTGATATACGGGACCTTGAGAATAACTTTACCTTTACTTTTCAGAAATCCATGTACATTTTGAAATTATAATTATATTAAAAGTTGTAGATCTTGAAAATTTATGCGGAATAAAAAAAATTCATGACATTCGGATTTTGGAGCACAAAGTTATGGCCGCCCAAAGTTTGACGAAATAAAAAAAAGGCTCGTTCGGGGTGGCAACTGACGTTTTTTCGAGACGAAGGCGGGACCCGGCTGTTTGAGACTTGCAAGATCTCAAAAAGTTATTCGGATTCAAAAAATGGAGGCCGCAAAATTTTTGAGATCTTGCAAGCCGCAAACCTCCGGGTCTCGCCTTTCGTCAAACTTTGGGCGGCCATAACTTTGTGCTCAAAACTCCGAATGTTATGAATTTTTTTTTATTCCGCATAACTTTTCAAGATCTACAACTTTTAATATAATCATAATTTCAAAATGTACATGGATTTCTGAAAAGTAAATGTAAAGTTATTCTCAAGGTCCCGTATATCCACAAATATTTCCTTTTTTGAAAATTTCATCCTAGCAAAAGTTGTAGATCTTGAAAATTTATGCGAAATAAAAAAAAGAATCGCTACGATTGGATACCCGAGTGCAAAGTTACGTTCGTTTGAAGTTTCGGCCGAAGTTGGAAGTTGATCGGAAAAAAAAAAATTGGACCAAACCGCTGGTTGGGGTGGCGGTTTTGGGCCAAACCGCCACCCCACCCAGCGGTTTGGTCCAATTTTGTTTTATTATAACCGCCCCCTAGGCCCGCGGTTTGCATAGAAAACCGCGCCCCCGATAAGCGGTTTTCGACCAAACCGCTGGTTGGGGTGGCGGTTTTTGAAAAAGGGTGGTATTTTTGGAATTTTTTGGGATTGAGTGGTATTTTTGGAATTGTTTTTTAAAACAGTGGTACTTTTGGATTTTTTCCAAAATATAATGGATGTGTCCTTTTGTTGAATTTCCCATTAAATGATCATTAATCATTTTCCCAACATCATCGTGAATACTTAGCATGAAACCTGATAGTAGAAGAGTGTTTTTGTGATGAATTGAATCGTAATAGTTAAAAGAAATAAATTAGCATAATAACTTGGATATTCAAATGATAAATATGGTAATTACCAAATCAATTAAGGCTAAATTTGATTAATAATAAAATGCAATATCATAACTAAACAGACCAAACTAATACAACAACCAAATTCACCAAACTAAAGTTTAGTCGATTTGATTAATCCTATCATTATTAACCAACATAACATTCTCTTTGTATGTGAATATAAATCAACCTCACTGCCACATCATCACCTTTAAAACTAGCTCGGTTGACGCGTCAATTCCTTGATTATTGACCACTAACAGTCAACACTAATATAATGAAAGTTTATACAAGGATTGTCATATTGAATACTTTAGAATAGAAATGACATTTTTTTTATAATTCTTGCGCTCTAGTAGAATTTGCCCAATATCCAAAATATAATGTATGTACAATATCATAACCAACCGATCAACTAATATAACATAATATTATCATTACGTGAGGGAAAAAACTATGTTAATAATCATTGGGTTAATACCTTATTTTTGCCCGAATTATGACCATATAATCAATTTTGTCTTGTGGTTTAAGAAATTAACATCTTGTTCTCAACTATTTAGCATATAGACTCAATTGGCCCGACACATGGTTAACCGTCAATTTGGGCAGTCAACATCGCTGACCGTTACAACACCTCATGTCAATGCCTCGTCACCCTAAAATCATTAAAAACTCCAAATTCAAATTATTTTTCTAATTTCTATTATTTATGATTTTCAAATTAACGAAAAAATTTTAATTAAAAAAATTTAATTTTTTTGATGATTTTTGGTTAATTTATAAAATTTATCATTTTCAAAGTACTCAAAATATAAATAAAATAAACTTTATTTATATTATTTATAATATTATTTTTTTGGTTAATTTGATAATGATAAATAAAATAAATTAGGAAAATAATTTGAATTTGAATTTTTTTAATGATTTTTAGTCTAACGAGGCAATGACATGGCATGTTGACTAACGGTCAAGGGTGTTAACCGTCCAAATTGACGGTCAAACCATGTGTCGGGCCAATAGAGTCTATATGTTGCATAGTTGAGGCCAAAGTTGATTATATGGTCATATTTCGGGCCAAAATAAGGTATTAAAATAAGGTATTAACCCTAAATCATTCTGAATTTATATAATTAATAAACCATAAAAATCACATATAGTTAACCCTTAACATAAATACATGCAACTAACAAAATTATTTAATAGTTATTGAAAGTAGCCATCTAACAAAAATATATGCTATTGGTATGTGGTTAATGAATTAGGTGTGTTTATTCTAGTCTCTTAGAAACTATTAGAGGATAAAAACTCTTCACTTTCATCTTTTCATCCAACATAATGTATGGAATTTAGTGACAATATGTTATTGTCTACAATCTACAAAAATAAATGTAGTATAGGAAAAATAATGAGTTTCATTTGGTCGATGAGTCCAAAAGAAAGGAATGCTTGATTCTTGAGTGTTGTGCAAAGTATTAAGTACGCGTACATAATACATAATATATTAAAAAATGGTTAATTACTTATTTGGTTAATTGGTGTGATTAGTTAGGAGTGTCTGAACCAAACTAAAACCAGATGAGCTAAAAGCTTGACCAAACCAAACCAATTAATCAAACTATCTTATCAAAACAATATCGGTTAAAATGATTACCACGGTAACCACACAATTTGAACACCTTAATAATAACACATATGTTTTAAAGAGCATCATTGCATGCCGGCCGGTTGAACTAGGTTCAACCGGTGCCGGTTATGAAACCGACATGAACATCATCCGTATGACCGACATGATAATTTGTTTGCTCTCTAAAGAAAATGAAATCATTGTAGTGAATTTAAATAAAAAAATTTTAATTTGAAATGCATTTCATGGATTATAAAGTTAAATATTGATGTTATTTGTTGTTTATGTTAAATGTAGTATTTAAATATGGATATTTGTTATTTTGTTTGAAATATTATATTCTATTTAAATATTAATGTAGATTGTATTGAAATATGTTTTATACATATTTAGTTTTATTTGATGTTAATGATTTTTCATATTTAGGGATGGCAGGCTCGGGCCCGCAAGCGGATACCCGCCCGAAGCCCACCCGAATTTGTGCCTGGTGGTTGGTGGTTTGAAGCCCGTCAACGGGCCGCGGTGAAACCGGTATCCGTCAATGATGGGTCTCGGGTGGTGACGGATCGAGAACTATCCGCCCCATAACCCACCCGACGGATTACCCGTCCCGCAAAACGTCGTAGTTTTGGTCGAGGTATATATTCCTCCTAAAGGCTGAGTTAACCCTAGTTCATCCAACCGCCTCGTTCATTTGTTCCATTCACTCGAAAACGAAAGAAACCCTAGTTTCCTTCTTTCTCTCTACCTCCTCTCTCGCGATTATCGATCAGATCGCAAGATAATCGCGATTTTTTTTCCTTTTCTCCTCTCCAAATCCTCAAATCTCTCCTAGTTTCACTACGATCTATCTTCGATTCCTCCATTCGACCAATTGCATGGCTGGAAGAGCAACGATCCGACGCCGATTTCGTCGAGCACAGCCCCAAAATGAGTGGTTTGGAGTTCAAAACCCTGATTGTTCGTCGATAACAGATAAGTTAATTCTGAATTTTTTCTTTTCTTGCGATTATCTTCGTTGTTTCCTCAAATCAAAATCTCTACTGACTCTTGACACTCGTATTGCTATATATAGGGGGATTTCAGAGGTCATTCCTCACCAGTCACCATCCTCACCTTCTCTAAATTTCTACCCAGAAGCCAGAACATCCAGTCCACAAAGAGCAGAGACAGAGAGATTGCGACGGCCAACGAGCATCCAGACAGAGTCCAAGTCTTTTTCTGGGTAAGGATCTTGAACTCGCCGACTTTTCCTGGGTTCGTGGTGTTAATAATACAGACATGCATGCTTGTCTCCTGTTCTAACTTTGTTTTTGTTCGTTGTTCACTCCTTTTTGGCCAGGTTGGACTCGTTTGAATCGTATTGAAGGACTGAACTCTGATGAGCAACTGAGCGAGTGATAGTGATCATCAGTGATCAGTCTACTGTCATTGGGTACTCGACAGTCCTCAGAAAAACAGGAAGACAAGGTAATCTCGTTCTCCTAATCCCTAACCAGTAGGCAGTAACCATTGTATATTTGCGTTTGTTGTGTTGCTTTGACTTGTTGTGACTATGGCTTGCTTGCTAATGACAAGAACTTAGTTAGAAGACGTAAACTGTAATGGTGAAACTATTGAAAATGGTGTCTTGTTTGCTGGTTAGAAGAAAAAATGTTGTCTTGTTGAAAATGGTGTCCATTTAAGTAAGAGAACATGTAAAATGAAGGCCTAATCAGTGATATAAAACTTATTATGTTCATATGGAAGGTGCTGCTAATGCTATGAATGTTGATCAACATGTCCCTGAAAATGGTGTCCAATTCCAACCTGAACAACCTGCTCCTGTTCCAAATAATCCATCTAATGGTAATGAGGAAGAACTGGTAGCACAACGTAAGTTAACCTCTAATGTGTGGCCTCACTTCCACAGAGTTAGGATTAATGGGGTAATGAAAGCTAGGTGTAAGTACTGTCGTAAACCCCTTGGTGGGGAAACAAGTAATGGTACTTCACACCTGAGAAACCATATCAAAACATGTATCCAGAAGAGGATACATGATGGTTCTCAAAAAATACTTGGCCCCAACTATCAACCTGGTGGAAATCCTCAACTTTCTGCTTCTCAATACAATTATGAGGTTTCTAGGAATGAACTTTGTTCTATGATTCTGGTCCATGAATACCCCCTTAGCCTTGTTGATCATGTGGGTTTCAAACGTTTTTGCTGTTCTCTTCAACCTCAGTTTGCTGTCCCTAGTAGAAACACGGTGAAAAAGGATATTCTGGGTCTGTATGGGGTTGAGAGGTCTAAATATCATACCATGATTGATGGAAACTTGGGCAGAATTTCAGTGACTACTGATTTGTGGACTGCCACAAATCAGAAAATGGGGTATATGGCTGTAACTGGTCATTTTATTGACAACTCTTGGAAGCTTCGTAACATAATGTTGAGGTTTATGTATGTTCCAGCCCCTCACACTAGTCAAAGGCTAGCTGATAGGTTGTTTGATTCACTTCTTGATTGGAACATTGATGGTAAGTTGTCCTCAATCACACTGGACAACTGTACCACCAATGATTCAATGATATTTCATATGCGAAATAAGCTTGTGAGCAGTGATCTGTTGCTTGATGGGAAACTGATTCATATGAGGTGTTCAGCTCATATTTTGAACTTGATTGTGAGGGATGGTTTGGATGCAATCAAAGATGCTATACATTTGATTAGGGAGAGTGTAGTTTACTGGAATTCTACACCTAAGAGGGTTCAAACCTTCTTCGAAGTTGTTAAGCAACTAAAGTTGACATTTGAGAAAAAACTGGTACTTGATTGTCCAACTAGATGGAATTCCACATACCATATGCTCTCTGTTTCTCTTCAATATAAGGATGTTTTCTTTCGTTTGAGCTTGAGGGAAAGTCAATACACATCTGTTCCTTCTAGTTCACATTGGGAATTTGCATTTGTTGTGATTGATAAGCTGGAAATATTTTCTGAGATAACTCAGTTATTCTCTGGTTCCAAGTATCCGACTGCCAATCTTTTCTTCCCAAAGATTTGTGACTTGAGATTGAAACTGAATGAGTGGGGTCTTGATCCCAACCCTGTGATTTTTGGAATGGCCAGTCAAATGTCTGAGAAGTTTGATAAGTACTGGGATGATATCCATCTTGTACTTGCTGTTTCGGTTGTTTTGGATTCTAGATATAAGCTCCATGTGATTGAATACTATGCTGGGAAGTTTGGGAGTATGGAAACTGACTTGGTTAGTGAGAATATCAAGAAGATTATTTGTGGTTTGATTCTTGATTATCAAGCCAAAGCCGAGAAGAAGTCTGGTTCTGAAACTGGAACTTCTTCTGCTAGTTCTGGATCTGTCTCGACTACTGAACTTGACTTTGAGCTCTTTGTAAGTCAAAGGAAAAAGAGCAAGAGTTCTTTGATAACTACTGAGTTGGATATGTATCTTGCTGAGGATATTATTCCTCGGACAGCAGAATTTGATCTACTCTTATGGTGGAAACTGAATGGTCTCAAGTATCCCACCTTGCAAGCAATTGCAAGGGACTTTCTGGCAATCCCAATTACATATGTTGCTTCTGAAAGTGCATTTAGTTCTGGTGGGAGGTTGTTAGACCCTCACCGGAGCAGGCTTCATTATTCCACTGTTGAATCAATGATGTGCACACGAAGTTGGATTATGGAAGACATGCAACGAGGTAACATGCAACTAAATCTCTAAATTCTAGTACAACTAATTTTGTATAAGTGTAACTAATATTTGTATACACTTTTCTGCAGATACGGAGGCTGCTGCTGTGGAGGCATTGGAGGGAGTCTTCTCAGCAATGTCAGTCGAAGATACTACTGTAGAAGAGGCAAAACCTGGGGGTAAGAAAATTAGTGCATTTCTAATTTTGTTCATTGAGATTTGAGGTTGAACTAATGTGTTTTGCTTTCTGGTTTTTAGGTCCAGAAATGGTGTTCCTGGGATCACCATTTGGCCATGAAGACTGATCCATTCTCTACTGTCCAGCCAGGTTAATTACTGTAAAACTTCTTGTCTTTTGTTGCAAGAACCTGGAGTTTGTTGGTGTTACTAGTTAGGCTTAGGGATTTAAGTCTTTTTACTTGAATGTTGGTGCAGAATTTCAATTGATGAATGATGAATGCCGCTACCTGCTCTTGAGTAAGATGGCTAATGGCTTGATGGGTTCATATTGCTCGAAGGAAGGCTATTGTTGGTGCAGAATTTCAAGTTGAAGCTTCATCTTGCTCGAAGGAAGGTTGCTGTTGGAATTGATCTCAATAGTTAGGATGGCTTGGAGCTTTGTTTAGCTTAGTTGTTCTTTCTTTGAATAAGACTCGGCAATCAGACTGCTGAGAATGGATTCTCTTTTGTTGATTTCAGTTCGGATGATTTGATATTGTTCTTGATTGTTGATCACTTTGAAATTTCGAATGTTGTTGCTGTCAGTTTCAGACTTCAGTCTTTCAGATCTTTTATTGATAATAAAAGGAGATGTCAGATGTTCACTCACTTGTTCAGGTTTTTTTCCATTTTACTTGATCATTTTTGTTGGCAGTGTTTCGGGTCGTTCAGACCCGTGGGCACCCGAAAACCCAGCGGTGACGGGGCTGGGTATACTACCAGACCCGAAAGTCCGTTTGGGCCGGGGACGGGTAAACCCGAAGCCCAAGGTGGGCGGGGAACGGATACAGGGTACCCGGCCCCGATCCGCCCCGTTGCCATGCCTATTCATATTTATAGATTTTCTATTTAACCGTATGAACCAACATAAACCGATTTGACAACTTTTAAAAAGCATCCATTATCCCTTTCATCCAAAACGGAGCGTACGACCCCAAGACCTCTGCTGCTTTTTTTTTTCTTTTTCTTCTTCTTCAGAAAAGCGCTCTGCTAGACTGCTATATATTCATCCCGCGCTTTCAAAACCCAACTATCCGCTCAATTCAAATTCGCTACTCACAGCAAATTTTCTCAGAAGCCAAACACATTGCAAAGTTTCTCGGAATCCAAACAGCAGCGGTAGCTTCACGTCAAGCTGATTGAAGGCAATTTCTCTCTCTCTCTGCTTCAATTTAAGTTTCTAGTAGGTAGTCTAGCCTTCCAGTAAATCGTTAGTTCTTCGTGGAATTGAATGATTGCGTAGCTTGCTTTTCTCTTGTTCAATCTGAATCTAGTTGAATGAATTATGTTTCTCTCTGAACTCGGATGTTAAGTTTGCCGCCGGTAGAGAGCTCTAGTTACCTTTCTTGTGCGATTTCCTTGGTGCGTTTCTCTAATCTGAACGCCGTTCCGTCGTTCATCCTCGGGATCTATCTGAATCGCATGGAATGAATTCGATATTCTATTTCCCAGCCATTTTAGGTGTTTAGAAGCGGATCAGTCCTGTTTAGGTTTCTTGCTCTTTCAAGTTAACGTGTTTCCGTTCGCTGCTTCGTTCCTTTCGGTCAATTCACTGACCGCAGTCTAATTCTGCGCTTTATTTCTTGATTCTTGCGCGATTTCCTGGTTGCATTTCCCTAATCTGAACGCCGATCCGTCGTTCATCCTCGGGATTTATATGAATCTCATGGAACAAATTCGAGATTCCATTTCTCAGTCGTTTAGAAGCGGATCGGTCCTGTTTAGGTTTCTTGCTCTTTCAGGCGAACGTGCTTCCAGTTCGCTGCTTCGTTCCTTCCGGTAAATCCACTGACCGGAGTCTAATTCACCGACCGGAGTATATTCTGCTATCTTCGTTTTCTTGAAAATCACCGGCCGGAGTCCATTATGATATCTCTGACTTCGGGAACTCACCGGCCGGAGTCCTCTTTTGTTCACGGACCGAATGTATTCATGAGTTTTCTTTGTTTTGTTGTTTCTAGCGCATTGACCGGAGTCAATTCTCCTCTTTCCCTTTTCAGATGGCGGAAAATGATCTGGAAGGAATTCTTGCCGAAGAAAACGAAGAGGAGACGGAGCGGTCACTGCGAGGTAAGATTCTCCCGATTTGGTGTTGGTTGTGAGGAAATAGATTTTAATGCTGCTGGAGTTCGTTTACTATTAGAATTGATGATGCCTTGGTGTTCAATTGGGAGAAAGTAGAAGTTAATACTCTGCTGGAATGGTGATTTCTCTAAGAATTGTCACGCTGTGGTGTTATTGGGGAGAAAACTGGGTTGAATTCTGATGGAGTTAGAGTTAATGGCCTTTTCTTGTGGAAGTGGTCTGTGATATGAATTTTACCAAATCGAACTGCTCGTCTTTGAAATGGGTGACTGCGCCAGGCTAGTTAGCAATCTGATATGATCTATTTTCTTGTCTTAGGTCAAGCTGCAGCTGGGAAGAATAAGGCCCAAGGTGGCAGAGATGCAGCTGCTGCTAAACCAACTGGAAGGTACATACTCAGTTAGTTTCTGTAGCATTGGTCTCGTACTAAAAGCCACTTACCTTTTGCAGGAAATGGGGGGCTCCGACCAAGCTGAAGAGGGCTCGATGGGGTTGGGCGACCAGCGGCAGGAAGCTGCAGAGTGGACGTTACGCCAAGGGTGGGCCGACGGGGAAGAGGCTAATCCTCCCTACGATTCGTCTTCTTGTCCCTTCGTTGGAAAAGAATTCAATTGCTTGAAGTTGGGGCGGGCTGATCGGCGGTACCTTCAGTATCGATGGCAGCCGGGCGGAGACTGTAACTTGCCCAGGAGAAGAAAGGGGGATTGGAGAAGAGAGACAACTCGGGGGTTGCCTAGTGAAGAGACGATGACGGTTTGCTGGAAGACACGGCGACGGGAGAGGATGGCAATTAATCCGATCGGGGGTCACGGTGGGCCGGCCGGCTTCTTAAAAGGAAGAGAGAACAAGAGTTTCAGCTTGGTTAGTGAGCTAGGTTGCCTCGTGCTTTCTGGGCAACTCAGCTTCAATAGCCCCAAATATCAGCATCACAAGGAAGCCTCCAAATCAATTGTTGATTTCCCCTTCATTCATCATTGGTCTCTGGTCTTTTACTTCTGGTTTCTCTGTTTTTCCCCCCTGTGTTTGAATTTCAGGATGAAGGCTCTGCCATGGGAACGCACAGCTCTATCTACCCGTAAAGGGACTACTCTTTCACCCGCAAGAACTCTTTTGCTGCTTCCAGATCAAGCTCATCCTCCGCCTCCTATACTACCTGCACTCCGGCCACATCAGTGACATCACTACAGTCCTTCCAGCCTTTTGGTCGGCGCCGCCGCGCCGGTGTCCACGCGGGCATCGCATCACTGTGCGTGAGGACCGAAGCCAAACCCATGTGCCATTAGCAGCTGCCACGTGTATGATTGCAACGCCAGATGTGTTGTTAATTGTCGCTAGCAGAGGCGATCGATTTTGAGCAGAGGAGGACGATGATGAATAAGGTATCAACCCTAAAAATAAATGGAGACCGAAATTATCCATCACTAGTTACGTTACGTCACGTGTTGTCCGGCACTTGCCGGACATTAACAACAATAGATTATTGAATAAATAAAATTATTTGGCAGCATGGTTTATTGGCATCAATTTGGTTTTCGGACTTTAATCACCTTGGATCTTGACTAAGTTCGCATAATGGGCCCAACATAATTTATAATAGGGCCAATACTATGGTGCCGCTATAAAAAGTGCGACACCGATGCCGCAGTTTCCTATTGGTCCACGTGTTATATGATGTGGCATTTGCTGGTTTGATTAAACCCCAATCCAAATCCGTGGCCCATGAAAACTGACCCAAACCGGAGCAGTCACCCAACTGAATGTCAAAAGCATTTCCGTTAATTCTTGTGGTAAAACGTTTTGTTACTTTATAGTTTAATTCCTCGGTTGGATTTGCTTTTTATTTTCAATTAATTTATTTAGACAGTCAATTAAGAATTATTAACTATTAATTTAATTTGTTTTTGAACAGAAAATGGAAAAATGGAAAACAAGACTCGAGCACCTCGTCATCTTCCTCGCTCTCCATTCCTACAGATTATCAAAAACACAACCAATGACTTCACCATCGCGGATCCAATCTAATCTCTACCATACCCTGCACTAGACTCCTTCATCATTTTCCTCAGCCGACATTTATTCTATAAAACAAAAATGATCGAATTTCTCTTCCCGACAGACCCTTTGTCGCCGTTGAACTCTCCGCCAACCAAGTACCAGACGATCCCAAACAAAAGAAATGTTCCGGGAAAGTTCAACATAAGGCCACCAGTCGGCGAACAGTTCAGTAGCTAAAAGATAAAGAGAAACAACCACAAACAGGTAATCAGGTAATGCATCCAACAATAATGCACCTAAATGACAGTCAGCACGCGGCACTAGATAAATCTAAACCGCACTCCCAAATTAAAATAAGGACATGCTCTCCATTCAGCAACCTAGAAGCCCAGCAGAAAACATTTCTTTGTGAATACAAATCCAAGGAAAGTACCAGACCCTTGCTATTGTTAAATGGTTCCATCACTCATTTAATAATTGTCCAACTGAGAAGGTCTTCATGAACTTCTCATAAAAAAGTCTAAGTTAGCATACCATAAAACATTCTACCTGGAACATCTGATAACAAGATGGCAAAGTTCCCGAAAGACTTCCCAATAAAAGAATGGACAGACTGAAAACAAAGAACTCACTAGAAGGGATGAGAAAAGGGTTTCAATTCAGAAAACTGTTTCCATTGACAGAAAATAATGATCTCCACAAACGGAGTCTAATTTCTCAAGCATGAAAGGGTCAAACATGTCATAATCACAATATGAGATTGTCTCTCGGCAGTGGTTCATGTAAATCAGGATATTACTACAGACTGCCAACAATATAACGGGCAAGCTATTGCAATAAACAGTCGATAAAGGCTAACCTGCCCAGTAAATCAGCCACTTCCTTTGCTGGGTTTCATCATCCGCTTCAAACGCTATGTACGTAAATTGGCAAAACAATCCCAACATAGCTACTACAGAAAGCACCAAGGAGCCTCCAGCAAGTTAATAATTTATTAACAAACATATTAAATGTCAGGGAAACAGTATGGAGAAACGGATTGAAGGCGTGATTTGATCACTCTCCTTAGAGTGTTATTTGCCCCCATTACTTCGTTGCTGGTAGGAATTAGGCAAACCACCCCCAGGAGTCCCTTCAACTAAAGTCCGAAAGCAGCAACCTTTCTGACTTCTGTGTTTGTGTTTTTTTGAGAAGGAAAAACGAGGAGAAGAAGATGAACGTTAGAACTCAACCTTCTGGCCAACGTCTCTTATAAGATTTGAGAAAACGGCAGTTCCCTTCTCACTCAAGGGTTGCGTCGTTTCACAAATCTTAAATCCAATTAATTCCGAAAATTAATTAAATAGCCAAAAAATCAATTTCCGAACGCGTCGCGCAAACGTGCTAAGTGCGTAGTGCGATTTAATATGTCAAACTAAATAGCCCACACTTTTTCCAAAAGCCCACTAACCACTTTATCCAATAACTAAAGTGGAAGGCAAACTTAAAAACAACTTGCACTTTCCTTCTCCCACCAATGTGGTATTTCTTTTACTCTTTGACTATTCTAACATTAAAATGTACATTCTTGTGAGAAAGTTAAAGAACACAAGCAATCAACATCAAAATTGGAATTTGAGAAACAGAGCCCCATACTGAAACCCACGATGTTGTTTGCGTCACAATGTTGGAAGTTGGAACCAATTGGAGAAAGAAGCAAATGTAAGCCTTGCATTAAAATCCCAGAACAACCGTCTCATTCTAAAAAATAAATTTTTGCTCCACTGTAACCCAGAGGCAAAGGAGAACCTTAAACATGAATTGAGCCCTACTATTAAGTGATCGACCCAGAGATGTTGAATTCACCTGAACTTAATGTGATAACCAAAAAGGAAATAGAACCTTGTTCTGGGAAATACGACCCCATCAAGCCTACAGAACCAAACGAACAGACAAATCGTCACAGAATCTAAATTCATACTGTGGACATCGATTGGGGAAAATCATGGGAAGAAGAGATATCGAGGACGAAGGCGGTGGAGGAGTTTATCGGAGGTGAATTGGAGAGGTGGCATGGGAGATTGCATTGGCGGCGGAGAAGTTCGCCGGAAGTTCTTATTTCTTTCACACTCAGCCGGAGGGGAGAGCGCAGCCGCAGAAGACGACGATGGACTTCTATTTGCGTTTTCCTTTTGTTCTTGTTCCTAGAGAAAATTAAATGCAGTGAAAATTTGAATTAAATAATGGGGAAAAACTTGTAGAAGACGGAGAGGTTTTTTTCCCTTCTGTATGGGCAGGAGGAGGTTTGGGCCAGTTTTATGGCCAACAGGATTTGGATCTGGGTTTAACCAGCCACATCATAGTACACGTGGACCAATAGGAAACAGAGGCATCGGTGCCGCACTTTTTATAGCGGCATCATAGTATTGGCCTTTATAATGCCTAATAAGCCAGCTTTGGGCAGCTGGATATCGCAAGTCCATACTACTTCACATTAGGCCCAGATTACCATTTTTCTGCTATTTATTTTCCTTTTGTAAAATTTTATTATTATTTGTTAATTTCGTTTTAGTGGCTCCCTACCGTACCGTCTACCAGGCACTAACTCATTGCCCTTTTTTATGTTGTCAATTTCTTCTATTTCTAAGGGCTGACCATTCGGTTGTCTGTTAGCGGTGAATCGAAGATTATGATCGAAAATTGTCGATTATCGATTAACCGAAAATTGATGTAGGGGAAGCATTGGTCGGTGGAGGGCTGGGCATTCAGGGTGGTCGGTTAAATGCGTAACCGAAATCCAATCCATTAATCAATTTTTATGTTGGTCATTTTTTTGAGTTTGAGACGTTAGTTTGGGTGATTTAGAATTTTAGATGTAGTTCATTACACAGTACATTAGGATTTCATTCCCCTTTCAGCACAGAAAAAGTGCTGCATTTGGGGAACGCAAAGTACAAGGTAGATATAAGAAGATCATAATACACAACGAATAGTTGAAAGAAACTGTTGGGGTAACACGGACAAACTCAGCAAAAGGTAAGTGCCCGGTGGGCCTAAAAGCCCATTAACGGCCCATCAGAGCATGACCTAGGAGGCTCCAAGGGCAAAGGGGCGCATGACGACAAAATAGACTCGTGGACAAGGAAGTACGGATGAAGGAGATCGAGAAGACGCCATGTAAGTAGATGGTCCCCCCAGGCGCCCCGACGCGGAGGCCGGACAAGGCGCCACGTGGAGGCGCGTAGACGATGGACCAGGCTAGGCATTTAATGCTGGGCTGATGTAAGGCTGTGTGGCAGGGGTTGGTCGGAGCCTGGTCGGAAACTCAAATAGTATAAATAGCACTCGGTAGGTGGCATTTTAGCAGGTCAGTTTTCTCACACTAAAACTTCTCTCTTCACTTATCTCTCTAGAATCACTACTGACTTGATCGTCGGAGTGCTAACGGCCGGGTTTAGCCCTCTAGGCGATAGTCTTGCAGGGCCCGAGCGCTTGGTGTGGAGAGAAGAAGGCGCATTAGGAGAGGGGAAGTATTGCGGCACAGACAATTGGCGCGCCAGGTAGGGGGCGTTCAGAGGTTCTAGGCAGATGGAAGACTTGAATGAGGGGAATGCAGGCGCTGACGATGGGGGAACGGAGGACTCCAGTCATGAGGGGAGCGAGCAGCGGTCTAGCCCCGTAGTGAGCATGGAGGTAGAGGAAGAAAGCCGTGAGCGCCCATCTATGGAAGTGATTCGTTGTCAAAGAGGGAGCTGTTTAAGATCATTGCTGACCAAGACAGGGAAATAGCCATGCTGCGAAGGGAATTGGAGGGAGGAAGGAGCGGTGATACGAGGGAGTACAGCCCCCCGGTGAGAAAACGGGATAGGCTCGTAGATGATTCGGAAGTTAGTGAGTACGGGCGCCCCAACTATGAAGGGCCAAATGTGGAATTGACGCCGCCTAGGCGCCCGGGTGTGTGGAGGGCGCCCGGAGAGTTGGCCACCCCGGGGCCAGAGGAGCAAAACCCATGGACGCCTAGACGCCAGACCAGGCGCTTTGGGATCAGGCAACCCCTAGCGCAAAGCGTGTCCCCAGACGTGGCGGCGCATTGATTGGCCGTCGAAGAGGGTAAGAGGCCTGTTCAACAAAAGCGCAGAAATTTGACTATCGAGAAGGAGGAAGCCCTACAGAAGGAGGTCGATAAGTTGCTCGAGGCAGGGTTCGTCGAGGAGGCCAGATATATCACTTGGCTGTCGAACGTTGTGTTCGTCCCAAAACCGTCGGGGATTGGAGAATGTGCGTGGACTTTACCAACCTGAATCGGGCGTGCCCAACAGACGCCTACCCAATGCCACACATTGATCTGCTTGTGGATGCCACGGCCTACCACGAGGCGCTTAGCTTCCTTGACATGTTTTCAGGGTATCATCAAATTCCCATGGTGGAGAAGGATAGAGCAAAGACCGCTTTTATGACACCCTTTGGCAACTTCTGCTACAAAGTGATGGCATTTGGATTGAAGAATGCAGGCGCCACGTATCAGCGCATGGTGAATCAAATCTTCCGCGAGCAGTTGGGAAGGAATGTCGAGGCATATGTCGACGATTTGATCGTAAAAAGCAAGAGGCTCCAAGACCACATCTCGGATTTGCGGGAAACATTCGAGACTATGCGCTTGTGTAAGCTGCGACTTAACCCAAAGAAATGCGTGTTCTTAGCAGAGACTGGTAAGTTTTTGGGGTTCATGATCACAAGAAGAGGAATTGAGGCCAACCCCAAGCAAGTTGAAGCAATTATGAGGTTGACGCCTCCCCGAACACCAAAGGAGGTGCAAGGGTTGACGGGAAGGTTGGCAGCGCTGGGGCGCTTCATTCCAAGGGCCTCAGATAGAGGCGCCCCCTTTTTCAGAACATTGAAGAAGGCTAGCAAGTTTAAGTGGACGGAGGAGTGTGATGAGGCATTCGGGGATCTAAAGAATTTGCTGACTGCGCCCACGGTACTGACCGCGCCCAAGGCCAAGGAGACGTTATACTTGTACATTGCGGTCTCTCGGATTGCAGTGAGTGCGGTGTTGGTATCCAAAGATCCGTCAATGAATGAGGAAAGACCGGTATATTACGTAAGTCGTACCATGGTGGTGCACGAGACGAGGTATGCGCCTATTGAGAAGGCGGCGCTGGCAGTAGTGATGGCGGCGAACAAGCTCCGGCCTTACTTCCAGACTCACAGCATTGTGGTACTCACAAACTTACCTCTTCGAACGGTCCTTGGGTCCATGGATGTGTCTGGGCGTCTGGTTCAATGGGCTGTGCAACTAAGCGAGTTCGATGTGAGCTATGCGCCCAAACCGGCCTTCAAAGCGCAAGTGTTGGCCGATTTTGTGGCCGAAGGAGTGGTTGACGTGGGGAGCGACGCGGAAGAATGTTGGCAAGTTCAGGTGGATGGAGCGGCAAGCCGAGCTGGTGCGGGAGCGGGTATTGTGCTAATTAGTCCTCTGGGCGCTATGCATGAAGTCGCACTGCGTTTTGCAACCCTTAAAACGAACAATACGGCGGAATACGAGGCGGTGCTGGCAGGGCTCCACATGGCAAGGGAGTTAGGCGCCCAGAAGGTTAATGTCCAAACTGACTCGGCACTCGTGGTCAATCAGTTGAACAATGTGTATGAGGTAAAAGAGGAGGCGCTGGGGGCATACGTTCATTCAGTCAAAGAAAGATCGTGGATAAGCGCCTGAAAGCCTGGTAAGTGTCTGCGCGCCTCGTCATTATTAAAAAAAGGTCAAGCAGGCGTCTGGAGCGTATGAAGGGGGTGTAATGGCAAAACAAAGCGGGCTAGGATCAAGTAAAGGGATTGAAACACGGACAAACAATTGCGCCTCAAGTATTACGGTCGCGCGCCTATGTTTGTTTAGAGGAGGTGAAAGATCGTAGGTAAGCGCTTGAAAGCATGGTAAGTGGTTGCATGCCTCGTCATTATTAAAAAAGTGGCAAGCAGGCGTCTGGAGCGTATGAAGGGGACGTAGTGGCAAAACAAAGCGGGCTAGGATCAAATGAAGGGATTGAAGTCGGGTGAGAAGCGCGAAGAGCCGTAATGCACGGAGAGGGGGGCAAAATGGGTCTCGGGAGCAGTCCCACGCGCCCGGGTATTTCGATTATAGTTAGGCACTCACCTGTAAGCACCTAACTTGGGGGAAATTGTTGGGGAAACACGGACAAACTCAACAAAAGGTAAGTGCCCGGTGGGCCTAAAAGCCCATTAACGGCCCATCAGGGCATGACCTAGGAGGCTCCAAGGGCAAAGGGGCACATGACGACAAAATAGGCTCGTGGACAAGGAAGTACGGATGAAGGGGATCGAGAAGACGCCACGTAAGCATATGGTCCCCCCAGGCGCCCCGACGCGGAGGCCGGACAAGGCGCCACGTGGAGGCGCGTAGACGATGGACCAGGCTAGGCATTTAATGCTGGGCTGACGTAAGGCTGTGTGGCAGGGGTTGGTCGGAGCCTGGTCGGAAACTCAAATAGTATAAATAGCACTCGGTAGGTGGCATTTAAGCAGGTCGGTTTTCTCACACTAAAATTTATCTCTTCACTTATCTCTCTAGAATCACTACTGACTTGATCGTCGGAGTGCTAACGGGCGGGTTTAGCCCTCTAGGCGTTAGTCTTGCAGGGCCCGAGCGCTTGGTGTGGAGAGAAGAAGGCGCATTAGGAGAGGGGAAGTATTGCGGCACAAACAGAAACAAATGAAGGAGACATTATATATTTGTTGTCTTAGCACCACATGTTCTTCTTTGGATCAGCCCTTTTCTTGACTGCTGCTGCATGTCCTGCTGTTGCTGGTTCTCTGTTGATTATTCGCTTGTGGGTCGACCCCACTTGACCACTAGTAGTCCCTCCCATGACTGACGGCTTTGTTGTCATCGTTATTGTTTGTCTGGAAACACTAGCAATCTTTGGAGGGTCAGACTTCCTATCTCTGTAAACACTAAAGCTTCCTTGCATACTGCTATTCTCTGTTTCCCCACTTCTAGGGTGCCTCTTCTTTCGCGCATCATGGAGGAGGTTGCTGGGGCGGTTCATTGAGTTTGAGCTCTTCAAGATGTGAGCCCTTATACCATCCACAGTGGTGTTGATGCTAGTTCCCCTATTCTGCTACAACTTCTGTTTCTGCTCCTTCAGTTTTTCTTTTCTGACTCCTTAATCTGCAAGCCATAACTCACCTTCAGCTTGCTGCCACCTTGCCTTGGCCATTAGGTAGCTAACTGATATCACCGCTTAGAATTATATTCCGACTATTGCATAGATCAAGAAACAAAGAGAACAACCTTTTGGTGAAGCAACAAAGCCTCCAAGTTCTGATCTTGTTCATGTAGTCTGCTTTCTAGCTCCTTAATCTAGCAAAACACGTGAATTAAAAGTACTAGCAAAATCCCACTTGTTATCGCTATGCGTATCAGAAAAATAAATATTTTAAAGAGTAATAATTTTAATGTTGACCAAAATTAAAGTGTAATCTTATTTCATTCTTAATTATTCTTTTCATAGGTTTGTTATTTACTTTAACATGTGGTCGATGAACTTGCATAAGGTAGAAGGTTCGTCGAATAGATTATTTATGTTTAAACTTCTTTCATGACACCATTGTTTCAATTTGTATGGCTAGTGGTTGATCCTGTAGTAATTGTTGCAGAATGAAGCAGCTTATTTGGATCTTTATAAGTAGTATTAAAAGAAAACAGTTGAGTTTAGCTGAAAACTATTAGAATTACTTTCTAATGTAAGAGGTCATGTAAAATGATTACAAAAATTTCTAACATAAAATATGAATACAAATTTTAAAAGTAAAAAATTATTCAAAATGGATCACGTTAGATTTATTTCATATTAAATAATACTATTTTTCTATTTATTTTTTTGTAATGATATAAATGAAAGAAAATTATTTTTTTCTAGAAAAAGAATAATATATGGTAAGGACGATTTTGTATATTCAAATCGGAGCTTCTGCTTTTAAGTTATGAAAAACTTTAGCTTTTTAAAAAGCGAAACTTTAGAGGTGTTTGGCTTGCCTTCACCTTTTCAAACATAAAAATTCTAAAATTCGGGCCAAACATAGTCGTACTCTTTTTGCATTATTTTTGGGTTTGAGGTAATTATGGTTCTCTTTTATGAACATTTGGGACTGATTGCAGGTTTGAGTAGATTCAACTCGCACTGATTGGGTCATATTAGGTTGGATGCACATGGATTTAGGTTCAATTGTCTTTTGCAAACAAAAGGAAAAGGCAAAATGAAAAACACTAAATCTAAAACTCGCTACCGACTCAAAAGTCGTCAACACCAGGTTCAACTCCCTTTGACCTGGTTGAACCGAGTTTTGAGCAAATTCACACCTGAGCCAATTACAAAAACAGATAAAACTCGTTCCCGCTGAAAATTCATAAACACCGCGTTCAAGTCGCTTTGGTCGGGTCGAATTAGGTTGGATACTCATGCATTTGGAGTCAATTGTCATTCTCAACCAAAAGGAAAAAGATTAAAATAATACTAAAGTGGATAAAACTCACTCACGACCCTAAACTCTCAACACTGCGTTCAACTCGCTTTGACCGGGTCGACCCAGTTTTCACAAATTCACAATTTACCCAATCTATCAATTACAAAAGAGGATAAAACTCGCTCTCGATACAAAAGTCGTCGACAATGGGTTAGAGTTCAATTGTCATTCTCAATGGAAAGAAAAATGAGATATAAAAAATTAGGCAAAATACACTTTCATAGCCATAACTATTCGCGTTGTGACAATAATAGCCACTTTTTGAAAAATACACTAATATAGCCACTTTTTCAAACTTGCTTGACAATTTTAGCCATTTCCGTTACAAACTTCAATGTCGTTACGAAATCCGTCAATAACCTTTACGTGTCGCTGATGTGGATGCCACCTAGGCGACACATCAGCGCCAACTAAACGTCTTCATGCCACCTAGATGCCTCATCATCCTAAAAGTAATTTTTAACAAAAAAAAATACAAAAAATCAAAATAAAAAATTTAGAAAGAAAGACATTTTTTTAGTTTTATTTTCTCTTTCTCTCTCTATTTCTTCGTCCCTTCCCCAAATCCCTTCCCACCGGCGCTGCTTGTATATTCCTTTCACCTTCTTCACCAGATCCAAATCCACGACTCCTCCCTTCAACGACCTCTCTTTCCCGGGCAGTAGCCCCGCGGGGGCCGTCCAATTCCCGTTCCACACCCACCCGACGCCATCTGGCAGTACACGAATCCGACGAACTCCCAGGTCGTCGGCCGACGAGTCATTGGAGGTGAAATTGGTGGCCAAGAAGAAGAGAGCACCTGCAGCAGCGCCCACTGGTCGATCGATTTGGAGCTCCGGCTGCTGAGAGAGAGAGGAAAGGAAGGGAGAATCTGGAACTGGAAGGCATCGACTCCTCCTCGGAATTGCGCGAGTTCCGTTTTTGGCGAGGGATATCAATGGTGACATAGTATACTTCGAAGCCACAAAAAGGCATATCTATAATGGGTTACTCATCTGCACCGGCTATGTGAGGAGAAAATTGAAGCGATGCACGAGTTGGAGGTAGATCTATTGATGCCCTCATTCGAATTCCATCTGGAGAGGATTAAAGAGATGTCGAAGCTGGAGCCTGGAGGTAAACCCCTAGCTTGAAGAATCCCATGAGGAGATGGCCATTACGGTCTCCTATGTGCAAAAACTCACCTCCATCCATGAAAAGCCTCCACTTTTCCTTTCTCCGGTTTCCTAAACTTTCGATTAGGCGTTTTGTTTCAATTGATTCTAATAGAACAATTTATCTGAGAAATTAGGGGTTTATTTGTATCGAGTTAGAAATTGATGAGCAGCGGTAAGATTCCAACTCATAAAAGCTTCTCGGGGGAAGCTTGGTGACGAGGTGGGAGGAGCTGTTGATTCGTCGATTTTGTTGCTGTTACGGTTCTTCTTACTGCATGTAGCCGCCGGCGGTTGGTGACGGCGATGAGAGGTGGCAGCTAGTTGCTTCCATCTCCTCTACTTTTGTTTATGCTGTTTTTCCATTTAATTAAAAATGGTCATTTCCACCTTGTATTGTTTTAAACCAAAAAAATGTTACGTCACCAAAAAAACGTTAGTCTAGTCAGCAACTTGAGATTTCCGTTAAAGTTATGGACGAAATGGCTAAATTTGTCAAGCAAGTTTGAAAAAGTGGCTATATTAGTGTATTTTCCAAAAAGTGGCTATTATTGACACTCGCTCTCGATACGAAAGTCGTCGACAATGGGTTAGAGTTCAATTGTCATTCTCAATGGAACGAAAAATGAGATATAAAAAATTATTAAAGCGTAAAAAACTCGCTTTCGATCTCAAATAGGTCAACAACGTGTTCAACTCGCTCACAATACAACACTCGTTAATACCTTAGATTCAGGTTCAATTGTCTTCCCAACCAAAAGAAAAAAAGAGAAATTCATAAATACTAAAGTTAGTTTCAAGTCGATTTGACCGAGTCAACTTAGGTTGGATAATGGAACCCATGAATTTGGGTTCAAGTGTGCTCATGTTCAACAAAAAGGAAAAACTGAAAGAAAAAACACTAAAGCGGATGAAACTCGGTCCCGATACAAAACTCGCCAATATTGAGCAGATCTAGCATGGATTTTCGGTAGCGGCATTGGGAAACGTTTGAGGAGGACAATGTTTTGAGAAGGTTGTGAATTGGTGAGCGATGTTGAGGATTGGACAAAGCATATCTAGTATGGATCTTTGGTCGCGGGCATGGCATACGGTGGAAGAGGCGACATCTTCAAGTTCTTATCATTGGTAATCTTTAATTTGATGAATTGGAGGATGAGAGACGACTAATACTAGTGTTTGCTTTTTGGTGTTATGAAAATAACAAGTGATTAGGTGGGAAACAAGAGTGACTTAAATTGGAAAGTCAAAATTGAGTTGGATGGATACTTCTAAGATGTGAAATAGTGATGGAATGATCTATGTATAATAAAATGACACTCTTGGTGCTTGATGATCGTGTAGTTGTGAATGAGAGAGTTTAGTTGAGAGGATAAAATACCTGAATGGTTAAAGGTCGTCCTAAAAATTACTAACCATCGTCCTAACTTAATATGTAATTTACCAAATTGCCCATTTTGAATTTCAAAATAAAAGACAAAACAAACAACTCCTTCCCCTTCCATAAATCTAAAAAAACATATAAACCAAAATTCAACAAATTATCTTATGGACCGAATCATAAATCGTAGTAAAAGAATAGAAAATTATTGATATAAACCAAACAAATTCAAAAAAACCCAAAACCCCTCAATCGAAGCCAATTTTCGGTTGTACCATGGCTCAACCTAAGGAAATTTTCGGTTGTACCATGGACCAACCGAAAATCACCTTCGGTTGCACCATGGCTCAACCGAAAATCACCTTCGCTTGCACCATGGCTCAACCGAAGCCAATTTTCGGTTGGTCCATGGTACAACCGAAAATTGCCTTAGGTTGAGCCATGGTACAACCGAAAATTGGCTTCGGTTGAGGGGTTTTGGAATTTTTTTTGAAAAAAATCAGATTTTTACCTCGTCGGAGTCGCTACTCATGATTCGGACGTATTCTCAACGATTACGACTCGATAATGTCAACGATGAATTCAAGAGTGTGGGAAATTGAGTGTTTTTCATTTTTTTTTTAGTTAAAGTGATGTTTGTATGCTAAAAATGCCAAAAGGTTAAAAGTGTAACTTTGTTATTTTTTAGGACGATCAATAGTAATTTTAAGGACGACTTTTATCAATAGATTTCGGTATTGATCGGAGTATATACTGATACTGATCCCGATCCTGTAATTCCTAATACCGAATTACAATTGAAATTCAATACCAATCCCAAAAAATAATACGTGTATTCTATAATATAGACAAATTCGATATGATATTCGGTATATTCCAAATATCGGTACCAAACTTCCAGCCTAGGAGGGTCCAATGACCAATACCATAAATGCCGTCGGTGACCTGCAGGCCGATTACTACCGGAATATCGGTGGCCGCCGGTAATACTAAAGAATTACCATTTAATACCCAAAAATGGAAAATTGCGTAAAAAGGGGAAAAGTAGGGAGTGTTATTTACGCCGGTCGTCGATGAAACCGATTCCTTCCCTATGGCATATTTGTTCTGAATCGCTAAATGTCGCCCTAAGAATTGCTAAACATCGCCCTAACTTAAATGTAAAATTACTCACATACCCTTAAACAAAAACTCAAAATGGGCTTAAACAAACAAGCCCTTAGCAATTCAAATTCAAGTCCCTCCCCCCTCAACTCTCTCAGCCGCCCTTTCAAAAAAAAAAAAAAAAATCTCCTCACCCGCGACCCTCCTCTCACCCGCGACTCTCCTCTCACCGGCCGACCTCCTCTCACCTTGCCGTCAATTCCGCCGACGCCGACCGCGACTCTCCTCTCACCGACCGACCCTCCTCTCACCGGCCGACGCCTCCTCCACCCGCGACCGACGGCCGACCCTCCTCTCACCGCGACCGACGGCCGACCTATCTTGCCGCAGCCGATCTCCCCCGCCAATCGCCGCCAGTCCAGCCAGTTGCCGCCGCCCGCCACTCGCCACAGATCTCGGCAGCCAGTCCCGCCAGTCGCCGCACCCGCCAGTCGCCGCCGCCGGGAAGGTAACGAATTGTTAGAGCGCGTTAACCGCGGTCAACTCGCGGTCGATCCGACGGTCAACTCGCGGTCGAAATTCACAGTGTCCATCTGGAATAGGGTTGAACCAACCACGAACTAGTCATTGCACGTAGGATTCCAAACAATGTAGCCATGGGTAATTCTTCCAACTAGTATTGGGAATCCGAGCAACCCTCCACGGGGCACCATCTAGCCAAAGAGCATAACACAATAAATTAATACAATGAGTTATACAATATGTTTACCCGAAATTAGGAATATAATTTCTAACCTGTATCATTATGGATCACCGGCTCCGTCCCATTCTCGAAGTTGGTTTGTGCATTCCCATTCGGTGCACCATCTAGATGAAGAACATAATAGAATAAATTAATACAAAGAGTTACACTATATGTTTACCCGAAATTAGGAATATAATTTCTAACCTGTATCATTATGGATCGACTCCGTCTCATCCTCGAAGTTGGTTTGTGCATTCACATTCGGGGCACCACCTATCTCATTTAAAAAAAATAGATTAGTTGTACACCATATTGAGGACAATTGAACACAACTAAAAGAAAAAGTTAATCTACCTGTATTTCCATCATTGTCCGGAGTTGCAGTCGGAAGTCTTGAACTTCTCCTCCCTCGTCTCCTCTCCACATGCTCGAAGTGAGGCAGGTTTCGAGTGGTGGACGTCCTTGGGCGACCGGGGCGGGGCTGTCCCCCATGCGGTTCATCAATGCCATCATTTTCAGGATGAAGATGGCTCCGGAGTAGGCCGATTGCACCTCGAATGGTCTCGTCGCCTCTATCAAGAACCTCCTGTACTAGACCTTGGAACACACCACGGTGGTAATCACTATGGTCATCCCACTCCGGCCGAGTAGGAGGTTCACGATAGTTGATAACGGTCCAGAATGGCAACACATCATACAAGGCGAAATCCCGATTTTCACGTCGTGCTAACTGAATGGAACATCTACATGGGAGACCATAGGTAGGAGGAAACGTACATGTACAAGGTTCCCCTTCCACTGCTACCTCGAACAACATCAACCTCAGAGCTTCTAGAGTGACTTTCGTATTCAACTCTCGAAATGGTTTTCCATCCGCTCGGAGCAGCTTCTTTTGTCGGGAATCCTCTAGCAGCTTCCTGATTTGAAGGTGTTGAGCCTCAATGTAATCATCGTTCTTCTTGTATACCTACAAACAATGAAGAACAATTAGGAGACTACTAAAACTTATGTGTGTATCAATGAAGATTTATTAGATTACTAACCGTGTCGACTGCGCCAGTAGATGATTGAAGCCACTTCTTGAAGGAGGAATGGGCAGCTTCAACCCTATTAGAGCTTGTGTTACCCAAATGCCGCAGTTGATTGGTATAACATTTAGCCCACATGTGTCTAACTGGTAACCACTCAGCTGTCATATACCCCCAAAGACGTCGGTACTGTACTACCCAACTACGTCTGAAATTCTCTAAGGCAGTATCCATGTCTTCCACTGTCAATGCATATACAGCACGTTGCCAAGACGCCATGATATGATCCACTGTCGGTTTGGCTGCATCTATACCACAATGAGTCGTCCTTCGCACCTCCGTTAGACACTTTGCTCTCACATTCCTATCCATATGCCAAAGACATAATATATGAGTCGATGATGGAAACATTACCCCCACGGTCTCAACCAATCCTCCTGCCTTGTCACTGACAAACACATCTGGAACAATGGGGCCAAGAAGATGTTGCAAATGCGTCAGAAGCCACTGGTACGACTCCTTCGTCTCGTCGTACACTATTGCAGATGCAATGACAAAGTTCAATCCCACTGGTGTCATGCCGACAATCTCAACCCAAGGCATATCATACTTATTGGTCTTGTATGTTGCATCTATCACGATCACATGGTGCCAAGCTCGCAACATCAATATTGACTCGGGGTGGGCTAGGAACAAGTGTGTAAGCACGTTACGATCGTCCATATACTGCACATAGTAACCCTTCTCCCGCGCCATGCGGAAAGTATACTGTAAGGCTGTCATCTGACCAAGCTCTTCTTTCCTTATCTTGTGACACTCGTTATAAATCTGCTTTCTGTTGTGTGTTCCATTTGCACCTTTTCTGTCATTCACTGCCTTGTGGATATTCCTTGGTGGGACACCGGCTGATCTCAGCTCTATGATGTATTGCTTGTCCTCTGTAGTCAAAACATTCCTTCCCTTTGATCCCTCCGGAAATAGCTCCAACTGATGATTGTGGAAACCCAAATTAGCACCAGGATTCTTTGTATTTGCCACCCCTAGGATCAACCAATATCCATCACCTGACCGCTCAAGCTTGATCTGAAACTTGCACCCCAACTTTTCAGTAGATGTAAGAGGCCTCGTTTCCTTACTCGGATCAGGTTCCTTCGACTTCTTCTTCCTACCATGAGTGCAATGTAAGTAATGTCGCCAAGTACCTTCATTCGTATTTTTTTTGTTCGATGCCCTCACCAAATAAAACCCAAAACCCTTTGCAATCTCAATGGCTGCTTCATATGCTTGCAACTCCGTAGTGTATTTCACGCCATCAATGAAATCCGAGGTGTAATCATGGCCATCCGGATTGTAACTTCCAATATCCTGCAATGTTATCAGTATTAAATTTAATAATCATCATAACTTCATATGCGAATCTATTATTTATGCAATAAATTTAATCTTAATTTGTAATGCAAAATCTAATCTTAATTTTTTAGATTAACACCAAATTAAATCTAATCTTAATTTAAGGCCAAATCTAATCCTAATTTCTAATGCTAAATCCTTCAATTCCAAAAATAATTATGCAAATAAATCTAAAAAATTATATAAAATAAAATTTAATAATCATCATAACTTCATATGCGAATCTATTATTTATGCAATAAATTTAATCTTAATTTGTAATGCAAAATCTAATCTTAATTTTCTAGATTAACACCAAATTAAATCTAATCTTAATTTAAGGCCAAATCTAATCTTAAATTCTAATGCTAAATCCTTCAATTCCAAAAATCTAATCTTAATTTCTAATGCTAAATCCTTCAATTCCAAAAATCTAATCTTAATTTCTAATGCTAAATCCTTCAATTCCAAAAATAATTATGCAAATAAATCTAATAAATTATATAAATCAAAACCCAACAAATTATTTCATGGAACAATCATAAATCATATAAAAAATAGAAAATTATTCAACGAAAAAAAAAACCCAAAAAATGCCCAACCGCAAGTGACCTGCGGTTGGACCATGGTTGGACCGCAAATCACCTGCGGTTGAGCCATTGGTGGACCGCAGGTGATTTGCGGTCCGGCCATGGTCCAATCGCAGGTCACCCGCGGTTGGACCATGGTCGGACCGCAAATCACCCGCGGTTCCCATTTTCTGTGTTTTTTTTTTTCGGTTCATGTTTTTACCTCGTCGGAGTCGCTACTCATGATTCAGACGTCCTACCGACGATATCGGCTTCAAAATGACGATGAGAGATTTTTCTCTCCTTAGAGAGTGTTTTTTTTAGTCCAAGTGATGTTTGTTTGAGGAAAGGAAGGTAAAGAAGCTATGGGGTTAAAAGTGTAACTTTTATTCTTTTTAGGGCCACCTTTAGCAATTTCCCTCCGAAATCGATTGCTTTGCTTCCCTAGTTTCCTCCAATGGCTGCCTTTTAGCCAAAGGTCTGTTCATGTGAAATAATTCCCGTCCCATGTTCCATGGTGGCACGAAATTATCGATCCGTCTCTCTCACCGAATCGAACCATTTCCAATCATTGTTTCCGATCGAGAATGAGGCAGCCGCAATTCCTCGATCGATCCGAATTCCAAACCTACCGATGAAGATCGTCAACCCCTAAAGGTCAGAAATTTGAGGTTTGTTCTTACCCCACCGTCCCTTTACCCTTCTGCTGGTTCAATTTGGTCGCTTCGTGAATAGTACTGATCGGCATGATCCAAATTTCCCAGTTTGATTAAGAAGTCTTCTCTTGTTTTTCTGGCCGTCTTATAACCCCTTTCTGATTTTGTTGTTCACTTCTAGGTGTATTTGAATTGGTAAGGGTAGAAGGATTTTCAATGGATTATTTGCCGGACCAGTTAGTATGGGAGATTTTGAGCAGAATCAAGAAAACTGTACACAGAAACTCTATCTCCTTGTCATGTAAGCGGCTCTACGATCTGGACAATGAACAGAGGCAGTCTCTTCGAGTTGGTTGTGGGTTAGATCCCGCGAATGAAGCCCTGACTTCACTCTGCAACAGGTTCCCCAATTTGCAAAAAGTGGAAATTACATATTCTGGTTGGATGTCCAAGCTAGGGAAGCAGTTAGATGATCAAGGGCTTGCGATTCTGGCTAACAATTGCCCTTTATTGACCGACCTCACCTTAAGTTACTGCACGTTTATCACCGATGTTGGTCTTCGTAGTTTAGCTACATGCTCCAAGCTTTCTGCTTTAAAACTGAACTTCACACCGAGGATCACTGGTTGTGGTGTCTTATCTCTTGTAGTAGGTTGCAAGAATCTCACCATTCTCTGCCTCATTCGGTGTCTCAATGTAACCAGTGTTGAGTGGTTGGAATACCTAGGAAGGCTCGAGTCGCTCGAAGAGCTCTCTATTAAGAACTGTAGGGCTATTGGAGAGGGTGATTTGATGAAGCTCGGAGCTAGCTGGAGAAAACTGAAAAAGTTGCAGTTTGAAGTGGATGCCAATTACAGGTACATGAAGGTTTATGACAGGTTAGCTGTTGATCAGTGGCAGAAGCAAGCTGTGCCTTGTGAATCAATGCTAGAGCTTAGCTTGGTGAGTTGCATAATCAGCCCAGGGAGAGGACTAGCTTGTGTTCTAGGTAAATGCAAGAACTTGGAGAAGATTCATTTGGACATGTGTGTTGGTGTAAGAGATTCAGATATCATAACCCTAGCAAAGAACTCCAGTAATCTCCATTCACTCTCACTTCGAGTTCCTTCGGATTTCTCATTGCCACTTCTGATGGGAAATCCGTTGAGATTAACGGACGAGAGCTTGAAGGCCGTTGCAGAGCACTGTCGATTGCTGGAGTCGATACGGATATGTTTTTCTGATGGAGAGTTTCCTTCGTTCTCATCGTTCACCTTGGAAGGTATCCTGATTTTGATTCAGATGTGCCCTATCCGGGAGCTTGCTCTTGACCATGTCCACTGCTTTAATGATGCTGGGATGGAAGGGCTTTGTTTGGCACAGTCGCTTGAAGCTTTGGAGCTAGTTGGATGCCACGAGGTCACCGACGAAGGGCTGCAGCTCGTGGCCCAGTTTCCCGGTCTAAAGACGCTGCGTTTGAAGAAGTGTTTGGGGATTACGAATGATGGACTGGAGCCTCTTGTTGGGTCGTACAAGCTGGAACTGTTGGCTGTGGAAGATTGCCCTCAGATTTCCGAGAGGGCCGTTCATGGTGCTGCGAAAACTGTCTCTTTCAGGCAAGACTTGTCTTGGATGTACTGAATCTGGTAGTCGTCTGGTAACCTTGCTTGGCATTCAACTGCCTAATAAATGCAATGAATTGGTTTCTATGATTCCCATATGTATTTTGTTCTATTGGTTTGCTTACTCCCTTGATGTGTTGTATCATATGGTTAAAGGGCAGTAGTGGTTGAACTATTTAATTGTCTGTTCAGTGTACATGTGACATTCTGATAAAATGTATAATGGTTGATTAATTGATTCTATTACATGCCTTGAAAGTTATTTGATGAATTATTGTCCTCTTGGCATGGAACTTGTAGAATATATGGATTTCAGGGTGTTAAAGTTTATGTATTGTCACCAAGCAAGGAAGACAGAAGAACTCTGGGAAATTCCTGGAAAATATGTATAGTCGAACATAATGAATGTTCATACACCAAATCCCTTAAGATGATCATCTAAGGCAAGTAGCAATGTTATGATTACGGCTGTTTATGATCTGAGTGGAGCCGACTTTTGTCATGGTTTAGGTTTGGCTCGTTAAAATAATTGCAAATTCGAGCTCAGTTTGAGTTCCACCCTTATTTTAACAGGGAAGTTGGAGCTCGGCTTGTTTACAATAATAGAAGTTTGAGCTTGCTAAATGAGATCAACGAGTGAAAATCGAGCTCAACGGATGAAATGTCGATTGTACTTCGAACTCGAACTCGGCTCACAAGACACCAACAAAAAACACTTAAAAGCTTTCGAATTTGTTCGCGAGCTTATCAAGCTGAACATGTCATGACTCGAGCTCGACTCTTTTATATACGAGCTTATTCGTAAATCGACTCAATTAAAGATGAGTCAAATATGAAACGAGTATTTCTCGGATCGTTTTGTTTCATTAACATAACAACCCTAGTTATGATTACTTTGCACTTAGGGGTCGTTTGGATGAGTCTTTTGAATGGAGCAATTTGACTCAATTGACTCATTTTGAGTCAATTGAGTAAAATTGCTGCGTTTGGCAGTGAAAAAGTAGAACGAATCAATTTGGGCGGGGTGAATCTGAATTGTTTCGTTTCGGGTGAATGTACATTACCTGGTTGGGGGGCAGGTTATTGGAAAAGACGTGTTCTCCCTTCTCCTTTTTCCAACTTTAACCTTCCTTTTCCTCTCTCCAACTCTCTGTAGAACAGCTTTGGCTCCTTCCACTGGCCAGACCAATTAACTTGTCTGACAAGGAAGAAATTATGTCTCTCTCCTCTCTCTCTCTAACGGTAACGTCCTCTGAACCAAACAACGGTTCTTTTTCCGTCCCCTTTGCTGGGACTGCTCCAGCTCTTGCAGAGACCTTCCTGGTGATCAATTCACCCACCAATCTTCTCTCCCACACACCTGCTTACCATAAACATGACAGTAGAAACACATATCCAGGGGCAGGGAAGATTCCCACACTGATTAGACAAAAAGAAGAAGCTAGCAGAGATGGTATAAAGAAGAGGGAGGTGTGGAAACCTCCAGATGACGGCAATAAAGGATCCACCAGCCATCTCAGAGGAAGGAGAAGTATAGGGAGAAGGGCAACATCAACTACAAAATCTCTGTACTGTGACTACACCATCCACCTCGAGCAAAATGGGGGCAACATTGAGCCAAGAGCCACGGGGCTGGCAGAGGAAAAACAGGGGAAAGACTTGCTTAGTCTCCAGAAGAATAATGAAGGGATTGATATGAAAGAAACCTACCTCATTCAAGAGGAAAGAGAGACTACCAGCAGGAGTAAAAACTTTAAAGGGAGGAGGAGAAGGGGAAGAATAGGCTGTGCTCACAAACTCATCCCCCAATCCACTGTACCCCATCTCTGCTTCGTGCTGTTACCAAAATCACACCCTGTTTCTCTAACCAAAAAACTCCATACACCCTGTTTCTTGCTGCTACCGAAATCCCACCTTGTTTCTCTGACCAAAAAACCTCATACACCCTGTTTCTTGCTGTTACCGAAATCACACCCTGTTTCTCTAACCAAAAAACTTCATACACCAATGGAATCCATCAACAACGAAGCTTACCAGCAGCCAGAGGAGAGGAAGCATGATCCCTGCGCCATCTAGGGGCAGAGGAGGGCGCCTTGTTCTGTCCTCGACTGGTGGAAGAGGGATGTCCATGTTGCTGGGGAAGATGCTGACAGAAAGCAGGGTAGCGATGGCAAAGGCAGCAGGAGCAGCTCGATACGCGTGGGGTAGCTATGGAGAGGTCAACATCCAACCGACCGAAACCCAAAACCTATTCCTGTTTACTTCCAACAGTGTGGAGATCAGGGACAGGATTTGGAGGGACAGGCCATGGAGTTTGTCCAACACTTTGACGGCGATTGAGAGGTATAATGGAAGGGGAAGGCCAGAAGACGTCCCGATAGAGAAGATGGCTATGTGGGTGCAGATACATGGCTTGCACCAAAACCAAAGGAGTGAGGAGAACATGATGGCTATCGGGTCAAGCTATTTCCTGGAGCTGCTGGATCTTGACAGAGCTAGCCTGGAGTACACTGGCTACAGGAGATTTCTCCGCATCCTGGTTGAAGTGGATATCAGGGAACCCATCCCAACAGGCTTCGAATTCCCGTTTCTTGATGAACCCTCAGGAGTGGAGCACTGCGATGTAATTGATTTTAAGTATGAGAGATTGGTGGAGTTGTGTTACTTCTGTGGCAGGATTGGGCATAACTGGCCTACTTGTAGAAGAATGAATGAAGAAAGGAAAAGAAGTGGAGTGGCATACCTGTCCGACGTTTACACAGCGTCTCTGAAGGCGGGAGTTGACTCGCCTCATAGAAGCTCCGAAGCGCAATCGAGGAATAGGGGCGAAGGAAGCATGATGCAGCGGAGGAGTGGCAGAGTGGAGGGCGATTCGGCGGCGCCGACGAGGGAATCAGAGGGGGGGAATCAGCAAATATCCCCTGGGTTCACGGTTCAAAGACTGGGAGAAGGGCAGATCGACAGGGAGGAGCAGGGGATGATGGGCAGACAGAGGGGGAGATACAGGGAAGGGATGAGAGCAAGAGATATCTCCATTGATTTGGAGAGGGCAGCAGAGGAATTGGAATGGGGTCTGAATCTGGAGGAAGGCGGCGGAATGGTCGGAGACGGAGGTCAAGGCAGGGGAGTCGGGCTGGGCTCGGAACTAGGGCTGGGAAGAGGAGGCCGGGTCAGGGGAGGCGGTTTGGGCTCGGAAATCGGGCTGGGAGGAGGAGGCCGGGTCGGGGGATATGGGCTGGGAGATGGAGGACAGGCTAGGAGTGGGCCTGTGATTCAGGGGAGAGCTGCCGAGCTGGGCCAGGGGAGAGAAGTCCAAACCACTCTCTCCCTTGGGCCTGTGATTCAGGGAAGTAATGCCCAGGCCCAGGGAAATCTGTACTTGGAGGAGGTGGGCTTGTATCAGCATGTAGAGGAAGGCTTGGAGGAAGAAATGGGCCGGGCCAGGAAAAAGAGGAAAGGGACCAGCAGGCCTGATGACTCAGGCTCTTTTATTTCGGATGGGGCAATCTACATGGGAGGTAAAGAAGGTGAGATCAGGAAAAAGAAAGGTCACAAAGGAAAGAAAGTTGTGCAAAGGGGGAGAAATTCAGAGGAAGTGGTGGAGAATCTGGAAGAAGGAGCAAGGGCAGCGGTGGTTCGCCAAAAGCCACCTCAGCCAAAATGAGTATAGTAAGTTGGAATTGTAGGGGGTTTGGCCCTCCCCTTACAAGAAGCTATGCTAAGCGTCTATGTAGACGTTTAGGCCCTTCTATTGTTTTTCTTATGGAAACTAGCAAGAACGAGAGTTTCATGGAAGAACAAAGAAGAAATCTCAAAATTTTCCCCAATAGAGAGTATGTTGAACCGGTTAACTCTTCTAGGGGGTTTGCTTTGTGGTGGAAAGCGGGTATTAATATTACGGTTTTAAGTAGTGATAGCTACTACATGGATGTTAGTATAGATATGGGTAGAAAATTTTTCTGTACTTTTGTCCATGCACCCTCTACAGCTGTTAGTATAAGGGATTTTTGGGAGCACCTGAGCTCTCTTCGGAGTAGTAGGGATGATAACTGGGTTGTAGTTGGGGATTTCAATGCGGCAATTTATGAGAATGAAAAGGAAGGGAGATGCCCTCTTAGGTACGAGAATGTTGAACCTTTTAAGAGGTTCATATTCCAGAATGCTCTAATTGACCTTGGGTACAAAGGGGAACCTTTCACTTGGACTAACAAGAGAATGGGCCAAAACCTGACAAGAGTGAGGTTGGATCGTGTTCTCTGCTCAACGTCCTGGCTTGCCCAATTTGGAGAAGTAGTGGTCTTCCATGAGAAGATGGTGGAGTCGGATCACTGCCCGATCAGACTTGATCTTCATTATCGAGGAAACAGGAGAAAGAAGACACCTTTCAGGATCGATGAAAGATGGCTGGAAAAAGAAGAATGCAAGGAAATTGTGGCCCGAGCTTGGGACCCGGGAGGCCAGTCAACTGACCAGCTGAACAAATGTGAAAGAGATTTAAAGGAATGGACGAAAGACTTCCATATAAACAGTATTCGAAGGGAGAAGGAAATTCTGTCTAGGCTCGAAACTCTCCAACAGCCGCCAAGATCGGAGGAGAGCGTGGAAGAGGAGAAGGGACTCATTACCGAATTGACAAAGCTTTGGAGGGATGAAGAAGCTTTCTGGAGCCAATGCTCGAGAGTTAACTGGCTTAAAAAAGGTGATCAAAATACTTCCTTCTTTCACTCTAGTACTATTCATAGGAAGCATAGAAACAAAATTCTGAAACTCCAAGACGGAGAAGGAAATTGGATTGAGGATGAAAGTTGTCTCAAAAGACTAGCCGAAGAATTTTACAAAGATCTTTTTAAGGCTAGGGACTCTCTTCCTTTTAACCATCTTTTGGATGGCTTCCCGGAGAAAGTGACCTCGGAGATGAACGAGGATCTCTGTGCTACGGTGACAGATGGGGAAATTAGGAAAGCTGTTTTTTCCTTGGGAGCTCGTAAGGCTCCTGGTCCTGATGGTTTCTCTGGAAGATTTTATAGGAGGTACTGGGATATCTTAGGAGATACCTTGTGTCGAGAAGTTAGAGGCTTCTTCGAAACGGCCACTATGCCAACTGGGTGGAATGAGACCCACATCGCTATGATTCCCAAAGTAGACAACCCAGAGCTGATAAGCCAATTCCGGCCGATCAGCTGCTGTAATTTCAGATATAAGATCATATCTAAAATTATGGCAACTCGCCTTAAGAGGTGGACCCCCGATCTGGTTTCAGAACTTCAAACAGCTTTCACGGGGGGTAGGCTTATTCAAGATAATATCATCATTGTCCATGAAGCCCTTCATCATTTCAAGAATCATAAATTGGGTAGGAGGAGAGATATGATGCTGAAGTTAGATATGAAGAAGGCATATGATATGGTTGATTGGGAGTGTCTGGAGGAGCTTCTCAAGAAGTATGGTTTTGACAGTCGTTGGTGTAGTTGGGTCAGTGCTTGCATTAGAACAGTCAGTTTCTCTATTCTTTTCAATGGAGAAGCAACTGAATCTTTCACGCCTTCCCGAAGAATAAGACAAGGAGACCCACTCTCACCATTCCTTTTCATTCTCATGTCAAATGCCCTCACTTTCTTGATTGATAAGGCGGTGGCGAATGAAAGCCTGAAAGGGATTAAATTGAATGCCAGATGCCCTGTGCTCACTCATTGCCTGTTTGCTGATGACACAGTCATTTTCGGAAAGGCCGAGTACCAGGAAGCGCAGAAAAGTATAGATCTTATTGGGGATTATGGAGCTATAACAGGGCAAGAGGTTAATATCAACAAATATTCGGTTTTCTTCAGTGCAAATGTCCCTGGGGACGTCAAAGATCATATCATCGCAAGCATTGGTTTTGCTCCATCGAACTGCCACTCAAAGTACCTTGGATTGCCGACCGAATGGGGAAACTCGAAAAAAGAAACTTTTAGTTTTCTCATTCAAAGGATGGAAAAGATGGGGGAGGCGTGGAAAAGCCTCCTACTTTCTCATGGTGGTAAAGAAGTTCTTCTGAAAGCTGTCATACAAGCTATTCCTTCTTACATCATGTGCCTGTTCCATCTCCCGAAGGCTCTCACAAAGAGAATGGACTCTCTTCTCAGTAACTTCTTTTGGTCAGGATCTATGCAGAAGAGTAGTCTCCATTGGTGTAAAAAGGAGATTCTGTGTCTTCCGAAGGCAGAAGGAGGGTTAGGATTCAGGAGCTTCAACGATTTTAACCTTGCCCTGCTTGCTAAGCAGGCTTGGCGCCTCCTTACGACCCCTGACTCTTTATGGAGCCGTCTCCGTAAAGGGCTGTACTTCCCAAGAAGTGAGTTCCTTAATGCGAAAAAGGGAAGCAAAGCTTCGTGGATCTGGGCCAGTATCTGGGAGGCTAAAAAGGTGATTGGGATGGGTGCAGTTAGAGTGATTGGATCAGGTGAAGACACGTGGGTTGATCAAGACCCTTGGATTCTCTTTCTGGAAAATAATACTCTGAGGAGCGGCCCCCAGAATCATCAGAAGGTCAGCGAGTGGATTGATCCGGGAGATAGGAGTTGGAAGTCGGATGTTATACAGAGGAATGTGTCAGGCTCTGAACTCGATGCTATCCTCAGGATCCCCATTGGGGATGAAGGAGCCAATGATTTTTGGGCTTGGAACTACAACAATGATGGAAAGTTCACAGTGAAATCTGCGTATCATTCGATTCATAGAGCCACTACCAATGCACAACCTAGCGGGATCACTGAAAAATGGAAGTGGATGTGGAGCCTCCATCTCCCCCCGAAGCTGAAATTATTTGTTTGGAGGTGCTCTAGGAATGGGCTTGCTACGAAAGAGAGACTGCTCCAGAGGAAATGCGCTCCCGACTCTATGTGTCAGGTGTGCCAGAACCCCATCGAATCCATCAATCACTGTCTGTTCCAATGCCCTCATGCCAAGGCGGCATGGAATGCCCTGTTTCCGTCTCTCCCCCTTGCCCCTCAGGGAACCCTGTTCCTTGACTGGTTCTACTCACTTAAAGATGTTGTTCAGCATAGCTCCTTGATCCATATTGTGTTCCTGTGCTGGAATATCTGGAAGGCGAGGAACGAATGCTCATTCAAGAATAGAAAACCGTGGCCTCCGCAGGTGTGCCAACTAACTTATAAAGAGCTTTCTGAATGGAATTCATGCCCGAGGAACCCTCCTCCCCTGCCTTACATGCCCACTCAGCTCAGGGGCTCCCAGTCTCATACAAATCCACCGCCAAGTAATCATTCTTTGGTGATTCACTGTGATGGGTCGTACATTAGCGACTCCCAGCCGGCGGCATATGGTGTTGTGGTTGTTAACCACCATGGACAAGTATGTGATGGGCGAGCTGAGGATCTTCTTTGTTCCACCCCGATTGAAGCTGAAACAAAGGCCTTACTTGAAGGAGTGAAATTAGCTCAAGAATATGGATCTGAATGTACGGTCCAGTCTGACTGTCAGGTGTTGGTGAAAGCCTTGGAATACGATCGCTCTCGTTGGCCATGGAGATGTGCAGCATGGATCGGGTCGATTGTTGCAATCCTTAGGACAAACCCTCTCATCAAAATCAAGGAAGTACCCCGAGCACTTAATGTCAGAGCTGATTGGGTGGCACGATCAAAAGCTCGAAATACTCTCCCCGATGATTGGATTAATTTTCTTGACCTCATTTCTGATCTTCTTTAAGATTTGTAACCATGTTTCTCGTCTTTCAATTTTTGGTGGAATAAAAGTTGGTAATCTTTGTAAAAAAAAAAAACTCTCTGTAGAACAAATCTTTTTTTCTCTTTCCTTTCTCTCTCTCTCCCTCGTAAACTCAGGCGAACAAATCTTCTTTCTCTTCTATATCCTCTCTTTCTCAAGCAGTCGATCTGCAGCGGCGAGATACCCCATTCGATGGCGATACCCTATCTGATGGAGGGGAAAGTCGGACGCCATAGAAGGAAGAGAGGACATGGGTTTCATTGCTCGATTGGGCATGCGATTGAGTTATGCATGTATTTGTAATTTGTGGGTTTATCAACTCCTTGCGACCAATCTTTTCGTCCCAATAATCCTTTTTCCTCTTGCGCGGCGGCGAGTCTGGATTTAGTAAAGCTTCATTATGGATGCTTTGTCGTTAGGGTTTTTTTTTTGGGAAAGATCTGATTGCTTGATTGGGTAGCTATCTCCTTGGGCATGGCCGCGTGGGGTTGTTTGCATTGCTCTGTTTCTCAACGAGCGATTTGTGTGCAATCTGGAGCGCCTTTATCATTGGAATTTTTGTTAATTTTCAGCTCCAAAATCATGCACTTCTTCTTTATTTGGGTAGACTTGTCCTGTTCGTAACATCGGAACTTGGTTTGGGTTAATCGGGTCTATAAACCAACTAAGGACTCCCTGTTTCTTAAGTTATGGAATGGCTTGCTGGAGGTTGCTCTCTGGCTCTTTGGCCTCACATGAAAGAGGAAGATGGAGATGGAAGTTTAGAAAATGAGGGCATAATGGTATTTTAAATAGATGTCTCATCCCAATTGCTTTATTCTAAATAACAAGCCAAACAAGACAATTTGGGACAAATAACTCACACAATTGGCTCATTTCATAAAATGAGTCATTTACCTCAAATCGACTCGTTTTGAGAATGTTCCATCCAAACGACCCAAACGAATGTTCCATCCAAACGACATCCAAACGACCCCTTAGTAGTTAGTAGACGAAGGAAAAAAGTAGCCCGAAACACAACTGAATAAGGAATAACAAAGCCCGGTCCGAACCGCACAACCGTTGCCCCTGTCCCCTGACTATCTATCTGCTACTAGGCCTAGCACAACTGAGGCTGAAGAGAAGTATAAACAAAACCAGCTCCATAAGGTCAACCTATGAAAGTTGAGGAATAGAAGAACAAAGAAAGAAGGCGGGGAAAATGCAGAGCGCGTACACCTCTTGGGTGCCCCTAGTTTCTCCCTCTCCACCTCTTAAACTCCCTATTACGAAGGTCAAGCTAGCGACAGTCCAGAGAAATTCAAATTACGCCCGTGATAGAGATGACGGCGACGGTGGCGGTACTAACACCAGCGGTGATTCACCGACGGTGGAGAATTTCACACTTCCAGCCCATGTCAAATCCATAACGAGCACTTCAAACCCATTTGTCAGGCACTGCGTCAAGCTCAGCCGCAGCTCTCCTTACCGCCACTCCCATGGCTCGACTCTCGTCGTGGGCACTACCCCTATCAGGTACTGTCATCTTCTTGGCTTCGATAGGTGAACTTTTCATTTCTTCTATATGAATTTGGACTTGGGTTTCCTTCTTTTGTCCAATCTCCGCAAATGGGGAGCTTGTTTCATCCGTTGCTTGTTATGCGTATATGGTGTTCGACGTAAGTCCTGAATGACGCTTTAGGTGTGTACAGGGAGATTTCCAAGTTCCAAGAATCCCTGCCGGAAAGGACCACCCATGTGGATTATCTGTTTCTTCTAGATAATGTCGATGTCCCAGCTGGCCTTGAAAGTTCTTCCCCTGCTCGGACTCTGCGAGTGAGCTCTTTGGTCATGAAGAAGCTCTCACAAGTGCAATCTACCGAATCCATTGAAGCTATTGCCTTGATGAGATTCCCAACCAGCTACTTTGTTGCGGTTGATGGCCCAACAGCTGTTGATTGCAGCAAGTGGTTCCCATCTCCCCATCGAATTCTCGTCCTTGAAGGGATCCAGGTTACAATCTAGTTAGTTTCGCCTCTACTTTATTGGTTGCCCCGAATGTGTAAACCCATGGTAGCCAACTCAACAAGAGTTGTTTTCTCTTTTCTGCAGGATCCAGGCAATCTAGGCACATTACTCAGATCAGCAGTGGCTTTCAAATGGGTAAGCAGTGTGAAAGCTTCTCCCTTTCTTATTTCAAAGCTCTTGACTCTCACATAAAACCCCATCTATATTGTTAAACAGGGTGGAGTTTTCCTGCTTCCTGGGTGTTGTGATCCATTCAACGGCAAAGCACTCCGAGCTAGCCGGGGAGCTTCCTTCCAAGTTCCTATAGTGTCTGGCGCCTGGCATCACCTTCAAGCCCTGATAAATGAATTCGACATGAGATTGCTAGCCGGCCACCCTGATATCATTGATGGATCAAGATCGGTATCTCGTTTATCTCCAGGACTTGCTGATTCCCTATCTGATACTCCGCTATGCTTGGTTTTAGGCAACGAGGCACAAGGCCTTACGGAGGAATCTCAAAGAGCATGCGAGCTCGTGAGCATACCAATGGCTAGAGACTTCGAGTCCCTCAACGTTGCAGTTGCAGGGGGCATATTCCTCTACATGCTGCAACCACATCTATAATGTATAACATAATGGGAGTGTGTAATTCATGAAAGTTTGCTACTTTGCTAGTCAATCCGATTGTTTATTCGGTTAGAAGTGTTACATATGGATATGGGATCTTTCTCCTCCCTTTGAATATCGAACAGACAAATGAAGTTTCATGGTGCCGTAAGAGTACAACAGAAACACAAAAATTGCAGATTATTTTAACCCTCTAATAATTACCCAAGAAGTAGGGGATGCGAAAATAGGAATGGTTGAATTTCAGTTATCGCTGACCACCACCGACACTGAAAGAAGATAAGCCGACGACGCCGGGGCTCTTGAGCTGATCGAGCTGCTTCTTGCCGCGGTTGAGCAAGTACTCGATGTAGACGAAGTTCTTCCGATCCACTTGGTTGGAATTGCGCCGGAACTCTGCGGAGACGACGGCTTCGATCTGCTTCCGATCGTCGGCAGATTTCAAGCGAGCCGCGCGGAGAAAGCCTCGGTAGAGGCTGAGAACTTGCTTCTGCATTCCGGAGAGCCTGGGTGGTGCCATCGCATCTTCTGCCTGTGCATTTCGCAACCGGAAACAGCGTCTTCAAATTTTAGAATTCGAGAGAAGCAGCAGTAAATGGTTAAATCGATATATATAAAGCGTTCACCTGGGAAAGGCGAGGAGAGAGGGAAACGACGACGGCGTAAAGGATTGGCGGAGGAGGCTGCGACGGCGCGTCACGGAGGAAGCAGAAGGTTGAGCGGATCGTGGTCAGTGACGGTTGCGGGATCGGGAATAGGGATTAGGGAGGGAAAGTGTAGGAGCCAGGAAGGGGCGGCGGGAGACGTGTGAAAGGATTGCATTGGGCCCGAGGCATAAGACCGGTCTCTTACGTCTGAGCCTGATGCTGCTTTTGGGCTTGCTAATCTACTCGTTTCGTTGGACAATACTAACATTAGTGTGGCCGGACATTGACTCTTGGTGGGCTATTGATGTGACAGGCCCACTATTACTCTTGTCTTCACGATTCACTGACATTCACCTCTAAAAAAGAGTGGGAAAGAGAAGAAAAGAAAGAAGGGGAAATCGTCTTCCTCCTCCAGGCTCCCGGCAGATTAATTAATTAATTATGCATTTTTTTCCCATCCAGTTATTGGATTCCCTGAGCAATAATATATCACACGCAACGACGACGACATCATCATCTCCTGGATCTCTTCCGAGAGGCAATCCCACCACTGGTTGATCAGTGATCGCAGCTTCACTTCACACTCCACCAACGCCGCAGCCAGCGCCGGCGAATTCGCCGCCAACATCGATCCCTATCCGGCTTGGCACAACTTCTCCCCTTCGATGTCGGCCAGCAAGTTTCAGCAGCAATCGATGCTCACTCTCAGAGGCTCCCTCCTCTCTCTCGCAATCCTAACCTTCGTCTCCCTCACTTACCTTTCCCTCAACTCTCTTCACTCCTCGTTCTCCTCCTCCGCGCAGTCCTCTCCCGCCGCAATCTCAGCCTCCGGGAAGCAGATTATTCAGCCGCTAAGAGAGACGGAGGCTTCGGCGGGCCAAGAAGAGAGCGGAAATGCGAAGGAGGACGAGGAGGTAGGGAGGAGCAATGGCGACGACGAGATTACGGATCTGTACCATTACCCGGAGGTATTCAAGTTGAATTACGCGGCGATGGAGGAGAATTTCAAGGTTTATATCTACCCGGACGGTGATCCGAAAACGTTTTATCAGACTCCGAGGAAATTGACGGGGAAGTACGCGAGCGAGGGTTACTTCTTCCAGAACATTAGAGAGAGTAAGTTCAGAACTGAGGATCCGGATCAGGCTCACCTCTTCTTCATCCCGATTTCATGTCATAAGATGCGAGGCAAGGTAGGCAGAAAGCTCTTTACGGGAAAATTCAGCTCCGAAATGGATGTTCTGCTCAATTTTCTGTTCTTTTGCTTTGCATATTAGTCTTGGTTTGCTGCTGTTTGTCTTGTTGAAGTGGAAGAGCTTGATGTAGTGTATTGGCATCTGTTAGTCACAACTTGCAATCTAATGTAGGGAAGAATCCATTAATTTCATAATGATCAATGTTACCTCTCTGCACCAGAGCTGCTCAGCTATCATGCTGAAACTTCAATGAGTTGTATGATATCTTAGGAATGTTGAAGATAACTGAAGAATCCATTTCCTGTATAGGGTGGTTTTGTAGTATGTTCCTTGCCTTTCTTGGAATAGATTTAGTTCATCATATTAATTTCTATGTCGTAAAACTTGCTTTGGTTAGTCAAGGCATGGTTTAGAATTGGTTGCTAATGAAAGCCAACTTCCGTCATGCTGTTAACCTGTTACGGTTGTTATGATTCATTTTCTTTGCTGACTTCTGATAGTTAGGAGACTTACTATGAACACTGCAGCTTGGGACGAATCCTTATTGCATGTAGATTTTCAACATTTTAACCTCAAACCGTTAGACTTGTGAATTAGGTGACTACTGCAAAATGGTAAATGGAATTATGCTATGTTCACAGAATAGCATCCTGTTCTGGACGCTCTGTGTGAGGATGAGGATTCACAATGGGTGTATTTATCTGCTGACACTTGATTTCCTTGTACATACCTAAATCTAGAAATTTTTACTGTGACCATCCAGTTTATGTTGCCAATTATTTTGCTATCTTTTTTCAGTCTGCTGTTTGTTTCAAGAACGAGCAATTCATAGCCACTAAATTGTCTATGGCTTGGTTTTCGACTTGAGATATTTGTGGTGTAATTACAAGTCTATATATTTGATGGCATCACTTGGTATTAGTGTCATGTTGACCATAAACATTCCTTTGATTGTTGCTTGCTTAACATCTGACTCGCGCGGTACATGGTGATGTATTTTATCAGGTTATGATGCATTCAGTTATAGTGATGGTGTTATACCTTATCATTTGATATTTATCCTGTCAAGTTTGTCCTGTGGTAATTGTGTTTCAATTTGTGATGGTTGTGCAGGGTACTTCGTATGAAAACATGACCATAATTGTTCAAAATTATTTGGACGGCTTGATAGCCAAGTATCCTTACTGGAACAGGACTCTCGGCGCAGATCACTTCTTTGTCACATGTCATGATGTTGGTGTAAGAGCAACTGAAGGTGTTCCATTTCTTGTGAAAAATGCAATTCGAGCAGTTTGCTCCCCAAGTTATGACGTTGGATTCATTCCACACAAAGATGTTGCACTTCCTCAAATTCTGCAGCCATTTGCCCTCCCTGCTGGAGGCAATGATGCTGAGAACAGGTAACTCTTAGAAATCAGCTAGTTCTGCTTCTGTGATTTGGAAATTTGCATATGAAGTATACCGTTATTGGTATTCTGTACAGATATCCCAAATCCGATGTCGTTTAACCGACAGAGCTTTTACATACCCAAATAAAAAGTTTAACCAGCATTTGGATTGGCCTCTTATTTCCTATGTTTATTTCAATGAAAGAATCAGTCACGCTAGAAATGCAATCAAATATTTCTCCGTAGTGAGTGTCGACATTGTTCCCTAACCAGAACCATGGTTTGCAGGACTACTCTTGGCTTCTGGGCTGGCCATAGGAACTCCAGAATTAGAGTTATACTGGCACGTGTTTGGGAAAATGATACGGAGCTCGATATTTCGAACAACAGAATAAGTAGGGCCACAGGACATCTCGTGTATCAGAAAAGATTTTACAAGACTAAATTTTGCATATGCCCAGGAGGTTCGCAGGTCAACAGTGCTCGAATAACAGACTCAATCCACTATGGTTGTGTTCCTGGTAAGTCTTCATGCTTTCACACCACTTTTTCCACTTATATGTTGCTGAAAGCCTAGTACATTTGCATTGATGTTGGTGTAGCTTCGGCACTTTACCCTTTGAACACCATAACTAACCATATAACTATGAGAGGGAAGACCAGCTAGATTTATCAGTCGCTGAAGATTTCTCTTACTTTTGTACCTTGGCGTGAAAGCCATGCACGAAACCTCGCATGCACCAAATCTTTTAATATAACTAGGGAAGCAAATGAGTGCAAAATAGTTTCTTGAATGATTCCACATATCGTGTAGCCAATGAATTTAGACAGCTATGTGTTCCCTACATTTTGGTTTGTACGATATGGAAATCATCTGAATTCGGTTTGTCGTGTATCAGTGATATTATCCAACTACTATGACCTGCCATTCAACGACATCATTGACTGGAACAAATTCGCTGTTGTACTGAAAGAGAAAGACGTGTATCAGCTGAAGCAGATCCTCAAGGACATACCACATGAGAAGTTCCTCGAGTTGAATAAGAATGTAGCCAAGGTAGGAAAGCCTTTTCCCCATTTTTTGCCACTCATCTTTCCAACATTGGGCTGCAACTACTAAATATGCTGGTGTGTGATTGGTAATTGTACAGGTACAGAAGCACTTCCAGTGGAATTCACCACCGGTCAAGTACGATGCATTCCACATGGTGATGTATGATTTGTGGCTGCGTCGTCATGTCATCCGATACTGAATGTTGAAACGAGAATAGCTTGTAAATTTTCACGTCCCTGGTCGTGTCTGCTGCTCACTATTGTTTGATTTGTTCTTTAGACTTTTACACATTCGAATACCTTCCACAGTTCATCTAGGCTGTAGATCCTTTGCTGTGTTGTTTTTCTCCCCCCTATCGTTTCGAGCTGTAACAAGGTTGTAACATGAAAAAGAGATAGTAGACAGGGTGGGAGAGATTGGTTCTTGGACATCTTATAGGAATTTCGGAGCATCTGTGTCACTGTTGACCTCTTGGCTTCTTGTTGTTCAGAGGAGTAAGCTTTGGTTCTTGAACTCATCAGAAAGAGCTTCCCAAATCTCGAGCTCCTGGTGGGATTAGAGGCCTGGGAAGAATTGGCATTTTACTGTTAGATCAATTTTCATAGTTGTTTGTAATACGGAGATTTTATGAACTAGTTAAAAACTTGAAAGCGTAACAAGTGCAGCTGACGGGTACACTATCTGTGAGAACCATGAGGAGTCTATATGCACTGTTTATTCCATTGCCAGCATGCGACTATAATTTGGACGTCTTCTGGTCAGCTTCCAACTCTCATTTCTCCCAAGTCCTTCTTTGCGGAGTGGTTCTTCAATCTCAAAAGATACGGATGATCACATTAGGAAAATTGTCTGTTACTTACGGAATATTTGGATTGCTCAGTAATGGATTTGTTTTCGAATCCAAGGTTCCTTCTCCAACCATTGAGGCAATGATGGCTTAACGTGTGATTTCCTTTGTATCGAAGAAGGTAGGACTCTTCCTCAGCCTAGGGGATCCCGCTCACCCCGCTTAACATCGCCTAATGCTTTTCAAAAGTTTGTGCACTGTGATGGTTCTTTCCTTCTGCATCAGAGGTGGAGGTTTATGGAATTACTATTGCTAATGCTTAAAGTCAGGTGTATGACGGCTTTGTTCCTGTCCAATCCAAGCTGAAGCATTTGCTCTGCTCACACTATCATGCTTGCTGCTCAAGAGAACTGCCCTACTTGTGTTAAATCTGATTGTCAGGTTTTGACATAGGTTTTGTAGAATGATCCAGATTTCTGGCCATGGCATTGCCGAGCAACGTTAGCTCGTATCATCACAGTTCTTTCATGATGCTCCTTGGATATTTGTGGAGTTTACTCCACTTGGTTGTAATGTTCTTGCTGATTGGGTGGCTAAAAATGTTCGTGATGCGAGTTTATCAGTGGACTGGATTATGATTGCAGATTTAACTGCACCACTATTGTAACTTGTTTGCTTCCCTTGTTTCGGTTATGGAATAAAAGTTTCATTAAAAAAAAAGTGTTGGTCGGTACAAAAGATTTCAGCAATAGAAGTAGGCTGAAATGGGTTTGGCCTCTTGACTGTTGGGCTCTAGCTTACAAAAAATATTTGACTGTTGTGCTCCATAGAACAGTGGGCCATCTAGCTATTTGATATTAGGTTCTTTAAAATTGCGAAGAATACGGTTAATATTGGGGGTTGTGGAGATTCGAACACATGACCTTTCGGTTCTAAGCTCTGATACCATGTCATGAACCAGTTGATCCCAATAATTCGAGTTGTTGAGAGAAGGTTATGCCGGATCTTATACCACTCTCTACCAACCAGGAGTTGTGCGGGAAAAAAAAAACTTTTACACAATTGGATTTATTAAGCATGTGATAGTTGGGAATTGGGATGGGTGTAGGAGCAAGCTGGTTAGCCAGGCCATGTGGTCTGCGGTTGCAAATGTGTTGATGCAGTAGTGAACTGTGCTTGTATTGAATATAATATATGTGTGTTAAGTAGATTATGTTATCTATGCCTCATATTGGTTGATGCAGATCTCTATGTGATATTGTTACACTCATTCTGACAGGCTTACACATTTTATTGGAAAAAATTTCCAAGTACCAGACCTAAAAATATGATTCTCAATATAATATACAAAAAAAATTTAGGGTTAATACCCTAGTTTGGCCCGAAGTTTAGCGTAAGTGACAGTTCTGGCTCCATTTTTCAAATAAGACATTTACGGCCTACTTTTGAAATTATTGGACAAATTTGGCCCAAAACTTGTATTGACCGTTAATATTAACGGTCAAATACTTATTCCGTTAGTGACTCAGCAAAAAATTGCTGATGTGGTTTATGTAAGGTGACATGTCATTAAATAAAAATAATTTTTTAATTTGTCCCCCAATTAATAATAAAAAATAAAAACCCAAAATTCCCAAACCTCCGACCCTCATCTCTTCCTCCCGCCGCCTTCGTCCCCTTCTTCTTTCCTTTGGCGTATGCAACCGGAGGCTGAATCATCGCCCCCCAAAAACGAAGAGACTCCAAAGTCTGAAGCATCCGCCGCCGCCATTGCAGAATCGGGGCTCTAAACCACCAGCCAGACTTAGTACGAAGAGACTCTTAACCACTATTCTTCCTCTCCACCGACGAAGCAACCGAAGCAAGAACCAATACTGCCCATGGCGGATAAGAGGGAATCTCGAGAAGGAAGCTCGTCAGGGGAACGTGCGTCACCACCAGATCTGGATTCCTTTTTCCCCCGGTAATTAGATGTGGATTCTTTCAATCCTGGGTGGGCGGGTGGAACGAATGCCTACAGCTCTCCTCTCCTTGCTCAGGGGCGCAGGCGCGTCTACCGGCGACATTAGGCTGGCGCTCTCTCACTCGAGCTCTTAGTCTCGCCGGCTGGGGGTGTCGACTGGGGTTCCCAAGGGGGCGGTAAATCAACGACAGCTGATGAGAATAGTTTCTCTTTGTTGTCGACGGCGGCGGGTGGAGGAAGCGACGAAGGGGAGAGAGGGATCGCTGCGGAGAAGCTGGATCCGGTCATGGATGATGACTTTGTGGGTCGGAACCGTCGTCGGGGTGGCAGGGGAGGATCGACCGTTTACTCCACCTGGATTCTGGAGCTTCGATTTTGTTCTCGGTGGAGCATATCGCAGCCTCCGGATGATGTAGCGGAGGGACTGGAGATGTAGAACCATGGTTATTTTTTTGAATTCGAAAAGAATGAAGTGGATTTAGACCGAAACAAAGAGGAGGAAGTGGAGCGGATCCATCTTTGGGGATTTTAGGATTTTTTTAATTTGTTATTATTAATTGGGGACAAAATTAAAATTATTATTATTTAATGATGTGGCACCATGTATAACACATCAGCAGTTTTTTGCTGAGTTACTAACGAAATAAGTGTTTGACCGTTAGTATTAACGGTCAACGCAAGTTCCGGGCCAAATGTGTCCAATAATTTTAAAAGTAGGCCGTAAATGTCTTATTTGAAAAATGAGGCCATAACGGTCACTCACGCTAAATTTTGGGCCAAACTAGGGAATTAACCCAAAAATTTAAAACACCAAAGTTTGGAACAATTCGCTGGCATTACAAACAAACGTGAATGGCGGGAGAGCAGAGCGAACAAGCCCCAAGCAGCTCCAAACTCTATTGTTTTGATTTGTTTTTTTTTTGTCTAAATCGGGTAGTTTGAGATTTTGTCCCATTTATTTGGAAAAAATCCCAGAATACGCGAGTTATTAAAAAAAATTCTCTAAATATAGTACTTATAAAAGTAATTCCCAAAATACAGCAGTTTCAACATCACTGTCTTAGACAAAGACAGTGATGTTGATCACCGCTTTTGTCCAAAACAGTGAAGCAGCGGGGAACGCATCACCGCCTTGGACGAAAGCGGGGAATGCATCATCGCTGTGGACAAAAGCGGTGATACGTTCCCCGCTTTTGTCTAAGGCGGAGATATTATCCCCGCTTTTGACAAAGGCGGGGAACGTATCCCCGCTTTTGACATCAACAGTGAAGGCATCACCGCTGCTGTCCACAACAGTGATTGTCCCCACGTTTTACATAGCCCTGGTAGGTGGAGAAGTAGGTAACAGCTACCTAGCTATCACCGCTGTTGACTAAGGCGATGATGTGTTCACCGCCTTGGTCCAAAGCGGTGATTGGCTCTAAATTATGTATTGTTTACATTTTGATTATGTGCTAGAATTAGGTATGTTAGAATTATATATTTAGATTAATTATGATATGATATATGTTAGTTAGTTAGTACTGAATTTAGATTAATTTGTTTAGTTTTCTCATGATAGATCGGGATTGAGTATGTTATAAGTATGTATTTTTTACATGTTGATGTGTTAGTAATTATACTGTCTGTATTTAGTGAATTGCGGTTATTGGAAAATATGTTATGATATTATTTAGTTTAATTATGATATGATAGATGTTAGTTAGCTAGTTATGAATTTAGATGAATTTGTATAGTTTTCTCATAATAGATCAATTAGTTGCACTTTATTATCGCTTTGGATGATATTGTTTTTGTATCCATAATGTACTAATTATATACTATACTTAATTATTATAAAATGCAGACATGGGTAAATTTAAGAAGTTTCGGCTTATTATTTATTGGAATGGTCGGGTGACAAACTCGAACATTGGGATCGACTATGAAGATGGCGAATCCAGTATGCTTACAATTGAGTCGAGATTCTCGTGGCAAGAACTCCATGACAGGTGTGCAGAAAGGACTTGTACGGGCGGGCAAATGAGAGTTCGTCAAATTACTTACCGGTATCCCAACATGAGTGCTGACGGAGTCATGTACGAAAAAGTTGACATAAATGATGATGACGACGCGAACATGATGACACAGTTCATATCTGAGAACGGGGTGCGGCTTGCAGAGGTGTATGTCTTGAGGTGCGAGAAACGGAAGATGCTCCCATGCCCAGAGCTGAAGTATGAACATCGCACCACCAGCTTGTTTCGCTCCCAACCTCGAGCAAGTGCACAACTCTCGGTAGATTCCAGCCAAGACGGCCGACCCCCAACTTTTTCTCCCGATCTCGTCCCAGTCACCGAGGAGCATAGGGAACCACATGCCTTGTATCCACTTATTTGACTTGTCGGGGAACAGAAACCCACCAACCAAGGCAATTAGGTATACATGTGCATACCGCTCCACCTGATCTTCAGGAGTATCCGGGCCTATATTAACCTCCAATTGGATGTGGTCAACAAGCCACGGGATCGATACTTGCCCCGCATTCAGTGGTGGATGCCCAACCCCTTCGACGGGCGTGGTGGTCGGCATGTTGAACCCCAGACGTTCCTGAATCAATAGCCCCCAACCATCTTCTGGTTTTCTCGAGCTGTCGATGATGGCATCTCCGGTGATCGGGAGCCCGGTGAGGATGGCAACATCTTTGAGGGTGATCGTCATTTCACCCTCGGGAAAGTGGAAGGTATGCAGCTCAGGGCGCCATCACTCTGCCATTGCCGTCAGCAGATCGTTGTCAATATCAAGCCTCATAAAGTGCCTCAAATTGTGCAATCCCGCCCTCTCTAGATAGGGATGCAGTCGAGGATGCCAACGGGGCAATCGACATGTACCTCGATGACTGATGGGAATAAGTGATTCCTACAAAACAAAAAACACAATATTGTCAGTCAATAGAAAGCAAAATAAAAACTTAGAAAGCAAAATAAAAACTTTAAAACTATTGAAATAATTTTAGTGTGTCTACCGGATCATTGTTCCAAATTGAACGAGAGCGATGTTGATCTTGCCCGGTTAAATACCTTCGATCCCTTGGGCCAGGATCGATATACAATCTAGGGTCGTATATCTCAGCACCCATCTATAAAAAAATATGAAATCAAATCAATTTAAATTTTAGCACCCATGTAAAAAAAATCACAAAAGAATTAAATAAATCTACGTACTCTCAAAGCCTCTTCGTCCATTTTTTGCCGAAAAGCTAGCGAGAGTATCGACAAAACAACAAAACAAAACTCTAGTAATTCTTTCTGATGCGGAAGATCGGACTTAGCCGCAACCACAGAGCATACTTAGAACGAAACTAGAGTGAAAAATGGAGGGAGAAAGAAGTATAAAGTGGTGGTGTGGTTTGGAATGAGGGGGGGATGGGTATTTATAGGTGTTTGGGGCTGGGAAAAGACCTGGCCAGTTATCACCGCCCCAAACAAACACAGAGCCATCACCGCGTCCAACAAAGGCGGTGATGGTCACGGATCGCTGACGTGGCGGCTCCTGATGCGTCGGATTGTGGAGAAAAACCACAATCCGCGCATAACTGCATCGGACGGCAGCGGTGAAGGCGCGGGGTGGGGCGCGGATCGCTGACGTAAAAAGCGGGGCTATCACCGCTTTGGTCTTCAGCGGTGAAGTGCCCGCGCGCGTCCACGTCAGCGATCCGCGCCACTTCACCGCTGTTGGATCCAACGGTGAAGCCTTCACTGCTTCCCTCATCAACGGTCATGCCATCACTGTCATCCTTGACAGCGGTGATGGCATCACTGCTTTGGTCTAAAGCGATGATAGCATCACTGCTTTTGTCTAAAGCGGTGATGTATCATCGTTTTAGACCAAAACGGTGATCAACATCACTGTCTTAGACAAAGACAGTGATGTTAAAACTGCTGTACTTTGGGAATTACTTTTATAAGTACTGTATTTTGGTAATTTTTTTTAATAATTGGTGTATTCTGGGATTTTTTCCCATTTATTTTGGGTTCGCCTTTATTAGAGGTTACTAACCTCAGGTTAGCTCTCCTCATTTCTTAATTACGAGGAACTGAAATTGAACTTCTTTTTCTATTTCAACGAATGATATTTTTATTAGCCATGTGGACTGAAACACAAGACGACGTTTACTATATATTTATAGAAAAACTTTGTAAATATTATTTATGAAATTGTTTTTTCACATAAAGAACCGATTAATCATCATCAACATATGGGAAGACAAGTTGAAGATCTAGCATGGGTAGACAAGTTGAAAGAAGCTCCACCAACTCCCAATCTAAAGTTAGCACAAATGGTACTCAAGATAGCTAGCACAAGGATCAAGACGTTTTTAGAAAAGATCAAGGAGTTGGAGTACGAAGTACCGGAGGATTATTAAGAGTTCATACGACAAAGTGGATTCAATCCACATCCCACGGAGCCAACAATGATGAATGCAACTAGATGAGACGATGAAGGAACATCACAACTCATTGGTCATCCGATGAGAGCATGATCTTTGAAGAATGATGGAGAGTATCATCTCTCTTCCTCCCCCGCTCTCTCGTCGGAGCAATTTTTCCCGACGAAGTTTTCTAGATCCCGTTTTCAACCGACCTCCAAATTAAAATCCGTTCGCGGATTCGGGATCTACGTCGCGGGGCAGACCTTCGCCAGAAATTTCGCCCGATTTGGGCAAAGTCCATTTTTCCGGCCACCGCCGCCGACTTTCCGGCGAGTCCTCCGGGGCCGTTTTATTCGTTGTTTCGCGTCCTTCACCCGTTGCTCGTGTCCCTCTACGGTCCTCCTTGTGTTTCCAGGTGTGTATCTTCAACAATTTTTTTCCTGGAAAATCGGATTGTAGATGTTAGGCCTGAGAACTGTGAATTGTTTGGCATGTTTGAACTAGTATAGGGTGAGGGATGTCGTGGATGTGATTTACTGGTGCATGTTGATCGCTCGCCTGTTTGAATGATTCTTGCCTGAAATGAGGTTGTTTTGCATGCAACTCAACTGCCTTGTGCTTAATTGCTTATCCTAGGTGGTCCTTAAGTGTGAGGGAACTTCTGCACCCCTGCTTGCGGTCCTAACAAGTATTTTCTTGGTTCCACCTCTGGGGTTGTTCATTTTGCAGGAACATGTCTCTCGACCACCCCTACATACAGGGCCTGCGTCTCCACCTCGACTATGCGGACCAGTTTAGACGGGTCCTCAACTGGGTGATTCACCGCCGCCACCACCTTGTGTGGGGAGTTTTCCAAAAGCTCCACCGTCTGGATGAGATCGCCGCCGCCATCAGCCACCCACATTGGCGGGTTCTCCTGTGCACACACGATTCCACCTACACGAAGCTGGCGTGGGAGTTCTACTCTACTTTTCAGTACCGCCCCAAGGCGGCCCGAGACTCCCCCACCGGTGTTACTTTCCGGCTCGGTGGCCACATGCAAGAGATGAGCATGCACTGGGAATCCACTACCGCCCGTACTCTCACCACGAGAAGGAGGCCGCCCATCCCAAGGACTGGCGTTAGGATGTGTTCTACCGCAGCATCGCCCGTTCTGACTACCAGCAGGACGCCTTCGAGGCTGGCCAGACGTATGTTTCTACCCTCGGACCAGAGTGGCACATCATCAACCTTCTGCTCACTCGCTCGATTACCCCAACGCCACCGGATCTCACAAGATACCGAAGCGGGTGCTCTATACTGTGTACTCGATGGGGCGCCCTGACCACATGCTACACTTGGGGTCTGTCGTGGCCACCACCTTTGCTCGGTGCCACGGAAAACCCACCTACTTCTTTTGTGGTCCCCTGATCACGAAGCTAGTACGCCACTTCGAGATCGACTTGGAGGGGTCAAATGACGCTACAGCACAGGGCGGTTCCTCTCCTCTCAACCGGGAGGTGCTTCACAACCCACTCCTGCTGGCCTCTGATGGCGGGAGATCCTGGACTGATGGTCTGTCCATGCCTTTGGACGAGGATGATGCGGTTGATGAGGGTGACGAGGAGGACGACGACTACACTGGCGAGGATGAGACCGGTGATGGTGGTGATGATGATGATGATGGAGGGGCTACGGATGTTGAGATGCCGGAGCCTCCACTCTCCCCTCCAGGGGATCTTCTTCCACTACGGAGTCCCGAGCGAGGCCAGTCCTCCGCCGGTCCTTTTAGTCCGTCGATGGACTTCTTTACAGAGCAGTTTCACTATATGGGGGCTCCAGTTTCAGTAGCTTGGGCTCCAGAACCAGCGGCACATGGACCACCAGGTCCAGTTTCAGCAGCAGTATTCGGCCCACCAGGCTGAGTACGCCACCAAGATGGCTGCACTGGACGAGCGCCTCGACCGCATGGAGGCTCAGCAGAGAGTTACCAGTGCTCACGTTGAGCAGGAGCGGGCACGCAACCGCCAGATGATGTAGTACCAGGAGCACCTGCTCCAGTCTTGTCACCCACCACAGGAGCACCACTAGACTAATCCGTGGGCTCACTCACCACCACCACCACCACCACCACCGTGGGACAACGTCGACGACCCTATGGAGCAGATTGACTTCAGCCAGCTCGAGTAGGCTGTACTCGCTGGCACTTTTGTGTTTATTTTGTTTTGGGTAGGAGTGCAAACTGGATTTTGTTTTTGGTTTTTTTTTCCTCTTTCTTTATTTTGGATGATGTACTATTGGGATGACAAATCTACCTAACGTATCTGTGTTTGAGTGATTGTGGTTTCTCTAGCCCGTGCTATTCGACGACTAGTCCCATTTCCATTCTTCCTCACTTCTACTAGTCCACTTTCCAGTCCCGCTGCAGTCTATTCCTACCGGCAACATCGTTCCCCTTATCTTTCCCTCTTCTCCATTGAGGGCAATGTCGAACTTAAGTGTGTGGGGGATGTTTCTATTTGACTGCTTAGCTCTGTTTGTGTGCTTGGAGCCTAGTCCACTATCCAAATTTTTAAATTTGAGGGCTCCAAGTACGTGTTCTTAGCAATTACCTGCTTAGTATGCTTTGAATTGACAAACTTTATGGTGATACGCAACCTAGGGAGGTAGTTGTAGCACTATGGAGGATGTTGAAGTATAAGATTTTTCCTATCCATCTCTCTGCTGTGCTAGTTGATTTTGTGAATTAGTGGATTTATGACCAGTGATTCATGTGGTATTGATGACTCCCCTTATGTTGTGTCATGGATTCGTGTATCGAAAAAAGGTGCTCAAGTGTGAAATGAAGAAGCAGTTGGTTCTCCATGTCAAAAATTTGAAATTCTAAGACATGGGGTAAGGCCAACGTGTGTGGCATCGTTCATTGCACAAAATCAGTTCTGGAAGAGATTTTAGTGATCCTTGGTGGGGTAAGCTTACAAGGTGAAGCTAAGTGGTCTCTAGTACAAGTAAAATTTTCACCCGTTGAACGGTTTGTCTACTTGAGAATGTGTTTTTAAGGGCACGGATAGAGCTTCTGATGACTCGATATTTGCACAGGTTTTCCCCTTTGTTCCTTGACCGTTTAAGCTTGCATTATTGCTTCTTTGGCCTATTTTACGCTAGGTTGTGTTCCTTTGTCATATTTCAGGTCCTAGCACATAAAGTGAAGCATTGGCGCAAGTTTCAAGTCAATCAGAGATCAATTGGCGATTCGGGAGAAGAAACTCTGGCATGACCTGAAGAAGAATGGATTTCTACCTCACTTAATGGACAAAGAATCGTGCAAGTTTGACATGAAAAGAAAGAGGACGAGACTACGAGCGTCTGGGATCAAACGGCGACTGATTCGGAGTCCGGACGAGGGAGAAACGAAGCATTGAATATAGGGGAACAGGTTCGGCAGTAAAAACACGGGCAGGAGGCCTTCAAAACACGGCCGTGTTCTGTGACCGTGCTTTTACTGCCGAGAGCAAATCCGAGTTTGGCAGACATGAGCTGATTACACGGGCAGGGCCGAGACAAAGCACGGGCGTGTTTTCCCAAAGCACGACCGTGTTTTCCCAAAAGCACGACCGTGTTTTCACCAACAAGATGGCCGTGTAATTAACCCTAGCCAAAGCACGGGCGGGCTGAGGCAAAGCACGGCCGTGCCCTCGACCGTGCTTTGGCCACTGATGCCTTTTTAGGCAGATTTTCAGCCAAAAGAGGGGGGATTCGAGTTTTAGAGAGACAGAGCGATTCCTAGAGAGAGAAAGCGACGAACAAGAGTCTCCAAGCGCCCTAGATCGATCTTCAACACCATTGGAGCTTGGTTTGAGCCTGGAGAAGTGCCGATTCAACGTCCAGGAGCAGAAATCCATCTTCACAGTATGATTTCCGCATCTGATTCTGCTTTTGCTTCTCTCTCCATGGAGTAGTTCTCCCATTCATCTGGGTGTGGGAAACCCTAGTTCTGTATGTTGAGATTGATTGTATGAACCCAAGTACTGTTTCTATGAATTGATTATATTCGATTGAGGTTTGAATGATTGAATGACTTGAATCCTGATCAAATTCCTGTTGTTTCTGCTTTAACCTAGAATGAGAATATCTGACTAGGTTGATAGAGCATCCTTGATTGAAGGTAGGGAGTTGGTGACTTTAGTCGAGGAACCAACTCACTATTCTGTACCGGTTTTACTCCGGTAGTGGAGGTTTTGTTCTTAGGGCCTCAATCTGTTTACTCCGGTGTAGGTTAGTCGCCAGCTAGAGACTCAGATTGAGAGGGTCTGGAGACCTTTAGTCGAGACTTCAGACTGTTTAAGAACCTTCCGCAGTATAACTATCATAGAAATTGAACTTGGTAATTACAATCCGGCTTAACTGCAGACTAGGGGGAACCATATCCGGGTGACCTCTCTTAACCTGAAAACAACCGTTTGAGTTACTTTGCTTGCTTGTTAGTTTAGAACTTCACTAAAGTTTCCTCGCTAGATAATACGAATTCACTGAGTAGTCAACACATCTAGGACCCGGGTTGACATTGAAACCCAAGCCCGCTATACTACGCTTTAGGAAGTGGTTACACTTGGCCATTTTCTAGAGTGACAGTAACAGCGAGTCAAGTTTTTGGCGCCGTTGCCGGGGACGGCTAGGTTGTTGAAGAAAAGTGATTTCTGTTACTCTAGCTTTTCTTTTCGCTTTGTTTGCTTTGTCCCACTTGTGCCTTCACGGGTTTGCTTGCTTGAGTGTGTGCAGGTAGTGCATGACCCGTAGCCAGTCAGGAGGTTTACTGCCAGTGGATCCAGAGCTTGAACGCACTTGCCGCCAACTTAGGAGACAGCAGCGAGCTAGACTGGTTACGGGAGAGCGCATAGATGGCCACTTGACCAGCGATTCTGAGGGAGAGTACGAGATGGAGGGCGAAGACATCCCACAACCGGGGAATGCTCGACAGGCTCCCCCGGTGAATCAGCATCCACCACCACCGCCGGGTCCCACCTTGGAGTATTACTACACTCCGCGGATTGCTGACATCCGCCCGGTCATCCTCTATCCACCCATTCCTGCAAACAACTTTGAGATCAAGTCAGGCTGGATTCAGCTCATCACATCCTCTATCCAGTTCCATGGCTTGAAGGATGAGGAAGCCCGGGTACATCTTTCCCGTTTTCTGCAGCTGACGAACGGGTTCAAGCTGAACGGTGTCCCGGATGACGCAATCCGCCTTCACCTCTTCCCCCATTCTCTGGCGGGGAATGCTAAGAGGTGGTTGGAGACCCAGCCCCCTTTGTCCATCACCTCTTGGGACGATCTGGCTGACAAGTTTGTGCACCGGTATTATCCGGCATCGAAGACCACGGAGATACAGCGGGAGATCACTCACTTCCGCCAAGAGCCAGATGAGTCCCTTCGTGATGCATGGGAGCGGTACATGGGATACTTCTGGCAGTGTCCCCATCATGGTTTCAGCGATGCTTTCACAGTAGGGAACTTCTACAGTGCCCTCACCCCAGACAGCCAGAGGGTGATCGAGTCTCTATGCCCAGGAGGGGATATTCTCACTAAGACACCACCCGAGCTGAACCAGATGATCAGTACCTTGGCTGCCCGCGATCATTCCTGGGGGCAGAGCGGCCGAGGCAGGCATTCCCGGGACCGTGGTGTGCATGCCATGGAGGCCAGGTCCGGGTTAGAGCAGCAGGTGGCTGAGTTGGTGCAGGCATTGAAGCAGCCTAACGGTCTCCTTCCGGGCCGAGGTGCAGCTACGCCTCCAGTAGCTCAGTGTCAGTGGTGTGAGAGCCCGAATCACCTCGTGGAGGACTGTCAGGCTATGAGGGAGTCTTCTACTCCCCAAGAGCAGGTGGCCTTCATCGCCAATGCTCGGCGCCTGGACCCATACAGCAACACCTACAATGAAGGATGGCGCCAGCATCCCAACTTCGCCTGGAGCAGCAACACCAACAAACCACCTGGTTTCCCAGCACCAGCAGGTGGTTTTCAGCAGAGGCAGTCCTTCCAGGATAGGCAGGGGCCACCACCACAGCAGCAGTCCCAGCACCAGTTTGCTCCGCCTCCAGCAGCGCCAGCTCCCGATAATCAGATGACCGAGCTGAAGAGCGTTTTGGCAGCATTCATGACCACCAGCCAGGCAAGTATCACGAGGATGGATCAGGCCATAGCTTCGCTGGAGGCAGGCCAGAGAACCCTGGAGGCAGGACACAGGAACCAGGGTGCCATTCTGCAAGATTTGCAGAACCAGGTTGGCGCCATAGCTCGCCAGATTACTACTCGGGCCCCGGGGACTCTACCTGCCACCACCATCCCTAATCCACGGGACCCGCATGAGACAGCACATGCCATTTTCACCCTGAGCGGCAGGCCTACATCAGCTGATCCTGCCCCGACCAGGCAGGAGGAACCACTACCTGCTTCAGCACTTCCAGCCGGTGATGCAGAGGTGCGGGTGGAGAAGGAAGCCCCTGCTCCCAAGCCACAACCAGTGGTTAAGGAGCATGTACCCCAGCTTCCCTTCCCCACTCGCCTTCACAAAGACAAGCTGGAGACTGAGTTTGCCAATTTTATGGCAATGTTGAAGCAGCTCAACATCAGCGTACCATTTGTGGAGGCACTGTCGAAGATGCCCAAGTACGCTAAGTTCATGAAAGATCTCTGCACCAACAAGAAGAAACTTGGGGATCTCTCGACAGTGCTGCTGAGCGAGGAATGTTCTGCCATCCTGCAGAACAAGCTGCCCGAGAAGCGCAAAGACCCAAGGAGTTTCACTATCCCTCTTACTATTGGCAGCATGCATGTAGGAAAGTCCTTGGCGGACCTAGGCGCTAGCATTAATGTCATGCCATATAAACTGTTCAAGAAGCTAGACCTAGGTGAACTTAGCCCTACTAGGATGAGCATTCAGCTAGCTGATCGTTCCGTGGTGCATCCTAGGGGTGTCATAGAAGATTTGCTTGTTAATGTGGGTGCATTCACATATCCTGTTGATTTTGTGATTCTGGATATAAATGATGATGTGGATGTGCCTTTGATTCTAGGTAGACCATTTCTTGCCACCGCCAAGGCACTGATTGATGTGCATGATGGTAAACTGATTCTGCGTGCTTGAAATAAACAAGCTATTTTTCCTGTGACTGAGTTTGATCATTGTGCTATGATTTCTGTATCGCCTGTGCATGCTATTTCTGATCAGGTACACGAGCCTGTCGTGTACCCTTCTGCACCTCTCATTTTGCAGGACCCGCCTATCATTCCTTCGCCGCCACTCCATCCAGCCTCGCCTTCGAACAAAAAGCTCAAGGAGGAGTGGCGGCCGAAGCCGCAAGTGGCTAAGCCGGCACGGAAGAAGAGTGGAGACCACTATGAGCTGGTCCCACCCCCTGCACCACGACCACCCTGGCCATCCGAGTACTCACTCGCCTGCATCTTGCCGGATGGCCAGGTCGAGCTGACCTCTGCTGGTGGTTGCAACCGTCGGGTGCACGGTCACCACCTGAAGCTGTACCTCAAGAGCCATGTGGATCCGCTCTTGGAGGCACCTGTTCCCGCACCTCCCTGAGTATCCACCATGGGCGTCCAGCTAAAAGACGGTAAAGAAGCGCTTGTGGGGAGGCAACCCCACCATGGTTTTCATTCATTTGTTTTGATTCGAGTCGGATTTTGTTTTGGTTTGTTTCCTTTGTTCTGGATGATGTCTTATTGGGCTGACATCGGACCTAACATATTCTGGTTGAGCTCTTCTGTCCCCCTTGAGCTGTGTTGTGTTCCCGACTGGTCCATTTCCAGTCTCCTGCAGTCTGTGCATACCGGTAACATCGTTCCCCTTTCCTTCCCTCTTCCCCATTGAGGGCAATGTCGATCTTAAGTGTGGGGGGGGGGGGGGGGGGTGTTTATCTTTTGACTGCATTAGATCTGTTTGTGTGCTTGGAGCCTAGTCCACTGTCCAAATTTTTAAAATTTGAGGGCCCCAAGTACGTGTTCCTTGCAATTGCCTGCTCAGTATGCTTTGAATTGACAGTCTCTGTAGTGATTTGCAACCTAGGGAGGTAGTGTAGCGCTATGGAGGATGTTGATGCATTTAAGACGTCTCATTTCGTCTTCATAGTGTGTTGGTTGATTGAGTGAACTAGTGATCTTAGGACCCTTGAATTGTGTGGTGTTGTGGACTCTCTGCCTGTCATGGACTCTTGTATCATGTTTTGAATATAACAGGTGCTCGAAAATGTGCTTTAAAATGACGTCTCCCGTGCGAATAGGGCGAAAGTGTGTAAGGGGAGACGGGAATCCGTTCCCAATTTCCACCTACTACCTCCAGCCCCCTTACATGTCTTTCCCCCGCACGAGGCTCGAGACAACTGCTCCTGGCATGGCCGGTAAGAGCCGGGCTCTCGCAAAACCTTTGCTAGGTGGGAGCCCCCGTTTTCTGCAAAAACAGGTTGGAACCCTTGAAAAAAAGAGAAAAACAGAAAAACAAGCAAAAAGAAGAAAGAAAGGGGGTTCCAACCATCTTCAAGAAGAAAATCGAGCACCTTGAAAAATGTGAGTCCATGATCTTTTGTTTTTGAGAGTCTTTTCATCCACGACTCATTTGTCCTCTGTTCACTATTTGCCATGATGCCGACTCGAGACTAGCGTTCTCGCCGAAGAGGCTATGAGATGACTTGTGCGTCGGTTGACCTCGTAAGCTGCTAAATGATCTAGGAAGTCCGCTACCTACGATCGAGGTTGTTTGTTGCTATAGAGGTCTGGAGAGTTGCATTGGTTTGAGTTAGGTTTGCTTGGGGACAAGCAAACGGTTAAGTGTGGGGGGATTTGATGACTCGATATTTGCACAGGTTTTCCCCTTTGTTCCTTGACCGTTTAAGCTTGCATTATTGCTTCTTTGGCCTATTTTACGCTAGGTTGTGTTCCTTTGTCATATTTCAGGTCCTAGCACATAAAGTGAAGCATTGGCGCAAGTTTCAAGTCAATCAGAGATCAATTGGCGATTCGGGAGAAGAAACTCTGGCATGACCTGAAGAAGAATGGATTTCTACCTCACTTAATGGACAAAGAATCGTGCAAGTTTGACATGAAAAGAAAGAGGACGAGACTACGAGCGTCTGGGATCAAACGGCGACTGATTCGGAGTCCGGACGAGGGAGAAACGAAGCATTGAATATAGGGGAACAGGTTCGGCAGTAAAAACACGGGCAGGAGGCCTTCAAAACACGGCCGTGTTCTGTGACCGTGCTTTTACTGCCGAGAGCAAATCCGAGTTTGGCAGACATGAGCTGATTACACGGGCAGGGCCGAGACAAAGCACGGGCGTGTTTTCCCAAAGCACGGCCGTGTTTTCCCAAAAGCACGACCGTGTTTTCACCAACAAGATGGCCGTGTAATTAACCCTAGCCAAAGCACGGGCGGGCTGAGGCAAAGCACGGCCGTGCCCTCGACCGTGCTTTGGCCACTGATGCCTTTTTAGGCAGATTTTCAGCCAAAAGAGGGGGGATTCGAGTTTTAGAGAGACAGAGCGATTCCTAGAGAGAGAAAGCGACGAACAAGAGTCTCCAAGCGCCCTAGATCGATCTTCAACACCATTGGAGCTTGGTTTGAGCCTGGAGAAGTGCCGATTCAACGTCCAGGAGCAGAAATCCATCTTCACAGTATGATTTCCGCATCTGATTCTGCTTTTGCTTCTCTCTCCATGGAGTAGTTCTCCCATTCATCTGGGTGTGGGAAACCCTAGTTCTGTATGTTGAGATTGATTGTATGAACCCAAGTACTGTTTCTATGAATTGATTATATTCGATTGAGGTTTGAATGATTGAATGACTTGAATCCTGATCAAATTCCTGTTGTTTCTGCTTTAACCTAGAATGAGAATATCTGACTAGGTTGATAGAGCATCCTTGATTGAAGGTAGGGAGTTGGTGACTTTAGTCGAGGAACCAACTCACTATTCTGTACCGGTTTTACTCCGGTAGTGGAGGTTTTGTTCTTAGGGCCTCAATCTGTTTACTCCGGTGTAGGTTAGTCGCCAGCTAGAGACTCAGATTGAGAGGGTCTGGAGACCTTTAGTCGAGACTTCAGACTGTTTAAGAACCTTCCGCAGTATAACTATCATAGAAATTGAACTTGGTAATTACAATCAGGCTTAACTGCAGACTAGGGGGAACCATATCCGGGTGACCTCTCTTAACCTGAAAACAACCGTTTGAGTTACTTTGCTTGCTTGTTAGTTTAGAACTTCACTAAAGTTTCCTCGCTAGATAATACGAATTCACTGAGTAGTCAACACATCTAGGACCCGGGTTGACATTGAAACCCAAGCCCGCTATACTACGCTTTAGGAAGTGGTTACACTTGGCCATTTTCTAGAGTGACAGTAACAGCGAGTCAGCTTCCGACCCCCCTTAATTTCATTGAACCTCCACACGAAATGAGGAATAGGAGTTAAAAGAAGTACTCTGGCGAGCGACAGATATACAAAAATTGCTCTTGGTCACCTTATAAGGGCAGACCGCGCATACAAAATGCAGTTGGAACTCCAGCAAAGTAAAATAAAAGAAAAAGGAATGAATAATAAGAAGAAGGGGTTCCAACAAGTGAGATGAAATGAAAGAGCACCCGATACAATGAGTCCTTGGTTGTTGAATTGTGTGAGTCTCCTTATTCATGAATTGGTTGTCTTAGTTCCACTGCTTCTCCTGATCCTGGCTTGAGTCTTGTACTCGCATTGAGAGAGATAGGGGACGTCTTAGAAGACCAGTTGACCGCGTAAGCTGCTAAATGATCTAGGAAATCCTCTACCGACGATCAGGGATGCGTGTTGCTATAGAGGTCTGGAGAGCTGCATTGGTTTGAGTTAGGTTTGCTTGGGGACAAGCAAACAGTTAAGTGTGGGGGCATTTTATAGACCATTATTTGCACATGTTTTGACCACCATTCTTGAACCGTTTGAGAGTCGATTCTCGTGTTTTAAGCCGATTTCACGCTAGGTTGTGCGTTTATGTCATATTTCAGGACTTGGCGTGGATATGGAGGTGTGGAAACAAGTTTTGGGTCAAAAAGTGGAGAGTTGGAGCGAAAGGAGCTAGAAGGAGAAAATACCCAGTCGGGCCCCGAAATACCCGACCGGGTAAACGAGAAGGAAGGACCGTGGAAAGCTGTTTTGGAGGTCAGGAGGCCAGAAGGGGCCCCGGCTAGAAGGCATAAATACCCGATCGAGTATTCTGAACCTCGATCGGGTATTCCCCTTTCTCCACTGCGATGCATTTTAAAATACCCGGCCGGTCACCTGAAATACCCGACCGGGTATTGAGGCTGGGTATCGCGGTCTGCCTCTTTTGAAGGAAAGAAAGCCTCTTTTGAAGGGGGATCCGATTTTTAGAGAAAGAAAGCAGAATACCTAGAGAGAGAGCGACGAACAGAACTTCCACGCGCCCTAAATCAATCTCCATCACCATTGGAGCTCGGTGGAAGCTTGGAGAAGTGCTGATTGATTACCAGAAGCAGATTTTCGTCCTTCACAGAATGATTTCCGCATCTGAAGTAGATTTCTCTTCTCTCTCAATGGAGTAAACTCTCACACTCACCTGGGTATGAAGAACCCTAGATTTGTATGTTAGGTCTGGTTGTATGAACCCAAGTACAAGTTCTTTGATACTGATTATATTCAATTGAGGCATGATTTTCTAAATTGCATGAATCCTGATCAAATTCATGTAGTTCTTGCTTTGACCTGGAAAGAGAATATCCGCCTAGGTTGATTGAGCACCCTTAATTGAAGGTCGTGAATGACGACTTTAGTCGAGGAGTCGGTTCACTATTATGTACTGGATTAACTCCAATAGAGGAGGTTTGGTATGTTAGGGCCTCAGTCTGTTTACTCTGGTGGAGGTTAGTCGCCCACTAGGGATTCAGATTGAGAGGGTCTGGAAACATTTAGTCAAGACTTCAGACTGTCTAAGAACCTTCCGCAATATAATTATCATTGCAACTGGACTAGGTGAATTACAACTTGGCTTAACTGCAGTCTAGAGGGAACCATGTCTAGGTGACCTCTCTCAAACTTGGAACACATCCTTTACTGCTTTTGTTTGCTAAGTTTAGTTGGAACTTCACTACAGTTGAACCGCTAAATTATATGAATTTCACGGAGTAGTAATCACATCTAGGACCCGGGTTGACATTTAAACCTAAGCCCGCTATACTACGCATTAGTAGGTGGTTACACTTGGCCACTTTCTAGTGTGACAGTCCAAGCGAGTCAATGACCCAGACGCGAATGCCAAAGTGAAAAAACATCATCAGACTGACTCGAATAAACTGAATGACCTGAAGACAACCTAGACACCGATGGAGATGACGACAATGATTGACTCGACAGTTCTTCCAAATAAAAGATCCTTCCATGCTTACTCCCCCTTCCGATCTGCATCCCCATCTTCATGTCCTAAATAACACAACCAGAGAGTTCCAAAAAAACACGATAAGCGTGCTCAGTTACCTGGCCAATAGAAATCACATTCGGGACTAAGCTGGGCACATACAACGTAGATGATAATTCAATCCTAGTATCTTTTACCACGCCAACACCTTGAACTTGAAGTTGTTGGCCGTTTTCTACTTGTAGAGAAACATCAGTAACCTTACTTATATTACGAAGAAGTCCCATATCACCCGTCATATGATTAAATCAAGCTGAATCCAAAATCCAAGGAGGAATATTACCTGCGGCATGGAGAGTAGCAAAAGCAGTGCTAATGGCAATCGGAAAAGATTTTTGAAGAGCTGAGTTGACAGGGGCGGAGCTACAGCAGCCTTCGGTGGGCCCCGACCCCCCCCCCCCCCCGAGAATCTCGAAGTTGCGTATAAATGGATCGAGGTAATACGTATAAACTAAAAACAGTTTATATAAAATACGCGCTTGCAAGATAATGACACAAATTGTTACGTAGCCCAGCGGTTTGTTGTTTTAATTGGAGCTCTAGATCTTGGTTTCGATTCCCAAGAGAAGCAATTGCAGCTTTCCTTTTTTTCCATGGTAAGCACTAATAGGCTTGGCAATGGGTCGGATACGGGGCGGGTACCCCATATCCGTTGCCCGCTATATATGCCCGCGGGTAAAACCCGGACCCGCCCCATTAACCTTAATGGGCAGAAACTATGGACCAAGCCCAAGACCAACCGGGTATCGGTCAACCCGCGGGTCAATGGTTACCCGTGACCTGTCCAGAAATAGAAGCCAACCAAGTTCAATTCATTCCCTAATCATTACCTGAATTTCTGAAAATCAAGTTCTTATAACATTCAACAAGAAACCATGAACTGCAAACCCAGAAACCTTCATCAAAATCAACAATCCGACCATAAATAAACCGAAAATTAACAATCACTCAAACCCAAAATTGAAACCCACAGAGTGTAAAAAAATCCCAGCTAACAAACAACCATGAACTGCAGTCTGCAAACCCAGGAACCTGAATCAAAATCAACAATCCGACCATAAATAAACCCAAAAATAGCAATCACTCAAACCCAGAATTGAAACCCACATAGTGTAAAAAAATCCCAGCTAACAAACTTCTGAAATAACACTACGAGTCTGAAAGATTGAAACACAAAACAAAAACAGCAGCCATTCTGAACTCTGAAGAGCAACAATCAGTGTTGAATCTTCACTCCTAAGTCTCTCTTTCTCGTCCTTGAATCTTCTTTCAATGAGATTAAGATTTCCTGAATTCCAACAACATTTACAACTTCAGATTACTATGTTCTTGAAGGCTTTAGTAAAATTCCAGCAGTAGCAAAGCTTTAACAGTAAAAAAACAGAACACACTTACAGACACCAATAGCTAGTCGAGCAGGTTGACTGCAGCAACCTCGTCTTCATCTCCTTCCAGCTCCTTTTGCATTCCAGCTCCATCTGATTCATAACAGTCTGTTTAGTAAAATTCCTAGGCGAACTGAATAAACAAATTACAACAAGAGAAGTTTATTACCTGTGCTCTCTTCCACCGTGGCATCATCCATTACCTTAGCAGAGAAAACTCCCTCCAATGCTTTCAATTCAGCAGCAGACACTAGGAGCAATAACACAAGTAAACAGTTTAATTAGCAAGAAAATGAAACAATAGCAAAGTAAACATAATTCATAATTGAACTAAAAAAAATCACCTTTGCTATCATCCTGAATCCAAGTCCTTAATATCATCATTGCTTCTATTGTTGCAGGATCAAGTCTGCTCCGATGGGGATCAAGAAGTCTCCCACCAGAACTGAAGGCAGACTCAGATGCCACACTAGTAACAGGTACAGCAAGTAAGTCCCTTGCAATCTCTTGCAAAATGGGATACTTGGCACCGTTGAATTTCCACCAACCCAACACATCAAAATCCGGTGTTCTAGGATGAACATCCTCAGCTAGATAATGATCTAACTCGGTGGTTACTGCAGAAATTTTGGTTTTCTTTCTTTGGCTAACATACAGATCAAAATCTAGATCTGTAGCCGAAGAAGAAGGATGAACAGCAGAAGATGCAGCAGTGTTTTTTGTGGCTTTTCTTTGATACTCAACAACCAATTCAGCCATAACTGATCTGACCCTTTCACTCACTAGATCAGTATTAGTGATACCGAATTTTCCAGCATAGTAATCAACCAGATCCAATTTATACCGTGGATCCAATACAACAGCAACAGCCAACAGTAAATGAATGTCATCCCAATACTTCACAAACTTATTCCACATATTCCCAGCCATAGAAACAATCAGCAGATTAGGATCACATAACCATTCCATCAACTTTAACCTCAAATCACACACTTTAGCAAAAAACTGATTCGCTGTTGGGTAGTTTGAACCAGAAAAAACTAAAGTGATGTCCTTGAAAACATCAAGCTTTTCAACCAAAACAGCAGCAAAGTCCCACTGCTCGTTGGTAGGCAGAGAATTATATTGAGGCTCTCTTATTTTCAGTATAGAGAACACTTCCTTATACGGGATAGCACAAGAAAGCATCTCGTAGGTGGAATTCCAACGAGTGGGACAATCCAATACCAACTTCTTAGAAACAGATAATTTGAGTTGTTGGGCAGTTGCATGGAAAAACTCCACTCTCCTGGGAGTGCAGGTCCAAAAGACCACACTCTCCCTTATTTTCTCAATACCATCTTTCAATACATCGAGTCCATCCCTCACAATCAGATTAAGGATGTGAGCAGAGCACCTCATATGAAGAAGTGTGCCATCCCTAATTAGATTCGATAACACTAGCCTTTGTTTAATTAGATTTATCATGGAATCATTGGTAGTACAATTGTCAAGAGTTATAGTTGACAATGTACTATCAATGTTCCAAGATCGGAGGCATTGAGCTAGCTTTGCAGCCATCCTCTCACTAGTGTGGGGGGCAGGGAAATATCCAAACATAAGCAGATGGTTTCGCAACTTCCAAAAGTTGTCTATATAATGGGCAGTGACAGCCATGTAAGACCTTTTTTGGTTTGTGGCAGTCCACATGTCAGTTGTGACAGCTATACGACCTCGGTTTTCATTAAGGACCTTTTGAATCTTACCCCTCTCTAAACCATATATAGTAACTATATCCTTCTTTATGGTATTTCGGGTTGGAACTTTGAAGAGAGGGTTCAAGGTGCAACAAAACCTTTTGAAATAAAGGTGGTCAACAATAGAAAGGGGATACTCATGCACCAAGATCATGGTGCAGAGCTCCTTTCTAGAAACCTCACTACTAAACTGATTCGTACTCAGATCAGCTGTTCCCTTGGCATTATAGTCAGCCCCAAGGACCTTTTGACTACCATCATGAATTTTTTTATGAACACAACGGTTCCTATGAGTCCTTAGATGGGAGGTACCATTACTCGATTTTCCAGCCAAAATCTTCTTACAATAGTTGCATTTTGCTTTCAAAACCCCATTAATTATCAGTCTGGTGAAGTGAGGCCACACATCAGACTTTAAACACCTACTAGCACCTAAGGGGTTTTGGGGAAGAGCATCTTCAGTAAGGTTTTCAGAATTACCAGGTTGGTTTCCATTGTTATTCTGAATTGTTGCATTCTCAACTTGTTCAGGTTCCATCTGGGTAAGAAACAGAAATAAAAGAAACGTTTCAAAATGAATTCCAATGTCGTTCTAATGAATCAAAATTCAATGATTAGACCATGGTTAAACATTACAGAAGATGAACCAAGGTCTATTCGATCAACATTACATATTATAATTTGATGATTGAACCAAACTCAATTCTGTAATGTTGATTGGATCCTCTCACAATCTGGATTCGATCAACATTACAGAAGATCATGGTTAAACAATTTGATGATTGAATCAAGTCTATTCTGTATTGATAATTTAGATAGTTGAACCAAAGTCAATTCTGTAATGAACCAAAGTCAATTCTGTAATGTTGATTGGATCCTCTCACAATCTGGATTCGATCAACATTACAGAAGGTCCAATTTGATGATTGAATCAAGTCTATTCTGTAATGATAATTTAGATAGTTTTACTGTTTTAGGACTAGATAATTTGGGTGCATTTACTACATTAGATAATTTAGAGTTATATAGTTTTAGGATTAACCAAGTATATTCTGTAGTGATGGTTGAATCCTCTCACAAACTGGATAGATAAGCATTACACAAGATAAGGGTTAAACCATTACAAAAACTACTTACTAACTTACAACGAAGTGATCATTAGTTGTGATTTGGGTTCATTAGATGATTTAGAGTTTACATTTGGGTTCATTAGATAATCTATAGTTGATACAGTTTTATGAATTAGCAGAAACAAAGTGAACATTAACATTACAGTCTGTTGAACTTAGGTACAATAGAATCACATTGACCATTACCTTTAACCATAACATAAACTACTTACAACAGTGACATTTTCCAAGAACAGAATCACACTGAACAGTAGTAATCAAGAACAGACATCACAACCAAGGAATAGAGCATAATCAAATTGAACAGTAGTATACGATGGTTACTTCAAAGGTGATTAGTCTACAATTACTAAACTAGGGTAATAATATTACACACCAAGAACAGACATCAACAACCAAGAACCATCAAACAAGGAATGGTGATTTACCTCGGCAGAAAGCACTTGAAGAACCAGTTGCGAGATGCGACTCCCGAATAGCAAGCTACAAAAACAAAAGATGAAATTTGGATGATTAGGGATTTATAGATTTTGTCGAACTAAGCATGCACCAACATCAATTAATGAAACTAACTAATGTCTAACAAACTTACTGAGAACGCAGCAAAGTAGGGTTCCGAAATCTGGAAGGCTAGGGTTTCTGGATTTTGGGTTCGATGAACTGCATATGAACAAAATGTCGAAGTTAGTCACCTATTTATAAGTCTATGAGCAAAATTGGAACAAGGTAATAAAGAACTAAATAATACTTATCTCGATCTGGGAAAGAAATCCTTTGCATGCACGATTCAGAGAAGATTTCTGTCGATTGAGACATTTTCGGAGTTTGGAGGGTTGATTTACAGTAAGATGTAATGTAATGGAAGATGGGATCGTCGATTTGTGAGGGAGAATAGTCGGGAAGAAGGAGAAGTCGGCGGAATCGAAGGGATTTGGGGAGGAAATCGGCGATTCGCCTCGGATGGGTTGAGAGAAAATCGGGGAAACAAGGTCGGCGTTTGATGAAAATGAACTCTCCAGAAACCCTAACCCCAGAAATGAGGCATTATATATGCGCAGCAAACGACGTCGTTTGCTATCGGGGCGGATACGGGCCGGGGATCCCAGAATCCGTGCCCAGCCCATCACCGCGCACGACGGGTCGCGGGTTTGCCCGCAACCGCGAATCTAACCGGCCTCGCGGGTTTAAGCCCAATACAGGCGGGCGGGCCCCAGCGGATAACCAAAGTCCGCGGGCCCATTGCCAAGCCTAAGCACTAAGCAGTTAATAGATAATTAAGTTCTTGGTTTAGGCATTAAGCAGCTTTTCCCTTTCTTATTTTTCCGGAAATTATCAATTACACTATAAATCAAACATTTAATTTCAAATTAGATAACTATTCCTTCAATTTTGAATATACTTTTTCTCTCTAAACAAATCACTTTGACTTTAAATCAAGCATTTTATTTCAAATTAAATACTTAAATCCTTCAATTTTAAAGATTCTTTGAATAAAAGAATCAATTTAATCATTTTAGTTTAGTATTTTGTTTGTTTAGTTCAATAAATTAAAATTATATCAATTAATTCCTTCCATTTTAAGGATACTTTCGGATATATAATGAACGAGTCACACAATATTGAAATACATTATTAATCATTTTTATATTTTTCTGAATTGTGATAAAATTGTATTAGAATTTTGATGTGTGTTTGTACTATATAAAGTTTTATTAATATTATGATTATTAGTATAGTTTTAGGTTTTGCGGTAATGTAGACTCCGCCCCCCCCCCCCCCCCCGGGAACGCTAAATCTGCCTCAATGGTCGACGTCAATTGAGTCCCTCCCATATCCAACGTCGCATAGCTAGGGCCAGCAGCAGGTGGAGCCGTCGAGCTAGCAGAAGCAATCGGGTTCCCTTTCTCTTTCAGCACCCGGCAGTCCAACAAAATATGCTCGTTCCTTTTGCAGTAGACACAGAAGTTCTTAGCGCGACAATGCTTCTTGACGTGACCCTTCTCATGACAATGGTGGCAATCCACCTCGACATTAGATAGACGACGTTGGAATTGAGGCCTTTTGACGGCAAAGGTCGTCTCATCACCACCAGCAACATGTACGATCTTTTGAGCAGCAAAGGCGGGATCACAGGAACCCGGACAAACATCAAGATGGGCCTGGGTACGAAGTCGAGTTTCTTCACTCAACAAGAGCCCGAGGACACCATCCAGCTTGAGGTCATCCCTATTCAGCAAGGTAGTCCTCAATGATTCATATTTTGGTCGGAGACGCATTAAAAATTGGAGGATACGAGCCCGAACCTGTTCCGCCAATACCTCGACAGATGCCTCCGCAGTGCGCAACGAAGCCGTCAAGAGATCTTGCTCCGTCCAGAGTTGTTGGGTAGCATGAAAGTAGCTCGAGATGTCCTTGTCGCCTTGATGAAGCCGAACCATATCGACCTCCAACTCATATTGACGGGTTGTGTTTGACTGTTTGTATGTGGTAGCAAGGTGTAGCCACATCTCACAAGCAGTAGACAGCAAGCGGAGCCCACGAATAATGGCTGGATCAACAGAACTTAGGAGCCAGTTCTTCACACAAGCATTATCTTGCATCCAACGAGCAAGATCTTGCTCTGAAGCAGGAGGGACGATTGGACGGGACTTGGTGCCATCGATGTATCCCAACAAGCCTTTGCCTCAACGAAAACCTGAAATTGGAACTCCCAAAGAGCATAATTCCTTGCGTTGAGCCGAATGGCAAGAAGCTCAGAATATGTAGATGTAAGCTCTGATACCATGTCAAGAACCAGTTGATCCCAATAACTCGAGTTGTTGGGAGAGGTTCAATCGTGGATCATATACCATTTTCTAACAATAACTTCCCTTCACTTAGGTTTTGAGGAACCCTAGATTTGTATGCTATGAAGAGTTGTATGAACTCGAATTCATGATTGATTGATGTTTTATATTCATTTGAGGCATTGATTCAGAATTACTTGAGTCCTGGTCAGATTCCTGTGATTCCTGCTTGAACCTAGAATGATAGTCTCTGCATAGGTTAAAAGTGCATCCTTAATTGGAAGCAGTGAATCGGTTGCTTTAGTCGAGAAGTCGATTCACTGCTGTATACTGAAATTGAAACCAGTAGTAGAAGTTTGGTGTGTTATTTCCTCAGTTAGTTTATGCTGGAGGAGGTTAGTCGCCCGCCTAGTATTCAAACTAAGAGGGTCTGAAATTCTTTAGTCAAGACTCCAGACTTGTCAAGAACTTTCCGCAGTATATCTGTCAATCGAAATGGAATTGAGTGAATTACAACTTGGCCTAACTACAATCCACTGAAAATCGATACGATATTGGTATCCCAGTATCAAATACCGAAATTCCGAATACGAAATATCAATCAAAATCCCAAAATAAATTATACATTCCAGTTTCAATCCCTAAAAGAGTTTTTCAGTATCAATATATGCCAAATACCTAATTAATTTCTTTCAAAATTACAAATCAATTATATAAACGCAAATACTAGTTGCACAAACCATTCTCAAAATATATGAAAGCAAACAATGAGTGTGGTGCCAATACTGGTGCAAAAAAATGGGGAAAAGTTTCAAGTATAATAACAATACTCAAGAAAAATGTGGTGTCTAAGTAGCACATTAACAAACTAAAACAACAAACTGAAACGACTAAGCAACCCACATACATTCTACAAGTTACAAAATGAGCTTGATATGGGTTTTCATATGGTGAGGGAATGAGCTATGTATAATTAAAGTGACCATCTTGGCGGTTGAGGGTCTGGTAGTAGTGAGTGAGAGAGTCTAGTTGAGAGGGATAAAATACTCACTAGCTTATATTTCGGTTTGATCGGTATTTTGGCATTACGATCTCAAATCCCATAATCCCTATTACCAAATAACACTTGAAATTGAATCTCAATTCCAATCTAAAAAAATAATAAATGTATTTGGTAATACTAAATATAGACAAATTCGGTATGGAAACTTCTAGTTGTTGGCCATTAATAATAATAATAATGATGATGTGATCTTGGAAGGAAGTCATGTGAATTGTTTGGTAGGCACAAGAGTTTCCAAATTTGTCCATTTTCAGGGCAGAATCAAGTCGAAGTCTAGCAGGCTGAAGATGCTTTCCTTCCTTCTTTACTTAGTTAATTCCCATCCTAATGTGGACTCGTGTAAAGGAAACAGCCGATGACTTGACCGCGTGCATATCTATGCATGACAACTCTCTTTCATTTAATGGAACACATGAAAACTTCAAAGTTCAAAGCTTCGATTTTCTTCGAACGAGATACACATAAATTCTTTTTTCCCCTTATTCAGCACCAAGTTTTCCGGTTCATATTTTCTTTGAAATAGATAGGGAAATTACATCAGTCAGTTTTTTTAGTTTATGACAATAGCAGTTAATTTTAAGATGAAGGATGATTATATACACCCGTAAGTTATTGTAAGATGAAGTACGACAAATTTAACCATTTTTATTAGAAACTTTAATGATATTATAGACACTGTCAATTATTGTAATGATACGTTAACTAGAATCTAAATCAGCATATACGTCAGCGACAAATCATCCTAAAGTGACACATAGATAATATGTCATATATATTTTATTTAAAAATATTTAATTGATTTTTTTCCCTCCCCTCTTATACCTTACCATCGTTGATACCTCCTCCATCAACCGTCGCTCCCAATTCCAATTACCCGTCCCAGAGCCGTATCTCATTACAATTCCTTACCACTACCAGCACCATAACCTACCTACCCCAAGCTCCATTAGTCATTCCCCCAGACGACACGAGGGAGATTCCAAAATCTAAAATCGCAGAACAAAGTCCCTGCCAGCGATGGGGTTTGCACTGTAATCTCGCTGGATCGACGAATCCCTTGGACGAGTCCTTCATTTTGTAAAGCAGATCTGGATTGAAGAGCTTGAGTAAAATGATGGAATTCCATCTCTGTCGAACGGGAGTGACTTTATGGGCTACGTCGCTTCTCCAGGCTCGAAAAAATCACGAGGGAGAGAGATGCGACGATGGCTTTATGGGCTATGTCTAAGATCCATCCAGCGATTTTGGGTTATATGTCAGGGAAACAGTATGGAGAAAACGGATTGAAGGCGTGATTAATCACTCTCCTTAGAGTGTTATTTGCTCCCACTACTTCGTTGCTGGTAGGAATTAGGCAAACCACCCCCAGGAGTCCCTTCAACCAAAGTCTGAAAGCAGCAACCTTTCTGACTTCTGTGTTTGTGTTTTTGAAGAAGGAAAAAACGAGGAGAAGAAGATGAACGTTGGACAAGAACATCGGATGCAGAAGACTTTTTATAGTGAAAACGGCAGTTCCCTTCAGAAGGGTTACGTCGTTTCACAAAAGTCAAAATCAAATAATTATCCGGATTAATTAATTAAAATTATTCCGATAATTAATTAGTCAAAAATTCAAATCCGAACGCGTCGCGCTAAGTGCGTAGTGCGATTTAATATGTCAAACTAAATAGCCCACACTTTTTTCAAAAGCCCACTAACCACTTTATCCAATAACTAAAGTGGAAAGCAAACTTAAAAACAACTTGCACTTTCCTTCTCCCACCAATGTGGTATTTCCTTTACTCTTTGACTACTCTAACAATCCCCCACTTAGTCAATAAGAGTCGAGAATACCGGCCTCAAACAAGTAACGCATACACAAAGGTTTCTTTTTGATTTGAACCTTTACTTAGTGTAAGCATCTCAAAGTTCATAGCGAATCAATGACGGGCTTAACCCTAGGAGTCAAGATCCAAAGCTAGAACCGGAGACACCACACACGTACTCGTCTCTTCTCTAAAACACATCCACCAACAAGGGTAGCACTATTATGGCCATGTGCTTATCCTGTTTCATGAGCATATACAAAAGTTGACCTTTACTTTCGTTAGAGCGGCACCACTCCAAATGCTCACATAGGTGAAATTCCAAATGAACGTCATTAAGAGTTCTACAACTCACCCTTCTTACAACTAATTTACTTGTACAATAAACTAGTTCCCAGTTAGAGTAACTTGTTATTACCACATTGAACCTTTTAATTAGGGAATATCTAAAGAAAATGTTGGGTTTCCATTACTTCTAACTATACAAAAGGTCTCAATCCCATCCCTTGGGATGTCTCATAGATCATGCCTCTTGGCAACCCCTTTGTAGGAGGATTTGCCAAATTGTTACACGACCTTACATACACAATAGAAATGACTACCTTAGTAATCAAATACCTAACGTAATCATGTCTTAGGCTAATGTGTCTAGACTTACCGTTGTAAATCTTGTTATAAGCTCTAGACAACGTAGCCTCACTATCACAGAATACAGAAATGGCTGGCATCGGTTGTGGCCACAACTCTATATCTAACAACATGTTCCTTAGCCATTCTGCTTCTTTTCCAGGCGCCATAAGGGCTAGGAATTCGGCTTCCATAGTGGAGTGTGTAATACATGTTTGTTTCTTCGAAGCCCAAGAAACAGCTCCACCACCTAGTGTAAAAATCCATCCTGTTGTGGATTTATTATCACTAGCGCTCGTGATCCAACTAGCATCAGAAAATGCTTCTAGTACAGCGGGGAAGTTGTTATAGAAGAGTCCCAAATCTTTGGTTCTTTTCAAATAACCAAAGACCCTTCCTATAGCTCTCCATATCTAATAAAGTTAACGGAGTTGGACGATCAGTGACCAAACTTGCCAACTGGCGTTAAGCATCCCTAGCGGTACGAAAAGAGAGGCCGTGATGATATCATCTACGTCCGTACCGCTCCTCGCCATATTGGGGTATCCGCCTGCATATTCTGTGGCACTGAACTATCGAACTAATCTTAGTGACAACCAATTGCATAAAATATTTTTATTGACCAAACGTGATTATTTTTAGTAAACCTAGTGATCAAACTTGCAATTTATACAAAAAATATTGATTATTATGATTTAGATAAGTAGAACCTAAGGTTCACTCATTAAGAATGAGAATATAGTAGATATCATTTCTCAAAATCATATTAATTCAAGATCTAGTTGGCATTACTAAAGATATGTTGTCCCATAAATTTACCGTAGACACCATAGAAGTCATAATATATTCATATTATACATTCGTTTATACCAGAGCATCAAATACCAAGTGTGATCATATCAAAAGAATAGTAAAGTAAATAGATAGTAGATCGATTCTAGCTAGCTAAAGAAGAACATGAATGGTTTACCGTACCGGATCAGCAGCTCACCTAACCTTAAGCAAAACCAGCCAAAACAACGAACACTTATCCAATTGCATGACTGAAAACCCTATGTAATATTTATATTATTCAAGCCTTCTTTGCTGGCCATCGAATGATCATTGAATTGTGACCATATTATATATACATATAAATACATGTAGAAGTCATCCCTGTTGGCCATATATAATAATAATAACAATTACATTAATAACAATAACATTAATAATAAGAATGGATAGGATACAAAACTCATATCTACAAAATCACTACAATATCCTATTATCCACTCTCAACTCCTTCCCCCATATTATTGTCGAGAATAATTCCTAATAAAAAAGATGGGCGGATTGGTAACTCTTCCATTTCTCTTTTTTTTTTTTTTCCTTACAGTATGACACGGATATAGAAGAGAGAGAATATACTTTTCATAATCCCCTATGTCTCTTAATCGGATAATACAGAATTCGTTTTAACTCGAAATTAAAATAATTTTTTTTGCATAGAATGAACACATTAATTATAATATACACATTGATATTCATTTTGCTATATTTTGAACATAAAATTAACTTTTCAAAACACGTGTCTGTTGCAGTATCATCAATATGATATCAATCATATCATCGTGATATAACAGTGATATGATTACCCATCTTCTTCATTTCAACTAAAAATAAAAAAATAATGCATTCATTAAGATCTACAGAGAGATATCTATTTTCTTTTATTTGTCAAACATAAGACCTCATACCAGCATCATGTCACTATCGTATCATCATGATATGATATTGATATGATATTCCGTCTTCTTCATTTCAACTCAAAATTTCAAAAATTATGTTTAGAAAGAATGCATTCATTAAGATCTACACAGTGTTATCCATTTTGTTATGTTTTTTCAAGTATAAAACCTCATACCAACATTACATAACTATCATACCAACATCATATCATTGATATATCATAGTGATAATATCATGATATGATGTCATCAAATTATTTTGGCAAATATAAGAACTCATACCAACATAGTATCACTATAATATCAACATCTTACTACTATGGTGTAGTGTGATAATATCATGATATAACTATGATATGAATATCATATCAACATTAAGATCTACACTATGTTATCCATTTTGTTGGGTTTTGTCAAGAATAATCCCTCGGGCCAACATAATATCAGTGTCGTATAATGATATTATCACTGTGATATACTGATATGATATCATCAAATAATTTTCTCAAATACAAGAACTCATACCAACATCATATTACTATTATATCAATATCATATCACTATGAAAAAAATTTGCTCTAAAAAATATCAAAATTGATATAATCTTGTAGAGCAAAAATAATCTAATTTTTTGTGCACAAATTTTTGAAAGCAGATATAAAATGAATGTGTTATGTTCCTTTGAATTTTTGCTGGAGTTTTGAAAAAGGCCATTAAAGCTGTATGGAAATCCGTGACCAGCTAAGGAAAGAAAAGATGGAACTCACAGAACCGTCTATACAAGAACAAAGCTCGCCCAATTATTTTCGTGTCAAAAATTCTCCTGCTCTTCCATGGCCATCATTAGAGCTGCAAATAAGTCGATTTGCTCGCGAGCGGGTCGACGCTCGATTTAAGAAAAACTCGTTCGAAACTCGACTCGTTTACTAATGAGTGGAGCTTGAGTTTAGTATTCTGCAGCTCGCGGAGCTCGCGAGCTAGCTTGACTTGGTGGCTTGTTGAGCTCAACTCGTGAGCTGGCTCGTTTAGTGCTCATAAGATGTCTCAACTCTCAACATTGTGGCTAGAGAGCCAACTCGATTACCGATTTATGAGCGAATTGATCTATATGAATTTGATTGTATAATTTATAGGATTGTTAAATTATATATCTCACCCTATATAAAGTTTAACATGTAGATTATGCTAGCAAATATGTCTTATTTAATTTTAAAAATAAATTATATACAATAGATTGCTTCGATACTATGAAATAACATAATTTCACTAGTTAAAATTTATTAACTAAATAGTTTGATACCATAAAGTATAAAGTGAGATTAGTTAATATTGAACACTTAACTTTTTGGGTATGCCTACGGTGACTTGCAATTCACCGTAACTTGGAGAAAATGGTCGACCTCTTCCATCAAGTGGTCGACCACTTTCCAAGAAAATGGTCGACCTCTTCCACCAAGTGGTCTACCACTTCAAGAAATGGGTCGACCTAATGACACACTTACCTTCAAGCGGTCAACCTCTCCCACCAAGTGGTCACCACTTGAGTCATCCGGCCTACCACTTACGAAAATGGGTCGACCTAATGACACACTTACCTCCAAGTGGTCGACTTATTCCACCAAGTGGTCGACCACTTTCCAAGAAAATGGTCGACCTCTTCCACTAAGTGGTATACCACTTGAGTCAACCGGTCTACCGCTTCGAAAATGGGTTGACCTGATGACACAATTACCTTAAGTGGTCCACCTCTTTCACCAAGTGGTATACCACTCGAGGCAACCGATTTACCGCTTCTGGCAATGGGTCGACATGTGACACACTTACTAGTGGCGGAGCTGTGTGTTAGTGAGGGGGTGCATGCAGCCCCCTTGGTTGTGGGCAAAAAAAATTCAGTATGTAGGGACTAGGGATCAAACCCCTTACCCTGTATTTCACAACAAGGAATCTCACCATCTCAACTGGAAGACGTTTTTTATTTATTTAACACACAACTTTTATTAAATCAATGTTAATTATCTGTCCTAATATCAAAACGCAAAACAGTGACTTCAATCCCAACAAGGGATCCCTAATTTCAATTTCGTTTTCCTCCACCCAGAAGCAGCAGAGGCACTGCGAGTTGCTCTCGCCAACCTCCAAGCTTTCCACCCTCCAACGGTTGCGAGTCCAGCCTCCAAGCTCTCCATATCCGGCTCCAAGCTCGCCGAACCTCCACCACCACCCACATTTCCGGCTCCTATCCTCCAAATCCAAACTATCTCCAGACTCCAGACTTTAGTTCTCCATCCTTCACCTAAAAAATCCTCCTCTTTTCAATCGTGAGCAAGGCAGGGGAGAAACAAGCCAACAACACAAAATTACTTTGGTTCACATCATAAATCTTAACAACAAGGTAAAATCTAAGTTTTAATTTCGATTACTTGAAAGTTTTGTTATTTGTGTTAATTTAGGGTTAGGTTTGTGTGTTTGGTATACTCAATTTCATCTTCAAATTAAGAACATGGATTGAATTAGTAATATAATAAAGTTGATTTTCATTTGTAAATTAGATGAAGAGATATTATTCGAGGAAAGAAAAAACTACTTCTCCAGAAATGAAAGAGACGGAATCAAGAGGTAGCAAGCAAGCTGCAACTTTTCCCCAACCGTGCCTACAATCTTCATCGGTAAATCAATTGAGACAATCACAAGAACCTCAACTTATAGAAGAACTTCACAGTAAGTCTCCTCTCTTTATGAAGAATGGAAGATTAACGGAGTTTCTCTTCAAGCCGATCCCGGTTCAAGAACGAAAATATCTATTTATCATCCTAATGTGCAAAGATGAAATTAGAAGAGCCTACCTCTTAAAAGGTCCCTATCAACCTCGTGCACATGCTTTTCCATTTAGGGAGTTTGGTGAAAGGAGGCGAAGGTTCAATCCTTCTTGGTTTGATCAATATAAATGGATAGAATACAATATTGAGGAAGATGTTATATATTGTTTGGATTATTTTCTTTTTAGACATGAAACTGGAAAGAAAGGTGGTGGTGATAGTTTCATTGGAGAGGGTTTTACAAATTGGACCAAGTATGAGAGGTTGGCAAAACATGTTGGCGATATTAATAGTGCTCACAATGATTGTCGGAGGATGGGTGAAGCTTTGATGCAGCAATCACAAAGTACTCATATTGCTATTGATAAACAATCTGATCAAACTAAAAAGGATTATTGAATTCGATTAGAGGCTTCAGTTAAATGCATAAATTGGTTGTTAAAGCATGGATTGCAATTTCGTGGACATGATGAGTTAGAAGGTTCAAATAATAGAGGTTTATGCTAGTGATATAGAACATGTCAAGAGAGTTGTGCTGGAAAATGCTCCAAAGAATCATCAAATGACTTCTCCAGACATTCAAAAGGACATTGGTCATGCATTGGCTCTTGAAACAACAAGTTAATCACCATGGATATTGGTGATGACTTCTTTGTCATATTGGCGGATGAATCTCGAGATGTGTCAGTTAAGGAGTAAACGAGTGTTGTTTTAAGCTATGTGAATGGAAAAGGATGTGTTATTGAGAGATTTCTTAGTATTTCACTTGTTAGTGATACTAAAGTAGTGTCTCTCATATTGCATTGTAGGGATTTGGCTCAGGAGCATATAACAGGAGCAGGGGAGTCTTTGGCTTGGGATGGGGTTGTTCTTGCTCGATACTCAGTCAAGCAGGTATGGGCATCCATTAGGGTCTCTAGTCAACCTGTGTCATGGTTTAATGTTGTATGGACAAAGTCGATTTTCCCCAAGCACTGTGTTTTGCTTTGGTTGATAATTTAGGAAAGAGTTAGAACAAAGAAGCAGCTAGAGAGTTGGGGAGTGCAGTGTGATGTAGACTGTGTATTTTGCCCTGGTGGGAGAGAAACTCATGATTATTTGTTTAATGATTGTTCATTTAGTAGGGCTGTGTTGAAGGAGATTTTGCAGGGTGTGTGCTGCTTCCATGATTTTGCAGATTGGGCGGCTCAGCTTAAATGGGCAGAGACTGCCTGGAGTCTCTCTACTGATGCAGCAACAGTTGGGAGAGTCATGTGGGTCATGGGTATAAGCACGATTTGGAAGGAACGTTGTGCTAGAGTGCATGGAGAGACGGTGGCAAAATCCCCAACTAGGGTAGTGAAGAAGGTGAAGTAGGAGTTCTCAATTTTTGCCAGCAGCCAGATCACGTTCCAATTGAAGGTGCAGAAGGTTCTTGGAGCAATATAGAGTAGAGAGTGATATTTTTTCTGGTTGTTTTTGGGTTTTAGTTTACACATTGTAGCCGGACAAGTACATTCTTTAGAGGGAGGTTGCGTGTTGCACCTCTCCGAGCTTCAATGCATTTTTTATTAACCATAAAAAAGCAGTGTCTCTCAAGAAGGAAATTGAATCAATGCTTACTGAACATGGATTGAGCATTCCAAGAGTAAGGGGCCAAGGCTATGATGGAGCTAGCAATATGAAAGGTGAAATTAATGGACGGAAGACTTTAATTTTGGAAGAAAGTCCATCTGCATATTATATTCACTGTTTTGAGCATCGACTTCAATTAGCTCTTGTTGATGTTGCCCAAAATCATGATGATGTCAATCTCTTCTTTTTTATTGTTTGCACAGTGAATAATTTGGTTGGGGCATTATGTAAAAGACAAGATATCATTCATGAAACTCAATCTATCAAAGTTGAAGAAGCTATTGCATCAGGTGAATTGGAGACTGGGCATGGATTAAATCAAGAAATTGGTATTATGAGGCCTTCTGATACTCGTTGGGGATCCCATTTTGGGACATTGGTTAACTTAGAAACCTTGTTTTCAACATTGGTTGACACTCTGCGAAATCTTGAAGAAGATAGAAAAGCAGTTGCTCAAACATCTCTTATGTTGATTCAACTTGAAGATTTTGAGTTTGTATTCATGATTAAGTTGATGGTCGAGGTATTGGCAATCACAAATGAGCTATCTATAGCTTTGCAGAACAAAGACCAAAATATTGTTAATGTTGTGCATCTTGTGAATGTTTCTAAAAGACAGCTGCAGGAAATGAGGGAAAGTGGATGGGAGCTTCTCTTTAAAGAGACGATACACTTTCATGCTCAAGAATCTATTGAAGTTCCTAACATCGATGACATATATGTTCGTTGTGGAAAGTCTAAGCGCATAAGTGAACGAGTCACATGCTTACATCACTTTCAGGTTGAGGTATTTTATACCGTCATAGATATGCAGTTGCAAGAGATTAATAATTGGTTTGACGAGGTCAATTGTCAGTTGTTGTTGTTATCTGTTGCTTGCTTAAGTCCACAGAATTCATTTGCTGCTTTTGACAAGGAGAAACTGATGCAGCTTGCCACTTTCTACCCCCTATGAGTTCACTCCAAGTCTTATGAAATTTTTGGGACATCAGTTGAATTCCTATATCTGCGATCTACCATTTGATGACAGGTTCAAAGACTTTACAAGGAGTTGATGAGTTAGCAAAAAAGATGGTGGAAACAAAAAAGCACAAATTGTATCCAAATGTTTATTTTCTTTTCAAGTTGACACTTATTCTTCCAATTGCAATTGCAAGTGTGGAGAGATCATTGTCATCTATGAAATATATCAAGAATGATCTTCGGAACCGGATGAATGATGAATGTTTGAATAATGCAATGGTGATATATATTGAACAAGATTTGAGTGCTAGTTTGGACAAGGAATGTGATATAGAATGCTTTCAGAATATGAAATCTCGTCGAGGTTCATTGTAGGCGATGTGTGTGGAACTATTATTATGTAATTGTACGAATTTTAAGTATAATGTTATTGACTTCATATTTTCGTTTAAAGTTGACTTTTCAATTGTATAGTTGACTTTTTCATTACATGAAGAAGCACCACTTGGCAATTTTTCTGGCTCCGCCACTGACACTTACCATCAACTTACAACTGCTTGTTGGAAGAGGTATATCGCAGAAAACATATCTATTGTTATTGGACCCTAATTATATATGATGATATCACTGGGAATGGTTCATCAGGTGAATCAATTATTGAAAGACGTGGACCGCTTGAAGAAAGAGGTAAACCACTTTATGGAAGTGGTAGACCATTTTTTTTGTATAGTGCCTTTTAGTGGAAGAGGTTGAACGTTTGTTGAACATAGCAAATGAAAAATAGTACATTTGGTTGACCATTCCAATAATGAGGTCGACTATTTTGTCCAAATAGGTCGACCGTTTTGTCCAAATAGGTCGACCTCATCAATGAACAAGTCGACCATTTTGTCCAAATAGGTCGACCTCATCAGTGAACAGGTTGACCATTTTGTCCAAGTTACGGTGACTTGCAAGTCACCATAGCAAAGTCCTAACTTTTATTATTATTATTTTAATCTTGACATTAATCACATGTATCTTGTATGACATGAAAAATGAATATATATCAAATACAAGTAAAGATTTTATTAAGCAAGCTAGCTCGAACTCGACTCGGCTCGTTAGTAAACGAGCCAAGGTCGAGCTCAACTCATTTATTAACGAGTCGAGATCAAACTGCGGTAAAACTCAACTCGACTCATTTGCAGCTAGGGATGGCAATGGGGCGGGTTTGGGGCGGGTTTGCCTAAACCATCCCCATCCCCATCTTCAAATACCCAAACCCATACCCGCCCCATACCCATGCGGGGGAATGTTTTGCAAACCCATCCCCATACCCGTGGGTTTCGGGTACCCATGGGTAATACCCATCCCCGTACATCCAACATTATTATACCTAAAACTTACAAGAAAAGTTTTAATTATAACCATAAACAAACCTATTATATCACGAAGTCAACAAAACACGGTCATTTTCTAAATACGATTCAAAGAATATGATCCTAAAACATCCATTAATACATAATATAGACTATAATATTTTTTAAATTATTATGCTCTAACTCTTGATACATTTACTAAGTAATAATTAACTAACATAATTTTGTTGACAAGGGGGAAAGTGAAAGAGTGGAAGGAGAATTGAGGGAAATGAATTAGGTTTTGATTAAGGTGGTTACTCAATTTCATTTCTACTATTTATTTTCTCGAGTTATCATCATCATCATTGATAGATTACAATTTAATCCACGTATTTTTTGATATGTGAAGAAATTCTCTTGGTGGGGCGGGTATGGGTATGGGTATGGGGCGGGGGAGGCTAAAACCATACCCGCCCCATACCCATCAAACCTTTTGCGGGTTTTACCCATACCCGCCCCATACCCGGTCAAAGCGGGGATTCCCCGCGTTGACTGGGTATGGGGCGGTCGGGTACCCGCGGCCATGGGTTTGATTGCCATCCCTATTTGCAGCCTTAGCCATCATATCTGTAGCCTACTAATCTTGGTCATTGAATTGGGTTTTGTAATGCTACAAAACCAGAAGATTTTGTATGGGATCCTAATAATAATAATAATAATAATAATAATAATAATAATAATATTATTATTATTATTATTATTATTATATCTCGCAAGGAAATAATAGGAATTGTTAGGTAGGCAAAAGAATTTCCCAGTTTGTCCATTTTAAGCAGAATCAACTTCAAGTCCAGCAGGCCGAAGATGCTTTCCTTCCTTCTTAATCAATTTCCCAACCTAATGTGGACTCGTACAAAGAAACAGCTGATGACTTGATCGCCTGCATATCTATGCATCACAATCACTTTTCTTTCTTTAATGGAACACACGAAAACTTCAAAGTTCTAGGCTTTGATTTTCTTCGAACGAGATACAAAAAAAAATATGAGCGTCTAAGAGATTTTGGATTATGTGCTCCACCATAGTTTTGATTTAGTATTTGTTTACTAGAATGATAGTCTAAAATTATACATAATTAAAGCATTTTCAATAATTAATTTTTTCTTATCATAATGGTTATTAGACTTAAAAATAATTATTAAGTTGTTCGAAAAATCAAATTTTAGATGCACTCAAAATACAAGAAAATGGTATATGATTTTTTTGTGCAAATTCATAAATTTTCTTTTTCATGAATGTTATACATTAGATGATTGAGATGGTTTTGTGAAAAACTAGATGATCAAAATTATGATTTTGATGTAGGATACGTAACATACTGTTGACACCTAAAATTAATTCGGCCGAAATTAAATGCCGCATTAATTAGTCTCGACATTTAATTCGATACCGCGGGTAAAAAACGGTGTCGTTTGGAGTAAAACGGTACCGCAAGGAAGCACAGCGGTACCGCAACACCGGAAACGACACCGCAGGCCGAAAATAAAAGGGCCGCGCGTTTAATGAAGGTTGGAGGAAGAGTTTCGATTATTTAATTATTATTTTTTATTCCTTGTGAGAAGCGGCACCGCGGAGAGTTAAAACGGTACCGCAAGGAAGCTCAGCGGTGCCGCGGCATTGGAAACGGTACCGAAAAACAAAAGGGGGCCGCGCGGGTGGTTTCTTGTTGGAAAAGGAGTTTTTTTTTTTCATATTAATTATTATCTTTATTCCTTGTCGGAAGGGGAAAATCGGTACCGCATGGAGAAGCGGCACCGCGGAGAGTTAAAACGGTACCGCGGATTTAAAAACGGTGTCGCGAGAGCCTGGTAAGCGGTACCGATTAATTAAAAATCATATCGGGCAAGTGACCAAAAATTCACCCGGCCCAATGCGAGCACCGACTGCCGACTTCGACAGCGGATATTTGACGATTGTGATTAACGTGGTGTTTTGTGTGTTTGCTTGAAAACAGTGCACATTGAACACGCGAGTTTCGCCAACGAAACACATAGTCGCAAAGTTAATAGTTACCTAAACCCATCCTATAAAAACATAACGTACTCGTAAAGTTGATGGTGTAAAACAAAGCGAGCCCTATAAAAATATTTAATGAGTTTCATAGGACGAGGTACAAAATAAACATATTATTTACACATTAAAATGTTTGACTTTGATTATCTCCAAGTATGAAAAATAATTACATTTAATGATTTTCTATATATTATCTATACATTTTTGTATTCAATAGGGACTAGGGTCAATGGCATAACTAGGATTTCATTTAAGGTGCACACGACATAAAAATAAAAATCTATAAAATAAAATTTATTAATATATACCATGACACATTTTCATAGTTTGTCGACTAGAAATTAGTATACTCATCATAAATAATTAGAGAGATTTTTATGTAAAATCTAAAGTTATTTACAAATTATGAAAGATTAATGTGTCCAACCAAGTTTCTACAATGAGCAATTCTACTGTGCTATAAAGCATTGGTGCTTTAATGTACAAATTGAAGTTGTATCACAACGTTAAATGTATAAGTTCAGGTTGTACCATGAAAGAATTTGTATCTTTAGGTTATGGTACAACTTTAAACTTAAAGTTGTACCATAACGTTAAAGGTACAACTTCAAGTTGTAACACTAACATAAAGATAAAAACTTATAGCACCAATGCTATATAACATTGCAAAATTCCTCTTCTACAATCTGTTGACAGACAAGTAAAACTAGTGAATATGAGATGTTCAGTTTGAGTATTATGAATTATGTACATATATTATTCTTTTTGGTGTCTTAATCCCAAACCAAGGTGGGTCTTGGTACACACCCGGTTGCAAGGTGGCTCCGCTACTGGAGTAACATGCAGCTCGTATAGTTCATTGCAGAGATTGAAAAATTGTATTGTACTGACGGTTCGATCAGGAAAACTTCTTAATAAAAACAAAACTAGTTGATGGTATTTATCAGTATGAAACAGTTGAACCACAATTTCAGCATAAAATATCCTACCACTTCCAGTACAACCTCTAATACGAATTTTCAATATCTTTTTTCATTGTAAACATAATAAAAAGAAGATGGAAGTCAAAGCATAGCCATTAATCAGTATTTGTGGCCGATCTTGTAGTGACTTTGGGAAAAAAGTTATATCATCTTATGTATTCCTTCAAAGTGATGATGGAAGGCTCAAAGAAATCTTGTAGTATATTGGTTAATATCTATTCGTTTTTTTTTTTGGTAGAAAATATCTAGTCGTTAATGTGTTATATAATACCCTATAATAATATCGGAGCAGTGGGGTGGATTTTCAACTACGTAGTATAATGGATTTTGTTAGCTCAAAATCCATTGGTTAAGTAGCTCCGTGAAAAAGGAAAGATTTCCAATGTAGTAATATCCATAAAAAAGTAATTATACCAGATGATGATCATTCAGGATGTACAATATGTAATTTTGTGACAGAAGATTTTGAAATGATGTTTGTGGCACACATTTTTATGTTTTGTTGACATTTTTTACATTCAACATTTTAGTTGATTGTTGGATATATAATAAATTTCGTAAACTTTTAGTGAAATATTTTAAAATAATGTTTGTTGATTCCTCGAGTTCATAGCATCATCTTTGGAGCTATTTTACGCTTGATTTTGGAATGTTTTAGTATGTTTTAGGCCATAGCAAGTGAAATTGGTGAAAGGATAAAAAAAAAGTCGGATTGTCCGGATAAAAAACGGAACAAAGTGTTGGAAATTGCATGGGTTTATCCGTGAAAAAAACCCGGGGTAAAACCCACTGGGTTTGAAAAACTCAAACCCAACCCGCTGGGTATCTGTGGGTTCATGGGTACCCACGGGTTTTGTCGTAAAAAATTTACAATAACAAGTTCCTAGCTATCAAAATTAAAGTCAAATACCAATCTCTCAATACAAATTATCCATATATAAAACACCATTCTAGAAAATTCAATCAAATCACAAATTAACTATACAAATTGTTCAACACCAATCTAGAAAACTCAAGAAAATTGAAACAAATCACAAATTATCCATAAATAACATGATTAATTGAAAGCTTCTTCCTTTCAATTAAGTTTCTTCACTCTCCACTCAATAACATCAACTTCATTCTACACAATTAGAAAGAAAAAATTAGACTTGTCTCCACAAGACTAAATCCCATGTTTGGTCACTCAAATTATATAAATCTTTCACGTTTGCCACCGGAATTACTTTTCTTTCTTATTCGCCACTAACTTTATGAATCGTTTCACCGTTAGTCACTGGCCGTTACACTCCGTTAAATTTTTCCTAAGTTGCAGTCAACTATAAAGTTTGACTGTTAACTAGATGACGTGGAAATTAAAAAATATATATAAATTTATTTTTCCACATCATCATTTCACTTACTTTGTCTATATGATTTATCATATTAATTATTTAATAAATAAATAAATAAATTAGAAAATTAATTATCAGCCAGCACCACAATCTCCTCCGCTAGGTCGGCGGAGAGCCCGGATGGTCGCCATCTACCGATCAGTGATGGAATCCCCGCCGTCGTTCTGGTCAACCACGATCACTCTGCTCCCCTTGTAATATTCCTCACCTCCCCCCGCTGTTGCTCACCACTGTAGCCAGTATCATAGTTATAAGCTCCAGCCTCGCGTCATCCCAACATGTTTTGCCGACGAAAGCCTCTCTCCCTCTAGAATCAACGAGAAGTCCGGCGAGCGTACTTGTCCTTCCGATTTTTTTCCTTTCTCTTCCTCGGCTTCCGTAGTCTCCGGCAGACCATAGCTGCCTCCGGTCGTCTTTGGTTCTCCATAGGTTGTTGCCTTCGAGTCCCGGGATTCGCCTGCAACAACACAAAAAACAGACAATGCGTTAATCAATCCTGTCCAACTAAAGCTACGCAGTCAAAGGGGAGGAAAAAGAAAACAACTTCTGAATTGGAGTTTGGCTGGGGTGACTGCAACCAATAAAGGGAGGATTATGTAGCTTTGAAAAGCAATGACTATGGAAAGACACGTGAAAAACAGGGGGAAAGAAAAGGAAAGGAGAAAACAGAGCAAGTAGCAGAGGCAAAAAAAAGTACGGTGTGTTAAATGGTTAGATTATTAACCTTTAAGCTCTGATAATTAATTGCGGACGCAGTATAAATAATGTAGGTTTCAGGAGAGCTTTGTGTTAAACGAGTAGAAGTAGGAGATTGTTGTGCGGTGGATGGCGGAGAGACCTGGATGGCTGCCGCCAAACGAGTATATAATTGCAACGGTAGGGAGGCAGGAGAGCTTGGTGAGCTTGGAGACGAGGGAGGAGAAGGTTTTCGATCGGTGGACGGGGGAATATCCGGGTCTCTCCGCCGACGTAGCGGAGGAGATTGCCGTGCGGCCTTATAATTATCTTTTGTAATTTAATTTTATTAAATAATTATTATAATAAACCATAGAGACAAAGTAAGTGGAATGATGTAGAAAAATATTTTTTTTATTTTCACGTCATCTAGTTAACGGTCAAACTTTATAGTTGACTGCCATGTAGGACAAATTTAACAGAGTGTAACGGTCAGTGACTAATGGTGAAACGATTCATAAAGTTAGTGGCAAATAAGAAAGAAAAGTAATTTCGGTGGAAAACGTGAAAGATTTGTATAATTTGAGTGACCAAACGTGTAATTTAGCCGTCTCCACAAACATAAATAAGATTAGTTGTTTAAAATATTAAATTTATTGAGAAAATTAATTAAATGGGTGTTGGCGGGTACCCATGGACCGGGTTTACCTAAACCCAAAGCCAACCCAACCCGGAGAATAATGAACGGGTGTAAACCCAAACCCGACCCAAAATCCGTCAACACGGATTTTACCCGCGTTGACCGGGTTGGGTCGAGTGGGTACCCGTGGGTTCGGGTTTTGTTGTCATCCCTATGTGCGATTTATAGGAGCATTCAGACAGCTCGCAGGCGGAGCATGGATCACGGGCTCATGGTGTGAGTTTAAAGAAAAACCGTGAAATGTGTAAGTGAAATGGTGCATTTTGCACTAAAATCACAGTTTCACTGCACACATCACGGACATGAAGACTAATCGTGAAACATGTAGTATCGGGTATAAAAGGAGAAGGATATCATATTTTAAGGAGAGAAGATTTTTAGTGTGAGATTGGTTTCTTCTTCCACATTCTAGAGAGAGTAAGCAACGAATCAAGGAAGATTGAAGAGGAATTTGACCTACCCTAGATCAAAGGAGGTCATATTTCATCTTCAACACCATTCCAAGCAACTAGGAAAAAGGAGAATCATTTTCCATGAGGTTTCCTTCCTCTTTAGTTGTAGTTTTTTCTGTAGTTATGGAGTAGATTCTCTTTGTACTGGATGATGTGAACCATAGGCTGTTGTAGATTGATGATTTTGAACTCTATGTTGTAATTGTCATGTTTGATTATGTATTAATTTAATAGGTATCATGAAAATTGATTGTCCTTGATCAATTCCCTCAATTTTGGGACAAATTAACTTAAGAGAGAATTTCTCCTTGTGGTAATTTGGATCACTGTTCAATCATCGTAGAAATCCATGAATGAGGGTGATTGGTTTTTTACGCCGTTCAGTGTCACCGTCTTAGGGTAGTGGATTTGGTTTCCCTAATTGACTAATTCGGTATGCCTCACCGATTAAAGCTACTAGACGGGTTATGATGCACTGAAATAAGGGAGTCCTAACTAACTTTGATCTCCTGGTGGTATATATAATATGCATATCACGCTAGAGTATCACCTCATCATCTCAACACGAGACTAGGGGGGTAATCATCTAAGTAAAGCCTTCTCACTTGAATTCAAATTCGTTTTACATGTTTGGTTGTTTAGTTAATAGCTTAAAACAATGTTTCTACTCCTAAATAACTTGTAGTTTGCTTAAGTAAGAATAGATAAACCGTTCGGGTTTGATAACTGAAATATAAATGATGTATACTGCACCCGATCGTAGGTTATGTTAGGCCTTCGATTGAGAGTGTGTAATAGGTTGCGAATCAATGTCTTGATGATAATGATTGTGTTGGAGCTTGCCTTCAATACTCTTTGTCATAGTCCCTTTTAAGTTTATGTTTGCGGACTGAAACTCATGGTTAGGGATGGCAATGAAACCCGGATCCACGGGTACCCGCCCGACCCAATCCGGTCAAAGCAGGTAAAATCCGTTTTGATCGGGTTTGGGTTAAAACCTGGTGGCTAGCTGGGCGGGTTGGGTTAGGTTCGGGTTTGGGAGTACCCGCTCCGTGGATAACCGGCCAAAGCCAAACCCTAAGAAAGCCACAACCTATCGACCTTCCCAACCCTAAGTAGGGAGAAAGAAAATTGTAATAGTAGTACTTTTGCTCCTGGAATTGGAATGTGGTTGGCTTCTGTTGAAGCTTTTAGGTTTCATGGTTGATTTTTACATGGTTCGTCCTTGATTTTAGTCGCGATCATGTATTTTTCATTGCTCTAACTTATTGCTTTGGATTGGCTTTTGAATTTATATATAGCTGGTTGGGTTGCTCGTTGGGTTGGTTTGAAGAGTATGATTGTTTTATTTGTTTGATGTATATATGACTATAGTATTTGTTTGAAACAACCACTCTATTCACTATGATATTTGTTTTGTGTAGGTGCTTGATATGGCTTCAAATGCCTCAGAAGCTGGAAGTCCAATTGTTAGTGGAGGTGATGAGACCATTGGTACTACTTCTACACCTACTGTGGGCTCTCAGTCTGGGCTTCCCAATCCCACTAATGAGAGTGGTAATGGTGGTGCTGCAGCACCTACTAGTGTAATGGAGAGTGAACGACCAGCACGTTCTAATGATGTTGATATTCTTGATTCAAGTGGGCTTAAGAGTGATGTTTGGCCGCATTTCAAGAGAATTTTGAAGGATGGGGTTCTCAGAGCCGAATGCATACAAATATCGATGTAAGAAACTCTTATCTGCTTCTACTAATAACGGGACCAGTCATTTGCGCCAGCATATTCTACATACATGTCTGAGGGAAAAAATGCAAAGACCTGAAACAAATTAAATGCTTTTGACAAAGAATTTGAAAGGAGATGTCAGCAAAGCAAGTGGCAACAGATTTGATGAGGAAGAAGGGAGGCGTGCTTTAGCTTCTATGGTTATTTTACATGAGTACCCTCTCTCTATTGTTGAGCATATCGGTTTTAGGAGATTTCTCTGCATCATTCAACCTTTATTCAAGTGCCCTTGCCGAAATACAATGAAGAGTGACATTTTCAAAGTTTTTGAGGTTGAGAAGAAGATGCTTATTAGTATGATAGAGGAGGATTCGAGTAAGATAACGATTACTAGCGATATGTGGACTGCCACTAATCAAAAGAAGGGATTTATGGTGGTGACTGCCCATTTCATTGATGCTTCTTGGACAATGTGGACCTACATTCTTAGGTATTTAATCCTATTCAATCATTGTTTATTGATTTGTGATTTTTGGGGCTGTTTTGTGTGAGTAATGGGCTGTTTTATGTGATATTTGTGTGCTGGCAGCACCTATTTTTGTTCTTTTTTTGCTTTTTTTTTTGTGTTTGTAGCATCTAACCTTTTGTTTGTTCATATATTTTGGTTGTAGGTTCGTATATGTACCATGTCCGCATACTAGTGAAGCACTTGCTCAGATTCTTATCGAAACTTTATATGAATGGAATGTTGATACGAAGTTGTCTACAATTACTCTAGATAACTGTAGTAGGAATGATGCATTGGTGGACTTGGGTGAAGTATAAGTTGAAATTCACATGCGTTGTTGTTCTCATATTCTTAACTTGATTGTCAAGGATGAATTGGATGTGATAAAGAAGAGTGTAGAGCGCATCCGTGATAGTGTGCAGTTATGGACAGCTACCCCTAAAATGAAAGAGAAGTTTGAAATAGCTGCAAAACAATTGAAAATTTCTTATGGAAAAAGTTTGTCCTTGGATTGCCCAACTAGGTGGAACTCTACCTTTTTTATGCTTCATTGTGCTTTGAAGTATAAGATTGTCTTTCCTCATCTGAAGCAAATGGAGAAGGATTATAAGATTTTACCTAGTGAGTCTGATTGGGAGTTTGCAAGGAAGGTTTGTGACAACTAGGAGTTGTTTTATGATGTGACTGAGCTATTTTCAGAGGCTAAATATCCAACCTCCAATTTGTTCTTTGAAATTTTGTGTGACATAAAGGTGGGCATCTCTAATTGGATATTGGATGATGATGTTTTCATTAGTGATATGGCCAAAAGTATGATGACAAAATTTGAGAAGTATTGAAGTACTATTCATGATGTTTTAGCTATTGTTGCTGTATTTGATACAAGGTATAAGTTTACCTTGTTGGAGTGCTACTTTCCAAATATCTACGGTGATGAATCAAGGGCATGTATTGAAAGTGTTCGACAATTTTTGGTTGAATTGGAGAAGGATTATAAGAAGTCAAATGTGGATGGGAATCAAGATAAAAATTCGTCTCATGATGTGAGTTCGATTAGTCAAGGTGGAGGAAGAATGACAGCATATGATAGGTATGTAGCATCGTTGAGTACTAGGAGTGTAGATGTTGAAATTGAGTTGGATGGCTACCTCAAGGAGAAAGTCTTGCCCAAGACAGCTAGATTTGACATTTTATTGTGGTGGAGGCAAATGAGTCAAAGTATCCAATTTTAGCATTGATTGCTAGAGACATACTTGCAATTCCAGTGACTACTGTGGCTTCTGGGTCTGCTTTTAGGGCCGGTGGAAGACTAGTTAGCCCTAGCCGCAGCAGACTTCTCCCAGAAACTGTTGAGGTTTTGATGTGTGCTCAAAATTGGTTGCTCAATTCAACCATTACAGGTAGTTTGAAAACCTTTGATTGTTTGACTTCACATATGACATATGAACTTTAATACATGTTGTGAGTTATCATATTGGTGGTTACCATTATTTGCTAACTTGCTATTTCATTTGCAGATGGCTTGGAAACAATTGATAAGCTCATTACTTATGCCACTGTTAATGCTGACCTAAATCTAGATTGTGCTTCATGTGTTACCGGTATATTTACTGTTCTAAGCAATATATCTTCTTTAAGAAACTCATCTTTCTTTTGTTGAGACATGTCTAATTTTGGTCTACCTAATTATGTAGAATGAAGTTCATATTGTAGAGCGGAAAGTGAAGCGAAGATGACAATGTTCAAGTTCTCAAGGAGGAAGAAACTTCAATTAATCTAGTTGTTTATGGATAATTTGTGACTTTCTTAAATTTTCTAGATTTTTTTTTTTTTTTTTATCCAAGATAAGCCCCAAGGGCATGGCCGAACAACAAAGATATATAACCGACAAAATTAAAGAACGGTAGCCCGTATGCAACCGGACTCCCGATGAAAGAGCCTTTTATGCCACGAGGTGGGCAGCTCTGAGAAAGCTCTGAGGAGGAAAAGGACACGAAACTGACACAGGGGACGAGAAGAGAGAAAATAAACTTCCCTTATAGTGAGAAGACTTCCACGATGCCGCATCACCAATGCCGGTTGAGAACCTCCGCAAAAGTAACCAAAAAAAAAATTATATGTAAGACATTATCTCATAGTATCACGAAGAACAAATAGTTTTGTTATAAAAACATAACTAATATCATATAATAAAATTTATCACAAGCAAATGAGATAGTTTCATAACCTGGGAGGTGAACGAAATCAGATGCATATCCTTGAGCATTCTTTGTGGCTCAATCAAATCGAACGATTACATCTTCGCTATGAAAGATTATTTCATTGAGCCAACGTCGGAATTACATATACAACAGCAAAAATATGTATAAAACCAACATAATTGAAACATATAAACGAGTTATCGAAAATACTAACAAATGAGACCTCTAGCTATAAAGGTAAAATAAGTTTTTTCTTTTACTTTGAAAAAAAATATAAAGGTAAAACAAATAAAAAGAAAATTAAAACATTTTAAACTATTAAAATTATAAATAATAAAACAACAAGCCACAAACCAAAAAAACAAATAATAAGGCACGAAAAGATAGTAAACACGAAAATCAAAATAGAAAACCAACAATAATTAGAGGGAAAAATAACAATTACTAACCATAAAGCTCAGACAACGATAACCCAACCCACTCAAAAAGACTGTTGCTGATACAAGAGGGAATGGACTTAAAAAAACTATAACAAAAACAAAAGGAAATTAAAACGTAAAAGGAGATGAAAGAACACGAAAAAAAACACTAAAACAACAAAGAATAATCGAAATACTGAAATAAAAAAGACAAAAAGGAAACACAAAATTTAATAAAGAATAACCATGGTCTCAAATAAAATTCTAAGAACCTAAAACCCAAATCAATACGGAAAATAGCTGTTGATGGCTAACGATTAAAAAGGAAAGAGCTTAAATAGCATTATTAACTTCCTATTTGACTCAAAATTAATTGAGAATGATGAATTGAATAAATTAACCTATAATTGAGACTAAACTAACGAAAGTTGAGTATATAAAAACAAGGGAAAACTTAATGAGTCTCATAAATCCCATTTTTGAATCAAAATTAAATTCTATAGAAGAGAGAGGGATTAACGCCAATCAACATTTAACATTCACTAAAATTACGGAAAACAATCAATGCGAATGAACACCACTGAATCGCCGGCAACCAAGCTCGGAAGGATTTTGAGTTACCGGATCGCCGGAGAGGAAGAATCTGTGGAAGATCCCACCAAATTGCAACATAACAAGAAGATCTCAAGGGCTCCAAAGGAAGCCTATAGCGATGACCCGCATCGTGGGATCGAGAATAAATCAAAAATGGCTGATCGCCGGAGGAGTCGTCACAAAGAAACGGCAGCCACTACCGGAATGAATTCAACTGAACTCACAAAGAAAGTTATGTAATGAACAGGGGATCCATCTGTTTTAAGGAACTCACATTTGAGCGTTGTCGCACCAATCCGGGCAGGATGTTAATTGAACGCCTTGGCAAACTCAATCCTAAGAGGGAGCCCGTCGACGGTGAACCCCTGGAGAACTTTGTACGCAGCGATCGCATCCTCGTCGTTCTTGAAGTTGATGAAGGCGTAGCTCCGGCCAGGATGGAACGACACTTTGTCGAGATTGCCGAAAGTGGAAGCAACTCCATTGGCGGGCTTCTTCGACGCTGACTTGGACGAAGCTCCGTTAGCAAGAACTCTCGACGGCCCGGGCTTGGCGAAGCCGTTGTCCGAATTCGCGGTGGTTTGTCCGTCTCGGTCTGCGCCGGCTTCGGCTCTGTCGCCTACTATATAGCATAGTAGAAGTGTTCTTCTGCAGGTGTGCTCGAGAAACTAAAGATCAACTTCTCTTCACTTGTTCGTTTTCAACAGCAATTCTGCAGGGTGTTTTTTCCCGCAACAAAATTGATGCAAGAATTTTCTAGAATTGTATGTTTATGTATGGATAGTTTGTGTGACGAGATTGATGCTTAATTTTTATTTTGATAGTTTCATGTTAATTTTCATTTTAAATTTTTTTTCACAAAACCCACGGGTACCCATGAACCCGCGGATACCCAGCGGGTTAGGTTGGGTTTGAGTTTTTCAAACCCAGCTGGTTTTACCCCGGATTTTTTGACGGATAAACCCATGGATTTGGGTTTGGCAAAACCCACCCCAACCCGACCCATTACCATCCCTACTCATGTTAAATGAGAATTGTTAAACTTAATAGAATTGATAATTTGTGTTTAGCTGTTTTATGCATTTATTTTTACGTTAATATTGTAGAAGGGCAAAATGTTATTTATTATATTTGGTGGAAAGAACCGAAACTACCAATTCGGTTTATGGTTCGATTAGGCATAACCACACCAATTGGAAGGTTAGTGATTACTGTATAACGGGTAGTAGCTAGTTGGTAAGGGTATCTGGACACGGAGGGCAGGCGCGTTGTGGCTGGGAGATGCTGCTTCTACTTGCCGCCAAATTCCAAGCGTTGTTGCCATGCAATGCCAACCACGAATCGATGCAAACTCTCACTTCCTCAACATTTCCGGGGATTTAGATCCTTCCCAACAACCCTACCCATGTCTTCACATTAAAATAATTACAAGCCCATTTGTGAGAAATGAGTTTAGTTCAAGAACAAACCATTTGATACAAACAAAAGTCGATTTGAAGTTTATACAGGTGGAGCATATCATATCTTATAGTTAAACTAATTTTTAACATTGGGATCGTGAGAATTAAAACATTAGACCTCTCAGTTAATGGTTCTGATATCATGTTAACGAATAAAACATTTGATCTCAGTAACTCAAATGATTGGTTATGATTTCAATATAAATATGCGCCAAGAACTTGGGATTTAAGTTTTAACATTTATATTGTTATAAGAACTTAACCGAATAAGTGGAATAAGATGATCACCCCGGGTGACTGATCCACTGGTTCATTATCTTAAACACAAAACAATTTAAGGAAATAAAATAGTTTAACATAAATTAAAGTCATCCAAACAAAATTACTAATTTTATTTATGCTTTCTTTTCTTCATTTCTGAGCCTCCTTGTCGGCCTTATATGCTCGACTATAGATTGCAATAGTAAATACTATTTTGAATTTAATAAAAATAATTTTTTTGTGAGATAGCTTAAATTATTTATTAGAACTTTTGATTAGTGATTATATGGACTTAAAATTGTTTATGGTTAGTATTAAATTTGGTCCTGAATTAGTTTATTATATATGTCTTTTATATAATGACTCATGAGCGGTCCTATCAATTGTTAATTAACCGTACAAGAACGGTTAACCGTTATATATAAACTACTAACTTTTTCGAGTCCACATTCGATTTAGTTATGAAAAGAGAGAATTTAACACCAAGAATGGACCGATACCTTCTTTCAAATCTCCAAGAAAACAACATATCGTATCCAAATAACCAGCAGAAGAAGCTGAGATATGGCATTGCCTACAACAACTACCATATATGGACATTTTAATTTTAGGCAGTATGAACGAAAGCAGCCCACTGAAATTTGGCCACTTAGAGGAAAATGTTCATCAAAATTGACTGCTCATATTTTCTTTACATGTCCTTTTCTTTTCTACTCCCATTCCATTGTATGAGAAAAAAAAATAACAAAGCCACCCAAATATGATGGCTGCCTAATTCATATCCCAAAAATAGAAAAAGGTGCCTAACAGAAATAGAATAAGATAAAAGGATAACTCATTTTGACCCGAAAACAACTTTACTCCAACGTTTAAAAGAAAAAAAAAAACTAAAATTTACGAATTCAAATTCTTAAAATGAAAATGGCTTCAAATATTGCGTGGAGAGTTAAATTGATATTGAGTCCATGTGACTCCACTATAAAAGAAAGAAAAAATATTATATTATTTCATCATTCAATCGCTAATGTCAAACATGACGACCACGTAGCATATTCATGTTAGTCATTGCTTACGAAGTTTTTAGATGTCTTATATTAGAAAACACAAACGCTTACACCGATATAGTAATGTGTTTGAAGTAAAACTATAAAAACGAGTTTCACATACCTGTCAATTGTTCCCTCGCTCTGATATAAGTTATTGAATCCGAGGCTAAACATAAAGTTGATGTTTTTCTTTGAATTATTCAAATTCTTGACCATAATTGTAATTTCTTTTGACAGCTTTGGTGCTCATTTATATCTTAACGATGAAGGTGAGAAGAAAATGTATTAGCACTAAAATTAAACACAAACAATGAGACATGCCCTATCAATAATGTGCCGGGAAATTGGGCAGTTAGAACAAAAACGACGATTCCATGTACATGTCCATCTCGTGAAAGGTTGGCATGATGGAATCTTAACCTTATTTCTTGTTTGAGCCAATTAAGTTAAAAAATTTCAATATTGATGACTCCTAATTGGCCCCTCTATGTTTCCCGTCGCCCGCCTGCACCAAAGCTCCCAATATATTAATAAGCTCTCCTCTCCCTCTTCTTATGGTCTCATTCGTACCACTGTCCCCTCCCCACAGAATTCTTTCTTCCCCCTCAACCTCTCTCTCCTCTCTGGTTTCATTTCAGCAGGCCATCCATGGCGGTATCCGGCTCCCTCTTCCTTCCTCAACAATCTCTTTCCCCGTTCCGAGTAAATCTCCGATCACCATGTCTGTCCTTCAGAAAACAGGTTAGTAGTTCCCTTTCTCTGTCACCAACTTTGAACTTCTTCTTCTTCTTCCCTGGGAATGAGGAGTTTTTTGTCGTGATCCTGGGAATAGAAAGCTTTCCTTTTCGGGTTTCTGCCAAGTGGGTTTCTCTCATGATCACTGGCTCCTTGGTGGGTTTCATGAAAAATTCGTTCTTCGTTTGCTGATTTTATTTTTCTGCTGCAGTTCTGTGTGAGAGCTTGTGCAGGGAAAACAGGGGAAGGAGGAGGAGGAGAAGATGAAGAAAACGCTGGGAAAATGGTGATAAGGAAAGAGAAAGACGGTTGGAAAATCGATTTCTCCGGTGAAAAACCGGCCACCCCACTCCTCGACACTGTCAATTACCCTGTTCATATGAAGAATCTCTCCACCCAGGTTGGTAAAACAGAGGATCCTCAATCATCTCAACTTTCCCATCTCGCCCTCTCTGTTTTTTGGATCACCTTCTAGACTTGGATTTGGGGGATTCTTTTTAGCCGGCGATTTGTCGTTTTCCGTGGTTGGAGGGTCATCAAATTGTCGTTTTATCCAAAGTTAGTTTGTTAATTCATTGCCGTCGTCGTCATCGTGAAAACAACAGGATCTGGAACAACTCGCGGCAGAGCTGAGAGCAGAGATCGTCTATGGCGTCGCCAAAACGGGAGGGCATCTTAGTTCGAGCTTGGGAGTGGTGGAGCTGTCAGTGGCGCTCCACCACGTTTTCAGCACCCCGGAAGACAAAATCATATGGGACGTCGGACACCAGGCGTATGCCCACAAGATCCTCACGGGAAGAAGGTCCAAAATGAACACCATTAGAAAGACCTCGGGGCTGGCCGGTTTCCCCAAAAGAGACGAGAGCGATCACGACGCTTTCGGCGCTGGTCATAGCTCCACCAGCATCTCCGCCGGCCTTGGTAAGCTCAATTTTTTCCCCCCATGTTTAGTGGCATCCGATTAAGTTTGATCCTAAAAATTCTAGTTTGCTATTAAGTGAGGTTTTACCTTATCCTTAATATCATCAACTTTTGATATTGAGGGTATAAGGATTTACATGTGGGACTTTCTCAATTAAATACGTTAATATCGGGATCATTTGATCCTAATAACTCGAACCATTGAATTAAATAGATTTCCGTATCCGAACGTTTAACCAAAAATTTCATTCTAGACACGTGAGTTCTCGATCCAAACCGAACCAGTTCATCTCAATATGTCAAATTAAGATGAACTCGTACCGGTATTAAACACTCTATTACCATCTCAGTAATCAACCAGTTCATCTCAATGAGTTGGACAATTCACTTACCTAGAGAACCCTGTACTACTGGAAATAACTGTGCAAACATGTATGAATTGAATGTAGGAATGGCGGTTGCGAGGGACATATTGGGGAATAACAACAACGTGATATCAGTGATTGGAGATGGGGCGATGACAGCAGGACAAGCTTACGAAGCCATGAACAACGCCGGGTTCCTCGATGCCAATCTAATAGTGATTCTCAACGATAACAAGCAAGTCTCTTTACCCACTGCGACGCTCGATGGTCCAGCAACTCCCGTTGGAGCACTCAGCAGTGCTCTCACAAAGCTCCAGGCCAGCACCCAATTCCGCAAGCTTCGTGAGGCTGCCAAGGTAAAACTTTTCCTCTGTGTCCTTGGGTTTCTAAGAGCTGCTGGAACGCGAGCTGAGTTTGATCGTATATGATGTGGGTGAATAGAGCATTACAAAGCAAATTGGAAGCCAAGCGCATGAAGTTGCAGCGAAGGTGGATGAGTATGCAAGAGGAATGATCAGTGCTTCAGGGTCGACCTTCTTCGAGGAGCTTGGGTTGTACTATATTGGACCCGTTGATGGTCACAATGTGGAAGATTTGGTGACTATATTCGAGAAAGTGAAGGCAATGCCTGCTCCTGGACCTGTTTTGATCCATATAGTAACAGAGAAGGGGAAAGGGTATCCTCCTGCTGAAGCTGCTGCTGATAAAATGCATGGTGAGTGAGTCTTTCTGGCATGTGTGATCCACTTTGCCTAGGGTACATTTCCAAATGTATCTATGGTGAATTTTCAAGCTATTTGCATAATGAGTGATCTCTTCTGAACTGTCTTCTTTCAGGAGTGGTGAAGTTTGATGTGAAAACGGGCAAGCAATTCAAGACGAAATCCCCTACCTTGTCATACACGCAATACTTTGCAGAATCATTAGTCAAAGAAGCTGAGGCAGACAGCAAGGTAGTTGCAATCCATGCTGCAATGGGTGGTGGGACTGGTCTCAACTTTTTCCAGAAGAAGTTCCCAGATCGATGCTTCGATGTGGGGATCGCGGAGCAACATGCTGTCACGTTTGCAGCTGGGTTAGCTGCTGAAGGTCTCAAGCCATTCTGTGCCATCTACTCATCATTCCTTCAAAGAGGATATGACCAGGTAAAAATGTACAACCACAAAATAGGATTTGGCGAACTACAGAAACACTACTCATGCTTTAACTAACTCGTCGGTTTGGAAAAATGCAGGTTGTACATGATGTGGATCTTCAGAAGCTACCTGTCCGGTTCGCAATGGACCGAGCTGGTTTGGTTGGAGCTGATGGACCGACCCACTGCGGAGCATTCGACATCGCGTACATGGCCTGCCTGCCAAACATGGTGGTGATGGCGCCATCCGATGAAGCCGAGCTGATGCACATGGTTGCAACAGCTGCAGCAATTGATGACAGGCCGAGCTGCTTCAGGTTTCCAAGGGGGAACGGGATTGGTGCAGTTCTCCCACTCAACAACAAAGGAACTCCACTCGAAGTTGGCAAAGGAAGGGTAGTGATGGAAGGAACCAGAGTTGCTATACTGGGTTATGGAGCTATAGTGCAGCAGTGTGTTGAAGCTGGTGGTATGCTAAAGAGCAGAGATATTCATGTCACGGTAGCTGACGCGAGGTTCTGTAAGCCTTTGGACACTGAGCTTATCAGGGAGCTGGCGCGAGAGCACGAGATTCTGATCACGGTGGAAGAAGGTTCGATTGGTGGGTTTGGATCTCATGTGTCTCATTTCTTGAGCTTGAGTGGGATTCTAGATGGACCCCTTAAGGTGACTAGCTAACATTTCCACTGATCCTGTTTCATTCTTTGTGCCCTTTTTCTTTTTGTTCTGGCTTCTGACTGTGGGTTTGTGTGAATACAGTTGAGAGCAATGGTGCTTCCGGATAGATACATTGACCATGGATCACCTCAAGATCAGATTCAAGAAGCAGGGCTTTCATCGAAGCAAATCACTGCAACGGTGCTGTCTCTCTTGGGAAAGCCTAAAGAAGCTCTGCATTTCAAGTGAAGTGACAGAATGGAATGATGGAATCAATGGGGGCTAGTGACCTTTACTCTTTAGCGTTGTAGTCAGAATTAGAGCCGGTTTCAGGAGTGCCATGGTATCAAGAAGATGCCCGAAATCCATGATTTGGGAAGCGCCACCCAACTATCAGGGGATCCAAAAATCGCTCAAGAAAATGCATGGATTTTGATATACATCTCTGTAAATTAACCTCGAATCAATCATGATCATTTACAACATAGACTTCTGCCACAGAAATGAAGAAGCTAAGAAATTATCGTTGAGGATTCCGTTGCGTTACTATTTAAACTTACTGATTTATACATTGGAGGATTAATTGACGAGGCTGGATAAAGAATTTGATTCAAACAAGAAGAATGGTTTATCTGCAACGACAGCTATCTGAAGCTCAACGCTTTTGGTGTCCGGAAAACTGCACATACCTTAACAGAAAACGATGGAAATACGAGCAACTCAAGATGACAAGAATTCATATCTGAGAACAAGAAAGCAGTAACAAATCATTTCCTCGGATTGAATCAAGCCCGCTAAGGGCAAAAATATCAGCCGGTGAAGTTAATCATGTACACTCAACTCTTCCACTGGCAAAATGAATGATACCGTTACTGTACTGTGTATATACAGTTATACACTCCCCCTCTCTCTCAGCTAAGAATCCTTGATGCTTTGAGAATGGCTGCATCAACTCTCCATTCATGGTGTTCCGAAAATTCAGCTGACAGGAGTCAAAAAAGTGGCAGCTGAAGCGGGTGATTAGTAGACAAGAAGGAACAGACATGATGTCATTGAGCAAGTAGGATGTTGGCTTGAACTAAGCTGTGAGCCACCTTAACTTCAACGTGTGTTCCAGATATCACAATCGTCATACTTTTCCCAGGATAATAATCAAGTACTCCAACTTTAGCACCTGAAATCTGATTGCCCCAAAATCCCATACATGTTGACGTTAACATCTGACAGAAACAGAGACGGCACTCGAAAAGAAACTCAGTCCAACACAAGTAGATAGGCAGTTCGTTAATCAATTGTTACCAAAATAGTTAGTCATGAAGTGTAAATCGCTTCTGGCATTTGTGGCCAGTCACTAGCTCTCACCTTTCTTATGTGATCCAGATTGCTTCCATCCTTGCCGTAGACAGCATTGATAGCTGCTGCAGATATTCTAACCTCTATAGTTTCACTCGCTACTAAAGCCATATTCTTTCTGCAATTAAATGAAGTTGTAAACTTAAGTTAATGAATGATATCAGAAATATCCTACCTTGCATTATGATATAAAGTACTAACACTTTACCAACCCCATAGAGTATCAACAAAAAAAAAAAAAAACGTTGTAGTTTGATGAAATGTATAATCAACACTAACAGAATCCAAATCCCTCTTGTGATCTTGTGTCAGTTTTCATACACTTTGTAAATGAACGCTTTACCCACATCATATGAGCGACATATTAGAATAGGGAAAGAAAACAAACAAACAAACGAGAGAATTTGACAAGTGAATTTGCAGATTTTGTCATCCCCTCTCTGCATTACTGACCTCTCATGCTCCGTAGGTGTCGGTGTAGTAGAGTGGTCTTCACTATCTGTAATTGTGACTGTATTTCCTCGAGCAGACTGCAATGAACACTATCATTTTAATATACACACTTTTTCTAGCAGGTGAAGGGAGCTATGGATATAAAGACAGATCACCTGAAATCCTGATAAAGAAGTGCTTCTGGAGTCAGAGAATCCGAGTTGAATGTCCCCTTGTGTTACGAAAGTTTTATTGGAAGTGTTAGCAGCATTGCGAGCTTCAGGATGAGACTGAAGAGGCTTGTTCTCATTTGATCCTCCACCAGGAACCTCTCTTTCTACCTCTTTCAGCACTCCCCTCGGCAAAAGAAAGCGCATGCACCTTTCGAGTTCTGATACCTTACTGGGAGATGCCAAGCTAGCAGGATCATTAGTAGTTTTGATGGCAGTAGTACTTCCTCCTCTGGAGAGATTCTCTTGAATGTCACCGGATTGTTCACCTTGACCGGGTTTCAGAAATGTAGAAGTAACATCGCTCACTCCTACCTTCGAGCTTCTAGCTGTTGCCACCTCAATCATATCTCGTGGAAATACACTGTCCCTCAGTTTGCCAATAATCCGAGAAAGACTATTTCGAACATTTTTATATTCTCCTCTAATCTGCGAAAGATAACAGGTTTCAGTCCATTTCCAAGGCCAGAAAATCAGGATTCCAGCATGAATTGAAACAAAAAGTATGCTGTCTGGTTCAAAGTGAGGAAGACACAACCAATCCAGAAAACAATTGAGAGCAAACCATACTTTCTGCTGCTTTGAAAATTGAAATTATATACCAGAAGCTGAATCCACAAAAGTTGCAGGAGATGGAGCACACAGATTATCCGAATCCATCCATTAAACGGTATAGGTTTAAGAGGAGGGAACCTATCCTGACTATAATTGTCATTTCCACAATGAACGAAATAGATAATGAGCTGCTTGAAGGTTATTGAATTGAAGATGTGCATTAAGCTAGAAAGCTTCACTAAAATGCCAATTCAGTTTTAAACGTCAAAGATGTAAGCAAAGTGCAAAATTTATAAAAATGAGAACTTAGGAGGGAATATAATTAGGCCATTGGAAACGCACCTCTAGAATAAAATCAGTAGTCGAATCCTCCAATGCCTGTAATCCAATAGTAGCACCTTTGGAAGCTTCTGCATCAATCATCTCATTGCAACCACCAAGGAAATACACATGATCCATATCCAGTATGAGCCTCGCTTTGACATGAGTGCCATCAGTTAAGGCCGATGATAAATGCATCTTTTCAAACTCACTCTCAATAGATCTAGCAAACACCAGATCTGTAGCAGTCTGTGCAGGGGAAGACCTACATTCCAGAGTCTATAAAGAGAGACCCCATATACAAATGTCAACATGACACATGAAGTGAGCATATCATCCCCCAGCGTGTATAGTCTGCCAAATTGTGGTGTGTGAAAAAATTGAAATTAACATGTAACTAAGACTGCAGTAATAAGTATAGCATAAACTGACCTCCAATGCTGAAACAGTGACCACCCTCTCCCCACCCCAGGTCTTTAGAGCTGCGAATCTGATACAAGCACCAGTTTGATTCTGCAGAGACTTAACTATGGACCCTCCTGTGCCAATAATGCCTCCCACGGCATTATTGGAGACAAGGAGTCTGAATGAAACTTCCCGCCTCCCACCATCACCATTTGTCGAGTAATTAGTATCGGCGGAATTCAAAGGTGGCAAATTTGAGCCAAGATGTGGAAAGAACTCCAAATGTTGGTCAAAAGATGTTTTAGAGGAAGATCTCTCTATAGGTCTCACTGGAATAGGGGATGGGTCCCTTTCAGTTGGAGAGCAAGCTTGAAGACAAGCAGTGACTACAACAATTGCTCTCTTCACAGCCAAAACCGAACCAGTAATCTGCAAATGCATAATAATCCCAGCAACTATGAACATAGTTTCTAAAACAGACATAATGCAGCTTAGTTTAACATAATTCAGAACTCAGAACCCTATAAGCAATAGTTTCCCCAAGTTAATGGGGGTTCAGATGTCTATTATCTATAATCCCAACCACATGCAAAACTTTAGCTAATCAGAGTGAGGAAACAAAGACAAGAGGTATCGGAAGAGATCGTTTATGGACCTGAATCAATTGCTCGTCCGGCAAAGCACAGGGCGGAGCCGGCAAAATATTGATATGGGCCCCACTGATTGACTTCATCCTGGTTATCGTCCTCCCACCTTTACCCACAACGATACCAACCTGCTGCCGGTCGACTAACAGCCCACAAAACCCTTCATTACTTCCGCCGCCGCCGCCGCCCACCGCCTTCCCTCGCCATTTAAGGCGGCAGACTTCCCACATCCTCTCCACGACCCTCAGAACCGCCTCCTGCGCGTCCGAAACGAGCTCCTCGCCGGACCCTTGTTCGTCCTCCGCCGCTCTCAACAGAAGCCGCCGCTCCGGGGTGGCCGAGCCGACCACGACGAAGACGCGGTGCTCCGCCCCCTCGGCCAGCTCCTCGCAGCTGACAATGCAGGAGGTTTCCCGGCGAATCTGGGAAACAACGGAGCCGGAGGCGCCGATCACGCCGCTGACCGCGGAAGCGTGGCAGACGATCTTGAAAGCAGCCTGACCAGGGCCGAGGTAAGCCAACGCCGGCCGGTGCGTTTTAGCTCCGTGGCGGCCACGGCGGTGGCGGGGGTCTTGCATTGACGGTTAAAGAAAAATGGGTACCGGTTGTCTTTGATTCTTTTTGTCTATTTGGTTCTCTTTTTCGGCGGCGATTCTTGGAGACTGAGAGGGCAAATGTCCACCTTCCGATCCGAGACGGAGAGAAGGGTTTTCTGGTCAAAAGAAAAGAGTATTGTTTTTGCTTTGCGCGGTCGTCTCGGCCTCGGGTCAAGGGTCTGACCGTCGGAGTCCGTACTGAGTAACTGTATAATCTTATTTAGTTATTTTATTTCACATATTGTGGATGTTGCGTTGAGAAGAAATAGAGAATCATTTCATTTCAAAGTTGTGAAATCCAAATCATTTTGTGGGTTCGTTTTGCGTTTTCAAAATTTATATTTCTCGTTGTCCAATATTGCTGCAATAATGAAAATGAATAATTTATAATTACATATGTCTATTTTGCGTTGGAAAAAAAATAAAACCACCAAAGATAAGATAGGCTGACGGTAAATCTATCGTAACAGTGAAAGTTTGGGAGTTGTAGATCTCGAGTTCGATCCAAGTGAGGATCATCGGTGCTCCCGGAGGTATGAGGCTGCTGGGGGCGAAACTTCATTGGCGTCGAAGTGATTGCAGGTGACCCCAAAATTTAGTAGGCCCGTTGTCACAAAGTGGCACGTGGGGCTGAGGTTTTTGGGAAAAAAAGAAAGAAATAAAGACGATGGTGGGAAGTTAAAAATAAGTATAAATTAGGTTTGTTATATCCTGCAATTTTTCATTTTCAATGTTGTCAAAACCGAATATTTTTCCCTTCGTTTTATCATAAAAAAATAAAAAGTATATTTTGTGTGTATTTTTTTAAATAATATGTAAAAATGGGTCGACCCGCCCCAAGCCGTAGTAGCATAGAGTGGGGCATGGGTATTGACTATTGAGGTACCCATCCCGTCTCGCCCTGCCCCATTGCCATCACTAACTCTAAATATTGATTATGATACTCCTACCAAATTATAATATAACTATGTACGGCAAGTTCAAATCTATTAGGTTATGAAAATCGTAAATTATTCAATGATAATATAAGTGAATATTGAGAAATGGAAACTATTTAATGACAGAAATTAAAACTACGGAGATTTTAATTTAATATCTATTAATAACATGTGAATTACATTTTGTAGCATCAAAATAGATATAGCAAAGGTGGAGAGTGAATGAACCTCTAAACTAGAGGATGTGGGTTTGAGAGGATCTTGAAGATGTCCTCTGGCAGGAGGAAATCCTTTGGCTCCAAAAATCAAGAGCCAACTGGACAATCCACGGAGACCAGAATTCCAGATTCTTTCATAGCAGCACGCTGAGCAGAAGAAAACGAAATAAGATCATTAGCCTGAGAAATGAAGCAGGAGAATGGATCACTGACCCGGATTTGCTCCAAGACATGGCAAGAGAACACTATGTGAAGCTTTTCACCAAGTGCAACAGAAGTGTCCATCATTCCATCCCTGCTACTTTTCCACCTATTACAAGCTCTAGGTGGGAGCAGATGGAAAGACCTCCGACCTTTGAGGAAATCCATGGCATCATCAAAGAGATGAACGGTCTAAAGGCACCTGGCAAGGATGGTTTCCATGCACTCTTTTTTCAAAGATGCTGGAAACTTGTTGGCCAGGACTTCTTCAAGTCCATCCAGGAATGCTTTAGGAATCCTGAGAGCATCAGGACTCACAATGAGACCCTTTTGGCTCTGATCCCAAAAGTGGACTCCCCCAGTTCCATGAGCCATTTTAGACCCATTAGCCTTTGCAATGTGGGGTACAAAGTGGTGGCAAAATGCATTGCAAACAAGCTGAAATGTCTTATGCCCCATTTGGTCAAACCTAATCAATCTAGTTTTGTTCCAAATCGACATATCACTGACAACATTCTTATTCTGCAGGAGACAGTGCATTCGATGGCTAGGAAAAAAGGCAAAAAGGGAATGATGCTTCTTAAACTGGACTTGGCCAAAGCATACGATCGCCTGGACTGGGATTTTTTGGAAGAAACCATTACCTTGGCAGGGCTTCCTCAAAGTATCATTCGTGTTATCATGAAATGTGTCACCACTGTGGAAATGCAGGTTCTGTGGGAAGGAGGGGAAACTCAAAGCTTCAAGCCAAGCAGAGGCCTTAGACAGGGATGTCCCATTTCTCCTTACCTTTTCACTCTTTGTGTTGAGAGATTAGGTCATTGCATTTCCGAGGAAGTTAGTTTGAATAGGTGGAATCCTGTTAAGCTCTCAGCTGGAGGACCCCCCTTATCCCACTTGTTCTTTGCAGATGACTTGGTGTTGTTTGCTGAAGCCTCTATGAAGCAAGCAGAAATTATAAACCTTTGTGTTGATAGATTCTGTGATGCTTCAGGAGAGCTTGTTAGTAAAGAAAAGTCCAGAGCTCTGTTCTCTAAAAATACTAGGGATAGTGACAGAAGACTTATTTGTGACAAACTTGGGATTCAATCAACTTTGGACTTAGGTAGATATCTTGGTGTGCCTGTCATTCATGGTAGGATCACTAGAAATACCTATAGGTACATCATTGATAAGATTGACCAGAAATTGACTTCATGGAAGGCTAGAACTCTCTCTCTTGCTGGAAGAGTTACTCTTGCTTTATCAGTCCTCAATGCTATTCCCACTTATGCTATGCAGACATCCATCCTTCCTGCCTCTGTTTGTGACCTTATTGATAAGAAAATCAGGTGGTTTGTGTGGGGATCCAATGAGGAAAAAAAGAAAGTACACTTGATTTCTTGGGAAAATGTTTGTAAACCTAAGAACCAAGGGGGGTTGGGGCTTAGAACTGCTAGAAGCCTTAACATGGCTTTCATGATTAAGTTGGCATGGCAGGTTCTTAACAACAGCTCAGATTTGTGGGTGCAGATCATGCAAGGCAAGTATTTCAAGCACAAAGATGGGCAAATTGTGGCAATGAAGAGGAGCAACCATTCAAGTCTTTGGAAAGCAATCCTTAAGGCAATTCCCCTCATGAAGAGTGCTGCAGTCTGGAGCATCAGGAATGGAAAGACAACAAGCTTTTGGCACCATCCATGGCTTGAACATGACCTTCTCCTCAAGGACAACACACTGCAAGATGACCCTACTACCCTGGATGAATCAGCAGTGGCGGACTGGGTTGATGATAATGGAGAATGGGACTGGATTAAGCTCCAAGACATTTTCCCTCCCAACATCCTGGCCTTGATTGCTGGAATGGAACCTCCCAAAGATGATCTGGGTGAGGATAAGTGTATTTGGGGGCTGGAAAGGGATGGCAGATTTCGCCTGAAATCTGCATATAAGCTGGCTGCGGATCAATTGGATTCTACAGGAGAGGCATTCTGGAAGGAACTCTGGAAATGGAAAGGACCTAACCGCACCAAGCACTTTCTTTGGCTTGTCATGCATGATCGTCTGCTCACAAACAAAGAACGAGTCAAAAGGAAGTTGGCCACGGATGGAAACTGTAATTTTTGCAAAGACACAGAAGAAACCACTGAACATATCCTCAGGAACTGCAGGAAGACAAAGGGTATCTGGGAGAAATTCAACGCCAAAGTCACCTGCAAGGACACCAGTTTGCCTTTCAAGACTTGGATGCTACGCAACTTGAAAGATGAGGATCATGGAGTGGATTTTGGTCTGGTTGTGTGGCACCTCTGGAAACAGAGGAATGAAGAATGCTTGGATGGTAAAAATTTTGTGGAAAAGTCTCTCCTCTGCAGAATTGAGGCTTGGTTTAATATTTTTAAGATGGCATTGAAGAATGTGGAAAGGAGCTTTGCGCCACCAACAGTGAGAAGAGAGGAGCTGATTGGATGGAAGCCACCACCTGAGGGATGGGTACAGATCCAGTCTGATGGCTCTGTCCTCTCTCCCTCAGGCAGCGCTGCTGCTGGAGGCCTCATCCGTGACTGCTTGGGAAGGTGCTCTGTGGCCTATGCCTGCAACCTTGGAGCATGTTCTATCACTGCTGCTGAGCTCAAAGGAGCAGCTGTGGGACTTCAAATTGCTTGGGATCGAGGCCATCGAAGGGTGCACCTCAACCTGGATTCGTCCACTGCAGTTGCTATCATTAAGAACTGCTCTGACGATGATCACAGACATGGCCTACTGGCTACTCATGTCTATAATCTTTTGAATCGTGATTGGGACGTTGTTGTCTCACACGTGTATAGGGAAGGGAATTGTACGGCTGACTACCTTGCTGGGTTTGGTCATAGCCTACTTTTTGGCACACATCATGTTGATGTGTGTAATCCTGATCTGTGTAGATGGTTAGAGTATGATGTTCTGGGAATTTCCCAACCTCGTTCTATTAATATATGATCCTAGACGCCTTTGAGCGTCTGTCTTCCTACCAAAAAAAAAAGAGGATGTGGGTTTAAACCCATGACCATTTCAGTTTTCAAATGAGCTACTTTTCACTTATCAGCTCCGAACTGAATGTCTGGTTCGTCTAATTCGAGTGATTACGGACCACCATCCGAAAGGGCGATTCTCAATAGGAGGAAAAAACACTTGTTCGGACTAAGCTAGCAACCAGGTGTCTATTAAACAGATTGAACCAACTCGGATGGTTCGACTTTAACAACACTAAAAAAGTTCAGCTCCTGAGTTTTTAGTCTATTTAATCCACAAAGTCAAATGAGTAGCGCATAGGCTCCCGAAATTTGCTTCCAAGCACAGGTTACCATAAAAAAAAATTTGCTTCCACGTGGTGAAAAACATTGACAATAATGGACAATATTATAGGATATCTGAAATGTGGACAAGCAAAGAAGAGCTTCTCTAAGGCTACACATGACGGGTTTGATAGACGACCTTTATCAAGGACACTCAATCTAAACAAATGATAAACATAAGGTCATGATCCTTAGCAAACTTCAGGGTTACAGACAGAGCTTTTGTTTCCTCTTTGATTGTAGTGGAATAAGTTAAAAGGGTCACTCTATCATCACAAACTTATCAAGAGATGTCAAGAATAACAACACCATAGGGCGCCACATGAGAATCATGTAAAAATCAATCTCTAGAGAGGGACTAGGTGGATGATGACTCGTAAGAGTATCTATTCTAGACTCGCATATTGGGACCTATAGTGCATACATTTTCCATAATTATTATCACAAGTGTGTTCTAGCAACCATAAGATTGCTTTTATAGGGCGGATACGCTTTTGGTAGCGTATTGAGCATTTTGAAATCTAAGTAGGCTAGTGGACCACTTGTTAGCCAAAGGGGATAACCATGAGATGAAAGAGGATGATAATTCAAGCATCCAGGATCAAACAAAGCCTAATTTGGAGTTCATACCAGGGAGAAAAGACTCAGACAAGTTAGCAGTCTGAAGTAGACAAGGCCCAAAATCAACGGAACGGAATGGAAAGTTGTCCAGATGCGTCCTGGCGTGGTGGCTACGTCAAGTAAGCTTCGTGAGAAATCAGAAAACGCTTTAAATGCCAATTTTTCCTCCTAGAAAACCTGACCCAAAGTCATGGGGTTTAGAACTCGGTAGCTAGTGATAGGAGGCATAAGTGGGTTGTTACTCTGTCGACAGAGTGACTCACCCGATTGAGGAAAAACCGGTGGCAAAGTTGGCAGCCCAAACCCCAATTTCTCTACTGTGGCCTCCGATTTTAGAGGTTCTCTGGAGACGTCATTTCGATGATCGCTCAGGAACCCATCCTCATGTCCGGCTAGTTCCTTTAGTTGCATAGGTATGTGAACCCTAGAGGTTCTTTGACTTAGTAACTCTTTGATTTTCACATATATATTATATGATTTCTATATCTTCAGCTTTGTTCTTTCATTTGGTTTATCATTGATGCGATTGTATGCTTAACACAAGGACTAACTTCAAAGTCTATATCCTTGTTTGGTTTTCGTTTGGAGAAATCCCTACGTAACTCAAGCAATTTTAAATGATCAACCTCAAGTGAAGTCCTAAACTCATAATTCAAGCTCCTAAACTCATCTATAAATCATGGGTAATTACTTGGATTGATGAGAAGTGCAGAAAAATAGAAGAGAAAGATGCGGCGGTGGCGCGGCTGGTCTAGCCGGATGAGCTTCTCTGGTGAGTTTTTGGGGGTATTGTTTGTTAGGTGTTTATTTGTTTGGTGATGGATAGGTTGTATCTCAAATTTGAAGATAAATTTTGATTTTTGGAGGTGGATTTGGTGATTGAAAGTTGAAGAATTTGAGAGAAAATTTGAAACCTAAGAAAAGGGAGAGGATTTTTGGCTAAGAGAGGAATTAAATTGAATATGAGGGGTTGTGAGGTGATGGTGGCCAAAATGAGAGTTTTTATAGGTCTAATGGCAGCATTGGGGGTACGGGGGGTCAAACCGTCGCTGCTTCCCTTTGCATTCTGCACCGGTTTCCAGCATTGTTTTCGTCAGAACACTTACCTCGGTAAAAACAAAAGTTGATTTTGTACTATTTTTCGTTAGAACACTTACCTCGGAAGACCAAGAGATCACACATCCCTGTACATCTGTAATGGTCACAATAGTATTTTTGAAACTTGCTTGAATATGAATAACCCCTTTTGGTACTTTACGCGCATTCTTACATGAGTCAAATCCTTCTTTCTCGTCATATGTTCAAAATTTTGCTCCGAATGTAACACATATCCAGATATACATTAATTTCCTCCAATGAGTAACTCAAAATTTCAAGCCAAACCCAAATTTTGAAATTTAAAATTAATCTAGGAAAGAGGAATACAGGTTGTCTCCTCGGTAGCACTTTTGTTTATCGTCATTAGTGATAGCAATTTGAACCTGCCCCGCGGGTCTTACCCGACCTGACCTGTGATGGGGCATGTATTACCCGACTCGCAGTAGCGTGGGGCGGGGCATGGGTATCTACTTCCGACCCGCCCTAACCACCCCACCCTGTTCTTGGCCTATTTTACCTCAAATACTTACCATATCTATTCATATTTCTCATATTTTAACTTTTCTTCAACTAGTTAGACTCGACCTTTCAACTAGTTAGGCTTAATTACCCATTATATTATCACTTTTTTCATACACAAAGTATTTCCCCCTTCGTTTATCGTAAAAATGAAATTTTGCCCGTATGTTTTCATATAACATGTAAGAGTGGGTCGACCCGCCCCGCCTAGTACCCGGCAGGTATTACCCGCCCCGCCTCATTGCCATCACTAATCATCATTAAGTTGACGTCAAATATGGGTTGTCTCCCATGGAGTGCTCACTCTGTTATGCTTTTGAGCTAGCCTCAGCGAGGCTCCCTTTTAGTTGATTTCACGATCAAGCTCCACGTCATCTTCATCTTCCCATCTCGTTGCAAGGATTGGTTCGTTGTTGATGTCGATAGGTTGATGACGATTGATGAACTCTTAATACTCTTATGATGCCCCATACTCCAGCTCCTCGATCCTTTCTAGCATAAGTTTTTGCCTTGTACTGGATATCCTAAGTGCCATTTGAGCTAGGTTCATATCAAGAATTGGTAGAACCTCCTTCAACTCGCCTCCATACTTTGGGTCTTGATCATGGTGATGAAATATTATGTTTGCCAAATCCTTTAATAGAGAATCAAATCAAAATTTGATCTCATTTTCTAGATCCTCCTCTGCATACTCCTCGAGTTTATCACTTCTTTTGATTGGCTTCTCCACTTTGTACAGTAGCTTTCTCACATGTAAAGTTACTTCTCCGTTCAATTCTTATTCCAGCAGTGGCAAGGAATGGCCTTCCAAAGAGGATTGAATACTCTTAGCTTATCTCTATGTCAATCATGAAGTAGTCAGGGTGGAAAATGAGCGCGCCAACTTGGGTGCTTAAGCCTTTAGCAACTCCAAGAACTCTACAAGGGGTGTTGTTGGCTAGTGTGATCTCTAAATTGACTGATTGACATACTCCATGTTAGATAGTCTCATCTCTTCATATAGATGTAGTGGTAGTATGTTGACGCTTGAGCCAAGGTCACTGTTTGAGCCTAGAATGTACTAGGCGGTTATGGGGCTCCGATCTGGACTCCCTCGTCCGATCTCCTCGGGAGTGGAAGAACCTGTGAGGCGGGGGGCGGCCCCCGGGATCTACGCTCCGACGCCCAAGTTAGTACGATATAAGATGAGGTTTATGGTATGTAGAGAGAGAGTTTAGAGAGAGACCTTAGGGTAGAAGAGAAGAGGGGAAAAGAGAGGATCCTTGACTTGGAGGCTTTGGCCTCCTTATATAGGGCTTGAGACTCCATAGGTGGGCCTGGGCCTGTGACTCCTTGCGTTGGGCTTGGACCCGTTTATAGTCTTGTAGGCATATTAATTCATATCCCAACAATTGCCCCTTTACTTCTTGTATTCTGTAAGAATGGAAGGAGTAATATAATGCGTTAATCGTGTATTAATTTGCCTTACTTGCGAATCCGGATGATGCGGTTTGCCCCTTGTGTGAGTTGCGTGATTATTTCTTCTGCCCCTTGCTTATCTTTCGATGTCTTGAACTAAAGCTCTCAAGTCGTTAAGAGTTCCTTCGCTAGTCCATTGTTGTTAGCGCTAGTAGACCATAATTGCGACCTAGGTAGGGTGGCCCCCACGGCTTGAGAGTTTTAACTCAAGACGCTCTTGTTAGTGTTTCCTCTGCTGACTGGGGTGTGCTTCTGCTTTGCTTCTTAGGCTTCCTGGGAAGCGCATTGCCCCTCCGCTTCCTGAGAAGTGCATCGCTCCTCGGCTTCCTGGGAAGCGCATCGCTCCTTCGCTTCCTGGGAAGCGCATTGCTCCCTCCGCTTCTTGAGAAGCGCATCGCTCCTCGGCTTCCTGGAAGCGCGTTGCTCCTTCGCTTCTTGCGAGGCGCATTTCTCCCTTCGCTTCCTAAGAAGCGCATTGCTCCTCGGCTTCCTGGGAAGCGCATTGCTCCTCGGCTTCCTGAGAAGGAAGCGCATTGCTCCTTCGCTTCCTGGGAAGCGCATTGCGTCCTTCACTTCCTAGGAAGCGCATTGCTCCCTCCGCTTCCTGAGAAACGCATTGCTCCTTCGCTTCTTGCGAAGCGCATTGCTCCTCGGCTTCCTGAGAAGGAAGCGCATTGCTCCTTCGCTTCCTGAAAAGCGCGTCACTCCTCGGCTTCCTGAGAAGCGGATCGCTCCTCAGCTTCCTGGGGAGCGCGTCACTCCTCGGCTTCCTGGGAAGCGCATCGCTCCTCGGCTTCCTGGAAGCGCGTTGCTCCTTCGCTTCTTGTGAAGCGCATTGCTCCCTCCGCTTCCTGAGAAGCGCCTCGCTCCTCGGCTTCCGGGGAAGCGCATTGCTCCTTCGCTTCTTGCGAAGCGCATTGCTCCCTCCGCTTCCTGAGAAGCGCATCGCTCCTCGGCTTCCTGGGAAGCGCATTACTTCCTCGGCTTCCTGAGAAGGAAGCGCATTGCTTCTTCGCTTCCTGGGAAGCGCATTGCGTCCTCCGCTTCTTGGGAAGTGCATTGCTCCCTTGCTTCCTTGGAAGTGCATCGCTCCTCGGCTTCCTGGGAAGCGTATCACTCCTCGGCTTCTTGGGAAGTGCATTGCTCCCTTGCTTCCTTGGAAGTGCATCGCTCCTCGGCATCTTGGGAAGCGCATTGCTCCATCGGCTTTCTGAGAAGCGCGTCGCTCGGAGGCGGGAAGCATTCTTTGGAGAGAGCATCTCGGAGGCGAGAGTCTTCGAGCCTAACCCGGAGGTTGGAGGCGTGAGTCTTTCCCGGAGGGCGCATCGCTCGGAGGCGGGAAGCATTCTCCGGAGAGAGCATCGCTGGGAGGCGAGAGTCTTCGAGCCTAACCCGGAGGTTGGAGGCGTGAGTCTTTCCCAGAGGGCGCATCGCTCGGATGCGGGAAGCATTCTCCGGAGAGAGCATCGCTCGGAGGCGGGAATCTTCGAGCCTAGGCCGGAGGCCGGAGGCGTGAGTCTTCGAGTATTCGGAAAGACGCAAGTGGCTAGTTCCCAATGTATTTGAAGTATAAAAATAGCATAGAGAGCTTACATAATTGTAATGAGCCGCTTTGCATAAGATATATCTTTGAAAATTGACTTAGCTTGAGAGAAGTTGGAGAGCGGTTAAGTATTGGCTTCCGCTTTGTTGATCAGCATTCCTTCCTTGTAGTGTACTGGTTGGCGCTTCTCCTAATTAATGATAGGTCGGCTGTTCAAAGGTTGGTGGAGGCGTTTTTATTTCTTTTTTAATTGGATTCCTGATGGGCTGTCTGCGGTTCACTTGGGCTTCAATGACTAGACGCGGGCCGGAGTTGGAGTCCTGATGGGCTGTCTGCGGTTCACTTGGGCTTCAATGACTAGGCGCGGGCCGGAGTTGGTGACGGGCCCGCGTTGCACTGGACGCGAAGGATGTGGAGCGGTCAGAATGTTTGACTGGGCTTGATAGAAGGCAGTCCGGGCCCAATATGAAGGTGATTGTGGCCGTGGCGGGTCTGGAAGCTTGACGAGAGAGCGGGCCGCGGACGGTTGGGCCGAGCTTGACTTTGCGAGGCGGGCCGCGTGACAGGTGCTCTGGAGAGACAGAGAAGTGCGGTTGCAGGTTTCTTGGCGGGCTGGAAGTGGAAGGCCGGCCCAGTATTGAGCGGGCTTCATTCCTCGGCGGTTGCAGGCTTGATGGCTGAGGCGTGGGCCGCTGAAGCTTGGCCGAGCGGTTGATGTGTGGGCCGTGTTGCATGGCCTAGGCTCTGGTTGGCGGGCCGCATCCGGAGAGGGTCTTGGCGGTTTTGGAATGTACTGGTGGGCGGTCTTTGCATTTAGGAAGGTGGGCTGCAAGTGGTGGTTGGACTGGGCTTTGGATGCGGTCCGCGTTGGCTGGGCGGTTGAGGCGATTAGAACATAAAGGCTCGTTGCAAAATTAGCACGTGACATCAGTGTAGCATGCTGGTTAGCACCCATTAAATAAGGAGGGAAGGATTCAGTTTCGAAACCTGACGTAGACATCCAGCGGTTTCATTTTTTCAAAGGAGGATGCTTCATACGATCGGGCCGCGCATCTGAGGTGGGCTTACTCATCGGGCCGCCTGGTAGGCGCAGTGGGTCTTGACTTCGACTTGTTGTTGAAGGCGGGCCCAAATTTGAGTTTCCTGAGTCGCAGGCGGCGGGACGGACTGGACTTCGCACTGGGCTGTCCATATGATTGGTGGAGGCGGTTTCCTTGTGGCGCTCCTCCCTGCATTTTTCCAAATGAGAGTGTTGCATATGATTGGGCCGAACATTGAAAGTGGCCTTGTTGCAGATGGTAGGCGTACTGGGCCTATTTAGTGGGCCTATTTCGCACTAGGTTTAGTGAGATGCTTCTTTTCTTTTCACTGCTGCGTGCTGTTGTAGAAACGGGCAGCTTCCATTGGCTTCCCTTTCTTCTTTCACCGACCGCTTTTGTGGAGAATGGAGAGCGTCTGTTGGCTTCCCTTTCTTCCTTCGCCGACTGCTTTTGTGGAGAAAGGAGAGCGACTCCGGCCAGAAGCGTTCCTCCCCCAACTGTACGTTGCAGCCGGTTTCACCTTTCAGGCGTTCTCTCGAAAACTCGGTCTGCTGCATCGGGAGTTCCACCTCTGTCGCTCCTCGGGGGTAGAGAAAGTGTGGCTGAGACATGTACTTTTGCTTGCTTTTGTGGGTCTGGTCACTTCAACCGTCTGCTTTTTGTAAAGAAGACAGAGGAGAACGATTGGTGATGTTGACTGCGGTAATTCGTCCATTGTTTTCTTTCTGGATGCCGTTGAGCCTTTCGTCGGGTCTTCTTCGTCCGTCCTTGGCTGCTACTGGCGCTTCTGGTGCTGGCGGGGAAAAGTCGAATCCTCCTCCGAAAGTGAAAATAGATCTGGATTCTCCATCATTATTCTCTGTTCGCTCTATGCCCCTTTTTCTCCAATTGTATTGGCACTGCTTTGTTTGATATCTGACTCCTCCCATGAAATTTCTTTTTTTTTTTTCCTACTGGAAAGTTCGCCCAGCGACGATGGCGAGGCGAAGTGGTTGTGCGGTGGCCGACGGCGAGCTTCGCCGAGATCTTAGACCCTTCTTTTTTGCTCTCGAGAGAAGATCTCCTGGACCAGGACCTTGAAATTGCTTGATCTTGAAATTTTCTGACTCCTGTCTTTCTCTTGACATTCGCTGCCACTCCTTTGTAGTTGGGCTTTGTCGGGGAGGTCGTGGCGTTTGGTGCAGGCTCTGGTGATCTTTGATCTGATTTTGCCGAAGTCATCGTTGCTTGTAGTTGGTAGAGAAGGAACCGATTTCCTCCCTCCTTCAGAAATCGAACATCAGGATTCCAAATCATTGCCCCACGGTGGGCGCCAATTGTTTGAGCCTAGAATGTACTAGGCGGTTATGGGGCTCCGATCTGGACTCCCTCGTCCGATCTCCTCGGGAGTGGAAGAACCTGTGAGGCGGGGGGCGGCCCCCGGGATCTACGCTCCGACGCCCAAGTTAGTACGATATAAGATGAGGTTTATGGTATGTAGAGAGAGAGTTTAGAGAGAGACCTTAGGGTAGAAGAGAAGAGGGGAAAATAGAGGATCCTTGACTTGGAGGCTTTGGCCTCCTTATATAGGGCTTGAGACTCCATAGGTGGGCCTGGGCCTGTGACTCCTTGCGTTGGGCTTGGACCCGTTTATAGTCTTGTAGGCATATTAATCCATATCCCAACAGTCACCATACCTTTTTCCACGTTATGGTCATCCATAAGACATTTGATGATGCAATGCCCGAGTTCCTCATTTGCTTCATTGACTAGGACAAATTCTTTGTAACTTCAAGGCGTTTTCTTGATCATGGTCTCCTTATCTTCGACCCTTTCATCTTCTTCTAAGAAAATCTCGAGCTTCCCTTTAAGTTCTTCCATTGAAATCATCTTCTCCAATATTGGCACTGCCACTTCTACTCCTCAAAAAGCTTCTATAAGATATTTGAAGAGGAATGGATACTCTGTTCATTTCTTCTCTTCTTCCTTTTTAATGCTCGAGAAGCTTTTGGTTGCTCCCATACTTGTCAAAATGACTTTGACTTCCTTCTTTTTTGGATTGTTCTATGTGTTACTTGAGAGGTTGCCTTGAGGTTTTTGGGGTTGAGCATCGATGTGGAGTGCAAGTTGTCTTTCGATGTTCTTGTAGCTCATTTGCAATCCTATAATTGTTGCCTCCAACTTCTCGAATCTTGTCGGTTGCTGATTGGAGACTACTTCTCCTTGCACATTATATTGAGGTTGATTTCCAAATCTAGGTGGACTTTGTTTCTTTTGTCACTGTGCTTCATAATGTGCATTGGTAGAGGTGATGTCGGGGTAGTCCTCGGGCTTCTTTCCTCATGGGACAAGCCATTAGCCATAAGATATGCGAGGTTGGTTGAATCTTTGATAAGGAGGATAACTCCCTTGTTGAGGTCTCGATTGATATCCTTGGTTTATAAAGTTGACATTAACATATGTCCTTCCCCTTCTTAACTATAAGTCTATAACAATCGAAACTTTCATGGAATTCTTCTCCACGTGCTTCACAAACGAACATGGATGCCACCATTCCATTCTTTGGCTCCATTGAAGCTTTCTTGAGTTGTTTGGTCAGCTCCTTGATGTGTGCACAAAGGCTGACAACTTCATGCTCCTTCCTTGGGTAGCTTTTAATGGTTTGATCGTTGATGGACGCTTGAACCAGTTCTTTGACTTCTTGTTAGCATGGCGAAATGTTCTTGGCATTGCACTCCCATCATTATTGTATAGTTTTTTGCTTTAGTTTTCTATTGATTCCATTGTAGGCTCGTGCCATACTTGTTTTTTAAGCTTGGTCCCGTTGACCGTCGGAGTCTAATGAGATTTGACAATTACTGGAAAAGGTTGACAAAATTGGTCAAAGTGTAAGTCACAAATGTTTAGGTACTAAAATGTATTTTTTCATTGATATTTTAGGATTTATATGCAAAAATGAAACTAGTGTTTAATTTTAACATCTATTAAGTTTAGATACCAAATTAGAGTTTACATATGATTATGGATAGGGTACAAACCCAAATAGTCAAATCTAATGATTAAAAACCCAACTGAACCCAAATATATTATAAATGTGTATACATAAAAACCATTAAACTCTATCAATTTACTTTTAAACCCAACTCAATTAATTTAATTTATATATACCCATGAATTTGAACAAAATTGTCATCCCAACTTAAATTGCAAAATCCAACGATCTAAGGTTTACAGCACCGGTACCGGAACGGTAGTCCTCGGCGTAGCCATGACTCGTCGGAGCATTCCAAAAAATCAAAGTCAATGGAGAAATTGGTTAACGGTGGCCGGATCTCATTATTTAAAATGCTTAACAGCACAGCAGGAAATCAATGGATAACATCTCCATTGCTAGTTTTTATGATCATTCATTATTAAGAAGATGAGCCAAAAGGTTGTCCACATAACGGCTCTGCCTTCCCCTGTCCCCAAACAGCCCGCTCATCTCCTTCGCCCTGTCCCTGTAAATCTTCCCTTCCTCACTCACCATCACAACCCGCAGCGACTCGGCCACCGAGTCTCGCGTGAACGACCCGTCCGACTCGTCCCTCGGTATGCAATACCCCAGCTCCCTCTCCTCCAAAACCCTCGCGTTTATCCCTTGGTCGGAGTAGAACGTCAGCAGGATCAGAGCTCGCCGGAGCGACAGCGCCTCCACCACCGAGCTCCAACCCGAATGAGTCAAAAACCCGCCCACCGAGTCATGACCCAGGATTCTCAGCTGCGGCGCCCAGCTCGTGCACACGATCCCTCGCCCTCTCGTCCGCTCCTCGAACCCGGGCGGTAGCTCGATTTCGTCCGGGTCGGATTCTCCCCGGCGGGTCCTCAGCACCCAGAAGAACGGCAACCCGGAATTTTCAATCCCTAGTGCCAGCTCAGTGAGTTGGTCCTGACTCGGTTTCGCCTCGCTCCCGAATGCCACGTAGACCACGGATCCGCTCCCCTGCTCGTCGAGCCACTCCTTGATTGACCCCCACGCCGTCGGATCTGCCTCCGCCGCCGGAGGCGGCGGCGGGAGCTGGCCGACGGGGAGGACCGGCTTCTCGTAGATGTTGTCGAGAAGCCGGAGCCAATCGGAATCGAACTCGGAGCAGGACCGGACCGTCACGACGTCGCAATTGCGAGCGGAGAGGCCGATTCGGATCAGATCGTTGACTCCGGAAGCGTCGTCCTCGACGCAATCGAAGGTGTTCTTGATGTCGTAGTAGGTATAAGCGACGGTGGTGGGGAAATCGACCCAATTGGGGGCGACGGTGAAGTCCTCTGGCTTCTTCCGGTAGTCTCCGCCGTCAATTAGGACGGACGGCGGGCCGAGGAATCCGAGGAAAGCGGGGATGCAGATGGAGAAGAAGGAGCTCTTGATTCCAAGCTGGGCCGCGATGGGCCCGGTCCAGTACTGGGCGAAGTCGTAGAAGATCCAGTCGGGTCGGAGCGACCCGAGGAGCTGGGTCACGGGTTGCTGGAGCAGGTCGAGCGACTTCTTGAGGTACTGAACTTGGTTGGGAGGCAAGTCGGTGGTGGCCTCGGCGGACGGAGGAAGGCCGTTGACGGGCGGCAGCGGAAGCTTGACGAACCGGAGGAAAGGGGAGAGAGAGGTGGGGATTTGGGGGAGGCGGTCGATGTTTCGCGGGGAGGAGATGAAGGAGATGGAATGGCCCTTTTGGGCTATGAGCTTGGCGAGTTCGAGCCACGGCATCATGTGGCCAAAGGCCAGCCATGGGAACATGGCGATGTGGAGCTTGTCGTCGTGGTGATCGGCGGCGGCCATGGATGGAATCATGAATGGTTAATTGAGAGGATGGAACAGTGATAAGAAGTTTATGATGTATGTGGCAAGTGGTAGATATGACAATTTGAACAATTATTATGGACAGGGAAACGTGCTTTGTGACCCCATTAGAGAAAGCGAATTTTTTTTTTTGCAGATTAGACAAAGCGATTAATTATTGAATAATTTTGCTTCGTCGTATTAATGAAAAGACAGATTACATTATACTTAATTTAACAAAATGGTTGATGTTGTGGATGATAATGAAGTAAGGGGTCGTTTGGAAGTTGCGATTGTTAAATAGATGTATTGTTGAGAATGCATGTATAATATTATACATGTATTGTCGAATTTGATGCATTGTAGAATACAACGTTTGTTATGTGTGATTGTGTATGTCGCATCAGCTAAAAGCTGAGACAAAACAATCTCAACTCAACTATCTCAACAATCACAACGAAAAGTTGAGATATAACAATCACTCAAAATGAGTGATAGTTTCTGTCACATCACAGAAACAATCCATGTATTGTTTCTGCTAAAAAAAACAAAAAAACGATGCATTGTAAACAATACATGCATAATGACAATCTCAACAAAACTATCGCAACTTCCAAACGACCCCTAAAATTGTCTAAGATTTAATACATGGGTACAATCTAATTTTGCCTGTTCATTGATCAAACACATTAATCCAATGAGATATTTTTGGTAGTGTATGGTCCTGATTAAGTTGACCCTTAAGCACTAGCAAGTAGCAATGGTACTTCTAAATCGAAAACTATTTTTGATACTGGAAGATTAGTGAAGTGAATGAGAGAGGGAAGAGCCAAGTTGGCCAGCTTCCTAAGTGGGATTGGTCTCAGATTTGCTACCACTCTGGTTGCAACGTGCATATGATACAATGGTCATGTCACAAACAAATTCATTAACCCGACGTTAAGAGACAAAGAGATTATTAGTCATTATCTATTAGCCATGAATAATAAATATGCACTTCTAAGTTAAAATGACTCTTGCATAGTGTGATACTATCACCGCACCAAATCAACTAGGATTGGGGACCGTGGTGCCATGTCGAAACATGGATGTAGGGTGGAGATTATCACTACACTGTTGGGTTACAATCAATTCGGATGGGTCCTACATATACCATCGACTCGGCAAGCATAAGCTAGGGGAGCGGTGCGAGATTGGCAGGGTCGCTTACTGAGATCCTTCACCACCAATCTGGGAAGTTGGTCCATCACTCCCGCGGAGCTCTGAGGGGCCATTGAGAGTCTCTAGCTGGCCTGACAATTTGGACATCGACGGGTAGCCCTTTTGATGGACTCTACAGCAACATTGTTTAGTTTCGTGCCCTTCTTCGGAGAGATTGGACTATTACACTCTCTCTCTCTCTCATGTGTTTAGAGAGAGCAATTTTCTAGCCAACTGTTTGGCTAATTGAAAAATTTCTGTTCCTTTTGGTGTTCATGTTGTTTCTGAGCATGATCCAGAGATCATATCCTGAATTATGTATGACATTATAGGAGTGTCTACACCTCATACATGTTAATATTATGAGGTTGTGGGGCTATGCACTCATTTACAATAAAAAGAAATGTCACTTTTATTTGAGTTGGATTGGCTGTGCTTACTAGAACTATGCACTTATAATTCCATCGGATGCCGAGTTTGCCTTGTCAACGCAATTTGTTAGCTTCAAGATATCCCAAGAAATCATGGACGTAACCGTCATGTTTTTCGTTATCACCAAACAACTCCTTCATCTCCATTGCTTTGACCCGGTAACTCGGGAAGAATTCCCAGAATACAGTAAAAATTATACATAATTCCCAGAATACATAAGTTTTATAAAATTTTCCCAAACTACCCAAGTTTCAAAGAGTTCGAGTTTGTGAAACTCGAACTACTAACAAGATCGACGACGACAAACTCGAACAAAGCAGATCGATGACAAACGACTCGATCTATGTAGATCGATGACAATACACTCGATTAAGTAGATCGAGTATAGAAAACTCGATTTAACTAGATCGACGCCGGGAAGCTCGATGCAGTGCAACGATTTGAAAACACTCGATCTCTATCTGCACTAGATCGAGTCCCTATGACTCGAACAAGGTAAATCGATTACAATAGACTCGAACCACTGGCCCACCGACATGCTTCAGATAGGGTTGCAGGGATAAGATTCTTTGTTATAGTAAATCGAGTTTTAGGGACTCGAACTAGGGTAGTTCGATTGCACTAAACTCGAACTACTTGCTCAATAATTCTGTCCAGTCGCTTTCGGCCCGACATGTTCCAGAATAGGGTGCAGGGGGGGAAATTATTGGATGGGGTAGATCGAGTTTAATAAACTCGAACTAGTGTAGATCGAGTGTTTTAGACTCGAACCACTGCATCAGTTTACGATGATAAAAAGCCCTCACTTAGCACATTCTGGCAGCTCTTTTACTTTCTATCTTCTTTCTTCCAAACACAAACTGCAGCAGCTGGAGCACCATAGCTCACCAAAGAAGAAAATTTTTGGAGGTAAGTTCTGCTTACGTTGTTTGAATGAGCGTATTAGAATTTTAGATTAATTTAGAATTGTTTGTACTGTATGTAATGAGCTGCTTCTATAAACTGCAGAAATGGGTAGAAAGTTTCGAAAATTCGACTTATTGATTCGGTGGAATGGTCGAATTACCCATTTTCATGATAGTATTGACTACGAAGATGGTGAATCAAGTACTGTCCCGATTAAGAGCATATTTACTTGGCAAGAACTCAGCCATATTTGTGCGGAACGATGTTGCATAGGAGGGAGAAGAGTATGCAAGATGACTTACCGTATGCCGGTTTACAAGGATTATGCACTTGTATATGAAGGATCAGTTTTGTCTGACGATGATGATGTTAATATGATGATGAGATTTATTGCAGAGAACAGATTTACAACTGCTGAGGTGTATGTCGAGACAGAAGTTGTTGGCCAATATGGTGGGGGTGGTTATACCGAACAAGGTGAAGGATCGGGAGCTTTTTCCGGTTCAGGAGATTTCAGAGTGCAGCATGATGCACCATGGCCAACATACGAGGATCGAGCTGCAACTGGTCCATTGGTGGAACATGACGGACAGGAGTGGCCAGTATGGGGTGGAGAATGGGATTACATAAGGGCACCCAGACAAGCATCTACAGCAGCATCTGGCATCAACAATGATCCATATGTGGATAAACCAAGTCCTCCGTACACTAGCGAGGCAAGCGACGTGGAAGACGAAGAGTTAGAATCAATGAGTAGTTCAGATGGTGAAGATCTGGAAGTTGACGAGGGGGAATTTGAGCCCCCCAATCGTGGCTGCTTCACTCGATGCACATGGATCGGTTCTTTTACAGTCGATCTACTAACTAGTTCGAGTTTGCCAAACTCGAACCGGTTCAAACTTTGGTATTTTGGGAAATATTTATAAAAGTGATGTATTGTGGGAATTACTTTTAATTTTCACTGTATTTAGGGAAATAATCCGGTAACTCGCTCCTTCTTCTCCCACCATCGCCGCCCTCAGCGAGTCGGCCACCGATTCCCTCGTAAACCTTCCGTCAACTTCATTTCTCGGAACCAAGTAACCCACGCCCTTCTCCTGAAGCAGCTTCGCATTAAGCCCCTGATCCGCGTAAAAAGTCAAGAACACCAGAGTCCGCCCAAACTGAAGCCCTTCCACCACCGAGCTCCACCCGGAGTGGGCCAGAAACCCGCCCACCGAATCATGGCCCAAAATCTTCACCTGCGGGGCCCAATCCTTCCAGACCACTCCAAGCCCACGCGTCCGCTCCTCGAACCCTTCGGGCAGCTCCAGCACGTCCGGGTCGTCGGGGCTCCGCCGGGTTCGGAGCACCCAGAAGAACGGCAGGCCCGACATCTCCAATCCCCATGCTATCTCCGTCAGCTCTTCTTGACTTCGTTTCGCTTCGCTCCCGAATGCCACGTAGACGACCGAGCCTGGTTCTTGCCGGTCCAACCATTCTTTGATCCACGTGGAGGTCTGCCAGCTGTCGGCCTCTTTCTCCTCGACCGGAGTGGGAAGCACTCCCACGGGGATCACCGGCTTCTGGTGGATTTCCTGGAGGAGATCGAACCATTTGGATTCCAGCTCCGGGCAGCTTCTAACGGCGATCAAATCGCATCGTTTCAGCGTCTGATGGAAGCGGTAGAACTCAGGGAGCTGCAAATCATCACCGACGAGTGCCGGGAAAACTTTCTCGGCCTCGAACTGCCTGCAAGAGTAAGTTTGAAGATTGCGCAGGAAGAGTCATGTTCCAAGACAAAGAAGAAAAAAACAAATGGGTTAATATTTTTAGCTGACCCGAACTTTACTGTTCTTTACAATCTCGTCCAATTTTTTACATACCTGTATGCGACGTCGGAATCGAACGGGACCCACTTCGGCTTGACCGTAAACTCCTCCACGGATTTCCTGTAATCCTCCTCTTCATCCGACGGCGGGCTGACGAACCCCAGCGCTCCGGCGAGGAATATGCTGAAGTAAGCAGTGGGGATCCCCAGGTCACGAGCAACGCCGGGCAGCCAGAAGGGAACATAGTCGAAGAGAATCCAGTCCGGACGGGAAGATCGGAGGAAGCCAGCCAGCGGTTGCTGAAGAAGGTCGTAAGCTCTTTTCAGGTAGCTGACGGCATGGATCTCCAGATCGGAAGTCGCCTCGGCGGTGGTCGGGAGGCCGTCGACGGGAGGCAGGGGAAGCTTGACGAAGGTGATGAGAGATGGAGGGAGTTGGGGAAGGCGATCGATGTTGCGCGGAGTGGAGACGAAGGAGATCTTGTGTCCCTTTTTGGCCATGATCTTGGCGAGTTGGAGGAAAGGGAGGATGTGGCCGAAGGCTAGCCATGGGAACATGGCGATGTGAAGGAGCTTTGTGTCGCCGTCGCCGCCGGCCATAGTTGGAAGCTTAGGTGCGATGGAAAATGAGTGGAGCGTCGAGGTAGTGGGTTCAGGGAAAGGGAGAGTAGTGAATAATATAATATGATAAAGGCAATGAATAATGCATTCGGAAAATGATTCCCACTTCTCGCATCGCATTTATTCGGTTGGAAAAGGTCTGGCACACCAACTAAGAGCCACAACATCAACATATGATTCAAAACGTGAATTATGTGTCGTCACTCGATCGAACTTGATTAACAGATGATGCTGCTGGTTTTCAATCTTCCTCTAGTTCATTGCTTTCTATCTGCAGAAGAGAGAACGAAGATGAAGGCTTATCAATTATTGAAGAATGGGCTGAGGGTGATGAGGCCCGACTAATGATAATGGCCCGTTAAACATATAAAGCCCACTCATCTATTCAACTAGTCCATTCTGTAATCTGTATCTTTTTCCTTTCCTTCCAGACTTTATCAACAGTATAATTTATAACTGAAAAGTAAAACTGCCACCCCCATTCAAATTTTCCTGTCCATCAGGGGCGGAGCTAGGATTTAACAATCGGGGGGGCCGAAGTTTTCGTAATACGTTATCGCAAAAGACTAAAAAAAATTGTTTTATTATAACCACAACTATAAATAGATTAAGTTCAATATAAATAATAATTATATAAAATATAATAATACATTTTAATATTGTCATTGTATCGCGCGTTCTGTTTTCATAACTAAAAATCGAATATATATCAATATTAGCATAAGAAAACAATTACTGTTTATATAGTCTAACCGTTACAATTGAAGAACTTAATTGATAAATTTTGAAATTAAGGAATTTAAATCATGAATGAAGTTATTAAATTGATTTTTTAGTAAAATGAAAACATAAAGGGGAATAAAATTGCAAATACTTCTCATGTATCTCGAACTGTAAAATTGAAGAATTTAATTGACCTAGTTTGTAATAACGGATTTGAAATGATTTTATTAAAGTTTATTATTAAATATAATTACAAAAATTAATATGGCTAAATCGATTTATTGAAGTGCTTAATTAATTGATTTCACTTAAAATTGGTCAAGAAGTGCTTAATTAATTGATTTCACTTAAAATTAGCACTTGACCAATCCCAAGGATTCTAACTAAGAAACAAAATTGTTTAAGAAAAGGAGGGTAAACAGAAATAAAGAAAAAAGTACAAACTTGCGTCCCACGACCATCGAACCAGGAAACAGAAGCTAGTTTCTCCAAAACAGAAATAAACCAAGGTAATTGTCATTTTATTGCACGTCAATATATTTTATCGGAACCTTTAGTTTATAGGTATAATACCGAACATTTTATACGTAACTTTCAAAATTCTCGGGGGGGCCGGGGCCTCCCCGAGGGATGCTGTAGCTCCGCCCCTGCTGTCCATAGAGTGATTTTAGGAAGCTGATGTGGCAGGGTGTTGAGCGGGGAAAAAATAGAACTCCCCGCCAGATTGCAGAACTAAAAATCGTCCACTACCCACCTTTTTCTCCTGGTTTCCCACGTTATCATTTATTTTTCATTTAATTTTCGTTTGGCTGAAATACCACCTTTTCTACTGGGTTCCCACGTTATCCTTTCGCCTACCCGCAGGACAGGAGGAGAATCAGTTTCCATCGGAAAATTCTGGTAAGAGGGCGTCACGGTTTCGTGTTCAGCGGAGGAAGGCGCTGACGGCCGGCTGTTGCTGAGTTCATGGGAAGACGACCAGACGTTTTGGTGGTCAGTGGCGGAAAGCAGTGACGGCTCGCTTCTGCTGCGACTGAGGAGATCGCGTTTGGGAGTGCAGCGAACGATATCCGTGGCGAAGAGGTTGTCGACGATCGAGGCTTTCCCTTCCGGCGAGAAGCACAACTACTGCCGCCGCCACCACCGTCTCCCCCGCCGCCACGAACCCTGCTTCTTCTTTCTTCTCTGCTTCAACCTCTAGAAGGTCGCTACAAATCGCTCCAGCTACTCGCATCCGTTGAGGAGCCATCGCCGCTGGGCTCGACGCAGCTGCTGCGGCCACCGCCGCCATCAGCGAAGCGCTCATCATCCCCTTCTTCTCCCACCCGCTGCCGTTGCTTCCGTTTCCTTCCGCCGAGCACTTCACCACTCTCCCTCTCTTCGCCATCGACGGCAGCCCTGCATATCACCCAATCGATTCAATTTCTTGGTTCCCCCAAGCTGAATTGATAAAAGCCAGAGGTAATTGTGAATTTCAGGGGAGGGGGGCGTCAAGAGTACTCACCGAGAACTGGGGCGGAGGAAACCCCTAGAGAGGGGTTGCGACGGAGAGATGCATGGATGAAGGAAGAAGTTGTGGTTGTGGCGGAGATGGACGCCATTTTTCACACTCTGACCCTGGGAAGGAAGGAAGGAAGGGATTAGGACGGTAGCTGGTTCTGTGAGAAACTACTGGAAGTAGTGAGCTTTGCAGAGGTGATATAATTTGCACAGCTTAATACTGACCATAGAATTTGCCCCCATCACAAAGTTCCATGCTAAGTTACTCTCCTTATTGGATCTTTTAGTTGTGTATAATTCTTGGTTTCGTGATATGGTATTGGAGATATGAGCAGGTGAGGTTTGGAACGGACCAGAGCATTAGCAGAAGTTGGTTGTGAGATGGTATGTGTAAAATGGAATCATGGTAATTACTTGGCTCTACTCATATAGGTAGGCTATATTTGAACCTCAAGGGAAGAATTCTCTTGCCACTTTTTAAGCTTTTTGTTTAGGTTTCCAACGTCAATGTGTGTGCCTGCTTTATGTCAACATAATCAAGCTTAATTGAAAGCAATACTTCCCACTTTGTTCACTCAATTTTTCTGTGTTTCACGGCTTTCTTATCTAACTTTTTTGTTTCTAAATTGCCTCTATTTTGGATATAACTTGCAGTTTAGGCTATGTAATCGACAACTAATGATTTAATCCATGACCTTCGGAAGAACGGTTTGAGTTTACATTTTCCTAATGTCATTAGTTCTTATAAGTAATTTGTTGAGTTCTTATGCTAATGTACGGTCTCTTTTTTCTTTTTTTCCTTTAGTAGTTTGGTCCAAGAAATCATGTGATCATTAATTTTTTTCTTTAAGATCACTAGGTTCATCGATTTAGTTTGCCAATCAAGCATTTAACCTTCGTTTAGTTCCTAATTGAGAGCGTAAGATCATTTGTATAATAATAGTACATGCCTCCGATACTGTGTTAAGATAGAACTGAAATGAGTTGGATGTAATGTCTTTGTTTGGTCCACTTTTATTCAGTGTTCAAGAAGACGCGATTAATCTCTCGCCTAGGCGCGATTAATAGCTGGGCAGGAGGAAATCGCCCAGTCTAGCTCTGGGCGATTGATCTAGGCACCTGGGCACTCGGAGACGCGTTTTCACTTTGGTGGGCGACGTCCAGAACAACTAATAAAGGGGAAATTGTAGCCTTTTTGTGAAAATCCCAAACCCTATTCTATTTCCCCTTTCCACCCGCTCTGTAGCCTCCCCGAGAACCTGCCCAATCCTCCTGGAAGATTGATCAATCTGCACTCGCATTTGCCGGATTTGGTAGGCTAACTAGGTTGTCGGCGCCAATAGTCTCTCGAAGGCCCAGAGGTTTCTATTTTTCCATAGTTGCCAACAGAAAGTAGCGAAGAGGGATGCGTCTATCGGTCTATGGTATTAATAGTCATCTTTATCTCTATGCTTTTCATTTTATTTGTTGCTTCTAATTATAATGATCAACAGATAAGCCAATAAAATATGTGATCGCGTTGACCTATGAATCAATTTGGAATTGTGCAAGTTGTTGAAAATAAACACTATTTCAAGAGACATTGTTTTATACAGGTATAACAGCTCCATTCTCTACTAGCAAAAGCAAAGTCGATCATTTGCCTGGAGGGAGGGAAACATCTTTGGGAATCTTCTTGAAATTCCCCGACTTTTATTGTTGATCATCTGACCTTCCAAAAATAGCGATGAGCTAAAAGCCGAGCACAAAGCTAAGAACAAATTTATGGGCACACAAATTTTTGACAAAATTTTTTTTATTTGTTGGTGGTACATATTTGTTATAAATTTTTAGAATCTTTCAAATGACATAGTAGACAAATCTATAAGTGTTGACTTTTAGATATCAAAGGCAACACCAAAATCAATTATAAAAAATCCATATTGATTTCCTAAAATCATGAATCTTTTTCAGAAACTTAATTTTCACAACAAATGATTGTATGTTTGAACTATAGAGTGCCTTATTTAATTAAAATTTTGAAGAAATAATTGGAATATTTCAGATATGTCCATTATAATACAATTGTACTATCCGTATACATTAATGTTAGCTATTAACAACCACAACTGCTTTTGGAGATATATATTATTTAAAAGTGAATTATTAGTTAATAATTTTGTATTTTCTCAATTAGTACCTAATGGTTGTCGACCATAAAATTTGAATCCTTTATTTGATAAATTTTTATCCCTCCAAATTACTAATAGGGAAAATCCCTTGGAGTTTATAATTAATACTTCAATGCTTAATTATTTTATTTTCATGGATATAATAGAAAAATAAGTGAATAATATCAAATTTTATGAAGAAATATTTTTTAAGTAATTTATTCTAACAATAGGAAGTGATTTTTTTCTTAAATGTAAAAAATATATAGACAACAGTAAGCGATAGCATGATCAATACAAATACTTATAAGGTCAGATTTTGTGTTTTGGAAGTTTGGGAAGAGGACAGAACATGTTTACCTGAAAAATGAGGAAAGGAAGTAGGATATTGGGTGGCTGAGTAGGCTTGGTGATTGATGGATGGGGAAGTAGGTGGTGAGGGCTGATTGTTAGCACCAGTCTGTAACAAGTATCTGAGGCGAGTCATTTCTTCTGCTGTGAAGCCTTGTGGTGTTGCTGACTTGCTCTCATTGATCATACTACCTTCTGATGCACTCTCATTCCCACTTCCTTGAGAGATGGAACCAGCAAACCTTGGTGTAGTGGCACTTGAACCAGAACTGGAAGAAGATCCCCCATTACCTCCACCTTCTCTTTGCATTTCCTGTTTTCTCTTCAGCTTCCAACAATCCTCAATGTTGTGATTGTTCATCTTGCAAAACCGACAAAATTTCCTTCCTCTCATCTCAGTATTCTCTCTTGTGTTGTTACCTCCAACTGCCAAGGCCAGGCTTTGACCTTTCTTTCCTCCTACAACATTGTCTGCTTTCAGTTTCTGCTCATGCTGTAGCAGATCATCCACTGCCGTTGAGACTGTTGGTAGTGGCTTTTGCATGAGTAATTGTGTCTTAATCACATCATAATCAGGGTTGAGACCTCTCAGGAACCTAACCAGATAATCAGTCTCCTGCTTCTGTATGAAAGCAGCCACAGCTGCACAGGGCATGCGATTTCCAGGTGCACAAGCACATGGAACTATTGGGCTAAATTCCACATACTCGTCCCAAAGACCCTAAATAGCTGTGTAATACTGAGTTATAGATCTAGTACCCTGCTTACAAGCTTGAATTTCATCTTCCAAGTTTACGATTCTAAGAGCATTGGGTTGGCCAAAACGCCTTTTTAACTCCTCCCACAATGCCTTAGCATTAGTATGATTCAGTACTGACCTCCTAATTTCCTTACTCATCGAGTTCTGTAACCAACAAAGGACTATAGTATACCACGCATCCCACAGACTAAACAGATCTGCTTCACGAGGAGGAATTGGAACTGACCCATCAATAAAACCCAGTTTGTTCTTCGTTTTCAAGACTACTTGCATAGATCTACTCCACATAACATAATTTGTCCCATCAAAGGACTCAGCGACAAGAGATTGAGACATGTTCTCATTGGGATTGAGATAATAGGGATTACCAAAGACAACTGTCTCTGATTGCAGCTGGTTCTGGTTGGTGGCTCCAAAACTTCCAAAACGGAAACCTGCTGCACCTGTGGTCGTCGATGATGTGCTTCCGCCGGTTCCATTGTTCGGCGGCGTGTTAGGTGGAGTCTGTGTCCCCGACATTCTGTCGTTGGCGGCGGAAAAACCCTAGAGCTCGTTGAGCTCTGATACCATAACAACTTTGTAGGACAAAATGGAGAAGAAGCTCAGCTCACTCTGAGTCTCCCTTCAGCTTATATAGCTGGTATTTGATTAACTCAAACAAGACAGGTGTCCTTACATGGTTGGTCCAAATTAAACAAACAGTAAAGTTTAACGGCTAAGTGCAGAATAAATAAAACGCCGTCGTTCTCTCTCAACATAACAGCTCAACATAAAACGAAGTCGTTCCAATCTTCTTTCTCCTTCCTTGTATCACGAATCCTTCCCCAATCTGGATTAGTGCCTCTGCAACTCTTCTCTTCTGGTTTCCTCCTTCTTCTCTTCAAGTCTGTCAGAGATAGAGATGGACCACGTAGGCGGCCATTTGATGGTTCACAGCCACAAAGATGTCTCTACTCTCTAGTATTGTTGCTACTTAGACCATCTCCATCCAATTGCTTATTGCAATTGTTTATTGGGTGGGATCCTATTTGGCAATGGCTTTAAGCAATTGCAAGGATGTGGGACTTATTTCTTATTTAGCAAGATTGCTAAATAAGCAATCCCTCTTGCAATGCCATATATAGGGGTGTTCAAACGGTTTGGTTACCGTGGTAACCGTTTTAACCGGTACTATTTGGATAATTTGGTTTGGTTAATTTGGATAATTGGTTTGGTTTGGTTAAAGTTTTTAGCTTGTTTGGTTTAGGTGGTTTGGTTTGGTTTCAGACACTCCTAACCAGTCAAACCAAATTAACCAGTTAATTAATTAGTCATATATCTAACATATATTATATACACATACTTAATACTTTGCATAACCACTCAAGAGTTAACGTTCATCCCATTTAGAATCATATAAAATATAAAGCTCAATATTGCTCATATAGTGTATATTTGTATATGTAAAGTGTATACCACAACATATGGACGCCTAATTTAGATAAATTTCATACATTATGATGGATGAAAACTTGAAAGGAATGTCATTTCCAGCCTATGATAATTGCTAAGAGACTAAGTCAATTTACACAAACACAACAATTCATTAACCCATACCATTATCATAAATTTTTGTTAGGTGAATACTTCTATACTAATCGTAAGATAATTGTCTTAGTTGCATGTATTTTTGTTAAGGGTCAACTATAACTACGTGTTGATTGTTATGTTTTATTCATTATATAAATTGCAAATTGTTGCATTAACCGGAAAATTTTCATCATCAATGATAATGTGATTTTATACTGGTTAATCTGGTTAACCAATTAACCAAACCGATTAAACTTTAATTTGGTTAGTTTGGTTGTTGTATTAGTTTGGACGGTTTGGTTATGATATTGTATTCCATGGTTAATGAAATTTAGTCTTATTTGGTTTGGTTATAACCATGGTAACCATTTGAACACCCCTAGCCATATAGATAATTGGACCCACACATTTATGCACTAAAAATCTTTCTTTTTTTCTTTCTTTTCTACCCACTTTGAACACACAAATTGTTAAACTTAATATTCTTGTGCTTATGATTTGTTTAAGTTGTTAATAAATTATAAATCATAAATTATATTTTAATTATATTGAACATGAAAATTTATTATAAAGATGTACAGTTAATGATGAAGATCATGCACAAAACTAGAAAGAAATCACACTAAAAGTACACACCATTCATATTACATCAAGAAAGCAAACAAATTTATGCTTCAATTTTTTTTTGTATTTCTTTATGTAATTTTTCTTTATTTCTTTTTGGTGTATGCTATATATTGGGGTAAATTGCAAGTTTGGTCACTTGATTTACTAAAAAGGTTCACGTTTGGTCACTGGAAATATTTAATTTCATTCTTGGTCACTAAAATTAATTTTACAGTTCAAGTTTGGTCACTCTCCGTCCAACTCCGTTAACTTTGTCTGATGTGGCAGTCAACTCTCATAGTTGACCGTTAAATGTGTGAGGTGGCAAATAAAATAATAATAAATAAAATATAATTATTTAAATTTCCACCTCATTTTTGTCATTATTAAAAAATAAAAATATGTAACATAATCTCTTCTAATTCCCTAAACTGCCCAAACTCAATCTCTATCCAACCTGATTTTTTCTAATCCCCGCCGTGGAACTGAATCATTATCGGCAGCATCCGGGATTGTCATTCGCCGGCCTTCGTACCTGCTGCCCTGTACCATCTCCACCGATCTCGAACTTCAACCGCAACACATCGGCCTCCGAGACTGTTCATCCTCTCGCTCTGCCGAAATCGAGATATGATCGTGAAGGTGGCTTGTTGTTGTTGTTGGCGGGCAACATGTTTGTCTCTTTTGGTGGAATCGTTAGAAAGCTCTGGTGGGAATCCTTATTGGAATTAGCTGGGCTAGTCAATGGCCTTTCAGAACAACAGTATTAGATGCATCCCACGAAATAAAACGAAATGAAGATGAAGCCACAAGAAATGAAAGTGCCCAATAAGCTCTGGAAGTAGAGTTCTCAATTAATCAAACTCTTTTTTTTCCCTTCTGCCGCTCTCCTAGCTCCCAAATCCCAGTTAGCTCTTCGTCTCCACCGTCGCTATTCCGGCGAAGGCGACACCATCCCTCGATTATCCGCGAACTGATCCCTTGCCACCTCGGCTGATCCGCTGCCCCCGCGGCGAAAACGTTGGTCTACACTGCTCGGTAGCCTAATACCCGCTCAGATTTGTTTCAATCTCTTTCTCCATCTAATTAGTTTTGACTTGATTCTCGGCGGCGGCACGTGGCGGAGCATTACGGTCAAGTCATGGGAACCGACGCAAGCGAATCCCTGCTCTGCTGCGCCATCCCGCACCCAAAGATCCACTACCTCCACACTCCGACCCCGCTGTCTCTCCCGGACGACGACCTCGTCTCCCTAGTCGGCGGCGGGGAGGAGAACTCCTAAGGTTCTACTTCGTGGTGGGGCGGCTGTTAAGGAATCCCGGCGGGTTCATGGTCGTGTGGCGCCACAACCACACCGTCGACTCTGCTCGGAGTTCGAAATTAGGTCTGGGTAGGAGGAATTAGGATTATGGATTGGACAAAAAAATCCAGCCCGAGTGGTGGTTTTTTTTTTGCCATAGAAGCCCCAGTGGTTTAAGATTAGGGGATTATAGGAAATTAGTTTTTATTTATTTTATATTAGTGGTGAAAATGAGATGGAAATTTAAATGATTAAATTTTATTATTTATTATTTGCCATGTCACATATTTAACGGTCAATTATGAGAGTTGACTGCCACATCAGACAAAGTTAACGGAGTTGGACGGAGAGTGACCAAACTTGAACTACTAATTTTAGTGACCAATAATGGAATTAAATATTTTCAGTGACCAAACATGAACCTTTTTAGTAAACTCAGTGACCAAACTTGCAATTTACCCCTATATATTGTGTTTATTGAATATGTAGTAGGTCCCATCAATTGCAATTGCTAATTTATGGCAGAAATGTAGGTGGTTTGGAATGATTGAAGTGAATAATTGCTAAAGTTGCTAATGTGACTATAGGGTCCACTTATAAATTTGCTATCCTATTGTAGGGATGGAGATGGTCTTACTCATATTGAAGAAACAGGGGGAGCAAACGCCAAACAACAAAGGATAGATGAATAAGCTGGAAGTGAGCCCGGCCGACAGGCCACAATCAATCAATCTTTTCCTCTGCGGGAAGAGAAATGGAAAGGTTATCATTGCAATGGCATTTGTCATTTGTGTTTTGAATCAGCTCGAATTTCTGGTTGCGTGGTTGATTGGGAAGAGAGCCAACAAAGGCTATTCCAAATGCAGCGACAGTCGATTGAACCAGGTTTTGTAAGGAAGAAGCCAACGCAAAAATGATAAGAGAATATGATGGGGCAGATATCTATTATCTACCATACATAATGCTATGCACCTACTTGACTGTCGGCTGTCGCCATAAAAGGGAGTAATTGTAGAAAGAAAGAGTATTTGTCATTGAGGTGATCCTTTATCTATTTCTTGTGTGTTGTGCCCCAAAAGGTAAGATATTGCGGTTTGTTAATTTGGTTAGGTTTTTTTTAATATTTGAATGAAAAAAATCCAAAATGTTTCTTTTTTTAGATTCTGAATTTTTGGATGAGGAATGTCATAATGAGATATTTGGATAGAAATCTATCGTTTAAAAATTTACATATTTAGTATGAGAGACTTCTACCAAATCTCTTGTTTGTCATCAAACCAGGTTTTTAATAAAATAGAGCAAATGTCTATTTTGTCCCCCTCCCCCATCATTTCTTTTCGCCTCGTCTTCTTCCTTTCGCCTCATCTCCAAAACCCGCATCTAAAATCCTAAATTTTTTCGTCGAGTGCGATCTGTAGATTCCGAGCAGATTTGTTGTCTTGTGCTCATGGGGTGAACTCCAACTCTTTCAAACCCAATTTGAAATTGGAGGGCGTAGTGATATCGTGCTCGAAGGCGAAAAGAGGAGGGCGTCACCCTCAATATTAGATTCGCTCCCCCCTCTCCCCCCCCCCCCCCCCCCAAACAATTCGCAGGCCGCGAGGTAGAGCATGGCTAGACCAGCTTCCTGCCATCTAGGAGGGAGTGGAAGCATGATGGTGGAGAATGGAGATAGGGAGGTGGTGGGGAACAGAATGGAGAGACACAAGATGTCGTTGTGTGGAGAAGATGTCGAAGGGAATATGAAACGCAGGAGAAGGAAGGAAGAAGGTATGAGGATTGGGGTTAGCCGACGAGCGCCTGAAAGGCCTCTCAATCATCCTCGTCAAGTCCTCACTGCCGTTGCTGTCGTTGCTGGAAGGAGAAGGAAGAAGACAGAGGAAAGGAACTCGAATGAACGAGGAAGGAAGGGTAGCAACGGAATGACTGAGGTGATGGGAAAAGTTTGGAAAAGATGAAAAAAGTGAGGGATTATGAACTAGTTGAAGGTGATCAACTATTTCAAAAACCCACATGTGAGGATTTTTAAATGGAGAAAACTCTCATATTTTCAAATATAAGATTGTTTTAAAATCTGACCCAATGAGTGATTGTGTTAAAATCCCTCATTACAATTCTTTATCCAAAATACCCTATGAGTTTGTTTGGCCGGATGCAATTTGGAAGGTAAAACTCACAAGGATGAAATAGGATTGCTATTTTTAAATTATACTTTTGGCTATGTTTGGTTTGATGTATTTGCAAGTAGATTTGTTTCTTTTTATAAATCTCACTTGCTTCATTACTTCAGTGTTATTCATTTTGCACTTTATTGTGTGAGACCTACTTGTAAAACTTTATTTGGGTAATTAATTTGTACAAAATAGTGTGTAATAAAAGTGAGATCCATTTTCATAAAGTGAGTTTTCATAATTACATAAATATCTAGTGTTTGGTTCACTACAGGAAAAAGATCTTTTAATCATGGGAAATACCGTGTTTGAAAGTGTGATTCACGTGTTAAATAGTTTTATTCACGGGAAAATTACCGTAATATATACCTCCGCTTCTAATTGTAAAGGTCACGATAAATTTCTATCATGACTAGTAACAACTAATCACCGTATAATTTCCCATGATAATTTGTACCTATTAATCACGGGGCACCCTGTGACTAGTACCAATTCTTTCCACACAAATCCGACAAAAAAAAAACCATTTAGAGACGAGATATACACCTTTTAACACAGTATTTACCGTGCCAACTTGTTTCCCATGACTAGATGTCAATCATTAGTCATGGTATTTGGTTGGCTCTCTCGTATCTAGATATTAGCAAATGGTCACGGTGTTCTACTATGACTAATTATCAATCACTAGCCACGATTCCACCATACATAAAATTCCGTATATTAACATACCATTGAAGCCAACTCTTATAACATGAAATTCTAACATTATTGTCAATACAATTATATACCATTCATTAACCAAAGCTAATTAACATATAACTGAAAATACTAACTATTGTAGTATGAAACTCCGACATAATGAAAATCAGTTAAAAATCCAATCAGTCTAACCAAATCATCGAAAGTTATCCAAATCTTTGGTTTATGCTTGCTTCTACAAGATATTATTGAGTAGTTGCAACATCCATCAATTCGCGAATCTTCAAGTGTTTCTCATCTTGAAAAAACATAGTAAATAACTTAAAATTACACCATATGTTTTAGACATAGAAATTTGATAAGAGATTGGCAAATACACTAGATGTTAGAATTTACATATTGAATGGACCAAAACTATCAGTTGCAAACTATCCTCACCAGGAAAAAGCGTTTTAGATACCTTTGCAAAATTGTCTCTAACAATAGGGCACCTAAATAAGCTAACATGGCACGTTAATCAGCATTAGAGTGCTTAATCTACTTACTTCAAAGAGAGGCTAACTGACAGATCTTTGCCAATCACAATCGTCACTGATCCCATAGAAACTCAGCACATACATTTAGGGGTCGTTTGGAAGTTGCGATTGTTAAATAGATGTATTGTTGAGAATGCATGTATAATATTATACATGTTTTGTCGAATTTGATGCATTGTAGAATACAACGTTTAGTATGTGTGATTGTTTATGTCGCATCAGCTAAAAGCTGAGACAAAACAATCTCAACTCAACTATCTCAACAATCACAATTAAAAGTTGAGATATAACAATCACTCAAAATGAGTGATAGTTTCTGTCACATCACAGAAACAATCAATGTATTGTTTATGCTAAAAAAACAATACATTGTAAACAATACATGCATAATGACAATCTCAACAAAACTATCGCAACTTCCAAACGACCTCTTAGACTTTGCCTTTTACCCCGATGCATGTTGTAAACAAGTGGACATAAAAAAAAAAATGTAAAAGAAACAACAGCTAAAAGATCATGTGGTAAGCAAGTGGAAGACACGACAAGGGTTCAAGACACCCTGCTTCATGAATCACCCTGTCAGTTCTCACAAGAAACTACAAGGACTGAAGTATTCAGAATAAGAGGAAAAACATAAAATAGTTCTAGATGAGAGCTCCATCTACCTAAATTTTGTAGATTAACATGAGGCCTAGCAACTCCAAGGTCCAACCCATGATTCCGAAAGTGGCCTCAAACAACTGTAGCAGCATTCCTGGATGCAACTGGCCTCCAATGAAGAGTTCTCTACTGAACAATTAAAGAAGCTATCAGCAATAGAACAACCCATCTTAGTGTTCAAGTCTCTTGACCTGCAGAGAAGACAAATACACTTAGCTTTGGAATCTCTATTAGAGAAGTACATATTTTTTTTTTCCAAAGAAGGATTGTACAGTAATTGCACAACCTCCTCCCTCCCTTATATAATTCATCAATTGCAACAACTTAGTACAAGGTATAGGCTTGAATCGACTACTATTTGAGGAAATTGCAGAGCAAGACTATAATTTCCAGCACCAATTGCCAAGACGCACCTAGATCATGTGATGGCCGGGTTAGCTAGGACAGATTGGGCATTCAAATCTCGATCAGAACAAATATTAACCTACTGTTATGCTGCTAATTTTACAGCTTTTGGTTGCTGTTGTGGTGCAGTTATTGCTGCCATGGCGTGAGAAGACACTTTTAAAGACTCAGGAAAGAGAGAATACACAGAAAATTGACAGGACTAACATACTCGGAGCTTACCAACGCCCAATGCAGTCAAAAGCGCGATTCTATCTAGAAACGGAGTGCTATACCAAGAAGCGAGATGAACTTTACCGCAGTCTAACTTCTACAATTGGAAGAATTGAAACACAGTAGAGCATTATCCATAAAGGAAATGGTCTATTTGATTCAGGGTTAAGAAATCCCTGTGGCTACAAATCTAGTAATCTACCTCTAAAATGACGATCCTAAAGCAATTCTGAGAGCTTCACAGCATCAGTGTCATCTCCTATGTCTACTTTGTACACATGCAAGAACCATACCTAATTGCAGGACCAAATCGGCCCAATGCTGTCCCTGTGTATTGCCCTTAACATTCTATTTTAGAAACTAGAGGCTATTGGTGGTGGTAGATAAAACTATCCCTTCATTCTATTTTTAGAGGAATCCATTTAAAGTTAAGATTTACGAAATAATGTAGAAAATAATATTGAATATTGAGACAAATAAATATTTTTTTTAATCTCTGACTTATAGAGACTAATATATAGTTGCATCAATTTTTCATTATCAATAATCTCATAACGCAACCATAAACATGCCTTTAATTTATTATATTTTAATTCACATATATAAAATATTTATTTTAAAAGCGAATGATACTAATAACTATAGAGGCAAATGATATATTAATACTTATAGAGGAGACATTTTACAATGCTATACAGTATTGGTGCTATAGATTTTTACCTTTATTGTCAAACCGGGGTGCTCAATTAGTACGATATTGTCCGCTTTGGGCCAAGCCCGCACGGTTTTACTCTTGGGTGTCCTCCCCAAAAGGCCTCGTACTAAAGAGATTGGTGGACACTAATATACAAGGGTTCCTTCCCTTGTATTACCGATGTGGTACTTGGATTGTACCTTAACATTTATGGTACAACTTGAAATTGTACCTTTAATGTTATGGTACAATTTCAGATTGTACCTATACTTTTTGTACAAATTCTTTTATGGTACAACTTAAACTTGTACCTTATGTGATGGTACAACTTCAAGTTGTAAAGCTGTACCATAACATAATGATACAAATTCCTTTATGGTACAACCTAAACTTATACATTTAATGTTATGGTACAACTTCAAGTTGTACATTAAAGCACCAATACTATATAGCATAATAGAAGTGCTCCTTATAGAGACAAATCATAAATTTGATGTTTATAAGATACTTTTAAAGACAGATATTGCATTCGTCACAATATTTTAGTCACTATAGCCAAGTTTTTCTTGTAGTTCCACCACCAACCATAAACCTCCTCTTAGTTGGCTATCTATCGACGAGAAGACCTAAGATTTCACGAAAATCTAGGAAAAATCACTATCCGGAGCTCTTGCAACTCTAGAGAGAAAAAAAGGATTCTTTAGGACCATATATAACCTAACACATTAGGTTCAGTTGGAAAATATATTGGATAGATACAAATCTGAAGGAAAAGATGCGCTTCAAAAGTCACAATTATTTCAATCGATACCAAAGTTTATCTTCACAAATTTCTGGAGGTGTTAATTAGTCTCAAGGTATCCCAACAAATCATGAACATAACTGTCATGCTTCTCCGTATCACCAAACAACTCTTTCATTTCCATGGCTTTAATTCGATAGATCTCTCCTTCTTCTCCCAAAACCACCGTCGTCAACGAGTCAGCAACCGAGTCCCTTGTAAATCGCCCATCTCTTTCATCTCTAGGAACCAAATAACCCGCACCCTTTTGCTGAAGCAGCTTAGCATTAAGCCCTTGGTCATTGTAACAAATCAACAACACCAGCGGCCGTCCAAATTGAAGCCCTTCCACAACCGAGCTCCACCCGGAGTGAGTAAAGAACCCGCCCACAGAGTCGTGGCACAAAATCTTCACTTGTGGTGCCCACTCCTTCCAGACCACTCCTCGCCTCTTTGTTCGATCCTCGAACCCTTCAGGCAATTTCGAATCGTCGGGACTCTGCCGGGTACGGAGAACCCAAAAGAATGGCAGACCGGATAGCTCTAACCCATTGGCTATCTCTGTTAGCTCTTCCTGACTCCATGTTGCCTCGCTCCCGAATGCCACGTAGACAACTGAACCCCTTTTTTGCTCATCCAACCATTCTTTAATCGATCCCGAACTCTGCCAGTCATCTCCCTCTATCTCCTCGATTGGCGTCGGAAGCTCTCCCACCGGTAATACCGGCTTTTGATGCATTTCCTGCAGTAAATTTAGCCAACGGGATTCAAGCTCTCCGCAACTCCTAACCGCGATCAAATTGCATCCTTTCAATGTCTGACGAAAACGATAAAACTCATTGGGATGCAAATCGTCGCCAAGAATCATGGGGAAAATCTTCTCCGCCTCGAAATACCTGAAAATTTTGAAACATGGATCAACAGAACAATGCATTTCGAAAGCGAATCCTCCGCCTTCAATTTTTTTTTTTTTTATGAATCCTCCTCCTTCAAATATCTGTAGCTAAATAATAAATTGGCATAACAATTTGTTCTAAATTTATCTTGTGGAATCATGTTTACGTAAACTGTACCACTGATTAATCACTAATGATATACAAAAATGTGATGTGACTATTGTACACTAAATTTTCATTGACAAAATGTAAAACGAAGATGTATACTTGTATAGTTAATTAATATCAATATAGAGTAGTTTACAATGTACCTGTCCATTCAAATTAACCAAAAAATAAAATATATAAAATATAAAATGAAATTTCTATTTTACTTTTTTTGGGTAATTTGAAAATGATAAATTTTATAAATTAACCAAAAATTATCAAATTATTTTATATTTTTATAGTTATCCAAAAAATAAAATATATAATTTATAACATATTTTTTAAATTTATAAAATTTAATTTGATAATTTATGGTTAATTTATGAAATTTATCATTTTCAAATATCCCAAAACATAAAATATAAATTTTATTTTATATTTTATAGATTTTATTTTATGGTTAATTTGAAAAATGATCAATAGTATAAATTAGAAAAATAATTTGAATTTTGTTAATAATTTTTAGGTTGACGAGGAAATGACATGGCGTGATGACTAACGGTCAATGGTGTTGATCATCGAAATTGACGGTCAAACCATGTGTCAGGCCAATTGAGTCTATATGCTGCATAGTTGAGGCCATGATGTTAATTTCTGAAACCACGTGCCAACGTTGATTATATGATAATAGTTCGGGCCAAAATAAGGTATGTACCTTAAAATTTAACGAGTAACATCACTTTGATTTTAATTTGGGATTCTTAAATTTTTGACAAAATAATTATATTGATCATACTCTTCTAATTAATGAGATTTAGTTTTAATACATTGATCTAGCTATATTTTGCCACTGTAGGTAAAGTTTGATACTACATTACATATCATATCATATCATATCAGGGTAAATGATACATTTGGTCACTGAGATTATTAAATTGTGTCATGTTTAGTCACTAGAAAAAATTAATATCAATTTTGGTCACTCGAATTATCGAAACTGGTCAAATTTAGTCACTCTCCCGTCAGTTTCCGTCCAACTCCATTAATGTAGTTGGACGGAAACTTTTGGGAGAGTGACTAAATGTGACATGTTTCAGTAATACGAGTGACTAAATGTGACATTTTTCAATAATTCGAGTGACCGGAGTTGGACAGAGGCTACAGAAGAGTGACCAAATGTGACCTGTGTCAGTAATTCGAGTGACCAAAATTGATATTAAATTTTTCTAGTGACTAAATATGACACGATTTAGTAATCTCGGTGACCAAATGTGTCATTTACCCTATCATATCAAGATGTGGTTTAAAAAGACATTATGATGACGATAGCAATATAACATTGTGTAGAATGATGATACACATATTAGTATGCATATCCTAGCAACCTTCTACCATCATCTACTACTATGGTGTATGGTGGTATATTTGTTTTAAGTGGTACATGATGGTAACTGGTGGTGAAAAAAATTTCTTTCATATATAATTTATTAAGTCATCAAATTATTTTCCATTATTCACTGAAAGGAACGTATGGTGGTAGATAAGATACCTCCACGCTATGTCGGATTCAAACGGGACCCACTTGGGTTTGACCATGATCTCCTCCGCGCTTCTCCTATAGTCTTGTTCCTCATCCGCCGGCGGGCTGGTGAACGCCAACACGCTGGCGATGAATATGCTGAAGAACACGGTCGGGATTCCGAGTTCACGAGCGACGGCGGGCAGCCAGAATGGTGCATGGTCGAAGAGGATCCAATCCGGACGGGATTTGCTAAGAAATCCCGAGAGTGGTTGCCGGAGAAGGTCGTACGCTCGCTTTAGGTAGAGGATCTCATGGCCCTCCAGGTCGGAAGTTGCCTCGGCGGTGGTCGGGAGGCCGTCGACGGGAGGCAGGGGAAGCTTGACGAAGGTGATGAGAGAGGTGAGAGATGGAGGGAGTTGGGGAAGGCGATCGATGTTGCGCGGAGTGGAGATGAAGGAGATGTTGTGTCCCTTTTTGGCCATGATCTTGGCGAGTCGGAGGAAAGGGAGCATGTGGCCGAAGGCCAGCCATGGGAACATAGCTATGTGAAGAAGCTTTCTGTCCCCTTCGCCGCCGGCCATGTTTGTGACTCAGCAAGCTGCAATATTTAAATGAATCGTTAATGTTTGCTGAAGAGTGAGAGATGCATCTTATCATTAGTTATATAAGAAGAGCATATACATTTTATTTAAATGAATCATCGTCTGTTTCTAAATTGAGATGTCGATTCAAATTTTTTTTTTAACTATAATAAAATGAAAAATAGATATAGCATTTTATTTAACCAGTATTTTTTTTCCCTCTCGTTGAATTGGAATTGGATGCTCTCTTTTTTTTATATAGAATTGGATGCTCTATTATTGATTGTGAAACTTTCAAAACGACGGGTGCCCTCTTGTGAAAAGATTTGAGTCTACAACAATCCCACTAAAATCAGACCTATACTTCACCAACAATGCTATTATTTAACCACTAATTTCAAAGAAAATTAAATATAAACTTTTAATTTTGTACTTTGCAAGAAATCATTATCAATCAACCATCACCAGAAATAATTGATTCTAATAATTTATGATTTGATCCACTGGCAAATCTACAATGATTTGATTTTGCTTTGCTTTGCTTTTTGCTTTGCTTTGTAGAGTTCTCTTTTTGTTTGTTGATTTAGTGCAATTCATCACCATTATATATATATATATATATATATATATATGTGGGTGGCTATTTCGGTGCACCCACTTTTTTGAGTGCACTGAACGCACCCACTTTTTTGTTTAATCTCAACCGTTGAACCCATCTAACGGTTACAATAATTTGATTTATTTATAATTCATTATTAACTAATCAACTATATTATATTTATTAAAACAATTTATACTTAATGACAATTGCAATCAAGTCCCTCACGTACTTAACCCTCCTGTTCGCCGTTTGTTTTTCCCTCTGGCACCGTCAATAGTTTCTCGGTGGCAGGCGACGATTAGTTTCCCGTGCCTGGCAACTGCCATCGTCGTCCTCCGCTACTAACCCATCTCATGCGCTCGACATGGAATCGGAGAAGACAGATTTCTGTTCTTGATTCGTTCCCAAAAATCCTCACTTTTTGAGAGCTCATCCGAATGTGTTCGGAATTCGGATCGAAAACAGCCCTTCCTTCTTCAACCTCCTTCTGGTTCTGTTCTTTTACACGCAGCATAGGGGTCCAGCGATGTTTGATTTAATTTGCTACAATCCGTAAAATTGACGCCTCAGTATCGCTCCAGTCTGAATCAAGCACTAAAAAAATCAGTTTCCCCCTTCTATTTCCAGTTATCGAGCTGAAGCCTTCCCCTGCGTCTCCGTCGCGGCAAAAGGAAAACAAAAAACACAGATCATTTGACTACTCAAGACTGGCTCTGTCTGAAAATCGCTCTGTAGTCCCTATGCAATCAATCGTCGGCGGCGATAGGACCCGTGTTCGCGAAACCCAGAGGCACAGCAACTCAGCAACTCTTCGGCCGGAGCAATTGAAGACCTGGACTGGATCGACAGGATGAGCTGGATATAACCGAGAAGAATCACCGAGAGACGCGAGGAGTTGGACCTGACAGAGCTGTTATCTGAAGGGCGAAGACGATGCAAGCGACGGCTATTGGCGAAGAAATACTCCTGGTTCGCATGGACAGGAGCAGAGACGAGAGAAGCGGAGCTCGAAGAAAAGATGAGCCATCGCACCACAACTCAGTGCTGAAGCGCCGATTGAAGAAATTGGAGAAGGAAACACGAATTCGTCAAGGAAACGATCGAATCGAAGGAAAACAAAGGCGAATTCGTCGAGAACTCGAACGAATCGACCAAGAAAGCAGCGGAATCGAAAAAGAAAGTGGCGAGGCAAGAAGAGGAAAGGATCGACAACACTCGAACAATGGAAGAGAAAGTGACGATTTCATGGAACAAATCAAGAACGAAAAGTTATTTTCTCTGATTCCATGTTGAGCATGCCAGAATCGCCTGAGACAGTTTAGTGATGGAGGACGACGATGCCAGGCACTGCAAACTATTCGTCGCCTGCCACTGGGATAGTATTGACGGTGGAAGCGGGAAAAAGAAACGGCGAAGAGAAAGGGTTAATGTTAGGGGTTTAATTCAATTATCAATAACTATAAATTTGTTTAATAAATATAAAATAGTTTATTAGTTAATAATTAATTAAAAAATTATCAATTATTCTGAACCGCTAGATATATTGAAACGGCGAAGACGCTACTATATATATTATTATTATTATTTTTTTTTTTTTTTTTAAGACCCTGTCCGGAAGGCCTCCTGGCGGCTGCCGGCTGGCACATCCATTGCCCGGCCAGAAGCATGATTCCCGCCTCCCATATTCTTTTCGGTAGTAGTTAGAGCGATGGATCAACATCCAGTCGGCGGACCATCGTCGGAAAGATCTTCGAATTACTGTTCATATATATTGGGAAGAAACGACGTATAAAGAGGACAAATACTTAAATAATAAAATAGTAAATAGTTTAATAATAAAAAATTATGTACTTGCAAGTTGCACTCAATAATTGCATTAGATACAAGATTGTAATGATGTCAACATTAATAAAATTATTAATGAATATCATGTTCAATATAAAATTCTAATATGCATGTCCTACGCAACAGAGTATTGCTTTCTAATAAACAGGATTTTCTCACCACATATAACCATAATTAAAAAAAAATCCTAAAATAAAACACTTATAAAAAAATTCCCAAAATACCTAAGTTTGGAGCGGTTCGAGTTCAATGAACTCGAATCACTAGTTGGATCGAGTTACAAAGCCTCGATCCATTTTCTGAGGTAGTAGATCGAGTCTGATGACCTCGATTCACTACAAGAGGTAGTGGATCAAGGTCTTAGGACTCGATCCATTACATTGAAATTTTCAATAGTTTTAACTTTGTTCTCGGTTATCCGATCGTAGTAAATTTTTTTTGATTCCGCGTAACTTTTCGAGTACAACTTTTTTCATAGAAATATTTTCAGAGTGTATGTGAAATGTGAAAAATAAAGCTAACCTCATTCTCAAAACCCCTTATATCCAAAAATATTTCCTATTTTGAAACTTTCTTCCTATTAAAAGTTGTAGTATTCAAAAATTTATTCAAAATAAAAAAAAAATTCATTACAATCGGTTATGGAACACAAATTTATGATCATTTAAAATTTGGTAAATCGAAAAAATGTCATTTGCTACTCCAAACGACCAATTTTTTCGATTTTTGCCAAACTTTGGACGATCATAACTTTGTGCTTCGTAATCCGATATTCGCAAAGTTTGTTTTGATTTTGCACAAATTTTTGAGTCCTACAACTTTTACTAGGGTGAAATTTTCAAAATTGGAAATCTTTTTGGATATAAGGGGTTTTGAGAATAAGGTTAGCTTTACTTTTCACATTTTCATATACATTCTGAAAATGTTTCTATGAAAAAGTTGTAGTCCTCAAAAGGAATGAAAAAAAATTTCACTACGATCGGATAACCGAGCACAAAGTTAAGACTATTGGAAATTTCAACGTAGTGCATCAAGGCCATCAGACTCTCTCCACTACCTTAAATAGTAGATCGGGACTCTCTTACTAGTCAATGAACTCGAACCACACCGAACTTAGATATTTTAGAATTTTTTTTAATTATTGCTGTATTTGGCAAAAACTCCCTAATAAACACGACTAAAATACCACTCTCTAAAATTCAAACGCTCTCCCTTTTGTCTAGAAACACCCATATAGAGGATCTTACAATAAAGACAACTCAGATCTTACCACCTAACATCTCTGGAAGGATACTGAAGCACACAGATTCAACAGCGTAGCAAATCAAACTACAACAAGGAATTATAAGATTAATTATTAAAACTAGATTTGTTATGCTTTGCTGCGGCTAGTATTGGGAGTACACAAACTTATTGTGCATAATTATGTATAACATATCACATCACTATTTATAGAAGATTTTTGTGTGTTTTTTCTATAAATTTTAATGAGCTATTTTTTTCGTTTTAAATAGTAACTTTTTTTTTTTACAAAAATAAGTTAGATTAGATTGTGTTTCTCAAAAATATATCCATTTTGATATATTTTGAAACAAGAAAATAAAGACATTTATTATTAGTCTATTACATGGATGATGGTAATGCTTGATATATTGCATAAGTTTCAGCTACAGAGCAACCGCCACCTGCATCACAGTACCGCGATCCTTATGTTGCCCGTAGCCGTATGCATGATTTCGAGCAGGGGATTGCATACATCGATGCCCGTTTGTCCCATGAGAAGAGGGCTCGGCGTTCTCCCAAGACCATGAAGGAGGGCTCCACAGCCATTTTGGCCTCGATGTGTTTGTTCCGAACTAGAGCGATGAGTGATGGCACCCAGGGCCACTTCGCATTTTTTGTACAATGATCATCAATGTGTAATAACACAAATCCCTTTGACTGTTCGACGATGTTTTCTATGATCCCAAGTTGTTTTTGTCCTTCTCCAGTTCGTTGAACATTCATCATCTATTCCATAACTTCGTTCCATCTTTATCTCCCCTCCATTTCAAAATTCGATTGAAATTCCCTCTTCTTCAACTTCTTCCTCCGGCCGAAACGATCCCAGAACGGAATACACCTACCTGCAACAAGAACGAAAAACTAAATAGATAAAGGGGCAATAAAATAGACTTGTGGCGTGATTTTATAAATATGTGGTTTGCTCTACGTTACTTGTGGCATACAATAATAAACTTGTGGTGTACGTTATTGGTCATGTTGTGTGCTTTAATGAACTTATGGCATGCGTTTCTAAACTTGTGGTTTGCTTTGTGCAATCGTGTAATAGAGAGACACACTTGGTGTACCATGGCTCTCGATTTGGGCCAAGTGCTCTGGTCGGAGATGGCGAATGATTGAGTGAATAGAGGGACGAAAGAAGACTACTTTGTGCATCGTAATTGCTCGGATCGAATTCAACGGAGAATGGGGGTTGTGATTACAAAGTTATGGACCGTAATTGGACTCGATTGAAGTTGAATCGTTTGTCGCAATGGAAGAGGCGGCGAGAGATGGGAGATATAAACATATAGAGAGAGAGAGAGAGAGAGAGAGAGAGAGAGAGAGAGAGAGAGAGAGAGAGAGAATGTGGGACAAATGAAGGGATGTCGTTACGAGGAGGTGAGAAAAGGGTTGGATGGTTTGCAGATAAGGGTTGGGTCGTCTGGCAAAAACACGACTTTGGTTCGTTCGTCCTGGCCAACCATCCGACGTAAGTGGATTAGAATGTAACGTTTTTGGGTTGTAGGGGACTGGTACTGTAATTGTATTTATTATCCCACAAAACAGAGCCCGCTAATTATCTCGGTCGTTGAGATGGACCGCACGACAGAGAAGCCTAGTGTACGACATACCACCAGATTTGACAGGTGTACAATAGAATGGTCCATATATATATATGTCAGATTGGTGTACTCCTGGAGTATACTATACTCCATGTACTTTTAGCGAGATATCACTACCTAGAGCATGAGTTTGGGGCATGATATATACTATACATTAACCTCTAATGAATAAATTCCAGGCGCCTATTCGCTAAACCCATCATTACCATGTATATATATTGGCAATAAAATGGTTGGTCATGGTCGGGCAGCAACCTCCTTAACTCCATTATTACCTTTCAAGTTCCTTGAACTTTAATTTTTTTTTTTTTGCCTACTCGACTTTCAGGGATACCCAAAGGATGACGGGGACATGTATCAGCCACATATGATTGAAGAAACCAAATATGAATGGTATGTTGTCTGGTCGAATGTGCAGCACCTCTTGACTGTCCTCTTACGCATGTCCAGGCCGGCCATGGTCATCAAAGGGAGTTATCAATTAATGGTATAATGTTATAAGTAGGGTGGTTTTAGTTTTGTTTATAATAATAAACACTAAATTTGTATTATTAATGTTAAGACACAAATTCAATTTGTTTTCTATATATTGTTTTTTTTACAAATTTCTATTACGGTACAAATCGAATTTGTACATTTATATTATGTTACAAACTAAACTTGTACCACAACATAAAAATTATATTTGTACCTTTAATAATTTTTATATAGGATAATGTGTATTATTTATCCAAACCTTTTCCAGATTCGTTTATATTATCAAAATCTATTAAAATTTTATTAATTAGTCAAATCTTTCATAATGTATCAAAATATTAGTCAATTTTACGTTATCGTTAATGATATTGTAACTTTTTTCTTTGTTAAAATACTAAAATTTTGGAATGCTGATTTTCATGTGTCTCTTCCAAGTCAGTATCATATTGTCAATTCAATATTACTAACAAAATTGCTAACTGGAAGTTAACATTTGGCTAATTCTTAGTATTTAGATAGGTTTGACTAATAAAAAAATCCAAAAAAAATTTGGTTAATAAATAATCATTACCCTTTTATATAAGTTCTATTTGTAGGACAAATTACTAATACTTTAAAAAATAGTAGAAGTACTTGTTCTCTTAAATGCACTAAAAAGAGTATTTTTAATGAGAGTGATGATGAAAAGTTCCTCCACTAACTTCACTCACTCGAAAAAAAATGGCTCTTCCTCTCTCTTCTCTCTCTTCCCCTCTCCCTATCTACCATCTTCCCGATCAAGTTTTTCAAGCTCAACAACTTAGAGCCTCTACAGCTGCCATATATGGAGCAATCAATATCCCCTGTCAACTTCCATATCCCAGTGGATCAATTAAGAAGAAGTCAGAGAGATATAGGGTAAGGAAGGAGGAGAATCAGAACATTGAAGAGGAGATCCCTTTGCCTACACCCAAGACCAATGGGCGGAAGATCTGCACAAAAGGGAAAATCAGAAGAACAACCAATCCGCCGCCTAAACCACCTGAGCAGAGGTCAATCAAAAACCAGAGGAGTAAATGTAAAACTGGCAGAGAAGATTTGGGAATCATCGTTTGGAAGGAAGAAGAAGCAAATATTAATGGCAACCAACCTGCATCTCGTATCTAGAGGAGAGCAACAAAAGGAATTTACTGCAGCAGAGCACCTGAGACAGGGTAAAGGAGAGAATACTCTTCGGCAATGATTAGAACTGACGCCTCAATATTTATGAAGCAAGAATCTGCAGAGGTACAACGAACAAGTATTAACTGCACTGACCAAATCCACAAGTCTCGATACACAAGGAAGGAGCAGAAGGTACGAAAGCATACCGAGGGAAGGAGTAGCCCAGCGGATAGCTGCTGCCATAAATGGCTAATACAAGGTGATTTGGAAGAGAGGGGAGGCAGAGAGGGGCAGTGGAGCTGGCAGTCAATGCAGTTTGCATTAACTACCTTAGAGATAGCCTTCCCTCAACCATCAAGAACCCAGCCCGCCTATTTAAGGAGTGCACCGGATGGGCCATTCTCAGCAACAAACATCCCAAACACAGAGTCAGAAATCAGCTTTCTTGGTATAGTACAAACTAGATTCCCCTCCTTTTCTGGAAATAGTTCAAACAAAAAAGGTAGTAGAAAAATGGAGAATCTGTCGCAAAGCCTGAGGGGAGAAAAGAGTCACCTGATCCTGAATGTGAGGCCGACCATTGTGAGGGCAAGAGGCAGTGGTATGGCAATGCTGCTGGGGAAATGGATCACTGATGCTAGCATCAACCTCCCAAAACCCAGAAATGCCGCCGTCAACAAATGGAGGGCATATGGGGAAGTCCAGGTCACCAAGGAAGAGGAAAATCTCTTCGTCTACTCTTTCCAGTCAGTGAAACAGAGAGATGCTGTGTGGGAGGCAAGGCCATGGAACCTAAGCAACACCTTGGTTGCCTTGAAGAAATGGGACGGAGAGCAAAAGGCAGAATCATCCGACATCACCACAGTCACCCTCTGGGTCCAAATGCATGATCTCCCACAGTCCCTAAAAGATGAGGAGGTAGTCCAGGAAGTCGCAGCTTTCATCTTCCCCCAGTTCCACTGTATTGATCGATCAAACTTCGATTTCAGAGGTTGGTTGAAGTTCGTCAGAGCAAAAGTGGAGGTGAGCATCGATGAGCCCATCCCGATCGGCTTCGAATATCCGGTGGGGGACAAATCGATATGGGTCAGCTTCAAATATGAGAGAATCATGGACCTATGTTACTTCTGCGGGAGACTTGGCCATCTCATCCACAACTGTCTGACAAGGGAAGATCACAGAAGGAAAGGGCTGAGCACTGACCCATCGGAGGTATACAATGATGCGCTTCGAGCCGGCCACGACTCACCGGCAAACACACCGCCGACATCTTTCAGAGAGAAGGTAGCTAACTCAAGGCGACTGACAAGTCAGAGCACAGGAAGACAGCAGATCCGCGGCACCCGAGGAGAATCTTCTTAGGTCACCCTCGCAGGCCTACCACTGCAGGGACCTTTCCATACCCATCGGGCTATGCAATCCTACAAAGCCCTGGGAAAGGATCTGACTGGGTGTATAGAGGAGAGGGAGTCAACCCGCCACCTACCCTGCAAACAGCTTTTCTGGAGATGGAAATGGAGGCGACGAACAGAGTGATGCAGAGGAGTCTCGACCTAGGGGGAAGGGGAAGAGATCAGGACAAGATGGCGGGCCTTTTCGAAATGGGCCAGTCACTCACCCTGGCGAGTCCATCATTCACACCAACTGACGCGTCACCCAGCCCGTCAGCTATGGATCAACTTAGTCAAGTGCTGACTAACCAGGCCCAAAATCAGAGCCCAGTGCCGATTTCTATTACGGCAGTTGCTGAGGAAGTGGTGACCAGGCCCGAGGAACGAACCAGCCAGTCCACCCCAATCGACCAACAGACACTACCTACTAACCTATCTTTCGATTCTTTGTATTTTGCGCCAGGTGAGAATAGAAGAATCTATCAAAGGAGGAAACATAGCATCAGGAAGAAGAGTCTGGCGGAAATCACGGCGGAAGGATGTCAGTCCGGAGAAGGGGAGTCAACCACTCCGAGGGCAGCGGCGGCAAGCCTCAGGCCGCCTCTCCAAGAATGAGACTCCTGAGCTGGAATCGTAGGGGGTTCGGCCAGCCTCTTACAAGGAGCTACTGCGGCAGACTATGTCGACAATTCGGCCCGTCCGTTGTTTTTATGATGGAAACAAGGAAAGATGACTCTTTTATGGAGGAGGAGAAGAAAAGACAAATGAAGTTTGCTTATTCAGATTATGTTGGTCCGGGAAGAGAAGGAAGTGGTTTGGCCCTTTGGTGGAAGGAGGATGTTGATGTTGTTGTTTTGGATTCGTGTAAGTCCTTTATGGACACTAGCATCAGTAGGAATGGGGTCAAGTTTTTTTGCACTTTCATCCATGCCCCTACCACGGCGGTAGAGAGGAATGCTCTGTGGGATCGACTTACGAATCTTAGAGCAAATCAGGAAGAAAGTTGGCTTGTTGTTGGTGACCTGAATGTAGCTATTTCCCCTTTTGAAAAGCAGGGACGTTGTCCCTTAAGAATTGAAAACGTCAATCCCTTCAAGTATTTCATTCTAAGGAATGCTCTATTGGATCTCGGTTTCTCGGGTCAGGTTTTCACTTGGAGCAATAAACAGCAAGGAGAAAACCTGATTAGGGAAAGACTTGATCGAGCTCTGTGTTCGGTTGCCAGGAGAACAGATTTTGAATCAGCCACAGTGTTTCATGAGGACTTTGTTGAATCGGATCACTGTCCGATTAGGATCGATCTCCACCCAAGTGGACATGCCCCCTGTGTTCCATTTAGGTTTGACAAGAGATGGCGTTAGAGTGAAGAGTGCTGCCAAATTATTCATAACCAATGTGATAGAGGGGGACTGGTTCAGGAAATTCTCAGTGATTGCCAAGAGGAACTGAGAAACTGGGCTAGGAATGATAGAAGGATGAAGCAAAAGAGAGAAAAGGAGATAAGACAGAGACTACAGGTGTTACAGGGGTCGAATCGTTCCACGGTTCTGATCAATGAAGAGAAGAAGCTCCAGCTTGAGCTGGAAACCCTATGGGCCTAGGAAGAAATTTTCTGGGCACAGAGGTCAAGGATTTCTTGGCTACAGGAGGGTGATCAAAATTCTGGTTTCTTCCATGCGAGTACAGTCACAAGGAGGAACCGGAATCGCATTCTGAAGCTCAAGGATGCGGATGGTTCTTAGATCACTAATGCAACCGACCTGGGAATTCATGCCAATGACTTCTACTGCAAGCTTTTTAAGAGCAAGAATGGTGTTCTTGATCCCAGCATCCTGGAGGGCTTCCCCTGTCTTGTCACTGAGAGGCTAATGCTAAACTGTGTGCACCAATTGATAGGGAGGAGATTCGTAGAGCAGTCTTTCAGTTGGGAGCAAACAAGGCCCGTGGGCCTGACTGCTTCCTAGGGCTGTTTTTCAGAAAGTATTGGAATATTTTGAGTGATAATTTCTGCCAGGAAATATCCAGGTTCTTCCAGACAGGAACTATGCCTGATAAATGAAAGGACACGTTTATTACTATCATCCCCAAAGTGGACGCTCCTGAAAATATTGGTCAATTTCGACCCATCAGCTGCTGTAATTTCAGGTACAAGGTAATTACCAAGATTATGACCAATAGATTGCAACCTTGGCTGCCTGGCTTGGTCAATGAATTACAAGCAGCTTTCACGGGGGGAAGGCAGATTCAAGATAATATCATTATTGTTCATGAAGTTCTTAACCATTTCAAGAAGCACAAAACGGGAAGCAAAAAGGAGATGATGCTGAAACTGGATATGAAGAAGGCCTATGATCTTGTCGAATGGGACCTCCTCCTAAATCTTCTTCAGGCTAATGGTTTTAATGATGTTTGGTGTGGATGGATTCAATTGTGTATCTCTACTTTCAGCTTCAGGCTTCTTTTCAACGGAGAGCCCTCTCCTGAGTTCAAGCCTACTCGTGGCATTCGACAAGGAAATCCTCTATGTTTTTCAGTTCCAATGTCACCACTGACGAACAGACTACAATCATCCAGAGTGCTGGATTCAATACTAGTAATGGATACTCCACGTATCTCAGAGTTCCCACACAATGGGGGAGATCAAAGAAGGAGACCTTCAACTTCCTTCAAAGAATGGAAAACAAAGGGGAGGCGTGGAAGAGCCTGCTCCTTTCGCCAGGTGGGAAGGAAATTCTTCTCAAAGCTGTGTTCCAAGCAGTCCCTTCTTATATCATGTGTCTTTTCCTTCTCCCAAGAACAACCTCAAAGAAGATGGATTCTATGTTGAAAATTTTCTTTTGGGGAGGTTCGATGACAAGGAAAACTATACATTAGAGGGCTGGACAGGTCCTGTATGCTCCAAAAGAAGAAGGGGGTCTAGGATTCAGGCCTTTTCATATCTTCAACATGGCTCTGTTAGCAAAGCAGGCCTGGAGAATGCTGACCAATAAGGATGCCTTATGGGTCAGGGTCCTTAAGAGTATCTATTTCCCAAAAAACAGACTTCCTGAATGCAAAAAAGGGAGGGAGGGCTTCATGGATTTGGTCTAGTTTATGTGAAGCAAAGAACTGGATGGGACAAGGAATCATCCGGGTTATTGGCAATGGCAGGACAACTAGGATTTTCCAGGATCCTTGGAGAAGAGACCGAGCGGGCTCTCTCCTTGATTTCGAGTGGCCAGACCAAGCAACAGCTGATAGCTGGATTGATTGCATCTCTAGAGAATGGAAATTCGATGTGCTGGCCAATTTTCTCAGCCCGCACGATTTGAAGCAGGTGGAAGCCACTCCTATCGAACCTGAGTCACTGGAAGACTTCTGGGCATGGAGGTTCACGGAGCAAGGCAAGTTCACCGTCAAGTCAGCCTTTTTCCATTTTCACAACCGGTTCAGAATGATGCAAGGTTACAGGGGGCTTCGGAGGCGGAGAAAGGGAATTAGAAGTGGCTATGGAGCTTATCTATCCCTCCGAAATTGAAATTTTTCGTGTGGAGAATCGCAAAGGGAGCTATCGCATCAAGAGAAAACCTTTTTCTACGAAAGTGCTCCCCTTCCATGACGTGACCGGTTTGTGCTGGCCCAGCCGAGTCAATTCATCACTGCCTCTTCACTTGCCCTCGCGCAGCTGAAGGCTGGCAAAAGGAGTGGCCATCTCTTCCCTGCCCCACCCCCCATACCCCATTCATGGAGTGGCTCAGTGCTCTGAAACCCAGGTACTCGATTTTGTCTATCCAAAAGATCATCTTCCTCCTATGGCAGATTTGGAAGGCAAGGAATGAGCGGGTTTTCAAGAGCACCAACCCTTGGCCCCCTTCCACGAGTGCGAAGGCATTTTTGGCACATCATCAATGGATTTCCTATCACAGGAAACAGACTACAACTCCTCCATCTCCTCAGCTTAAACACATGCCGAATCCCTCTTCACCACCGCCATGTACTCATGATTTTGAGATACATTGTGACGGCTCGTTTTTAGTGAGTCACAGGAGGCGGCCTATGGCGTCGTTGTGTCGAACAGCCACGGTCAAGTGTGTGACGGTAAAGCTGAGATCATGCATTGTTTTTCCCCGCTTGAAGCTGAAGCAAAGGCTCTTTTTGAGGGCGCTCGTCTGGCGGCCGGTCTCACCTCTCCTTGCCTCGTCCGCTTTGATTGTCTCCCCCTTGTTCAGGCTATTCATGAAGGCCCGGGATCATGGCCCTGGAGAGCTGACGCGTGGATCGGCTCTATCAAACAGATGATGGAGTCCAACCCTCTGATTCGGATCAAGCACATTGGTCGTAAGAGCAATTGTAAAGCAAATTGGGTGTCTAGGTCATGTGCAAGAACTCTTTACCCTCTGAATGGGTACATATACTTGATGTTGTTTCCCCCCTTTTGTAACACGTGACTTCACAAAGCAATGGAAATACAGTGTCCTCTTGTCAAAAAAAAAAAAAAATTGAGAGTGATGGATCTCTCTAGAGTCTAGTCCACTAGTGCTTTGCCCCAAAAGGTATGATATTGCGCTTGGCTGGCTCCATCCCATATCCTGATAATGCTCCTGTATTTAATTTCTGTATCAGATAGACCCAATTGCATGTCCATTAATTCCTTTTTGTCCACTCTCAAACAAAATTTGAACGGAACACAATTCTAACTACTTAATTTTATTTCTCATTCCATTCATATAAGATCGACAAATCTTTTAAGTCGATGTAAATCTAAATCTAAATCTAAATAATAAGATATCCTTTAAAAGCAGTATAAGTTGTTTCAATGGATACAAGTTTATCTTCACACATTTTTGGAGACGATTAGCAAATAACAAGTGTTACCTGAATATCAACATCCTTTGTTTGCCTCGAGATATGCCAACAAATCATGAATGTAACTTTCATGCTTCTCCGTATCACCAAACAACTCTCTCATTTCCATGGCCTTGATTCGATAGATCTCTCCTTCTTCTCCCAACACCACCGTCCTCAACGAGTCAGCAACCGAGTCCCTCGTAAATCTCCCATCTCTTTCATCTCTAGGAACCAAATAACCCGCACCCTTTTGCTGAAGCAGCTTAGCATTAAGACCTTGGTCATTGTAACAAATCAACAACACCAGCGGCCGTCCAAATTGAAGCCCTTCCACAACCGAGCTCCAGCCGGAGTGAGTCAGGAACCCGCCCACAGAGTCGTGGCACAAAATCTTCACTTGTGGTGCCCACTCCTTCCAGACCACTCCTCGCCCCTTTGTTCTATTCTCGAACCCTTCAGGAAATTTCGAATCGTTGGGACTCTGCCGGGTACGGAGTACCCAAAAGAATGGCAGACCGGATAGCTCTAACCCATTGGCTATCTCTGTTAGCTCTTCCTGACTCCATGTTGCCTCGCTCCCGAATGACAACTGAACCCCGTTTTTGCTCATCCAACCATTCTTTAATCGATCTCGAACTCTGCCAGTCATCTCCCTCTATCTCCTCGATTGGCGTCGGAAGCTCTCCCACTGGGAATACCGGTGACAAAGCATGTCGTTCAATGTATCGTGGACCTTATCCATAATAATTTGCTACAATTTTTTTCAAGTATAGTAAAATGATAATGGGTATAGTATTGTTATTAAGCGAATAATTTTTGGTAAAATTATATATTAATAACTTTTCAACTTTGTATATTGCAAGAAATTATTATCTTCGTTAATATATATGACAAAGGCTAGCGTACATCAGGCGTACGCTGTACGTCTTTGTTCACACTTGATTTTTGTACTTCAATATATTTCGCTGAATCAGAACCTTTGGTTATTATTTTTTAGGTCAAATGAATCTCATGACTTGAGTTAGGGAATTAGGGAATGGAGTTCACCCATTAGAGGTTAGGGTATAGCATCATTTGCCCCTTTTCCCGATCCTGAAATGTGGAACTTCTTACCAGCCTCTTCATGCCATCATCAGTGTCTTTAATTTTATCCATCCCTCTACCTCTCCAGGCCTCTCCAGATAAGCTCATTTGGCATCACTCTCCAACTGGAGAATACACTGTAAAAACTGGGTACCATGTTCTTACTGATGAATTGTTGGATTTACATCCTCCCTCTTCGTTGCCATATGATTGCAGGTTCTGGAAGTTATTGTGGAGCTTACCTCTCCCACCTAAACTTAATTTTTTTTGGTGGCGAGTGGTCCGAGGCTTTCTTCCTGTTCGGGCGGTGCTTCAAATCAAGCGGCTGGTAACGGATAATACTTGCCGGTATGTTCTGAAGGTGCTGAAACTCTTTCTCATTCTTTCCTCCACTGTCGGGTGGCCACGGAGCTGTGGGAGCTTGCTGGGTTGGGTAGCCTTCGAAGGAGACTAGAGGGTTTGTCCCCTTCTGATTGTTGGAAGGCTTTATTTTTTTATGCCATTTGTCCAAGATTGAGATTGCTGATGTTGTTTTCCTTTGTTGGCGAGTGTGGAAATCCCGCTGTTGGGCAATCCATAAGCACATCCAATACTTGGGGCAGCCCTTATTTCGCCAGTTCCGAGCTCAGGTTGAGGAGTGGCAGCACGCATCATCGCCGTTGACGCTCCATAGGGATGGCGGCGGGGCGCCTCGTACACGGATGGGCTCTGGCCAGGGAGCGCGTAGTCCGCCATCAGCCTGGATTTGCCCACCTGGTGGTGTCCTTGTTCGCTTTGATGGAGCTTGGAAGAAGGATGCGGGGGGCAGAACAGGTTTCGCCGGCTTCTCCCACAACGGACAACTGCTATTCGCATTCGCGCAGTACTACCCAGGTGTGTCTGAACCTTTTATTTCGGAATTATTAGCTCTCCGCGATGCGTTAAACTGGTGTGTCTTGCATGGGTTTGTATCGGTCAATTTCTGTGGCGATTGCCAGCCTTTGATCCGCAGGATACATACGAGGGATGTGACTCATGGAACAAGCAGTGCGATCTTGGAGGAGATTTGCTCGGCGTCCGCGTTGTTTAGTTTCTTTGATTGTAATTTTACTCTGAGATTGTACAACAGGGCTGCCCATTTAGTGGCTTCTAATGGCCTTTCATCGACAGTTCGACTACTTGTCGACTGTTGCGTTTGGTTGTCAAGCGTCCTGTAATATCTATAACTTCCCTATCTATGGCAAAAAAAAAACACATCTTAATAATAATTATCAATGAAACATCACCACGAGTTATTATAATAATATATGATTGGATCAACTAACAAACCTATGATGTTATCAACATAGTTAGTAAATACTCCCTTTACTACAGATATATATGGTCGTACGTATTTTATCCACTTAAAACTTCCATACCTATTATTGTCAAGCCTTTTTATTTTTCTCCATTCATTTTATGGCTTCCGTGTTAAACAAGTATGAAATCCGTATAACACATTAAATATCTTTATTTAATGAATTAGATTGTAAAAATAATTGTTATTTATATATTAATTTATTTTTAAAATATTTTATTACAGGTACTATTATACAAAAATAAAGTAAAGTACTCGTACTTATTTTATACGTAACTTACGCATGCAATATTTTCCTAATTATCGAACAGCCTCCAACCAAGCACACTCATTGGCCGGCCAGAAGCATGGTTCTCGCTTCCCATATTCCTTTCGGTAGTAGGTAGAGCGATGGACCAACATCGATCCAGTCGGAAAGATCTTCCAAGTTCCAATTACTGTTCGTGGATATTTGGAAGAAACGACGTATAAAGAGCACAAAGCTTGATTAATTTATTAATTATATATGAGCTGGAAGCCACCGCCATGCCAACCAATGAAATTTACTTGCCATTGTATTAGGTTGTATAATACAATTATACAAATAAACACTTAAATAATAAAATAATAAAAAGATTATATGATCATTTACAATCCATAATTACATTATATGCAAATTTGGAAGGATGCGGAAGAAGTTTACTGGCAGCAGAAGTCTAGAGTTCACTGGTTAAAGAAGGGAGATAAAAACACGTCTTATTTTCACACGGTGACTCGAACGCGTCGTAAGCGAAATTTTGTTTCAGGACTAAGAGATGAGAACGGTGAGTGGATTACTGATGAGAAAGGGAAAGCGGATATCGCCACCAATTTTTATAGCCACCTGTTCACATCAGAAAACCAAGTCCTTAACATGGGGGAGAGAGTGGGTGCTTTGCCTATCGCCCGAAGTGTGACGCCAGAAATGAATGCTGGTCTGACGGCTGTTGTCCTCCCGGAGGAAGTTCGGAAAACTGTCTTTGCGATGGGAGCTAAGCAAGCCCCTGGTTCTGATGGGTTTACTGGCAAGTTTTTTAAAGCCTTTTGGGGTATTGTAGGAGATTCGGTGGTTGAAGCAGTCTGCTCGTTCTTTTCGACGGGAAGGATGCTCCGTAGCTTCAATCACACCTGGCTCACTTTGATCCCCAAAGTGGATAGTGTGGAATCCATGAGACAGTTGCGCCCTATCAGTCTATGCCAGTTTGTGTATAAGATCATAGCTAAGATCTTGGCTGAACGTTTAGCGGGCCTCTTACCTAACATTGTTTCTTCTGGACAAAATGCTTTCATTAAGGATCGCCAAATTGTGGAAAATATCCTCCTTGGACATGAGTTAATGCACTACTTGAAAATCAAAAAGCAAGGTAAGAAGGGGTACATGGCTCCTAAGGTTGACATGGAAAAGGCCTATGATAGAGTCGAATGGCCGTTTCTCCTTACCATTTTGGACAAGATGGGCTTTAACTCAGTCTGGCAGGGGTGGATACATGAGTGTCTCCGGTCGTCATCGTTTTCGGTCATGATGAATGGTACTCCTTCTGGGTTCTTCAGACCTTCGCGGGTTTTGCGGCAAGGGGATCCGCTTTCACCTCTTCTGTTTGTGCTTTGCACTGAGGGGTTTGCGGCACTCTTGCGTAAGGCGATTGAGGATAAGAGGCTGGCTGGGGTTAAGGTGGCCCCGCGTGCCCCACGTATCTCGCATTTGTTTTTTGCTGATGATTCGTATCTGTTCTTGCGAGGCACTCTGCAAGAATGTGAGAATTTAATCACGGTTCTAAATGAATATGAGGAACTCAGTGGGCAGCGTGTCAATTTGGGGAAATCGGCTGTTTGTTTTAGTAAGAACATTGCTCTTCCTGACCAAGAGTTCTTAGCCGCAATTTTGGGAGTGGGAGCTGTTGGGGTGCATGATAAATATCTGGGACTCCCCACTTTGATTGCTCGGTCTAAAATGGATACCTTTCGTTATTTGGAGGCTAAGCTGTTGGAAAGGCTGCAGGGTTGGAAACGGAGGACACTCTCCTGGGCAGCAAAGGAGACGCTAATCAAGTCAATTGCCTTGGCCTTACCATTGCATGTCATGTCTTGTTTCAAGATGCCTCTATCACTGTGTCGCCTTTTGGATAAGCATGTTGCGCGTTTTTGGTGGGGTGATGAGGAGGGACAGTCGAGGATGCGATGGGTGGCTTGGCGGGATATGTGTAAAAGTAAGCATGAGGGGGGAATGGGTTTCCGCCGGTTTGAGCAGTTCAATCAGGCACTTTTAGCCAAGATCGGCTGGCGTATTTTGGCAGAGCCTCAATCTCTTCTAGCTCAAGTCTATAAGGGTAAGTATTTCCCCACAGGGCATTTTCTCAATGCGAAAGCCAGATCGCGCCCTTCCTGGGGCTGGCAAAGTATTTTGTATGGTCGTGATTTGTTGGAAATGGGACTTAGATGGCAAATTGGGAATGGGCGCTCGGCGTCCCTGCTTCGATCCCCCTGGATTCCTCAGCTGCAGCTTGATCCCCCGAGGTACAACCCGGTGGTTCTTCCGGTGGGAGGTGATCCCACGGTGGCTGAGGTAATTTGCCAGGGGGAAGGGAGGTGGTGCGAGTCCAAGCTTAGGCTGTGGTTTGATCCGCCTACGTGTCGCATTATAAAAACTATTCCCCTCCCCAGGCAGGATCTTCCGGATAAACTGATATGGCATTTTACTCCTGATGGGGTGTTCTCGGTTAAGTCAGCCTATCATTTGGCGGTCTCCCTGGATAGGAGGAGGGGGCGTTGGAAGGCGGGAGCTAGTTGGATGGATAGAGCTAGTTGGGTCGGGTTATGGGAGGCTGATATTCCCCCTAAGTTGAAAGTCTTTATTTGGCAAATTCTCACGTGAACTCTCCCCACCGCGGAGGCCCTTATTGAACGTAAAGTACCGATCCTTGCTCGTTGTCCGGTATGTTGGGGTGGCCCGGAAACAATGGAGCATCTGTTTTTGGATTGCCCGGTTGCGCGAGAGCTCTGGGGGCTTTCCGGGTTAGAATACATAGGGGAAGGTTTGCCTCGCCATACTTTTCCTCTGTTTCTTAAACGTGTAATGGCCTTAATCAAGCAGCCGACGCTCCTCATGGCAGTAGTCTCTATCCTTTGGCGCATCTGGCGTTCGAGAAACTGGGTAGTGTTTGAAGGGAAACAGTTTGGGTTCCCCGCGCTGATGAGGCAGTTTTCCCAACAGTATGAGGAATGGGTAGGGCTGCCAAAGGATGTGCCCATCGCGCCTTCTCCTCCGGGGGTTCCCCAGTCAAGTGTACCGGGTCCGGCTCCAGGGTTTATTTGTCAATGGGATGGGGCAGTCAGGAAGGGATCACACTCTGCAGGTGGCATGGTTCTTCTGGCGCCTTCGGGGGTTGTTCTTATGGCTCACGGGTTCCAGTTTATGGGGGTTGATGACCCGATGGTCGTAGAGTTGCTTGTACTCCGGGAGGCCATTACGTGGTGTGTGGGGCAGGGATTCACGGGGATGCGCTTTGAAGGAGATGCCAAGGTCATCATTGATAAAATCAATTGCAAGGATGTTAGGGATAACCGGATGGGTGCTGTGTTGGAGGAAGTCTTTCATTTTTTTGATAGCATCCCGGGGTTTAGTGTACGATTTATTGGTCGGAGTAGTAATAGGGTTGCCCATTTGGTGGCTAGGAAAGCCCTCTCTTTGTACCCGGCTATAAGTCGTTCTTTTGATTTCTGTACCTGGCTTGGGTCCAGGGTGTAACTATCTTTTTTGGATCAATATAAGATTATCTTTTGTCAAAAAAAAAAAAAAAAGTGATTGTTATCTACATCAATTGCAAATAAAAAATCATTTCAAGCTTCAATTCAATATAAAACTCTAATCCTCAACAGCAGGCGGGTATTGTTTTTTTTTTTTTTTTTTATAATTCATCTGTAGGCGGGTATTATTTTCTAATCCTTTGTTTGTGGGATTTGGGTGATGGATTTGGAACCCAAATCCCAAGCATCATGGAGTTGACACAAATCCTTTGTTTGTTGAAGGACACAAATCCGTGGGGTCCACGGATTTGGACCCCTTTTTTAGATCCAAATCCGTGGACCCCACGGATTTGTAAATCCCACATTTCATTTGGGATTTGACAATAGAAGAAAAAAATGTGAGACAAATCCATCACAAATCCATGATAAAAAATCAACTAAACAAACAATGTACTCTTCCAAATCCATGATGCAACAAATCCATCATAAATCCAAAGATTTTTAAAACTCAAAACCTTCATTTTCAAATCCAACAAGCAAACGAGCCCTAAAATATCACTCTCTAAACTTCAAACACTCTCTCTTTTCTCTAGAAACACCCTTATAGCGATATTACAATAAAGACATGATGAGTAGATTTTGGGTCGGGCTTTTGGGCTAGTGGGTCATGTCGGGTTACTTGTAATTTTAGGTTTCGTCGGTGGCAAGGAAAAGGGTAGCCGAGTAGGAATAGGAGTTTGGGTAGTATTAGGTTTGTGTATTAAGATTTCTATACTATATATATATGTAAGTTCGATATTAGTTCCGGTTAATGAATAATAAAACTAAAGGTTATCGACACCAACGTCGTTCTCCCGTTTGTGAGATACAAGCAACTCCCAAATCGAGAGTGTCGATTCATCAGTGGTATCCGAGCCTGCTTGCTTTCGCAACAATGGGGGATCTATGGCTGAACGTTGTGCGGCTTTGGAGGCCACCACCGATGGCTTGGTGGAGCAAGGGGATCGACTAGAGGAGGCGGTCCAGGAAATCCTAGTCACCGTGCGCGAGATGACCGAACAGATGGCGAAGACGGATGAGACTATAATGATGATGATGCCGCAGATAGAGCAGCTCACGCTGCAGCGTGAGGGAAGGCGGTCATCTCGACCGCGAGGGGAGAGGAAAAGACTAAGGGCAGTAGCAGTGGAGAGGAGAAAACCGACGCATGGCTCTTCAGAGAGCGCAACACGACTGCCTCGAAGGGTGACAACAGTGGGAGGCGGACCGGGCCAGAAGGAGATTCGAGCAAGTCGTGAAGCGGCAATGGCACCGGCTCGAAGGGGAGTAGTGGTGGCGGCGCTACCTTTCTCGCCAAGCTCGCTAGGCTGGAATTCCCGAAGATTGTGGGGGACAATCCTAGTGCGTGGTTTCCGTGCGTTGAACAATTTTTCGAGTATCAGGAGGTCCCAGCGGATCAGTGAGTCGGGCTGGCTTCATTCCATCATGATAGAAAAACTAATTAGTGGTGGCAGTGGCTGAAAGGGACGTACAAAGAGGCAGGGGAGCCAATTACATGAGAATTATTTTCCCAGGAGCTATGGGCGCATTTCGAGCTGAACGAGGGCGAGAGCTGCGACGAGGCGTTGTCTCGTATATGCCAAATAGGCTCTCTACGTGACTACCAACGCGAGTTTGAGAAGATAGCTAATCGTTGTGTCGGCTGGACACAACAGGCGCTGGTGGGTACCTATCTTGGCGGTTAATTTGAAGGCAGGGATCGTGGATGAGAATCGAATGTTTCGGCCTCACACTCTATGGGACGCGATTAGTCTAGCAAGAATGAAGAGTGGTTAGCTGCAGCAAAAAGCGAGTTTTTACGTAGAAAAGTTTTGGTGATCTAGAAGCGTAAAATCGTATGTTTTGAAGTTTTAAAGCGGAGTTTCTAACTACATAAGTTGTAAAAACTAAGATTTTGTGTAGAAACGTTTTAGTGATCTAAAAACGTAAAATCTTAAGCTTTTAAGTTTAAAAGCGTGATTATGACTACATTGGTTGTAGCGTCAAAGTCAGCTGGTAGGTCGGTGGTCCAGGCAGGAGTGGGTGCGACGGGCTATCGTGGTGATGGAGGCGGTGGCACGTATGGACCAAGAGCAGCGAACTCGGCACCTCTAGGTGAAACATGCCCATCTCGCGGGCCTCTCGACGGGAAGCGCTTGAGTTGTGAGGAGCAACAGCTTCGTCGGGCTCAAGGGTTGTGCTTCAACTGCGACAACCTGTTCCGCATAGGGCACAAGTGTAGTACCGCGAAGGTTATGTGCTTGTTCGAAGAAGAAGACTTTGAGATTCAACCTTGTCCCAAGGTTGATTTCGAGGGGGAAGGATTGATAAGTGGACTTTGGGTCAGGCTTTTGGGGTTAGTGGGTCACGTCAGGTTTCTTGTGGGTTTGGGTTTCGTCGGTGGCAAGGAAAGGGGTAGCCAAGTAGGAATAGCATTACGTTTGCGTATTAGGTTTTCTATCCTCTATATATATATAAGTTCGGCATTAGTCCCAGTTAACAAATATTAAACTAAAGGTTTATCGACATCAATATCGTTCACCCACTTGTGAGCTACAAGCAACTCCTGGACCGAGAGCGTCGGTTCATCAAGACAACTCAGAACTTACGTACCACCTTACATATCTAGAAGGATACTAAAGATACTGAAGCACACAACTTCAAACAGGGTAGCAAATCAAACTGCAACAAGGAATTATAAGAGATTTAATTAGTAAAACCATATTTTTTATGCTTTGCTGCGGCTAGGATTGGGAGCATATGTAGTGCACACGTAATTATATATAACCTTTTACATCACTATTTATAAATATTTTTTTAGTTTTTTCTCTATAATTTTTAATGAGCTTTTTTTTTGGGTTTTAAGTCGTATATTTTTTTTCGTGATAAATCAAATTAATCATGTTTCTAAGAAAGATTTGAAAATCACAAATCCCAACTTTACACATTGCACCCCATCGTTGTCTGTATATGCAGAAAACCAAATAATACCCCGATTTAACTGTGATCCCTGGCGGATTCTCATTCCAAACTCTCTCATCCGACACCACACGTCTCGATAAGGGAATCATCTAATGAAAAGACCTTGGGTTTCAAAAAAATAAAAACTCATGATATAAATCGAAACAAATCGGCAAATATATTGAATCGATTTGAATCTAAAGGAACAAACGCGCTTCAAAAAGTCAAAATTATTTCAAGGGATGTCAAGTTTATCTTCACAAATTTCTGGAAATGTTACCCTCAAGATACTCCAACAAGGCATAAACATAACTGTCATGCTTCTCTGTATCACCAAACAACTCTTTCATCTCCATGGCCTTGATTCTATAGGTTGCTCCTTCTTCTCCTGTCACCACCATCTTCAACGAGTCAGCAACCGAGTCCCTCGTAAATCGCCCGTCTCGTTCATCTCTCGGAACCAAATAACCCGCACCCTTTTGCTGAAGGAGCTTAGCATTCAGCCCTTGATCATTGTAGCAAATCAGCAGCACTAACGGCCGACCAAATTGAAGCCCTTCCACCACCGAGCTCCACCCTGAGTGAGTCAAGAACCCGCCAACAGAGCCATGGCCCAAAATCTTCACTTGCGGCGCCCACTCCTTCCAAACCACTCCTCGCCCCTTTGTTCGTTCCTCAAACCCTTCAGGCAATTTCGAATCATCAGAACTCTGTTTGGTACGAAGCACCCAAAAGAACGGCAGACCGGACAACTCTAACCCATTGGCTATCTCTGTTAGCTCTTCCTGACTCCATGTTGCCTCACTCCCGAATGCCACGTAGACAACTGAACCCCGTTTTTGGCCGTCCAGCCATTCTTTAATCGCCTCCGAACCCCGCCATTCGTCTCCCTCTATCTCCTCGATTGGAGCCGGAAGCTCTCCCACCGGGAATACCGGCTTTCGGTGCATTTCCTGCAGTAAGTCTAGCCAACGGGATTCAAGCTCTCGGCAGCTCCTCACTGCGATCAAATCGCATCCTTTCAACGTCTGATGGAAACGATAAAACTCATTAGGATGCAGATCGTCCCCAAGAACCATCGGGAATATCTTCTCTGCCTCAAAATACCTGAAGATTTCGGAACAAGGATTAACATAACGTTTTAATTAATTTTGTATCCATAAATATAACTTAGTCGAGACACATTTTACCACTATATAAGTAACAATGATGATAAAGTTTCATAGTACATAACATTATGGCAAGGTGTGATATGAAACGGCACATGGTCCCAAATGTTCACAACAATTTCTTACCAAGGTGAAGGTGGTAGTACAATGTGATGAATGGTGGTAATGGATGGTTCAAATTAGTGCTGGCTATTTGGACCGGACTGTTTGGTTTTACCCGAAACCGGATCATATAACCCGGACCGGGACCGGATAGCAAACAATCCAATCTCATATTCGAGTTTAGATTTGAGGTAAAAAACCGGATAAACACCGAATAAGAGACCCCCAACACCTAAAATCAAGATCAAATTGGGACCGGGCCGGGTCAAGACCGGACCGGATCAAGACCGGACTGTATCCAATCCAATCTTTAGTCCTTATATTTCCGAAAAAATCGGACTGGGACCGGATCAATTTGCTCCAATATAACCGGACCGGACCGTATAGCGGGTTCAAATCAATTTCTTACCAATATATAAAACTTTTATTTTTGTAGATAATAATGAGCTTGTGTGAGATTTTACTTTTATAAAAAAAAAAAATCTCATATATTAAATACGAGCTCGAGAGTCGAGACTATCTGACCTTATCCCATATCCTGTGCACCCATCAAGTCGCCAAATTATTGTTCCTTATTAAATTATTTCCCATGATTCACTAAAGTGAAAGTATGGTGATTTTTACCAAAAGAAGAAAGTATGGTGGTAGATACATACCTCCACGCTATGTCGGACTCAAACGGGACCCACTTGGGCTTCACCATGATCTCCTCCGCGCTTCTCCTATAGTCTTGTTCCTCATCCGCCGGCGGGCTGGTGAACACCAACGCGCTGGCGATGAATATGCTGAAGAACACGGTCGGGATTCCGAGGTCGCGAGCGACGGCGGGCAGCCAGAAGGGTGCATGGTCGAAGAGGATCCAATCCGGTCGGGAGATACTAAGAAATCCCGAGAGTGGTTGCCGGAGAAGGTCGTACGCTCGCTTTAGGTATAGGATCTCATGCCCCTCCAGGTCGGAAGTTGCCTCGGCGGTGGGAGGAAGGCCGTCGACGGGAGGCAGGGGAATCTTGACGAAGGTGATGAGAGAGGTGAAGGATGGAGGGAGTTGGGGAAGGCGATCGATGTTGCGCGGAGTGGAGATGAACGAGATCTTGTTTCCCTTTCTGGCCATGATTTTGGCGAGTCGGAGGAAAGGGAGCATGTGGCCGAAGGCCAGCCATGGGAACATGGCGATGTGAAGAGGCTTTGTGTCGCCTTCGCCGCCGGCCATGTTTGTGGCCGCTGGTGGAAGCTCCGTTACTGGATGAATTGTAATGTTTGTCCGGAGAGTGAGAGAAGCAGATTGTCGTTATTTATAATGTGTATACAAATATAGTATAACAAAAAGCCCTGAAGTTCTAGCTATAAAAAAGCCCAGCAGTTTGAGAAAACGACGTATAAACGGGGACCAAGCTTGATGAATGAGGATAGAAGAACAGAAGCAGTGGGGGCCAACCGACAACCAATAATTTCCTCATTTATATAAACAGGAATACAGGATAGAGTGCAATTTGAGATTATGAAAATCGAATTTGAACTTTGAACTTGAATTTGATGAATGATAAGATTTCGGTTTCTAGCTAATGGACTCATCCAATTTATTAAAGACTTATTAGATGTGATTCCCCCCCCCCCCCCTGCGTGTTGTTACTGAAAATCGAATTTGAGGGGTTTAGATTGAAAATTAGCAGTACAACCACTCTATCGTGGCCTTGTTCGCGAAGACTTGAGGTGGTTGGCTTGTGACACTTAGATAATTTTTCGAATAGTCATTAGACAAGTTATTAATGTTTATAATAAATTTTTTTAAATGAGGAAGTTACTAGTAATTTAAACACTTCTCACTCCGTCTCTAGTGGATCCGGTTAATCCACAAAATTGACTCCGATGTTGTTTAGACTTAGAAGAGGGCCAAAAAGCATGCAATTGCTTTGGGTCATAATAGTTTGTTCATTATTCTTAGTTCTTACCGTAAGTTTTTGGTCAATACGATGTTCAAATTTCTTTCACATTTTTGCCATTGAGAATATAGTTAGTTAGGAGTGCAATAGGTAGGTGGTGTGCAAAGTCCCCTGCTTTTCTAAATTCAGCACCTCAATAGCTGTCACCTGTCTTTATCTTATCTTCCGCCCAGCGACATGTCCTGTCTGAAATCTGAATGGGTAAAGTATGGGTTCATGAGCGAGTAAGTTGCAGCGTGAAAAATCCTAACGCAAGGTTGTCAACCCACCCAGATCCCATCGAGCTAATAGGTTAAGAGTTGACGGGCCACTCATTTAGACCGTTTTAGTCCGGAAATATGAAAAGAGTCATTGTATTGTACTTATTATGATAAATTGTATCAAATCTCATCTAACATATGAGTAATAACATATAACATTACACCAAAGTAACATGTCGTACTTAGATCCAACATATAGTAAAAATTCACACACACTTATATATTGGACTTGACAACTGGTCCCACCAGGCTACGGTCGATCATCATCAAATAATCAATAAGAAGCAATAGCTGGAGAGCTTCAAGCTCTCCTGTGGATTAGTCCCGATTCGTCGGGGATACCACGTAAAATCGTTGTGTCTTGTGCATTTTATCTTCTGATTCTGCTAAATTTATCATGGTACTAGAGCAGTAGGTCCATACCTCGATAGCGACAATGGGCGAAGAAGAAACCAGTGCCAAAGGCGTGAAAGCCGCAGTTATGAAGATGGAGCACGACGATGAGAGTTTGCCGTCGGTATACCGTCTTCCCAACTCTGATTCGCATGACCAGATGCTGGTCGGCGACGTTCTCACTGCCTCCAATTATGGCGAATGGGTGCTTGACATGAAGGACGCCCTTATCGTCAAGAACAAATTTGCGTTTATTGATGGAACGTTGGTTAAACCCAATGGTGGTGTCGAGCTGCACGCTTGGATTCGTTGTGACGCCATGACCAAAGGGTGGCTCAAACCTGCAGTGAACAAAGAGATCTGTAGCAGTGTTCGATTTGCTGAGACATCAAGAGAAATTTGGGAGGATTTGCGAAGTCCTTTTGGACAGGGCAACGCTTCTCGGGCTTACGAGCTGCGACGGATGATCAGTCTCCTTCAGCTAGAGAAACACTATGTTTCGGCATTCTACACCAAACTGAGATCCCTCTGGGAGGAATCCAGCACCATCTCCCCCAGACCGATCTGTACTTGTGGAGTTGTGGTCACTGCACATGCGGAGTTTTGCTTTGCATCCGCGAAAAACAAGAAAGTTCCCGACTGTTTAACTTTTTGATGGGGTTGGATGAGCCGCTCTCGGCGGTAAGAACTCGGGTGCTTGCGGTAAGGTTTGATGTTGTATATATGGTGTTGTTGTTGTTGCCGTTGTCGAAGGAGAAACCCTGGCCTGAAACCCATAAAATATTCTTTAGGAATATGTTTTCTCCTTAGCGAAATGAAACAACAACATACTATCAAACCTTAGAAAGCTCACCGTCATTGGGATGAAACCTATGGGTATTTTCTGTCTGTAATGCTGGAGCTCCTCTGTTTTTAGTTGTTGTTGTTGTTTACGAGAAGAGGTAATTGGGGCAAGTTATTGGAAGACGATCGATGATCATTGATTTGCCTCAATTATCAGGAATGCCCAAATCACTCTTAAGTGTGAAAAGAAATTGATATTCAATCTATTAAACATGTGTTTGTCAAATCCTCCGTGAATAAACAAATTACTTTCCAGTTTTCACTTTGATATATATATATTGATTAAAAATCAACAGTATAATTTATAGCTGAAAAGTAAAACTGCAACCCCCATTCAAATTTTCCTGTCCATAGAGTGATTTTAGGAAGCTGATGTGGCAGAGTGTTAAGCGGGGAAAAAATAGAACTCCCCGACTGATTGCAGAACTAAGAAACCGTTCACTCCCCACCTTTTCTCCTGGTTTCCCACGTTATCATTTAATTTTCATTTAGTTTTCTTTTGGCTAAAATAAGTCCACCTTTTCTACTGGTTATTAGGAGAGAGAGAAGAAATTCACGGAAAGGGAAGCGCAATTGCAAGCACATTACAGAGAGAGAGGGGGAAAGGTGAAAGGGAGGAGAATGAAGGAGGTTGCTTACCCTTTTACAGATTCGATCTGCGGAAGGACTGGAAGAAGAGATTAGGCAAGCGCATAGGAGCTGTGCTGTGCTGACCTTGCCCTAATCGGGACAAACCGCAAGGAGCTAAACCTGACATTCTAATGGAGAAATTGGGGTGTGGGAGTCGCATATCCTCTTTCTGGAAGACGACGAAACCCTATTTCTCTGATTGCAAGCCTCTTCCAGGGCATCTTTCTGGCAGCAGGCTAATTCACAAAGTGATTGTGATTCGATGGAGGTAAAACCCGAACCCGTGGCGAAGAGGTTGTCGAAGATCGAGACTTTCCCCTCCGGCGAGAAGCACAACTACTGCCGCCGCCGCCACCGTCTCCCTGCCGCCACGAACCCTGCTTCTTCTTTCTTCTCTACTTCAGCCTCTAGAAGTTCGCTCCAAATCGCTCCAGCTACTCTTGAGGAGGCCCCCATCACTCTCAAGCCAGCGACATTTCCTTCTTTCTTATTAGCTCCAAGCTCATAATTGGTCTTTGGTTTATTATCTTTGTATGTGATTATGCTGTAAATTTGGGAGAACTGGGTAATTATGCGGCGAACCCTTCTCCAGCCAACCGCCAATTCCATGAGGAGGGGTTAATTTTGATGTATCTTTGTTTCCCCTGGTTCTTGCAATCGGATTAGGTATCATTTATGTTCTCCCTTTGTGGTTCTGAAGTAATATTACTTTGTTCTGTCAAGTGCCATTATCATTGATCGACGAAAGGATAAATATAATTTGTGGAATTGTGTGGTGGAAGTGCTCCTTGCGTGTTGCAAATAGCAAAAATTACTAGAGGTTCAATTACTTGAAAAACTTGACTTTAATTGGGATCTTCATGTGCTTTAAGGGTGTACTGACATTCTTTATTGAGCCCAAAGAACTACCTTTTGCTGCTGTAATTTCTCATTGATGGTTTGGCTTCATTGAAGATTGTTTTTCAAGTTATATTTGCATGTATGATAATTTTATATGTGTGATTCAGGGATCATGTTAGAACTTGGATTATCTGAAGATTGAATATTTGCATGTCCCTCATATAGTCGGATTTGAATTGCAGAACTATCCCTTACGTGCCAACTACTATAGTCGGGCATGCATTTGTTGCTAGGATTTCTGAACCTCTATTTTTCTGTAGTTTAAATTCTCTACTAGCAGTTTACCAAAGGATTAACAAACAAAAAGAAAGAAAAACAGTAGCAGTGAAACCATGTTGCAAAGTCACAGCCTTAGTAAATTGTGTATGCGTGTTGGAGTCCAGGAATTATTCGAACTTCTAATTCAGTAGCATTTGATGCCCCAGAACGTGAAAATGAACAAAGTTCATTTGCTCTGTTGCAGCATGTGTCCTGCATGTTTTGCCGTGGTTGGTGTTGTTGGATTTGATAATGTTTTCTTTCTGATATTAATATATTTGAGAGGGTCGAGTAGATATTGTTGCTATCGAGGTCAGAATATCTGCTTCTGATATGTTAGACTGCTCGCTTTAACTATTTGGAGTCCTAAGACTATGACACTCGAGCAATTGTTTCACCTGTAAGTATATTCAATCATCCAACTTTCGGAGATTTCTAAAGAGAGGTAAAGCTTCTTACTGGATATAATCTGAATATAGTATGTGCATAATATCTGCCTGAATCGATTAGAGATTTGATGGTAGAGAATTTGATCCCTTTCTTTGAATTTTCAATTTGGTGAACCCAGTTGGTGGATAAATTCCATTGTCACTTTCTAGCGAATCTAGAAGTTGGGTCCGTTTTCACCTTATAATAATTAAGAGGGTCTATCAATTTTACTTATTCCAGTTGTCGTTCTTCTTCTCCAGATTCCTCATCCGTGGCAGTATTTGGTGAACTAGAAATATTAAATGGAGTCCTAAAAGGAGCTGAATAGTATTCTGTCAAATTTATATACTCTATTTTTGGATTACTTCTCTACAGCTGATCAAATTTATTTACTCTATTTTTTCTAACCATCATGCCTGTGATGCAGAGCTTTGAAACACAAACAGAATCAAAATCATGAGAAGTTGGTAGCTGCAAAAATGTTTCCCTTTCTTTAGGCAGCAGGTAATATTTGGTGTCTTCTTCGTGGTCGCTGACTTGGAGAAATTACATACCTGCAAGTGGCAAGAGTAGTTCTTCATCAGTGGAGGCTGAATCTCTTGATATTGTGATCGATTCGCTGAAGCGTGGAAATGTGAATTCCGATTGCTTCTTTTATATTTCTGTAACGTTGTGCCATGTATTATTAATCATGGGTGGACAGCTTGGATTGGTTGCTTGATGAAGAGAAATGAGAGATGGTGACCTGCTCAGCAAACAAGAGTGTTGTATGCTATGTTGGGCGGTTGAGGGCAATTTGGAGTGATCAATAGAGCAAGAATTCCCTAGGCTCCAGCTCCCCAAAGGGTATGTACCCTTCCCTTAATTCTATATGAATAAATTCTATAAGGCAGTACACAGTACACTGAATCTATGTCATTTAACCTCTGCAGAGGTTGATGTGGTTTATCAGTAATTCATTGGAAGAGTAGGCTGGCAGGAACCGGAAGGTAAACAAATATTTATGCGAGGACTTATGAGATTTTAGTGTACTAAGTAAGCATACGTTTAAACAATGGTACTGTATCTTTGATCACTGCATCACCAACTGGTCAATGGAATTATTTATCAAAAGATAGTGGAAGTAACTTCAAATATTCCTGCATTGATTAGTTCCATCTCACCAGCAAAGCCGAGCGTTATAAACTTCTGTTTTCAGTGTTTTGTCGGTTTCAACCGTTTTATAGATTCATGTCAGTTCGTCAAATTTACGCCACCAATTATAATCATCACTATTATTATACTCATTAAAAATTCACCAAATTCATTAACACCTTAATATCACCAATGATGAGTAATTTTGTAATTCCCATTTATATTCCCTTTATAATCACCCTTTATAATTCCAAACTCATAACTTTTTTTACTTCTTCAAATCAATTTATATTTCGTTACCTCTTGCACTATGGAAGTGTAGTGACACCAAAAGTATCTAAGTTATTGATTCGGAGATTAGAATCGTATGATGAGTAGGGACTGTACATTGAGCGTCTTTGCTCTATAAAAAAAAAATCCTATTTGCATTGTATTATAAGTTTGAGACTCCAACACAGCATTCCTTTGGAAGCATTAATTTCTTAGGATCAAATTTTGGTTAGTTCCTTCGTGAACTATTTGGTTTGAGTTCTTTTCAATTATTTGGTGTAGATCTTTGGAGATGAGATTAGGAGAGCACAATGCAGTTTCATTTTCTTCTTCTTTATTTTGGAGTTACTTATTAAATCCATTATTCATGTACTCCGGACAATCACAAGAGCTAAAAAGAAAGTGAAGCTCCAATTATTAATGGTTGCATTCATCTGCTCTTAAACCTTCAATGTTCCGAGATTCATCCCATCTTAAACCAGTTAGTTGCTTTCATGTAAAAGACCCGTTGATACATTTTGCAATGAGTTTTGTAGTTACTTCTTATGCATTGGGGATTTTATATAAGCAGCAACAAGTTCTTACTTTTGCGAGGTCATAGACCTTAATTTATTTCAATTGGATGTTCGTGTTTTAGTAATGTGTTTCATGACCATTTCACCATGATTTACTTCTATTTTACTCAAGGGAAAATGCATACCAATCTTGCCAACTGATGGCCTGTGTTTCATGACCGTTTCACCATGATTTACTTCTATTTTACTCGAGAAAAATGCATACCTATTCTCTGGGAGTAAAGGATGTGATCACCACTTTGTCGTGCGCTGCTTCAAACTCATATATCATCCACATAACAGTTGAGAGTGCAACCACTGAAGTTCAAGTAATTTTCCCCTTGCCTCAATCGAGAAGAATTGCTTCAGTTGTCATGAGTCACGACGATCCTTTAGTGTACTTAGTTTTTGTTAGGTCGCCAATTTATATTCCTCTATGTTGTTCCCCGCCTGTTATGTGAAGGGGTAGTAGTGATTGGGTGTCTTAGTTCATACCATAAACTTTCTTTATTTATGCATTAACCAACTGTATATGTAGGGCTCTGCAAACATTTTAGTTAAGGGTTCATCTTCGTCAACATACAATTGGCAATTTTGTTTTTTATCTAGACCTTAACTTCATGAGATTACTACTTCATTGGGTATATAAGTTAAAGGTTTGTCTCGGTTACATGGTTGTCAATTGTCATGTCGTTTGCATGCCATCCGGTTAAATCTGGTTCAACATGTGCCGGTCTTGAAACCGGCATGGTACCACTGGTATGATCGACTTATGCATTCTAAGCAAAATGACATCATATTAATGAATTTAATTAATAAAAAATTAATTTATTATTCATTTTATGAATTTAATAGTTAAAAGTTGATGATATTTGCTGGATTGTAACTAAATTGTCCACAAATATGTTTTATATATGATTAAATACATTGGATATTAATTATTTTCACATTTTTTTAAAACGGCATGAACCGGCACAAACTGGTTATACCACCAGTCGTACCATTTTAGTTGCCAAACTAGCACAACGGTATAAACCGGTTTGACAACCTTGCTCGGTTGTAATAGCACTCCAATTGCATTTAGGTGGATTCTTGCCATTTTCATTTATTTCCTGAAATGCGATTCTCCCCAGTAATAAATATAAATTTCCATATAACTATAAAATTAAAAGCATGCATTTTTAGCGATATTAATGGTTGTTTAGTTGGTAAATAAATCTATATTAAGCAAGGTTGTTAACTCGAATGGCTAGATCAAACCGTTGATGCGATCAAGCACATGAGTTATGGGTTAATGGTTTTAGGACCAACCCAATTGGTTGGCCCACATTTAACACTTTTAAAGATATAGGTTGCAACATAATGATTTGAGCTTTGAGAGACAAAACAAATGAGGGTGGATTTATGGTACCACTAAGTACATTTCCATCCCCGACTCGTGCGGGGAGCGGGAGGCAAGATCCACGAGGTGGAGGCGATTGACGATGATGATGCCATGAGTGGCAGTCAGAGGAGCTGGTCACAGCAGCCAGAGTAGCTTTCCGCGAAAAGATCTCCATCTCTAGCGAGGGTCTAGGGTTTGAGAACGTGAAATTATGAAATTGGGGAGGAAGAACCACTTCCCTTACAAACGATGTACGGAGTTGAAGTTTGGCTCAGTGCTCGATCAGTTGGTCAAACCAGCTGATTTCTCTAAGTTTTACATGTAATAAGATATCGCTCTCACCATCTTCATGAGCTCCAAACTTACAAATGAAATTTCCGTCCTCCGACCAACGGGTCGGGTTAAAGCTAGTGACTATTAGGTAGCTAAGTATATTTCATTTTTAACTTAAGTAGATATTTTGGGTAAAAACATTGTTCAAATGGAATAGTGTGTATGTACCATTCGGTGGCACATTGAGGTCTCGTTTGCTTAATGGATTTTATTATGGATTTGGTACATAAAAATCAATCATCATGTACTTTGTACGAAATCCATCATTTATTTATGGATTTAGCAGGAATAAATTCGTGGGGCCCACAATTTTGTAGGGCAAAAATGTATGGAGCCCATAAACTTGGAAATTCCACCGCAAAGGATGAGATCTGTGTGGATGTCTCAAGTCCATATGCTTATTTACTATTTTATCCTCATTTTGTTGGCTAATACCCACTTTGTCCTTTCTCATTTTCTTAGCTCGGCTGATTATAGATACGTAACAAACTTGTAGGTTGATCATGCTCCCCTCTCTTTCTGTATTCTTGTTGTTAGGTTTCTCTTTTTCTGGTTCTAATCATCATTCTTTCCCCATCGATTATGGGTACGAGAGGAAGAGAGGACTGGGACGAGGCTGGTTGGGAGAAGGGAGTGGGACATCGAGGAAGAGGGGGATGGAACCTTGGGATGATATATAGTTTTGTTTCAAACAATAAATAAGGGTACGTAAGGGTAGATAGGTAAATTCATAATATAATTACAAATACAATTTAACAAAAATTTATCAAACAAACAATGGTTTTATCCAAAAATCAAATTGACCAATTCCATCATAAATCCTTAGTTTTATAAAATCCAGATTTGACCAAAATTTTCATTTATCAAATCAATAAAGCAAACAAGCTATGAGAAAATTAGTTTAGGCAGGCCTAACATAAAATAAAATAAAAATAGCAACACAAACTATTAATGTGTGTTCATGATTCATCACTTGTCCAATTTTAATGTGTGTTCTTCATGTAGTTCACAGGAAAAAAAAAAGCTCTTTCAACAGTGGTAACAGGAAGCAACAATGCAAATTTCAGAAATCGTTACACTTACACAAATCAAAACACGTGATGCTTTCTTAACACAACCATTTCCTAGAAAGCTCAACAATTCTCTTTAATCTTGTATACCTCTCAATTAACTGTCTTCATAATAGGGGTGTTCAAACGGATTGGTTACCGTGGTAGCCATATTAACCGGTAGCATTCGGTTAATTTGGTTGGGTTAATTTGGATAATTGGTTTGGTTTGGTTAAATAATTTAGTTTATTTGGTTTAGGTGGTTTGGTTTGGTTTCGACACTGCTAACCAATGAAACAAATTAATGATACACCTAATATACAAAATTATTTATACTTCCATGCAACCAGCCAAACCAAACTTTCGTGATTCACTATTTTATTTCCATGTGCACAACAAACCAAAACATTATGGGTCAAAAATTAAATGGGTCTGCCTATTTACTAAACCAAAACATTTTGGACAGCTACTAGACTTTAGGATTACGTACAATACCATGACAACCACCTCAAACTATGTATAGTCTAAGTCTTTTGTAGGAGAGCTTTAACTTCCTGATGAGTGGTATTGGTATGTATTTATGTTAAGGTGTTAGTTGTAAGCTAACTATAATAGTTGTAGAGATTATGAATGATGTTTAACTCGAACGATGATGATAATTAGGGCTAGAAGTTTGGTACCGGTATTTGGAATATACCGGATATCGTACCGAATTTGTCTATATTTGGTATTACCTAATACACGTATTATTTCTTGGGATTGGGATTCAATTTTAATTGTTATTCGGTATTAGGGATTACGGGATTGGGATCGGTTTTTTACTGAAATACCGAACAATACCGAAATATAAGTCAGTGTGTATTTTATCCTCTCAACTAGACCCTCTCATTCACTACTACACGACCCTCAACCACCAATCTCTTGTTATTTTGATAACACCAAAAAGCAAACACTAGTATTAGTCTTCTCTCAGCCTCCAATTCTTCAAATTAAAGATTACCAAGAACAAAAACTTGAGATCTCACTTCTCCTCCATTCTCTTATCCATATCCTAGCTCTAGTCAAACTCAAGACTCTTTGCTTAGTCTCTTTGTCCTATTTTAAACAATCAAAACTAATTTATATATTTAATTATTAATTGTAAAGGTAATTAATTTCATATTCGATAATATCGATTGGGATACCGAAGTACCGATTGGGATACCGAAATATTTAGGGGTTGGGATTGGGATACCGAAATTATTTAGGGATTGGGATTGGGATTGATTTTAGGGAGTAATTCGATATTTGGGATTTCGGTATTTGGTATTGGGATACCGACACCGTACCGATTTCCACTCCTAATGATAATCATGGATGGAATAGTCTTATTATTATTGCTTATATATAATGATAGTTTATGATAGTAACAACATATGGTTATGTTTTATTCATTAACAGAATAATTGTTTTCACGTAATGTAATATGTTATTTGGTTATCCGATTATTCGATTAACCAAACCAATTAAACTTTGGTTTGGTTAATTTGGTTTTCGTGCTAACTTGGACGATTTGGTTAGGACATTTATTCGATAGTTAATAAAATTTAGGCTTAATTGGTTTGGTATTACCATGGTAAGCATTTGAACACCCCTACTTCATATCATTGATCTTCATGATCAATTATATGTTTATATATTTGGTGGACAATACTAGTTAAGGAACGATTGTTGAAATTGGCATGTTTTTAGTTTGATATTCATTGCCAACAAGTAACTAGTATTAATTTGGCCTAATTTCACTAGAAAGTATAAACTATTAAAAAAGTGTCATTTGTGTTATAAACTATTCAATATAACAAATCTGACTTGAACTATTTTTTCGTTAATGTTGACTGGCATTGACAGTTAGTATTTAAGAAAAATCTATTCAGCATCTATGTGGTTTGTGCCAAATTTGTCATATTGACTAGCTTAATTATCAGGAAACACGTATAATTTGTGTCAGATTCGTCATATTGAATAGTTTAGGACACAAATCACCCTTTTAGTATAGTTTGAGCTTCTTAGTGGAATTAACTCTATTAATTTTCATGTTTTGCATTGAATTTAAAAGCATATGCAATTGAGCTAAACTAAACTGGTATGAGACCAATGTCGTCTTAAATCTTCTTGAATTTATGCCTCGTGACAGTAGCTTTACATACAAACTCAATCATTGGTGTCGGTCTTAAATCCCATCGTACATCGCAATTTCGATGCATCTTTAATCAGAGACTCTAAGACCCCTTTTTAAGATATTATGAAAGATAATGTTAGTAAACGGTACATGATCCACGATTGAACTTCTCCCAATAACTCGAGTTGTTGGGAACAACTGTTTTATGATATGGTATCAGTCTATCAGAGCGGGTTTGGTCTTGTATATTATCGTATCTTGCTCCTTCCGGAATATTTAAAAAAAAAATCAGATATGTATGTTATGGTCCGGGTCAAGTTGTCTAAAAGGCAAAGGGCCATTGCATTAACAGAAGCCCAAAAATAAGTTCCAAAAGCCCATAACAAAAAAGGTATAGCCCATTGAAAGAAACGCTACCGTTTCGTTCATTGGGTAGCTTATTCATTCATTATTGGATCAGAACAAAGCAAACAAAAATGGCGGAAATCGCTGCAGCATACGCCACGTAATAAATTATTTTAAGATATATCATTAATCCTTCAACTAATTAGGGCTTGACGGCAAGGCCAGCCTTGAGCTTCTGAATGACACCAACATCCGTCTTGAACGACTTAGCCAGGACGGCGTCGTCTATGCCGGTGGCGAACAGCGTGCCGGGAAGCGACACCGTGCCGGCGCTGGCACTCCCGAAAGCCGACAGCGCGATGGCGTAGCTCGTCCCGGCGTTGTACTGGAAGTGGACGAGCCCTTTGGGGAAGACGAACATGTCGCCGACCTGGAGGGTCTGAGCGTAGAGCTTGCCGGCGGTGTCGACGAACCCGACCTGGAGCTCGCCGTCGACGAGGAAGAGGAGCTCGGCGGCGCGTGGGTGGGTGTGGGGAGGGTTGGTGGTGCCGTTGGGGAAGAGGAGCGTGGCGTAGGAGACGCTCTGGCAGTTGAGGGCAGGGAACTCGGCCATGGTGGCCTTGACGACTTTGAACTTGTCGGCCGGGAGCTGGGTCCCATTGACCAGGAAGCCGAAGCCGGTGAAGGTGAAGAACGAGCCGTCGACGGTGGCGTTTGGAGGGGCGATGAAGTCGGTGAGGCTGTCGGGGTCGCCGGAGAAGGCGGTTCCCCCATTCAAATTTTCCTGCCCATAGAGTGATTTTAGGAAGCTGATGTGGCAGAGTGTTAAGCGGGAAAAAAAATAAGAGTACCCGCCTGATTGCAGAACTAACAAAAACAAACTGTCCACTACCCACCTTTTCTCCGTTTCCCACGTTGTCATATAATATTCATTTATTTTTTGTTTGGGTGAAATAAGCCCACCTTTTCTACTGGTTATTAAGAGAGAGAAGAAAGTCACGGAAAGGGAAGAGCAATTGCAGGCATATTACAGAGAGAGAGGGGGAAAGTTGAAAGGGAGGAGAAGGAAGGAGTCTGATTACCCTTTTACAGAATCGATATGCGGAAGGAATGGAAGAGGAGGTTTCTTACCCTTTAACCGTTTTACAGATTTGATTGAGGATGTCCCCTCCGGCGAGAAGCACAATAACTCGCATCAGAAATCTCCTCATATTCCCAATTTCAAACAAATCGAAATCCCTAATTATAAGCAAGTCGACGACCCCACTCGCTGACGGAAGTCCTTGGGAGTGGGGAGATCGCGATTGGGAGTACCGCAGACGATCTCGGCGGCGGAGAGGTTATTGACGAGTGCGACTTTCATCTCCGGCAGCCAGCCCACCTCCACCGCAGGTTCCAGATTACCTCCAGAGCGCTGATATCTTCTCTGTCGATTGCTGCAGCAGACAGTGTACAAATGCCGGACAAGTTTAACGATGTCGACGTACGCACAGAAGAAACAAAACCACTGAGAGGGTTTTCATGGTAACTACTGCCGATGTCACGAACCCTGCTTATTCTCTCTTCTCTACTTCAGCCTGTCCATAATTTGGCTCCAAATCGCTCCAGCTACTCGCATCCGTGGAGGGCGCCCCCATCATTCTCAAGCCATCGGTTTTCCCCCTCTTTCTTATTAGCTTAAAACTCATAATTGGTCTTTCTTTTGTTACCGTTGTATGTGATTATCATTGTATGTGATTATCATTGTATGTGATTATCCCTTAAGTTTTGGAGAACTGGGTCTGGACTGTATTGGTTTCTGATGAAATTGGAGGGGGGGGGGGGTATTTGTATCGATTTGGATGTGTGGTTTCAGCCTACTTTTCCGGTCAAACGCTTAATGCTAAGTTCGCAAGTAAGAGTTGCTGTTCTGGGTAATTAGAGGGCAAAGAAGGGCAGAGTGGAGAAGTACAACATTTTGTTGGACCCTGTCCTTAGTGTAATTCACAAATTAGAAGGTCTTCCACAGACTCATTTGTTTGGAGTTAAGGTTACATTTTGTTGATGATTTATAAAACGCTTGGTGTTTTGAAAATCTAGAATTTCATTTATCCTTGCTCATTGGCGAACGTAGAGTTCGAGTTTGATTAGTTTATGATGGTCGAGGATTTTGGTTTCTGTACTAACAGTTCCATTATTTCCTCTTGGTGGCAGCTACAAAATTAACCGGAACGGGTTCATCATCTAACAGAAGCACTATTTCATATTGCCTCCACTTCTTGCAGAATCAAAAGGTCAACTTCCATCCTCCATCTCACACCATTTACTCTTGAACTCAGTAGGAAAAGAAACACATATGACTTGATTTTAAGCATGTCATGCATTTGGCTGCAAGTGTCAACTTATGGGGTCTATAAACACATATGACTTGGTTTCTGCTTGCCATTCGATCTGCATTTGATGTCGGTGATGAAGCAAGCATGATAGGGAAGCAAAAGCCAACGTCAACCTGGCTGGGTAGTGGCGATTCAGATTTGAAGCAAGCCCATTTTGATTCATGTTGGTGATTTCCACTTTTCTTTTGTTTTGCTAGAAGTATAGTTTATAATGGTCGCTAGCAATATAGAAACACATTCTGCTTATAATGGTCGCTAGCATTATAGGTTATATGCTTTGGTTTTGTTTGTAGCTAGGGATTTATGGTTTACCCATTAGGTTTGCTTCTACAATTTGTAGGCGATCTACTATGATGTACCAGCAAGGGTAGTGGAACTACAGATTTGGAGGTCTAGCGAAGTATAATGCAACTTACGTGAGAATTGCTTCACTCTGGTTTTGACTCAGATCAAATTCGAAGGGGTGGACACGATTAGAGTGGAAGCTTCTTACACCATGGAGATGAGACTCACTGCTTTTATTGCATTCCAGTTGGGGAATGCCCGTAACTAGGACCTTTGAGCTCTCCCATGCAGGTAACCATTGATGCTTGCCTTTTTGGATCTTCTATTTCTATACGATATTACCAATACTGCCTACCAGACTCGATGATATTTCCATCCGACGTAGTTCTTCCTTTCGTATTAAAACTTATGCAATCATAATGGATTTGGCATGTTGCTTATACTTTCATCTCAGTTGATTGAGATGGATGGAAGTGCATGTGAGTCTGGTTAGGGTGGTGAGATTCTGCGCGGAAAAGGATAAGATGCTTATTTATGTGTTCATGCCGAACAGAAGCTTGGACTTCCAACTTCTCAGAACTGGTGTAATTTCTTTTCATGGCTTTATTGTTTTTTAATTTCAGTATGATCTTAGGGGATTTGTCGATATAATAGAGCAAAGCTTTTCCCTTAAGTTTGGTGATTTTGTCCAAGTTTTTGTTATTCACAATTGCTAATTGACAGGTGGTCTGAGTTGAAGTCTTCCTTGATATATGTTTTTTATATTGTTGCTAAGGCAGAGTGTATAATTTGATACTTATGCACCACTTTGAAACATAAAAAGCAAGAATGGATCTTTTCCCATGCTTCCTTGGGATATGTTAACTGTGGTATGTGAACTTCTGGTTATTGGATTGCCTGTTTTCAGCATGGTTTCTTCAGAATAGATCGACTGGAATCTTTACTTTCATAGGTTGGGTTTTGTTTCAAAATTCCCATTTGTCTTCCTCCAACAAGGACGAAGATGTATCATTGTGTACAACTGGAGCTGATTAGTTTTTCTAAACCTAATCTTTTACTGTTATTAGAGAAGGTATCCAACGCATCATTCTTTAAGATGAATGTATTAAGGTAATTTAATTTTTAATGTCATAAAGTACAAAGGTTATGTTTTGTTATTGGGACTTTCATTGAGAATGAAATCGGGGTAGGTGAAAAGGGCTAAAGAACGAAGAAGTGAAAAGGACAGGGAAACATAGAAGAAGTAAATGGTTATACAGAAATGAATTGAAGCTGAACAAAAGAGCTTAAGCTGCAGTTTAGTCGAAGAATATCAGTAGAATCATCTTTCAACATCTGGCATATTTTTATCTTCCATTGTAAAGAATATAACTAATTATATCAATTTGAGTATGCAAATTTATAAGGTGCTTAACCAATGGTGGACAATTGAAACAGATAGCAAAATACGAATGAGTGTCTCCATAAACATGAAACCCAAGATCATGCCAAACATTGACCTGTATTCTTTATCCTACTTGCAACGAATGAGTTTATACGATCATTTCAATTGATTATAGAAACATAGCATTCAAACTATAGGTGCATTGTGTTCAAATTCTTAGTAATCCACCCAACAAGCTGGTGCACTTACCTAGCTTACTTTTAATGTGGAATGGAAAAGAGGAAGTCCCATTTTAAAATTCCTGCATCCAGAGATAAAATTGGAAGGATATTTGTCACAAGAAATTAGTTATAATCATATTGTTATTGCGAATTTTGTTAAAATAGGATAGTACTACACTGATTAATACACACGTATTGCAAAAAAATGTATTTATACAAATATTTTATATGGGTCACAAACAAGAACTAATGAGAAGTAACAGATGTTTGAGATTGGTGTACGTAGAACGCTTATGTTATGAATTTTATCTTTGGCCAACTTCCTTTCACCCGGTGTAATATTTTTATACTTTAAATGTTTATTGTGCCATTCAAAAAGCTGTGCACTAGGATTTTCTTAATGGTTGTGGGAATTAGTTAATAATCTACATAATAATTTATAGTAGAATTAGAAAATTGTCACCGCCATTTAATATTTTCTGGATGGAGAGTGTTTTTTGGACGAGCAATTTGGAAAGCCGGAATGCTTCTGGTATGTGTTAGTGGGATGTTAAACTCTCTTTGGATTTTAGTAGGTCCTAACACTCATCCGGCGCACCAAGAAGTATGCTATCTTTGCTCCTGCCTTCCTTTTTATCCCGCAACGGTAACTACATGCCAAAATATGCTCCCTTCAATTTTTGTTGTTATCTTTATTTGGTTTCAATTTAAGTAGTCGGGGTTAGGTTTTGTGAAAAAGTCAAGCTATATATTGGGTAATCAGGAAGAAGAGTAGATATAATATATGGAGGGGTTGAAGAGAGGGCGGAATATGCAGCAATTGTCAATTTTTTGGCGAAGGGACCCAAACAACTCAAATATTTGGAGTTCTTTTATTTTTCACACCACCTTGCAGCATGATGAACAGAAGGAACATGTTCATCTTCTTCCTCTCCCGCTGGTGGCTATAGCGAGCTGAGGAGCAAGGAAAGCTGTTGATCGGCAGAGGAATCAGTTCAGACAAATATTACTTTTAGGGTGTACCTACGGTGACATGCATGTCACGGTGACTTGCACTTTCCGGTCGACCTCAGTTATGATTAGGTCGACCTCACATAGAATTCGGTCGACCTCATATAGGATCCGGTCGACCTCATTTAGGATTCGGTCGACCTCATATAGGATCCGGTCGACCTAATATGTTGTTTCAGTGTAAAAACAGTTCATGGTGCCTACTTTGGATATTCATATCGTACAATTGGCTAGATGGAAATTGAAGACTAATGACTTGTTTTGAAGCTGGAGTGTCCCTCTAAATATTGAAGTGATTGAGAGCTCGATAGGAAGTCCAGAAGACCATTTTTGAACCTCATCAAAAGGCTATGCTAAAACTGGGAAACTGCCTAGAAATGGCTAAGTCTGGAAACGTGTTTGTGAAGCCTATTTTTGAGCTCAATTCGAGAAGCATGAATGCGAGTCGAGTCCAGGAGCCTCTACCACGTTAAATTAGGTATGTTTTTATACAAATTCAATGAATTGGATGAAAGATTGGATATCTTTAAGGCTTCAAACAAAAGGGTCGAAGTTGCTACGAAGGCTGTTTTTCTGGCAGACTTCGAGCACAAGCAAGCTGCCAGAAAAACAGCCTTCGTAGCAACTTCGAGCCTTTTGTTTGAAGCCTTAAATATATTCAATCTTTCATTCAATGCCTTGCCTTTGTATAAAAAAATACGTAATTTAACTTGGTAAAGGCCCCTGAACTTGACTCGCATCCATGCTTGTCAAATTGAGCTCCAAAGTAGGCTTGACAAACACGTTGCCAGACTTAGCCATTTTCAGGCAGTTTCCCAGTTTTGGCATAGCCTTTTGGTCAGGTTCAAAAATGGTCTTCTGGACTTTCTATTGAGCTCCCAAGTACTTTAATGTGTAGAGGGACACTTCAGCTTCAAAACAAGCCTTTAATCTCCAATTTCCATCTAGCCAATTGTAAGATATGAATCTCCAAAGTAGGCACCATGAAACTGTTTGTACACTGAAACAACTGATTAGGTCGACCTGATCCTATATGAGGTCGACCGAAAAGTGCATGTCACCGTAGCAAAGTCCTTACTTTTAAATTATGTTTAAGTTTCCGAGAAGTCCCAAATTATTTAAGATATAGATAGTTAGTTAACATAATAAGAAATGAACTCAAATCAATCGATTAATGGGTGGGGTAAAAACTAAATTTTTTACTTAAAATCCACCCGCCCATTGTTTTCGTTGTGGGTGGGTGACAGCGAATGATGGGTGAATTTGACGATTTTGGTGGGTCAAATGATTTTTAAATATTAGATAATGATGAGTCATAAAAATTTGCATAAAAATAATTTAATGTCAATACTACATATTAAGAAAATTTAGAAATATTAAACATAGTTTATTGCATATATAACACCTATTATCTCATTTGCGAACAAAAATTATTTTATTGATAGCTTTCATATTTTAAAATAATCAAATTCATAGTATACATCAAGTAAAAATTATAGAGTTAATTGTAATTTAATTGAATCAGTCATGATTAAAGTTTTGAGATAAGAAAATATAGTATATTATTATAGAATGTGCATTAATGACTTAACATATCATGTGATTTTGCGGGTAATGACCCACCCGCCACCCACCCAAGTTTAGTGAGTGACAAAAAAGTTGACTCACACCCATCCACCACATCAACCCAAACATGTAATGGGCGGGTCATAATCGGTGGGTTCGGGTGGGTTTAGCGGTTGATCAACCCATTGCCCATCTCTAACAGGTAGGCAAGACCATTGATTTATCGGGAGAGAACATGGTTTTGTTTTCTTTGCGGGTTTACTGTTGTGATATGTGGAAGTTGTTGGTGAATTAAATATCATAGTTTTAGTATTGGACCCTAACTTTCATTAGCTAACAAAGAGTGGCAAAATTAAATTGTTCATCTTAGACCTGCGTAGTTAATTCATAAATAATTTAATACTTTCATTCTCCGTCCAATTTATTACTTCTTTTTTATTTTCTCTTTTATTTTCTTTATTTTCATTAAACACGAATATAAGCATGACACGAGCACGAAGTAGCACGGCACGATGAAAACCGTGCCCGGGCCTAGCAAAAATAACAAATGGGCTGACACGGCACGACACGAAAACTGACGGACCGTGCCAAGCACGACACGAAATAAACGGGGCCTAAGCGTGCCGGCCCAAACACGGCCCAATGCCCATATGGCCATATACTCCCCAAGGCAAACTACTCGACTTGCCATCGTACAATTTTAAGTAATTGAGAATTGAGAGCGAGGCAACGAAAATACAATTTAACAGGATATAAAATAAATAAAAAAGTTACCGGCCAACGGGTCGGGTAAAAGCTAGTATTTTAATATATATCACCTATTGGCTATTAGCGTTTGTCATGTTAGCAGCCTAGCCTAGGTTTGAAATGAAAGTTCATAAAGTTAGACACTGAACCTTTTATGTAAGCCTTCTTCTTTGGTTTTAAAACTTAGCCTATGTCACACGGTGCAATAAGTGTGCTTATGGCATAAATTAAACACATATTTCATTTCTCCTGTAACATGTTCAATATTAAAGTTAAGGGTGTTGATATATGTCAAAGACACACTAAGAATAACACATGCATACCCCATTGAAAGTTATAATTATATGTCATATGTATGGGATTTTGATTTAGGTTTGTTTTTTGAGAAATTATCTCAATTTTTTGTTTGGAATTCTCAATTGAAATTTTTTATTTATTTCATTTATTTAATATTATAATAATCAATGACTACCCTATAAATATATAATCGTTTCTCTCATAAAAGATAAGTTCGTAATTGTCGTACAAAAAAATTATTGCTCTTTCTAATTTGAAACATTAACTTAAGATTAATTTAATAAAAAATAACAATCGATGATCATGATTTTTTGAAATGTAGCCAACAAATTATATGCTCCATCTTAATGTTGAGGGTCTCTAGATTTAGATAAATAAGAACTAGGGTTTATTCATCAAGGATTAGAGTATAGTATTATGTCGCAAAATCAGGTTCGTTCGAGGTCTAAATATAATTTTCTTATTCAATGTATATTATACTTTTGATTTTGCTTAATGTACGTTATAATTTTAATCCGGAAACATATTATAGATTTTTACGGAACTAATCTAGAAAATCAAAACAAAACAAATATAAAATAGACAAAAAAAAAATGAACTACTATAAGTAAGCAGCTGGATGAACAACATTAAAACAAAAGCAAAACGAATGCTTCAATACATTTTATACAAAATTAAAAGCAAACTGTTAACATTTCAATATTTGGCCCTAGATCATAATGTAATTGACTATTTCTTCCGTGTATAATATAGATGCCAATCATGACATGTTTGTAGGCCGTAGATCATACATAGTGGTCTATATATTTGCAAGTTTTTTTTTATTGGTAGTAAGCAAGGTTGTCAACCCTCGGGTTGACCCCGGATCGACTCGGGTTGGCCCGGACCCGGACAAGAAAACTGTCCCTGAGCACCCTTTTTAGAGATATCCCAGAATAGTCAAATCTGGAATGACCCGGTCAAAACACGACATACCCGGCGGTTGGCTCGGCCAAAACAGGTACCGAGTTGCAATCTTTTCATTTGCCCCTTCGTGTTTTTACTTCGGCTTTTGGTGTGGGTGCCGTCTCGCGGGAGGATGAGCTGGAAGGGACCTGCGAGCGGCTGTCGATCTGGTGGAGGGAGGTTGTCAATCCGGGTGGAGAGATACGGGGATGGCGACTTGGCGAGGGAGGACACTGTGAGGTGGCGTTTAAAAGAAATAAGAGGCGAAGAATTGATGGAGTCGGAGTAGTTTACAGCGGCGGCGCGAACGAGGTGAGAGGGGACATTGGAGGTAGCTGGGTGGCGGACGAGGGAGCTAAAGGGTTGGATGGGGCGGCAGAGATAGTAGTGGAAGAGAGGGCGGTCTAGGATTAGGTTTATGGGTGTCAGGGAAACGGTATGGAGAGAATCGGATTGAAGGCGTGATTAATCACTCTCCTTAGAGTGTTATTTGCCCCCACTACAAATTGCTGGTAGGCTCGAGCAAACCACCCCCAGGAGTCCCTTCAATTCTAAGTCTGGAAGCAGCAATCTTGCAGACTTCTGTGGTTATGAAATAGAGAAGGAAAACGGAAGAAGAAGTAATCTCTCGTTATTAAAAGAGTTATGGCAGCCATCTATTTATAGTAGTGAAACTGGAAGTTACCTTCCGAAGAGACACATCCTTTCACATAAAAGGTAGTTACCTTTCCCGAAAGGACACATCCTTTCACAGAAAAAAGGGAGTTACCTTTATGGAAAGACACTTCTTTTCACAAAATTCAAACGTTTAATGAATTAATTAAACTGCCAAAAGACTCTATCTTTATACTTTACTTCTCCATCAATGTCGTATTACAACTCTATTGACTAACTCTAACAATCCCCCACTTAGTCAACAAGAGTTGAGAATACCTGCCTCGAACAAGTAACGCATACATAAAGGTATCTTTTCGATTTGAACCTTTACCTAGTGTAAGCAACTCAAAGTTGATAACGAATCAGTGACGGGCTTAAGCCTAGGAGTCACGATCCAAAGCTATAACCGGAGATGCCCCACACGTACTTGTCTCTTCTCTAAACCACAACCACCAACTAGGGTAGCACTATTATCGCCATGTGCTAATCCTGTTTCATGAGCATAGACAAAAGTTGACCTCTACTTTTGTTAGAGCGGCACCACTCTAAATGCTCACATAGGTGACAATCCAAATGAATTCATTAAGAGTTCTATAACTCATCTCAAGAGTTCTATAACTCACCCTTCTTTGGACTAATTTACTTGTACGATAAATTAGTGCCTCTGTTAGAGTAACTTGTTATTACCACATTGAACCATTTAATTAGTGAATACCTAAAGAAAAGGTTGGGTTCCCGTTACTTCTAACTACACAAGAGGTCTCAATCCCTTCCCTTAGGATGTCTCATAGATCATGCCACATTATTGAGCGATCTTACATACACAATAGAAATGATTACATTAGTAATCAAATATCTAACGTGTTCATGTCATAGGCTAGTAGCTCTAGACTTACCATTGTAAATCTGTTATAAGCTCTCGACAAAGTAGCCTCACTATCACAAAAGACAGAAATGGCTAACATCGATTGTGGCCACAACTCGATATCTAACAACATCTTTCTTAGCCATTCTGCCTCGTTTCCAGCCACAGCAAGGGCCAGGAATTCAACTTTCATAGTGGAGTGTGTAACACACGTTTGTTTTTTCGAAACCCAAGAAACAACTCCACCACCTAGTGTAAAAATCCACGCGTTGCAGATTTATTATCACTAACACTTATTATCCAACCAGCATCAAAAACATCTCCCCCACAATTCTCCCACTTGCCGAACTATCATGGAATAATTCCATTTTATTTTCCATTACTTATTGAACTTTCAACCGCTACATTGATCTAATTGTTTACCAATGGTATGGACTTATCAAGTTAGCATACTACAAACAATTCAGATTTTATTAGAAAATCATCTAATTACTTACCAATGGAATTGGTCAAGGTAACTTGAGATGCCACAAGTAATTCAGTTGCATTTCCAGATTGTATTGGAAATACCATCTAATTACTTACCAATGACAATAATCAAGGTAACTTAACATACCACAAGCAATTCAAATGAATATTCTAAATCAATGGTCTAATTACTTACCAATGGTATGCACTTCATAAATATACCATAAGTAATTCAGACTTTAAGTTTAATACGACCATCTCAATTGAGCTCTCATGCCAAATTGTTTTCCAATAGTATAGTGTACATATACCATAAACAATTCTGGCAATGATTATTTTGATGATCACCATCCTTTGGCAAGCTTTTTCAATCCCTATAAGGATCCATCTTAGTTTCATTTTCCTTGCCCTCATGACATATGAAACATGAAGTCATAAACCAATACACGATAAACAAATTACCATGTCGGGGAAACACTTTTCACCATTATTTCAATTTACTTCAAGATCACAACTCAAAATTGAAACTCATACAAATTTTGGTAACAAAATTTGTTTCAAGAATTCAATGTGAATTCTTCCAAATTCATACACAATTGATTTTTTTTTAAAAAATCTTCTCATAATATAAATTATGATTTTGTTCTCATCTCAAATACCACACTAAGTATTTGATATCATTTATCCGCACAGAATTGGTTTATCAAACATCAATTGATTGCCAATTCTTTCTCAAATCCTTCGAGAACCAAAGTACCATCCGCATGACGGCATGGCATTAGAATTTTCCTTTATCCCCGATAAGCAGTGGGAACAAACAGTGGTCAAAGAAAAACAACATAAAATCTTCCCTACATTATTTCCAAACGATAGTGACGACCACTGCAATTTCTGGACAAAACACTTTCCATCCAAGTTGAATGTCAATAAAATTTAACTTGATGTAAAAACAAACATGGCAATTTTTTTTTTTTTTTTTTTGCTTAGAAAAACCAATTCATTACCACTTTTGGGGTATCACTTCGCATGCATGAAGAGTACTTGCATGACACATAAAAAAAAACCAGTTACTCGTATACTTCCACAAACATAGACTTTGATACGAGAAACAACACTTCCTTTCTTTGTAACGACAGAAGCAGAACCAACATGTATATACATATGTATATAGTATATCATCCCACTCTTGACACCAAAGATTGTCAGGGAAACGGTATGGAGAGAATCGGATTGAAGGCGTGATTAATCACTCTCCTTAGAGTGTTATTTGCCCCCACTACAAATTGCTGGTAGGCTCGAGCAAACCACCCCCAGGAGTCCCTTCAATTCTAAGTCTGGAAGCAGCAATCTTGCAGACTTCTGTGGTTATGAAATAGAGAAGGAAAACGGAAGAAGAAGTAATCTCTCGTTATTAAAAGAGTTATGGCAGCCATCTATTTATAGTAGTGAAACTGGAAGTTACCTTCCGAAGAGACACATCCTTTCACATAAAAGGTAGTTACCTTTCCCGAAAGGACACATCCTTTCACAGAAAAAAGGGAGTTACCTTTATGGAAAGACACTTCTTTTCACAAAATTCAAACGTTTAATGAATTAATTAAACTGCCAAAAGACTCCATCTTTATACTTTACTTCTCCATCAATGTCGTATTACAACTCTATTGACTAACTCTAACAATGGGATGATTAAACAAAATATTGAGTATAGGGTCTGTTGGTGGCGGAGATAGGAGTGGAAGAAGGAGGCCGTTTAGGAGTGAGATGAGGGGGTAATAATAAATTTTCACTATTGAATTAGAGTGATTATAATAAAAGTATGTCAATATTTAGTTGTGTCATATGTTATTATTTATGTGCTAGATGACCTTTTATATAATTTATGTATGTATGATATGATAAATTTATTTATATATTTGCATTAAATTGGGCTAATCCGATCGACCCATTAACATTCAACTCGCTAGCTTAGTCGGATCAACGGGCTAAACCGGGTTGACAAACTAGTAAGGAAGAAAGTATTTGCAAGATTTTGATAAAAGTAAAAGAAAAGTAATAAAAAGAAAGAATGAAGGGTTGGGTTAGCTGCGTGGAGGGAACGGATCAGGTCAGTAACCTTATGGTGAGTAATTATGAGTAACCCGCCCACATCAGAATGACATCAGCATCCTCTCTCTCCTGGAAAGCCTTTAATTTTTCCCTCCTTAATCTTTGACGGACGATTTCTCACTCGTTTTAAGTCGAAATTTAATTTTTTTGCACAGTTAGATCATATTAATTGTGCTCTTCAAAATGATATCCACTTTGATATATTTTTCGAACAAAAAAAATTGAGTCATTTTATACCAGTCTATACCATATGGTATTGACTGGTATTGAAATAAGAGCATACCTATGGTTTGAAAAGCGTACCATGGTGGTATGACACAAACCAAAACTGTAGGATGGTTGAATACATGATAATAGAAGTATATTAATTGTCATTTACGACTTTTAACATTGTATACCATAAGATACCACCCCGTACCAGGGTGGTATTGTATGGTATTGTGTAGTATTTTCTTGTCTTGTAATTTGTTCACCCAGAAATTTGTTCACCCAGAAATTTGTAGATCCAATAGATCATGATGAACTCGTCCCTGCTGTGCAAACGTTTTAAAAAACGAATGAAAAACGAAGAAGATACCATATGGTATGCAGTTGGTACCGAGAGGCCATAATTTTTTTTTCCTCAAAAAATATTGAAAATTGATCTCATTTTGTAGAGCACGATGAACTCGTTCCATCTGTGCAAAAAAAAATTAAAATCCAAGTTAAAACGAAAAAAGATATGAGTCAATTAAGAAAGCTAGTGAAAATAAAAATGACATTTAATTCTCGATCCTTAGATTTGGATTTTCTAAATGAAGGGTCCACATTTGGTTATTGATGGGTGCATAAGATGGAACGAGTTCATCGTGCTCTACAAAATGAGATCAATTTTCAATATTTTTGAGGAAAAAAAATTATGGCCTCTCGGTACCAACTGCTTACCATATGATATCTTCTTCGTTTTTCATTCGTTTTTGAAAACGTTTGCAAATCAGGGACGAGTTCATCATGATCTATTGGATCTACAAATTTCCGGGTGAACAAATTGCAATACCAAAAAATACCACACAATACCATACAATACCACCCTGGTACGGGGTGGTATTTTATGGTATCTTATGGTATATAATGTTAAAAGTCGTAAATGACAATTAATATACTTCTACTATCATGTTTTCAACCATCCTACAGTTTTGGTTTGTGTCATACCACCATGGTACGCTTTTCAAACCATAGGTATGCTCTTATTTCAATACCAGTCAATACCATATGGTATAGACTGGTGAAAAATGGCTCAATTTTTTTTGTTATAAAAATATATCAAAGTGGATATCATTTTGAAGAGCACAATTAATCTGATCTAACTGTGCAAAAAAATTAAATTTCGACTTAAAACGAGTGAGAAATCGTGCATCAAAGATTAAGGAGAGGAAAATGAAAGGCTTTCCAGGAGAGAGAGGATGCTGATGTCATGCTGATGTGGGCGGGTTACTCATAGTTACTCACTATAAGGTTACTGACCTGATCCGTTCCGGGTGGGGAGGGGACAGGATAGGGTCAGTAACCAATGGTTACTAACCTATGAGTAACTAAATATGGATCTTTAGATTTAAGTGGGTTCAAAAAATTCAGATCTAAGGGTTCTCAATTAAAGGCATTTTATTTTTTTTACCAACTACATACCATATGTTAACTTCTTCGTTTTTAAGTCGTTTTTTAAAATGTTTGCTCAGAAGGAACGAGTTCATCATGATCTATAAATTTCTAGGTGAAAAAAATACTGGATAAAAAATTACCATACTTTACCACTATGGTATGTGAGTGGTAACTTGTAGTAAACAATGATGAAAATCGTAAATGACAGTTAATATACTCCTACTATCATGTATTCAACCTTCTTACCATATTGGTATGTTCATACCATTATGGTACGCTTTCTTACCATATGGTATTAAATTGGAGCATACCATATGGTAATGACTGGTAAAAAATTATTCAATTTTTTTTGTACTAAAAATATATTAAAGTGTATATCAGTTTAAAGAGCACATTTAATATGATTTATCTGTAGAAAAAAAATTTCGATTTAAAACGAGAGAGAAATCATCAATTAAAGATTAAAGGGGAAAAGATAAAAGATTTTTCAGGAGAGAGAAGATATCATTTCATATTGATGTGGACAGGTTGCTCATGGTTACTGATCATAGAGTTACTAATCTGATCCGCTTCCAAAAGGTGTGGATACGTCATGAAAAAAGTTTTAAAAATTAGTGGGACTTTTGTTTTGTTATGGGTTTAAGGACTTCAATTCTCAAACAATAAGATGATGATGGGCCACCGGCCCAATATCAATTACTACTTATTAGCTACCGGCAGAATGAAGCAGTTTTTTAGAATATAATTTGGACGAAAATACTCTTACCGAAAATTAAGGGGAGGTCAGAGATTTTTAAATGGAGAAAACCTAGTAAAACTCTACTATCTTTTACTAGACTAGCATCGGGCCCGGCCCGTTGGCCGGGTAATTATAAAATACTCCAGCAATACGATTCAAGCAATTTGAACGTTCATAATTCAGATGATTAATCTCTATAATGCATCATGTTGAAAGGCATAGAAGTTGGGTAACATAGCAAATTCAGAAAGAAATCCAGAAAACTAAAACTGAAACATAACTTAAAACACGTCCTGAAGCAATATGCCGAAAAATTGCAGCATCATTGAAAAAGGAAATTCAAATAGATGCTGATTAAAGTTATACACAGACTTGACTTCATCAACAGAACATATCCATATTATTTTCAAGATCAAATTCCTAATGTCTTTGTATAATAATAAACACAGCCACAAAAGCAAAGCTTTTGATAAGCATTATATCAGTCATAGCATACAAAGCTATATTCATACTCCATTAAACCCGAAAATGATTTTGGAGGGCTCAATTAACCTTGAGATTGGAAAAGATGACATCTCATAAGGAAAAAACTATTAAACAAATGAGAAAAGGCTGCAGCCAAACAACACTACTGTATTCCACAGTTGACACTAAAGAAAAAATACAATATATAAGGAAACAACCTAGAAACAGAGTCTCAAGCTTAAACTAAATGAAAATAGAATACTAAGTAGAAGCTGCAAGTTGTGGCTCTTAAGGTCACAAAATCTACAGCAATAGTATTCCTCCACAGGGTCAGCGGCATCAGCATGCTTTCTTTTCAACCCGCAAGAGGTTGATTCTCCAAGGCTCCCATGCTCAAGAATCTTAGTAGTTGCTGCAATCAAATTAGAGAAAATCAAAGAGCCGAAAACCACAAAAATAATCTGGTACCCTTTAGGTAAATTGCATTATTTGCAGAATCCATTACCTGAAGAGGGTCATGATCAACGTTAACCACATTATTCACAGCTTGAGGATTCAAGAAATTGAATTGAGTGAGGCGAACATGAAGCTTTAGTGTCATGTTAACAACTTATTGGATGTGCAATGGAATGGGTTCTTTGTTTCGTTGATTTGACTGGAATAATACATCAGCCATCACTCTGAAAAAGCGCACACCTTCATGATCTAAAGTGGCAAAATCAGCTTCTCTAGTATCATCTTGCACTTGGAGCTTCACTCTAATTCTAGAGAAAAGGAATCAAATGCAGCAAACTCCCTATCATCAATTAACATCCTAATTTCAAATAACACACAAAGCAAGATTCCGATTTTGAACTTACTTGGCTTTAGCAATGGAAGATGTGGTCTTATAGTGTCCACAAAAGTACTCTTCTGGATCCTCTTCCACCTTGCAAGGAAATACAACGCCCCCCATGTAGCAACAATTAGGGCATACTTGAATCACTTTTCCTTCGATCACAAACACTTATTCTTGGAATTCAGTAAAAAAATTTATATTTGGAAAATTAGACGGGCAATAAGGCTGCCAGTTAAAAAGGAAAAAACCCTTACAGTGTGTGCCTCCATGGTTTCGAAATCATTCAGCTGAGCAATGGAAATCTTTGGACAGCGATAGAGTTTGATCTTCCTCCTCGTCTTCTTCGCCGCAGTCATAATCTTTCTCCTCATCTGCCTCCTCAAGATCCTTGTAGGGTTCTTTACACATAGGAAGATTCTTGATGTCATTAGAACCCTTCATAGTCAAAGTAGCGGTCTTGACAAATCTTGACCCCTCATCCAGCAGACCAGCCAAGATTTCGAATACGTCAGACAGTGATTCTCCTTAATTGGAAGCTAACTGGTTCCCATCATGGTTTCCTCAAGAATGGTCAGCCTCTCTAGAAGCTCAAGTCCCAAGACAGTGAGACCCATAAGAAATCCAAGTAGCCTTGGCCACTTTGACAAAATCAGGAGCTGAAATGTCGCCGCCGATTTCCATTTGCTTCTTCTAGTGCATGATACTTTTAAGTGATCCAAGCCTATTCACTCTAATCCTCTAGACTCACTCTAACCCTCAGCTTCTCCTAGATTGAAAGCTAAACAGCCAGCCAATACAAATCCTAAACGCAAAAAATCGGGCCAATAGCAATCCTAAATCCAACCTGGTAATGAGAATGGGGAAATGTAAGCCCCAACCAGAAGAATACCACACAGTGCTACACCCCAACTTTGAAGAACCCCACCAACAAAACATAAATGGAAAATTGTAAACAACCAAAGCAGTGGAATCATCTACGTCCCTGCCTCTCATGCTTGTAGAATACCTCGCCTTCTCATCTCCATCAAAATCTTCACCGAGGTTGATGCCCCTTTCCTGTACCCAGATTTCAATCAAGAGATTCAATGACTTTTACAACAACAATAGAATAAAGCAAAGCTTCGAGAGAGCCCTCAATCATATATGCTAAGAAACACAACGGTTACAAAGAATCTCATACGCATCCAAATTCTATAGAACTTAGAAACACAACTCTAACATGCAAAGTCCTAGTCTTTTAAGCATCTCTGACTCTTTGGATTGTACGCTGCTTCCCCTGAAACCCTAGGCAAATCCGCATCAGATTCAATGCTTGGCGTCCCGATTACTCCTCTCCGCGATTGGGGCCGATTACAGAAGGCGGGGCGAGGATTGGCGCTACATGAGTCCTCGGAGTTGATTCAATCTCAAGTGGCTGCCGCTGCAACTGTTACTGATACTACCTGGGTCATGAACCACCAGAGCAATCTGATCGAGTAGACCACGGAGCAGGAGCCGACGGAAGTTGGATGCAAGGAGTTGAGCGCCGCTAAGATAAAGTGGTTGTTGGACTACTCTGGCGTAATTAAGAGTGGAGGCGACCAGCGTGCTGCGATGGGGGAGAAGGAGAAAAGAATTATAGGCGACGGAGAAAGAAGCAATGAATCGTGGTGGTTACCGGGGGAAAAGACAATAAGCGACTGGGGAGTGGGGACAGATCAGAAGAGAAAAATTGAAGAGGAGAAGGTTTAGAATGACAATAAAACCCCTCCGAAGTGTGCGGCGCTTTCAGCAAAGGGTGACGTGGCAGATGCTCTATTTTGACATTCGCTTATAGGATTTTGTAGATTATGGCCCGGCCTCTTAGCCGGGAGAGTTTGATTTTCATGTGTATGTGTAGTAAACATTGAGGATTGAAGTAACAACAATAAAATAACATGTCGTACTTAGATCCAACATATAGTGAAAATTCACACACAATTATATAACAACAATATTCAAATGTTCAACTTAGGATTCCAAAGATTGAGTTAGGCGAAAAGAAAATCGGAAAATAGGCGCATTTCGCAAACCATAGAAAAAATGACACAATTTGACCTCTAACCCGATACCTTGTATCGGTCGACTCGGCGGGTGCGTGCAGCCCATTTTTCTCACCGGGTCAGGGTCAAAGTGGGTCGACCCAGGGGTTGACAACCTAATCTCAAGCATCCACATGCTTGCAAAATAAATCTATATTATCAAACATAAAATCATATCTTGCATCAGAAAAAAGAACAAAAAAGTAGTAATTCGATAATCAACATAGGAATCAATATGGACACAATATCTAACCAAGAGAAGAGGAAGCGAAAAAACACAAATTGCTGTGTATAGATTCCGCTCACGTTATTTCAAAGTGAAAAATATCATAAAAATTATTAACCAATAAAAGGGAACGGTTAAGGGGAAAATGCATCAATTTGAACCTAAAATGAGAGGAATTAATATCGTACACCATCATATATAATGATATATTATATCCCAGAACATCATAAACAAATCTATCTGAAGGAAAAAGTATACTAAATTGAATCCAATGTAAAAGTAACGATGAAGATAGATATTATATCCACCTAAGGAATAATAAAGTAAACCATGTTTCTTAGAGACCTCTCTCGATAGAACCACTCTATTATAAAACCCATTTCGTCAAACAATTGCATCATATAGAGTTTTAACTTAAATTTGAAGTGCTTATAATTAGCTATTTCAGCTCATGAATGAATTAATTATATCATTTGGTAAAAGAAAATAATTTATAAACTTGAGAGTTATTTCGTTTGTTGTTAAATCATTTGAACTAAAGTATGAAATTGCTTCAGAACCGTTTTTTTATTCATTATTATTAAATTTGATATTTTTATTATAATGTCTAAGCATGTCTAGGCGAGCTAAGAGATAGACAAATGCCCAATGACCGTCGTACGCCTAACGTGCTGCTGAACCTCAATAATTATAGCAAACTTTGAGTGCATCTTATAAATTTGATCACTACTATTTTGGTATAATTGATTACACCAATAAAACGATCAATCAAAGAGTCTTTATTTAAGATTTTGATAAGATGTCCCCTATTGCACAATTAGTATGACTAAATTGTACTAAGATAATCATGTATTGAATTTTTAATCGATAGCGCAAAAGATTGTACTAAGTCAAGTAGATTTTTAGCTACTTAGTACTTCATATTCGCATGTAGATAGCTATTTCGAAGAGTTCGAATATTGATTGAGTTTGTTGAACTTTACCTAACGAAACTATGATATCAAGCGCAATATATTATGCTTTTAGGAGAAATTGGGAGAATATGTTGGTGACATCAAACCTAACATTGATACCATTGAATTTAAGTGATAAGCAACATTTATGTTTAATAGATTAGACATGAAAAATATATTTAGCATTCTCATAAGTTGGTATGAAGAAGTGAATAATTAGGAATTGAAAGCTAGAAAAAAAGTTGATTTAATAAATAACTGCAAATGATATTGTGAAAAAGAAAACAAATGCTTAGAGCATAGCTAGTCATGAGAGTGTTACATTAAACTCTCTAAGAGAAAGCAAGTAACCATTAATAGTTAGCTGTGGATATTGAAATAGTTAACTATGATGAATACTATATACTGGTGTTAATACTTGGAACTTAGCTTGAACATTGCATCATGCTGATAAAAATTCAATAAGGGGTCGTATGGAAGTTTTGATTATTTTTTTTAATTGTTAAAGTAAATACATTTTTCATAATACAATACATATGTTTTTATTTTTGTTCATACACAATCGTGAATTATTTACTTGATTTGACTAAACTATCATTCAAATTGAATGATTAAACAATTTCAAATTTTAGCATAGACTGTCGAGATAATTGGTTATCGGTGGTTGTCATTTTTATTTATCTTGAAATGTATGGTACCAGTGTCCTTATATCGTCATTGAACACTTCATTCAACACTTCAATTCAATGCGCAATATTCCAACCAATGATATTTGTGTTGAGATTTTAAGATTATCCTTCATTTATAAGTTAGAAAATATTATAAATTAATTATTAAAATATGAAAATATAAGTATCAAACTCCACAAAATACTTACAGGAGACTTAGCGGGCTAACTAACTGTGATAGAAAAGTACTTTGTTTTTCATAATTTTAACTTCCTCTATATTTTGTATTAATTAAGTACAACAAATGTTTCTAGTCTAATTCGTTAGAATTCTTGTCTTTAGTGGAAGGGACCATGGTTCAAATCCTAGCATTCATATCTTTTTATATGAAATAAAAAAAATGACTGTGTAGACAAAAATACCCTTCCTACTTTCACTCTCGTTGCAGTAAATCTGAAATGGAGCAAATCAAACTCTTTAAAATGTACTAGCTTTTTACCCGGCCCGTTGGCCGGAGAGATTTATTTATTAATTTATATTTATTAACTTATTCACATGTTTAAATAATTTTGGATCTTCTAAATATTTTTTGTTCTTGATTCATAAAAGAGTTTGTAGTATGTCTATATTCAAAATTTCTAATATTTAGCACACTCACTTCTGATGCTTCGGTTTTCTAATCATATATTATGTCGATGTCACGTCCCATTTAGAACTTATGTCAACATTTGTCAACCAAAACACTAATATTTAGCGTACGCCAACCTTAACCCCCCCCACACACACACATAGTTCAAGCTAGCGTGCGCCAGGAGTACACTATACTCTTCCGTTCACACTACCATACGACCATTGAGTTTTACTATTTGGACTCCGGAGTTTTTTGGAGCATGATACTATACCATAACCTCTAATAGGTGAACTCTAATCCCTAATTCTCTAACCTCTAATTTATGAAAATACTTTGTCATACATATCTTCTATCGTATCTTGAGTAAAATCAAACGATAGTATACCTTGATGTTATATATATATATGTGTGTGTGTGTGTATATATAGTAGACTCAAAATTATCCAGATACTTTGCTAGACCTATCTTATCTCGCCTCATACTCGTATTAAAAGTGGTACTTGCCTATCCCCCACCCTCGGGATAGAGATCCCGATTTTACCCCATAACGTCAGACAACCATTGGTGTTGTCTATCGTTTCATATGTAATATATAAAGAGGCAAATTCTAAGAACCTGCTATTTATTTCTTATCCTCTCCCGCCGCCCCCTTTATGGAGAATAAAAGGGTAGGGATGACATGATCATAGCTAGATATGGTTTTATTATGTTCATCGTATCGGAGGTTATGTTCTTTTGTTTTATTTTTTTGGGCTTCTTTTCATTCTTCTTTGGACCTATTTGTGATCAGAGGTACTTAGCCCCCGAAAAGGGTTGGGATTTTAGGTCATTTGGAAATCCAATACACATTCATGATCCTCAAGTTTGGACGAACTCTCGGCCAATGTTGTAAAGATTAGGACTTTTTAGTGAGAAATTATTAGTAAAGATACTTCATTATTGGATCAATTTATTCATCCATATTGAAACTTGACACACACCATAGCCCTCGTGATGATTAAATTCTAAAATCTTGACTAATTTCCATTTTGGATGTTAGTTTTTTTTATGAAGACACTTAAATTTAGTATATTATACAATATGTATCAATTGTTAATTTTTGAAGTTCAACCCGTGGTCATTGTTTATATGTTGGCTTAGAATCTCAATCTAAGACACTCGCACACACTATCGAGGATTTTGGTCTTAACATGGTCGTTGAATATGTAATTTTCAAAGATTTTATCACTTATATATTAATATTTGATAAAGAGCGTCTACAATACACACATATTTCAAGTGCATTTAAAATGTCTTATCATTTGAACAATATCGGAGGATTTCATTTGATTATTTGCATTAACTTATTATCTATACAACATATATCAATTCATGTTTTTCGAGTTTGAACGAACTGGCAACCAATTTTGAGAGTTGAGATTACTGGATAAAGATACTTGATTGTTGGATAAATATGTTTATCCCAATTGGCTATCTTACTAAAAATTGTCCACCTTTATTTGGTGAATGTCTAGGTTAGTAGATGATGAAACGCGATGTTTATCGTAGATTCTCAACAAAGATTTTCTAACCTTCTGTTATGTTATTTTTCAAGGAATCTTGTGTCTCATCCTAGGGTATGAAGTCAAAGTTCGTCAACAATCATACTTAAGTCATTTTGAAAAATTTGATTTATAACCGTTGACGAATACCTCCACGTCTGAAAGAAAATTTCTTAGCATACGACTTAGGACCTCAATAGAGCTTGCTTAATCAACATGATATAGAACAAATATTATTAATATGAACTTAGCACACATTATAAAATTATTGCACATACGATTTCTCTTCATTTGAGGAGTTTAAGGTAGAACATGATCCGAGGAATAAGAAGTCTTTTTTAAGTAAATAACTATAATTACTCGATCAAGATTATACTCTGACTTTTTGCTAAATAATATATACTTTTTTATTTTATATACATATAATTTACGAATAAGAGAGTGTTTCATTGCAACAAAATATAAAGTAATATAGTTTATTTTCATAGGTAATTGAATGTCAAATGTTTATTTTCTCTCTTTTCACATAAATTTTGTTTAATAAAAAAAAACGTTATTATTTATGTGTATGTTTGTTTAATTTTTTCAAAATGTAACTTATCATTCAATTTTAGTAAAAATGAGTAAAAAATTTACTTCATAAGGTTTAATCATATATTTTTTATTTAAACAAATGTGGCATAGGCTACGTTCTGTTTTCTTATTTATATTATTTTCCTGGACATAAAATTTATTATTTATGTGTGTTTGGTTAAGTTTATTAACATGTAACTTATTATTAGGATAAAAGAAATGGAAATATTAAAGAAGAGAGGTAGCTCCATAAATACATTAATAACCAATTTTTTTGTTTGTAAAAAAGTTGTCCAACTTGGTAAATTGTGCATCCTCCAAGTACTTATGTGGCAAGAGATTGCTTTTGAATGGCCACAATATATAGTATAGTATAGATAGATAGATAGATAGATATAGATAGATTATAAGAAGTCTAGATAGATTCTTTAGACCTCAATTATAGGAATGTCAAAATCACTCAAACCGTGAAAAGAATAACCTCAATCAGATTCAACCTATCAGACACTAGCTTATAATCCGACCGGTTGGCCGGAATGTTCATATTTTAATATTTATATTTTTATGGTATGTTTAAATCTATTAATTCGTTTAAGTTTATTGAAAATCATAATGAATATATAGGCCAAACATTCAGGGAAATACCCTCCTCATATAAGAATATAAAAATGTATCATTAATCCCATTTTCATAATGATAATGGAGCCCCCATTAAAATGATATTGGTTAATAGATTGTCCAGAAATATATAATATAAAAGCTCACTGGAATTCCCACACAATCCATAGATAGTTTGAAACTGAAATGAAACCTCCCAATCCCACATAAATGGATCTATAAACTATTGAGACATGGGGATCCCATATCACCCTATCTGTTCTTCTTTGTAGTAGAACTGTAGAAGGTCTTTCGGCCCTGCTTATTAAAGCTGAACAGCAGAAGAAAATACAAGGGCTGTGGGTGAAAAAAGAAGCTCCCCCATAAATCATATGCTCTTTGCTGATTATAGTATTCTATTTGCACAAGCCACTCGCCCACAATGTGAGAAAATCAGGGACATTCTACACATATATGAGGCTGAATTAGGGCAGAAGGTTAACCTAGAGAAATCTGAATTATCTTTTAACCCCAATGTCAAGGAAGACAAACAACAAGAGATTGCAGGAATACTGGGGATGAGAGTTGTGCCTTACCATGCTAAGTACCTAGGTTTACCTACTGTGGTGGGGAGACAAAAGAAGGCCGTGTTTAACTATCTGGTTGACAGAGTAAGGAAAAAAGTTAAACTCTGGAAGACCAAACTTCTATCGTTGGCTGGGAAGGAAACACTTATCAAGGCGGTAGTTTAGGCACAAATGACATATGCAATGCAAGTTTTTCTCGTTCCTATGGGAGTGATTCAAGAAGTTCAAAGTTTGTTGGCTAACTTCTGGTGGGGACAACAGAATAATGAAAGAAGAACTCACTGGCTGAGTTGGAAAGAACTCTGTAAACCAAAAGAAAAAGGGGGACTGGGGTTCAGAGACTTACACGAATTCAACCTTTCCTTGTTGGGTAAATATCTGTGGAATCTCATACAAAAACCAAATTCTTTGGCTGCTAAGGTTCTCAAAGCCAAATACTATGCTAGGAGGGATATTTTGCAGGTTGAGCTAGGGTACAATCCAAGCTACCTATGGAGTAGTATCTTGGCAGCAAAGGATATGATAAAAAATTGTTTGCGATGGAAGATTGGAGATGGTACCAAGGTTGATATATAGATTGACAGATGGGTGCCAGAGGCTGAAAACTATAAAGTGACTTCCCCTCCCATTCAGTTGGGATTATCAACGTCTGTTAACGAGTTGTTAGATGTTTCGTCTAGAACCTGGGATACTGATCTACTTCAGATGTATTTCAACCCTACTGATCAGGCCAATATCCTCAAGACACCAATTCCTAGACAACATTGTGAAGACTCTCGGATCTGGAATTTTGAAACTACAGGTTGTTACTCGGTAAAGTCAGCTTATCTGAAGTGGCGTGAAAGGCAGGAGGAAGCAGTTGGGGAGCTATACTCTCCTACTCACTGGAAGCGAATATGGGGGCTAAGCATTCCCCCAAAATTCAAGATTATCGCTTGGAAATGGGTCAGAAACATTCTCCCTACTGGAGCTAATATACTAAGAAGAATTCAGCAAGGATGTGATGAATGTCTGTTCTGTGGCATACCAGAAACCCAAAACCATTTGTTTTTTGACTATGGGTGGACGAGATGTGTGTGGAGACCTAGTTCGCTAAAAGGGGTTTTCAAGAAAGGAAATGATAGTACCTGCGAGGAATGGATGGCTGCTCTACAGGAATAGTTCTCGGACGAGGTGATAAGGAAATCCCTTGTCTCGCTCTGGTTCATCTGGGAAGAAAGAAATTGCCAGTTATGGAACAAGAAAAAGAGAGAAGAATGGGAAATTATGGATCGTGCGAGTGATTGGCTTGAGGAATACCTGAATTACCAACAGAAGACTGTGGCCGAGACGCAGAAGAGATAATATAAATTGAAGCCGACGGAAAATGCAGAAGTGAAAATCAATGTCGATGCGGCGTGTGTGGAAGGCCAGGGTACTGGTTTGGGGGTTGTGGTGAGGGATAAGGAGGGGAATTTCTGCCTGGCAGCAGTGAGGCATACCAAGATTCAATGGAACCCTTTGATGGCAGAGATTCAGGCGATCCGATTCGGGCTGACGATGGCGGAGGAAGGGGGTTTCAGATCGGCGATTGTCGAGTCTGGCTATCAGGTGGCGATACACTATCTCCACAACATCAAAGCACTGATCACGAGGAAGGAGACGTGTGTGCGGAGATTCGTGACGTGGCTAGAGCCTTGGGCTTGTTTGTCTTCTCTTTCTCGGGCCGAACGAGTAATAAGGCGGCCCATATAATGGCCCGTACACTCTGTAATTGGGATCACCAGGAGATTTGGGTTTCAAGCCCTCCTATGTGTTTATTAGACCAACTTCATTTGGATACCTGTACTATTTCACATCAGTAATGAAATAATACAGGTTTTTTTATAAAAAAAAATCAACTAAAAGAAGACCATCAAAACTTGAGAGCAAATGACAAAATTAGAGTTACATCCAATATACTAATAGACTCGATCAAAGTAATGAGGCACAAAATTAGACACTCCTTATCTACAGGTTCCAGTAGTTTGAATAGTGAATCGACCTTAACTTTAGTAAATCAATCAATGATTCCTTATTTTAACATAAACATAGGTTGTGGTAGTTGCAACAACCATAACACCTAAAGATCCAATAGTTTCTACTCTCCGTTGTACAACCAACTTTTTATCTCCTCCATCTTCAATCTATCGACGTATATGTTTTAAACCAAAATTCAATTTCTAATCCTCCTTCTGCAACTCCATTTATGCTACTTTGATGGACCTTCTCTCCATGAACCTGAATTTCTCTTTCAATTGAGTTTCTTGTCAGCTTGATCTCCAACTCCATAATCCTCTTTCTTGTATTTGACCAACTCATCTTCCTCGGGGTAGTTTTAATAAGCTCGTAAAACCAACACTCATCTTCAATTCCACCAATATGCTCTTCTCCTCCTTCTCTGCCTTCACCTAATCTAGTTCACTTCCATGCCCTTCAATACCCTCTCCATTTTCATTAATATCCTGATCATCTACCACTTCTCTCTCTTCAACTACTCCGATTTTGCTTCTATGTCTTTCAATACCCTCCTTGGTTCAATCACTACCCTGACCAATTGCCTCTTCACTGCCTTCACTTGCTGCAAACTACTTCCATGACTTTTTATACACCTTCCTCAAAATCACAATCAACTAACCAATATCAATCCATGGCCTTGAATCAGTTTTAAACTCTCTATGAACATCTCAATACCACAAAGTCTATATCTAAATATTTTTTCAGTTAATCATGAACTTGAGTTTATCAAAATCTAATCCACTCCTTCTAAGTTGGAATTCTCATCCACCAAGCTCATTTTTGGTTCATTTGATCCCACATAACCATGATATTATACCTCTAACTAAAATAAATCAAAGCATTTTACGAAAAGAAATCAAACCATGAACTTTACCTGCTACCAAATCCAAACACAATTTCTTCCTCTCACCACTTTTCTTCCCAAACCCAATATCAACTTTTACTCCAAGTTCACACCCCCAACTCCCAGTGTGTTGCGTGAAAGCTTAATTTTAGCAATCGTTATGCTTGCAATTAGATTAATGGACACCAGCAAGCGCCAAAATTCCACCAGACGATGAGTTGTCTTCAGTTTGAGTTTTGTCATAAAACTGCTGGCCCAATATGTTTATTAGTTTGGAGGCCATATGATGAGCAATACCGAATCAGTTGCAACGAAGTTACCGGTCACAGTAATGACAATGTAAATAATATAGATACCGGTTGGATGCTGGTTAGTTTCTTCTTCTTTAATTTGGTAATAATATTGGTCTCTATATAGAACCACAACGTGCATTCAACTTTTATGGTTCAGAGCAATTAAGCTATGAACATGGGAATTCTATACTGAATGAAGGTTTGTTTGATCATGACAAACTTCACTTTTATGGCAACGTGCAATCAGCTCCCGTAAGCTCTCCTGGTAAGTGTTAATGTATAAGTACCATAATATTGCAGCTTGACAGACTTCACTTAGAATTGAGTTACTGTAAGGACTTATAATGGCTGCCGAATTTCTAGGTCTGTTTGATTATGATGCTCTTCTCCCGATGTATTAATACTTCCTACAATAACATCTTTGCTTGAGAAAGCTACTGATCTTGGATTGGGATATGAGATGAGTATAGACATAAATGTAAGAAAATTTTATTGTAGAGTACTTGCATAATATTGTAGTCAGAATCTCACAGATGTAATCTCTTAAGCAGGAAGGACTGTGAGTAATAGAGAAATGAAAAATGCTGCAAGAGGTTCACACGATTAAGGTATTTATTTATTATGGGTTTTTATGATGCATTTAAACGGAATCCTATTGTTACTTTCACATATTTCAAATTTGTTCAGGACTGCTCCTTTCTAAACCTATTTAACCAAATTGCGGTTAAGGATGAAAGTATCAGTATTAGTTTGAATGTTTATGTCAACTTGGTCATTGATAATCTGGGGGGGGGGGGGGGGGGGGGGGGGGAATGTTACTCCTATGGTTTAATGTCTTATCTCTGATAACGAGATCACCTTTTTCTACTGATCATTACATTCCACAAACAGAGTAGTGCAACGAAATAAAGTAGTGCTTGGTGGCTTGGTGCTAGTGACTCAATCCCCTAATGCTGACAAATTTTAAGAGTAAGCTTCTTTCTTGTCTTTGCTTCTCTTGAAGTTAGTGTGCTTTAAAGAGATTCTCATTCTTGAATTTACCCATCCATTATTGTTTGATGCGTAATTAGATTGAGTTTGGATCATTTTTTATTTGTTCATCATATTGTAAGAGGGAAGCTGTTGATTTACAGTTGAAGACCTCAGGTCATTTGGAACTTTGTGTTCATAAAGTATTGACTCATACAAAAACAGCAATCTAAGTTTAAACTCAGTATATGAACCCTTCTAGGCTTACTTTAAAACCACTGCTCTTTTGGCAGACTCTTTTTTGGGGAAAAAATCCCAGAATACGCTAGTTATTAAAAAAAATTCCCTAAATCCAGTACTTATAAAAGTAATTCCCAAAATACAGCAGTTTCAACATCACTGTCTTTGTCTAAGACAGTGATGTTGATCACCGCTTTTGTCCAAAGCAGTGAAGTAGCGGGGAACGCATCACCGCCTTGGACAAAAGCGGGGAATGCATCATCGCTGTTGTCAAAAGCGGTGATACGTTCCCCGCTTTTGTCAAAGGCGGAGATGGTATCCCCGCTTTTGACAAAGGCGGGGAACGTATCCCCGCTTTGGACATCAACAGTGAAGCCATCACCGCTGCCGTCCACAACAGTGATTGCCTCCACGTTTTACACAGCCCTGGTAGGTGGAGAGGTAGGTAACAGCTACCTAGCCATCACCGCTGTTGACTAAGGCGATGATGGCTTCACCGCCTTGGTCAAAAGCGGTGATTAGCTCCCAATTTTTCCTATAAAAACCCACGCCCTCTTCCCTCCTGCTGCCAAACAGAAAATTAGTACAAAAATTATCGTTTTGTTAAGTCGTTTTCGCAGCTGGTTCCTCCGTAGTTTACTGCTCAAGAAACTCGTCGGGATTCGGTACGTTAGAATTATGTATTGTTTACATTTTGATTATGTGCTAGAATTAGGTATGTTAGAATTATATATTTAGATTAATTATGATATGATATATGTTAGTTAGTTAGTACTGAATTTAGATTAATTTGTTTAGTTTTCTCATGATAGATCGGGATTGAGTATGTTATAAGTATGTATTTTGTACATGTTGATGTGTTAGTAATTATACTGTCTGTATTTAGTGAATTGCGGTTATTGGAAAATATGTTATGATATTATTTAGTTTAATTATGATATGATAGATGTTAGTTAGCTAGTTATGAATTTAGATGAATTTGTTTAGTTTTCTCATAATAGATCAATTAGTTGCATTTTATTATCGCTTTGGATGATATTGTTTTTGTATCCATAATGTACTAATTATATACTATACTTAATTATTATAAATTGCAGACATGGTTAAATTTAAGAAGTTTCGGCTTATTATTTATTGGAATGGTCGGGTGACAAACTCGAACATTGGGATCGACTATGAAGATGGCGAATCCAGTATGCTTACAATTGAGTCGAGATTCTCGTGGCAAGAACTCCATGACAAGTGTGCAGAAAGGACTTGTACGGGCGGGCAAATGAGAGTTCGTCAAATTACTTACCGGTATCCCAACATGAGTGCTGACGGAGTCATGTACGAAAGAGTTGACATAAATGATGATGACGACGCGAACATGATGACACAGTTCATATCTGAGAACGGGGTGCGGCTTGCAGAGGTGTATGTCGAGACCGAGCCGGTCGGTGAAACTCATTCTCACCAGTATTCTTATGATGATGGTTTTGCAGGAGGGTATGGCTGGGGTGGTAGTTCAAGTAACTACGGAGCAGGTTCTTCTGCCGGAGGGTATGGTTGGGGAGGTACTTCAAGCAACTACGGAGGAGGTAGTTCTGAAGGAGGTGTTGGGTGGGAAGAATACCTGCCACATGGTGGTGAGACTGCCGTCGATATCGTTCAGCCCGACGGTGATCAATGGCCTGCTTGGGGTCCAGAGTGGGGTGACATTGAAAACACCCTTCGAACTGGGCGTACTTCGCATGACCAAGAAGGCGATGCTGGTTATGCTGCTAACGATGACCCTCCTTCGCCGAGCTATCCATTCGCCTCCAGTGACGATGAAAGTGAGGAAGATTTGAGATCAGTCAGTGAGGAGGAAGATGCGGACGATAACGACGATATCGATGACAGTGAGGTGGCGTTCCGACAGGCACCAACGCCTTACTACACAGAGGTTCCTGATCAATTTTTATATGGTCAGAACGATGCCCCTGACTTTCGGCCCATGCCTGTGTATAATCCGACTGCTAATTTGGAAGTGGGTATGGCGTTCACTTCGAAAGCCGATGTGCAAGACGCTTTTAGCGAAGAAGCCATGCGGCGTAATTTCGAATGGAAGGTAAAATATTCTGACAAGGGACAACTGCATGTCATTTGTAAGAATGCTGGAGAGGGTTGTATGTGGCAACTTCGTGCTGCATATATGAAGAGAAAGGGGGTCTGGGTTATGCGGTCAGTAGAGAACAACCACAGTTGCTCCTCAACCATACTTTCACAGGATCACCGGCAACTGAAAGCAAAAAAAGTGGCAAGAACCATTAAGCACCTTATCGAGGCACAACCAGATATCAAGATAAAAGCTATCATGGCGGAGGTGAAGGATCGACACTCCTACACCATAAGGTATAAGAAGGCGTGGCATGGGAAGCAGAAGGCCATGGCTGATGTCTACGGTGATTGGGATGACTCGTATGCTTTACTCCCCAGACTAATGTCCGCAATGGAGGAGTCCAACCCTGGGACGGTTTTCGTGCCTTGGTACAACAACGTAGAAACTGAAGATCAAGTTCGAGTACAGAACGAGTTGATGTTTCATCGTCTGTTCTGGACATTCAAGCCATGCATTGACGGGTTTCCCTTCTGCATGCCAGTGATTCAGGTATATTACGGACTCAAAATATTGTACTATTTCATTACTTTACTAAAGGTCGATTTTTACTAACTCATTATTCATTTTAACAGGTTGATGGAACTTTCCTTACTGGGAAGTATAAAGGAACTCTTCTTATTGCCACTGGGGTTGATGGAAATTTAAGTATTTTTCCCTTAGCATTTGCATTAGTTGAAGGGGAGAACAACCTAAGTTGGGCATGGTTCTTTGACCAGCTACACGCCCACGTCACACAAAGAATGGGTATTACAATTATATCGGATCGACATGCCGGGATTAAACACGCCGTCCGTGGTTTCCCGGACGAATGGGGATGGACATGGCGTTGGTGTATTCGTCACTTCCTAGCCAATTTCCAACACAAATTTGGCAAGAAGAAAGACATCAGAGATCAATTATGGAGTGCAGGTAATAATGTAATTCAGTGCTTGTTCAAGGTTTATTGTTCAAATGACAATTCTTATGGATTAATTATTAATTCTCCGGTCTTGTAGCGGTTGCACATCAACCAAAAAAGTACGAGCAGAAGATGAAGACGATCCGTCAAATACACCGGGCGGGAGCAGTATGGGCAGAAGGTCAAGATCTGCACATGTGGACATTTCACATGGACAACGGGGCTAGATTCGAAATTGCAACTACCAACCATGGGGAGAGCATAAATGGAGTCTACAAGGGCATTAGGGCAATGCCTGTATCTGTCCTAGTGGAGATGACATACTGGAAGGTAAACGAGTGGTTTGTGAAGAGACGGGATGCTGCTATAGGGAGGGCTCGGGCTGGTGGTCGTTAGTATTTGCTCCGATCCACCTAATTAAGCAAAAGTACATATATAAGCAATTTTTAAATTAGCTAAATACGATTTGGTTAGAATAAATCCAAATTCAAATACTTGGAAGATATCTAAATTCACTAAAATACTAGAATTGCAGACCTAAAATGTCTCTAAATTCGCTTAGTTGGAAGATAGCTAAGTTCACTAAAATACTATAATTGCATACTTAAAATTGCATACTAAGTTCACTAAAATCTAAATTCACCTAACTAGCTACCATTGCATATCTAAAATAAATTCAACTTAAATTGAACTTACTTGAAACCATATGGGGGATTTGCTACAAATCGTAGCTCATCATCTGGCAACCAGAATTCCCGAGGGTCTTGAGGTGCGAGAAACGGAAGATGCTCCCATGCCCAGAGTTGAAGTATGAACATCGCACCACCAGCTTGTTTCGCTCCCAACCTCGAGCAAGTACACAACTCTCGGTAGATTCCAGCCAAGACGGCCGACCCCCAACTTTTTCTCCCGATCTCGTCCCAGTCACCGAGGAGCATAGGGAACCACATGCCTTGTATCCACTTATTTGACTTGTCGGGGAACAGAAACCCACCAACCAAGGCAATTAGGTATACACGTGCATACCGCTCCACCTGATCTTCAGGAGTATCCGGGCCTATATTAACCTCCAATTGGATGTGGTCAACAAGCCACGGGATCGATACTTGCCCCGCATTCAGTGGTGGATGCCCAACCCCTTCGACGGGCGTGGTGGTCGGCATGTTGAACCCCAGACGTTCCTGAATCAATGGCCCCCAACCATCTTCTGGTTTTCTCGAGCTGTCGATGATGGCATCTCCGGTGATCGGGAGCCCGGTGAGGATGGCAACATCTTTGAGGGTGATCGTCATTTCACCCTCGGGAAAGTGGAAGGTATGCAGCTCAGGGCGCCATCGCTCTGCCATTGCCGTCAGCAGATCGTTGTCAATATCTAGCCTCATAAAGTGCCTCAAATTGTGCAATCCCGCCCTCTCTAGATAGGGATGCAGTCGAGGATGCCAACGGGGCAATCGACATGTACCTCGATGACTGATGGGAATAAGTGATTCCTACAAAACAAAAAACACAATATTGTCAGTCAATAGAAAGCAAAATAAAAACTTAGAAAGCAAAATAAAAACTTTAAAACTATTGAAATAATTGTAGTGTATCTACCGGATTATTGTTCCAAATTGAACGAGAGCGATGTTGATCTTGCCCGGTTAAATACCTTCGATCCCTTGGGCCAGGATCGATATACAATCTAGGGTCGTATATCTCAGCACCCATCTATAAAAAAATATGAAATCAAATCAATTTAAATTTTAGCACCCATGTAAAAAAAAAAGCACAAAAGAATTAAATAAATTTACGTACTCTCAAAGCCTCTTCGTCCATTTTTTGCCGAAAAGCTAGCGAGAGTATCGACAAAACAACAAAACAAAAACTCTAGTAATTCTTTCTGATGCGGAAGATCGGACTTATCCGCAACCACAGAGCATACTTAGAACGAAACTAGAGTGAAAAATGGAGGGAGAAAGAAGTATGAAGTGGTGGTGTGGTTTGGAATGAGAGGGGGGATGGGTATTTATAGGGTTTGGGGCTGGGAAAACACCTGGCCAGTTATCACCGCCCCAAACAAACACAGCGCCATCACCGCCTTTGTTGGACGCGGTGATGGTCAGGGATCGCTGACGTGGCCTCTCCTGATGCGTCGGATTGTGGAGAAAAACCACAATCCGCGCATAACTGCATCCGACGGCAGCGGTGAAGGCGCGGGGTGGGGCGCGGATCGCTGACGTGGAAAGCGGGGCTATCACCGCTTTGGTCTTCAGCGGTGAAGTGCCCGCGCACGTCCACGTCAGCGATCCGCGCCCCTTCACCGCTGTTGGATCCAACGGTGAAGGCTTCACTGCCTTCCACATCAACGGTGTTGCCATCACTGTCGTCCTTGACAGCGATGATGGCATCACTGCTTTGGTTTAAAGCGGTGATAACATCACTGCTTTTGTCTAAAGCGGTGATGTATCATCGTTTTAGACCAAAACGGTGATCAACATCACTGTCTTAGACAAAGACAGTGATGTTGAAACTGCTGTATTTTGGGAATTACTTTTATAAGTACTGTATTTTGGTAATTTTTTTTAATAATTGGTGTATTCTGGGATTTTTTCCCTTTTTTGGTACAAGACAAGTTTCCAAAGGACTTGCAAGATGGTATGCTGAGCATCATATCAATTCCAACTTTAGGCCAGGTTAGTTATATACTTAAAACTGTTCAATCCTTTATCTTTCTTAAAATGTTGAAAATCTAAAAATAGATAACATTCAATTTAAATGTTCTTTCTATGGTTTAGAATAAGCTTCATCTAATGAGGTAAATTGATCTGTGCTGGTCACAAAATGGTACAGTGTGGTAAAAACATTATGTTGAGGGTGAAAATGAATGCAAAAAGACGTTTGTTAGCATCGTGAAAGAACTTTCTTGGTTGCAGCGAACTGTACTTTGTAATCCCATGAATGCTAATAATTCTAGAAATGGTGTGTCTTAGCAAATTGTTTGGTAGAATCTTGCAGTTACCAGATAGGATTCAGGATTCAGTTTAGTCTTAATTGGGTTCAATAATGTGTTTTTTGAAGATTCTCTGCCTCATTTCCTTGCTTTTCAAGGGCCATGGTCACATTTTCATTTGCATATTAGAATTTAGATGCATCCCTGATTGATTGCTTTGTTCAGCCACACTCAGCTACCAATCCCGATCCGGCTGCTCCAGTCTCCAGAGAATCTCCCACGGAAAAATTATTTATATGAAATTATTTATTTGTTAGGCTCTTCTGTTGTTCGCAACCAAATTATATGGTTGTGTTAAACTTTCATCACCACAAAAATTAGTCACCTAAAATAATACTATTGGTTGGCATAGGAATTTCTTACAACCAAATCTTATGGTTGCCTAACAATTCTATAACAAAAATAATTAGTCGTATAAAATGATATAATTGGTCGGCATATGTGTTTTTCACAACCAAATTTTATGGTTGTGTTAAACTTTCACAACCAAAACTATTGGTCGTTATAATGATATTGTTAATTACTAATAGCCAAATAAATTGGTTGTCATTAGTATTTATGGCGACCAATCATCGACATTCCTCAACCAATATTGTGAACAATGACAACCAAATTAATATGGTCGCAAAAAATAATCAAGAATTTTTACCATTGACAAAATTGGTTGCGATAGCTTTATTTTTCGCTACCAATCATAATTTTGGTTGCTGTAGGAATTCGTAACGCGGGTATAGCGACCAACTCTGCTACCAAAAAATTTTGGTTATGAAAAATTTTTAATAACCAAATTTATACTTTTAGCGACCAAATATGTTGGTTGCAAAAAGCCTTTTTTCTTGTAGTGTTAATTTGTTTTTTAGTTTACAAGCAGTTCTCTTTTTGTACTTAAATAGTAGAGAATTGATTGGTATATAATGTTTATGTGCTATAGTATTGGTGCTTTAATGTACAATTTAAAATTGTACCATAACATGAAATGTATAAGTTTAGATTGTACCATAAAACAATTTGTACCATTATGTTATGGTACAACTTTACAACTTGAAGTTGTACCATCATATAAAGGTACAAGTTCAAGTTGTACCATACAAGAATTTGTACAAACAGTATAGGTATAATCTAAAGTTGTACCATAACGTTAAATGTACAATTTCAAATTGTACCATAAAGACAAAAACCTATAGCATTATAAAATTCCTCTTTGACAGTATTGTGTGATTAATTGAGAGGTGAGGTTGCCTACAAAATTAGCTGATATTATTGCTTAAAAATCCAAGTTAGGTGGATGAACAAAAGCTAATTTTTTCGAACAATTATAAAACCCACGTGAAAAACTATGACAGGTACTTGAATGATGTACCATTTCTTATTGGCAGGAGTTGTTCAAAGAAACACCGCCCTTTAAAAAGATGCCACAAGAATCTCAAATAGCATATACATGCTAAGTGCCTAAACAAAACAAGGATGGAATGCTTTTACTGAGATCACAACAAATAGATGAAAACAGGAGTACGTACGTACAAGCAGAACTAGAAACACCAGAAAAAGGAAATAATTAAAGGAAACGCGCGAGAAAAAACAAACATAAGAGCAAACAGGGGTACATACGTATTAGAGCAACACGCGATCGAGAAAACAAACAGAAGAGCAAGCAAACGAGCAACAGAGAGTTGCATGCTAGCTTATTCACATCAAAATCCCAAACAGAAGAGCAAGCAAGCAGCTGGCCGACCACCATAAAAGTCATCAAGCCGATGATGAAGCGGGCGGTGGCGGCCTGTTGGGCAGGGGCTCCTCTTTGGTCTGATACTGGTAGTTGTAGCTGTTAACCCCGGTGTAGACTCCGTCGTCCTTCTGGTACGTAACCGGTGTGCCGTCGAACAGAACGTCCCTCTGGGTGTAGGAAAACGGGACGTCACAGGTACCTTGCGTCGCCACCAGGCTCACCTTCATCTTACTGTAGGGACTCACCGTCGCGTCGTACTGGTTGGACAGCGTGTCGGAGGTTTCGTGCTGTTCACCCCAGGTGACGGAGTGGGACTCCTCCGCCGAGACCTCAATGGACGCTTCCCCGATAAAGGGGATGCCACATGTCAGCGAAGCAGTGACTCCGAGCTGGACGGTGACGTTGTCTTCCCACTGGGTGCTTTTGGAGTCGGTGTGCGTCAGCGTCAGCGTGTTGGTCACTGGGTTGGGGCTGTCGTTGGTGGTGTCCTCCGTGGCCGCGGTGATGATCTTCTGGTCGTAGATTCGTGCGTCCAGGAGGCGATATTTTACGTCGTAAATCTCCCTGGACAGCACCTGCTCCTCTACCTGGAGCCTCGCCTCCTGGGTGATGGTGGGAACCCCAGCTTCAAGGTAGGCGCTTTGCTCCAAGTATGTATTCCGAGCGCAGAACAAGCTGTTGCCCTGGTTGCGTAAAGCGATGACGTTCTTGTCTAGTTTAACAGTCCAAAACAGGTTGTCCGGGTTGTTGGTGCTAGCGTCCTCGGACTCCACAAAGATCATATTGGGGAAAAAAGTCGACTGTGGGAAGCGTTGAGAACCCCTCCTGTCCGGCCCGGTGTATAAATTTATTAATTAGCCGCAAGACAGAAAAGTACGTAAAAATCGTAAACAATTGATGCCAATAATTCGAGTTTTTGGTAGAGATTCAATTGTAAATCATGAAGCGTTTACTAACATACTAACCCCCAGAAATAATCGTTCTTGCTGGCTCTGATCCGAATGGCTCCATCTGTGGCGGTGAACACCTGATGGCCGACACCCGGATCGCCAATGTCCTTGGCGTCGAACTCAAGGAGCGCGTTCCTAGTTTCCAACTCGCTAAGACGGAGGTAGGACCCGTTGTCGCCCTTGAACACCACGTGCTGAGGCAGCACGACGAGCGCTTCCCGATCCACCACCTCGCACACGTCGTAGAGGTCTTTGTTGGGCGATGCCGTTCCGGCGAACAGAAAGAAGGTGTAAGGATGTGCGCCGGCGAAGAGGGAGGCGTAGTGGTTGAGCTGGACGTGGAGGAAGCGGACGAGGAGGGCCTGGTCGTCGGACTCCACCTTGACGGGCTTGAAGAGCGTACACGACCACTTGGACTGGTCCTCCTCGGGGCTGTCGGCGGCGGCGGCGATCCAGTCGTTGCTGGATGTCCATCTCCTCCAGTACTTGTTGTTGGAGGCGCACCGGATGTGGACCAGTCCTTCCGTTGTCTTGGAGGCTTCCACGTTGAACTTGGCCAGAGGGCTCGCGGCTTCCTTCCCCGTGAACTGGAGGAGGCCTTGCTGTCCGCCTTCTTCGTTTGTGTAGCGCAGGAAAGTGTGGCTGTTCTTGTTCTTCAGCACCACGGTTCTTGGCAACCCCAGCGGAAGCTCCACCGACGCCATTGTTAATTATATATTATCTCCAAAAGAAAGAAAGATTTATGATGATGTGCGTAAAAGAGATGGGATGGGATGGGATGGGTTTAATACTCTCCACATCCCTCGTATTTATACTACTACTCACTCATGCATGCAAATAAGAAGAAAAAATCGTCTGTGCTATTTAGGGCAATTAAACATTGCGAATCACAACGTTGGCGTCAACATCACCACCCATTATCATATATCCATGCACGGTCCCTATAGCTAGTAGCTAGTTAATTAATTATTACTCATTATGGGTAATAATGTCCAATGGCCGGTCGCCTCAGGAAGGAAACCATAGGAAAGAACCAAATTAAATATAATAAAGCAATGTAAATTAATACTTTAATAATGGCTGTCATATATAGAAAATCTTGTGGCGTATCCAGCATATGGCCCGGCTGCTGCATCTCAACTTGTGCAAAAATCATGTTCATCACAAAACGTATCCATCAACCGTTGAAACGGTAGCTTTCGCACCTTTTTTTTTTTTTTTTTAATATTACACCTGGATGGACGGAAGTCAGGATGGGCTCCAGGTTCTTAGATTATCAATGGACTCATAGATGTGTTTGTAAAACCGTATCGTATCTGTGGTTGACAACAAAAATATGTTATCGGAATCTAAATTGGTAGGCGTTTACAGTGATGTGAAATGGTCGAACCGTGGTTTCAACACAAACTATTATATCGTTGATTTTTCTGGTATGGTTTCTCGATCTGTAATTGATAGATCTAAAAAAATGCATTGATGATTTTATCGGAAAAAAAATGCATGGATTGGATATTTGTTTAGGTTAATACCTTAAATTGATTCCAACTTTACACTAATAGATTACTCTACACGAATTTTCGCATTCACCATCCTGCTCTAAACTTTACACTATGTTTACCGGATATGTGGGTTGCCCGTCCAGTTGAATGGTGTTTCCTCGGGAAAAACAAATGCCACCGCCGGTGCCAATTGGTTTCCGGCGATGTTGATTTGATGTTTCACGATGGAAACTCTTGCGGTGCCGTTGATCGAATGCACCGCTGATAGCTGAAATCGAGACGACCGTCAAATATCCGCCACCGAATGTCGGCGTCGTTGATCTGATCGGTGCAACTCTGACTTCTGAAAACGATGACGATCGTCAAATATCCACCGCCGTGCGATGTTGATTTGATCGATCGAACAGAAAACAAAGAAGATCGTCAAATATCCGCCGCCGGTGTCGGCGTCGTTGATTTGATCGATACACCCTTGACTTCTAATCAAACAACCGTTATTCGGTTCGCACCTCTCCAAACTACGTTCGAACGAGGGTGTTTGAGTTTTGAGGAATCTACGCTACCGCTACTCCTATGGAGATTCCTGTGGAGAGCTCCGCGACTACGACTAAGACTACAACTATGGAGATCCTTCCTGGAAGGAGAGCTCCGCGAAGGAGTTACAGAGAAAAAAGATAAAGTTTGACAGATGTGTTTCTGTGTTGATTTGGTTGTCCTCTTTTTCTCTCTCCTTGCTCCACTGCTTTTATTCGAAAAACTGCTTCGTAGTCTTCACGCTCGGTGGAACCGCTTCCTCAACTGCTCCGTTGTGAAATTCCACGTGTCTCAACCGCTTCGCTCCTCAAACTGCTTCGCGTGAACTTTACGTGCGTTGTTTTCATGATCCCGCGATGTCGTTTCCTTTCCCAAACAGCTCCGCTTGATTCTACCCGCGACATCGTTTTAATATTAAACGACTCCGCTTCCAGCCTTGCGGTGTCGTTTTCTTTCCCAACCAGCTCCGATTGTTTTTTTCTTCCGCGACACTGTTTATTATTAAACACTGTCGTTTGCTAGTATAGCGGTACCGTTGGGCTTCCTCGCGGTACCGTTTTTAATTCCGCGGCACCGTTTTAGCTCTCCGCGGTGCCGCTTATCCCTATCCAACAAGGAATATAAATAATAATTAAATAATCAAAACTCCTCCTCCAACCTTCATTAAACGCGCGACCCTTTTTTATTTTCGGCCAGCGGTGTCGTTTCCGGTGTCGCGGTTCCGCTGAGCCTCCTTGCGGTACCGTTTTAACTCTCCGCGGTGCCGCTTGTCTCCAAACGATACCGTTTTTTACCCGCGGTATCGAATTAAATGCCGAGACTAATTAATGCGGCATTTAATTCCGGCCAAATTAATTTTAGGTGTCAACAAATGCCCCCCAACAATTTAGTTTATAAGAATTATGAACCAAATTGTTGTCACAACTTATACCACCTAAAATTAAATCAACTTTGCCAAGAAAATCCACAAATCACGTTTGCCAAAGGTGATTTTGGCAAAAAACAGTAAAAGTGGCATGCAATTCTACTGCAAGGCTGCACCCACGGCAGCGTTGTCTTGATCTTGTGTTTTTTTATATTATTTTTTTTTTGTCAGCCCTGTTAAATTCCACTACAGCCGCAGCCCAGCTTTGGCCAGAACGGCCATAATTTTTTTTTTTCACCAGCGCTGCCTCAAATTATTTATTTATTTATTATTTAATTATTTTTTTTTTTTTACTATTTCCGCCAGGGCTGTTGCGGCAGCAGCAGAGCTGCTATTTTTTTTTTCTTCTTCACGGCTGGGGAAACAGCGGGCAGCGCCAAAAAAATTTTTTTTTTTTTTTTTTTATTTACTGCCAGGGCTGTTGCGGCAGCAGCAGAGCTGCTATTTTTTTTATTTTTTATTTTCTGCCAGGGCTGTTGCGGCAGAACTGGATTTTTTTTTTTTTTTTAAAATATTTCCACCAGAGCTGTTTGCAACAGCGGCAGGACTGAAAAAAAAAAAAATTTGTATTTGTTCCGCCAGAACTGTTGGAGGCAGCGGCATAGTTGAAATTTTTTTTTTTTTTTTTTTTTTTTTTTTTTTTACTGCTGTGGAAGCAGCGGGCAGCGCTGCAGCCTGCATGACTAGTATTATATATATATATTTTAACATATTGTGTGGCTTAATTTAGCCACATTATTTTTTATAGCTAAATAAAAAAAACAAGCTAGATTTTGGCATAAACCATCACGCCAAAGGTCCAGACCCACTGCCAACTCCATGGATCGAACCAAACAAGCCATCCGTGAACGCCATTACTCTTCACAACTGGCTTTACACACGACCGAGAAGTTTTGAAGTCGGTGCTGGATTGAAACTTTTTAGCTCGTCTATCTCGAACATCCTTGTTTGAGATCCTACAAGCTTGACTTGGCTTTACTTCAGCCATAAGTTTTGATCGTTGACATGAAAAATCATCGGTATTTTTCGCTCTTGGCACGACATTCACATTTTTTGGCATCTTCGTCTTGCCAAGTCGACCATGCCGCATTGCCTGCTCAGACTGGTCCGGTTTTGTCAGTTGTACACTCTCACAATGTTGTTGGGAGTTTGAGCATCGAGATTTACTAGCTCCATCGACACGTGTGTTGGTATTTTGTTTACCACGACCATGATCTTTGCACTTATCACACAACAACTTTGCATCTTTTGAACTTCCACGTGAGTTTGGAGTTTGTTTGGCATTGGCCTTGCCCCCCAGACCACCACTCATGGATTTGTTCCCAGCCAGCACTGGTGTGGCAACCCTATGTCGGGCTCGATTAAACTTGCCCCCCTTTTCACTCAGTGGAGCCTTTGGTGACAATTTACACGAAGGAATCGGTTGAGCAATACCAACTTTCGCAGCATTGAGTTTTTTCACGTGATCACCACCTCCATCTTGAGTAGTGTCTGTGGTGACCCTAGTTTGACTTTTCCTAGAACAAGGTGGATGTGGCAAACTTATTTGCCACTTACGGTGTTGTTTCTCCTTCAATCTACCACGAGATGGGATGGCATGCCCCCCGAGCGGCTTAGGTTGAACAACATTGTAAAATTTGTCATCTTTCAAGATATCACAGTTGTTCTTCCTAATTTTATGAAACTTATTATAAACACGTTTAAATTTTGTTCTTTGTTGTGGCTTTCGCAAGACCGCTCTAACTTTCCAGTCCTTCAAAACAATAGTGTTCACAGGAGAACCAACATGAGAATTGCTGGCCCCTAACGCCACGGTTTTAGCCACAAGTTTAAGTGAATCCTTATTGGCAATACCGGATACATGTTCATCTATCATCTCAAAAAATTTATCCATTTGTCTTCCAAGAGAATCACAAGGCTTATTTAAAGAGATAAAATAGAGATTTACCTGCCGGTAATACTCCTCTACAGCTCGACGAAGAGACAGGAGTGCAACATGCCCATCGATGCTCGACATGGATTGTGGCCACTCCTTCATCCAACCGATATGTCTATCTGCCTCCTCTGCTCGGTCAACTTCAATGCCGACCACATGCTCCGCCTTCTCAGATTCTTGTGGAAGATCAACGTTGTGTTTTCCATGCCGCAGAGCCATATTTCACTTCAAACACACGTGTCCCACCAGGTGTGCCAAAACAACTTTGCTTGCTCATCATTGTTTATCTAATTTTGGCAAACGGTTGCTCTCTTTTCTTTAATCCGTTGCACCGCTCTAATCTCGACGGCCGTGTTTGAGCATGGCTGACTGGCCAATTCTAGTCACGATAGCCTGTTTAATTTTTCTTACCAAATCGTCTATGCCCAACAACGCTGTTACCCATGCCTGCTTCTCGTGGTAAAACAGCTTCGTTTGATACGAAAGGAACGTTTGGCATCGAATAGCGATGCCACACCGGCCGGACTTGGGTGAACCCTGCCGCTGGCCTTAAAGGCATTAAACTTTTCTTTATTAATAACGGAGTTGGCAAATTAGTTCATTTGTTGCCTACTTCGCCATTACCGTACTATTCAACCACGTTGTGCAGGCTTGGTGGCCGACGAGGCCACACCCTTTTAGCACCTGGTTGATCGTCATTATTCAGATTAATGACCAGCAGCGTCCCATAGGGACGGCACATATGACTTTAAATATTTGCCATTTATCAAACGCTCATGCATCACTCCATCTAAGTCTTTCAGCAGGTACGCTCCATTAGGACGCACAGAATGTACCACAAATGGTCCACGCCAATTTGGCGACCATTTTCCAAACTTGGGATCTTTTTCCCCAATCGGCAAATGAGCTTTCCAAACCAGTTCGCCCTCCTCGAATGATTTGTGTCGAACCTTCTTGTTATAAGCTCTTGCCACTCTTGCTTTCTGTACTTGGACATTATCAAGGGCGCGGAGTTGAAGTTCATCAAGGTCGCAGAGCTCGAGCATCATTGATTCATGATACTCCTCAGGTGTCAACTCGTGTTGCTTCATATACCGGAGTGAGTTGATGGTCACCTCCACGGGAAGGAATGCTTCATGACCGTAGGTTAACGAGAACGGGCTCACTCTCGTACTGCTCCGTGGGGACATCCTGTATGCCCACAACGCCTCTGATAAAATTTCATGCCAACGTCGCGGATTATCCTCGATCATCTTCGTCAAAATATTTTTCACGACTTTGTTGGATGCTTCCGCTTGCCCGTTAGCTTGTGCATAATACGGCGTGGAATGGATAATTTTTATCCCCCGCTCTGCCGCGAATTCCATAACTTGCCCCCCAGTGAACACAGTTCCTTGGTCCGCCGTTATCGTTGCCGGCAAACCAAATCGATGAATAATATGTTCTTGTATGAAAGAAATCACTTCCTCTTGGTTCGCCACCTTCAATGGCTTGGCCTCCACCCAGTTAGTGAAGTAGTCAGTGGCCAAAATTATGAAAACATGTTTCTTTGACGATGGGGGATAAATCATACCAATCAAATCCATGGCCCAACCATAAAACGGCCTCGGTTTGATTATGGACTTCAGGTCAACCGCCGGCGCTCTTTGAACAGGACCGTGACGTTGACAAGCTTCGCAACCCTTGGCATATGCGGCACAATCTGGCCCGATGGTGGGCCAGTAGAATCCATAGCGATGTAGAATCCATCGCATGGAAGGACCGGCTTGGTGAGCTCCGCATATTCCTTCATGCACCTCTGCCATGGCTTGCAATGCCTCCTTGCCCCCCAAGCACTTAAGCAATAACCCATCAGGCCTGCGTTTATACAAGGTCCCATCCAAAACTACGTAGCTCCTTGCCCTAAACTTGATGGCATGGTCAACAACCTTGTTCGGATCTTGCAAGTAAGACAACAGTGGTGCACGCCAGTCATCGGCGTCTTTCTCTATTACGCACACTTGCTCAACTCTCAATCGCTCCCGCAAGGGCTTGAGTGTTTGCACCACTATTTGCTCTACTGCATTGCTTTTCGCAAACTCTTTAAACCCCGAAGCCATTTGTGCAAGATAGTTGGCTTCGCAATTGTCCATTCGAGGAACAAAGTTGATCGCCATACTGTCGAAGTGGGACGTCAACGACAATACATGGTCCAGATACGTTTCCAGAACACTATTGATACAGCGAAAATCTCCGCGGACCTGATGAACCACCAACTGTGAATCTCCCTTAACATCCACGTAACGGGCTCCAAGCTCTACGAGCATTTCAAGCCCGACTACCAAAGCTTCATATTCAGCTTGGTTGTTGGTGCAAGGAAAATCCAACGAGAATGCAAAATGCATGGCCCGGCCTGATGGTGCTTTCAACATCACACCAGCCCCGGCACCGCCACGAGTTTTGGATCCGTCAAAATACAGGATCCATGGCGTTATACCAACCTCGCAGACTTCTACGGGATCGACTGGCACCTCAATGCAGGGATGATCTGCCAAGAAGTCCGCCAATGCTTGCCCTTTTATGGCTCGTTGAGGTACATACTCTAAATTAAATTCAGACAGAGCCAAGGTCCATTTGCCAATTCGGCCATGAATAATTGGCCGAGATAGCATGTATTTAATCAAGTCTGTTTGGCAAATGAGTTGTACCTGGACAGGGACCAGGTAGTAGCGTAGTTTTGTACAAGAAAAGTACAACGCTAAACATAACTTCTCTATGGGGGAATACTTTCTCTCGCCCTCGTTCAGAACCCTACTTAGATAATAAATGGCTTCTTCATTGCCAGCTTCGTTGTCTTGCGCCAACAAACATGCCACAGAAGTGTCCGTGGCCGACAAGTACAACTTCAGCGGCACCCCTGCTTTGGGAGAGTTCATCACCGGCGGAGTCGCCAGGTATCTCTTAATATCATCAAATGCTCGTTGATGTTCTTCCCTCCATACAAACTTGTCTTCCTTCTTCAATTTCAGCAATGAGGAAAACACTTGGGTCCGGCCAGCACAATTCGAGATAAATCTTCGAATGTAATTTACCTGGCCGAGGAAACGTTGCAACTCTTTCTTACTGGATGGTGGTGCGGCATTGATGATGGCTTTTGTTTTATTGCCATCTACCTCAATTCCGCGTTGGTTTACCAGAAAACCAAGAAAATTTCCTGCACTCACACCAAATGCACACTTGAGCGGATTTAATTTCAACTTATGAACATGCATACGCAGAAATGCTTTGCGCAAATGAGCAAGGTGGTGGTTGGTCACCTTTGATTTGACGACGATGTCGTCCACGTACACTTCGACAAGATCGCCAATCAGGTCATGAAATATCGCATTCATGGCTCGTTGGTAAGTTGCCCCGGCGTTGGCCAATCCAAATGGCATCATGATCCACTCGAAACAGCCAATGGATCCTGGACACCGAAACGCCGTTTTGTGTACATCTTCCTCGGCTATGTATATTTGGTTATAGCCCGAGTAACAGTCCATGAAAGAAAACCTGACATGCCTGGTTACGGCATCGATTAACATGTCAGCCACCGGCATGGGATACAAATCTTTCGGTGTAGCATTGTTCAAATTTCTAAAATCCACACAAACACGTATTTTGCCATTTTTCTTTCTAACAGGCACAATATTCGACAACCACAACACATATCTAGCAGTCCTGATAAACTTAGCCTTCATTAAACGTTCAATTTCCTTTTTCACTTCAGGTAAGATATCATGCGAAAAACGCCTAGGTGGTTGTCTATGTGGCTTATACCCTTCCTTAATGGGAAGTCTATGTTCAACTAACTTCCTATCTAGACCAGGCATTTCATGATAATCCCATGCAAAGCAATCTTTAAACTCTTTAAGAAATTCAACTAATTCGTACCTGTCAGACTCTGGCAAACCGGCACTGATGAAGGTTGGGCGTGGATCCTCCTCCGTGCCGAGGTTGATCTCCTCTAAAATGTCACATGCAGCAAGGTTGCTCTTCTTCTCCACTTCGTCACTCACACCCTCGCCGTTAGTCGGCAAGTCATCATCGTCGGGAACACAGTCGGCCATCAAGACAGGCTCTATACATGCCAGCCTCTGCTCACACTGATAGACGGCCAACTTCTCCCGCAAGGCCGTGATTTCGGCCTCCACCACCTTCTCTCGAGGTGGTTCACTCATCATCGACTTGTTCATCAGACTTCAGTGGACCATCCAATGTGATCATCGATGGGTGTGCCAATTTGTTTCGTTGGCGAAACTCGTGTGTTAACTGTGCACGGTTTTCAAGAAAAACACAAAAACACACGTCAATCACAACCGTCAAATATCCGCCGCCGGTGTCGGCGCCGTTGATTTGATCGATTAAAATAGAAACAAAGACGATCGTCAAATGGCCGCCGCCGGTGTCGGCGTCGTTGATTTGATCGATACACCTTTGACTTCTAATCAAACGATTGTGGGTTCATGTCCCACCAGGTGTGCCAAAATGTTTCCTCGGGAAAAACAAATGCCACCGCCGGTGCCAATTGGTTTCCGGCGATGTTGATTTGATGTTTCACGATGGAAACTCTTGCGGTGCCGTTGATCGAATGCACCGCTGATAGCTGAAATCGAGACGACCGTCAAATATCCGCCACCGAATGTCGGCGTCGTTGATCTGATCGGTGCAACTCTGACTTCTGAAAACGATGACGATCGTCAAATATCCACCGCCGTGCGATGTTGATTTGATCGATCGAACAGAAAACAAAGAAGATCGTCAAATATCCGCCGCCGGTGTCGGCGTCGTTGATTTGATCGATACACCCTTGACTTCTAATCAAACAACCGTTATTCGGTTCGCACCTCTCCAAACTACGTTCGAACGAGGGTGTTTGAGTTTTGAGGAATCTACGCTACCGCTACTCCTATGGAGATTCCTGTGGAGAGCTCCGCGACTACGACTAAGACTACAACTATGGAGATCCTTCCTGGAAGGAGAGCTCCGCGAAGGAGTTACAGAGAAAAAAGATAAAGTTTGACAGATGTGTTTCTGTGTTGATTTGGTTGTCCTCTTTTTCTCTCTCCTTGCTCCACTGCTTTTATTCGAAAAACTGCTTCGTAGTCTTCACGCTCGGTGGAACCGCTTCCTCAACTGCTCCGTTGTGAAATTCCACGTGTCTCAACCGCTTCGCTCCTCAAACTGCTTCGCGTGAACTTTACGTGCGTTGTTTTCATGATCCCGCGATGTCGTTTCCTTTCCCAAACAGCTCCGCTTGATTCTACCCGCGACATCGTTTTAATATTAAACGACTCCGCTTCCAGCCTTGCGGTGTCGTTTTCTTTCCCAACCAGCTCCGATTGTTTTTTTCTTCCGCGACACTGTTTATTATTAAACACTGTCGTTTGCTAGTATAGCGGTACCGTTGGGCTTCCTCGCGGTACCGTTTTTAATTCCGCGGCACCGTTTTAGCTCTCCGCGGTGCCGCTTATCCCTATCCAACAAGGAATATAAATAATAATTAAATAATCAAAACTCCTCCTCCAACCTTCATTAAACGCGCGACCCTTTTTTATTTTCGGCCAGCGGTGTCGTTTCCGGTGTCGCGGTTCCGCTGAGCCTCCTTGCGGTACCGTTTTAACTCTCCGCGGTGCCGCTTGTCTCCAAACGATACCGTTTTTTACCCGCGGTATCGAATTAAATGCCGAGACTAATTAATGCGGCATTTAATTCCGGCCAAATTAATTTTAGGTGTCAACAAATGCCCCCCAACAATTTAGTTTATAAGAATTATGAACCAAATTGTTGTCACAACTTATACCACCTAAAATTAAATCAACTTTGCCAAGAAAATCCACAAATCACGTTTGCCAAAGGTGATTTTGGCAAAAAACAGTAAAAGTGGCATGCAATTCTACTGCAAGGCTGCACCCACGGCAGATGCCACCGCCGGTGCCGAATTCGTTTCCGGCGATGTTGATTCGATGTTTCGCGATGGAAACTCTTGCGGTGCCGCTGATCGGATGCACCGCTGATAGCTGAAATCGAGGCGACCGTCAAATATCCACCGCCGAATGTCGGCGCCGTTGATTTGATCGGTGCAACTCTGACTTCTAAAAACGATGATGATCGTCAAATATCCACCGTCGTGCGATGTTGATTTGATCGATGCACCTCTGAATGGTGAAATCAACGTGATCGTCAAATATCCACCGCCGAGCGATGTTGATCTGATCGATGCACCTCTGACTTCTAACCAAGAACGACCGTTACTACGGTTCGCACCTCTCCAAACTACGTTCGAACGAGGGTGTTTGAGTTTTGAGGAATCTACGCTACCGCTACTCCTATGGAGATTCCTGTGGAGAGCTCCGCGACTACGACTAAGACTACAACTATGGAGATCCTTCCTGGAAGGAGAGCTCCGCGAAGGAGTTACAGAGAAAAGGTAAAGTTTGAACAGAGTTGATCTGTGTTGATTTTTGGTTCCTCTTTTTCTCTCTCCTTGCTCCACTGCTTTTATTCGAAAAACTGCTTCGTAGTCTTCACGCTCGGTGGAACCGCTTCCTCAACTGCTCCGTTGTGAAATTCCACGTGTCTCAACCGCTTCGCTCCTCAAACTGCTTCGCGTGAACTTTACGTGCGTTGTTTTCATGATCCCGCGATGTCGTTTCCTTTCCCAAACAGCTCCGCTTGATTCTACCCGCGACATCGTTTTAATATTAAACGACTCCGCTTCCAGCCTTGCGGTGTCGTTTTCTTTCCCAACCAGCTCCGATTGTTTTTTTCTTCCGCGACACTGTTTATTATTAAACACTGTCGTTTGCTAGTATAGCGGTACCGTTGGGCTTCCTCGCGGTACCGTTTTTAATTCCGCGGCACCGTTTTAGCTCTCCGCGGTGCCGCTTATCCCTATCCAACAAGGAATATAAATAATAATTAAATAATCAAAACTCCTCCTCCAACCTTCATTAAACGCGCGACCCTTTTTTATTTTCGGCCAGCGGTGTCGTTTCCGGTGTCGCGGTTCCGCTGAGCCTCCTTGCGGTACCGTTTTAACTCTCCGCGGTGCCGCTTGTCTCCAAACGATACCGTTTTTTACCCGCGGTATCGAATTAAATGCCGAGACTAATTAATGCGGCATTTAATTCCGGCCAAATTAATTTTAGGTGTCAACAAATGGTCAACACTGTTAGTGAATCGGCATATTGGTAAAGTGGAGGCCATATAATATGCAAAAATAATAAAATAAAATAAAAAGATTTTCCGACAATTTTTTCATTATTATTTGGATTAACAATTTGGTCTAAACTTTACCATAATGGACAACTTTGGCCCAAACTTTGGGTTAACACCTGCCTCTCTATTACCATAATGACAATTGTTCTCATCGCTTCTAGCGAGCTATAGAGACGAACGATGGTGTGAATGATTTTGGAGGATAAGAGGGAGTAGAGAGGTGAAGAAGATAAGCTGGTTTTTTTAATTTAATAACTTTTTTCTGATTTCATAATTAAAATGAGATAACAATTTATTAACGAAAGGGAACGGATGTGCATTATCATGTCTTCTTTTATGGTATCATGTCGTCTTCTTGTATTGCACGACAAATTATTGAGACTCAGGAATATGAGTAAAACATGGTCATGTGGTGCATACCGATTTTTTATAATTAAAGTAAGGAATAAAACCACAATAAAATACAAATTTTAACGAAATTGTCATTTTTATAATTAACATTTTTTTCAAGTGATATTTGTGGTTTGGTGTCAAAATTGACCATTAATAAGTCATGTAGTGTAGACTAAATTTATCAACCCTAAGACTAGGATTCTATTTCCTTAGGGCCTCTAGCGGAATCCTTACATTGGTGGCGAGGTTCGGTTCTATTTGAGTTGAAAACCATGTAGGAGGTTGTGGTGCCGAAAGGTAAATCTAAAGTTAATGATGGATGGACGAGAGAGCAGAGAAGCAAGACGTTGCATCGACAATCTCCCCCTAAGTCTCCTGTCACGTATCCCTAGATATTTGGCAACATACGAGCTGCCAGATGTCGAGGGATCGATACATAACTAAAAGATAATAAGAAATAAAAACGGATTATTTGCAAGTTTGGAGGCAACGCTTCGATTTAAAGAAGAAGAAAAAATGAAATAATTGGCGACGACTGAACAGACCCCTTAAAGGCGGGGATATAAGCGAATTCCTTACAAGTTTGGAGGCAAGTTGAATTTCCGATTCTAAGTTTGGAGGCAAGTTCCAATTCTTTTAAGTTTGTTTTCCCCAAATTCATTCTCTAAATCCCAATACTTTTCGCGTTTAGTTGATTTTACATTTTCTTTATTTATTTCACCGAGATTTGATTGAGGGAATTTAGATCCACCCACGGTAGAGGAATGAATTATGATTTTTCACTGATTTTTCATTCGTGTCCCGGCCCTCTCTTGCTTTCATTTTGACAATATTGAACCATGTTGAACTGTAATTGCAGAAGCAGGGAATGAAAAGTGCATGGCATCTGAATCTTCAGCATCCACTGTCCAAGTCATTTTCGACCCAGATCCAAATTCCTCCTCCAATCGATACATTTCAACTATGTTTTATCCTTTCTCTGAGTTTTTGAAGTGTGTCGAGTGAGCGTTAAAAAAAGAAAGAATGTGATGGCAGAACTGAGAATAATCCAGCATATGCATGTGTATTACACGCGCTAGATTCAAATGCCTTTTCAAATTTGGACCCGGCTTTTATATATTAGTACTATGGTCCGTCCCAAGTTGTCTTAAAGACAAAGGCCCATTGCATTAACTGAAGCCCAAAGTACGCTCCAAAAGCCCATCACACAAACTGTATAGCCCATTGAAAGCAACGCAACAATATCCACCGTTTCGTTACTCCGGTGGTTTATTCATTCATAATCGGATCAGAATAAAGCAAACATAAATGGCGAAAATCACTGCAGCAGATGCCACGTATAAAATTATTTTTAGACATATTAATTAGGGCTTGACGGCAAGGCCAGCCTTGAGCTTCTGAATGACACCAACATCCGTCTTGAACGACTTAGCCAGGACGGCGTCGTCGATGCCGGTGGCGAACAGCGTGCCGGGAAGCGACACCGTGCCGGCGCTGGCACTCCCGAAAGCCGACAGCGCGATGGCGTAGCTCGTCCCGGCGTTGTACTGGAAGTGGACGAGCCCCTTGGGGAAGACGAACATGTCGCCAACGTGGAGCGCCTGGGTGTAGAGCTTGCCGGCGGTGTCGACGAACCCGACCTGGAGCTCGCCGTCGACGACGAAGAGGAGCTCGGCGGCGCGTGGGTGGGTGTGGGGAGGGTTGGCGGTCCCGTTGGGGAAGAGGAGCGTGGCGTAGGAGACACTCTGGCCGTTGAGGGCCGGGAACTCGGCCATGGTGGCCTTCACTACTTTGAACTTGTCGGCCGGGAGCTGGGTCCCGTTGACCAGGAAGCCGAAGCCGGTGAAGGTGAAGAAGGAGCCGTCGACGGTGGCGTTTGGAGGGGCGATGAAGTCGGTCAGGATGTCGCGGTCGCCGGAGATGGCGGTTCGGATGATGATGGCGAAGGAAGCTACGAGGAGGAGGGAAATGAGCTTGACGTTAGCCATGACTGACGATGAAATACTAATTATTACTAGTTATGATTTAGGGTTTAGAATTTAGAGTTCAGGACGAGCGATAATTAATGCGAGGTTGTAGACGGGTTGTGCTACTATTTATATATGCATGCATGGGATGAACGAATGCAGCTTGTTTACAAGGTAAGATTTGATGTTATTAGATGGTGTTGTTGTTGCTGTTGTCGAAGGAGAAACCCATATAGGCATATATATAATATTCTTAGGAATATGTTTCTCCTTGGTGAAATGAGGCAACAACATACTATCAAACCTTTAGAAAGCTCACCATCATTGGGATGAAACCTAGGGGTGTTTTTCTGTCTGTCATGTTGGAGCTCCTCTGTTTTTTGTTGTTATTGTTTACGAGCAGATGAAGTTGGGGTAAGTGATTGGAAGACGAGTGATCATTAATTTGCTCCAAGTATCAGGAATGTCAAAATCACTAAAAAGTGTGAAGAGAATAACCTCAATCCGATTCAACCCATTGGACATATGTTGGTCAAATCCTCCGTGAAAACAAATTACTTTTCACTTTTATATTCATTAAAATTCACTATGAGTTAGCTAGGTATATTTCATTTTTAACTTAAGTCGATATTTTGGGTAAAAACATTGTTGGAATGGAAAAGTGTCTATGTATCATTCGGTGGCGCATCGAGGAATTTAATGTAGGCAGGTCTAACATAAAATAAAATAATACATTTGGCAAATCAAGGTAGGGACACCAGACGGCGAGACGTAATGCGGTGATTCCCTAATATTATGTGTTTGAGATAAGAATAGAAGTAGAGAACTTGTATGAGTTAAGAACAGTGGTGGACCCAGGATTGTTGAAGAGGGGTATAGCCAATAAAAAAATTATAATTAATAAATAAACAAAAATTTAATAGAAATTACTGTAAATTCATTTATAAGTTGACAACGTCATGTTTACTACGAATTATGACGATTTTTCATATCCTGATTTTTTTTTTAAATACATTAATCGTATATGTTGCAAATCAAACATTTTTCGATATACATAACTACATAATCATTCATAAATTAGTCACTCAACCAAAAAAAATCGACCCATGTCTAAAATCAAAGTTAAAATAAATTAGTTTACAATCAAATATAGTAAACCACGATCTACCAGTTGACATTTTAGACAAAACAAAGTATGCCTAAAGTAATATCATTAGCATTTTTTTCTTTAGTTCTACCAAATTAACCAAAATCAAACCACAATCTCCCATAAATCTACGCAATTCACCTATTAACTACAAATGGACAAGTTAAATTGGTTTGTGGGTTACTTCAAACAAGCATGCTTATTTGATTTTACTTATTATTGTTAATTACTAATTATGATGAATAACTTTATAACATTAAAACTATTGTCGTATAATGAAGGTGTGTCGCTTATAATTATTAGAGCGGTGTCGAAAGTCTCAAATTAAAATTTTTTATACCGATAAAATGAAAGTCCTTGACAAAATTTTCGGACGGAGGGGTGTCGGACGACACCCCTTCCCAAGCCCTAGGTCCGCCCCTGGTTAAGGATAGAAGTAGAGAACTTATATAAGTTAATGATGGGATAGGGTTTTGAGGATGAAAGTTAGAACGACTTTCATATAAGGAAAAGAAATCATAATAACGTGTTAGTAAGGATTTTCTTAGGGAAAAGACCTTAGAAAGTAACGACGAGACTGACTCCATCTCACTCACCAGTCACCATGATTCGTCACTTATCCAATTTTGAAATGTGTTCTTCAACAATTCTCTTGCAGTGGTGACAAGGTAGCAATAATGCAAATTTCAGAAATTGTTATACTAACAATAATAAAAAACATCTGATGCTTTCTTGACACAAACATTTTCCTAAAAATCTCAACAATTCTCTTTAATCCTGTAAACTTCTGAACTATCTTCATATCAAATATATCATCATTTAGATGTTTATATATTTGGTGGGCAATACTAGTTAAGCAATGATTTCTGAAATTGGCATGTCTTGAGTTTGAGATTCCCTCCTTTGCAATCAAACTGCTTTCCATGGTCTGTGATGATGGACTCTGGGAGTCCAAACCTTGCAAAGATGTTCTTCTTGGTAAACTTCCTTACTTGTGCCTCCGTGATCGACGCTAATGGTTCTGCCTCAATCCATTTGGTAAAGTAATCCACTGCCACTATCAAGTACTTGAATTGTCCAGGAGCCTTCGGGAAGGGGCCCAAGAGGTCCATGGCCCACTGGCCAAAGGGCCAGGCGCCCACATTCCCCTGCATGGGTGCAGCCGGTAAGTGCACATCATTAGCGTGAATCTGACATTGGTGGCAAGCCGCCACGTGCTTCCTGGCATCCGCCCTTATCGTTGGCCAATAATATCCCTGTCGGAGGATAATTTTCTCAAGGCTCCGGGCGTCTGCGTGCATGCTGCAAGTCCCCTGATGTACTTCTTTGATTGCCTCCAAGCCTTCGTCCTCCGTAAGGCATCGTAGGTAGGCGCCTGAGTGTGATCTCTTGTACAGCAATCCATCGACTATGGCACATCGGGCCGCCTTTCTTCTCAGGCGCCAGGCTGCTTTCGGATCCTCAGGCACTACTCCTTGAGTAAGGAAGAGCCGTATTGGAGCCATCCATCCGTCCCCCTCATCTGTCGTAAGCGATGCCATTACCATCTCCTCGTGAGGTACCTCCTTCGTTACAATCACTGTTCGGCTTTCTTCAAAGTCCAAAGCCGTCGCTAACTTGGACAAGGCATCGGCGTGGGCATTCTCCTCCCTTGGAACGTGCGTGAATGTCACATCCCGGAACCATGCACTCTTCTTACGAACCGCATGCACATATTCTCCTAGTGTCTCCTCTTTCACTTCGTACACCTCGTTCAGCTGATTGACTACCAACGCCGAATCAGTTTTAACATTCACCTTCTGGGCGCCCAGCTCTCTTGCAATGTGTAACCCGGCCAGAACGGCTTCATACTCGGCGGCGTTGTTCGTCTTAAGGGTTGCGAATCGCAATGCTACCTCGTGCAATGCGCCCAGCGGGCTGATGAGGACGACCCCAGCTCCTGCTCCTGCCCTGCTGGCCGCCCCGTCAACATGCACCTGCCAACTCTCTTCGACGTTGGTGCCCCCATCCGTTATCCCTTAGGCCATAAAGTCCGCCAACACCTGAGCCTTGATGGCAGGTCTGGGCGCGTAAGTCACGTCGAACTCACTGAGTTGCACTGCCCACTTCACCAGGCGCCCGGACACATCCATTGATCCCAACACTGTTTTGAGGGGGAGGTTCGTGAGTACCACGATACGATGAGCCTGGAAGTAGGGTCGAAGTTTGTTGGCCGCCATCACCACCGCAAGCGCCGCCTTCTCGATAGGCGCATACCTCGTCTCATGCCCTACCATAGTTCTGCTCACATAATATACCGGCCTTTCCTCGTTTGACATCGGGTCTTTGGATATGAGGACCGCACTCACGGCAATGCGAGATACGGCTATGTACAGGTATAGTACCTCCTTAGTCTTAGGCGCCGTCATCACCGTAGGCGCCGTGAGCAGTTTCTTCAAATCTTCGAACGCTTCGTCACACTCCTGGGTCCATTTGAACTTGGTAGCTTTTTTTAGCACTTTGAAAAAGGGGGCGCCCCGATCAGAGGCCCTTGGTATGAAGCGCCCAAGCGCCGCCAATCTCCCCGTCAGTACTTGTACCTCCTTAGGCGTTCGGGGGGGGGGGGCCTAAACTCATTATTGCCTCGACTTGCTTGGGGTTGGCCTCAATTCCCCGCCTTGTTATCATGAACCCCAAGAATTTCCCTGCCTCGGCTAAGAAGACGCACTTCTTGGGATTAAGTCGGAGCTTGAAATGACGCATCGTCTCGAAAGTTTCTCGCAAGTCCATTATGTGGTCCTGGCGCCTCTTACTCTTCACAATCAAATCGTCAACGTATGCTTCAACATTCCTTCCCAATTGCTTGCGGAAAATTTGGTTGACCATGCGCTGGTAGGTCGCTCCGGCATTCTTCAACCCAAACGCCATCACTCTGTAACAAAAGTTTCCGAAGGGCGTCATGAAAGCCTTCTTTGCCATGTCCTCCTCCGCCATAGGGATCTGGTGATACCCCGAGAACATGTCAAGGAAACTAAGCGCCTCGTGGTAAGCCGTGGCGTCCACAAGCAGGTCGATGCGCGGCATGGGATACGCGTCTGTAGGGCAAGCTCGGTTGAGGTTGGTAAAATCCACGCACATCCTCCAATCTCCTGACGGTTTTGGGAAAAACACCACATTGGAAAGCCACGTAATGTACCTCGCTTCCTCAACGAATCCCGCCTCGAGTAACTTATCGACTTCCCGTCGGAGTGCCTCCTCCTTTTCTTGGGGTAAGTTTCGACGTTTTTGCTGAACGGGCCTCTTTCCTTCTTCAACGGCAAGCCTGTGCACCGCCACATCGGGAGACACGCCGGGCATGTCCTGGGCGCCCCAAGCGAACAGTTCCCCAAACTCCTTCAGCAATTCGACCAGCGGGGCCCTCATCGCTTCCGGCGCCTGTGCCGATATTCGTACTTGCCTCTCCGGGGCCCCTCATCCAAAGCCACCGTCAGCTCTTCGTCCCACGCCTCCGCTCTAGGCGCCTCCTCAGGGCGGATGTCGATGTTGTGAACCCTGTGCTTGCGAGCACGGCTCCTTTGGTCCTCCTCTCGGGCGTATCGAGGGACATTTCTTCCCCTGGAGATACCTATTCCTTGCGGCGCAACAAATTTCAAAGTTTGATGACAAGTGGACGCCACTCCATTGAATTGTGCCAACAACGGGCGGCCGAGTATCACATTATACGGCGACGGACAATCTACAATCCCGAACTCCACTGCGTGTGTCACACAATGCGCCTCATCTCCCAGAGTCACGGGTAGGCGCACGCGCCCGATGACCTGGGCAGGCGCTCCCGAAAATCCGACCAATATAGAACTCGAGGGTCGAACCAACTCAGGCGCCAATTGCATGCGCTCAAACGTGCTTTTAAAGAGCACATCCATCGAACTACCCGTGTCCACCAACATTCTCTTCACCTTACATCCCGCTATCACACCCTGAATTTCCAAAGCCTCTTCTGACAGGACCTGGCACGCCTCCTCTGGGTCTTGATTGAAGTGGATGTGCACGGCCGCCCTTGCCTCCAGCGAGGCGGACCTCAGGCGCCTTGACCTCTCTAACTTATCCCTCAAGTCAAGGGTACCGGTTATGGACTCGACCGTGAGCCGGACGCGACTAGGTTCCTCTTCTTGGTCTACTTCGAACGGAGGTGGGGGTATCTCAGGCTCTGGCGCCCGTTGGGGCTTAGTCTCTTCGGGCGCTCTTTGGATCCTCAGGGTATCAGGCGCCCTCTGGACTACGGGTACCTCAGGTGCCTTTCGGGCCATTGGGATCTCAGGCGCCGACCGCGTCACGTACGCCCGATGGGTCTTGTCTTCCGCCCTCCTCACGAAGTTGTTGAGCATGCCCTTGTCGGCCAATGTTTGAAGCTCAGCCTTAAGTTGGTAGCAATCTGCTGTATAGTGCCCCTTGTCACGGTGAAAGTCGCAGTACCTGTCGAGGTTTTTCTCATTTGGTTGGCCCCGCATGGGCCCTGGCCAGCGAATGTGATAGCCCCTATCTTTCACATATTGTAGGACGTTTTTGAGCGTGTCATTGTACTCTGTAAAATTGTTGGCACTCCTTGGCACGAAGCGTGGCGCCTCTGGCCTCCTTGGCGGGCCAAAATTTCCAGACACGGACCTTGGCGCCTGCCTCACCTCCATTTCATCACCCCTCAGGCGCCTCTTCTCCGCCCTTCGCGCTGCCAACGTCTCTTCCAACATGATCACTTTCTGCACTCTCCTATCTAAGTCTTCCGTGGAGACCACATCTCGCTTGGAAAGGACTCGACAGAGCTCTTCACTCGAGGTACACGCATCCAAGCAAACTCCCAATACCGCAGGCTGCACGTCCTTAACCGCCATCGCCACCGAAATCCATCGATCGTAAAATTCTCTGAGCGCCTCACCTTCTCTCTGCTTCACTTTGAACAGGGCGCCTATGGTCAGTGTTCGGCGCTTCCGACTCGCAAACTTGGACAGGAACAGCTCCGCAAACTGCTCGAAGCACTCTATGCGCCCCTCCTCAATTTGATGATACCAGTCCAATACAACGCCCGCGAAGGTGGACGGGAACACCTTGCACAAGGTGGCGTCGGAGCTGTTGTAAAGTTGCATCTTCGTGAAGTAGCTGTTCAGATGATCTTCTGGGTCAGCAACTCCATCGTAGCTAGGTAACGGGGGAATCGTGGTTCCTGCGGGCTCCAAAAGGATGCTTCGCGCCAGGGGCTGTCGAACACCAAACCGTTTGGCCATCCTCTGGGGCGCCCATGCGTCATCCTGGGCATGTTCAGCGGGTGGTCGCCAGGTTATAGGGCGCCCGGGCGTGTCGGGGCCCTGATTAATGGGATGTGGTAATCCGAACTGCAGAGACTCCGAATCTTCCCCCTCTCTTTCTCGCTTCCTCGCTCCGGGGCTGTACATCAATACATCCTCACTCCGATCACCTTCTAACTCCCTCCTGAGTGCCGCTATGGCCCGATCTTGATCCGCTATGATCCGGAACAGTTCTCTCTTTTTCAAGGACTCCCCTTCCTCAGTCGACAGGCGCCCAGGGCTTCCTTGTCCTTCCACATCCATGCTCAACTCTTGACTCCGTTGGCGCCCGCCTTCCTCTTGGCCCGAGTTCCTTGACCTCGAATCATCCTCTCCCTCGACGCCTCCATTCATGTCCTCCATGTTCCCCTACCTGGCGCGCCAATTGTTTGTGCCACGTAGCCGCTCGTCCTACTTCGCCGAGATTCCCTCCTTTGGACTCCTTCGAGGCGCCTAGATCCTGCACCACAAGCGCCTAAGGGGCTCGGAGAAGCTCGTTAGCACTCCAACGCTCAAGTCAGTCACCAATCTAGAGAGATAAGTGCTGAAAGAAGTTTTTTAGTGAGAGAAGCCAACCTGCGTAAATGCCACCTACCGCGCATTATTTATACTAAGCGAGGTATCGACCAGGCTCCTGGAATTCAGCCCCACGTCAGCACACCATTAAATGCCCCGTACGGCCCAACGGTCGGGCGCTTCCACGTGGCGGCTCCTGGGCTCCTTAGCCTGGGCGCCTACGGGGACCACCTGCCAGCTGGCACGCCCTCAGCTTCCAGCCGTTGGAGATGCCCGGTCCCCACCCTAGTTTTGTCCTTAAGCGCCCACTTGCCCTTCCGTGGACCTCACCTTTATTCTTGCGGGCCCTAGTTCTCTGTTGGGCTTGGGCTTAGGCCCAGCTTCTAAACCAGGCCCTTCTCCACTTACCCAACACTAGGCAATAGAATTAATGATATACTAGAAAAGTTGAGCCGCGCAACACAGCGATATTAGATGGGCTTTTGATTTATTGTTAACAGGCCCTTGGGAACCTTTCATTTTTTAATTTTTAAATTCCTTCTTGAAGAAATAATGGGGTTTTCTTCAGTAATTAAGTAATGGTGTTTTTTCCTCCAAGCAAATAATCAAATTGGAGAAGAACAACATAATTCACAGCTAGTTTTTCTTTACTGCAGTAGCCCTCCCTCTCTCCATCAATCTATGATCCGTCTATAATCATTGAAAAGAGCATAGTTCGTAAATACTTCGTTTAATACACGTATATGTACTCGTACGTATTTTATCCGTTTAAAACTTCCGTATCCATACGTAGTTTTGTTAAGTCATTTCATTTCTTTTCGTTCATTTGATGGCTCCCGTATAAAACCCATATAACACGTTTATATCCGTATTAATGTACTATATATTATTAACTTTACTATTATTTATATATTTATTTCTCTTTAAATAATTAATTTTATATATTTATTATTATTAATCGTAACATTAACTTAAAGATAAAATAAATTAACCGTACATATTTTATACGTAACTTTCTCGTACCGTATATTACTATATATAGAAAAGGGTAAGTTAATAAATAATAAGAATAAGTAGAAATTTAAGAAATTAATATGCAGCAAAGGAATCATATTGGAGGATTAGATTGGGTGAACTTTTCATTTTTCGGAGAAGCGATTCTCTGTCACTGGTTTTGGCGATTTAGGTAGGAAAAGCTCACCCTCAAGTTCTTTCTTTTCTGATTGGGGTTTCCCCCAATTTGATCGACGACAAAGGAGGAATTACAAAATATTTTATCAGCGGATAAGAGAATAAAAGGAGAAAACATCATTTGGCAAGAAGGCATGAAGCGGGAGTTTCAATTTTCATCATGTTCTTGATTGGAGGAGGGAAAAGAAGGTTTAGAAGAGCGGCGGATGAAAATCGAGAAGAATGATGGAGAACAAAATCAAAGCTAAACCGTATTAGTTGTCCACTACATAGACACGCCTTAATGAATAAATGGTAGGTTATAAAAGAAAATGGCAACAGAACATATTAGTAAAACTCTTATGGAACAGTAACCAATTTGTAACTTTAATAATACCTATGGATGTGATCATTATTAGTTTTTTCGTAATAACTTGACCAATTATTAGAAGAATATGTTTTTAGCATGACATCAACGGGTCAGTGTCGAATCCTTGACAGTTCCTTATACTAAAAACATTTGATAATTATGCATATGGTACGGTGAAATCCCTGTTAATATGGTTATTTTCACTTGACAAAATCGAACTAATGAAAAGACTATATGAAATAATTCAATTTTGTGAACCTCGTAACGATTCAAGTTACCAAAATTAAAGAACTAGTTATTTGACACGCATCTAGGTTTGTCTATATTTGGACGCAAGAGCCAAAAAATTAATCGTAATAAAGGGATGTAAGGAAAATATATAGAAACGCATTTGTAGATTGTTTGAAACCTCATTTCCATTGGAATTGACACACACTCGTGCAAGGTGGTGGAAATTAAAGGGGCACAGATTGGTGATCATGAATGTGTTGGAAGATTGGCCTACTTACAAAGAAGGCCTCATAGTTGTTTCTCCAGCTCAATTTGTGGGATGAAACCTAGGCTGTGAAATGTGCCGCACTAGAGACTGTTCTGTTCTGTACAATGATATGGAAAAAGGCAGGATACAGAACATTGTGCAAAAACAATATTGTCGCCATGCAACTGCAAGTCTAAAAAATGGCGAAGGAATTGGTAAGCTGTTCAACTTGCATCACGCTATTAGTCAAGTGAAACCAGAAAATTGAAGGTTAATTCAAATCTCACAAGTCGGATTAAGCTTCGATACCGCTGCTAAAGAATCGACAGGGAAGAAAGGAAATAAATGAACGAAGGTGGAGTAGAGAGGGTAGGGTTTAGAAAAGACAAAAGTTAAAGTAGAATTACAACACGCGCCAGGAAGGGGTCGAACCTTCGACCTTCTGCTTAGGAAACAGACGCTCTATCCACTGAGCTACAGGCGCTTTTATTTATCTTGTTATGGAAACATCGTTATCAATAAGCAACAATACTAATGACTATGTAACAATTCAGGACAACTATCTTGATATCCATATCCGCCCCATGGCAGGTCCAGTTCAAATTGGGAAATTTATTCTGTTATACGCATCATGGCAAGTCGACTCATATTGGTGTGTAATTTAAATGAAAAAAAATATAAGAAATATTTATTTTTTCATTAAGAAAATCAAGGAACAAACTTTGACATGATAAATGTAATTAAATTATTCCACAAATTAAGGTGCTCACCTATTTATTTGTAACTAAAACATGTGAAAATGAAAGTAAAGTTATAAGTAATTTGAGTAAAATTATATGTAATATAGGCTTAAACGTATCGAAAAAAGAACAGACCAGAGCAGATTATAGGTGTCAAAACATAGCCCGACCCGATTAACTCGCCCGATCAACCCAACCCGCAACCCGACCGCAACCTGAATTGACTAAAAGTCAACAACCCGTACCAGCAACCCGATTGATACGCAACTCAACTTACCCGCAACCTGACTGACCCGCAACCCGATTAACCCGAACCCGATTGACCCGCAACCTGATTGACCCGCAACCCGATTAACCCGAACCTGATTGACCCTAACATGACTAACCCGTAACCCGACCGAATCAACCCGAACTTCACCTAATCCACTTGAATAATTATTATAATATACAATACATAGTTATTCGAAATAAAGTTTTGCATTCTAAACTTAAGTAAAATTATTTTTTCATTTCGTATACGGAATTTTAAAAATATGAAACTCACTTGATATTATGTATTTTAAGAAAATTACAAAAATTGAAACATGAAGGTCACTTGAACACTAAGTTCTTTAACAAAATTAAAAACGTATATATAAAATCAACATAATATCAATATTAATAATGAAGAATTAATAATTGAGATCATGGACAATATTAATATAATATATAAATTAAAAGTTTGGTTAATTTAACTATTCAATAAAATTATTAATTAAATATATTTGGTAATTTGATGTTTTTAAAAGATGAGGAAAGTTTTGGTGTATTCAACTTTTTGGGAAGAGAAAGAAGAGGAAATTTTGGTTCTTTGAAATTTTTAGAAAAGAGACAAGTGAGAATTTTGGTGGTTTTGATCTGTGTGAAGAGAAAGAAGTGGGAAAGTTTGGTTCTTTTGATTATGAAAGAGAAATAAGGAGACAAATTTTGAGTTTTCAACTTTTTGTGGAAGGAAGAAAGAGGGAAATTTGGTTCTTTCAATTTTATGGAAGAGAAAGAGTGGAAAAATTGAGTGTTTCTAATTTATGGAAGGAGAAAGAAGAAGGAATTTTTTTTTTTTTTTGAAAAGAAAGAAGAAAACAAATTTGGTATTTTCAATTTTTTGTTTTTCAAAATTTAACCTTTAAAATACGAATCTTTAATTTTTATATGGAGGGCATGACTAGTTAAATTTATTCTTATATGCTTTGAAGGCTAATATATGTATGTATGTAATTGTTTATGGACTAATAAATAAATTAATCATTAGTTACAACAATTATACTAAACTTGATAAGTAATCTTTGACGGTTCGTTGTTTAGGGTATAAAGTATATGGTTAGGGTATAGGGTATAAAGTACATATGGTTTAGGGTGTATATGGTTAGGATATAAGATATTGATGGTTTTGACGGTTCTAAATTTTTTATTTAACATATGTTCACGTGAAGTCTTTAACGGCAGGAGATCTCTTTTAAAATATGTTTATGGTACGTGGTTCGGGTACAAGATACGTGGTGTAGTTCGGGTACAAGATATGTGTTGTAGAGTATAGGATAGATGGTTAGGGTATAGCAATTAGCAAATATCACTTTTTATCTATGTTTTGAAAATCGAAGTATGAATTTCACTTTTAAATTAACTATACTAGCAAAATCACAACTCATAAGGACATATGGTTAGGGTATAGGGTATGTGGTTAGTGTATAATGTATTGATGGTTTAGGGGGTACAATCAACAACATATACTAACTTAATATTGTCGATTGAGGGTAAGACTAAGTGTATAGGATATATGTTATTAAGTAAGTTATGATTGAAGTCACAATAATTTTACTAAATTTGATAGTTAATCTTTAATGGTTTAATTTTTAGAATGATTCGAATAATTTTACAAATAACTCGTTTGGCAACAGTTTAGTGAAGTTATTTGGCCAATGAGTTATTTCAAACAACTCCTTTTATCACTCTTTTTTTGCCAAATACCACACGTCAAATACCAGATTTGCATAGTTATACTAAACGAGATACTTTAATTCAATTATTATTGAAATAATACGAAAATATCAAATAAACAATTAATGATGTCTTTTGGTTGCAAATATTTATATCAGCATTACTATTAGCTACTGTACTTTACCAATTATGATTAATTACATAACAAGTTTGCAAATCATACAAATTGATTTAACATTTTGACTAGTTTTTTCAAAAAAATTAAGTATATATATACGAGGTATAAATAAATTGGTTTAAAAGTTGAAAAAAATATTTTAAATTAGTGTAATAAAATGTGTAAGTTGGTAACGAGTAATGAGTAAGTTACTCGATGTACTAGCGCGAACAACCCGAAACTCGATCCGCCCGCAACCCGCCCGATCGAAAATCCGGTTTGTCCGCAACCCGATTGAACCCGTTGAACCCGCAACCCGACTAACCCGCAACCCGATGAACTCCCAACCCGACAAACCTGCAACCCATTTGAACCCGAACCCGATTGACCCAGCCCGAACCCGCCCGATTGACACCTATACTCATGTCCATCTGTCTATGTATTACTTGCCCCAAAATATGTCAAACAGATCGAATACAATTTATTAGGGAAAAAATATCATCCCTACCTAACACGTAACACAACCAATTCATTATCAACCTCAATATCACTTCACAAACCTTTTGTATAACAAGGGAAAGGATCAGGTCAGTAACCTTATGGTGAGTAACCATGAGTAACTCGTCCACATCAGCATGACATCAGCATCCTTCTCTATCCTGTAAAGCCTTTAATTTTCCCCTCTTTAATCTTCGACGGACGATTTCTCACTCGTTTTAAGCCGAATTTTTTTTTTACACAGTTAGATCAGATTAATTGTGCTCTTCAAAATGATATTCACTTTGATATATTTTTCGAACAAAAAAAATTGAGTCATTTTTTACCAGTCTATACCATATGGTATTGACTGGTATTGAAATTAGAGCATACCTATGGTTTGAAAAGCATACCATGGTGGTATGAACAAACCAAGACTGTAGGATGATTGATTACATGATAGTAGAAGTATATTAACTGTCATTTACAACTTTTAACATTGTGTACCACAAGATACCACTCCGTACCAGGGTGGTATTGTGGGGTATTTTTTGGTCCTGTAATTTGTTCACTCAGAAATTTGTAGATCCAATAGATCATGATGAACTCGTTCCTTCTGTGCAAAATTTTTCAAAAACGAATTAAAAACGAAGAAGACACCATATGGTATGCAGTTGGTACCGAGAGGCAAAAAAAAGAAATTTTTCCCAAAAAATATTGAAAATGGGTCTCATTTTGTAGAGCACAACGAACTCGTTCCATCTGTGCAAAAAAAAAAAAATTAAAATCCGAGTTAAAATGAAGAAGATATGAGTCGATTATAAAAACTAGGGAAAATAAAAATGATCTTTAATTCTCCATCCTTTGATTTGAATTTTCCAAATGAAGGGTCCAGATTTAGTTATTGATGGATTATGGGGTATTTAGCATAAATGGTCACAAACCTTTGCACTTAGTACAAAACAGTCACAAACCTTTAATTTGTAACCATTTGATAACAAAACTTTGTACTTAGAACAAAACGGTCACAAATTAAACAGTGTGACCATTTCATACTAGTTCCAACTTTTGTTACCGTGTCGTTGCAAATTAGACTTTTGATGACCGTTTTGTACAAATTAAGTTCAAAAGTTTGAACACTCAATCACCGTTACAATTCGTTCTAGTTGTATGGTAGTTTTGTTAATGTATCTGAATGATATGATAGTCATAAAGGATGACAATGAGAGAATTCAATGGCTCACAAACGGGTTCCGGACTGCTTTTCAGTTGAAAAAACTCTGTCTACTTTCTTGGTATCGAAATTGAAAGGTCAACTGAGGGCATTCTTATTCGGCAAAGCAAATATGTCGATGAACACATGACCTGACATCATATATGTCGTTCAAGTGGTTAGTGTCATATACTTAACGAAGAAACTACCCGACCTCAAAACATGACAAACATTTAATTTGTAACGATTCGGTAACAAACCTTTGCACTTAACACAAAACGGTCACAAATTAAATAGCGGTGACCATTTTATACAATTTCAAAGTTTTGTTACCGTATTGTTACAAATTAAAGGTTTGTGACCGTTTTGTACTAAGTGCAAAGGTTTGTTACCATTTATGCTAATTACCCATGGATTATGCACCTTATTTTAAGCCGTATAACATACTCATGCGTAATTGGGCCCATTGTTGATCTATAGCGTCAGCAGTCAAATTCGCTTAGAACCTAGAAACCCTAACTTTTCAACGTGTTTAGATTGGTGTTTAGATTATTATTTTTTTTACAATGAGGGATTTTATTGCACTTCAAACTGATCAGTTACAAAGAGGGAGAACGAACCAACAATCTGGTTCCAATAAGAGGAAGCCCAATGGCATCCGGATACAATCAAAGCTGTGTAGGACAAAATGCAGCAACAAAGAACAAAACACAGTCTGCAAGCAACCACCCGGAAAGAGCAAACCCTTGACCGAAAACAGATCATCAAGAATCTCTCTTGCAAACAACCACTCAAAGTGCAACAAAACCAAAATCAGCTTGTCCGATCATATCGAAATCTATGGTAGTTGAACATCATCACCCCATGTGCCGCCTCCTGGGGAAAACTCAAAGGCATCCATCACAGTGAATCTAGAAACTAGACTGCATGGCGGTGGAAGAGGATATAACCAGATTGCTCCAAGCTGAAAAGGCAGAGGAGGCCGAGGTAGAGAGATCAGGTTCGAAGAAGAGCAGAGGCTCCCAAGGTAGCCACAAACCTCCACGAAAACACCGATTCCCAACCGCAACCACCGGAGAAGACCCAACCCACCACCATCCGACAGCTCACCAAGCCACTCAGCCACCAAGGGAGGTCGGAGAGGGTAAGAAAGGAATGACTTCACCTTGAAGATGAGGCCACCAACGAGGGACAACCCAAAATCCAGATCTGGAAAAGGCTCCCAAGTTGCAGACTCCAGCTCCTACGATGAGCAAGTCCAAGAACAAGAACCAAGATCTGAAAGAAGAGCCATAGCTCGACTGGAAATGAGAAAACTGAAAGCCAGAACGGCTGGAAATCCGATTGAAAACTGCCCAGGACACAGGCAAGAGCACCAAAGCATGAAAAGGAAACAAAGGCTGGAAAAATAAAAGTTTTGGGCTACAGATTGATGCCTCATAATCATGTGATCCACCATCTCATTAGCCTAATCTTCCTCAAATCATGTGTTGCTATGAACAGCGGCGGATGCAGATAGACATAGTAGAATATTGAGCTGCATTTCAATAAAAAATTAGATACTTTAAACAAAAATATATAATAATTATAATTTTCATTACAATGTCAATTATACACGATAATTTTTCAATTTATAAAATTCATCAATAATTGAGTCTTCGTCCATATCAACAGTATACTTTCACTCAAAGAAAATAATTATGCAATCTACGAGGTATTCATGGCTCGTGTGCGCCCTTCACATTCTACTATTCTATTTCTCTATGTATGTTTGTATTAAATGTTGGGGTTGCAACGAATTTAAATGGGGTTGGGATTTTTTTATTTCCATATATGAAATGAACTCAAAATATCTTAGTTTACATAAAAATCTTTGGGCAATGTCTATTTTTTACCCAAACTTTTCCAAAATTCTTTTATTTTACCCAAACCTATAGAAATTCTAGTTATTATCCAAATGTTAACTCATCGTCAAATTTTCCGTTAATATTGCTCACTCAACATCACAAATCTTAGTTGGCTTCTGACGTGGCGGTCAACATATCATTTTATATTTTAATTAAAAAAACAAATTAATAAAATGAGTCGCCATCCACAGCACCCTCCTCTCCTCCCTTCAGTTTCTTCTCCACCATCGCCATGCTCTCGCACTACAGAAATGTAGAAAAAACCCCAAATAAATTAGCCTCTGTTTTTTACAATTTCTCGAAATTGGGTAATTTGGGGGAAGGGTGGGACGAAGACGAACTTGGAAAGAGATGTGGTTGTCTTTAGGATTTATTTCGTTGATCTTGGGCATGCTTTCTGGGTCTTCAGACTGAAGCAAATGGATTCCGATTCCGTAACGAAACAGCCTGCAGGAAGAACAGAGACTCAAAATCGAATCAGAACCCTCTGTTTTTCCTTCGTCAAAATCTCAAATTGGGGGAAAGAAGTTTTGCGTACCAGGCGCCGTCGAATGAGCCAGGGCGGCAAATTGGGAAGAAGCCAAGAACGTATTGGTAGAAATCGAGGGATTTCTCGACGGATCGACAGACAAGGGAGATGTGATTCAGCGACTTGAGCGGCAGAGGGTTGTTCATTCCCATGCCCATTATAATTCTTCTCACTTTCCAATCTCGGAACTCTTAATCGAACAAGTGTGGTGAAAGAAGGGGGAATTGCAGAAGGGAAGTGGGGAAGGAAGAGGGGGATTGATGACAGAGATGGTGGTTCCAGACCCAGCAACCCTCTTCACGTTTGTCGACTGTTGGTGAGTATACTACTACTGACTGCTCTACTTCTCCCTGTCTCTCTTCTTCTCCGCTGCTTCCGACGTGACCGTGACGGACGCAACCCTCTGCTACTCCCATCACACACCCCTTTTTCTGTCATTTTTCAAGTTATAGATATAGATTTCAAACTTTCCTCCGCTCCGCGTCATCAAGCTTCGTCGCCACTAGCGGAAGAAAGAATTGTGAAGGTGCGATTTGCGAGATTCTCCCTCTGCCCGATAAGGCTTCGAATGCCGGCGATGGAGGCAGAGACTCGATTATCTTTCTGTGCGGTGATTCAATCGGCGGCGACGGAGGAAGATGCGGCGATTTTTGATTAATGGAGAATGGCAACTCGATCTGCAAACCAGAGCTCACAGGCCTGGAAATCGAGTGGAGTTGCAGGGGGAACGGTGGAGTACAGTGGGGAGAGAAGGGCCTATTTATTTGATGATCTTTTATTTTATTAATTTCCGATATGGACGCTGATATGGAGATCCGTTAGTAAAAAATTAATGGTAACAGAACGAATGCCCAGACTATGAACAGATACAATACGTTTGGATAATAAATAGAATTTCTATAAGTTTGAGTATAATAAAAGAATATTGGAAAGGTTTGGGTAAAAAATAGACATTTGCCAAAATCTTTTACCACTAATCTACAACTTTACATAAGTTGTACAGACTACAGACTTCCTATTTATTTGGAAAGCTAAACACTGGCCATGGTTCATGCATTCATTGGTAACCTACTGTTAAATACGATCAGTTGCGGAGAACAAGTTTGCATATCATTGGTAACCTACTGTTAAATACGATCAGTTGGGGAGAACAAGTTTGCATATACAGAGTTTTATTTAAAATGCTTATGTTTCAAGAGATGTCGTTTTTTTTAAGGCGTTTTACTACCCAAAAAAATGTTGTTGAAGCAAGGTTTTATTCAAATTTGGAAAGATTGTGAATTTAGTTAATAACTATGATCTTTGTGACCTCTTGAACCATGATCCTGACATTTTGAGGAAAAAAAATCTAACCATGAGGTGAATTCAATATGAATATTTAAATGATCATAACTGCACCACACTTATTACCTTTTGTTGGGTTTGGAGAAAACTCATACAAATTCCTTGTTATATTGGGATTGATACCCGGTACTAGAAAGAAAAGAAAATGTAATGGGTCCATATGAAATTAGTAGCCCTTGTTGTTTATTTCAGGGGAGGGCTAGGCCAGGGCCCAGTGTGGCCTGTCACTGGATCCGTCGCTGACTATTAGGGATGGCAATCAAATTCATCATTGTGACCTTGTGGATATCCAACCACCTCTAATACAAACTAATCGGTGCCCGGCCCCTTGACCGGCATTCCTTTTGTATCATATACATATATGTTAATGTTGTCTTTCAACAAACTAACAATGTCAGTATTTTATTCATCACTTTGATTTTCTTATCGCAATTTTGAATTTTGGGTTGAAATTTTTTATATTCTATATAAAGCCCTAAATTGGAATAAAACTTTTTCTCTAAAGCACTCAAATTAGCTAAGCATAATTTTATACTCTTCTTTTTTAATTTATATGAAATCATTTTACTTACAAAAGTGAAAATGTATTACAATCTGTCAATAATTGGTCATTGAGAAGGAAGAGAATTTGAACAAAGAAGGAAAAGCGCGAATGAGGGAGTAAGTTCTAATGACTTCATTTGGATTGTCCATATAGTGTTTATATTTTAATATTTCTTTTGTAATGCAATGGGATAATAACTTTTCATCAGATTAATGTGGTGTTATTGACCTAACTCTGTCCATCGTCGTAGACATGCTAATGGGTAATATAGTTAGACTTAGAGTATCAATTTCCCGAACTACGCTCGGCCAAGGGGTCGGGTAATAAGCTAGTTAGTAAATTAGTTTTGTGCCTGTCTGTTGAACTGGATGATTATATTTGGACACAAGACATTTGATCATATTTGGACACAGCTAAAATATATTGTTGGCTACATCGATGATTGACTTACGAGCGAATCAATCTAAATATTCTTATGTGAGTTGACTTGTTGATAATTTATAGTTTTGATAAATTGTGTTAGTTTATGATGTTTAGATTTCAATGTATGTAAACAACAATCCGACTATAATTCTTATATACAACATCAAACGTCACTCGGGTAAGTGCTCACAACGTCCCACGTCAAGTGGCGGATATCCAACCGGCAGAAGACGATGTAAGCATATTCTCAAAGATGGCGTGTGAGCAAACAACAAAATTGTGTAAGCATATATATCATTTAATTAATTAATTAATTAATGACAAAAGGTTGAATCGGACCAAACTCATGAGAGTTGTAGTTCAATAGTGAAAAATATCTTAAAATTAAGAATTAGACCAATAGTGTATAATCTCTTTCTTGTCGTTCGTTCTAAGCCTACCTCACTTGTCGTTCGCCAGCTGCTTATCCTACTGCAATAATTCTTGCTAAGAAGAATGCCCATGTTGTGGCAATTCCGCCCAGAAGGTAATGGGTTACTCCTACTGCACGTCCTTGTATAATGCTCAAAGCTCTAGGCTGAGTAGCAGGAGCAACTTTTAATTTATTATGAGCCCAAATGATTGATTCTCCTTTGGTTCTACCCAAATATCAATTCGGTTCATTTTACTTCAATATTTATAAAATTCATCGGATCAAGGACCTATCAAATTATTTTCAATTCGATATGATTTGATTCAAATATCAATTTAGTTCGATGTGATCCAGTATGAACCAACACATTACCCAACCCGACTAGCATTACCGAGTTCCCCTTCTTTCTTTGGAGCAAATTTGTGGGTCTTTTTTTAACTATGAATTCACTGGGAATGGGGCCGTATACATTTTCTTTCCGCTAGCTAACCAGAGATGGGCCCTTTTTTCTTTGGGCTGAAATGGGCCTATGTGATTTACCCATTAAAAATAATTCAGTCCAGACTTGTTTCTATTAGGTTGGAAAATGATGTGGTATGATCCATATCCAAATCTAACCATACATAATTACATATGACTTGCGATCAAGGAACATAAGTAGAGATTATAGATCATATCAAATATTATACGGTTCATATCAGATATCAAACCGTATATATGGATGGCTAATCGAAATTGAAAAGTGAATTAGATTCATTATCTAGTTCGATAAACCACAGTTTGGACTGGATAAAATTAAGAGATCAAAACATCCAATAATACAGATCAATGACCAAAACAAAATCATTCTTAACGATGTACAGTCCAGATCAAACGGCATGATTTGATCCATAAATTTTTCAAACGATGTGATCTAATATGTCAACCCTAATTTCTATATCCTACACATTCGGTCAGTTTGGAAGTTGTTTTACCCAAAAATCTTAGGGAGGTATTTGGGTTGATGTCGGCAATTTCAATTGAGACAGAGTATTGTCGACTGATGTAACGGAGCAGCCGCAACCGAAACCGCTTTCAGCTCAGGTCCAAAGTGAAGTGATCATTAAATTGCCAACACCAATGAAGAATTAGAAGACCCTTCCTTATTATTATGCATAATATTTGGACACGAATTACATAATTGTCGGTCTCTGCCACGGCCTCTCCGACAGATTTGATGAATAAAAGACAACAGAAAATATAAAAAATAAAATAAAATTAGTTGCTCTTGTTGTGATGACTGATCAGATCAGTTGCTGCAACTGTCGTAGCTATCCAAATTAAAGCACACAAATTTCCAACCAAACCCAATACTATTATTCTATGTCTATTAGAAGAGCAAGATCTGTGTGTAAGTGGGTTTATAAAGGTTGGTGTCCCACTCTGAATTTCTCAAGAATACCAACTCCCCTATGTTTATCCAGCAAATCAAAGTCCATCCGATTTTGTAAAGCAGGGTTTATGGAAGTTACAATAGTCACAAGCTTTAGCACGGGTGTTTTCACGTATAGTTCAATTTATATTATAACATTGAAGATACAAGTTGTATTATAAAAAAAAATTAGAAAAATATATAAGTATAAATTAAATTTGTATTATAATATTAAATGTAAAAAAAATATGAATACAAACTAAATATTTTAAATGGTACAGATTTCGTTTGTACTATAAAAAGTATTTTTTTAAATGAAAGCAATCATATATTTGTGAGCATGATAGCGGAGCTCAATTCTAGAAAATAGCCCGATGAATTATTTTCAAAGATTATAATCAGGAGGAGGTGAGCTCTTCATTCCTGACTTTCATAGAATAAATTACTGGAATATTTTTAATTATTTTTAAAATAAAAATATTGTAATAATAAATAAAAAATAAAGACTTTGATGTTTACATAGTTCATAAATTACATGGAAAAAAAATTATGTAACACCTCTACAAGCTAGCAGCAATATATCCCTTTGCCGCATTTGTGTCATCTGTGGGGCGTGTGAGCTACCAAATCCTCACATTTTAATTACAATGACTTCTTAAAAAACCATCTCTTCATCCATGTTTCCATCAGTTAGATAACTTCTGTTTTTCACTGGTTATATTCTAGAAAAGGCTTGAACACAAGTTTAATCCGAAAGGGTAGCTTAGAGGTTGAACTATCAGAGTATGACTAATATGAGTAATATTATGTTAGGTAATTTTCATAATTCAAATCTAGAAGTATTATAATTTAATTCGAAAGACTTATATTCTTTGTTAGAGTTGCAGAAGTTAGTTAATTTTCATTACTCAAATCTAGAATATGACAAAATTACAACAATTTGTATGCACTTAAAATCTATAATATTGAAACCGTAAAAAAAGAGCCCTTTTGTGGAAAATTTGGTGCTCAAAGGACACCCTTGCTTTACACTTAAGTTGAATGGATTTAGGCAATGCTCATAGCGTCGTACATATCGAGTATCGAAGACCTGGATCCACAAGGCTAATATCATTGGTCCCTAAAGTTAAAGAGTGACCCTTAATGGCTAGATAATCTGCAACTTTGTTACATTCCCTGTATATGTGTCTAAGTTTTACCTCCCAATCTCATTCTAGGATGTTGTGGAACTTCCGAGCCAAGTTGAAGTAGCGATGGTCCTGGCTTTAGTCATTAGTGAGCAGATTCAAAGTCATGATGGAACCAGTCTGCAGTAACACTTTTCGAAATCCCGTCTTCCAAGAAAGCTCTAAACCTTTGATCATGTCGATATTTTCTAGTCTTATGATAGTGCAGGTACCAAGGTTAGTAGCAAAAGCTCCATTACATCGTCCAAGTTCATAACGGATAACTCCTCTCATTGTTGCCATTGAGTTGGGTAAGAGGACAGACCATCTGTCTGAACAGAGATCCAGCCTCAGGTCGAGGGTTCTAGTTGACGAGTTGAGTGGTCTTTGTCGTTGACTATTTGTATATGTTCATGTTGTCTTCTAGAGAATTAGCAATGATCTTTTTCCAAATAATGATTTTTCTACACAAGAGCGGAATTCAGTGACTTCTTCTCAAAGATTGCTTCATTCCTCTATTTCCAGAGTAACCAAAGGGTTATACCAATTCGCAAACTTTCTTTCTTGTCCTTAAGGTTACAACCCAACCATTATGAAAACAAACAACGGGGTTGAGTACTTGGTTGGGAGTTACAAGAGAAAATCAAGTTTGAAGGGCCATTGGGCACTCCCTTAGAATGTTCTCAGAAGTTTCGGGCCCTGTTTTGCAGTTCGTGCCAAGTCATGCATCTTCCTTACGCAGTTCGTCAACAGCCGATCGTGTGGGAGTATCCATAGGAAATGTTTGATATGACCAGGATCCAAACACTTACAAATGCCCTTCCAATCTCGTGATTCTGCACCATCTTGATCGTCATCCCCTTCATGTTTCATCCATACGACAGCTGCCAGGTAGGTTCTCTTGAGCTAGAATTTACCATCTGCTTCGAGACCCCAAATGGTATGATCCTCCCAAGCTCAGGATCAGGTGGATCCATACCTAAAATGGCCAACACTAGAGAATCTAGTAGATTAGATGTAATGGCATTCCAGTCCCACTTACCCTCATCCGTAGTAAGTTCAGCAATAGAGGCTTGGAGGTCGAGAACATTAGGCTGGCTAGTAAGGTGGTATGTTAGGATCGATCCTCCCAACAGCCATGGTTGAGTCCAGAAGCTTACGTTTCTTCCACCTCAAATATCCCAAAGGACACCCTCCTTCATCGCTGGCCAAGCTTGGAGAATTCCATTCTAAAGTCATGAGACTCGTTGGACTCTCATTTGAAATCCTCCATGTTCATCTGATTTAGTATACGTCCCATGCAAGACCTTCATCAATAAATCATCATCATTATCAAGAAAATTTCATGCTAGTTTAATCATATAGGCAAAATTGAGCTCTCATGCAACTAGATGAATTTTAGGTTTCCCATCTTCAGCACCCCGGCCAAAAGCTTGAATTTTTTGTCGATGATATCACAAATGTTAACATGAATCACTACAGTATGCATTACGGATTTGGGAAGGGCGTTAAGCACAGACATAGCAAGAGTCACTCGACCAACCAAAAACAATTTACGGGCCTTCCATCCCGAGATTCATTGATCATTTTTTTATGATGAACTTGTAAGTATCCTTCGTTACTCTTCTATGGATGAAAAGACCCCCCCTCCCCGGTAGCAACCTAGGTTCAAGGTGCACTTAATTCCCTTCTGATCACTTAGCCCCTTCTTAGTTCTCTCCTTCGTGTTCTTAGATAAGAGAATGCAAGATTTCTCTTTGCTGACTTCTTTGCCAGAAGCATTCTATGCATTTCATCATAATTTATCCTTGCTTTCCTTGTGCCTCAACAAAAAAGACCAAATAATCTACAAAAAAGATGGGTAAGTGCAGGGTCATCCTAGAGAGTCTAATAAGAGTCCAATTCCCTTTATTCACATCTTTCTGTATGTAGTGACTAAGTCTTTCTACATAAAGTAAAGAGATTATGAGAGAGAGGGTATCCCTGATGCAAACCACTAGAGGGTTGGAAGTCTACACAAGCCATGACCAGTGAGATAAACTCCCTTGGAAGCCCTGTATAAGTGAGAGTACTCTCCAAATTGTCTCATTTGATTATACCATAAGCTTTAAAGAGATCAATTTTTTGAGTCGTGGACCCTTTTACACCCGTTTTCAAGACATTGTATGGACCACTTCTTGAAGAATGATGATGTTGTCTGTAATGTGACGCTTATAGACACAACTGGATGGGTTGGCCTCTACCTATGTTGACATTAGTGATTTCAACCTGTCGGCTAAGCATTTAACCAACACCTTGTAGCTGATGTTACAAAGCGCTATAGGTGTAAATTGCACGTTTATCTTGGGAGCTATCGCCTTTGGATGTCAACCATGCTTCGTCGTAGAAATTTTTTGTTGTTCACTTCACGTAATACCGTCCGTCTCCAAGGCAAAGTCCAGACCATAGTCGCTATGTTTTTTCGAGAAGTTTTGTCATAATTGTTGTCGAGTCATCTTCATTCGAGATCACAAAGTTCATATCCCTTGTTACATTGTTGCGAATCCACCGAGGAATAATTCGATTTTGCGGTTTTATTGTTGTGGTTGCATTCGCCTCATGTTGGACATAAAATAATCTTCAACCATATCAAGTCATAGCGTCGAAGATTATCATGACCCACTATTGGTCATCCCTTTCATAACCAGTGTTGGAGATAGAATCGGTTAAGTCGTAGAGTGAGGTAGTCACTATCCAAAAAAGCAATCATCCCCTTAGCGTTTAGAATTTGTCATTTTTTATTGTTCGCCTTTCTAACTTACAGGTTGGGCATTCACATTGTTCATGCTTCAGATTGAGGGGGAGAATAGGAATCAACATATGTCTCATCAAGCCAACCACAATGTACCACTAAGTCCATCTATCTATTAGCTTGCTCGAAGAGGCACAATCAACAGTGCTGTTAGAAGTCTTCAAAGTCAACAACGCAGTCAGAAGTCTCATGTCAGTCTCATCCAAGTCATTAATGAATTTTTCCTTGCTCACTTTACTATCAAGGAATTGGATCAAGCGTGGAGTGATTTTGTCATCTGTGTTCCCCGTCTACAAATAAACCAGGTCACAGCCTGTTGGATCGTGTTTGTCAAGAAGAGGTTGTTTGAGTGTTGTTTAGTTTCAACCTCACATGCTTGTTATTCATGCCCTCGCTCGAGGGGGATATTGGAGTTGAATTTGATTATTCAGTCACATCAAGTCGCGACTTCAATTCCTTATCCTACAAGTCAATTTTCTTTGTCCTTGCGAAACAAGTCTTTCTTTGTCTTGGTCGCAAAGGGTTTACTTACACTAGCCCTTATGTTTATCTCAAAAGATTAGTTACACGTCTTGTTGTAAAGCAAGCCATCAAAGTGTAGTCCTCTAATAAAATCACCAGCCGCAAGCTCTTCTATACTCACCGTGGATTAGTCTCGTTCAACTTGAACGAGCATACCTCGTAAAAATTATTGTGTTGTGTGATTGTTTCATTTCTGCTTTATCGATTTCTTCAAGTATGAATTATGGTGATCTTAGATACAAACTCAATATGATTTTATCACGAGAGTCAAGCGGATGTGATTGGTTTAGTTAGTTAGTTAGTTAGTTATCATTAGTTTAAATGCAAGATGGAAAATGCGGTTGCAAACGTCAAGCTGCGAATGCAAATCAGTTAAACAACAAATCGCATTTGGTAACATTGGTGAGGTTGGCGGGAAAACTGAAGGGCGCGATTTTGTGGGTTTAGTACTGTTTGTTTTGTATTACGTCATCCCACAAAGTCATAACTTGTTAACGGGATTAGTTGGCCTACTCCTGCATGCCTTCCCAACTTCCTTCTTCTACTTCATTACTTTGTTTTCTCGGAATTTTTCTTTTGCTTCAATTTGTGGACTTCCCAAATCTCCATTGTGAAAATCTGGTACCATTATCCAGTATTCAATTTGATGTGGAGGGAGAGGGACTCACTAAATTTGACGGGACTTCAACTGTTTGTATCAAATGAGCTATTAATAAATATAAAAAATGAACTATTACTTAATAAGTTACTAATTTATATATGACTTATAGGTTTTTTTGGTTATATTTCTTAATTTTTCAAATTGGGCTCAATATTATGTAAACTTGATTTAGACAAATCCCACATCGATAAAGTACGAGAGATCCATGATTCATAAATAAGAAATTAATTTTAACCGATATGACACATTTTGGGGTGAAATTGAAGAATTCTTATAAAACTCCGATGTTAAACGTGCTCATTGTGAAGCACTGCGAGAATGAGTGACCTCTCGGGAACATCTAGACCCCTAGCGGACAATATTTTAGTTGAAAAAAGTGTGTGAAGAATTCAACCAAAAATATGTTACATGAAGAAAATGAAATTCTTAATTCTCCAACGTTGGAAAATATATATAATTTTAAGAATCGGAAAAAAGTAGTAATAAAGAAAAGAAACGTTATTTTCTAAAACATCACAAAGGCAAGATTTTGTGTAGAAGAAAGTACAGTCTACAGAAGTTAATTACTGTTTATTTGGAGGAGAGTTGAAATATATGCCAATTTGCCTCATCATTGAGCTTATTTGTAGAGCCAAATTCGCATTTAGCTCATTAAATTCACTTATTGCGCTTTGTTTGAGTTTCAATTTTCACAAACGAGTCGAGTTTGAGGCTTATCCAACTCGTCGCAAACTTGAGCTCAAGTATACTTCTTTAAGCAAATCGAACCAGGAAAAAAAGCTTACCTCAACTCGTCAACCGCCCTTCCAACAATCATTTTGATATCTAATATGATTGAACAACAACAATCCAACTGACCTATAATCCATATTCTGATTAATCAGCTTGTTATTACCAACCTAATCCGATAACCCATCTAATCCATAGCTTCGTTACCCAACCGAATCCAACCGGAGCTTACCCCATTTTATACCTCTAGGACTAAAAGTGAATATCATCATCACCATTCACCAATGCATACCGGGGTGTTTTCCCTTTTATTTTATTTTTTTGGTCTCGAGAAAAGTCTAAACAGACAGCAGCTCAGGGGAACTGAAAAAACATGGCATGTGTTGTATTATGTGGTCAACTTGATGAAATAATAATTGGGTGCTACTTGAAAGGACTCAACGTACCATATTGTGGACCAAAATACACAATTCTTAAAGGCTACAGAAGCTTCTGACTGTGGATTCATTATTTCAACTGCCCTTGATACATAACGACTCATGACCTAGCTAGTCAGCTTTCCTGTCACAGGATAGCCATCCTCATAGTAAACAAGAATGGTTAGGAGAATATGATTATTGACCTGGTATGATCAGTTCTAGGGTTGAGATATTGGTTTCGGTTTTCCGGTTTAAACTGAAACCGAACCGATATGGACCTTATCGATTTTTTGATTTTTGGTTCAAAATCGGTATGTATCTTATTTGTTTCGGTTTAAATCGAAAACCCTATAAGAATGCGAAATCCAAAATATTAGATGAGACTTGAGTGGTGCATGGGGTTTTTGGTTTCGATTGGAGGGGCATAGGTTTCGGTTTGTTCTAACTGAAAACGATCCTCATATAAGGATTATTGATTTTAAGTTAAATGAAAACTGATAAGTCGTTGGTTCGGCTTCGGTTTTGGGGAATCAGGCTGTTTCATTTTTATTTTATTTTAATGGTTTATGTTCGGTTAACCAAATCGAACTAAAACCCCTAGTAATGACATAGTGGTGACATTATTAAGCACAGTGTTGTCAAGCCGTTAACCAACCGACCTTTTGGACCAGGTCCGACTGGAGTTGGTGCTCAAAATGCCACCCCCATAAGCCATTTTGCCTTTAAGTCGATAGCCAGTCAAAACTGTAAAAACCTATGGTCTGACCGAATTGACCATTTTCGACTCTTAAACATAATGAGATGTTTTAGCCCTCTCCCAAACTCAATTATGGAAAACAAAGCATATATACACCGTTTTTAGGGTAAGATAATATATTTATTGTTAAATTATTGTATGTTACCTATTAAGTTATATTCAGGTTCTTAAAATCTTAAATTATTATCATATATATGTATATATTTCTATATTATGTATAAAATGGCCATACCATAAGCCAATCAATAAATCTCAAAACATTTGCTTGACCGATTCAATGATTTAAGCATGATTATTAGAATCATAATATCTATCCTCACAACGCTACTTCCCAAGCAAGCCTACTACCACAGACCATAGTGAGTAGTCACCTCACCTCTACCCATTGCATCATTAGGTTTGGATAGATGATAGATCGCATATCTCTTTCATGATAAAAATATATAACATCAATGCTCGAAATTTTAGGGGAACTACTCCGTAGATTTTGAGGTTTTCTGGGTTGTGAGCTTGTCAGGCATTGTAGGAATCGTCTGAATTTAACGAAATTTCTCTAAGATCAAGAAGTTCTTTACGACTTTGTGAACTCCAAAAATTATAGTTCATGCTATCCAAAATTATCTTTCTTGCAAGTGGAGAAACCACGTCATTTTGATTGCCCGAACACTTTAATTTTCAGACTCTGACTTTAAGGTACAAATTAAAATTTGTACCATAACACTAAGGAAAAAGAGACCCAGAATTGAAATTCGGACTAGATATAACCAAGTCATAGATATACGGAATCATGTTAGGATATTTTTTCAAATGAGGTATGTAACAAGAACATGAGTTATGCATACAAGGAAAGATGTGTTAGTTTTTCTTTTGAAGTACAATAAAAGAGAGGATTAGTTTGTTTGTAGCGAGGTTGTCAACCAGCGTGTCGCCTTGCTGGTTGGCCCGCTTTGACGCTGACCTAGTGAGAAAACCGGGTCGTATACGCTCGTCGAGTCGACCCTCTACAAGGTATCAGATTGGAGTTCAATTGACATCGTTTTTCCTTTGGTTTGTGAAATGCACCTATTTTTCAATTTTTCTTTTCGCCTGACCCAATTTTTGGAATTATAAGTTGAACATTTGAACATTGGTGTTATATAAGTGTGTGTGAATCCTCACTATATGTTAGATCCAAGTACGATATGTTATTTTGGTGTAATATTATATGTTATTACTCATATGTTAGATGAGATTTTATATAATTTATGAATATATGAACAATATAATGACTTTTACCACATATCTGAGTTAAACGATCGACCCATTAACTCTCAATTCACTTGCTCGACCGAACCAACACGCTAAACCTGGCTGACAACCTTGGTTTGTAGGTATAAAGAAGAAATATATCGTTATATATGGACATGGAGCCTTTTTTTTGAATGAAATAAGCTAATACTCACTTCCACGCTTCCCTTTTAATTGTTTTAGTAATATATCTTTTATATATTTGAGAGATTATCAATGGTCTAAAGTATTAAGTAATTTTATATATTTCAGTGGGAGTATGTATCTAAAAAATTATTCTTTGCATATTTTTTGCACAGTTTCTAACTAATAAACCGAACCAAATAATATTTTCATAAATACATTTTACATAATTTTGCGCCACTTAACCACGTTAATGAAGACAAATTAAATCAATCAATTTATATATTTGAAAGACAGTCATATGAACTAAAGAAAAATAAGGAGGGAGTGAGGTCGATTTGAATTTTAAATTCAACCGGGTTCACATTTTAATTACACCACTAAAAGTAACGTTTAATGGCAAGGTTAAATTACAATTTTGCAGGACTTATATTTCATATCAACCAAACATTAGGTACTGTACAGTAATTAATTATCCCAAGTACTTTCGCTTTCGCTTGTTTCAAAGCGCTGGTCGCGGCAAAATTATGGATCGGCAAAATACCGACGGCCACGATTACACTTTACCCCTCCCTAGATTCCAATCTCCCCTCTCTCCTTTTCGTACCCCTTCAAGTACAGGGAACAGAAAAAGAACAGAGAAGGAAGAAAAGGATTTCAGATTTCCCTTTTTCGTTTTCGTTTTCCTTTTCAGTTCTCCTCAAATATATATAGAAATGGAGGGAAGGGATGTATAAATATAGATTAGGGAAAGGGAAGGAAAGAAAGAAAGCGAGCACAGCAGAGCAGACGCAGAGCTCCATGGGTGTGCTTTCTTCCTTCTAGCAACAGACATGTTCCCCCCAATCCTCCCAAGAATAACCAACTGCTAAAGATATCCCATTCCCAACTTCTTTGGTTGATTATCCGTTCCCATTTCCTCCTAATCTTTCACCCTTTTTTTTCTGTTTTGATCTTCCTTCCCAATTTCCCCTTTCCTTTTAGAGCCAGCCCAATGGTGTAGGCAAGCTCCAGCCCTCCCCTTTTTTGTTTGTTGTTGTTGTGTGGGAAACTTCAATCGTCAACCTCTTTTAATCTTTTTCTGTTTCTTCCTTTTTCTGGGTTTTGTTTCAATCTTCTTTCAGGTGTCTCTTTTTCTGGGTATTGAGAAGTTGGATTAAGGTCAAAAAGGAAAACAGGGGAAGAAGAAGCTCTTGTTTTTTCCTGTATATGTTGTGAAGATTTCAGAGATACCCAGAAAGAGTTCTGCGAGGAGATATGGCTACTACGGAAGGTGAGATACATTCGCAAACTTTACCAATTCGTTTCATCTTCCCTTCTCTGGCTGGTTTCTGGGTTTTCTGTTTGGTTGCCGGGGAAAGCGAAAAGGGGAGAGGTAAAGTGCAGGAATGGAGGAGGGGACAGGGGTCTTGAGAATTGAGATTATTGTTGTGCCCCAAAAGAAAAAAGGTGCCTAACATGTGTTTGATATAAGTCCTGAATGAAGTTCTCTTCAGCCTTCCGCTCGTCAATCTTTTACAGCTCTTTTGGCATTATCTGTTGCTTTCCGGGATTAGGGCTGCAAAATAAATCGTTTGTAATTTCTTACTTGAATCCAGAAATAAGGTCAAATGGGTTGCCCCTATCCCTTTTAAATCTTTTAATTATTATTCTGAAAGCAGATTACCGTTTGGTTTCCGAATGTTACCTTGTCCTTTTCACATGCTTTTGGCGGGCAGGCCTGATTATGGTGTTCCTCTTTACTTTATCCCCGCTCATATATTCTGATACTTTTCGTGCTGTGTTTGAATCAAGAAGAGACAGCAGTTGCTGAAACTCAAGAAATCCCAGAAATGGAGAGGGATTTCATTCTTGAAGAACCTTCACCAAGATGTGTTCTGGAGGTTCCTATCTCAGGAGGTTCAGACCCAGATCCTGACCCTGATCACACCACCAGTTCCACCGGTTCCGGCAGCATGTCGTCGGAGAGACAGCCGGCGGAGGACATCACAGATACAGAAATGGATCCCGCAAATGATTGCAACCAGTGGAAGTCCATGTTCGACACCATTAGGAAGAAGTCAGTGAGGCGGTTCTCTGTAATCCCACTGATCACTACCTACGAGGTTATCACCAGGAAGAACATCAAGAAGAAACTTTCCCGGGTTAGGAACCCCTGTGATGTTGTCATTGACTATGATGGCTTCCCTGTCCCTAAACCCTCTTGGAGGAACTTTGATTTCAGCGAGCTCGCTGCTGCTACCGAGGATTTCTGCCCAGGTTAGGGAAATGCTCAAACTTTTCTGAATGTTTGTTCAAAATAGTCATAGCAAGCTGCTGACTTTAGGATTAGTTCTGATTTCTGAATCTTCTGGAGTTAATAATTAAGTTTTTGGAAGTTATTCAGAGCCCTCAGCTGCAAATCTTTGACTAATTACGGTTAGATGGTGAAGTTTAGGAGATATTAATATGGTGGGGGATAAGAGCTGCTTGACTAACTGAATGTCTGTTAGAGTGATTTGTTGACTTTTAACTGCTAATATGAGCTTTAGGTTGCCGTGATGATGTCAATATATCATTGAGATGGTTATGATTTTAATACTGGTTCTGTTCATTCTTGGACTGGACTTTTTTCTTTTTGCGGGTTTCTACTTCTTTCAACAACTTACTGATTCTGTGAGTTGAAAATTTGGCAGAGAACATGATAGGGAAAGGAGGTCATGCAGAAGTATACAGAGGGCAATTACCTGATGGCCAAATTGTGGCTGTGAAGAAGATAATGAAAGCAGAGAAGCAAGATGAGGACCTAATAGCTGATTTCTTGTCAGAACTTGGGATAATTGCACATATAAACCACCCAAATGCAGCTAGACTTATAGGCTTCAGCATCGATAGTGGTTTGCATCTTGTGCTAGAGTTCCTACCATATGGCAGCCTTGCAAATAAGCTCCATGGTGCCCTCCTGCTACTTTCTAATCCTTGCTTTTCATTCTTCTCTTCATACATGAACTATGTTTAGCATTGAATTGTCATGACATTATTATTCAACGTTTCTGCAGGTTCGGAAGAGTTTCTAGACTGGGAGAAAAGGTACAAAGTTGCTATAGGAATTGCAGAAGGTCTTAGGTATCTTCACCATGATTGCCCTAGGCGCATCATCCACAGAGATATCAAAGCATCAAACATCTTGCTTGGTGAAGATTATGAAGCTCAGATTTCTGATTTTGGGCTGGCGAAATGGCTCCCAGAGAATTGGGTTCAGCACATTGTCTACCCAATTGAAGGCACATTTGGGTGGGCGCCAATTTCCATGCATACTCACCTTTTCTTATTCTCAAACATTTGTTTGTAACTTGAACTTTGGGTTTCTCAGATACCTTGCTCCGGAATACTTCATGCATGGAGTGGTTGATGAGAAGACAGATGTGTTTGCCTTTGGAGTCCTGTTGTTGGAGATCATCACAGGTCGCCACGCAGTTGACTCCTCCAGACAAAGCCTTGCTATGTGGGTATGTAGTGTTTCTTGCCTTCTACATGATGTGGGACGTGAGTCAAAGTCTATTACTTTTACATCAACCTGCATATCTATGGTCTCCAGGCAAAACCATTGTTGGTGGAGAACGATGTGAGTACATTGGTGGATCCAAGATTAGGAAATGATTTCGATCCCATCGAGATGAAGCGTGCAATGGTGACAGCCTTTCTGTGCATTGACCATGTCTCCAAGATGCGACCCTCTATGAATCGGGTAAATTGATTGTTTGCTCATAATTACTTTTCTGAACCAGACAGTTAAACCGAGTTTTCTTCACCATTGGTAGGTTGTGCAATTGCTGAATGGGGAAGACCTGACAATTGATATGGTGATGATATCGAAGACGAGCTCAGGGAGGGCAGTGATATTGGACGCTAGTGACTTGCAAGATTACACATGTACCAACTACCTCAACGACCTTAACCGTCATATGCAGCTTGTGATGGAATGAATGGAGAGTCATCAATCATCCTAACAAGCTCACATATTACAATATTCTGTATCTATAAGAAAGAATTGATGTTGTATGGGAAAGAAGGTATGCTCCCAAATGGGTTGCTGGCTAATTTTGGCACCATTTCCATGGTTAATCTGTTCTTCTTCTATGACTTGTCCACATGAGAAAAAAGGGGTTGGTTCAAAGAAGGAGATGAAGAGGAGAGGACGGATGCCTTCTGTAAATTCGTTGTGTGTGGGAAGGATGACAAGTCAATTTGATTTAATCTGTTTTTTCTGTTTCTTCTTTGTTGGTAGAAGCATTTTCCTAGGTATTTGTAAAGGAGGCAAAGGAAAAGAAAAGGGAAACCGTCCCTCTTTTGTGATTGGGGAAATCACATATAGGGGCAACTTATGAAAGTATCTGGCTAATTTCATACAAGTTTTTCCACATGAAATTAAAATCAATACAATGGGAAAAGGGGAAATTTTTGTTTCCCCTGTTTATTTGTTTCTACTTTGGCCTTGTACTTCACTTCATTTCTTCGTATATGTTCAAGTCTTAAAGAAGAGCTTCAGCTTGAATTTCAAGTTTCACTTCCTCGAGATCATTAAGGGGTCGTTTGGATTGAGTATTTAAGTGTGTTATTTGGGGTCAAATAACACAAAATCTGTTATTTGACCCCAAATAACATGTTTGGCTGACAAAAAGTGGGATGCGTTATTTGGATGTAGTGTTTTGCCAAATAACAGGTTTTAGTCCAAATAACACAAAAAGTGTTGTTTGCCAAATACTTGGTAGGGGCAGGTATTTGCCAAATAACAAGTTTGAGACCAAATATCACATACCAAATAGCAGGTTTTATATTATGTGGTATTTGTGTGGTAATTAGCCCCAAACAACAAGTTTATCAAATACTCAATCCAAACGAACCCTAAGAAATTTCGTAACAATTCACTTTGGTTGTGGTGTTTTAGGTCGACTAGATGTGTATTGACTCATGGAGTAAATTTCAAATTTAATGTTTTCAAAAAAAAATTAAAGATTCATGAAACTGGAAGCCAAAACTTGATCAAATAATAGATAGTTAGATACGATTTCTAAATCTTTAAATCCCAAAATGCAAATCCTCAAATCTCTCTCCAAAAACTAAGACTTTCATATCAATCATTTTAATAACTTATTGGATCCATATTTTACTATTACTTCGGTCAATACTTGTAAGGAAGTGGTTAAGCACCATACACGGGCTTGTATAAGATCCAACATAACCTTCTCCCAACAACTCGAGTTATTGGGACCAACTTTTTTATAACATGGTATCAGAGCAAAACTCGACCCCTTGTCTAGGGTTTTGAGCTTCCGCAGTCAGCATCTGTTGTCTCTCACGACAGCATCAACGTCATCAGTCTGACGTTTCCTCCGCTCAAGGAGCTTCTTCCTCTTGTAGGCGCTGTCCAACTCCGTAGTCCTCTTCGTTATTGGCAACACAAAGGTCAAGCCCAAAAAGAGACTCCGATCTGGCGCCGAGGGTGTCTCCGTCAACGTCGATGATCAAGGGATTTATATGTTGTCCCCGTCGGTCTTCATAGGCGAAGTATTCGTCTCAATTATCATATCACAGCTAGCTAGCCTTCCGTGCACCAACGGAGTTCATCCCGCTATTCTCGTCGGAAACTACAAACGATGCCAACGTCGCTCCGCCCGCCAAATCAGATGTTTGCAAGCCAAGAGAAGCTTCTCCGTGCCAGCCAAGGTGGCTCCGGCAACTGGGTTCACGCCATCAACGACGACTCCGTGGGCTCGTCGCAAGTCATCAATCGTCATCCCCACCAGATCGATGCTATTTTCCCCCAGATCAGCCTCCAAAATCAAGGTTCGCCGCTCAGATTCGAGCTCCCACCGTCGCGACTTCTCTGTCGGTGCTGCCGTAGTCTTCTGTCTCGCTTTTCAACCATTCATCATTTTTCAAGCCGGGCATTCACGATGTTCATGCTCCAACTTGAGGGGGAGAATAGGAGGTCAACATACGTCGGTCGACTATTCAGTCATCAGGTCGACCGCGATGTACCAAGTGTGTTCAAGTTCAAGAGACGCAGTCAACCGTTTCCATCATCAGGTTGTTCAAAGAGAGTCAGTTGTCTCCAATCAACCTCGTCCGAGATGTTATTCATCTCGAGTTTTGTGGTTCAAGCCATCATGCTTGTTCTTCACATTTACTTCTTCAAGCTCGACATTCTTGTCATTCATGTCTTCGCTTGAGGGGGAGTGTTGTAGTTACTTAAACCGTGTTAGTATTGGGCCTTGTTGGGCCTTGTCCGAGTTGTAGTAGGTACGGATATGTGGCCGTACTCAACTCTTCTCATTAGGGTTTTAACCCTAGTCTATCTCTATATAAGCTTAGCTACGAAATTGTCGTAAGCAAGCCGTCAACATGTAATCCTAATAAGAGATTAGCTGTGAGCTCTTATGAGCTCACCGTGGATTAGTCTCGATCAATCGGTTGAGGATACCACGTAAAATCGTCGTCTCGTGTGTTGTTCCAATTTCGCGTCATCAAATTCTTCAATACTGAATACTACGATGCAGCTGTAATTAGTGCAAAACAGATAACACGGCTTGTGAATGGTAGGAATGGCAATGGGGCAGGTCCGGGGCGGGTATCTCGATATCCATACCCGCTCGATGGCAGGTCAGGTAATTTATCAAGGGCGCGGGTCGAGGCAGGTTGACCCAATGTGTATGTAATTTATGTGAAAAACATTAATAATATTCATTATTTTCATTAAAAGACTAAGAAAGAAACCATAATATGAAAAAATGTAGTTAAATTATTGGAGAAATTGTGATTTTCTCTTATTTACAACTGTATTATAGCTAAAATATGAGGTAGTAAGAGGAAAATCCTAGGATTACATGTAATTTAGACAAGAACAGGTCGAGAATGGGGCGGGTCAGGGCAGGTCGGATCGATAAGAGGTACTCATGCCTGCCCCGCCCCGCCTACGCGGCGGGTCAGACCGCCACAAAACATGCCGATAATTCAGTTAAAATCATTTATTTTTATCCTAGAACATAACAAACCCGATGAATGAAAAAGGCAAAGGAGAGATCGTGTTCTTCAATCCAGCGCTCCGACTATGAAAAGAACCAATTGTTCGGCGAACTTCATCATCGCTGATCCAATCTCGAGTATGTACCTTACTATCCACTAAACTCATTGTATTCCTCCATCTACATTCGTTATGTAAAGAAAAGTGTTGAATCCTGGTTTCCAGTGACCCTGTGTCTTGTTCAAATTGCTCTGTCGCCATCATACAAGACGATCTGAAGCCAAAGGAAGCTAATTCAAACGGTAGAATTGAGAATGACTTGTTAAATCTTGCTAAGTATAAACTTAAGAAAGAAAATCCAACATAAATGAAGGTAAAAACAAACAACTAAGTTATGAGGGGGAAAACAACTTAAGCATATTGAGGCTCTGCCTTGCGCCTAGCATGCTTAGACGTCATCCTAGGCATATCTAGAATCACAAGTTTATGAACCAATGTCATTACATCTAGGAATGGCAATTGGCCGGATTGGGTTGCGTTTTGCCAAACTCAAACCCAAACCCATGGATATATCCACCAATAAAATTCGGGGTAAAATCCATTGGGTTTGAAAAACTCAAACCCAACCCATCTCGCTGGATATGTGCGGGTTTATGGATACCCATGGGTTCTGTGGTCAAAAAAATGTATAATAACAAGTTCCTGTCAAAATAAAAGTTTACGTCATTTTCCCCACACAAATTATCTAAACAAAAAAATACTAATCTAGAGCATACAAGCAAATCACAAAATATCTATACAAATTGTTCAACATTAAATATAAACATCCATAAACAACATTATTAATTGAAAACTTTATCCTCCTTGTCAACTAAACTTCTTCACTCTCCACTTCATAATATCAACTTCATTCTACAAAACTAGTAAGAACAAATTAGACATGTCTTCACAAAAATAAGGAGGATTAGTTGTTTGAGGAAGATATATACTGCTTAGCATATTTAATATACCAGTAACACATGAAGTAGAATCTGGATCTTGGTCATCATTAATGGTGGCATCGAGGTCAAGTGGCTATAGGGTTGGGGGCAGTTTCTTTTCTTTTTGGAATTATGGTTAGGAATTAGTATGTGGGATGGCCGAATGGGAAGTGGTAAGGGATTCGTGATTGGGGATGGGTACGGGTTGGAGCGGGTTGGATATAGCTAAACCTGAATCCAACCCAACTCGCAAAACAAAACGGGTTTAAATCAGAACCTGACCCATAATCCATCAATGTGGGTTTTATCCGCGTTAATCGGGTTGGGATGGGTAGGGTACTCGTGGGTTCGGATTATGTTGTCATTTCTAATCGCATCTACCTCTTATTTCTAAACTTTCAGCAACAACACATGGTAAAACATAAAAACATAGTGTGGAGAAATAAGTAAGGAAGAAGAAGTTGGAAAATCGCGAAGCAGGTTGAGAGCGAATAAGCGCAAAAAAGAAAGAAGATGGACTCTAAAGATGGTCGCCTCTAACTATATTCTAGCCTATCTATAGAGAAATCAAGACCGTCCTCCCTAGTAGCATTCCAAAGGTAGAAAAAAGATATTATTACATCATTTTGAGGCGCAACTCAACGCTGACTAGCTGCCATTGAGGCTCCAAAGTGATCGTGCCGCCTTATCTGCTGCTTTTTGTCAATGCGGGACTTTTCTTTCTAACTTGCGCCTAAACAAGGTTAGACGAATATCTATACGTGCTTTTTAAAACCATGATATTTATATTAGCTCAAAGCAAATTTGTCCTATACCCGTATTTTGGAGATACGAGGAGCTTGGGCATTGGCGGGCCGGAATGATCACCCACTCCTCCATTACAACAACTCCAATTTAACTAAAACGATTTCCACCGTAATAGTCTTCCCAACCTCACCCTAATTTCTGCTTACCAACAACTCCTGCATTTGACAACAAAGAGCAAAAAAACTCCAAGAAAAAAATAAATAAATAAAGGAAAGCAATAAAGAGCGCTCCTTATTCCTTAATATATGTATTACATAGAAGTGATTAGTGTCTATTGATATTGTTGAATTATTTTTTAATGTATCCCTAGTCGATAGATTACATTGTTAATCTGCGACTGATAACGTATAGGAGTAGTGGCGGAGCGAGAAGATCGAAACATACGAAACCTTTTAAAAGGTATCAATATTCAATATTATATATTCATAGTCTAGCTAATTAGTTTGAAGTTCATTAGTTTAATTCAATTGCTATACCAAAAATGTACTTGAAGTTGAGAACTCAGTAACTCACTCTCCGGCACACATTTTCACTGTAAAAAGAAAAGTAAAAAACCGAAACAAGAAGAAATCAAGGACGGCTGCCAGCGCGATCTGGATTTGGGTCTTCCAAAGGCCACCGCCCGGCCCACGAAAGCCGAAACCCCCGCCCTCACTTTGACTCAAACCCTACACCTGCTTCCCCACCTCCGCCGCTCTTCCGACTCTCCATGACGACGGACGGCGCCTTCCAAGTGGCGATCATCGCACTCACCGTCGCCGTCTTCGTCGCAATCCAGTACCTCTCCAAGCTATTCCTCTCGAGGCAGCGAGCCAACAACCGCACCGCCCTCCAATCCAACCGCCACTTCATCCAAGGCTCCCAATTCCTCGCCCGAGCCAGATCCGCCGCCGCCAAGAACTCCTCCCAGTCCCAATCCCTAGCCAAACAGGCCCTCGCCGAGGCCGAATCCGCCGCCGCCCTCTCCCCCAAGGACCCGGCCCCGCTCGTCCTCAAATCCGTCGCCCTCGATCTCCTCGGCCACAAGGCCGCCGCATTGAAGGCAATCGATTCCGCGCTCTCTCCGCCGCGCGGGAAGGCGCTGCAGGGGAAGGAGCGAGGCGACGCGCTGGTGAAGAGAGCGGAGCTCAAGGTCGCCGTGAATCGGCGGCGGCGGGTCGACTCGGCGATCGAGGACCTGACGGAGGCGGTGCAGCTGGGCGCGGGTGGGGAGAAAGGGTATTGCTTGTTGGGCCAGTGTTATGAGTGGAAAGGATCCAAGGAGGATGCTAAATGGGCTTACTCAGAGGCCTTGAAGTTTGAGCCCAATTCTAAGCTTGCCCTCGACGCACTTGGCGGATTGAGCCCGTAACATTTGCACCTATTCCTTTTCTCTTCCATGTTGTAACAAATATTTCTACTTCATTGCATTGCTAGATTTTGCATGAAGTTTGTTTGAGACTTGAACTAAGCAAACTTTGTGAACAACTTCACATTCCAATGTAATGATCGAAGACATCATTCCCCCACAAACTCGACTTTGACACACTTTGAGGCATCCGCCGAGCAATTTATCAATTAGAGCTTCCGTCCTCGACATTAGGTGGTTGAATCTTTCGCCCATATTGGGCTGTACAGCAGCAGATGGTGGTGCAGATATCATCATTCTCATCGGGCCATGTTCTCTCCATCTGACTCAATGGTGAACTAATTAAAACCGGATTGAGCTCGTAAAATTTGCAACTACATTTGTTTCTCTTCCATGTTTGTATCAAAAAATTCCTGCCTCATTGCATTGCTAGATTTTGCATGAACTTTGTTGGGAGACTTGACTGGAACTAAAGCAAACATTGTGAACACCTTCATATTCAATCTGTCTGATGTAACAATGGAGATCTCAAATTCCTGCTGGAATCGACTTTCACACACGTTCTGGCATCCAAGCAACTCATCGATTCGAGCACCTCTCGATATTAGATTGTACAGCAGATCATGCTGCAAATATCGTCATCGTTCATGGTCTCTCCCGACTCTATGGTGAACCGGTTAAAATAGAACGGAACTACGAAAGTGAATACCAATCAGGCAATCGCCATAACCGCTAGCTTCAAACATGTTGACCCACTTGGTGCATCGTTGGCAGATGTATTAAATACACAATCACCAATACGTTGGGATTTCAGAATGCTTGGATTTTAATGGCACTGATATCGAAATCAATGGATTCCTACGAGAACTCAAGGTGACCAACCAACCAACCAACCCATGGAAATTGATGCAGAAGTAATAATCAATCAACCTCGTCCTCCTTTTCAAACCATTCCTTCCACCACTTACAGCAGAGGCAGCCCGTAATGAGAGGGAGAGGAACCCATCATTGTTCTCATCGACTGCAGCAAAACAATAATTCCCACCACCACCAATCCTCCATTTCCCACCTGAAAACCTGATAGATACTCTGCTCTCTGCTCATTGACCAAGTCTCCACACCCAGTCTTGGAACTTGGATACACAACAGAATAATTGCAATGAACAAAATGAAAACAAAGGCCACTGAAAACCTGAAGGAATATTCAAGATACTCTGAAGAAATAAACAAAATCCGCTTAAAGTTCTGGAAAGGATGCCATTGCCCGAGAAACCCATCATTCAACTACATGATGCTACTTACAAAATTCCCACCACCACCACCAAGCTTGCTTACTGAACATCGCTTTCTAGACTACTGAAAACTGAAAAGGAAGAAAAACAGAAAGGAACTTAAACCTACTTTAACACCACCATTTTTCCTGCTCCTAATCCTGCATAATTCAACCGGAACCTACATACTTTTGCGGGTCAGAAAGAGTCCCACGGTCTCAATCTTTCATGGTCAGAGGGGAAGAACAATGCTTTTCTTAAAGCTCACTACTGTTAGCAGGTTCCCAAGTCAGCAAAACCTCTCTTTTTCTCTAACAAATTAGTAAGGCTGATGAGGCCACAGGAAGAAGTCTGTTGTCTGTGGCAACATGGAGCTCATCGAATTCTCCATGTTCGAGGCCGAACCAGAGGAGTCTCCTCCACCGGGGTTGCTGCCAACACCGGACATGTGCTGGAAGAGGTTGTGATGATGGTGGTAGTAGGCAGTTGTTGCGTCAAAGGGGATACCGCAAGGGATTGTTGAAAGCGGTTGCTGAACCGAACCGAAACTGATGCTATTGCTGTTGCACTGTTGTTGCTGCTGCTGCTGTTGTAGTTGCTGATCATGGCTCATCAGCGTTGGTTTCTGCTCGGCATCCAGAGAGATTTTTAGTCGCTTTGCTGCTCCACCAATCGGAAGGGCACTCTTCATGATCGCTTCCACGTCGTAGCGATTCATCTCGAAGTTTGTCACCGCATTCAAGCCCCTGAATTTTATGGCTGCTATGTCGTATGCCTCTGCTGCTTCCTCTTCAGTGGCTGCCCAATGTTTTGTTAAGGTTTAGAGGTCTGTCTACCCAGTTTCAAGTGGCTTTCATATTGTCAGTAAATTTAAAAAAGCACCAAACTAACATGCTTAAATGCTTACCAAATGTGCCGAGGTACAAGTCTTTGTTCCCAGCAACACGTCCAATCCTTGCTTGCCAACGACCTTGCTGGTGATGCCTGCCGTTACAGGGATTGGACCATAAATAATCAGAGAACATCATCACCATATGTTATGCAACTGAAGAACGAAATCACAATCAAATACTAACCTTGTAACACCCCTGTATATGGAAGCACCCCTGGAGAATCCACTACTTTTCCTGCACAGTAAATTAGATTTTATATAAAATGTAAAATTTTGATGTTAATTGAAGTGGAAAACAAACATAAACTGTTCAAAATCTGGCAAATTATGCATAGGTTACCTTCTCAACGAGGCAATGAACTCCTGTTTTGATACATACTTCATCTCTTCCAGTTCCTTGTTATAATTAGACACCTGCAAAGCCACAAAACAATCTGTAAACAAAGACGTAATCCAAGCGAATAGAGTGAACTATCGCTCGAGGAAGAACCAAAACCGGGGAAAAGATAGTTACAGGGAAGTTGGTCGTGGCGGTGGGGCCCCAGTATTTGAGGGCAGCCAAATCATAAGCTCTAGCTGCTTTATCTTCTTTATCATATCCACCTGAAACCCAATAATGGGGTTTTCACTTTTCAGTACACAATAGTAAAAAAAAAAACGAAATGAAACTGTTCCAGGTAGTAGATAACCAAGAAAGTTGGATATCAAGGAAACCAACTGGGGAGGAGGGGGGTTGCAGAGTTCAGTCAGCTTTACCTAAGTACACTGCAGGAGAGAGGCAGGCAACCCAAAATGTGAAACAGGTACAGGCCATCCAGAATTTCCCCATACCAGCAAGAAAACAACCATTTCAATGTAAGAATCCCATATACAAGGTCAAAAAAAGATCCCGAAGAAAATAACATCCAATAATGTCACTCCAAAGGAATAATAGATGCACCATGTGAGTCACTCACATCGGCCAGGCCATATTGCAATAATCTATCTTTTTTGTTATGAGGAATCTCAATTCAGTAGATACACAGTTTGCACAGTAAAGAGAGAAGCATGCATTCACGATATTGTTTAATAAAAAGGTGGCATTTCCTTATGTGTGAAAGGATCAGTATTTTATGGGGCGGGCCGCAGTTACTAGGATGGCAAACCATTGTCAGCAAGTTACGGCAATAATGTTGGAGGAAGGGAGAAAGGAAGGGTTGTGTCACAATGTCACATTACATTACTCTCTCTGCACAAACATTTTTCAAAAGAAAACAGCAAAGAGAAAAAGCAGGGGGGAAAAAGGAAGAATAGAAGGGGGGGAAGTCTGGGAAATGGAAACAGTAGTACGTGGTTTGGTCAAACCTAAACAACCCTTTTGGTTGAAAGGGAAAAGAGAGGGGAAACAAAAAAAAAAAAAAGCAGAACTGGAAAACGCCAAAGAAACAGAAAAAAGAAGTTTCTTTCATTAATAACCCAAGGAACCATTGGCCTAGCTATATCAACGACAACAATGGACATGACTATAATTTTGAGGTGGTCCGTTCAAATTCCATGTAAATCGTTCAAACTCAATGGAAATCTCAGTATTTCCCACGTAATCACAAGGGTAGTGTAAATCATTAGTCAGACTCACGAAAATGCTTCTACACAGGCTTTTGACTGCATTTTGTGCAACAATGTAATCAAAATCACGTTTTAAAGCCTAAGCTTTTAACCTTCCAGGTCATCAAAATGATTGCTCGTAGAATCGAACTTTTGACTGCATTGTTTTGTACCATTAAACTTAGAAACAAAAAAGGATGTGGGTAATGAATAGAAACCGTGTGCAGAGGCCAGAGGGAGAAGGCATGGTGAGGGTGTGGAGACTGTAGAGGGAGGGAGGGGGGGACCCAGGTGGTGATGTTATCAGAGTTGTGTGGAAAAAAGGAAAGGAAGGAGAAATTTGTAACAAAATGGCGGCCCATCTTATCAAATCAATCAAACCAAGGGACTGAAAGAAATGAATGCCAGCATCAGTAATATGAAGAAGAAGAAGAAGAAAGAATCCAAGTAAAGAAAATCCCCTCCCACGAAAAGAAAAAAAGAGTACCAATTTGTACAACAAAGAAAGAAAAATGTATATACTTGTCTCCATCAAACTGGTACGCATCAATCATCAGAAAAGGCTCTCCCTCTCTCTCTATGCAAGGTTCCAAAGCTCGCTCAAAAGGAAGAAAAGAAAACTCAATGGCGGAAGAAATCAGAAACGTTCATTTCAGTCCTGCAGAAATCCAATTTAATGCCCAGAGCCACAGCAGCGCATGCAACAATCTGTTGTATCTCTCTCCGTCTCACCAACAAATATATATATTACCCAGATGAAATCAAAGGTACCCGTCTCGTCCCTCGGAAATCAGGAATGCAGACCAAGACGAGATAGATAGAGATAGAGAGAGAGAGAGAGAGAGAGAGAGGATCAGAGTTAGAGAGAGAAAGACCTTGACGTCCTTTTCTGGCTTGACCTTCTCTCCTACAGCTGTTATCCCATAGATGCGCTTCATATCTGCCTGTCCATCTATGCCTGCACCACCACCACCACCATTGCCAAACAAAAAAAATAAAAATAAAAACCAAGAGAAAAAAAGAAGTTAATTAACTAGTTCATCCATTGAACACGAGAAATGCGCCTTAATTAGACTGATTAATTAACTAATTAATCACTCCTGTCACACATCAAGCAACAGTATAATCAAGCTCTACTGCTTCTTCCAGAGTACTCTTTTGTATGAACAGATTCAAATTTCAGATACGGAATGCGGGGGAAGAAGATGGAGACGGCAGGCGACAGACTAACCTCGTGACGCCTCGGTAAATGGAAGTCCGCTGGCCGAAAGTATCGGCGAGCTTCTTCGAGCAATCGGATTCGACCACGGCGAGCACCGCCACGGATTTGTCAGCGGGAGGCGGAGAAGAGTTGATCGGAATATTATGATTATGATTATTGCTGCTATTATTCGTAACCCCAAGGGATAACCCGTTGCTGCTGCGAGTCGAGAACCCCAACTCGTTGGCCGCCGCCGCCGACTCAATCGAGTGACCACCGCCCGCCGCCATGAACTCGGCCCCACCGCCACCGCCACCGCCTCCAATCTGGTCGTCGACCTCGGATCCGCCGGAGTTGGAGGAGAAGGCGCCCTGGTAGCCGGCGGCAATCGCTTTCAGATCTTGGTGCTCGTTGAAGTACGAGGCGGCGCCGCCTCCGCCGCCGTTGTCGTAGATGTGAGTCAAGGAGGACGAGTCCTGAGTTTCCGTCTGGCTGTGTTCCGAGTAGCGAACCATGGACCCGGACGAGTCGCCGCCAAGGAAGTCCTCCAGCTTCGGCGGCGGAGGTTGGTGGTGGTGGTGGTGATGTTGGCCGCCGCCCGATTGCTGCTCCATGAAGCTCGTGAGAAGAGCAGTTTCCGCCATGGTTGTAGCTGTTTGTGCTTCCTTCGTATTCCCCCAACCTTTCCCCCACAACAACAACAAAAAAATTCAAAAAACGATAATCAATCCCTAGAACCAAACAGAAGTTAGTGCAAGGGAAAAATGAAAAAAAAAAAAAAAAAAAAAGACTAGTACCGTGAGAGTAGTAGCTGTCGAGGAAGTAGTGAGGGGAAGGATTGGAGGAAGCGACGGCGGCGGCGGCTTCGTAGGTGAGGTACTGCGAATCGGCGGTGGAGGAGGAAGAGGATGACCTCAGCATCTCCATGGGAGAGAGAGAGAATGAGAGCCAGTTGCTTGCCGCTGCGGGTGCTGGTGCCATTTTCTTCTTCTATCTAAGCTTCTTCTTTCTCTTTCTATTCAAACTTTATACTGCGATTGGGCAGTTTTTGCGGTAGTCCTGCTGCTAGTTTCAACTTTACTGATCAAAAAGTCCAAAGAAGCAAATAACGCCATTAGATACTGAGACACGCTCACCTTTCCTCTCTTCTTCTTCTGCTATATATTTTTTTTTTTGGGCACTAGCAAACAAACAGAGAAACAAAAGAGAAAGAAGCACACACGGAGATTATTATTATTACCTCAGAATCAGTTGGGTCTAAAAGCTTCCCATCATGGATTTGGTTACCGCGACATGGAGACGACGATGATGATGACGATAGTGACGCTGGGAGAAGAATGAAGTTGAACTAGTAGTGACGGTGGCGTGGCGGGTGGCCTTGTGTTTCTTTCTCTTTTTCTTCTTTCTTCTTTTTGTAAGGAAAAGTGAGAGAGGAGAGGGGAGTGGTGGTGGTGGGGAAGTAATTAAGAGGAACAGTGGTGGTGCAATGCATGCACGCCCATTCGATCCTTTCCTTTGGACTTAAATGAAGAGCTTTATTTTGAGCAGCCGAAAAAGAGGGAGAGCGAGAACTTGGAAGGGAATGGTGAAAGCTTGGATGAATCTAGCAAAGCTACGGATGAACTCGGCAAAGAAGATGACGGTAGTGATTTCTTTTTGAACCCTTTTTTGCGATTTTAGTACCTGGAGTTGCAGAGGGAAATAGAGGAACAAGGATGGGGGAGAAGAAGGGAAGGGGAGGAAGGGGAGGCAGGTGGAGGTATATAATGGGAGAGGAAGTGCGGTTTTCTGCACTGCCAAACCGGCTTACTCACCACCTCAAAGGTTTCCTTTCCTTTCTTCTCCCTATCTCTCTCCTCCTTTTCATCGTATAGGGGGGGGGGGGGGGGGGGGGGGGGGGGAAGAGAAAAAAAAAATAAAAGAAAAGAGGGAAACCGAAGAGGTAATTTCTGCCTCTCTTACTAACAAAAAAAAAACTAGATATCATAAAAATTTCTCCAAATGTAAACGTTTCATGCATTGCTAGGTCGATCCGCGAATTTAGTAACATAACTCGCATTTAAGTGATTCCTGTTTATCGTTAAAATATTCCATGAATCGATGGTGCCCGAAGCAAACAACTTAATAGTGTTTGCAGACTTGTTTATTGGTCTCTGGAGAGAACAACATATGGTTTGTCGAGTTGTTCGCGACTCACTGCAGCGAACCAATCTTTTCATTCAACCAAGAGTTCCAACATCACTAAGTATCAAGATACACCAAACAACTCTGAGAAATAAATATCAAAACACCTCTACAAAATACAACAATCTTGCAAGTCACTCATCTCTCTTAACATTGGCTCCTCCTCATGCACCACATCATCGTCCAATTCTTTGGTTTATGCGTCTATCACGAAATTGATGTCCATCTGAATTAGTGGTTCGAAGTGAAAGTGGAGGTGTGTTGTAGTGGATGGAGAAGGACTGTAGATATTGCTCATCAAAGTGATGGAAGGTTGGTTGCGGGGCTTGGAACTGATGGCTGACGTTGGGGAACCCATAATAGACGGAATTAATGATCCTCCTTCCAATTGTTAGTGGAAGGATCAGAGTTTGATTATCCTCCTCTGAATTCCCCTATGATCAGGCGAATACGAACTCATGTGGGTCTACAAGGGCCATCGTTTCTCTTTCTTGCACAAGGATTTGTACTAGGTTAGTGAGACCTCTATTTTTCCTTGGCGGTGACTCTGAGGGTTGGGCACAAATGTTGCGAGATGAAAGACATGGTGGTGCATGTGTTGGTGGATAGACGACAGTTTCCCTCTGATGCTTTCACATACAATACAGAGAGGTTCTTGAAAAGTCTCCTCAACAACGACATTTTCTCGGGCGCCATAGTTTGTTCACTCTCCACTCTCACTATGAACATCCAACTCATGAACCAAGTTCACAAGCATTGACAAATTAGTGGGAGTATTTCTATCTTAAATAAAGTAGAAAAAGTCTTTAGTTAGGTGCTAACTTGCCAAAAAGTAGATCACAACACCACGTTTAGTTACCAATCTTTTGGTGAACTTGCGGTACCAAATCATGTACTTGTCTTGGTACCCTCATTGGCATAGTCATTGGAATATCATCAACTCTATATGTCGCTCTATTCTCTTATACACTCATCTAGAGATGAAGTTTACTCGTCCAATCAGTTATACCACGTGGTGCACCCACAAATCTTGTTGTATTTGTGGAGGTCCTTAACCCCATGACGTTATGTTGCAGAAATTGGTTGTTGCCATTGAAAATGCCTCACACATCTATCTGCCATCTGGAGCACATCACTCAAAAATTTTAAAGCAAATGACGGGCCCATTGAACGATCAATAGGGTTGATCAGTAGGGTGTCTCAAGCCATAAATCGCGACCATGCTAGTAAGATACAAGTCTCATATCACCTACAATAACAATAAAATTGAATTAGCATATCAATCAAAACCAACAAGTACATACAATAACAAATGGTTACCTCATTAAACTCTATATAGTCTAGGTGTTCGCAAAACTGCTCGAAATAATGCTTAGGTTAGCATTCTCTTGTGATAGCTCCACTCCACCTAAGTAAGGCATATGTAACTTGAGTTAGGATGAATGTTAGGAATGTGAAAGGTGAATGTCCTTCAACGTGATCGTCATCTCTCCCTTGAGAAAGTAAAAGATGTGTGTCTTCTTCCTCCACCACTGACCACTCTATCAAGATCATAAGAAGATTGTTGCCAAAATCCATCCCTACAAAGACTGGCATCCTCACCTTACAGGCTCTCAATAAAGGCTTGAGCTGCTCATCCACGCCGGCAAGGCAGATGTCCCCCTGGACAATGGAAGCATGTGGTTCCTATATGAAACAAGAAATGAATATAGTCAGTTTCTAAAAAATACCATCACGTTTCAAAATACCGTAGATATATAGTCCAGTGTTTATCTTGTCATCCACCCAAATATTTTGGAATCAATGGTACGCTTGCTCATCCAACAAATGACTCTCTCTCCAACCATGATGAATATAGACTATAAGATCGTCCATCTCAGCCCCCATATAGAATGAAATAACATAATTTTTAACTCATGATAATAAATCAAACATAGTGCAACCAAAAAGAATAGGGTAAATGCCACATTTGGTCACTGGGATTACTAAATCGTGTTATGTTTAGCCACTAGAAAAATTAATATAAATTTTGGTCACTCGAATTACTAAAGCATGTCACATTTAGTCACTCTCTCGTTAGCTTCCGTCCAACTCCGATCACTCGAATTACTTTTTTTATGAATGTCACTCATTACTGAAACATGTCACATTTAGTCACACTCCGTTAGCCTCCATCCAACTCCGTTAATAGAGTTGGTCAGAAACTAACGGGAGAGTGACTAAATGTGATATGTTTCAGTAATTCGAGTGACAAAAATTGATATTAATTTTTTCTAGTGACTACACATGACATGATTTAGTAATCTCAGTGACCAAATGTGTCATTTACCCAAAAAGAATACTAAGAAATCCTTGGTTGGTTGGAAATTATTTTCAAAATTCAATAATCATGAACCACGAAATCTTAAAGAGTTCACATGCACAAAAATTGATTTCCAACAATCAATCATGATTAAACTACCAAGACATTATTTGTATTATAGCGCCCGATGCATGATTCTCATTGATAAATCATAATATAAAATTTGCACAACAAATATACTAAATAATAAATATTATATTAGGGAAAAACGCGAGGATAACATGAGATCTTCTTCTTCCGTCTTTATCTGACACAGTTTGGACAGATGTTCGTAGGGAGTTTTGAGGGGGTGACTTGAGGTAACCAACTCAATGAACACTTTTCTAGTGTGGGAGATTGGGTTAGCCGCAACTACAGAGCATACTATGATTTCCCTTCATTGGTGAAAGGAAGAGAGGGAGGAGAATGCAATAGTGTCAGTGGCGATGCAACTTGCAAGTAAGGGGGGCTATTTATAAACTTTTGAGGAAGGAAGTGGATCAAACCTAGCGAGCCGCGAATCTGTTACGCAATCAATTGTTGTTCCCTCTTTTCACCTACAACTCGCGAGGTTTTCGGGAGGTAGACCCACTACAAGAAAAAAGGTTTTCAGCTACCATTTTTTTGGCGACCATAAAAAAATAGTTGCTTATAACTATGTTTTGCCAACCTTTCGCATAATGGTTGCTGATACCCAACTCTAGCGCAACCAGTAGTAAAATGGTCGCCCATACATCAAAACTTCAACAACCATTTGCAAAATAGTTGGTGATACCTTACCCTTCACCAACCATGTGATAAATGGTCGCCATAAAGCAAAACTTCGCCTACCATTTTTGAAATGGTTGGAGATACCCTACCCTTAAGCAACTAAGAAAGAATGAGTTGCTGATGGACATAAACTTCAGCAACCGTTAGTTAAATGGTTGGTGATACACCATAACTTAACCAACCATAGGGTAAATGGTTGCCGATAGACCAAAACTTCGGCAACCATTTTCGAAATGGTTGGAGATACCCTACCCTTAAGCAACTAAGAATGAAAGATTTGTCGATAGATGAAAACTTCAGCAATCATTGGTAAATTGGTTGGTCTAACTATGTGGTAAATGGTTGCCGATAAACCAAAACTTTGGCAACCATTTGTGAAATTGTTGGAAATTTCTTACCCTAAAGCAACTAAGACTGAAAGAGTTGCCAATAGAGGCAAACTTCAACAACCATTAATAAAATGGTTGGTGATCCATATCCTTAAGCAACCACCAGTTAAATGATTGTCGATAGACTACAACTTCAACAACTTGTAAGAAATGGTTGGTGGTACTCTATTCTTAAGAAATCATGAATTAGTTGATTGTCGACATATTTAGTAAAATATGTCATAGGTAAGCTATATATAAAATAAAATACGTATGAGTATTTTACTTCATATCTAAATTAATGGTACGTTTAATAGTACGTTAATAATTATAAAATACATAATAGCTTGCCAATAATACGGGTACATAAATTTTAAACCAATAAAATATATATAATCATATAAACATATATTAAACAGGGTATTTACTAATTAGGAGTGCAGACCTTGTAAATGGTTTATAATACGCAACTCTTCAGCAACCATCTATAATATGGTTGGTGATATGCAACTTTAAGCAACCATTTCCAAAATGGTTGGATAAAAGATTCTGAATCATTAGTTGCATTTATTCACCTAAATTCGAATATTCTTGGGGCAAATGCCACTACGTTGTCGTTTCTCGTTGAAGGAAGTGTTAAAAAATTGAATCGCCATTGTTCTTCCCCATTTGGCCATTTCAGTTCCAAACCTAAATCCCTAAGTTTGCTTCTTCCCCTGTTCTCCGCGCACCGCAGCCTTGAAGATTACCAATGTCCTCCTTGCTGGCGTCGTCTCCCTCCACGCTCCATGCCTCCCACACTCTCCAATTCCTCATTGCAAGCTTGCTGGTGCGGGAGAAAAAGAGGTCGCCTGTGACCAGCGTTTCATACCATCATCGCTCTTCGTCATCAGGCGTTCTTCGTGAGAGTTGTTCCAAAATCAAATCCCTAAGTTTGTTTCTTCCCCACTTGTCCGCAAACTGCAACCTTGAAGCTTAGCAGTGTCCTCCATACCAACGATGTCTCTCTCCACGCTCCATGCCTCCCCCACTCTCCAATTCGTCCACGCAAACTTGTTGTCCAGTGAGAAAAAGAGGTTGTCTGTGACCAGCGGTTCCTCCAATCTTCGCTCTTCATCATTCCGCATCATTGGTGAGGACTGAGGAGGTTTCCGCCAGTCGTGACTCCACCAGGTAATCCACCACTCCTCCTCTCTACTTGTCTTATTTAATTCGTTTGTATGAGATGGTATTCAGGTGAGAATAGAACCCTAAAACTTATAGGGAGTTCGATTATTTGTAGGTTTTAGTTGCTTTTGATAAAATCCTTACATATTGTTTCTTTTCCTATCTGTATGATTCCTACTGCATGTATGGTTTAAGATCTGAGTGAGACATATGGAGGTTCAATTTGAGTGATCGTCGTTTTTTTATATGAAGTTTCGCTTCAGTGGATCAATAGAGCTTATTTTTCTGATTGTTTAAGGAACTGGGGAAGAAAGTGAGCTGGGATTGATTGTTGTGTGGCTTAAGTACTCAAGAATTCTGAAGTTGTGCAGAAGAAGAAAGCATGCTTGAGATGTTTCTTCTTATGTTTTTGTTATCGGTTCCTTTAACTTATTGTACTTTCTAATAGTCATGGTATTTTAGATGATTCTTAAGTTGTTAGTCCTACTTGAAACTCAAGGTTGTGTTCTAAAGCAGGGCAGACTTTCCAAAATTTAGAATTGGCCTCAGCTAATCTAGCGTAGTGGCGGATATACTCCACAATAAGGGTTCTTCTGCTTTATGTTTAGCTCTCAATAATTTAAGTGCTTGTGAAATTGTATGCATGAATATAGTTAGTAGTTTTTGTCTCAGTTGTGCTCGTCTCTAGTTAAGGTTAGTGAGATAGATGGGGTTCTCTGTAAGAGAGACCCAACTATTACTAATGAGAACATACATTATAGGGAGGAAATTCAAAGGCTGCAAGAAGATAACAATTCTACTTTGCATAGATAAACCACATTAAGTATTCTGAATTCATGGTACTTGTGTATAGAATGAGCACAAGAAAGTCAAAGGATAAAGAGGGGTACCACATGGCTACAACTATGAATTATAAAGGTCTGGGTTTTTGCTCTCTTTTGGCTGTTGTAAATTTGATGGAATGGAACGCTTTTAAATAGCTCTAGTATCTACCATAGACTTCTAACTCCTAAAGTTTGGTGTTGTGATATAGATGATTATGCCGGAAGGTGATAGAAGACCTTTGGTGGAATATTGAGAGCCTAGATCTTCCAATCGTCTCCGCACCCAAAGTTCCAACAACATGGATGTTTCTACTTTCTAGTGATAGCGTTGTCTTTAGTATTCCTCCTAAACTTGACCAGGATAACAAACGTTTCTCTTTCTTGTATCATGCAGATTGGAAGCATCTATCGGTTTTGATTGAGACTACTTGTTATTAGTTATACTTATGTGTAAACTCAAAGTCATATTAGAATTGAGAATAATTATCCTATTTTGGATATATGTATTAGGCACATACCTTTTATTTTGTACTCCATTTTAATTTTACTATGTATGCTATAACGAATTGAGTTCAAATTGTATTATAATCATTTTTATAAATTAAATGAATCTAATCTTGGAAATTATATTATAATCCCTTCAATTTCATTATGACATGGAGTGCTACCCTTTTGGCCACTATTAGGTAGCTAATGTAAATAATATTTAGCGACCATATAAATTAATATAGTTGCTGAAAGTGTTCTTATTGGCGACAGTTGGCCATGGTGGCCGTAACTCTTCACTTTTCACCAACCATGTTTCATAGTTGCCAAAGACACTTAGAGGCAACCATTGTTGGGTGGTCGCCTATTGTAATGTTTCAATGACGATAGGGTATGGTTGCGGAAGATACTTCGGGCCACCATTTAAAAGGGTTGCCTATTTTAGGGTATAAGCTACCATGTGATATGGTCGCGCAAAGATTTTTTTTGGCGACCATCAAGAATTATGGTTGCCATCAGCTTTAGGCGACGGCCTTTTGCCGACCATGATAGCGACCCCCAAATATGGTTGCTGCGAACCTTCTGCCACCATTTTTTCACTTTTTGCGACTATATTTTATGGTTGGTGAAACCCTAAATTCTTGTAGTGACCTCTTGAATTGTTTGTTTACTCTAGAGAAAGTAGTTGTGATTGTGAATATTCTTTATTCTGTTTTGGAGTGGACGATCGAATTTTTTGGGATTTTGAGGTTCTCGGAAAGTACATAGTTAAATCTGGCTATGACATGGTCTTCTAGGAGATTACTTGGGACTCGGGGTCTACAGATTCACATTTATATCGAGGTTTGTGGCTTAATGTGTTGGCCCTTCCGTTCCTCCGAAGTTGAGGTTTTCATGTGGCAGATGTTGTCGCAGATCCTACCGACTAGGTGGCCTTGGCAGAGCAAGACATTCATGTGCTAGTAACTTGTCCAATTTGTGGTAAGAAGTTGGAGTCGATGGAGCACTTGTTCCTACATTTTCCTCTAACATTGCAAGTTCGACGACTTCTCTCTTTCTCTACTTAGAATGTCCAATTGTTCTAGTGTCGTGTGTAAGAGAGTCATTTTGAGGATTCAACTAATATTTTGTGATTAGTTGCCTTGTTTTTGCGTAGGTAGAAGTCCTCCAATGTCATGTGAGATGGTTTGGTTCGGATGTGGTGTTTGATGTGGTTATTGGGCTTCAGTTTATAGATCGTTAGAAAAACGGGATAACTCATCATGTGGTGAAACACACCCTTGTTTTAGATCTTGCAATTGTGGCATGTTTTGATTTCATATCACGGTTGTTTCCATATCGGTAAAAATAGTGTATCCCTAATTTGTTTGTAATACAATATATCTAATTGACCAAAAAATTCACGTGTTATTTTTATCAAATATTTTATATAATTAAATTTATTAAAATGAAAAATATTTTTACAATATACATATCTACGTAATGTTATATAAAATAAATCATATACAATTAAGATAATCCAGAAATACACCAAATCCAATGTATATTGTTGTATTACTATTAATGTAAAAAATATGTAACATAAAATATTATGTTGTTGATGTAGGTATTTCCTCAATGTGCGACCTAAGATCGTAATGATAAATAACTTGACGGTGATAACACTTACAGGGACCAAAAGTCTCATTTGAAACTCCATCACACGAAAACTCTTATAACTTGGGTTTTGTTGACGTTTTTTTTCCAGGAAGGCTTGAATTGATATAATTTTTGGTCCAAAGATCTTGGGATTTTAACTTGCCACTCTAGTAATAAAAGTATAAAACCATGGTTTTTATCATATGATCCCAGCATCTTATTTTTATAACTTCAAGATGACATTATCAATTTAACCCACTAAAAAGATCAACCAGCTGCTCTGAGTCGCATGATCAACTGAGAAGCGCCCGTAATGCTATATGCTAGAAGTTGAAATCTCACGAGCAGTATGGTTTAATATGACGGAGTGTCATCAACTCAATATCTGTGCTGTGCATGAGCAATTTGCACAAATCTTGCATGTTTAGTGAAACTATTATTTTGGTGCGACAATTATACACACCGATCATGAACGTCGTACAAGGAACTGACTATCCACAACGATCATGAACGTCAAACGTTTTTCTCAGCGTTGATCAGAACCTAAACACCGAGACCGTAATAAGGAAAACGATTCTTGAAGCAGTAGATTGACATAATCGTCGTTTTCAGATAGTGAATGAAGGCGTCATCATTTTTGCTCATATTCTTTCTTGTATTGGGATGGTTGGCTTGTGGCCTGGCTGTGGGGGCACTGGCCCAGGACTGGACTGGACTGGACTGGATGGCTGCTGCTGTGCTGCTGCTGTGGTGGCTGAACCGCCGAAGGTGTCTGCGCGCCTCTCAGTCCAATCCATAATAATAAATAAAGAAAAGAAGATTGACTGATGAAACAAAACAAACAGCCCCCGCGAAACTTACGGGCTGGCATGGCACCCTAATTTTGCCCCTCCCTCCCTCCTTTTACCATACTGCCCCTTGCATATTTCTTATTTATTTATTTTTTTGTAAATTACATCCGGTCCCATTTTTGGCAGCCTTTCCCTTTTGATAAATTCCAATCTTTACTCGTTGTTATTATTACTAGTATTCATTCCCGCGCTACGCGCCGGGATTTAAGAATAAATCGGCAAAACCGGAAAGGTAATGATTATACACTTGTTATTGATATTTGCAAGCTTGGTATACATTCGTTGTTATCAATTTGAAGCCACAGAATTTCCAAAAGGAAAATAATAGTTCCCTTGTGCTGTAAAATTTTGACGTATAGTTGCACTTATTTCCCTTGCACGTGTGAAGGTGAATAAACACTTGTAAGAGCTGTTTGATGAGAAATTTAAAAAGCTGGAATAGACGTATTAGTACAGTAAGTAATGATGGGACATTTTGTTTGCTGCTCAGTGTTCTGCTCAGTGTTTCTAGTTAGCTTTGGCTGGTCCTTGAGCTTGCACGTTGGTCACCAAGACTCTTGCCTGACCCATGGCTGGTTGCACCCCAATGACGTGGCAAATTTGGGGCTCGATGCTGTCGGATTGGTCTTGGGGGATCCTTTTGTGAGAAGTGGCCAACAACGGCAGTGCAGAGGAATTAGAGGAACTGAGATCAAATTTGGAACTCAGAAGTGAAAAACTGAGCATAAAAAAACAATTCAAGCCAACCGTGTATGGAGGGTAAAAGGAAGATAGATTCATCGAGGCGACTTGTGATTTAGTTCAATCTATAATATCAAAGGATCCATTTTTAGTCCATATATATTGTTGATACCAAAGTCAATCGAAATTTTTCCATGACTTCCCAAATCCATCCACCAGAAAACAATGAAATCAATGAAATGAAGGCATAAATTAGAGTTGGATCATAGGAATCAGAGGCAAAACAAATATAGAACACAAAGAAACAAAGTAGGGAGATTAAGAAAACATCAAATAAAAGAAACACCCAAACTTGCTTCTTGAAACATACCTATAGGTTGAAATGATTTTGTGGCTCAACTTGTGCTTGCAACTTATCATCTATTTACATCCCCAGAGAGGCACGCTGCAACCCATCAACATTTCAGGCATCAACAGAGACCCCAAACTAATCAATAGAAGGCAACCGCAATTAATCAACTTACACCACTATAGCATGTCCCACTAATTGCATACCATATCAGGGGGGGAAATTAATGGGCACCTGCAATCCCTGAACTAAGCTCCATACCTTCAGCTTCCTTCTCTAATCGTGGACACAAAAATCCACGAACGCCCTCAAAAGCTGCAAATAAAATTCGGATGAGAAAAGTGAAAACTGGGATAGATAACAGGGGGTTAGAGAGGGGAAGAAAAAAGATGGAATGGAGCCCCGGCGCGGAGCGCGGGCAATGATAACTTGCAGCTCTGGATTGCCTCCTACTCCTTTCTCGACCTCTCAAACTCCCCATTTATTGTTTCAAGTTCTAGTCAATGGAGAAAAAGAAAACCTAATGATTAACGAACCCACACATAAAATGGGGAAAACAAAATCATTAGACAAAGAAGGAAGAGTCACCTGAAACCAGAATATCACCGTGGATCGTCTTCTTTCTCACCCGGCTGCAAAACCTTACGGAAATGTAGAGGAACAAATTAGGCTTCCTAACAACTAAAATGAGCAAAACAAAACTAAAATAATGGTAAGAATATCGGCAAAGTCAGTTCGCTTTCCTCACCGGTGAGCAGAAGGCACAGGCAGATAGACAGATCTTCATCCCATCAACCCTTTAGTCATCATCGAGGTGACAATCCCCCTTTTAGATCTGCAAAACACCAACAAACGATCCCCCAATTTCATTTCCCGGAACCCACCAAACAATACCGACCAAAACAACCCAATAGAAAAATATAGAATAAATAATCACCTGCATCCAATAATAAGCTATGGTCTGGATCTTCCTCGCATCCTCTCTGGTTCATAGTTGCAAATTTTGGAGATGGATTCTCCTCACGGGTGGGTTCTGGATGATTCCCTAGCCGCTCGCAACGACTATGGAGCTGAGATGAGAGAGAGAAGATGAAGAGAAGAGGCACCACAAAACTGTTGGGAGCCGATTTAGAGAGAGGGTGACTGGCGAAATCGCTTTTCTGTCTTCAGTTTATCCAAAAAAGAGAAATCAGAGATGTATACAGGGCCTAAACTGGGTAGGTTAAACGAATGGCCCAGAACAAAAGAGCTACATGGCTTCCAGCCTGCCAAGTAAATAACAAAATATCTCTGGTTCCAAGATCCCTCACAGTCCCCTCTCCGCAGCGCCTATCACCTAGAACAACGGGAAAACTGTCGCCCCTCCATCCTCTCTCTCACTGGTCACTACTGTCTCACAGAAACCTCAAAAGAAATAAAAATAGGAAAACAGGAAAATACCTCTCTCACTGTTTCAGCGAATGACCCATAAATCATAATCTCTTCAAAGGTCTCTATGACCATCGCTGAGTGACAGAGACCACCAGACATCACCACCAGTCATCTCCTCCTCCTTCCAAAGCAAAATCCTTCTCCTCACAGGTGATTCGACAAAAAAGCACCGGGTCCACCCAAGAATCCTTGTGACCAACGCGAAGAGCACTGTATCCCCCACTAAGACCGCTCAAAGGGCAACCAAATGCATCCCATCGGCAGTCCAATGGAGACCAGCCATCGAAACCCAACCAGCCCAACCAGACGGTACCCTGCACCCTTCAACACCAGATCTCACGCTAAGTTGTCTCCACGTATACAGTGAACTGAGTCCAATTGGAGAACACGGGGCCCGCTGCAGGAGAAGAGCAAATAAGAATCGTGTGAATAGTAATTTTGAGTCACAATGAATAGGAAAAGCAGTCTGGATGTACAGTAATTGTTGTTTTGAGCTATTATACTTTTAATTATTTAAGTGGTATGGGGGTTTTGTCCCATTGCCTACATTTGACAACACTTGTACTTCATGCAGCCATTCGTGTCCCTATTCAATTTCCCCCCTCTTTTCCCTCTCTACCGTTTTCTTTTTCCACTCTTTTGTGGGTTTCCCAGTCGTGATTGTGATTTGTGGGAAAACAAAAAAAAAATGTGAGAGTCTATTAGCAAATTCGTTTCCCGGCTGCTCTTTCTCATCACGCGGTAAGTAACAAAATTTAAGTTGGTGCAATTGAGGAGTTGTTTGGTATCACGTTATCATTGAATTTCACTTATTTTGTAAATGCATTAACAGGGAGTGAATCAGTAACTTGCACCAAGCAGATTACTGAATCATGCATAACATTTTTCAATTCAATTTAATCTTATATATTTCTTTCGTTATAAGTTAAATGCAATCCTGAAAAATTAGATTAATTATACTTTTCAAAGGAACTTCTACTTTAAAATATATTAACGAAAAAATCAAGGCAATATATTATCGGTTTATACCATAGTGGTTATACTTGTTCGTACATAAAATTATCAGTTGGACTACGCCGGTATGAACATGGCATGGTCAAGAATGATTACACACAAGATAATAGAAATATATACTAATCATTATTTACCAGCTTTCACCATCGACTATCACCAATTACCACCATGTACCATGGTAGCATATTTGGTCCTGAATTTTTTTTCTAGAAATTTATAGATTGCAATAGATTAGGCCTTTTCATGATTTTTTATTATAAATTAGAGTTAAAAACGAAGGTGATACCAAGTGATACTAGAGCGGTAACGAATGGTAATAGACGGACAAAAAAATATTTTCACAAAATATATAAAAATGGATACCATTTTGTATGTAACAATGAATCAATTCCATATGTGCGGAGAAAAAATTTAAACTTCAAGTTAGAAACAAAAAAATATACAAGCCTATTAAAAATGTATGGAAATAAAATGTTTTTAATCTCACCACTTAGATCTAACCTCACTCAAAATCAAAGGGTCAAAGTCAAATATAGTTTTGTATAAAAGGGTTATGCATACTACCCTAAGTCGCATTATTACAAGTTATGTATAGTTATGGAGATAATTTGGTTAAGATTATTGTAATACTTATATTGTTTATAATTATTATTTTTAACTTTTATGCACAAACTGGCATTATTTGTTTGGACTTTGCTACGGTGACATGCATGTCACCGTGACATGCACTTTTCGGTCGACCTCATATAGAATCAGGTCGACCTAATCTGTTGTTTCAGTGTAAAAACAGTTTCAAGGTGCCTACTTTGGAGATTCATATCTTACAATTGGCTAGATGGAAATTGGAGATTAAAGGCTTGTTTTGAAGCTGAAGTGTCCCTCTACACATTAAAGTACTTGGGAGCTCAATAGAAAGTCCAGAAGACCATTTTTGAACCTGACCAAAAGGCTATGCCAAAACTGGAAAACTACCTGAAAATGGCTAAGTCTGGCAACGTGTTTGTCGAGCCTATTTTGGAGCTCAATTTGAGAAGCATGGATGCGAGTCAAGTCCAGGGGTCTCTACCACGTTAAATTACGTATATTTTTTATACAAAGGCAAGACATTGGATGAAAGATTGAATATCTTTAAGGCTTCAAACAAAAGGCTTGAAGTTGCTACGAAGGCTGTTTTTCTGGCCGCTTGCTTGTGCTCGAAAACAGCCTTCGTAGCAACTTCGACCCTTTTGTTTGAAGCCTTACATATATCCAATCTTTCATCCAATGCCTTGAATTTGTATAAAAACATACCTAATTTAACGTGGTAGAGGCTCCTGGACTCGACTCGCATTCATTCTTCTCGAATTGAGCTCCAAAATAGGCTTCACAAACACGTTTCCAAACTTAGCCATTTCCAGGCAGTTTCCCAATTTTTGCATAGCCTTTTGATGAGGTTCAAAAATGGTCTTCTGGACTTCCTATCGAGCTCTCAATCACTTCAATATGTAGAGGGACACTCCAGCTTCAAAACAAGTCATTAGTCTTCAATTTTCATCTAGCCAATTGTATGATATGAATATCCAAAGTAGGCACCATGAACTGTTTTTACACTCAAACAACAGATTTGGTCGACCTGATCCTATATGAGGTCGACCGAATCCCAAATGAGGTCGACCAGATCCTATATGAGGTAGACCGAATTCTAAATGAGGTCGACCTAATCCTAACTGAGGTCGACCGGAAAGTGCAAGTCACCGTGACATGCATGTCACCGTAGGCACACCCTATTTGTTTTAAGTGGTAGAAAGTATCACTCAAAATGATAAATAGGTAGGGACTAGTTTAGTTTCTTAGATTGTGAAATTTGATATATCGGGACAATACATAATTATACTATATTATATTATACAATGGTCTCTATGGTTCACTAAAAAAAATGAGTGTGTCCTACGCACCCAACTCTAAAGTAGGCATAAGAGATCAAATATTGAATGTTAAATGGCAGTATTAGTTTAACATGATGATCACAACTAATCAATGCATTACCCTAAGTTCCAAACCTTCAATTTTGAACACTAACCCTTAACCCCAAATTGTAAACCCTTACCCTAAATTCCTAAACTAGAGTGAGCAATGCCTTGGGTTAGTGGTACAATTACTAGTCTTCAACCCGGAGGTCTCATGTTTAATTCCCTTAAGTAAGCACCTAATGATAATAATAAAAATTGTATAACCCTTATAAAGAAATTCATAAACCCTAAATCCTCCAAATCAAAGTAAATATTTAATGATTTTGAGCAAATTCATGTGTTTTTTGGCTTATTATATTACTAGTGATGATTGACATAATTTTGACATGGACCGTCTTCTCAGAATGATGATTATGAGGGGAGTGCATAACTTTCACCCAAAAAGTGAGTTCACCAAAGACAAAACATCTATTATACATGTATTACTGAATTTGGTGTATTGTAGATTACACATATTGTATCTGTGATTTTATTTTCAATAGTGAAAAGGAAAATTTACTTTTTAACGTAAATGTCACTTGTGCTATTTCATATTAATGAAAAATGTACTTTTTAAAAGAAAACTATGAAACCAAAAGAAGACTACAATCTCAACCGAAATCTCAAAAATCTCAACTAAAAGTAAAAGGTGTACAATCATTCATTCTGAATAGTTGTTTATGTCGCATCAAACAAACAAAACATTATTGCATGTGTGTGCATAAAAAGTATATATTCTAAAGAGTACAAACATCGTACACAATCTCCCTAAAAATTATATATTCTAAAGAAACCAAGCATCATACACAATCTCACTAACATCGAAGGTTGTCAAACCTGTATCCGACTAGCCAGGTTGGACCCAGTTATTAAAAGTCCAAATCAGGTAAAACCAGATGATCTGACGAGTCAAAATTGAATTTAAAGGTGATGATTGATAATTTTGTAATATATATTTCTTTTGAAGAGACAATTTGGTAATATATGAATGTAAATTAGTGAGATTATTTTAAAATGTCAAATACATGCATAATCTATTTATATTAGATATTTTCTCACATATATTATATTAAAACCATCTTGAACTTATTGAATTAGATCAGACCATTAAACCTCAATGCAGTTGTTAAATTAGCTTAATCTGGTTTGACAACCTTGCTAACACCCTTCATATGGTTTCACAATGAACATTAAATAAGGGAGTGGATCAATATAATAGACCTTTGGGGATGAGAGCAATCTTTTTGAGTTGGGTACGTCTTATTTAATCATAACTACAAGTACAACATAAGTTGTACGATTCTCCATATCAATGGATCAATCTTTAGAGCTAGATAGTAAATGGGTGGTGTGAGTTGTTTCAATTCGTAATAATTGACTATACTAGTGAACAATTATGTACTAACAACAACATAAGTTGTACGATTCTCCATATCAATGGATCAATCATCATCCGCTGACAACAATAAGCGATATTGTGAGGTGAGACAATAATCACCTTATTAAAGGTTAGAAATATTAACAAACTCCACCATAGCCAAACATATATACGCCTAATTATGCATGTCTGCATGGTCCACTACTTAATTAGTTTCGTTAATTATGTAGCTGGAAATTGTCAAAAAATAAATAAATTATGTAGCTGCTGCGTGAACTACAAATTAAAAAAGCATCCTTCCTTCTCATCTCCGCATATTAAGTACACGAACGAGCGTTCCTGCAGCTTATAATTAGATGCTCATGGTGGAGAAAATCTGCCTAGTTGTGTTAGTCCATCCCTATTGGCCGACAATTTCCACGTTAAAATAGGAAAAATATATGCCATTAGAGCTAGGGTCTATCTAGTACCCACAACGCGATTCCAATTCCTAAGTCAGGAGTACGAAATTTACACCTGTGTATTCAATATATTTTTGACATGCTGCTGAATGAGAATTGTTGAGGGAAGGAAAAAAACTCCGCTACAATTTGAAATTAGAATATCCGAATTTGAAAACTCGCAATAAATCTGATGGACGGTTCTTCTCATTCAGCAGTGAGAATGAAGAAGGATATCACTAAGGTCTAAAATCAATCACTTAAGACCAATGTAGTCAAATGAGAATAGAAATCATTCGTTTGTGCATTGCTCATATATGAATTGTCTAAAACTATTTTAACTTGAATAAACTGAAGAAGTCATCTTATTGAAGTGGTGAGAATGCATATGGCCAATCTCGCAATGAGAGCCCGGTTAGTATGCAGGTACCCCCAGTGGTTTAGTAGGCCCCGCTGTCGCTCAAGCGGCACGTGGGGCTGAGGTTCCCTGGGTTATAAAAAAAAAAAAAATCTCGCAATGAGAGGGGAAAGTGGTTACCCGTTGCTTGTCATTAATTAAGAGGATAATATTTAATCTGTTGCCAGTCAAAGGAACGTTAACCAGTCAACCAAGCCAAATAGCAAGTAGTAAAAACCCCCTATTATAGTGGCAAAGCTGGTTAAAGCTAAGCTAAGCTAAGCTAAGCACTCCCTTCCACTTGCCCCCATCGCACAAAAAGGTGCCCCTAAACAATTACTATAATTAATTATAGTTTATAGACATCATTATAATAATATTGTTTTGGGTGAATCAATAAGTGAAAAAGAAGCATTAATTAGAATAATTAATTGTATTATATATGGATTTTGTAAAAAGTTAAAAATGGAAGCAAAGCAAAGCATTATGGGGGAGACCAAGGAGCGAAAATAGCGGAATGAAACAAGTTACCCCGATCATCAGGGCCAAGGGGGATCCCCTCCTTCCCACTTCCCCCCCTGCTAATTTGGACTTAAAGGAGTAAGTAACCCTTCCATTGCTGCTTTTAAGGTACGTTTTTATTATTAATTATATATAAGTTAATTCACCCTTCCTTTATCCCTCTGAATTACGTTAAATATATTTTGTTTTAAGTTAATCGCTAGCTAAACTGAATCTCACTTGGTCCACAAGAAATACAAATCTATGTTACACAGGGGCTAAGGCTAACTGCACCCGGGATAACAAATTAGGTCCTAAAAGATATTGTGATAGGGATGGCAAGGTAATTATTGTATGTAGTAGAATTTTTGTGATATTAGGTTTACATTGTCATAAAGACTAATACACTCATAAATTATTAATATTGTTATGGTTTCATAAATAATGACGTCAGTTTACTCTAGGAGTCCGAGTCGGACGAAAAAACAAGTTGGATTTTGGCAAAATCCAAATCCTACCCGCCAATTTCAAAAGCGGCTAAAATCCGCACCCTAGCCAAAATCTATCGAAACTGGGATTTACATGCTTTGACTGTGTTGGGTCGGGTTGGGTACCTGTGGGTTTGGTTCAGTTCCCATCCTAACTGTCGTCGGTGCTCGTCTCCTTCAGAATCCAATTTCTACCAATTTTACTTATTACTGAAGGTTGGCTATAACCCTTATAGCTTCATCATTTTTCAATTGTTTTCTGTTCACATATTTTTTTTCCTGAAAAAGGAGGAAGGTGGTGAATGCTTGTTTAAAAGTTTACTAATTTAGTTTTATGTATGTGAAAATTATCTTTAATATATGAGCTAGTTCACTTATTTTTTTATATTTTGCAAAATAAAAGTTAAGGTTAAATTTTTTTATCAAATTTTTAGAATGTGTAAGAGCTTATGCTTTTACGCTTTGCTTATGTGTTATCGCTTTTACTCACCCTTTGCTTTTAAATAGAAGTTAGACTTTGACTGCATTACTTGAAACAACACACACCATTCATTTACTATCTAGATCCTACTCATTTGTCAATATAGTATAACTTGTTAAGTGGAAAACAATTCACCCCGCACTTCTCTAATTTCAAATTTTCCACAACAAATCATCATGTATGCATCTCAATCTTCGTCATCGGATGAGCAAGAGTATGCAGAGCTTGAAAATGGACGATGAGGAACGTGCAACACTTACCCGACAAGTTGGCAGTCGAGGCATCACTAGACATCATAGAGAAGTTGTCCACAACGCTTGATATGAACGATGACTTTGGTCAAAATAAAGGGAGGCCAAAATACGATGAGCGAACCATCAAAAGGTGTTTCGTATGTATATTGCATTGTTCCATTGCGTTTTTTGAGTCGTGTTGGAGGCGAATCCAACATTTGCTAGAATGGTTGATGTTGTTGGTAATAAAACTGTACTGTCTGGAGATAAAATAATGATTGATATGTGCTATGCTAGCTTGGGGTTTCACAATTGATTCTCTCGATGAACACCTTTATATTGGTGAGACTATCGCTCAAATGAATTTGAGGAAATTAGATAGTGCAATCGTTACAACTTACACATGATTTATTGCATTAACTGATTGTTCAAGTCAACGCATTAATACTTACTTCATACTTGTTATAACTTACACATTTTTTTATTACACTAATTGATTGTTCATACTGTTTAATGCAAATTGTAGCACAAGAATGCGTCATCATTTCGTGTAAGAACACGAAGGTGTTTGTATTCACTATGCTAAGAGCATCTCCATTGGAATTGCATTATGACATGTCATTCATTTGCAATTGCATTATGCAATTGCACTGATGTATATGACAATTGCATCTTTGCAAGCTTGCATATAATGCAATTATGGAATGCAAGCCACATCATCTTTTTTATTATTCAATTATTCATTAATTTTATTATTTGAGTGTTTATGTTTTAATAAATTAAATTAAAAAAATTAGTTGCAATTGCAAGTTAATTGCATTGATGTGGTCCAATGGAAGTAAGATGAGTTGGATTGCAAAAAAAATGAAATAACAATAAAAAAACAAATGCAATTACAAATGTAACTGCACCAATGGAGATGCTCTAATGAAGTTGTTTGTCTCTCTCTCCACTTTCAGTATTAATGATCGTTTTAAGTGGTACTGATAATTAGTCCCGAGTAAATAGCTCTAGTCAAACCGGATCAACGCTCGAATCAAGGTTCAACAGGTTCATGATTTTGCCAGGGTTGAAGTAGTGGATCCGGGTAGCTGTTAGAATAATACTTGAATTTGATTTGGACTTTGTTTTGTGTTGAGGGCATATTTTGTTTGGATTTGTGTTTGGGTTTTGTTTTGCCATTTTCCTCTTAGGTCTGGAAAATGTGTTTGGTTTTCTGTTTGGGATTAGGAGAAGAATTCTATATATACTCTTTATCACCCTAATCTGTAGTAAGGTCGGTCAGGTTAGTTTGTTTGGTTTGTCCATCTGAAATTTGGTTTGTAACTTGTACTTTCCCCAAATCAGTGAAATTTGTTCTCCCCTGTCTGTGGATTAGCTAGCACACATTGTATTAGTAAACCACGTTAAATTTGTCATTGTTTGTGTTGTTTTGGATTATCGATTGAACACTTCTGTTTTGACAGTAACATTGATTACGACAACGAGGGTCATATATACTTGTGAATAAAAACTAAGAAACAAAATGGATGTCCATAAAAAGGGCACGACAAGTCAATTTATGAATCAATTTATGAATCAACTTGAGTTGGAAAAGATTAGGACGAGATGAAATCTTTGGCTTGCAATCCTACGATGCGACAGAAGCTTTGATTTGCAGCGCAAATGGGCTTTTAATTTGAGCAGGCGGTGTGGGGGAAAAGCATAGAAGAAGAAGAAGAAGAAAGGTCAGGAATGGATGGCGGTCGTGTCGTGTGAGGTGATTGGCAGCCTGCTCAGGTTAACAGTTGTCTCTTAAAATGAATTTTGTCTTCATTTGTTTCCCCCTTTAAATTTATGTGCACTTTATCACCGCAAATTTCTTCAACAAATCTTTTTGTAGATTTTCAAAGCATAAATGCAGAAAGAATGTAATGATAGAGAATGTTTATGAGGGAGCACTTAACCATAATTACTTATTTAAGTGTCCAATGTTATCAGTGTGCTCTTTCGTGTTTCAGATTTCATCAAATAATTGTTACACTCGAGTTGTATTAATGGTCCTAAGTACGTAGCTAGGGACCAAATGGTACTAATTAGTATTGAAAGATTCATTAGAAAGAAATGGACTCTCGATAATCTTTTTGACTTTTCAATCACATAGATTATGGAATGACTTACAAATTGAATTTGTTTGTGCCTATAAAGTATAAACCCATTGGCAATACTAAGAATGTAGCATAAATTTTTGTTACATTTGCACCGTAGATAGATTAATATATGGCAGAAAGAAAGAACGAACGTAACTAAACTTTATGATTCTATAGTAGTGGCTGGCTTCGGGCTTCCTATAGCTGAAGCTTACAAGCTAGTAAAGAAGAAGAATACATCAGTAGGAAGAATATATATAGTTACGACGTTGGTGTAACATAGCGCCCACAGTACTACTCTCAGAAGTTGCATTTGTAGAGAACAATGGCAAAGAATGCATGGTGAGGCAAGTCGGCAGGTGGAAGTAGTAGTAGTGTGGTATAATTTGCACAACAAGGCATTAGTTTGATCTCGAGTTCTCGAATTCCAGTTACGTGTAGACTTTCGAGTAGGGAGGATTAATGAAATTTGTTGACTTGGTGAGAAACTAGCTGAAAATAGAAGCGAACGCAGAGAAGAATCGACTACGAATTCTGCCTTTCATTGTATCAGCTGGAGGAGATTGTATTTTGCGATAAATAATAATAAAACCAACTCATTCAACAAAGAAAAGAAAAAGGACATATATGCCGATATGCGTCACCCCACCCCTTGTTTTGAATGGAATTGGACACTCTTTCTTCCTTAGAGCGGGACGTTAGGCGCAAGTGACATGCGAGCACGACTGCATGTGACGAAAGGGGGGTACGTGGTGAATACAAATTATTATTAGTTAGTTAATAACATTGCAGACTGAGAGTTTAATTAATTACAACAAAACTGGAAAAAGGGAAGGAAGAAGATCATGTGCGTGTGACTAAGATGGATGGATAGGGGTGTTCACTCATTCATACTTGACGCCCAGCCCACGTAGAGTATTGTTATTCGTTGCAAGTTCGGTGCCAAACCCATACATTACCTCACCTACCCCAGCCCTACACCCATTTGGAGTTTTCTTCCCACCTCCTAAATTATTTTTCTGTTTACCCCATAAAATTTGTCTTGTACCACATTGATGAGTTATAAGATAATCAATGAGTTTATAAGTCCACACTCATTATAACAATTAATATTGTTTAAATTGGGCCTTATGGATATTGATTTTAAGCCCAAGCCACTAAGTCTGAAGAGTGACATGCCGCCTCAGCGAAGAGGGCCATGTCCATCTAGAAATCGAGGAGCACATGCCGCCCCAAGATCAAGACGGAATGACTGAAAAATAAACTAAGTCTGTAAGAGGTACATGCCGCTTCAAGGAGAAGCATGTGCCACTTCAACGAGAGGTCCATGCCGCTTCACGAGAAGTGGCATGGACGCAAGAAAAGATACTAAGTATGAGAAGGTCATGCTGTGTCACGAGGAGGGCCACATACATGACTGAGAAGTCCATGGCCGCGAATGAGGAGGCCATGTCGCCTCATGATCCAAAATATATTAAGTCTGAGAAGGCCATGCCCCTCACGAGAAGGGTCATGTGCATGATTAAGAGGTCCATGGCCGTGTCATGTGATGGCCATGGACGTGAAGCAAGAAGCATTAGAAATGATTGAAAATACTAAGTATGGAAATGCCATGTCACCTCATGAGAGGGGTCTTGTGCATGATTGGGAAGTCCATGCCACTTCACAAGAGTAGTCATGGACACGAATGAGAAGGGCGTGGTGGTGGAGCACTATATCAGTAATGACTAAGTCCCAAGTGGACCATGGACATGAGTAAGAAGTCCATGGCCGCGAGGCAAGAGAACCATGACCCCCTTTGCGAGACAATACATGCTTGTCAAAAGACTAGCATGGCACGAGATTCAGAACAAGACCAGGCGAGGCAAGCTACACTCCAAAACCCACGACGGTTCCAAGAGAGGCACCTAGGCGGTTGAAGGAGTAACCACCACTCCGAGGAAGCAGGGAGCGGTTCTTTTTGGGAGTTATCCAAGAGGCGGTTTTCTACCGAAGAAGGGGGAGCGGTTCTTTGTAGTAGTTATCCAACAAGCAGTTTTCTATGGCGGATTGGCGGTTACCTCCTCGTGGCTATAAATAAGAGGAGGGGTCGACAGAGACAAGGGGTTCCAAAACCAACACTCTGACACACATGTCAAGTTTATCATTTACCTTTTCTCTATCATGTAGCCATAGATGTAGTTCGTAGTTTGGAGCTCTCGCCGAACCTCCATAGGAGTAGAAGTAATTTAATTTAGATCTTGTTCCCAAAAACCATCAATCAAACACCCTCGTTCGAACTTTGTTTGAAGAGATTTGAGCCGTGTCTTAGAAATCGTTGTCCATAGAAGTCAAAGGTGCAAGTCCATCTCAATTCAACAGAAGTTTTCTCGCCGGAAAACAAATTCTAAACGTGCCTAGATATGTAACACACTCGATTTCAGTAGTTCAGACGATTAACAACTTACGCTTAACAACAAGAATATTAGCTAAAAAATTCATAGTATCATATATATCTCAATAACTTGCATGTTCTTGAGCTATTGAAAAGATTAATATAGAAAATTGAATTTGCAACTAATGTTATTTTTATGCTTTTGATCAATACTATAACGGTTTAGTTTGATCTAATTACGGATAGGTGACATCAGCAGAGCCACTTGCAACTTGCAATCCACGCAGCTACCGGGCAACACCTGAAATTTGAAACACATATGAAAATAAAAACATGTTGCCCGTGTTTACTTGGAAGTGAAATTCAAATGAGGGATCTCCCTGTAAACTACCATCATTTCCACCCCTAAGTAACATGTGCACTGCATGCTTTATGTATAATAGTTTTGGAGGTGCAGTTACAAGTACTTAATGGTATCTTCAATGAGATTAATACGAAATTATTATGTTGTGTGACATATTTACATCCAAAAGATTCAGTGAACTTTGACACAAATGAAAAAAGGTCGTCAAAACTTGCTACATTTTATCCCAACGAGTTTTTTAAAATTTGATATCTTACATCTTGACCTTCATAAAATAGATGTTTATATATTTGATATGAAGACATTTGAGAGGTTTGCAAGAATAAAGGGAATTGTTAAATTTGTTGGAAAATGGTTGTATAAAAAAAACGTCGAGGGTTTGTATTAGTGTACGGTGTACCAACTAATGAAGTTGGCGTTGTTGCTACCTGTCACAATGGTAAGGGTTTTTTTATGAAGGTAGAAAGAACATTTTATGCGCACTTCATAACAAACACAGTTCTGTGTCTGATCACTGTTGGAATCATGAACAAATTTTTTTTATCATGATACAGAAGTCTTGAAGGAGCTGTCTAGCTTCACTCTTGTGTTTCATCAGGTAGACCCAAACACATCTAGATCTATCATCAACAATGACGAGGAAATACAGAAATCCATTTTAACTAATTACTGCCAAAGGGCCCCAAATATCTACATGAATAAGATCAAAAACATTCTCTGCCATAGAAAGGCTTGAAGGAAAAGCAAGACGTTTCTGTTTTGATAAATGACAAACATCACAGTGAAGTATGTCTTTTGTATCTATTATAGGAATTGACTTCTTTAATTGCTTGGCTCCGATGAAGAAGGATGTCCAAGTGTCCAGTGCCAAAGATCAAAAGATTGAGGTGTAAGGTTTGGTGTCTTGATGGAATTCACAAGAATAGATGGTTCCCCTTCTGGTAAGCTAGTGATTTGGTAAAGACCTCTATTCTCTTGGGCAAAACCAATCTTCTTCTGAGTGAGCAGGTCCTGAATATCATATAAGTTGGATTTAAAAATAAGTGAAATAGGAATGATTTTAGCAAGTCTGCTAACAGAAACCAAATTGAAAGAGAATGTTGCTACAAACAGAACTTCATGAAGAAAAAGGTTGGTTGATAATCTAACAATTCCAGAATGAGTAGCAGGAGTTCTAGAACCATTGGGAAGTGTTATGGAAGCATTCCGAATGGGCACAAAGGATTCAAATAGATTCAATGAACATGGTACATGATCAGTTGCTCCTGTATCCAGAAAGCACACACTGACAAGATCCATTGGGTGCTTGATAGAGTATGAGCTTAATGTGTATTTATATGCATAGTTTGGGTTGACAGTTAAGTGCCTAGTAACTGAGTTCACCATGGGTTGGTTCTGATGGTGCTGTGATCCTTAAGATCTAGGTGAAGTAGGTGAGGCAGGAGGACTAAATTGGCTAAACAGCTTATGAATCCTGCTCAAATCCTCGTTAGAAACTCTCACATTGGTGTACCCATCTCCAGATTCTCAAGCACTCCTTGTCTCGGGAAAAGGTAGAATACCATTTCCTTCAGCACCTTGTAGTTGTCTTGTAAATCCAGAAGGTCCTCCTGATTCCTTGAAAGAGTTATTTCTCTTCAGTCTATAACAATCAGCTATGACGTGATTGTCCTTCTTACAATAACGGCAGAACAAGTTACCCTTAGGAAATTCCTTCCCCCTTAACTTGATTTGCAGCAAGTAAAGCCACAGATTCAATTTGAGACTCAGGGTTTGGTTTAGCGAGTTGTCTCTCATGTTGAATAGCATAATGAAAGGCTGTCTCCAAATGTGTAAATGACTCATCATAAACAGATTGGTTCTCACTCCTTCATAAGAATCATTCAACCCCTTAAGGAACCCCATCACAAATTCATTCTCCCTATACTTCCTCATGGTAGTTTCACTGATACATAGAGCTCTAGGGTTAGCAATCCCTCCACAGATGCAGGTGAGTATAGGTAGGAATTGACCCAATTCCTCCCAATATCCTTTCAATTCAGAATAGAATTGGTTTGCAGATATGTTACCTTGCTTCAATGAGTATAACCCGGTCTGTAGGTCACAGATCATGATGCTGTTAGCCTGGCCAAATCTTTGCTTCAAGTCTGCCCAGAGACGTTGTGCATTTTCAATGGTGGAGACAGCATCGACAAGGCTTGGGTCGAGAGATCCCAAAATCACGAACAACACTGAGGTGTTCCTCTGTTCTCAAGCATGATAGGAGTCTACTTGTGCATCTGGTGTTGGTATCGACCCATTGATGAAGCCCAATTTGTTCTTACTCTTCAAGGCAACGCGAACTGTTCTACTCCAGAGGTTGTAGTTGTAAGCACCAACAAGCTTAATGGGGAAGACGAGTGATTCATTAGGGTTAACGTAGTAAGGACTAGTGACGTTGGGAGCAACCGTGTCTGTAGATGCAGTTGTCATAACTTAGTAAGAAGAAGAAAAAGAATGCGGGTGAAGGAAACCCTAGTTCTATGAACCATGCTCTGATACCATGTGAAACTTTGCAAGGGATCATATTTGTGAAAGAACCCGTAGAGGGTCTTTGGTGGCCACAACCTGTAAATATATAAATCAACTCTATCTACTTCTTCACGAAGGGAACAGAGAGTTACCGGAGGGTAGTTTACAACGGCAACAAACCGAAATTAAAGCTATCTATAAATGAAAAAATGACACGTATGTATATACAGTAAAAACGAAACATGAGTGGTGGTAACTAAAACGACGTCATCTCTACTAAGCTCATCAACGACTTTTGAGGGAAAACGACATCGCTTAGAAGTCCTTCAGCGTCACTGATTTCAAGTCCAATACCCAACATCTTCTTCAATATGATCTACGTGCAATTTTTCTTCTCTATTTAGAAACTGATAAAAAAACTAGCGGATTTTTCCCTTTAAAATTCCAAATCTATATATCTCATAAAACCCACTCCCTGTCTCCGATCGACAGGCAGGCGGCCGTCTCCACAACCAAAGATCTGGCATTGCAAGAAAAGATTGGCCCCTCCTCGATAAAGGTATTAATAAATAGGAAGTATCCTTTCCTTCATACGTGTCTATAAAAAATAGAATGAATTATAACATATAATTTTGAACGGAAGCGAACTGTAGCTAAGGAGGAGATTCTCCCCTGCGGACGCGACTAGGTGAGTTCTTCTCTGTTTTGTCTGCTTGTATTCAATATGAAAGGGACGTACACTATGTTTGGGTCTTCTTCACTATTTTATCTTCTTGTATTCAATATGAAAGGGACGTACACTATGCTTGGGTCTTCTTCACTATTTTATCTTCTTACAATGTGAATGGGTATCATCACATAGCTGTCCATTTCCATTCCTATAAAACCGTTCATATCTTTCAAGGGGATTTCCCACAATTTTCATCCTTTCTCGAGCCGTTGGGTGCTCTTTCGTTCTTTTCTTTTTCTACTTGTTTCTTCTACGGTTGCATAATTGTACATGGGATGTTCATTTCATGGAATTCATTGTTATTATCCCCAACCATTTCATGTGGTTTATCAGGAGCTGTAGCCTTCCTTTTTGAGTCATGACGCGACTGGTTGGGTAGGTTGAGGCTGTTGCTGTGGAGCTGATGCACACAATACTGTTGCTGCCATTTCTTTCACCGCCACCGCCAGGTTTACCGAAAGACAATGTTGTTGATGAATTGTTGGTGTCGTCTGTGGCAACAGCCACCACGATGGTGATTGGGCTGGGGGAGGTGGATGCGCGAGCGACGAAAGCGGTGGAGGTGTTGGCCGTGGTGACGCACTAGCATGAAGGGCACATGGTGACGGTGGTAGCATGGAGCTGCATGTAGAAAGGCTGAGGCACGTCTCGACGTGACCGGTACCTGACGACGGAGTTTAGCTGGTCGGAGTGCTTCATCACCAGGTCCTCGTTGACCACTCTTCTGGAGATTGGCGAAGAGTTCGCTTTCTTCGCCGAACTCGCGCAATTTTGTTGTCTGTTTATTCATTGCCAAATAAAGTCCACTGTATCATTCAAAAAATATGCTCATACTTCTTGTGCTATGGTGAATGTACATGAAAGTTGTTGTCACTTTCGATTACCTAAATCAAGATTCAGCCATAAACTAAATATTACAGTAGCTGGATAAATATGCTAAATATTCTGGGTACTTACTCAAATCAAATTTTAGCCAGCTACTTAGAACCTGCATGAATCGCGATCAACATCCAATTCATGGTTCAAAAAAACTCAGAAACGCTTTGGCTAAAATTTGCATGCAAAAGAGAACAACAAATTGAACTTAGAGCAAAGAATCGTACGAACAATTTCCAATTTCCAACCGCCACCGATCTACTTCCAGGGAAGCTTGAATCTAAAGGAACACCCAGGCACAGAGCATCGACGATGGATTGTGACCCTGTGATATTTGGAGGTAGCGACCGAAGCGAAAATCAACTAAGAAATTGATTCGGATAAGAACAACCGTTCTGGTCTTTGTCGTGCTGTCATGTTTGCGTGGCCTCTCGATCAGATTATGATTTATTGTTCTTCGCTTCTTTCCTATTTTTCATTTTCTGTTCTTTTGTTCGCTCTTCCATGGCCTATTGAGGTTAATTACTCTTGTCGATCTCTTTGTGTTTTGTTTCATTTCTACTATTTTCCCTTCCAGGTTGATAAGATCATGTCTCCTAATCTCTGTTTGTTCTTGTCAGACTTTCTTTTTGGCCAAACATTTCTTGTAGTGAGTGACATATGAAATTGAGGTAATGATATATGTATGTATGTATGTATTAAGATTGATATAAATTTTGATTCCTGACTTGAGAGTAAAACTCTTAGCAATTATAACATATTACTTTTGTCACTAAAAGGAGATATAATAAAATGAATTAATATCAATAATTTCTTTTGTTTGGCCCATGTACAAGGTTACGACACACAGTTATTTTATTCGAAAGAAAATCGTGAACTGTACAAAAAGATCAGTTAAATCCAACAAGAATAAGGGGATGATTGCACCGATTTGGTTATTATAAATTCAAGGCATGAAGATGTATAGTAGGTATCGTTCGTCAAATAATAGTTAGTAAAAGAAAGCATAAGCGACTGTGCATAAGAAATCGACGTAACATAAACTCTAAACTATGGTTATAACTTTTTTGTTACTATAAGAAACAAATGCCATCGGAATGTAGGTATTTTCACCTATACATCTACGACAGCAAGTGGATGGACAGTCTTCAATCTATAGACGGGCAGGGCAACAACCACCCAGTAAATCAATGGTTACAGACCAAAATGGTCAAAAAGTCTTGATCGGTCAGACCCATCGAAATGTGAAACCATGCATCACATCTTCTTTCTGCTTGAATTCTCGAACTTGGGCCTTGGGGTACTAGGTGAGTTCTTCTCTATTTTGTCTGCTTGTATTCAATATGAAAGGGACGTACACTATGCTTGGGTCTTCTTCTCTATTTTATCTTCTTGTATTCAATATGAAATGGACGTACACTATTATTGGGTTCCTATAGTCAGTGTGCACTATTGTTTTCCCGTACATGCATTGTAGGAGGCTTTTGATGTCGTCTAGGTGAGCTCTTTTTTGTTTTATCTGCTTGTACTCAATGCGAAAAAGACATATACTATGCTCGGGTCCCTATGGTTGGTGTATGTTGTTGATGTACAATACAAGTATTATTAGATACGTGTAATGCCATTGCATGTGCTTGTACCACCAAATAGCTGTCCATTTTTATTCCTATAAAACGCTCCTATCTTTAAAGGTTAATTACTCTTATCGGTCTCTTTGGTGCTTGAATATCGAAACGTGACTTTTGATATAAATTTTGATCACTGACTTGAGAGTAACTCTTAGCAAAACAGATTACCTTTTTCACTGGAAGGAGATATAATAAAATGAATTAATATCAATAATTTCTTTTGTCTGGCCCATGTACAATGTTAATGGACACAGTTATTTTATTCGAAAGAAAACCATGAGCTATACAAAAAGATCAGTTAAATCCAACAAGAATAAGGGGATGATTGCACCGATTTGGTTACAATAAATTCAAGGGAGGAAGATGTATAGTAGGTATCGTTCGTCAAATAATAGTTAGTAAAAGAAAGCAGAAGCGACTGTGTAGAATAAATCGACGTAACATAAACTCTAAACTATGGTTATAACTTTTTTGTTACTATAAGAAACAAATTCCATCATAATGTAGGTATTTCTCACCTATACATCTACGACGGCAAGTGGATGGACAGTCTTCAGTCTATAGACGGGCAGAGCAACAACCAACCAATAAATCAATGGTTACAGATCAAAATGGTCAAAAAAGTCTTGATCGGTCGGACCCATCAAATGTGAAACCATGCATCGCATCTTTTTTTCTGCTTGAATTCTCGAACTTAAGCCTTGGGGTACATGCGTGTAGCAAGTTGAAGCCAAACCGTGTTGGCCAATAAATAGTGAAGAGAAAGGGACAGAACCAAAAGGGAAGAAGAAAGAAAATAAATTTGGCTATTTCAGAAAGTTAACGTCGGTGGTCAATTATTATGTTGCATGTTGCAGTACTGCTCATATGAAGACAAAACAAGCACACTTTTCATACTTGAAACTCATTTATTATGGACGATGATAAGTCCAACTTACTATTTATATACAGTGTGTTGTACGTTTATGAAATATGGTTGTTATTATAAAGCAAACAGTTCTCAAAAACAGTTTATGCATGGAAGGATTTGTACATTTGTTTTCAGTATGTTCTAATTGTTTTAATTGTACATTTTATAGTATTTTACGTCAATACCTCGATTTTGTGTGGATGGTGTTATGTTTATGTATTAAATATACTGGTGTAAGGTTGGAGTTGACGTTCACCTCCTTTTGTGGTATGCTCTTCACATATTTCTCGAGTAAGCTATATGAAAAGGTAAGGTTGTTATGAATAACTAGAGAGTTTTGCCACACAATTTCTCGAACTTGGGCCTTGGGGTACAGGCGTGTAGCAAGTTGAAGCCAAATCGTGTTGGGCCAATAAATAGTGACGAGAAAGGAACAGAACCGAAAGAGAAGGAGAAATAAATAAATTTGGCTATTTTAGAAAGTTAACGTCAGTGGTCAATTAGTATGTTTCCTGTTGCGGTACTGCTCATAGGAAGACAAAACAAATATAATTTTCAGACTTGAAACTCATTTATTATGGACGATGATAAGTCCAACTTACTATTTATATACAGTGTGTTGTACGTTTCTGAAATATGGTTGTTATTATAAAGCAAATAGTTTTCAAAGACAGTTTATGCATGGAAGGATTTGTAGATTTGTTTTATGTAGGTTCTAATTGTTTTAATTGTACATTTTATAGTATTTTACGTCAATACCTCGTATTTGTGTGGATGGTGTTATGTTTATGTATTAAATATACAGGTGTAAGGGTGGAGTTGACTTTCACCTCCTTTTGTGGTATGCTCTTCACATATTTCTCGAGTAAGCTATATGAAAAGGTAAGGTTGTTATGAATAACTAGAGAGTTTTGCCACACAATTTCTCTAACTTGGGTCTTGGGGTACATGCGTGTAGCAAGTTGAAGCCAACCCATGTTGGCCCAATAAATAGTGGAGAGAAAGGGACAGAACTGAAAGGGAAGGAGAAAGAAAATAAATTTGGCTATTTCAGCAAGTTAATGTCGGTGGTCAATTATTATGTTGCATGTTGCGGTACTGCTCGTAGGAAGACAAAACAAGCATAAGTTTAAGACTTGAAACTCATTTATTATGGACGATGATAAGTCCAACTTACTATTTATATACAGTGTGTTGTACGTTTCTGAAATATGGTTGTTATTATAAAGCAAACAGTTCTCAAAGACATTTTATGCATGGGAGGATTTGTACATTTGTTTTCTGTTTGTTCTAATTGTTTTAATCGTACATTTTATAGTATTTTACGTCAATACCTCGATTTTGTGTGGATGGTGTTATGTTTATGTATTAAATATACATGTGTAAGGTTGTAGTTGACGTTCACCTCCTTTTGTGGTATGCTCTTCACTTATTTCTCGAGTAAGCTATATAAAAAAGGTAAGGTTGTTATGAATAACTAGAAAGTTTTGCCACACAATTTCTTTGCTATTAGATTTGATTCGTCTAATTGACATGAAGAGTGGTAAAAAAATAACCAATTAAGTTGGAGATCACTAAATTAAATTGATCCGTTGTAAGATGTAAAGCAAATATTAGTAATTGAGGATTTAGTTTCCAAGTAATCCTTGCTTGTGAAGTTCAATGGAATTTTGAACATATGAAATCAAGTTTTAATTGCAATGAGCATAAAAATCAAAGATTGTAAAATTATATTGAAAGGCGTGCAGGAAAAGTCTGGACGTGATATTTTATGTTGAAAATATGATTTATATGTGGTTCAACCATTTTGTATCGCTAAAAATCAAATACTAATTTAAATTATATAATAAATTTCTTACGACCAAATCGTGAGATGTAATAGACAAATTCATAATTACTAATTATCTAATTAGTAATTATAAAGACTCCTCGATTACTTAGCGTGTCAACCAAATCCATTATGGCCACAACAGTAAATATACTATTCTATTTACAAACCCCACCCTAATATTTCCTATTTTCCTCAAATGCTTTTGTCTTTTTCTACCCAAACAAACCCTCTAAAGCCCTTTTCTTTCTCAGCTTCTCTAAGCAGCTCACTCCATAACCGTCATCTCTTTCCAGGTGTCGTCCTTTCTTGCCATCTCACAGCAGCTCCCTTCTCTTTAAATGTATGTTCATTTGTGACTTTGTATCTTGGTAGATTGTTTCTTGTCATGTCGATGGATTATCTTTAGCCAACTTTGATGCAAGGTAAATTTTTTTAATTGGAATAACTGTGTATGTGGCACATGTTGTTGTCTGTCTCAACCACGAAATAATGGATGTTGTATTTTTGTAGATCCTATCATAACTTCGGTGATCATTCGTCAGCTGGGTGGATCTGTTGTGGATACTCATATTGTCGCGAGACTTATTCATATGTGGACGGCAAAAGAGTGTGTCTGTATGAACAGTCATCCTGTTATGTATACATTTTAGGTTGACAGAGAGGTTGTGTTTCTGTTGTGGTTTATTTACATGTTCGAGTTGCTTGTTATTGTGATGATTTGTATGAGTTTTCGGATGCAGGAGGACATCATTGAAGGTGTTGCCGTCCCTGGGGATAGTGGTGTTGTTGGTGCCCTTATTCCTGTTGGTGGGATATACAACATGAAACTTGTGCCCTTGATCCTGGCCAGGACTACAGGAAATCCACTGCGAAATGCTCCGTGTGATTTGCGATTTCGTTTGACAAGAACCCAGTCATTTGTCGAAATTCCTAACAACAATCCGCCGAGATTGGCTTTATTTCCCTTTGATGATTTTAGGGACACACAATTTGAGGATTTGGTACAAATGTGTTATGATTCGCAACACTTGGCAGGTGATTTTTTCGTTTGTTAAGTTTAAATATCTTTAATTGGACGCTAACATTTGTCTATTTTCATATGTAAGTAGGCGTGTTCTTTCTTGGTCGGATTAACACAATATCTCAAATAGATGCATGTCATTTGATATTGTTCTCAAGAATTCAAGGTCATTGTTCGTACTTCCGGTGATTTATTATGTTTGTCGTTTGATGTTTTTTAATTTTTTCCAATTGATGTGCAGGAATAGGTTTGTAACCAATGAGTACATTGGTAAACATGATCATTATATTGGAGAACTTGCTGGCATAGGTGAATTATTATCTTCTGTTGTGCTGACTTTTGCTAGCAATTTGGTTGCGAAGTCTACTGAATCAGATGACCTGGGTACATATTGGGGCATATGATTATTTTATTGCATATATTGTATGTTGTATATGGGATCCATTATTTATATCTTTATTGTCAACGTAGGCATGGTATCCAAATGATCAATCGTGGTAGACGGTACTATCTTGATGTAATTCCTCGTTTTCTGTGGTTATGTCTTTTTGTTATGTATCACATTGTAAGCGGTTGTTATTGTTGTGTGTTTTCTGTCAAAATTTGGTGACCTTGTGTTTTTTATGGCATTTTTTTATCAAATGTTATATATATATATATATATATATATATATATATATATATATATTAGGAGATGGTCCTCTTTGTAGAGTTGTAGTTGAAGTTTTTTTCTTGCGGATGGTCACGTTAAAAGTTCATGTGAACTTACCTTTGATATTTTACAACTTAATTTGGATAATTAGCAAAGTTTATGGTTATTTTAATAGTATACAGGTTATAATATTGTTAATTTATGCTTTTTCATTTTAACATTGACCGAATATTGATGGATCGAAAAGTACATGTAGATCTACATGGATTGTCGGTTTGCGTGGTCGACAAGGGGTGCATGTGGTGCACTTATTGTGGTAGCTCTTTTTTTTTTTGTAATGAAGAAATAGTTTGGTAAAATTTAGTAAAGTTAGTGCATCTATTGGGGATGGGGAGAAAAGAGAAAATAAAGAGAAGAGGGAACTGATGGAAAGGAAAAGGAGAAACAAGTATGCTGGGAAAGCTATAAGGCATCCCATATAAAAAGTAGTGCTACTATTCGCTGTGAGTCTATGATCGACATAGGAAAGACTAAAAAGGTTAGAGTAAAAAAAAAAATAGTTGCAATTATTTGATTAAAGTATCCTGTCGAACATGTCAAATCGTTCATCTTTCTTTGGATGGCCAATTTCATGTACGTATTGCTATATAATAATGTATATTTTGCTCGTGATCTTGAAATATATCCCAGAGTAGTGCATATGTCAGTTTGCAGTAAAAAAACGCTTCATTTGCGAAACTGAAACACCAAAATGTCATTGTTTTCTCGCATGAGGGAGCTAAAACACTTTGTGCAATCTATGATCGATGAGGTACACGTCTTTATTTCTTTGGTTTAGTTACTTAGCCCATCATTGATTCGTTTTTTTTCAATCTTTGTAAATTCATGTTGTGTTGAAGGGAATTTTGGACCATCAGTTTTCCCAAGTTCGGGCTCTCCAGGATGCTACTAATCCTGAATTCGTAGCTGAAGTTATCAACTCTTTTTGTCGCGATGGTGATAGGATCGTCAGGGAGATCAACAGGGATTTGTATGATGTTTGGCTATTTTTCGTACCTTGTATTGTAATTCCGTCTATTTTTTTTGTGTCATTATGGTCGCCAAAATTTTAAAACGCCGGTTATTAATTTTTTGTCCGTGCGTTTTGCAGAGGTGCTGTTGACGTGAATTTTTCTAAAATGGAAGAATCATTGCATCAAATTAGAGGCAGTAGCTCCACGTTGGGATCTTGAACTTTCTTTTTTTAATGTTGTTCGTCATTTTCCACAGGTGTTTCAGTGTGTGTTGTAAAGTTTAATCTGTGTTGTTTTGTATTTTTAGCATTGGGGCACGTCGGCTGAAGGTTGTTTGTGACGAACTTCTTCAAGCATGCATTGACAGAAACAAGGATAGGTTAGTTCACCGTATTCTTGAATATCAAAACAATTTTCTGGGTGTGTGGGTTGCATAGTTCATTCCTCAAAGCATCTCTGTATTTTTTTACAGGAGTATACGTGTTGCTAATGATGTCACTCGAGAATATTGCATTCTTCGCAACAAGTTAGGAAGTGTACTTGAGGTAGAAAATTTTCCGTTATATATTTATTTTACACTTTCTGAAAGTATAGACAATTTATTGAGCTCGTCCTTTTATTTCCAGATGGAGGTTGCAATTTTGGCAATCCAAAGATCTCAGAACTAGAGCATGGTTGGAGGGGGTTTGGTAGTACGTGTTTCTGTTGTTTAATGTATCTTTGGGATATTTTTTAATATTGTTGTCAATGAACGATGATCTTCGTGTATGAATTGTTGTTTTTGGGAATTGACTTTTTACATTTTTGCTTTGCTTCTTCATTATATATGTGACGATTATGGTTAGTCGTTTAACCAGAATGTTAATTGTTGTTGGAAATTGTTCAACGTGTCGTCGTAAGTTAAATCCGTGAACCACTGCTCATTGCAAGGTGGGCATGAATCTGGCTTCTGTTGGGTGTCGAATGTCCTTTGAGGATATTGGTTCCTTCGGAGGGTATCTTTTATCAGTTTGGTAGGTTGGTTAGTCGTTGTGATTTGGTTGTAGTAGTTACGGGTTGTATCTACTTTATATTGTATTTTGTCCATGTAATGCTGTTTGTATTTGCTAAAAAAATGCGTCGATCTGATGAAAATTAATTTTGACGTGACTGTTGTTGTTTTTTATGTCTATATTGGCATCCATCTTTTCCTTCATTTTGGTCTGAGCCATTGATTGTAATCACGACATTTTGTGGATGTGTATGTACATGTACGAGTATAAATGATCAAACAATCATGGTATTGGCTTTAGCCTTTTCGACCAGTGAAAATTATACCAGTTTATCGTAGTGGACTACAACTATTTGTAAAAAAGTTTAAACAATTACAAGTTATATTTCTTGAGATAAACATTTTAATTATCAATATTTTGTCATAGTTTGTTATCTAAAATTTTCCTCAGCTATTACATAAATATGCGTGACAGGAATGGTACATACGTATGCATCATATTTTTTTGCAAGCACGTAAAGAGAATGGTATTGTATATTATTGTAACCGACATAACTTTCGAACCAGACACACCAAACCACTAGAGATCTCTGTTCATGCGCTGATGAATTATCTGCTAAGCACGAAAAATGTTAACTTCCAAAATAAAATCAATGGAATCCACTTTCTGGAATAGACAAACGTCGCCAACTTGTAGTGAATGCTCGTAGCAAAATGAAAGCCAATTTCTGCCAATGAGCCTTACACTGGACTCGCTTCTTCTCTTCAATCTTATGTTATACTTGGTACCCCTTGCAACGAGGAATACATTGTCGCATTCGTCCGTAATGTATTTTTTTACGAAGTCACGAGGCACGAGCTACACCAATGAAATATAACTAATTAAATTAATTCAACGTGTGCAATTGATAATATTTGATATGATGTAGAGTAATTGTATTACGGGTTTTGTGCGGCCTGTGATTTGTGTACGGGTCATGACTGTTATGTATGACGGATATTTGGGGTCTGATAGTATTGCTTCTATTATTGGCCTCCTACACCTTATGAGTGGATCGTACATTGATAGACGCAGGATTCGAGTTGAGTAGATTCCCTTCTCTATTCCAAGTTTCATGACCGCGCTGAAATGTTCTGTAATGTATTATTTCAAAACATTAGTACGTATATAATTGTGAAGATGAAGATGTGCCGTTATTGAATAGTAGTTTAAAAATCAAGAGAAATATGGTTGAACCATAGTGATAGTGTACTTACCATCATCTGGTTGTCGAATTCTTTCTGTGCCTTTTACCGCCAACTTTATCGAATGACGTGCAGTCGCGCCAATATCTTTTGGATTGCTGCTTAGAGTGGCCACATTTTTTTCTCTGATGACTTCTGTGTTATTCTTTTTTCCGATATCGGAGTTAAAGAACGAGCGACCATTGAGGTTGAATATATTGACTGTAAAATTACTCATGCCAGTGTATTTAAAATGGAGGACACAACCAATAGTTACTGAATAATGTTGCATAAATTGGTGCAAATTATCAGTGAAAAATAATGATTGTGTGTCTGCTTCCCTGTTAACTCCGATTATCCAAGAATCTCCCGTTGGTAATTGAAAAATTGTCGGTGATGAGAGCTCCGACCCATATTTGTGAGTAAAATTCAATGGAATATCCTGGTGTCACAAAATCAGACGATTCAGAGTTATAATTTTACCAATTATGGAAGTTTGACGACATGGGTGCGCTGCTATAGAAAAGGATATAACATAAAATAACTTACCATTTTATGTTGGGTGAGGAACTGGGGGCTTATGGTTACAAAAAAGCACGAGCATGGAACGATGATTGTGTAATCCTTCATCTTGCAAGGATCTGCTTCCTCTGCCGTGCTTGCTATAATAAAGCGGCTCTTCAGATCCTCCCACACTTCCATGGCAGATTCAAACCATGGCAAGCTTTTTACGATGCTAGGATCAATGGACTGGTATATCCATCCTTTTACCATTGCGTTAGCTTCATCCCATGCAAGAGACACCGTGTCGATGCCTAACGGTCTTTCGGAGCTTCCATCAATGAATGAAATTTTATTCTTCAAGCACAATGCTGTTTGCATTGAAGTAGACCAATATCCATAGTTTTCTCCGTTGAGAGTCGTGGATATTAACACCATAGAATGATTATCATTTGGGTGGAGGCGGTAAGGGTGACCCTCGTGAATATCTGACATCCTGCGACACAAGTGGTTGAAGTAATATGTTTTTGTTGGTGTATCAAAGATTGTGCTGGCATAGGTATAAAATGTTTATGATACTTGTAGAATGACTTTGCTAACAATATATAGATATAGATTTGTTCGTTTCATTGCAAAGAAAAAAAATTAAATTATGTTATGCACGAATTCCAATGATATTCTATGCAACAGTATTTATTTTATCGAAGATCAAATGCAATCTTGTAATGTTCCTACTTTTACATATTTTAAAATAAATTTTTTAAATTCTAGGTACCAATTTGTCAACATACTGTGAGCGCATGTTACATTTTTTGGTATAAAAAACAATCTCATCTTGAGGATTTGTTTTGTGGAATTGAAGACTCCGCGTGGAGTTGGACAACTAAGGATTGATGTCATGAACCATGGTCCGTTACTGTGTGCGCACATTGGTTGTTGTTTTGTTGAATAATCATATCAGGTAAAATATTTATTGGTAAATTGTTAATATTTTTTTGTCGGTAAATTCATATTCATAATAATTGCAACTTTTTCTTCCTTTTGTCAATACGCAATTGTGACATAGAAAGTATTATTATGTATATGCCATGATTGTCTGTCAATGAACGTTGTTTTTTTGTTGTTGTAAACAATCCGGTTCATTAATAATGAGCATTTCAAGTGCTATTACTCGAATTTGTTGGAGTGCATTTTTTAAATATTTTGTATGTTTTGTTAATAATTTATTGTGTTTCTATCTAATGTTAATGTAAAATGGTTTGTACTTTGCATATATGTATTTATATGTAGTTGCTTCTTAATTATTATAATTATTTGTTGTGTTTATTTATTAATATTATGATATTAATTAAAATGTTTACGTTGTTGTTTGTCAAATCTGTAACTAATTATAATTTTCATATGATAACTTGGAGTCACTCACGCATTATCCGCAGCGGAGCGCGGGCTTAGTTGCTAGTTGCTATGAATTGTCAATGTTATTGCGGCCACCTACTATTCCATAAAACATGATTGAGCCTCCCCCAACCCATACAAGCAGGACTCTAACACTAACTTGATTTAGGTTTGATAATAAATGAGACTTCACTGCATAAAACACAATTGTGGAATAGTCCAATAATGACATCATATATGATGATTGTTATCTAGCTAGGACCAAGAGGAGTACATCATTTCCAACGAAATAATAAAATCACGAATTGTCCAATAACCATAGATTCTTTATTGTAGAGTTCTTAGAGATAGTTTGTTTCGTAGATTTGAAAAATGAAGGTTTTGGTATAACTTGGTGTTATGGGACAATCCAAGTACCACATCGGTAATACAAGGGAAGAAACCCTTGTATATTAGTGTCCACCAAGCTCATTAGTACGAGGCCTTTTGGGGAGGACACCCAAGAGTAAAACCGTGCGGGCTTGGCCCAAAGCGGACAATATCGTACCAATTGAGCACCCCGGTTTGACAAGTGGTATCAGAGCCTGGTTCGGTTCGGGGTGGTGGACGTCAGTTTGGTGGACCCTCATTTAGTGGCCTCAGGATTTGCGATTCGCGTATGTTTGGTGGATCCACGAGAGATCCACGTTTGGGCTTTTGCGGATCAAAGAGAGTTCCGCGGTTGGGAAGCAGATCAAAGAGAGTTCTGCGTCTGGTAAATTCCTTGTACCGAGAAGCCCATCGATACAAGGCGTCTGGCGGATCAAGATAATTGCTGAGGTGAGGACACGAAGTTCGTGGTCCTTGGCTTGAGGGGAGGATTGTTATGGGACAACCCAAGTACCACATCGGTAATACAAGGGAAGGAACCCTTGTATATTAGTGTCCACCAAGCTCATTAGTACGAGGCCTTTTGGGGAGGACACCCAAGAGTAAAACCGTGCGGGCTTGGCCCAAAGCGGACAATATCGTACCAATTGAGCACCCCGGTTTGACAAGTGGTATCAGAGCCTTTGGTTGCGGTTTTGGGAATTTGGCATTGGACTGAAGTTTTGCTTTGTGGAGTTTGGTTGGAGTTTGTTTGATAGTAAGAATGGCTGCTATCAGTATGAAGATTGAGAAGTTTACCGGAAGAAACAGTTTCAGTTTGTGGCAGATCAAGATGCAAGCACTGTTGAAACAACAGGGTTTGTGGGCTCCGCTGTCTGGAAAATTGAAGAAGGAAAGTATAGATGAAGAAGAGTGGATTACTTTGAAGGAGAAAGCTCACTCTACAATCTTGCTTTGTTTGGCTGATGACATCATCATTGAGGTTGCTACTGAGAAGACTGTTGCGGGCTTGTGGTTGAAGCTTGAAAGTCTATACATGACAAAGTCTTTAACCAACAAGTTTCATATGACGCAACGTTTGTTCAGTTTGCGTATGGAGGAAGGTACGTCTCTCAGGAATCATCTAGATCAACTCAATACTATCTTGTTGGATCTGAGGAATATTGATGTTAAAGTAGATGATGAGGATGCTGCCTTAATTCTGTTGGTATCTTTGCCACAATCATATGAGAATTTTGTGGATTCTTTTATTGCTGGGAAAGATAGTTTGTCTTTGGAAGATGTCAGATCTGCTCTACATACTAGAGAGGTTCGACATAAGGCGTCTGGTTCTGGTTCGAAAAATCAGGCATCTGGGTTGGCTGCTACGAGTAGTAGGAGACAACAATCTGGTAATGGGAAGGCGAATACAAATTCGAATTCTGCTGGTTTGAAAGATGATATCTGTCATTACTGCAAGGAGAAAGGACATTGGAAATTTGATTGTCCTAAGCTAAAGAAATATCAGGAGAAGAAGGAATCATCTGCTGCTGTGGCGGAAGAAACTAACTCTGATTCTGAAGATGGTTTAGCCTTAGCAGTGAATGAGCAGGTACATCATCAGGATGTGTGGTATTTGGATACTGCAGCTGATTATCATATGTGTTCAAGCAGGGAGTATTTTTCAACTTATGAGCAGATAGATGGAGGACATGTTTTTATGGCCAATGGTGATATCCGTAATATTGTTGGAAGAGGCTCCATCAGGATGAGGACACATGATGGTTCTGTTCGCACCTTGAACAATGTTAGGCATATTCCAGAGATGACTAAGAATCTGATATCTTTGAGTCTACTCGACAGCAAGGGTTTCAGTTTCAAAGGTGAAGGTGGAGTGTTGTCTGTCTACAAAGGTTCTAAGGAGATTTTGAAAGGTGTCAAACGGGGTGCCTTGTATAATCTACAAGGTTCTGTTTTGACAGGTTATGTTGGTGATAAGTGCACCAAGCTGGTTTTGAATGGCAAGTCTCAGCATGGGTTGGACTTGCCGAATGGTTTCAGTTGTTGACCGCCCTTAGGGGCATTTGGAGGCAGGGGAGATTTTGTTACAGCTGATTTGGAGGAGTTTGGTACGTTTGACAATTCTGATTGCATCTGAGTTTGGCGATTTGCATCGCGTTTGAGTTTGGTGATTTCGATCACATCTGGTACATCTGGCAACTTTGGTTGCGTCTGGTACATCTTGTATTTGAGAGAGAATTCAAGTCAAGGTGGAGATTGTTAGAATATGACTTGAATTTGATTTGGGTTTGTTTTGTGTTTTAGGCCTATTCTGTTTGGGTTTGGGATTGGGTTTTGTTATGACCTTTTCCTTGTATGTTTGGGAAAAGGTGTTTGGTTTTCTGTTTGGGATTAGGAGAAGAGTTCTATAAATACTCTTCATCACCCTAGTATGTAGTAAGGTCAGTCGGGTTAGTTTTTTGGTTTGTCCGTTTGGAATTTGGTTTGTAACCTCTACTCTCCTCAAATCAGTGAAATTTGTTCTCCCTTGCCCGTGGATTAGCTAGCACACATTGTGTTAGTGAACCACGTTAAATTTGTGTTCGTTCGTGTTGGTTTGGATTATCGATTGCCACGCTTCTGTTCTGACACTTGGGTTTTGAAAAATTATGGATATATGAGAGTTTTGGGTTTATTATGGATTTTAAAAACACTTATGTTTGCTTCATGGATTTCATGATGGATTTTGTTAATTAAATTTGTATGTACGAAGTGAAATTTACCTTCATTGTCCTCAATGATATAAGAAGAGAAAGAAAACATGAGGGGTAGGTTGGTAAAAAATGATGGACTTCAAAGTCCACGATCAATTTCCACCTAAAGATGTGGAATTTTCAAGTCCGTGGGGCCACGGATTTGAACATTCAAAATTCATGAGTCTCACGAATTTGTTACCTCTAAATACTTGAAACAAACAATGAACATGTATCCAAATCTATCACCAAACCCTTCACCGTACATTATATTTGCTTCTCGGTTGATTTTGCAGCTTGAAAAAACTTACTATCGCTCACGAATATAGATTCTTCAAGTTGTCCTCCTTTGTCAGAACATTATATATATAAAAAAGTAATCTCTCTTTTTTATCCAAACGTTTTTCCACATCTTTTATATTATCCAAATTTATTAAAATGCTATTAATTAGCCAAATCTTTCGTAATGCATCAAAATATTAGTCATTTTTACGTTATCATTAATAATTTTGTAACTCTTTTCTTAGTTAAAATATTAAATTTTAAAATGTTGACATTCATTTGTCTCTTCCAAATCAGTATCATATTGCCAAGTCAATATATATTACTAACAAAATTACTAATTGAAAATTAACATTTAACTAATTTCTTAGTATTTCGATGAGTTTGACTAATAAATAGTTATTATCCTAAAAAAGACATATGGAAACTGGAAGGCTAGTGTCAATCTGAAGTACTCGACCAATCTCATCAGACATCAAAGTTGAAACTATTTGAATATTTGTTACCAACCCAACATATACTAGAGCTGATCATATGGTGGTCTGATTACAAACTCGAGCCTTCCTCTTACAGAACTAGATTACGAATCTTGATGTTATTTATGATCTTATTACTTACTACTGAACATGCATGGTCATGGATTGGTCTAAAGAGGATGAAAACACCCTTATTCCAAAACAAAAACAAAAAAAAACTGAATTTAAATCTAGAAGAATAGGGGTAGCTTGAAGAATGGGGAAAAAACGTGGAAGAGCAGCAAGGTGTATAATAATAATAATTATTATTATTTGAACTATTTTTATTAACGTGGAATCAGAACAAATAAAGGTCTATAAAAAATTAGTGTGTAATCGAGATACAATTTATGCCCCAGTTCATTAATTATAGCAAAACTAAGTCTAATAAAAGTATACACGGTCGCCCAAACTCCTGCATTCTGAAACACGAAAAATTTCTGGATCCATTTGAACAAAGTCACGACATCTATATCAAGAAAAAAACCAAAAAAGGCAGGGGGATGAATTATGTATATAGGAAAATACCAAAAATGAAGAGTACATTGCTGCATGCCATCAACACTTATCTTTCTGTCCCCTAAAAACAAATAAAGTGAACAGAATCAAGTTGTGGGGATAGAATAGATGGAGTGGTCTTTAATCAATTGTGATAAATATTATTATATATTATTGTTAGATTGATGGAGTTAGGCGTACGTTGAGGATGAGAGGGTTACACTGGCCTGCCTCTGCTTTAACGGCATGTGACATCACACGTGGCTCACTATGGCAAGAATGGAATGTGCAACCTTACCTAGCTTAGCTACACACGACTTCGACTTCGACTTCGACTTCTATATATAGATAAATATAAACTTCCACTTTAATAATGAAAAATGAAATTTAATATGCAACGAAGACGATGATGATTGATGGTACATTATTGGGCACCATATGGTCTAGGAATGGCAATGGGGCAGGTCCGGGGCGGGTTTCTTGGTACCCAGACCCGCCCCGTGGTAGGGCGGGTCAAGATCGAGTAATTGATTACGGGTCGCGGGTCGGGGCAGGTCGACCCAATGGGTATGCAATTTATATGAAAAACATTAGAAATATTCGTTATTTTTATTATAAGACTAAGAAAACAAATAATATTATGACAATGTAGTTATATTATTGGAGAAATTGAGGTTTTCACTAATTTACAACTTTATTATAGCTCAAATATGATGCAATAAAAGGAAAATTCAAAGTAATTTGACTAAGATTACATGTAATTTAGACAAAAACGGGTCGAGAATGGGGCGGGTCAGGGCAGGTCGGGTCGATGAGACTACCCATGCCCGCCCCGCCCCGCCTACGGGGCGGGTCGGACCCACCCCAAAACAGGTCAAACAGGTCTGATAAAACGGGTCAGGTCAAAATTGCCATCCCTAATATGGTCCTAACTCCTAAGTGTCCATATCCTTCAATGATCCTTAGCCGTCCCAAACCCTCACCAATTAGATATTAATACTACTTCTAATTAATTAATGGCGAGAAGAGAAGAGAGGAGACGAGAATTTTGTTAGAAAAAGGAAAGGGGAAAGGCACAATTGTGTTTGTGTATATGTAAGGGCAAATCTTTGGATTGTAGCATCCGGCTAATCATGAGCCACGTGGAGGAGATTAAACCCATGTGGCAACGTATCTAGCTGCGATTACTCTGGAATTTTTGGGATCAAATCCAACAACCTTCCTTCGCCTTGTATATCCACAGACCCCAAATGTCATCCAATAATATATCATATACTGAGGTGCGTTGGCCGAATTGCTTTAGGTTATCGATACGTATTGTACAAATGGAAGCGAGAACGAGAGCGAAAATATATATTCTTCAAGAATAATTGTATATTTAAAATATCGATATAATATTAATGGTATTTTATTTTAATTCAATATATTACCAAATTTTAGACAAAGTATATAACACCGCATAAGTTTTTAATTAATATATATCCAGAAAAAACAATGAAATAACAAAGTTCAATAGTCCATTCAAACTATCTGTTACCGGTTTTATGCAAAGAATTTCTTAAACTCGCTTTGTGTTTTAAATTTTATTTATAGAAAAAGGGGAAAAGGTACACATATTCCATCTCAATGCAACCACCAATTTTTTCACAAATGGCACCCTAGTATCCCATCTCACGATATTATTGTTTCTTGTCATCTTCAAACTTTTTTATAGTCGTCGGTCGTTAATCCTTTATTTCTTTCCTTCAAAAGCCTATCTTATCCAATATTTCAGGATTCTGATATATAATATTCTCTTATTAGTTCAAACAATTTGTATATCAGTAGCCACCAGAATATCATCATTTATTTTTCCTGGAGGTCTCAGGTTCAAATACTTTAAGTAGTACCTAATCACAAAAGGTAACCTATATAACCCTTATAGAAAAATAATTTTATTGTATTTATCTCTTCCAATCTAGTCATGAGTTCTTAATCCACTTGAGATCACAAACGTCTATAAAGAGCTCGGTATCTACAGAGTTGTAGTCAATCGACGTGATTAGCATATCATCAAAGGTTCTAGCAGATTTTGGGCATTCGGATTGGAAAAAGATTATATAATTTTTTATATGGAAACTCTTCTGACTAGAGGTGGCAATTGGATCGGATTCGTGGATTCGTGGATTGGATTGGTGGATCCATGGATCAAATGGATTGGATCCAATGGATTGGTGGATTCATGGATTGGATCAAATGGATTGGTGGATTGATCCATGAATCCAAATGACATTAAAGGCTTGGACCAAAATGTAAAATTTGAAAAGTTTAGGTACTAAAATGTCATAATGAAAAATTTGAGGTACCAAAACGTAATTTTCCAATGATATTTTTCGTATAAAAATATAAATTTTAGGTACCAAAATGTAAAATATAAAAATATAGGTACCAAATCGTAATTTGTCATTTGGATCCATGGATTGATCCATGAATCCACCAATCCAATTGGATTTGGATCAAATGGATTGGATTTAAATGGATTGGATTAGGTGGATAATTTGGTGGATGAATTGGATTGGATTCATGGATTTGGATCCTAATTGCCACCTCTACTTCTGACGGATTCTCTTACCAGTCTTTTCTTCGGACAAATGCATTCGAAACAAGTTAGGGATACGTCTTTGTGTCTTATCAGCGATTTGACTTTTATAAATCTCTTTCATCACAAATCAATTAAATACTTTAATTTCCATATTTTATTATATAAGTCTTGTACTTTCAGACTAGGTCACTTAATTTATTCAATTTTTAAAATTTTATTTTAATATGATATAATTTATTAAATTTTATGTAAACATCAATATAGAGGGAATTCATTTTAGAATTTAAATATATTGAAACCACACTATCCTTTAAAATGGATGATTAATGTAAAACTTTTTTTCTTTTTGTTCAAACATCAACACAGACGGACATTAATTTTCAAATTTAAAAATATTAAAACCATGCTACACCTTAAAATGGATTTCATAGTATACTCATTTCCTTTAAACATAAAATAAATAATAAAAAATTAGATACGAAACAGATACAACAAATTGTAAACAAGCTGAAATCCAATCCTCACAAGTCATATCCTTAGTCATCCCAGCTTACCCTAATCTCACTCCACAGTACTCCTTTTGAAGTACTTTACATTTCCCTTAATCACATCTGATTAAGTAATATGTTAAAAGGAAAGAATTGGAAGGGAGAAGAGAAAAGTAAAAGTGATCATAATGAAAGGAAGCAAAAAGGGTAGAAAGGAAGAATGAGGAATTTCTACCAAAAAGAAAAAAAGAAGAATGATGAATATGAATGAATGATGATAAATAAAACAAATAATAATAGGGTACGCGGGGGAAGGGGAAGGGCGAGGGAGAGCTTTTGACCTTTGACCAAGCGGCACGTGGGGAGCATCTCTCTCGCTCAAAATATCCTCCCTCGGTGATCTCGGCGACGCACGTGCGCTTCCTGTCTCTTCCCCGACATGCATAGATAATTTAACCCCTCATCACTGTCACAGTTAATTAATTAACCTCGCCAAATCATTAATTAGCGTCAAGATTACACCCCTGTTTTTTAGTTGTACAGTATGCAGCAAGGCTAGCAATTTTTTTTATTTTTATTATGATTCATCTCTATTTTATTTTATTTTATGAATACATCTCAAAATTCTCACATCATGATTCATGATGCAATTGAATAAGAGCAATTAGAAAAAGAACGTGAGAATAAATATAATACGTTGTATTTATGTGTTTAGTATTTATGAAGATTGTTCAGTACAAATAATTGCAGTGAAGAGGCACAGGGAGAAAGTATCCTGGGAAGGCAATATTACGGTGAAATACAAAGCGAGGTAAGCAGCTTACTGTTTCGTGGTGGTGTCTATTGTGAACAAAGTTTTCTATACCTAGTAATCGATTCCTTTCTTGGCTTGTCATGAAAGATAGAACCGTGACTCGAGACAAATTAATTGAGCGGGGGAGAAATGTTGATCCTAGCTGTGTGCTCTGCTCTAGGGGGTCTGAATCCAGAGGTCACTTGTTGTTTGATTGTGATTTTACGAGGAAAGTGGCGAATGTGGTTTTGTAAGGGACGTCATATGCCAGTTTGATTCTAGTTGGGATGTTTGGTTAATTTGAAGCTGTTATTGATCTGTTGAAGGCTACCAATCCCTAGAGACAGCTTATTGGTTTTTGTTGGTGCTGGTTGATAGCTGCGATCTGGCGGTAAAGGTGTTGCAGGATTTTTTTGGAGGAAAGTCGACTTCTGTTGAGAGACTTGTTGATTCTTTTAAGTCTGATGCTCTTCTGTACGGGGTTAGTAGACCCGAGTTTGCTGTTGCATTTTCTTCTACTCATGTTTAGCTCAGTTTGGTGATTCAGGTTGTGTAGGGTGGGGTGTAAAAGTTATTTGTGCAGGTGGTGGGTTTCACCAAACTTGTATTTTCGATTCTGGCCTTGTCCAATTGAGTTTAATGAGAATCGCACTTATCGGGGAAGAAATTGCATTTATAATTATGTGATTATACTAAAAATTTTATGAGTAGAAAATGATGTGATATATATAATTGTACACTATATTATCATATTAACCAAACGCCAACAATAAAGTTTTTAAAAATTTAATGATTCCTGAGACATTTGTGTATGGTGTACATTTTTTTTATTACCGTGTGCTGTGTACATTTCAAAGTAGAAATGTACCATAAACGCACCTCATTATTTAATTTTTATTTTATTTTTTTGCCTTCTTGTACTTGTTCTGATCTGCCATTAATAATCGCCTTCTGTTCTTAGCTTAATTAACACATTTGGCAATTAATTTTATCAACCATCGTCGCGTCTTATTCTTAAGTGTATTCTTCAGTCAGCCGTAACATGGGGATGGATGTAGTCATGTAGAGAAGAAGCTCTGGTCAATAAACTGTAGGTGGTTATGGTTACAGCTGTCTTAATTAACTTTTATTTTTACCTTTTTTTAATAAATCTTTAACCTTCTCCCTCTCTCCCCTTATCATACCATCTGCTTTCTACCTTTTAGATTTTGTCTTATCCTCATTTTACCTTGGTTGATTATTTGGTCGGTAATTAGCAGCTAGTTAATGAAGACCTAAGTTGTACGTTAGCCTCGTCACCAATCCCACCTTTGTTTTCTACCGCCATTTGCCAGAAGTATTAGTGATATTCTATGGTCTTAGACTCTTAGTCGGTTGTATGAGTTAAATCACGAATTAAGTTGATAATAGTTCAATATGAAACTGTAAGAAAATATTTGCCGATAAAAAATTTCCATAAAAAAAGTATATTAATTAGGATAATTTGAGTGGCACTTTATCGAAGAAATCGAAACTGAACTACTCGTGGTCACCTGTCACTGTAATTATTAATCACTTCTCCTGATTAATTGACCATAGACAATTCGTGTGTGTACACATATAATATACTATTAGGTGTGAATCAAGGCCTTTATTTCTCGGCATTCACAAGAGGAGAGGATTTAGAATCTGAGGAAAAGGGAAAAGAGTGCAGAAATTTTCTTGGAGGATTTTATCAATTAAAAAGAACAAACCCCCCACCTCCTCTTTTTGACCAGCATGCATGCATGTTTTGTGTTTTCCCACTATTACTTTACACACCATTTGCTTATTATTCTTATTTTTTTTTACAGTTTCACTTGTTAGCTAGCTCTTTCTTAAATTCAAACGTAAAACGTTCAAGCTTTTTATTAACGAGTAAGGAACCCCGGAACGAATTCTATAATCTATTGTTCACAATCTACATATTGGTTATTCGAAATTGTTAGGTCTGTATTTTGGTGTATTAATGAGAGAATTTGTCATTAATACAAACCTTGTTACTACAAAACCGTACCTCTAACCTTGAACACGACGCGATCAAGCCGAGTCCAAACCTTGTGGTCAGGCACAAAGTTATGAAGCAGGCCTGATCTTACTTCTATGGAATGTTGTCAAAACTCAAACGTAGATGAAAGTTATAGCCCAGGCCTAGCTTGCACTAAGGCCACAAATAATCACGCTATTAAGCCCGCACGAATGGAGCCAATTAGATTGGGCCTAGCCCAGAATTGCGATGAACGGTAAATGGGCTACCCCAGCCCAAAACAAATCAATCTAATAAGAAAGGGAAAATGTTGGAGGTGCGGGGAATCGAACCCCGTGCCTCTCGCATGCGAAGCGAGCGCTCTACCATATGAGCTACACCCCCGTTTGATGTTTATGATTCAATTGTTTTGTACTTTTACTTAAATAAATGGCCAAAGGGACACTTCAAAGTTCTACAATGATAGATGCAAGGTATTGGATTCAACTCCCAGACTCTGAAGGATATTCGTGATTTGATATTCTCTTACATGACCCATTCAAACAGGGACCCGGGTAAATTTGGGTGTTATTCCTCGATTTGATTACTGTAAGAGCTGATGGAAGCTGATACTTTCTAGCTTCGTCGTGATGGAAACGTTTGGACTATCAGAAAGGCGCGTTCTTTTGTCCTGTCTCGATAATTTACGGGGATGATAAGAGGGGTTAGTCGAGATGACCATTGTCATTCGTCAAAATAATGTTAGATTCCTTTATACTTTTGGGATCCACTTTTTCCTCCAGAGTCTATTCTGTTGACAAATCCCTGTAGTTTGTTGACTTCAATCTCCTTCGGTGGAGTCGTCTTCAGACTTCAAATGAAATGATGGGTTTGGCATATCATCATCATCACCACAAGACTCTGTTTCTGTCTTTCCTCTGTTCCATATATGGACTAAATCTTTTTATCATAAACCTCTGAGATTTCACGGCTGGATGGCGTCCATGGGTTCTCCAGTGGAGAGCAATTCTAGTACCACTGGTGCTTCGAAAACGGTGTATGTAGCTCTGGGCAACGATCTGCAAGAAGGGTTGAAGACGCTTGATTGGACTCTGAGAAAATGGAGTTCCAGCATCTCCAAAATCGTCATTCTTTATCTGGCCCCCGATTGCTCCAACGATGTCGTCAACACCCACTGTAAGGATATATCAACATCCCTCCTTCTATTTTCATGAATCTTATCCTGAATTGTTTAATTTCCAGTTGGGAAGGTGCTGGCAAGCTCCATGAGCGACGAGAAGCTCGAAGCTCTCAGAAACTACGAGCAGCGGAAAGTCGACAAGTTATTGTCCGAGTATATAGCTTACTGCGGAAAGGTATGGAGTCGGATTTTGATTTTCAATCCCTGATTTAGGGGGTTATGATTTTCATGGCGTTTTTAGGGGGTGAGAGCGAAAGTGATGAAACTGGAGAAATCGGAAGAGCCGATTGAGAGGGCGATGGTGGAATTGATATCAAAGCACAAAATCTCGACGCTCGTAATTGGGATTTCATTCTTGAAATTCTCCCCTTCTTGGTAATAATCGCAGAAAAGAAGACCCAACTCTTCAAAATTAGAATTCCCCCCAAAGTTTCATCCTTTTTCCCCTTTTCTACTGCTGACAGGAAGAAAACTCGGAACACGATTGGTGCTCTGTTCTATATCCATCAGAAGAAGGCAAAGTGGTGCGAGATGTGGATAGTGTGCGGCGGAAAATTGGTGCGCGTGACAGTTGGAGAAAGCGACGAGGGCGTGGCGATGGAGGACGAAGAGGGGAAAGCGATTCCTAGCTTCAGGAGTAGTAGTACTGGTGGTGGCGGCAGTTCGTCGTCGTGGCTTGGAAGAGTGTTCAGTGAAAACCAGAGAAAGAAGCGGTCTTCTTCTTGCAGAGAAGGTCGAGGAGGCGGCGGCGGAGGAGATTGTTGGGAGAGCAACGGTGTGGAGATCGAGAAGTATCTGGAGGAGTTGACGATGAAGATGGGTGGTCTTAGTTTCGAAGCAGAGACCGAGGAGCAGAGGATGACTTCTTCTACTTCTTCTGTTCAGCAGCAGGGAGAGGAAGGTGATTGTTGTGTGCTTTCGCGTAAGATCGGGTGATTGATCGATCGACTCCTGGCCAGGGGCTCGGCAATGGCAATAGCCCCTTTTCTATCTTGGGAGCTATGGTTCTCGGTTGTGGTATTTAAGGAGAAAGAATAGGAAGAGAAGAATGGTAGAAGCGGTGTGACCCAAAGGACTAATAGAAAGGAGAAGGTTTAGAAGCAGAAGAAGAAAGAAGCAGGGGAAGCTAGGAGATAAGGAAGGCCAAGAACAGATAGTTGCAGGGGAGGTTCTAGGAAGAAGACGGAATGAGAAGAAGAAGAGAGAAGAAGTAAAGAGAGAGAGGGATAATAGGCATAAGCCTCCAAATCAATAATCTTATTCCATGATCCTCTCAACCCAACGTTTACAACTTAAATACTGAACCAAAACTAACTAATTCCCTAATCCTACTCCACGTTCAGCAAGTGGGAATCGTGGCTAACTAAACAGCTAAAACAAACTAAACTATTATTGGAAATTAAAAACAACCAAATGCACGTGACATTCCTTCCTCCTTGAGAGGATTCTTGGCCTCAAGAATCAAGAGTCTTCCAGGTCCATATCTAACTCATGATCACCACCTCGTTCAACGGCTTCCAGTAGGAACAGCTTCTTGCAACGATGAGCTGGGTGGAAGGTCTCGTTGCAATTAAAGCACAAGCCCTTTGCTCGACGTTCGTTCACTTCGGCAGGACTCAGCTTCTTAACAGGTAATGGTGCAGTGTGGTTTCGGACACCCTTCGCTTCATATAGCCTTGCAAGACCAATTGCAGCCGTCAACGTTGTGGGTTTACATGCTTGTACATCAATCCGCAAGGCCTCCCGCAAACCGCTAATAAAGCAGCTAACCTGTTGAGCTTGAGTCAGATTCCCGGCACGAACCAGCAGCTTCTCAAATTGTGTTTGATAATCACGGACGGTACCCTCTTGCTGCAGCTTGGTGAGATCCCCAAAGAAATCTTCAAATTGGGTTGGGCCAAATCGAGTGTGCATATCTCGTTTGAACTCCTCCCAGGTGAGCTCCTGCCCTCCTTCCCTCTGAACTTGCAACCAAAGTTGTGCTTCTCCCTCCAAATTGATGGAAGCCACCAGGACCTTCTCTTCTTCAGGGGTTTGGCAGTAGGTAAAGAACTGTTCAGCCCGGCAAATCCAAACGGTGGGATCGTCAACTCCATTGAATTTGGGAAATTCAATTTTCATCCTTGGTGCCTGCGGCTGGTTCCTTTGGTTGACTCTGGCCCCTTCGTTGATCCTAGGAGCAGGCTGAGCAATCTGATCGAAACGAGCATTCATCGCTGCAAAACTTTCTTGCATCTCCCTGAGCACCGTCGCTTGGGTCGTCATCAACTCCCTAAAGTCAGCTTCGAGACGGGCAACACGCTCTTCCATGATTGCTGCGGTGGTTTTCGGCTCTGATACCAAAATGTTGTGTGCTTTCGCGTAAGATCGGGTGATTGATCGATCGACTCCTGGCCAGGGGCTCGGCAATGGCAATAGCCCCTTTTCTATCTTGGGAGCTATGGTTCTCGGTTGTGGTATTTAAGGAGAAAGAATAGGAAGAGAAGAATGGTAGAAGCGGTGTGACCCAAAGGACTAATAGAAAGGAGAAGGTTTAGAAGCAGAAGAAGAAAGAAGCAGGGGAAGCTAGGAGATAAGGAAGGCCAAGAACAGATAGTTGCAGGGGAGGTTCTAGGAAGAAGACGGAATGAGAAGAAGAAGAGAGAAGAAGTAAAGAGAGAGAGGGATAATAGGCATAAGCCTCCAAATCAATAATCTTATTCCATGATCCTCTCAACCCAACGTTTACAACTTAAATACTGAACCAAAACTAACTAATTCCCTAATCCTACTCCACGTTCAGCAAGTGGGAATCGTGGCTAACTAAACAGCTAAAACAAACTAAACTATTATTGGAAATTAAAAACAACCAAATGCACGTGACAGTGATGATGTTGGATCACAGCTTGCTGATCATAATTTGGTAAGCCCTTGCTCCATAAGACCATAGGATCGAATACAATGATTAGGGAAACTGATTCGCTTGAACAAATTTCATTTCCTCGAAAAAGAGTGTTGCACAGAAAATGAAAATTCTCAGAAGCAAAATAAAAGAAGTTGGGAGAAGAATCGAGTTAAAGAGGGAAGAAGTCGAGGCCAATGCTGAAAGATCTGCAAATGCCGAATGGGCAATCTCACTCTGCAACTCCCGGGTAATTAATTGCCTTCCTCCCTTTGTTTCAACCAATTCCCCTGTTTGGTCTCTAAGAAAATGGTGAAAAGGGAAAATACACAGATAGAAAAAAAAGACAACAACTTGCTTCCTTTCCATCACAGGTTGAGGAGCTGGAATCCAAAATCAAAGCAGAGTCAACAATCCGGAGCGAATTAACGAAAAAGCTGGAATCGGACAGGGAACGAATCGAAGAAGTAAAGAGCGACGTGGAAGACAGCCAAAACAGAGTACGTGCTCTGGCAGAACTGCAATCGGAGCTCTCGAGCAGGCTCCAAATGTCGACGGCGGCGAGATCCGCCGCGGAGGCTCAGCTGCAGAGGAAATCGATGGAGAGGGCGGAGGTGGTGAGGGGGATCGACGAATTGAGGCGGCAGAGAGACGTGCTCCAGCGGAGGATCGAGTTCTGCAAGGAGAAAGACGCCATTGGTGGGGTAATGATGAAGTTTGGGGATAATTTGAGGTTTAGTTATAGAGAGTATAGTGGTGAGGATGTCCGATCGGCCACCGATGACTTCTCCGGTGGGCTCAGGTTGAAATCGGGGGATGATTGGAGTACTGTGTACCGTGGAAGGATTAGCCAGAAGACTGCTGCACTCAAATTGTTCTCCGCTGAGCATGAATCTTCAAACCACCATGACTTTTTTTCTCAGGTATGACGAGAACCAATTTTGATTCTGTTTGTGTCAACGATAATATTCATGTGTACCCTAGAAGCCTCTGCTCACAAATTTTTTTGTGTGGTTCTGTAGGTGAAGTTCCTAAGTAACATAAGGCACCCACATTTGGTTGCAATGATGGGGTTCTGCTCGGAGCCAAAATGCATAATTTATGAGTACATGCATGAAGGCAGCCTCAGAGACAATTTGCTAGGTTGTTCTCATACTTCTCATCCTGGATCTGGAAACCGAACCCTAAAGTGGTTCGACCGGATCAGAGTAGCCTACCAAATCTGCTCCGCGTTGGCCTTCCTCCACTCGGCTAAACCCAACCCTATCGTCCATGGCAAACTAACTGTTTCCAATGTCCTTCTCGACAGAAACATGGTTGCTAAATTAACCGGGTTTAGACCGAGCACCTCAATCGATCTCAGGTCTGACATTCGAGCACTAGGAGTCATCTTGCTCCATCTGTTGAGTGGGAAAAACTGGGGCGAATCGGTTGAGAGCCGGATGAGGTTGGACCGGTCGGCCCTCGTTGAGATGTTGGATGAGATTGCTGGGCCCTGGCCATTGGGCCTCACGGAGGAGATTGCTGGAATAGCCATGAGGTGCTTGTCATCAGAATTGGACGCTGCAAATGTTCTCAAGGAGCTAGAGGAGTTAGTGAAGAAGGGGGATGATATAGTTTCCAGATTTGGACGTCAGGATAGAGTAATGAGTGGAGAAAGTGATGAAGATGATGAATCTTCAAGTGATATCCCCAGCTTCTTCCTTTGCCCAATATTGCGGGTAAAACGAAACTCCTTCCTTCCTTCTAGCTTGAACAACTTTCTTGGAGAGCCTATAGCAGGAAAGTTTGTGTTGCAGTTTTGGTTGTTGAAATAGTGGGTTTGCTGTGTTAATTGCAGGATGTGATGGAGAATCCTTATGTAGCTGCAGATGGATTCTCGTATGAGCGCGAAGCTATGGAGGAATGGTTACAGATGGGGAAGGATACTTCGCCAATGACAAATTTGAGGCTTGATCACACAACATTGACCCCTAATCAAACCCTCCGTTCCCTCATTGAAGAGTGGCGTAACAAGAGAAATGATGAGCCCTCTTCTTCATCTTCATCTCACATATGATTTAGTTGGGTGATATGGTAACACACTATCATCTCATTATGCATGTAAAAAATAAGATCATTGTATAACTTCCTTCTACCACTTTCTTCATTCGAGGTATAGATAAAGGTGATGAAAAAGGGATTACCAGAGCCTACAAGAGTATGAACAAACTGATTAGAGCATTCCAACACTCTCAGATTGACATCCTTCTTCCACAGAATCCACAACTTCCCGAGACCCTCTAAATTATTGGCAACTCTTTTCTCCCATCCAGGAAATTTCTTATTGATAATCTTCTCATACCCATTAGCTCTTACTCTTGGCTCCAAAATTCCTAATACATCTATACTCTTCTTATTTACTATAAGCGATACAACTTTATTTTTTCCAGAGTCTTTAAAGCCTCTGGTATTTCAAGTCAATACCTTCATCTTTTTTTCCCCTCCTCTCCCCATGAGTGGCTTGAGTTTCTAATCTCCCAGAGGGTTCTGGTGAATTTGACGTCTCATGCAATTGTTGAAGGGCTTTAGAGCTCCTAGTAGAAACTAATGGTATTTTTTAAAAATCTCATAATGCTTGAAAACTAGTTTCAACAATATAGAAATCAATTAATTTTGGATCTTTTTTTGCATTGGAAAACATTATTTTTAATATAATAACGGTAGGGTAAGAATTTTGAACTCATGGCTGAGACTTATGCTATAAGGTTAACCGCAACCCGTGGGGTAAAAAAATGTGGGTTTTAAGGCTAAAATGGCCTTTTAGCCCCCTCGAAAATAGAAACTGCTGCAATCCGGGGGCTATAATTTTCTGTTTCGTAGTTGGTAATCCTAACTTATGAATAGTTGAAGTTATTTTTATTAATTTTAATTTTATATATTTTTTCATGATAATTCGACACAAATATTCCGATAAAATTTGAGAAATTTTTGAGATACTTTTTTTAATAGCTAAAATAATTAGTTAATCACTTCAATTGATGGTTCACATCTTTATTTTGAAAATTTTGGCATTACTTCATCTTTATGCATAATTGGCTACTAGTATAGTCAATTATTAGTACTTGAAACAGCTCACACCATCCATCTCGTATCTAGACAATGCAGTGATCCATCGCTTCATCTTTAATTCTTTATGCAGAATCGGCCACTAGTATAGTCAATTATTAGTACTTGAAACAACTTACACCACTCATCTCGTATCCAGAAAATTCAGTGATCCATCACTTCATCTTTATACAGAATTGGACACTAGGATATTCAATTATTATTACTTGAAATAACTCACACCACTCATCTCGTATATATAATACAGCTTCTTGAAAGGAGAAAAACTCACCTCCACTCTTCACTTCTCTCAAAATTTTCTCAACAAGGAATCATGTATTCATCTCAATCTTCTTCGTCTGATGAGCAAGAGTATGCAGAGCTTCAAATGTTCGACTACGAGCTCCAACTGGAACTACAACAAATGGAGGATGATGAACGTGCACTACTTCCCCAGCAAGTGGGCAGCCAAGGCTTCACCAGGCGTCATAGAGAAGTTTTTCATATACGCTTGATGAATGATTACTTCGGTCAAAATGGATGAGGTTTTTATCGAATTTTTCCTAGCCGTTTTATGACTGTTTGTAGCCATTATTATGAATATCGTGCTTTATAGCCGTTGGTATTTAATTCTAAATTTTTTTATAGAACTTTTCGGCGTCAAATAGCACCCGAACGGTCGAAAATTGCACCGCAAATGTGTATAGAATTGTTTAAAAAAAACCAGAAATCAAATAAAGAAGAAAAAAAAGCACCAACGTTCAGAAAGACCGCCAATCGTGCGGATGGGGAGTGCGCGACACGGGCACGATCTTGCCTAATGCGGCGCGCGTGCCACACAATCCCTGTCCGCGTGGCTGACGGTCATTCTGGCCGTTGGCTGCCAGCTTTTCTGAACTGGTCCCCTATTTTAACCCACCATGAATTAAACCTATTTTAGTCTCTAATTTTATGTTTTAGACCTTTAGCCCCCCCCCCCCCCACCATAGGTTGGAAATAATCTGTTGGTGCTATAAAGGTATTTTGCCTTTTTACATCATGGGTTGTGGACAACCTAAGAGGTTAAGATCTATAAGTATGTAAGCATAAATAAAATTTAAGAATACATTTATCATCCTAAGAAACTAGAGGGAAAAAAACTAGTCAATGGTTGAGTGTCAAGATAGGTGATTGGTCATTCTTATTCAAATATTGATTGGTCAAGGTTGTTAAACCCATATCAGATTCCCGGTTGAACCCGGTCCGACCTAAGTTGGGTTTCAAAACGACCTCCAGAAAGCCCCCGGTCTGACCCCTAAAGAGGGAGAAGAAGAGGGGGGAAGAGAGGAAGAGGAACAAAGGAAGGAAGATGGTGAGTGGATCATGGATGTTAGGTAAGTTTATTTTGTGGATAATAAGTTTTTAACATTTAGTATATATATTAAAAAAAGTCTAAAACGATTCAAACCGGCCGGACCCCGATCAGACCATTAAACCTCAAATCCCTTACTTGACCTGCTCAATGACTTAACCAGGTTTGACAGCGTTGTGATTGGTTGACTTATAAACTTTTGTTAACTTCTAAAATTGTGATGCAACAATTCAACTTAAAGGATTAAACCAGAAGTTATAATTATTGGTATCTTGATAGAGAAAGTTTTTCAATGTGTAAGTGAAGGTCTTTAAAAATTGATCCAAACATTTATTATATTGACTACAAATATTAAATTCATATGAACTTTTAAAAATGACATGTACTTATGTTACAGAACCTTGCTAATCAGTAAACCTAAAGTATAAGAATTTTCGATCAAGTCACATGAAAGTTTCGATTATAAAGAAACTTTAAATTTGAATATTAGTAAAGAGATTTAAACTATGTAAAATGAATAATTCCATTTGTTAGGTTGCAAGTAAAATTAAAAAAACAATAAAAAGAAATAATTTAAAGTTTCAAAAGTATCCATAAATCAACACACAAATATGTATATGTATTATATGAAACTCATGTGGAATTGAAGATAAAAATTCGTGCCTAAAAGGGTACAAGCTAGTAGGTATTAGATGGGCACGTAGGCGGTTAATCTATGGATTGATATTGATTTACCAGTAAATAATCTGAATCATAACGGGTGGGTGATTGATGTGGATGAATTGCATATCGATAAATCACTCAACCTCACTTATTATTCGTGTAGGTGGTGGGCGAATTGCGGATCACCGAAATGCTTACCCATCATATTTTCACATGACAAAAAACTATTTCTTGTTTATATTATCAAATAGTCATCATATTTTCTAATCATACTATGCAATGGCCATCTAACTTTTAAAGATGGAAAATAAAGAATATTTGAACTACTATTATTGATTACTACATTGTGTAATGACTAATGACCATTAGATATCGGGATGCAAATTATAAACTAGTAATGGTACCAAAATAACAAAATGTTTAATTTTTTTTTACACAATTGGTTGATTGAATAATGAAAAATAATTTGATGCAAATACTACACGAATGAAAAAAAAACGAGAAGTGTCTAAATTGATATCGTCTTACTAATTTTCAAGAAACTAAGTATAAATCTTAGTCAACTTTCTTAATGGGTAGTTGGGGAATTGCTTTTGCGGGTTGACCCACAATCCTACCAACCTATTCGCCATCCACTCAACCTGAAGAACTTGGGTGGACATCGGGTCACAATTATACCAACTTGCTAGTAAGGGGGTGTGTCAATTTCAAAACAAACCCCACTCAGCCGCCCAACTAGGGGTGTGCGACGGTTCGGTGATGTTCGCACTATACCGAACTCATGAAAATCGCGTCCAATAGTGAAAGACATCTTAGAACCAACGACCAGACCAACATTATATTCGGTCTGCTTTTACCCGGTCTAAATGTCACTTCGATCCATTTGTTCAATGATTATAAAATTTATTGAATTAATTATCCGATCTAAACATTAATTTGATCTGGTACGATTCGATACAAACCAAACCAAACCAAACCATTACACGTCAATCCAAAAAGAAAAGAAACATTAACGATCAAAGCAAAACAAGGCCAAGCCCATTGGGCAAATCAACGTATAAAATGCCCCGCGTTTGTATTTGCCAGCCAGGCCAAAATCCCCTTTTGAAAACCTGGACAACCCCTCGCTCGGACTGTAGACAAACGAGGTCTAGGGTTAGTGGAATCAAACCGAAGGCTTTCTTGTGCCGAATTCTGATGATGAGCGGAGGGGGAGAATTAGGGTCAATGACGCCAGTGATGATGACCGGAGCTGGTTGCGAGTTATCAGAGTCGAAGAAGCCGGCGGCGGAACCCAAATGGAAAGGTAAAAACCTTTACTTGACGTCTTTGATTAATACATCGATTTGGGGGATTAAGGCTTTCGAGGATAATCCAGATACTGGAAAGGTTAATCAACTCGACGTTATTTTGCCAACCATTATTTGTAAGCTGAATCTGCACAAGGATTGTGCTTTGCCTATTGGAATGGGCATCGTCAAGTTCAATAAGAAGGTTCATATGGTCGGCGGAGAATTTACAGATTTGAACCCTACCGAAGCAGGTAGCTCATTTTTGGGCAGCAACCAGTTTCAATCAAGTGAAAAAGTGTATGAATTCGATCCTACCGACAAATGCTTCCGCGAGGTCCCTGATTATGCCTTGCCTCTCCCTATGCCACAACCAATCGTTGCAAATATCATGGGAAAAGTATATGTGCTTCATGGAGATCATTTCTGCAATGAGCATGGAAGGCCGGAGAAGCCCAGCTTAGCCTTCCAGGTTTTAGAATTCAATCATCATTCTGGATCTTACTATTGGGAGACACTTCCTCCTCCTGCCTTCTACACTGAAGGATCCCCCGAATATTCCTGTTACTGCAAGCACAAGTTGGGTGTCATCGGCCACAGGCTCTTTATATATACGCATTATGGTACCCATATCTTTGATGTTAAGAAACAACTCTGGGACTATGGCAAAGGCGACCTCTGGCCCTTGAGGGGTCTTCCAACAGCCACAACCTTGTCAAGTATGGTAACCAGCAGTGGCCCCTATCTCAAAAAGACAAAAATAGCCGACATCGGCCATGGCCAGGATCGTTATTTCATCGTCGTTGGTTGCGATTATCTCCATAACGATGATCGCGTGTTTGCCACAGTGGTCAATGATGAGGGCGTTATGTCCGATATACAATGGCTACCTAATCCATTCCCAGATGAATATTATCCTTTTGAGGAGATCAAAGTGATTGAACTATTGGAGGACGATGAGCAGGAGGATGGGCATTTGAGCAACATATTTTGTGTTGTGTATGTCTCGGTGGCCAAAGGTTTCCTAGGGTTGTCAGTTTTCAGAGTTTCTTTGTTATCTCCAATGGTGGTCGTGGAATCAACAGACAGGAAGCCTTACCTGTGCCGTGAAGATAAGAAGGAAGGAAAAGGCGAAGACGAATTCTTGGAAGTTGAAAATCTCGAAACGCGTTGCTATTCAATGGAGGGCGTTGTCAATCCCTTCCTTATTGATGCCTTCTTCCTCTAGGTAACTAACCTCTTACTTACTGGTCAAGTACATGCATTCTCATTATCATTATCGTACCACTTGAATGTTGATGAATTTGGTACCTGCACCAATCAATCTTGTTGTTGGGAGTGGAAAGTTAGTTACCTGGCATCCGAAGAAAGACATGGTTAGTCAGCCAATTTGTTGTTATCACATCCTGGAGCTGTCATGTTCTCCAACCAGGCTGTAATCTTACCCCGCTTCGGGTTGAATCATCTATTATTGGCTTGGCATGCTCTGTTGGAGTGGTTGTTCCTCAATCCTGCCACTAATGTTGGTATTGATAACTTTTTATAACAGATGTGGTGATGGAAGCTTCGTTGGTGGTGGGCGCCATGTTGCGGGTCAACTCTTGCTGCTTGTTTTCCCTCCTGATGACTTTGGTTTCCTTGTCTTATGTCTGACGTCCTGGACGGCTAAATATTGCTTCGCTTATCCTACTTTCCGTGTCCCATTTGCTAAATATTGTAGCGTCCAACTCTTGGACCAGGAAGAGAGCATAGGTCTGTTGTTTCTGGTTCATGTTATCTAACCTGATTATTTTACTGATAAAGGAGAAAACAGCATCTCGGATTTCAGCAAGTGTTTCATGCTGCCTTGAAGCACCAGCTTTAACAACGGCAGCCAGAACCTGCAAAAATTAGTAGATAGCATCCGTTATGTCTTCAGGAAAAAGCATGATAAACCTGTTTCATTTTCATATATGTCCCAAGAATATGAAGGGAAAATATGTTGTACACTCCATCAGCCATTAGGGAAACAGGAAATAGCAATCACCTGCTGGAGATGCACTTAATGAGATTTTATCCGTTAATCTATCAAATAGCTTCTCATTCTCAATAGGAGAGTGAGCATTGAGAGTGTGAGAGCTTGTTCATAGCTGTTCTCTTCTTAGTGATAGTGATTTGTGGTTGGAAGAGTCAGCACTAGAGATCAGTTTCGTGTGTATGTTTTGATCTCCACTGTGAAAGGAGATCACGTTACCTACAGCTCAATATAAAATCTCATCGAAGATCTCAAGGGGAGGACGCCCTTGAGCGGAGAGCCGGAGACGTAGGCCTAGCCCAACTTCGTTAAAAAACTACTACGGGGTCGTTTGGAAGTTGCGATTGTTAAATAGATGTATTGTTGAGAATGCATGTATAATATTATACATGTATTGTCGAATTTGATGCATTGTAGAACACAATGTTTGGTATGTGTGATTGTGTATGTCGCATCAGCTAAAAGCTGAGACAAAACAATCTCAACTCAACTATCTCAACAATCACAACTAAAAGTTGAGATATAACAATCACTCAAAATGAGTGATAGTTTCTGTCACATCACAGAAACAATCCATGTATTGTTTCTGCTAAAAAAACAAAAAAACGATGCATTGTAAACAATACATGCATAATGACAATCTCAACAAAACTATCGCAACTTCCAAACGACCCCTACGTTCTTTATGGTTTATTCTTGCAGGTATAGAGAATCAGCAGAAAAAGAGAATTCGGACTTTGGTTCATTGATGATCTCGCTGTGTAAATATAGAAGAGAACTTCTCAATATTGAGATGGAAGGGATTCTAACATTTACATGGTCTTTCACTATTAAATTGCCCTTACTTCTCATAAAACTGTGGACCTGGTATCAATGTCAAGTGTAAAATACAAGTATCAATAATTAATAGAAGTAGCTTCAAAGTTCTTTGTTTTTTACTTTTTTTTGAGAAATCGAAAGATGTTGGAATTTTTGTGAAAGAAGCATTGCTTTTTCAAATGTTGCCCAATTAGCGAGTAGATTATATTGATGATGTTTATAGGTGGCAAATGGATTAGATTCATGCATTGGTGTATTGAATTGGTGTTTTGGATCATGAATTCAAATGATATCTAATTTCAATGATATTTGTCGATAAAAATATATTTAATTACCAAATTTTAAATATATAAAATATAGGTACTAATTTAGAATTTGCCAACAATCCATAAATCCAATGAATCCCACAACCTTGCTCTAATTCTTGGCCCTCTTTTATTTTTCTCAAACTAGTGTTGGAATCCTAAATTTTTTTCAATGAGTAACACATCCTCATTGATTCTGTTTTCGATGAATTATGCTGTGAAAATACCTTAACTCAATTCGACAAATCCAATGCACCAAGGATTAGGTTTTAAATATAGGAAATTGGTTGGAGCCACGCAGAGGAGAACAGTGAAGGGGTGTTTAAACGTTTACCATGTAATTACAAAATCAAATAAGCATAAATTCTATTCACCATGGAATGCAATATCATAACCAAACTGTCCAAACTAATACAACAATCAAATTAACCAAGTTAAAGTTTAATCGGTTTGATTAATTGGTTAACCAAAATAACCAATTTACCACCACATTATTATTAAGTGAGAAAATATTCCGATTAGTGCATCAATTTGTATTAGTTACATGTATTTATGTTAAGGATATGTGTATTTATCTTACATTTGATTCTTAAGTGGTTATGCAAAGTATTAAGTATATGTGTATAATATATTATATATCAGGCTAATTACTTCAATTGTAAAAAAAGGCTAATTACTTAAGTGGTTAACTTCACGGTAACCACATCGTTTGAACACCCCCTACCTAGGGTGGGGTGGGGGGATTCTTCCTCGAAGGAGGGAGAAGTGGAAGTTGCCCTCTGCTCCAGCCGATGTTGCCATAACTGTCGCGTCTCACCCGCTGCTACCAGCGTCACTGGCGAGGAAAAGTCGAATGGGGAGTCTCTAATGGGGCCAAGATCAGGTGATTAATGGGGTTCTTAGTCATATGACTAAGTGAAGTTCAGTCATTCCAGCTCATTAAAATTCAATTGCACAGATTAATTAAAATTAACGAAGGGCAATATAGTAATTGTATTACTATTTAAATTATTAATTAAAAATAATTCTTCCACCCAAGTACCTTCCCCGTCCGTTAGGATAAAATCCCGGCTTCCCTTGCCACCGACTTTCTCGACGCCGCCAGTTGCTGTCTCATCCTCGTCGGCGGTAGTTACCTTCCCGGCCCGATATGGCGGGGGGTTTTGTCCCAGGGGAGTTAGAGAGAGAGAGAGAGAGAGAGAGAGAGAGTTTTTCGGTGTCGGCGGTGAAGATTTTCTGGCGATGAGGATTTTACGGCGACAACGACTTTTTTGTAATGTTTGTCGGACTATTTTGTAATGTTTGTATTGATTGTTTGTATCATTTATCATTTTAGTTTGTAATGTTGATATGACTAATTTGTATATATATTGTAATTTGTAATGTTTGTTTGTCTAGTTTGTACACTTTGTATTCATTGATTTGTAATAAAATTTTACTGATTTGTATTGTAAGTAGTGGCATTTTGTACTGTTGGTATGTTTTGTAATGTTTGTCAATTTGTTTTGTAATGTTTGTAAGTTTTGTTAATTTTGTAATGTTTGTTGGTCTCTTTTGTAAGGTTTGTTATTTTTGTCCACCATGTTTGTAATGTTTTTTTTTATGTCTAAAAACAACTTGGTTGACTTTTGGACGCAACTCCTCTATATAGAATGGAGCCTCCAAAATCAACTCGGGTGTTTTCCATTTTGTATGTTTTGTCAGTCTAATTTATAATTTTTGTCAACCATGTTTGTAATGTTTGTATGTCTAAAAAACAGCCGGGTTGACTTTGGGGCGAAATCCCTCTATATAGGAATGAAGCCTCCAAAGTCAACCCGGTTATTCTTTTTTATTTTTATGATTTGTAGTGTTTGTCGATCTACTTTGTATTCTTTGAATAGTTCATATGTTTTGTATTGTTTGTAAATCTGTTTGTATGTTTTGTCGTTCTAGTTTCTATGGTTTGTACTGTTTGTAAGTCCGGTTTGTATATTTCGTAAATTTTCATAATACCCAAACTACCATGTCATTAATTAAAACGTCATTCTCACCTTTTAACCGTCAAATTGATATGTCCATATCTAAGTAGTGGGAGGGACTTAGTTAAGTGACTAAGCACCCCCTTAGTTATGGGATCTCACCTCGTCTTTAGTGTAGTCGGGGGAATTAGGCAGACAAAAGGATGGAGAGTGAGGTTGGAGGGGACAGTTTAGGGTGTGTTTTAATTTTTAATTGGGTGGTGAATTGTGTAATAAAAAACACGAAAGAAATTTAGATTAGGTTAGGCCATTTGGCTCATTTTGCAGTTCGATTAACAGATAATAAGATGAAAATATATATTTGTTATGTTTTAATATTACGAGGATATGATTGTACAAAAATTTAATAGAAAGATATGTTATTTACAATAATAAAAGGATACAAAAAACTTTTAACCCTAATAAAATGTTGAAGATGCTGAATCTGGATTGGTGCTGAAGTCCTAAGTGCAGCAGAGGTTCTTGGTTCTTGGCGCGAAGACTAGCTGAGTTAAGATTTAAGTTTGAATTAGTACTGTGTCGTATTGGCAAGGCTGTGTCATGTTGTCAATACTGTGTCGTGTTGGTTAATTTGTGTGTTGGTCCTTTTGTTTAGTTTGTAGACAGTCTGGTCCTGTTCGTAGTTTGAGTCTGCTGGGTTTGAGTCAGTTAAGAGTAGTGGTAGCTGTGAGATCATGGGAAAGTGGATTGATGCCAAACTGTCTAGGCACAACTGTCATGTGTATATATTCTCGTTTGATCAATAATATAAACTGTCAGTTTGCATTCCATTGGATTCAACATAGTGGTATCAGAGCACTGTGGCAAACTGTAACCGAGAAACTTGTGTGAAAACAGCAGTTACTTCTGGGTTGGGAAACACGAGAGATTGTGAGAGAAGTAAAGAACTGGGACTGGTGAGTGCAATCATGAGTAATAACAGTGGTTTTGCTCAGGTTGGTATCCCCAAATTCGATGGGGATTATGAACATTGGAGTTTAGTTATGGAGAATCTGCTAAGGTCCAAGGAGTATTGGACAGTGGTGAAGGATGGTTTCAAGGAGCCTGCAACAGGAGAAGTGCTTTCTGCCTCACAGCAGAAGGTCTTGGATGAAAATCGATTGAAGGATTTGAAGGCGAAGAACTATCTTTTTAGTTCTATCGACAAAAGCATCCTGAAAACAATTACAAACAAGACCACTGCACGAGATCTGTGGATTTCTATGCAAACCAAGTGTCAAGGTAATGCAAGGTTACAAAAGTCTCAGTTGCAGGCTTTGAGGAGGAACTTTGAGATTCTCGAGATGAAGGAAGGAGAGTCTGTGAATGACTACTTTGGAAGAGTCATGGTCGTGGCAAATGGAATGAGAACCTGTGGTGAGATGATGACAGATGAGAAGATAGTGGAGAAGATCCCGAGGACTCTTACAGAAAGATACAACTACATTGTCTGTTCCATAGAATAATCAAAAGACATCGAAACTCTGTCTGTCGACTCTCTGCAGAGTTCTTTGCTTGTTCATGAGCAAAAACTGACTAAACAATCGACTGAAAGTGATCAGGCTTTGAAGGTCAGCTATGACATTGGTGGCAGAGGGGGAAGGGGACAAGGCAGAGGTGGCTATCAAGGACGAGGTAGAGGAAGAGGTAGAGCATGGAGCCGAGACATGGTTGAGTGCTGCAAGTGTCACAAAATGGGTCATTTCATCAGGGAATGCCCTGAGTGGAACTATTCTCAGCAAGGTAATTATCAACATTATCAGAATCAAGCTCATTTCTCTAATGCTGCTCAACAAACTTCCCATCCAGACATGAAAGAGGATGTATTGCTTATGGCTGTGGTTGAGGATAGTATCACAGAGTTGCTCAAGGAGACAGAAGAATAAGGGTTAATGGCCTTTCTGGAGTCAAATCAGAAAAACTAGATTGAGGATTGGTGGTTTTTGGACTCTGGATGTAGTAATCACATGAGTGGTAATAAGAAATGGTTCATCCAGATTGATACTAGCTTCACCAGCACTGTAAAGCTAGGATATGGCAGCAAGCTTGAGGTTCAAGGAAAGGGAAGTGTCAAGCTGTTAGTGGATCAAACTTCCTTAGTGATACAGAATGTGTTCTTTGTTCCTGGCTTAAACACTAACTTGCTCAGTGTAGGTCAATTGCAAGAAAAGAATCTCAGTTTTGAGATTAAGAATGGCATCTGCAAAAATTTTCAGGAAACAAAAGGGTTGTTGCTGCAGACAGCGATGAAAACCAATCGAATGTTTGTGGTACATGCAGAGTGCTTGAAGGACAAGCAAAAATCTGATTCTATGTGTTTACAGACTACTAATGCCAGGAACTCAACATTGAATCTTTGGCATAGAAGGTTTGGACACTTGAGTGAGAAAGGATTACTGCTAATGCATAAAAAGGGACTTGTCAAGGTCTTCCCATGCTGAATGGAGAATTGGGAATCTGTGGTACATGCATGATAGGAAAGCAAAGCAGGAGTAAGTTTCCAAAGAAACGAGCATGGAGAGCAACTCAACCTCTCCAGTTGCTTCATGCTGACTTGTGTGGGCCAATCACTCCAGCTTCAAATGGTGTTAAGAAGTATATACTGACCATTACTGATGATTACAGTAGAAAACTTTGGGTTTACTTTCTGGTTGCTAAATCAGAGGCTCTTACTTGGTTCAAGAAATTCAAAACTCAAGTTGAAAAGTAAACTGGCAAGTTCAATACATGTCTTAGGACAGACAGGGGAGGTGAATTCATGTGGACTGAGTTTAGACAAGTATGTGAAGAGGCTGGAATCAGGAGGCAGCTTACAGCTGCTTTAACTCCTCAGCAAAATGGCATTGCTGAAAGGAAGAACATGACTATAATGAACATGGTTAGATGCTATCTGGCAGACACCAAAGTACCTGCACTTTTCTGGCCTGAAGCTGTGGAATGGGCCACTCATGTCCTTAATCGAAGTCCAACTTCAGTAAATGAATGGAAAACTCCCCAGGAGCTGTGGACAGGGAAACCTCCTTCTGTGGACCACTTGAGGATCTTTGGTTGTAAAGTTTATGCTCATGTTCATGACCATCAGAGGAAGAAACTTGATGATAAGAGTGTTAAATGTCAATTTCTTGGCATTTCCAAAGAATCCAAAGCTTACAAGCTTTATAACACTGTTACAAAGAAAGTGGTTGTTAGTAGGGATGTAGTGTTTGATGAAGAAGAGGGATGGCCTGGAAATTCATAAGCTGAACCTGGATTAACCAAACTAATTTGGGATGGTAGTGATGATTTGTACTATAATTCAGATGAAGAAGAAGAAAATCATGATTTGGAGTCTCCTGTTGCTGAAATTGAAGCACCTGCAGAACCTGAAAGTCCTCAGACTCCTGCTAGCTCCACTGCCTCAACCTCAGTACAAGCACCTCACACTGCAGAGGAAGAAATCAGCACTGCATCAGATCTGCAACCAACTAGGAGAGGGCTTGGAACTTGAAACAGGAAGCCTCCTAGTTATCTGGATGTTTATGAATGCACCTATGCTGGTACTGATTGGCTGGCAATGGTGGCAGTATCTGATGATCCTCAAACCTTTGAGCAGGCAGTATTGGAGGAAAAGTGGAGAGAAGCAATGAAGGCAGAAATCCACAGTATAATCAAGAATAATACTTCGATGCTAGTTGACAAACCAGCAGGAGTGACTCCAATTGGAGTTAAGTGGGTATTTAGAACCAAACTAAGAGAAGATGATTCTATAGACAAATTTAAAGCAAGGCTAGTGGCAAAAGGGTATGCTCAACAGTATGGGGTGGATTACACAGAAGTCTTTGCCCCAGTGGCTAGATGGGACACCATCAGGACTTTTTTGGCTTTGGCTGCTCATCATGGTTTAACAGTTTATCAGCTTGATGTAAAGAGTGCCTTTTTGCATGGTGAACTTACTGAGGAGGTTTACATTGAGCAACCACAAGGGTTTGTGGTTGCTGGGGAGGAAGGTAAAGTATACAAGCTTCAGAAAGCCTTGTATGGACTGAAACAGGCTCCTAGAGCCTGGTACAGCAGGATAGAAACTTATTTTTTGATGAATGGATTTGAAAGGTGTGAGTATGAGCATACCTTATTTGTCAAAAAGGTTGGTGCTGATGTGCTAATGGTCTCACTCTATGTGGATGATTTAATGTATGCAAGTACCAGTGCAGCTATGCTAGAGGAGTTCAAGAGGTCCATGAAGTTGGAGTTTGAGATGTCTGATCTTGGAAGGATGAAATATTTTTTGGGGGTTGAAGTAACACAGGCTGCTGGTGGAATTTTCATACATCAAAAGAAATATGCGAATGATATACTAGAGAAGTTTAAGCTAGTAGAGTGCAATTCTGTGCATAATCCCATGACTGTTGGAACAAAATTCACCAAGGCTGGAGATGGCATTCTTGTGAATCCTACAGAATATAAGCAATTGATAGGAAGCCTGCTTTATATCACTGTAACTAGACCAGACATTATGTACTCAGTCTGTCTTTTGAGTAGATTCATGGAGTCTCCCACAAGGCAGCACCTGCTTGCAGTCAAGAGAATTCTGAGGTACTTAAAAGGGACAGCATCTGGTACAAGAAACTTAATGAACAAGATCATCTGCTAGGGTACACAGACAGCGACTATGCAGGTGATCTTGAGGACAGGAAAAGTACTAGTGGTTATGTATTCTTTCTTGCAGGAGGATCCATCTCGTGGTCTTCAAAGAAGCAGCCAGTGGTGACCTTGTCAACCACAGAAGCTGAGTTTGTGGCTGCCTCATATTGTGCTTCTCAGTGTGTGTGGCTTAGAAGGGTTCTTGAGCAGATGAATTGGAGGGAATGTGTAAAGGGGGCAACAAGAATTATGTGTGATAATAGCTCGGCTATTAAAATTTCGAAGAATCCAGTGCTGCATGGTAGGAGTAAGCACATAGATGTTAGATTTCACTTTCTAAGGGAGCTTGCAATAGAAGGAGTGGTCGAGCTGCATCACTGTGGAACCATTGATCAAGTAGCTGATATTATGACTAAGCCACTCAAGTTTGACTCTTTTCTGCTCCTGCGAAGTCACTTTGGAGTTCATGATGGTGCTGAATTGAAATTGAACTGAAGCTTGTGAGATGCTTCAGTTCAGGGGAGGATGTTGAAGATGCTGAATCTGGATTGGTGCTGAAGTCCTAAGTGCAGCAGAGGTTCTTGGCGCGAAGACTAGCTGAGTTAAGATTTAAGTTTGAATTAGTACTGTGTCGTATTGGCAAGGTTGTGTCATGTTGTCAATACTGTGTCGTGTTGGTTAATTTGTGTGTTGGTCCTTTTGTTTAGTTTGTAGACAGTCTGGTCCTTTTCGTAGTTTGAGTCTGCTGGGTTTGAGTCAGTTAAGAGTAGTGGTAGCTGTGAGATCATGGGAAAGTGGATTGATGCCAAACTGTCTAGGCACAACTGTCATGTATATATATTAGGGGTGGCTATTTGGACCGGGACCGGATTAAAAACCGAAAACCGGACCGTATAACCCGGACCGAGACCGGACCGAGACCGGATAGTAAACAATCCAATCCAATCTTTGGGCTTAGATTTGAGGTAAAAAACCGGATAAAGACCGGATAAGAGAGCTCAACACCCAAAACTTAAGGGTAATTTGCATAAACGGTCACAAATCTTTGCACTTAGTACAAAACTTAACCAACTGCTCACCCTTTAAGGCTTTAGGCCACTCAAATCCCACAATCTCAATGTAAAATCAAGACCGAATCGGGACCGGACCGGATCAAAACCGGACCGGATCAAGACCGGACTGTATCCAATCCAATCTTCGATCCTTATATTTTCAAAAAGACCGGACTGGACCGGATCAATTTGGGCCAATTTAACCGGACCGGACCGTATAGCCACCCCTAATATATATTCTCGTTTGATCAATAATATAAACTGTCAGTTTGCATTCCATTGGATTCAACATAAAATCCTAACAAAAATATTAGTAATAATTAAGATAAAACACCGATTTCCTTTAGAAATCATGCTACTATCCGGACTTTTTGAAGGGATTGAAAAACTGAACAGAACCAAACAAACAAGCGAAACAAAATGAAAACAAGCAAAGGAAAGGGGCAACGGAGGGCCACTGCCGGCAGTAAAGGAGTAGTCGGCGGTAGCCCCTAATGAGAGCCGGAAGATGAGACTCTAAGAACTAGAGAGAGGTCGGAGAAAAGGAATTTTAGAGAGAAAGGAAAAAAAGATTCCACTTACTTACTAGTTACTACATCTACATGCCAATGCTCATTTCAAGTGGGTTTACTACTTGAAGCAATCGGTTACCACGATTGCAAATGAAGTGAAAATGTCTAGCATTTAACTACTCACCAAAATTTGGAATCATTCATTCTATGACACGAAAGTATAGTCCTTTCCGATTGCTTTTATTTAGTATCCGTTCTTGTTGCGTGATGAGATTAACATTATAGTGTTGTTTATTGACTAATTCACAGATTAGTTTGGTGGTTTTGTTTCTATTTAGTTTTTTTGGCGGCATGTCATAATAATAATAATAATGACGGGCCCTTCAGCATGACTCTTTTCCCTGTCGGGGTGTTCAAACGGCGTGGTTATCCTGGTAACCATATCAATCGGTAGCATTCGGTTAATTTAGTTTGATTAATTAGAATAATTAGTTTGGTTTGGTTAGATAGTGTTAGAATATGACTTAAATTTGTGTTTGTTTGTGTTGATCTTGATTATCAATTGTACGCTTCTGTTCTGACAAGTGGTATCGGAACCTGATTGGTCGCCTGGGCAATCGGCAAGGAATCGTGGTGACTGCCACCGTACGTCCTACTGTATCAGGAGGTAGTCTTAGATTTGGGTTGGCGGAGAAGCCCTTCAGTTTGTTTCCTCCAATTTGGTTTGCGACGACGGACAACAGACTCTTGTCTTTTGTCCTAATTCGAAGTGTTGTCGGGTCGAGGAAAGTTGGATTTGTGGCTTTGGTGATAATTATCATAAACCAATTTGAATTTGGCGATTTGGTGGAGAGAGTAATTGGAATTGGAAGTTTGGCGCAGCTTGGAATTATTAATTTGTAGTGTGCTCGGTCAGCAAATTCTAGGATCATGAACATTAGCAATTTGGAGTGGAATCAAGTCTTGGAGCCAATTGTTTTAGCTAATCTCGTGTTACTTGTTTGGTGGTGATTTGGAATTGGACGACGAAGTTCACCTGATCATCGGTTTGGAATTTTTCGTTATTTGGTTTGTTTTGGAATTACTTGGTTTTATTTCTTGAGATGAAATTTTTGGGATTTGGCATTCTTCGTGGAGAGTTGGAAAATCAATTGGATTTATGTTCGATAATAGCTTGTGATTTGGCAAAAAAATTGTTTGTTATTCTTCGGTGGTGGTTAGAATTTTCAACCATCAATGATGTTTGTTCTGGATTTAAAGATTGAGAAGTCGATTTGGAGCTGCAGGTTTGGAGTTGGAAGTAAATCTGATGTTGGTGTCATCGTTGGAAATAACACCAAGTTGGTTATGCATGGAAAGTCTCAACATGGGTTGGACTTGCTGCATGTTTTGATTTGTTGATCTCCCTTGGAGGGCATTTGGAGGCAGGGGAGATTTTGGTACAACTAATTTGGAGGTGTCTGGCTACATCTGTCGACTTTGGTTGCGTCTGGTACATCTGGTATTTAGGAGAGAATTCAAGTCAAGGTGGAGATTGTTAGAATATGACTTGAATTTGATTTGAGTTTGTTTTGTGTTCTGTGCCTATTTTGTTGGGTTTGTGTTTGAGCTTTGTTTTGGCATTTTTCTTGTATGTTTGGAAAAGGTATTTGGTTTTCTGTTTGGGATTAAGAGAAGAGTTCTATAAATACTCTTCACCACACTAAATTGCAGTAAGGTCAGTCAGGTTAGTTTGTTTGATTTGTCCGTTTCGGAATTTGGTTTGTAAAATGTACTCTCCTCAAATAAGTGAATTTAGTTCTTCCCCTTCATGTGGATTAGCTAGCACACATTGTGTTAGTGAACCACGTTAAATTTGTGTTCCTTTGTGTTGATCTGGATTATCAATTGCACGCTTCTGTTATGACAGATAGCTTATTTGGTTTTGGTGGTTTGGTTTGGTTTCAACACTGCTAACCAATAAAACCAACTAACCAATTTGTCATACACCTAATATACATAATTATTTATACTTCCATGCAACCAACCAAACCAAACCAAACCAAACCAAACTTTCGTGTTTTCCTATTTTATTTTCATGTGCACAATAAGCAAACCATTATGGGTCAAAAATTAATTGGGCCTGCCTATTTACTAAACCAAAAATTAAATGGGCCCTTTGCATGTATTTATTTTAAGGGGTTTGTTGTAAGCTAACTATATTAGGTTCGCAGATGATGAATGATGTATCAACTCGAATGATGATGATAATGATGGATGGTTAGTATTATTATTGTTGTTTATATATAATGATAGTTTATGATAGTAACAAATATTGTTATGTTTTATTAATTATCCGAATCATTGTTTTCATGTAAGGTTATGTTATTTGGTTAATCCGATTAACCAAACCAATTAAACTTTGGTTTGATTAATTTGATTTTCGTGTTAATTTGGATGGTTTGATTAGGATATTGTATTCCATGGTTAATGAAATTTAGACTTAGTTGGTTTGGTAATTACCACGGTAACCGTTTGAACATCCCTACCCCTGCCTGATACTTAAATTAAACGAGATTGGGCAATGCTCATAGTGTCATACAAGATCCACTAAGTCAAACCTGGATCGGAAACATTGCAAATATGATAACCTATAATGACATCATGACCTCTATTTGTCAGAAAATTGGTTGCCTTCCCTATAAGTATGAGAGATTTTTACCTCCCAGTTTTGATGAAGAAGGCTCTGAAATTGCCTTGTCAAACTGTAGTACCTTTGCCTTGGAAGAGGTTAGGATCTGAATAGCAATTAAAAGATTCTAATTTCCATATTTTAATTCATACTGTTTTATTGGTCTAGAAACGAGCACTGTTGAAATCGAAACGCACAAACGAAACGAGCAACATAAGAAAACTCGGATTACGAGAGTGGCTGCCGCACCGCAATAGCAATTTCCACGGAGTAAGTGAGTTAGTGATGAGGTTATTTTCAGTTGGGCTTTGGGATTAGTTTGCTTATGTGTTTTGATAATTATGTTATGGATTAAGTAGTGGGTTGTTTAAGCCAGTAGGTTTACGTAGCTAATATGTAGTTGCATGGGACAAGTAGTTGTATTTGGTTAGTGGACATTGGAATAATTAGAAACTGGTTAGCAGACTTCTTGTGTGGCCAAGTCGGCTATGTTAGGGATTAATTCCCTAAATACACATTAAACTAAACCAAATTCCTAAACTACCACACTTATAAAAAAAATTCCAAAAATACCTAAGTTTGGAGTGGTTCGAGTTTGAGGAACTCGAACTACTAACCGGTTCGAGTGTAGAAGACTCGATCTACACGTAAATCGATGATATAAGCCTCGAACCATGTGGGGCTGAAGTGGTTCGAGTTCAGTGAACTCGAACCACTACTTTGAAATTTCCAATCACCATAACTTTGTCCTCGGTTATCCGATCGTAGCAAACTTTTTTTTCATTTCGCATAACTTTTCGAGGACTACAACTTTTATAATAGAAATATTTTCATAATATATGTGAAAATGTGAAAATTAAAGTTAAAGTTACTCGCAAAACCCCTTATATTAGAAACTATTCCTATTTTGAAAATTTATTCCTAGTAAATGTTGTAGTACTCAAAAAATTATGCAAAATAAAAAAAAACATTGCAACGTTTGGATTACGGAGCCCAAAGTTATGATCCTCTAAAGTTTGGCAAAATCGAAAAATTGCTCGTTTAGGGGTAACAAATGACATTTTCTCGGGGCGAAGGCACGGGAAATTTTTTTATATATAGCAAATTTCTGTCAAAAGAGCAATATTTTTACAAACAAGACATTTTTGGATGGCTATCTTAGAAAAAGTCATTTGCTACCCATAAATTAAACGAGCAAATTTTCAAATTTGTCAAACTTTGGAGGATCATAACTTTGTGCTCCGCAATCCAAACGTCGCAAAGTTTTTTTTTATTTTGCATAATTTTTTGAGTACTACAACATTTACTAGGAATACATTTTCAAAATAGGAATAGTTTTTAATATAAGGGGTTTTGTGAGTAACTTTAACTTTAATTTTCACATTTTCACATATATTCTGAAAATATTTCTATTATAAAAGTTGTAGTCCTCGAAAAGTTATGCGAAATGAAAAAAAAGTTTGCTACGATCGGATAACCGAGGACAAAGTTATGGTGATTGGAAATTTCAAAGTAGTGGTTCGAGTTCACTGAACTCGAACCACTTCAGCCCCACATGGTTCGAGGCTTATATCATCGATTTACGTGTAGATCGAGTCTTCTACACTCGAACCGGTTAGTAGTTCGAGTTCCTCAAACTCGAACCACTCCAAACTTAGGTATTTTGGGAATTTTTTTTATAAGTGTGGTAGTTTAGGAATTTGGTTTAGTTTAATGTGTATTTAGGGAATTAATCCGCTATGTTAGTAGGGTTAGGGATTAGTTAGGGTTATATAATAGGTTTAATCGCCTATAAATATGTAAGTTCGGCATTAGTTCCGTATCAAATAATAAAACTAAAGGTTTATCGACACCAAGGGCTATAATCAACTCCCGAATCGAGAGCGTCGGTTCATCAATTGGTATATGAGCCTGCGGCTTCTGCAAGATGGAGGGATCGACAACAGAGCGATGTTTGGCCGTGGCAGCTACCACCGAGCGCTTAATGGCTAGATACGATCGCATGGAGTCCATGCTCCAGGAGACACTGGTCACCATGCGGGAGCTGTCCGGACGGATGGACAAGATGAACGCCACCTTGCTTATGGTCCTGGCACAGCTGGAGAAGCTCACTCTTCAGCGTGCAGGGAAGGGGATAGTCTCGATCCCTGGCGGTGAGGAGAAGTCCACCGTGGAGCTCTCAGAAAAGCGAAGCGATGACAACGTGGCTCGCATCGACGCCAACGAAATTAGGGCGGCGGAGGATACTGACATCTCCGTAAACAAGATTGGCGGGAAGGAAACAATGCTCATGGGTGATTCTCACCCATGCGAGGCTCTCGCTCAACGATCTAGAAGCGATGGGAAGGAAACAGTGGTCACCACCTCGACGAGGCTCTCATCTTTCGAATCCGAAATTGTAGGAAGGAGGGTTTCAAAGTTGGAGATCAGCCAAAGGAAGCTGAATCAGATGTTTTCAGCAAGAGCTTTTCGGGTTCGGCCCGACGGCCGCCATCAATGCCTCGTCTACAACTTGGACAATTGGATTTGAAACAGTTGGATATGGGAATGCGGCATCCAATGCTTGTATTTTTTAAGAGAATGCCATGCCTAGCTTTCCTTGGGACAAAGGTGATGGTTATGAAGTTTTTGTGCGTGCCAATGATCTAGCGACAGAGTTGGAAATCCCAACAATTTGGGTTTATAAAATAGCCCATACGAAGAAGAAGGATGGGGGTGGAGCCGCAAGCTGTAAGTTTCTGAAGAGACGGAAGCCTCAACGTCGTCCCAAGAGTTGCGGTTGCTTTCATCGTCGACCACCGCGCTCCGGCATGCACCGAACCTTGGAGACCAAGGTTCTTTGAGGGGAAGGAATGATGAGATAATGGATTGGGATTTGGGGTTAGTACATTAAGTGTTTTGGGTTATTATTTTTATTTATCATGGGTTAATGCGTAAGTTAATTATGTAGTGCATGTGCTAAGTAGGTAATATGATTAGAGGCTAAATAGGAGTCTCCTTAATGTGGTCGAGTCGGCTAGAGTAGTTAGTAGGTTTTCGGGTTAGCTAGAATTACGTATTAGGTTTAGTCGCCTAATATTGTAACTACGACATTAGTCCAATTTATTAATCAGTCAATAAACAAAATAGGTTTTCGATACCAAGTCGTCTCCCGCTCGTGAGTTACGAGCAAAACCCTTGAATCGTACGCAACGGTGACTATCATCTATGTGAGTCTCTCATCCAATGATTGGGAAGAGATGAGAAGGAAATGGTGGGCCGCACTGGTCACCATCTTGACGAGGCTCTCATCCATCGGTTCGGAAGTTGGGAGAAGGACGAGCTCGAATCTGGAGCTTTCTCCAAGGAAGGAAACGACCGAGAAGGGGAGATGGGATTGATAGAGGAGAAGATAGGTGATGAGCTAGAAGGGGAGAAAACGGTGACGATGACAAAGGAGCGCGGAGCGGATGTTGGAAGGAAGAGCTTTTCGAGTTTGCTCCAACGACCGCCATCAATGCCCCGTCTACAACTTGGACATTTGGATTTGAAACAAGTGGGTGAGGGGTCGCGGCAGCCATTGCTTGTCCTTTTCTAAGAGCATCTCGTGCCTAGCTTTCCTTAATCTAGTTATCATGCTTAGAGCTCTTCTTGTAAGTATATACTTACACGGGCAGATGGTTGTCCACGTCGCCGAGCCGCAATCGGAGGGTGGTGGAGCAATGGTGCCGGAATGGTTCCACCAATCAAGAAAAGCGGGTCCACTTTTTTCAAATTTCACCCACTTTCTCAAATAAATCCACTTTTTCACTTCTCTCTCCATCATTCTGTCCATTCCTTTCCTCTCTCCAAAAATAAAAAAAGCTTCCTCTTCCCTTTCTCTCCAGATTACAAAACCTTCTCACCACCACAAAACCTCTCCGGCGACGACGACTTTCAAGGCATCGGCGACTGTGGCTTTCACGGTAGCGGCGACAACGACTTTGAGGCTGCAACGATGACGATTTTGACGGCACCACTACGGTGAAGGCGGATTCGACTACTCTAGCAGTCGCTGAACAAAGAAAAAGAAGGCGACTGACACCGTTGAGGTAGACGTCTTCTTCTTCCGCTGGATTGCATATATTTGATCTAGAGTTTCATGGATTCGACTAGATCCGGGTTTTTCTTTTGCTTTGATATTTTTAATAGGTTTTATGGATTTGTTTTCTGGTTTCATGGAAACCGCTGGATCTGGATTCTTTCTTTTGCTTCGTTATTTTGGATGAGTTTTCTGGATTTGTTTTATGTGGCATGGGATGCTAGTTGTTTTGTGGATTTGGGATATCAGTATAAACTTGCCTGGATAGTTTTCTGTTGTATTTGGATGTCAATTCATTGATATTAGTTTTGATCAGTAGTGATATTATTTGAATAACAACATTTGTTTTAATAATGGATAGTTGTTCTTTATGTTTTGGATTGTAGTTCTTTTGATGATGGATAGTGTAATAAAAGCACAGGTTAAGTAGATAGTAGTCAGGACTGTCTAGATAATAGTAGCTTCATGCACAGATATTACTCTGAACTTTCTGAATAATAGTTGTTGAATGACTAGATACTAGTCTGGTAGATAGGGATAATAGTTGCTACATGAGCATATAATACATTGATATATCAAGCTTATATTTCCTTCATTAATAGATATTGCTTTGGGCTTTCTGGATAACAGTTGCTATATGATTAGATACTAATCTGGGCAGTCTAACAACATTTGAACTATTGCTTTTTTGTTTTCTATAAGGTTGTACTTTTTCGGATTTTAGATTATGGGATTACCAAGTTGGAATGACATTAAATAGTAGTTGTAATGCGATTTGTTGAAAAAGACTTTGTTTTATTATGGATTTGTCTGAACTAAATATCACAAACAAACATAGATAAACATCCACACAAAATAAATATCCAAACCACCAAGACTAATATTCGTTCACCATAACAAATATACACTAAAGAATATGTCCTTATGCAAAAATATACATTCAAACAAACATAGATAAACATCCACCCAGAATAATATCCAAACTCCATGCAACAATATCCATTCAAGACCAATATAATATCCTATAATGTAAAAACAAATACCCACACCAACCAGTTTAATATCCAACCACAAAAACTAACCATAAACTCTAAACCCTAAACCATAATCACTCACTCTCCTACTATTATTGTTTCATGGGCTGAATTCATGGGCCTTCGGCCTTTGGACCCTCGGCGGGCAGCCCTAACTAAGGTTGCAAACCTTGTGTGTTAGGACTTGATAGTGTAATTAGTTTTGATGGAAAACACGATATTCATTACTTCACAAACTAATATCCATCGCATATAGTATCAGTTCATGCAAAAAAAAATATTTATACCTCCCAGACTAATATCCGACCACATAAACTAATTTGCTTCGGCCCATGGATAAATATCCACAAAAAATAGAAAGAGAGAGGTGGAGAGAGAAAAGAAGTAATCCAAAAATAAATTCTCCCAATCACTCTTTTATTCCTTTCCACTTTTTCGCAATAGCGTTATTCTGCTAACCCTATAAGTGGTTAGTAGTTACTAACACGGTCTGATATTAGACCACGTCGGCGAGCCACGATCTGAGGGAGTGGGCTTACCGGCGTTGTTGAGTGAGGGGGAAGAGAGGGCCAGCTCGGCAGGCCCAAGCCGAGCCGAGTTTTTGGGAAAAGTAAGCCCACAATTAAAAAAAAAAATCTAAATTTTCAAACCTAAACCCTCTTCTCTCTCACTCAACCCGCGTTTTCCATTCTCCCCACTCTCTCCAAAAAAACCTTTCGTTCCTCTCCCTCTCTTCTTCTCCCGAAAACGACGTTGAAGCTATCCCGATGAGGAAGAATTTTTTGGAAGGTTTTCACCGTCCTTGAAGAAAGAAGACGAAGACGTCACCGACGAAGAAGGAAGACGTCGCCGCCGTCGGTAGTGGGAGGTAGAAGACGATTGCAAGGAGGACGCTTTGGTTCAGGTTGACGTCTTCTCCTCTCCTTATTGTTGATTTTGTTTGTGGATAATAAGTTAGGGATTCATGGATTTTTTTGTGGAGATCTGGGTATCGTTTATCGATTTCAAAATTTAGGGTTCATGCGATTCAACTTAGGTGGTTCATGATTTTGTTTCTCGATTTGTAGATTTAGGGTTCCATGAATTCGAATATGGGTGTTTAGGGTTTTGTTTCTAGATTACCAAATTTAGGGTTCGTGCGATTCGAATTTGGAGATTTTGGGTTTCGTCCCGAGTTGTAGATTTAGGGTTTCTTGGATTCGATTTTGTGGTTGTGGATTTTTTGTCTAGGTACCAGATTTTGGGTTTCTCGAATTCCATTTTGGGTATTGTGGATATTGTTTCTAGATTATCTTATTTAGGGTTTGTGGGATTCGATTTTGGGGAATCTGGGTATCGTTTGTCGATTACTTGATTAAAGGTTACATGGATATCAGTTTTGTCACTTCCGATACTTATTCTGGTCATTGTGGATATTGGTTCACTGAATGGGGAGACCGAAAAAGAATGCAAAGCCCAACAATGAGGGAGAAGGATCATCACAGCAGCCACCGGATGAACAACCACCACAGGTTTCATTTCTGACTTCGTTTCTCGATTAGTTATATTGGCTAAAAACTACTACTCTGATGTGTCATATTAGTTTTTTTATGGTGGATATTGTTCTGTGCATTTTAGTTATTTTTTTGGGGATCATGAATATTATTCTTAATATATAACTATGTTTCAGGAACAACCCATGAGGAAGAGATCCAAAAGTGATGCACCAAAATATGCACCGAAATCTCGTCAAGGAGATGGATCATCACAGCAGCAGCCGGATGAACAACCACCACAGGTTTCATTTCTCACTTGATTTATGGATATCATTTATCTATATTTGGATACACACTTGATTTACTACGATAATAATTGGATATATTGGCTAAAAAAAACTACTATGATGTGTGGATATCAGTCCTGTTATGGTGGATATTTAACTGTACGTTTTAGTTATTAGTCTGGGTATTATGGATATTTTCATGGATTTCATTTATCTCCATCTGGATACACTCTTGCTTTACTATGATAATAATTGGATATATTGGCTAAAAAAACTTCTCTGATGTGTGGATATAAGTTCTGTTAGTGTGGATATTTAACTGTGCGCTTTGGTTATTTGTCTAGGGATTATGGATATTTTGCTTAATATATAACTGTGTTTCAGGAACAACTCGTGAGGAAGAGATCCAAAATGGTTGCACCGAGATCTCGTGAAGGAGAAGGATCAGGGCAGTCGCCGCCTGCTCAACAACAACCAGAAGTTGAGGAAGAAAATGATGAGGGACCCTGCGGCTCATACTTCAGATATCGTGGCTCCACCTATTCCTTATTCAAAATGATAAGCTACTGGAAACAAGATGCTGGATACTATGCAACATGCAAGAAAGAAGTCGAGAAGGCAGGATTCGGGGGCCTATTGGACCTTCGAATGCCAAAAATTCCCAATGTCTTCATGGACGACTTGATGACTGCTTATCACATGTCAACCAGTACTTTTGTTTTCGGGGAAGGATACTCGAAGAAGGTGTTCAACTTCACACCTGAGGATGTGGCACGTGTGCATCGCCTTCCTCTCAGTGGGGCTGTGATTGAACTGAAGAACGCTGGGGGGATGCTCAACAGTTTCAGCGAGGATATCAGCATGATTCCTAACAAGAGCCGCAATGTTCCTATCAAGGATCTGTGGGAGTTGGCCATTCCAGCCAACTGTCTTAGACCACGTGTTGCAATGGCTGTCAAGCAATTCGTGTTGCTAGCTACTGGTTCGTTGCTCGTGCCAACATTTGCTTGGAGGTGCAAGCTGGACTTTGCCCCATACATAGGTGGGAGTGTTGAGGACGTTAATGTGTACGATTGGTGTACCAATATTGTCCTTGAACTTAAGGTAGAGTTGACTGTTGCCAAGAAAGAAGAACATGCTGCAAAGGTGGAGGGCAAGCCGTGCGTGTGGGCTCTCGGAGATTGCTACTTCTTGACAGTAAGTCCTAACCTTTTTCGATACTTGTTGGTTCAATTGCATGAAAACTAGTGAATTTCGTATTTGGATATCATCTAACTCAGCTCGAATACTGTGTGTTTTGAATTGCGATATTTCTTGGTTAGAATATTATCTGGGTATCATTTTAGTCACATAGGATATACTTGTATTGAAACTCGATGCTTGTAGGTGAAATTGCAAGAAATCAGCTTCAAATGGTCTGTGGATATCATTTTAGTCACATAGGATAGTGTTAGTGTTGACTCTCAATATTCTTGCTTAAATTGCTAGAAATGGCGCTTAACATTTATTAATTGTAATTTTTTACAGCTCCATCTGCTGGACTCCCTAAGCCTATGATGGTTGCACACAAAGACCATCCCTAGCTGCCGGTTTTGGTGGAAGCAAAATGTCGAGAGGGCAAGCACATCTATCCTCTTAGCTGGGGGGAGATATGACCTAGCTGCCAGTCTGTTGAGTAGGGAAGAAATCGCCTCTCGCAGCCAGCTCCAGCCGGCGGCTATTGGGGGTACTAGTGCAACAGAGGCGAGCAGTTCAGCTCCTCCTCTAGATCGTGCACCAATGCCCAACACGGAATGGTGGGAGACTGAAGATTTGACTAGCCTTCAGCTAGGGAATTTAAAATGTTTTCTTCCTCCCTACTTAAGATAGTGCATTGGTGGACTTTGATGCATATAGTAATCTAAATATTTAACAACATATGTGTAGCTTAAGGGATTGAAGGAAATGACTAAGAGCTTGATTGAAAAGTGGGTGGCTCGAAGGGACAAGGTTCAAACGATTGTCGAGAATTTGGAACAATAAGAGTGAATTTGATCTACTGTTTTTCGTTCTTTTTTCGGGGGTTGTATTTTTTCTTAAGTTGCCATGTTGGAATGGCTTTGGATATTAGTTGGATTTTAGTTTGTTGTTTTAGAATATTGGTTGGTTTCATTTGGATATCAGCTTGTTTTATTTTCAGTTATGAATATTGGTTTGTGAGGTTTGGATATTATTTTTATGCATTTGGATATTTCAGTGAAATCTATGTTTGTTATATGTGGATATTATTCTGGCAACTTGAATATTTGTACGCGCACTTTAGATACTAGTCTGGATACATAGGTGTTGAGGGTTTTTAATTTGCAAATATTAATGCTCGAGCCACATGTGTGGATATCATTGTGGAAAAGTTGGATACTTGTACGAGCAGTTTGGATATTATATTGGATACATGTGTGTTGATAGTTTTTAATTTTCGCGAACTCTTCGTTTGTCTTCCAGCCTAAGGTACTAGGTGTTGGGATTGGCCGACATTTTGGCAAATTGCTGGACTTTGCCACAAAATTGGGACATATGATAGAAAAGAGGGAAGAGCATGACATGTTCAAGGTCGTGGATTCCAGTTGGAGACCTTTGGAGAATACTGTTGAGGAGGTGCTAGATCAACTTAGAACCGAGGTGGTGGAAGACCAAGTTTAGAATACTGAAGCTGAAATGGAAATGGATGAGCATCCTCTAGAGAAGGACCAGTTCGAGCCACAAGTGGAGAATACTGGAGAGAAATGTGAAGAACATCCTCAATAGAAGAATAGACTGGAGGTGGTGGAAAATCAAGCGGAGAAGACTGTACAGACACCAGACGAGTAGGTGATTCAGCCTTGTTTAGAGAGCTAGTTGGATAATAGAGAGCAGGTGTTGGAGCCGACAGTCCCTATGGTGATCCACTATACAGTCCTAGATACAACTTATGAGGATATTATGCAGATAGCGCATGAGGCTACTACTGCTGCTAATGCTGATGTAGAGGAACCATCTACAGGGGGAGGAAGTTCTATAGACGACTACTCATGAGGTGGTGGAGCCAACCACTCATGATGTGTTGTTGGATACAAATTTTGCGGCAGTAGTGGAGACGACTGATGCAGTGGCGCTGGATCCATCTGCAGAGATAGGAATGTTGCCGACATACGAGGAGTTGGTAGAAGCGACTTGTAAGAGCACTTAGAGGAGTCCAGATGTGATTATCACGCATGAGAGGGCTATGACTGTCGAGGAAGAAGACCATCTGTACAGCTACACACAAGAGAGAGTCGATGCGGTCATTGGAGTGACCAAGCGGGTTCCACTCTTCATACGTGCTGTATGTAAGTGAATCCTTATCTGTCTTGATACTTATATACGTTATGTGGATACTAGTATGGGTTTATTGGATATTTGTCCGAGAGAATAACTGATTTGTCTGAAGATTTGCCTGTGAATATCTGAAATGTTAGTTTGGATACTTGTTTGGGCTGTAGAGATATTCTTCTGGGTTTCGTGGATAAATAATTACGTGTTCTATGTTTTAGATATTTTTTTGAATTGTATCGATACTATTCTGTGTTGTCTGAAGATTTGCTTGTGAATATCTAAGATGTTAGTTTTGGATACTTGTCTGGGTTTATTGGATATTTGTCCGAGAGAATAACTGATTTGTCTGAAGATTTGCATGTGAATATCTGAAATGTTTGTTTGGATACTTGTCTGGGCTGTAGAGATATTCTTCTGGGTTTCGGGGATAAATAATTATGTGTTCTATGTTTCATATCTTTTTCCCTATGCAAGCAAACCATCCTCAACAAGATGGAAACAATGACTGTGAAGCGTTCGCATGCATGTTCATGGAGCATTGGACGGGTCACATTCCATCGGAATACAAGGAAACTTGGCACAAGCAAAAACACGTGGAGCACCAGCGAGCATCTATTGCAGCCAATCTCCTTCGATGGCAATGCAACAAAGTAAGGAATGTCATACTCGATGAGGCAAATGAGTGGGCAACACAGAAGGAGAAAAGGAAGAGAAGCTGAAACTTACCACCAGCTGTTTCATTTTACATATGTTGATGTTAAGGTATTAAGGTGATTGGGTTATTTTGGGAACTTTTGGACAAACTAATATCCTCTCACAAATTCAGCAATGTCGTCTTCCAAGTCAGTGAGATGGTTATCATGTTGAAAATGGGTGTCCTGCGTGAGCACTTCCAATGCTTTCAATCTCTTTCCATAGACAATCTTCTTTCGACGACGCTCTTTCTCATTCGTGGACTGATAATGTTCCTTGTCGTGCTTCCTTGGATTACTCTTCTCCTTGAGAGAGAGGCCACTTGTCGGTACAGAATTCCCTACAATGTTAGTGGCTTAAGTAATCCGTCCAATGATATTTAACTTATACTAATTTACAAATCATATTCGATACACTTACCGTCCTCGCTAGTTATAGTCTTTGGCAATGCCTTGTTTGCCTCCTTGCACACTGACACGCTAGAACACAACACCAAACTGCGACCAAGTGTAATCGCAGTCCGGAAATGCAGTAACAGGCAAGCTCTAATTGTCAACCCGGGGTCTAGATCTACTGCCTACTTCGTGTATATCTGTTATCTAGAAATAAGACTCACACTGATCACCCTTTTTTGATACACGAGTCCACAACACAACATAAGAGGAGTCATCAATACCACATGAATCAACTGTCCTAAATCCACTAGTTCGCAAAATCAACCGGCACAGCACAGAGACAGATAGGAAAAATCTTATGCTTCAACATCCTCCATAGTGCTACAACTGCCTCCCTAGGTTGCATATCACCATAAAGATTGTCAATTCAAAGCATACTGAGCAGGATTTTGCACGAAACAGTACTTGGAGCCCTCAATTCATCTAATTGGACAGTGAATTAGGCTCCAAGCACACAAACTCATCTAGCAGTCAAAAATAGTTAAACACCCCCCACCCACACACTTAAGCACGACATTGCCCTCAATGGAGCAGAGGGAAAGATAAGGGGAAACGATGTTACCAGGAATACGGACTGTCGGGGGGCTGGAAATGGGACCAGTCAGCAGGGCTAGAGTCATCAAAACACACTGGGTGATAGAAACCATAGTTCCAAGTGGACAAACCGAAAAATAATCAAAAGAAAAACAAACCTTGGTGGGGTTGTCTCCCCACAAGCGCTTCTTTTACGTCTTTAGCTGGACGGTGGCTCCTAAGTTTCGGTCCACCCCAGAACCTCGTTGAAGTTGAGGTTCTCGTCGATGATGTGGAGTCTCAAGTCACAAGCAGGTGATGTGATAGGTGATGAAGATGGCTCGTGGCCTTGAGGAAGATGAAGTCTCCACTCATGAGACCTCTCCTTCGCGTCTACTCTTGTCTCATTGCCCCAAACTAGATAAGATATCATCGATTGACCACCATCGCATCCACCAAGAGGGAGATGTTGATGTGGTCTTGGTCTGGCAAAGAGACACTGCAAATGGGTCCTTTCCAAGCAGCTTCTCGAAGTTTGGTGGAGATATCACATGTAACTCATGGTCGGTGCATGCCTCTTCTACCTCAACTTCATCCTCGGCCTGGACGTCAATTGCTTCCTCAACCCCCTTCCTTCTTCAAAATGTGGTCTCTCCCCTTGGAAAAGATAAAGAACTACCTCTTCTTTGCTTTCTTTCTCATCCTCCACAACTTCCTTCCCCATCCTTGCTCGCTCTTCTTCTTCTAGAACTGATTGGAGAGCAAGTCGCCAAGCAATTTCTTCAATGGGATCATCTTGCATCTCCTCGCACGGGCCCAGCATGTTAGAGCAGAAATGAGGAAAGGTGTGATCTGCAACCAGAGGACTTTCCTGATCATGATTATCATGGGAGTTCTCTGTGATAACTTTTGTATGCTCCTCAACATCGTCATGATTGCCTTCTTCTTCCTCCTCATCTACTTGTATGGCAGCATAAAGGTTGTCTTGAGAAAACTGTGCACAAGCTTTCTCAATGACCTCTATGTGCTTCTTTATGCTCCAAAGGGTATCCTCTATTTCACGGGGAAAGGAGAAGTCAGTTTGGGCCATGGCCTGGATATGAGAATCCATCTCGGGAAAGGATCTCTCAGGTACTCGAGCAATCTGCTCCACGAGAAGCCTCAAGTGATAGTTTGGATCTGGCTGTGGGGTGTAGTATGGCACTGCCGGATGGCCCGTGAAGGTTGTGGCTAAATCAAGATCTGATGGCCCTTCTAGTTGTGGGAGGAATTCTTCTTGATAATGAGATTGTTCTTGAAATACCCAAGGGTCTGATTGTTCTTCGTAGTAGGGGGTTGGTACTGAAACCCGACTCCATAGTCTTCTCCTCCTTGGGTGCTCCATGAAGGCTCGGGGTAATACCACTCACGTGGTGGTGGATACCCCCAATGATTGGAGAAGCCTTGAGAATCCATGTATCATATCTGCACCAACAAAAACAAAATACCCAAGTGAAAAGCAAGGGTGGAAAAGAGAGGATGCATAAAAGTAAATGCTAAAGTAACAGACTTTCACGTTTCTACAATAACCTAGAGGTCCCCGGCAACGGCGCCAAAAACTTGACACGCTAGAACACAACACCAAACTGCGACCAAGTGTAATCGCAGTCCAGAAATGCAGTAACAGGCAAGCTCTAATTGTCAACCCGGGGTCTAGATCTACTGCATACTCCGTGTATATCTGTTATCTAGCAAACTAAGTCGAATGATTGTTGATTTAAGTAAAAGCAGTAAGAAAGCAGGAAATGGTTTGGTTTTCTAAAGCAAAGGAAGAGTCACTCGGGAATGAGTCCCTCTAGCTCCTTAGTTAGGTCATAGTTGTAATTACTTTTGGTTTCTTTACTGCCGATTATATTGCGGAAGATCCGACAGTAGATTGGAATCTCTTAAGCTGACCAAGCCCTCTCAATCAAACTACTCGGCAGACGACTAGTCTTCACTGGGATAGAACGCGGAGGCAATGAACACAGAACTCCACTACTGGAATTAGATTCCAGTACAAAGCAGTGAATTGACTAACTCTCGTATAATCGATTCACTACTACCGACTGAAGAAGCTCTAACAACCTAATCAGATTCTATCTATCTCAGGTTGCAGCAGAAATCAATAAAAGATGATCAGACTTCAATTGACTCATTCAAAACACTTCAATCTATTATAATCAAGCAATATCACAATCCAAACGTAATTACAATCAAGATTCCTAACACATGGAACTAGGGTTCTTCATACCCAAGTGAGAGAGAGTTCTACTCCATGAAGAGAGAGAGAGAGAGAAAACAGAATACAAAGCAGCCATACTCATAACAATGGGAAGAATCTGCTGTGGGATGTCAATCTTCACTCCTGTGATGATCTCCAAGCTCGATTGATGAAACCCAGCTCCAAAATCACTTCTAGAATGTGATCTTCGCACTTTCTCTCTCTAGTGCTCTATTTTTGCTCCAAAAAAAGTCGATTCCCTCTCATTTGGCTCGAAATTGGGTTAAAACCCAGAAATTTCCGACCACACGGGCAGGCTACACGGTCGTGTGGCTTTTTAGGCGTGCCCGTGTGAGTGTGCAAAACGTTACGTTTCACTTAAGTAGCTTCAGGTACGCTACACGGCCAAAACCACACGGTCGTGTGGATTTCCAGGCTGCCCGTGTGAGCTCCCTGGACTTTCCACACAGCCACAAGGGGTCCCCTACACGGCCAGTGTGGCTTGCCCGTGCAATTTGGTGCCACACGGCCAGGTCACACGGCTGTGTGGGTTTTTAGGTGTGCCCGTGTGGCTTCCTCAGCTTCTTGGCAAACGCCCAATCTTCGTCCAATCGACCCTGAACTCGTTCCCAAACCTTCATTCACGTACTAGGACCTGAAATATCACAAACAAGAACAACCTAGCGTAAAATCGGCCTAAAATACGAGAAATAAGACTCAAACGGTGTAAGAACGGTGGGCAAAAACATGTGTAAATATCAAGTCATCACACACTTTCTTCAATGCTCTCATCCACCTGTTGTACACTTTCTCATCCGCCATTGACAGTTTTGTTGCGAGCTGATTAAACATTGAAGTAGTTTCTCGGTACCTCATTGTTATATCTCCTTTTCACGTATCGTTCTCATGACTATGTGAAGTACCTCCTGAAGCATTAGCATTACCAACCTCTTTCCTTCTCGCCTCCAATGTCCATCGCTTGAGTATGTAATTATCTTGAATAGTTCTCATACTATCATTCCCAAACTCTCCAAGCAATCGCATCACCTTAAACATATGCCGACATAACACCCCGAATGTTCTAAACATCCTACATTCACATACCAATGTGGCTGTAAAAATATCGACAAGAGTGACACGTTCATCGCTACGCTCACCATCCTCCATCTTATATGTAAGGTAGCTAATGAAACCATCATCCCTATTATTTGGGACAAGCTCAATTAGATAGTCTTCAATTTCCAGATACTGCTCTTGAATCCGGTTGAAGATGTTTTTCGTGAAGATCTTGGCAGCATGTTGGAGGATCGAGCTTTTCTCTAACACTATTTAAGGGGGTGATTGTTTCCTAATGTAGTCAGACTCAGTCTCTTTGTGCCTTTTGTCAGCCAATAAACTGCATGTATGAAGAAAACCAAAATGTTGATTGCCCAGACTGATATCCATATACAAACAGAGCAAATACCCAAACAACACAAAAATATATCACACCATCACATACCAATACCACAAAAAGCATCTATAAATATCAGTAAGGTGCTAAGTAATATCCATATAACCAAACTAGTATTCTTATAACGTACCAGGTAAAGTGGATGAAAAACTCATCGAGATTATTTTTCGGTTTCAAGAAGAGTCGCACTTGTGCATTGCACGACTCGCTGCTTGCATTGTCAACATCCCCGCTGTGAATTGATCTCTCAATTATAAGGAACACCATTGATGACGAAATTTCTTCAGATATTGCATCCATTGGTGGCCATCCACAGTTTCACTACCGGGAAAACAATCAGCAACCATGCTGCTCCATGCCTCATCAAACTCGGCCTCGCTGTCGTCGTATTAGAAAAGAAAAGCAAGATGATTTTGGAACTTATGCCAAAATTTCTTGCTCGTAACATTCATCAAGATGTGCCAAGTACAGAGGGCATGAAACGCAGTACGCCACTCCTTTCTAAGGGAAACTGCCATACCGGCGTCCTGATCTGTGAAGATGGTCACTAGGAGTTTCCTCTTCATGCACCGACTAAATGCTTCAAACAACCATTCAAAAGAAGGAGTTGTCTCGTCATATAACAAACAAGCGCCAAACACGCAAGTTTGTCGGTGATGATTGAAACCTACAAACATCCCTACAAAAGACAAACATTAAAAACAATGCATAACCAAAAGCGTGTCCAAAAAAATAAGGAAATTAAGTGGTTAACATACACAATGGCCGGAAGTGTTTATTGGTTCGGAAGGTGGTGTCGAAGGAGACAGAGTCTTCGAAAAGTGCATAATCTTCACGCATCCTCTTGTCTGCCTAAAAAATATTGTCAACTTTCTCCTCACAATCTACCTCCACAGTATAAAAGTAGCCGGGATACTTCTTCTTTTGGTCTTGAAAGTAGTCAAGCAAGAAAGTCGCTTCGCCACGAAACATAGTCTTTTGTCGGTTCTTGTTCAAATGGTTTTTCTTATCAGATTTGGTAAAAGTCAAGTTCTCATACCCTCCGGCACACTCAGCCAATAGCTAATACGATGACCTAAGACTCATCCCGACGTTGCGATTTGCTTCAGCAACAAGTCCTTGAGGAACGCTCACGGACTTGTTTGACTTGAATAGGTGAGCATGCTTGGTGGAGTGCAAATCATGATTGTGAGCTCCAATGAAATTGTGCACCACATATCCAGCCCTATTCTCATCCCATCGGAAACGAACAAGGGCGGGGCATCCAACCCTAATTCGAGACCTCTTTCTTTTAGGGTGACTTCTCTCTACAACCGAATCATCTCCCTGTTTCTGTTTCTCAACATTGACTTCACTAGTAGAGCCTTGCCTATTACAAACATAATAAAGGTAGGAGGAGTGTTCTTCTCCAAAAAAATCGAGCAATTTAATTAGCTGTGGATGGCTTAGGATCCTCCATGGTAGTTGAGATGCGATGGGGGAGTTGAGCTGGGCATCCACTTGCCTAGCTAATATCTACCACCACTTGTGCAACGCATCTCTCAAAGCTGTGAGGGAGGTCGGCGGCGCAATGTTCATCGTCCAGTTTTGGGCTGGGAGTATCTGCCATGGATTTCACCGCTCCAATGTCCTGACAGGAATTGGGGTCCCGATCATCCCCTAAGACTCGAAGCTTATGGTTATAGGTAAATTTCTCATACCCCATCATGATTTTAATAACACAATTATCCTTATTTTTTAGCTTATTTTAATTGAGTGTATTTTTATTATCGTCTTATTAATAAGGTGGGTTGGAGCCTCAACATGCGACAACCTTGCCCAACACAAGTTGGTAGAGTATCGGAGGAGGCTAGAGCGACTTTGGGAAGGAGAGGTAACTTGAAAACTTCTAAGTGCTATAACTCTTTTTCATGGAGTACATGTGTTTTTCCAATCAGATTTAACTTAAGTTACTAATATTTTTTTGTAGATCAAATTCTATCCATACCCGGCGAACATCGTTCATTGGCATTTACAGCAATTCCCCGAGAATATCGGGCAATGATGCATGAGGGTCCCTCTCATTTGTTTAGGGACCGTGGAGTGGCACCTACCGGATCGATGCCTTCGTCAGTTTGGTCGGGAGCAGTGCATTCCGTTGGAAGTCCCCGAGAGTCAAAGGGCGTTTCACCACCGAGATGGTCGGCAAGGTACTCACAATTGGCCCACGAAGTTGGCGGAATTGATCGCGGTATGGGAGAACCGACAACTTCAGGATATTGTCACTCCAACAAGTGTGGGTCGAATGGGGTATCATGACCCATACATGGATAGATATCGGCAAACATCGGTTCGGTACGTGACTCCGGAGGATGCGGTCGATGGTGCATTGGTAAGTATATTCCGTCTAATAAGATTAAATTTATTGCTTATTTCATTATGTCACATCATTAGTCTTATATTGCTAACCTTTTTTTGTGATTTAGGCTGATGGGATCGAGCGGATCAAAACGTTGACCCATGGGAAACATGAAATGGGACATGAAGATGTGAGCTTCATTCGGAGGATGACAAACAATATGCTTGGTTGTATAAGAGCACAGGGTCGTGATCATCGTAGATACCCACCCATGCCCGCACCGGCCCCACCTCCGGTACAAGTTGATGTCCCCCATCCCCCACCACCATACGAGAGAAAGAAAAGCAAGAAGGTTCGAGAAAGACCTCATGAGCCCGAGATAAAGCCGTTGGAGGCGTGGAGAGTGCCGACCCCCTTGGTTGTGGCACACGGTGGCGGTCCGAGCTCACATCAAGATCCTCGTCCGAGCCACTCCCAAGATCCCCGCCCGACCTACCATCATGAGCAATTCCCGAGATCCCCTCCGAGCTAACATCAATCTCCATATGATCCCCACCCGATCTCATACAACGATCCCCGCCCATCACACTATGATCCTCGCCCTACATACTATGATCCCCGCCCAAACTTCTTCAACGAACTCCCCACATCCTCGTGAACTTGGCATGATGGTTCCTCCACGACTGCGCATCACGACTTCAATCCCATTCATCGCCCAAATCAGCACTGGCCTCCTACCCCTCACTGTATGAGCGTCGATGTCCCTCGCTCGGCCCCGGAAGCGCCGCATACCATGGATCGACGCCGACACAGCACCGACGAGCGCCTAGCACGACCCAGCGAAACTTGCCACCGCAACCACCGATGGTCACTCCCGTCGGCCGTCCTACAAGGAGCCAGAAAACTTTGCAACCCCATGAGTCCCAGGGACTTCCTTGAGATGGATTGATTTTTAGTTTTATCATTTTAAGTGTTGTTTTTAGTTATGTTTTAATTATATGTACTTGAAACCCTTCTATTTTAGTTTCTTTAATTGAGTGTTGTTTTAGTTTTTATTTTAGTTCTAAGTTCTTGGCTTTCTCTATTTTGATCGTGTTAACTTAAGGCTTGAGTGTTAATTAAGGGTTATTTGAAAACATGAAAGTTGCAAGCATCATAGCTCTAACTCTGACAAGAATTGAAAACATACATAACAAGTACCAACCTTAGAGGTGCGGTTTTCATCTGCCATGCAACCCCACGTCTGTGAATCTGCATGGTTGCTTGTTCTGTGTCGGAAAAATAATTTACACACAAACCGCATTTGGGGGGGAGGGGGGGGGGGGTTTGTGTTACCAAAACCGCACCTTGAGGGTGCGATTTGCTTTGGAGAAGCAAAACCGCACCCCCAAAATGCGGTTTTGCTAGGTCAGGCCTAGACCGCATCTGGGCCATGCGGTTTGGTTAGGTCAGACCGCAAACCGCATGGCCAAGATGCGATTTTTGCCCACAAAACTGAAACGCACCCCCAAGGTGCGGTTTAATGACAAAACACACCAGGGGGTGCGGTTTACATGCAAAACGCACTAGGGGTGCGATTTTTAAAAAATGGTGTTATTTTTGTAATTTCTACATAATGGGTGCTATTTTTGTAATTTTTTTTTTTAAGGTGCTATTATGGAAAAATCTCGTTGTTTAAGCTAGTAGGTTTACGTAGCTAATATGTAGTTGCATTGGCCAAATAGTTGTATTTGGTTAGTGGCCATTGGAATAATTAGAGACTGGTTAGGAGACTTCTTGTGTGGCCAAGTCGGCTATGTTAGTAGGGTTAGAGATTAGTTAGGTTTATATAATAGGTTTAATCGCCTATAAATATGTAAGTTCGGCATTAATTTCGTATCGAATAATAAAACTAAAGGTTTATCGTTATCGACACCAACGTCGTTCTCTCCTCCTGAATCGAGAGCGTCGGTTCATCAGTTAGTTGAAGTTATGAGCAGTAATTATCTTTGGCCGCCTTCCATTACAAATGAATTGACAGTGATGAGTATTCTATTCCCAATTTTCTCATGATCGCAAATGATGCCTTCTTCGTCAATTATCATCATCATCATGTGGCTGGATTGCTCCTGTTAGATACGTAATAGTCGTGGAGCTCACCTTATCTTATGACCAATGCAACTCCCGCTTCCGTGCCCTACTCCCAAAGATGAGTTCAGGAATCAGGATGATTCCATCTTTGGCTGTTCAGTCCACTTCTTTGCCAGATGCCTCAAGAACCATGATATACAGAACAATGCGTAGCAATCTGGCCGCCCTGCCCTAACACACCGGATTTCCCAAATCGATCTTGGTCCGGATGTCTCGTAGGCCGTAGCCATCTGTATAGAAAGCAACATCACAATGTTTCAGACGCATCTACCACTTATAGCTACTTACTCAAAAATCAATTGCATCTTCCTAGCCCAAACACAGACACACACACGATGGAACTTTGGGGGATGGAATTAGGGTTTCATCTTAGGTGCCAGATTCTACATCACCATACCCATCATCTATAGAGAACTTCACTAACAAGATAAGCTATGCAAACCTTGAAGGCTTATGATCCAATTCATCTACTGGCAAAGATGGCTAATCCCTTAAAAGCATCATCACCAATCCTCACACTAACCTCTAACACACATCTTGGAGCTTTCAAAGTTTCATGGTTCTGCGAAACCCTGCTTGCCCTGGAGAGAACTTCTAACTTCAAAGCTCTTAAGAACCAATAGCCAAAGCAAAACCAGATACAATGTCCCCAATATCAACACAACATAGCCATGAAAAGTTGAGAACTTCAACTTCCACAGCGCTCAACCACAAAGAACCAACAACTCAAATGGAGTCTATCTGCCATTAATCAAAGAAGCAAATTAAAGCAGTTTCTTAGGTCAACACTCTGCACGGGGTAGATGATAGTTTTACCAATTCTGGACGAAATGATCAAGTCCAACCCAAACCCGTCAACTGATGCAACCAAAACCACTGAATTTGCAGGTATTCGGTGTTCTTCCCAAGACGAAATACCAATTTCATCATAGAATTTGTTGGTAAATTGGGCGAGAATCTCTGGGAAGCAGGAAATGGATCCATGATCGAAACTCAGGCAAATCAAGCTATGGAGAAGAGTCAACATTCTTTGGAATATCTGCTGTGTATTACCTTTACCAAACATTTGACAAACACAGCCGGAAATCAACTACAGCTGATCAAATTACAGAAGATTATATGCCCTGGACGATTCAATCCAAACAGCAGGAAGGCGAAATGATACAGAGGAAGGGCATGCGTGGAGAGAAATCACCGCTTGAGACCCTTCATTCTAGCAGCGAGAGAGGAGAATAGACAGGAAACTCGTTCTTGTTGCTCGTGGAACCGTCGCTTGAGATACGACTCGAGAATCTCCATTACCGAGACAAACCGCCTCATTTCCTCCAGCCGCCGGCTGAGCTCAGCTTCCCGAGCCCTAGCACGCTCGAGCCTTGCCTCCGTCTCGGCGAGTCTCCCGCGTAGATCTTCGATCACCGATTCGCTGTCGTCTTCGTCTTCGGTGTCGTCGCCCGGCGACCGGCGGTTGCGGGAGCGGTGGGTTAGATCTCGCGGCGATAAGGAGCCGCCTTGACGTCCACAGCACATCTTCGAGTGAGATTCCGCCTCTTTGGAAGACCGGAAGGGAATTTGGGAGCAAGAGGACAGCACAGCTATTCGTGACGAAGACGATGAACGGCCGCCGATAAGGAAAAAAAAATGGTTTTGGTTTTTCCCTTGTTCTGGTTTTGTTTGGGGAGTGGGTGTGGTGGTAGTCTGGTAGACTGGTGGTTTAGGTGGCGGACCAATATGGATCGTCGGATGAGGTAACCGCGTTATAGCCTTGAGGTTGTCACTTGTCAATCCGGATTAAACCATCAATTCGGTTCGACAAGTGATTTGATTTAATGGACCGATCAACTTCAACTAGTTTAAGTCAATTTTAACATAGTATGTAAGAAAATCTCTAATATCAAATAAATATATATAGGTGACTACTTCGATATACTCACTTTTGAATGCACTCAACTCTAAAAGTGGTCATAATACATTAAAGTTTGAAATATAATGGTTAGCATTAGTCTAATATGATGATACAACATAGAATCACAACTAATTAATGCATTACCCTAACCTATTAACCTTCAATTTTGAATCCCACCCCAAAATCCCAAATTGTAAACCCTAATCCTAAATTCCTAAACCCTAAATCATTCAAATTAAAGTGAATCTTTAATGATTTTTGTACAAATTCATGTGGTTCTTGTTCATCATACCACAAGTGATCATTGGCATCGTTTTCACATGAATCGCTCGCTCAGAATGACGATTATGAGGCGGGTGCATTGAGTGCACCCCAAAAAAGTAAGTGCGCCGAAGACATAACCATAAATATATATATGGTTGTTTGACATATTTCAAAACCACCTCACTAATCTACATTCCTATATTATTAAATTTTTTCTTCATAAGAAATATATATTACAAAATTATCGATCCTCATTTTCAAAACCGAGTTTAATTGGTTAGACCACTTAATTTCAATTGGTTCAACCCAATTTGGACTTGTTTAGCCCGGTTTAGAATTTTTTTCATAATCGTCTAACCGAAATGAATTCCAATCGTTAGATGGCGGGTTTCGGTCGAACCTAGTTGAATCTGTCAAAGGTGGCGGCGGGGGGGTCTGGGAGAAGGGGATTAGGGTTAGAGGCCTTAGAGATTTTGGGGGAGACGGGGTCGTTTTGGGAGGGTTGGGGTGTGGGGCGGTTAGCCGATTAACCGGCGGTTGATCGGCTAACCGCCCCAACCTTCCCGAACACCTACCGTTGTGCAATGGAGTCGGTTTTCGGTTGAAACCGGCGGTTAACTGCTAACTGAAAACCGATCCGTCACCCCTAGAGCCAATTAAGAAAACAAAAAAAAAATAAAAATACATTTAATTTTCCACCTTTAGATCTGAATTTTCTGAATGAACGATTCATATTTAATTACTCATGAGTGCATAACTATTGGTTATGCACTATATCTTGAGCGGTCAAGTTGGACCACTTTGGGCTAACGAGACGTCATCATAAAATATTAATAAAAAATAGTGGATGATCCTGAATGTTATTTTCAACCGTCAATGTATGTATAATGTAAGACATCACTAACAATTAGTGGAAAAGATGAGCCAGTCCACTAACCCAAATTTCAATTAATTATGGCTTAGATAACACAAATTCCATTTGATTGGTTATGTTTTAGAAGATAAGTAGATTTACAAAGTGTGAACCATAATAAAATTCAAGCATCTTTTTATTTATTAACGTAATTTGGTGCTGAGATGACAATTTTGTATCCAATATATACAATACAATTCAATTCAATTTAATCAATCCATCCACTTAAATATTAAACTAATCAAATCCACTTAGATTGTAACTGTAGTTTTGTTTATTGAAATAAGTCTCTATTTTTTATTGTTTCCATTTGTTACCCAAATTTAATTTTTAATGAAAATATTATTGAAAATTTATGTTTGGGTAACCAAATGTCTTTAAAATGACATTTTAGAACCTAACCTTTTTGAAATTTATATGTTGGTTCATTGTTTGGATTCTACTTGGATCTATATAAACTCAATCAAACAATTAATTTGATACAATCCAAGAATCCACCAATGCATTTGATCCATGAATGGTTGCCATCTCTATATCTTTATGCAAAACTGAAGATTATTCATGCAAATGGTAAGGATTTTGCTACGGTGACATGCATGTCATCGTGACATGGACTTTTCGGTCGACCTAATCCAAAAGGCGGTCGACCGAATTGCCTAATTCATGTATGTGAGGTTCCGAGACGCGGTCGACCTCTTACATAATATGGTCGACCTCTTTGGTGGTATAACAGAATGAAAGGTCGACCCAAATACCTCATAGGCCGACCCTTGTGCACCTAACAGGTCGACCGCATTAGAAAGCGGTCGACCGCATTCACACCGTATCCGTATTGGATAAGGATTCCAACACCAGAAAGGTTCCACAATTAGACAAGAAAATGAATTGGGTCGACCCATTCACGTCCTAAATCTCTATAAGTACGAATATAAGTCCCCTTCAACGCCACCAAGTCTGAATTAGGTTTTTTCCGATTTAGAGCCTTTGTGAAGAACATCGTTCGCGGTTGCTGTTGTACGTGTTGGAAGTGGTCGACCAGGTCGAAGGTGAGGTCGACCTAATGTAGCATTCGCCGTCATCTTTTCTAATTCGTGATTTCCACCGTCTAATTTCATATATTGTTGCGTGCAGAATACCATTCGGCCGACCTTGACATCAACCAGGTCGACCTGACGAGACAATTCTTCGGATTTGAATTTAGGGCACAACACTTGGACTTTCGTACTTGCGAGGTAACGAAGATCAACCCAATTGGTCGACCGGAATGTGTTTCAAGGTCGACCGTTTCTGTTTGTTTTGGTTATTCAACCTGAATGTCGATTTTGGTTTTGTTTGTATGACTATGTTGTGCTTCAAAAGGTCGACCTCGCCATATATCTGGTCGACCTATCCTTTTTTCGGTTTAATATTGAACTTACTTTTTGTTGTTAATTGTTATTTTCCTGCTGGATAGGTCGGCCTAGGAAGAACAGAGGTTGACCTTAATGGTTGTGGTAGTCACTATTTGTCTTCCAGGTCGACCTAATAATTTGTCAAGTCGACCACATCTTTGTTTTTTTGGTGAATTGTAGAAATTTGAAGTTGAATTATGATTTGAATTTTTCTTTAAATTGTTTAGAGGATGACGCATGATGAGAGACTGCATCAAGATTTGGGTGAAATCATGAAATTGTTGAAAGCCACACAAGAGAAGCTGGTGGTGTGTCAAACACAAGTCAATGACTTTCAGAAGTCCATGAGTGATAGAGTGGAGCAATTGTCAGTTCGACTGACAGATATGACTGGGATGATGCATGACGGGTTTGAGAGGCTAGAAGGTGCTATCAAAGATATAAGTGCAGAACGAATGGAGAATGGCGGAAGATATGGTACAAGAAAGAAATTTGACTTTGGTAAAGAGGAGGAAGACCATGATGACTCTGAAAATTGCTACCAGAGCATAGACGATTTATTGAAAGAGCACAATTTAAAGGTATCCAAGTATATTCATATGTGATTGAAGATATTAGTATTACTATCATTAATGCTAATTTGTTTTGTTTATATGTTTAACAGAGTGAAACAACGAATGGCAGCAAGGGTTCCTCTCCTAAGTACAAGAGACCTCGATATGAAAGTGACTCCTACACCACTCCACAGAAGGATCATTTTGTAAGAAAAGGATTATTTAGTGCTGATAGCGATGAAGATGAATCTAAGAGTCCTTTCGAAAAGCACGGGGTAAGTTTACGTTACATATTCATCTATAATGTGTGTTTGTGTTCATATGTTACTTTAATTTTAGGGTTAATATTTTCATATGGCCTGAACTTTGACCAAAATAAACATCCTGGCCAATCTTTTCGATCTATAACATCCTAGCTCGAACTATACACCAAAATAAACAATTTGACCAAACCCGATGTTTGACCGTTAACTTGGACGGTCAAATGCGTTGACTAACGGTCAACGCGCCACGTCATTACCAAGTCAGAAGATCTGATAAATATTTAATTTTTTCGTTTTTTATTTTTGGTTTAACTAAGGTATTAGATGATTTATTTTAATTTATAATAATTTAAAATTAGGGAATGTGTGGAAATTGTGAATTATTTTAAATATTTTAAGCTGACTTGGCAGTGACATGGTGCATTGACTAACGGTCAACGCATTTGACCGTCCAAGTTAACGGTCAAAAGTTGGATCTGGCCAAATTGTTTATTTTGGTGTATAGTTCGGGCCAGGATGTTATAGATCGAAAAGATTGGCCAGGATCTTTATTTTGGTCAAAGTTTAGGCCATACGAAAATATTAACCCTTAATTTTAACTATGATTTGTAGGTCATGAAAGTGGAGGGTCTAGAAGGATTCACCAAAAATCTTCAAAATCCAGTTGAAGACTTGTATTATGTTGTTACTAAAGAGAAGGCCGGGGACACGAATTGGGACAAGTAAGACGTTTTTTAGTACGTGTGGTCGACCGTTTAGGTCATGAGGTCGACCGTTTATCCAATAAGGTAGGGGTGGCTATACGGTCCGGTCCGGTTAAATTGGCCCAAATTGATCCGGTCCAGTCCGGTTTTTTTGAGAATATAAGGATCGAAGATTGGATTGGATACAGTCCGGTCTTGATCCGGTCCGGTCTTGACCCGGTCCGGTCCCAATTCAGTCTTGATTTTATATTGAGATTGTGGGAATTTGAGTGGCCTAAGGCCTAAAAGGGTGAGGAGTTGGTTAAGTTTTGTACTAAGTGTAAAGGTTTGTGACCGTTTATGCAAATTACCCTTAAGTTTTGGGTATTGAGCTCTCTTATCCGGTCTTTATCCGGTTTTTTACCTCAAATCTAAGCCCAAAGATTGGATTGGATTGTTTACTATCCGGTCCCGGTCCGGTCTCGGTCCGGGTTATACGGTCCGGTTTCCGGTTTTTCATCCGGTCCCGGTCCAAATAGCCAGCCCTACAATAAGGTCGACCTGTACGTTGCAAATCACAATTGACATTTCTGTTATTTTCATTTTTGCAGTTTGACCGTTGTTGACTTTTTTTCTGAAAACGTGCAACGAAATTATTTGAGTTTGGTCATTAGCGAGAATAGCTGGGTTTGCTCATCAGTAAGTACTATACTACTACGACTTTCGTATGAATTGTGCACTATTTATGTTAAGATTTACGAGGATTTTGTGTTTGATTGTTGGATGGTAGGTAGTGGATTTGTGTGCAAGGGCACTAACAATGTCTGAAAAACATGATGTCAAAGAGCCAAATGTGTGGTATTTGCCAAATATGTTTTCGGTAAGAGCCGTAATGTCAAATTATTTGTCATAACCTAGTTATTTATATTGTACCATGTCAATTCATCTCAATTAAAACATGGTGCAGAAGATGGTACGCGCTAACATGAAGACCAGACAAATTCGTAACAAGTTGATGAATGATGGCGTGGTGTATATGTAGAATGTTAGTGCATGCCAGAAGGTTAGTCAATGTCACTATATAAATTTCGAAAGTGCATTTGTTTGTATTCGATTTTTATAACATATAGTGAGTGTTTCGTTGCTAGATATTTATGTCAGTTCTTGACAATGAAGCACGACATTGGTTTCTGTATCTCGTCAATGTCCAGCAAAAAACTGCATTTTTGCTTGACGTCTACCTTCAACTAGTGAGGCGAATCGTAGGCGTAAATCAGCACTATGCAAGAAATTGGTAAGTGTTTCCTATAATTTTCTGACTACTAAGCGTCACGTATTATGCTATAAGCTTAAAATATTCGTTATTTGTGTGTAGTTGTCCAATTTGGATGATATTTTCAAACCAGAGCGCATGAGCAATGTAGCAGTACCAAATTTTGGAGATTTCAAATTTGAAGAGCTACGGGTTCAAGGGCAAAGGAATAGTACCGAGTGTGGTGTGCACGTCATGCAATGGATGCGCTATGGATCCAAGGATCTGGATAGAGTGGTGAGTATATCGTCAAACAAATAACTTGTTTAATTTATACTTTTTTTTAGTTGTAACGAAGTCTTACATGCCATAATGCAGATAGGAGAAGAACACAAATTACCGGCTCGAAAGGAGATTCTATGGTATGTGGCTACACATTTTGAAAACCGTGAATGAGAAAATCTTTTCAAGCATGTAGTAGATGAATGCATGGAACGATGCAAAGAAAGACAGAGTTCAAACAAAAAAGCAAATAAATGAAGTCATTACGTTACAATGTTGCATTATTTGGACAATACGTTGAATTTGTAGTTGCGAGATTGTTTCATTGTGGATTTTGAATGTTAATCATTTATTAGATTAGTTATACAATTATGGATGTGAATGAATTTACGATTTCAATCGTCTAGAACAAGTGGTCGACAACATACTCAAAGCGGGCAAACCCGTAGGCAGAGCACAGATCGACCTCGTGACGCTTAAGGTCGACCTATGATACCGTAGCAAAGTAAAAAACCATGTGGAATAAGGATGGAATCTCGTCTGTTTAGCCTTAATAAAATACGGTCGACCATTCGTGTAAAGAGGTCGACCTGTTTCACATTTATAAAACACGGTCGACCATTTGTGTAAAGAGGTCGACCTGTTTCACATTTAGCCAACACGGTCGACCGTAATGAGTCTTGTCCTTATCCAATTAGGATTTTGTGTACTTGTCCTTGTCGAATTATGATTTTATATATCCTTCACCAATTGGATAAGGAATTCGTTTACATTCTCTATAAATAGATAGAAGTCTTAAGACTTTATTCGTACTTCGATTTATGCAATTTGTTGGAGTGAAGTTGTAGTCTCATCGCTCTTATTGTGATCGTGTGTTGGTGGCGGTTTATTCTTATTCCGGTAGACCGTAACAATAAGTGGTCGACCGTGTTGCTAAGGTATGTCTCGTATGTGCTTGTTAATGGTTATATGTGGTTAAATGTTTCCCTAATTAGGTCGACCACCTCAACCATCCGGTCGACCGTATCTGTGTAATTAAATGATTAGGTCGACCTTACAGTAAATCATGGTCGACCTCGTCTTTGTTATTAAGTAATAAGGTCGAGCTTAGAGTAAATTCTGGTCGACCTCATCTTTGTTATTTAGTAATAAGGTCGACCGTACAGTTCATTCAGGTCGACCTGACGAGAGCTAATTTTGTATGTATTTGACATTAAATTCGTATTCCGATCGTTGAAGGATGGATAACAGAGATGATACAGATGCTGACGAGGTTAACTTTGATGAGGAACCTAAGGATGCTCGAGGAGGATCAATGGATAATTCAGATGATACAGATGATACAGATGATGAAGTGGTTGGGGATGATAAGGAAACTGAGGGTGCTGAAGAAGAATTTATGGATGATGAAGAAGCTATTGAATATGAACAACAAATTCCTTCCATGGAGTTCCAAACATTAGAAGATGCAGAGAAATTTTACGATTCCTATGCTAAAGCAAAAGGATTTAGCGTTCGACGTAGAGATCTTCGGAGGAGTCGTCGAGGAGTAGCAATTGGGAGGACAATGGTATGTTCGAGAGAGGGGATTAGAGAGAAGATGCATATAGATAAAGAAGGTCGGACTCGACAACATCGTAAGATGACAAGACATTATTGCAAGGCATCGTATACTGTACGCTTTGATCGGAATAAGAAAATGTGGGTTGTTTCTAAGTTTGAGAGGAAGCACTCACATCGTTGCTGCAATGAAGAAGAAACTCAATTCCTTCGGGCTCATCGAAATATGAGTGAAGGAGACAAGGCTCTGGCGATAGGGATGCGACAGTCAGGAAACAACGTAACATTGTTCAGTTCATGAAGAATAAAGTTGGAGGATATGAGAATCTGGGGTACACTCCAAAGGATTTGGATAACGCTGTTCAGAAATCTCGAACAGTTGACGACGATCTAATAGGAGATGTTAACCGAACATTGGGTTACTTGCAAAGTAAACATACCTCTGATGCGGGCAGCTTCTTCAAGTACATAACCAACGATGAAGGTAAATTAGGCAATCTCTTCTGGTCGGACTCCACATCTAGAGCAGATTACCATTTTCTTGGGGATGTTTTGGCGTTCGTTGCATGCTACATGCGCAACAAGTACAATCGACCATTTGTTATGATGGTTGGTGTAAATCACCACCACCGTAACATCATATATGGTTTTGCCCAAATGGATAACGAGACAATCCCCAACTACGTTTGGTTGTTGAATACTTTTCTGGAGTGTATGAACTCTAAGATGCCGACTTCAGTGATCACAGACGGAGACAAGTCTAAGCGTGGTGCCATTGCTACTGTTCTGGTTGGAGTGCCTCACCATCTGTGTATTTGGCTTATTAAGACAAATGCGACAACGACCGTTCATAACAGGGAGTTCGTTAGCACATTCACTTACTAGGCGAAAGCACGTATATCGATTGAGGAGTTTGAGAGGCGTTGGGAGCATTTGATTAGTGAGCATGGTTTGTCTGCAAATAAAAGGTTGCAAGATTTGTACGCTGACAAATTACTATGGGCAGAGGCATACTTGAAGGATATTTATTTCGGGGGACTTCAATCAACCTCGCGATGTGAGTCATGTAACCATTGGATAAATGGGTATGTGGGAACTCAATACAGCTTGCAACGTTTTGTTCAGGGCATTGATGAAGCACTGGAGGGGATGCGTTTCACGGAGGTGTAGGATTATTATACTTCTAGGCACACGAGGTTGGTCTGCAAGCATGCCCTTCGCACTTGGGAAATACAAGCTGAAAGTATCTACACACATCGTACATTTGCTATCTTCAAGTCTGAACTAGAGAATGAAGCTTCTTATGTATTAGCGGAGAGACAAATTGAATAAGATGGGACAGAGACATTCATTCTAAAGAACTACATGAACCCATATCGGATAAGGAGGTTAACATTTACTACGTCCAATCAAGATCTAAAATGTGAGTGTGCATTATTTGAATCTAAGGGGTTTCCATGCAGACATATGCTTACAGTAATAAAAAAATATGGGATACACCGCACTACCCTCCTCGTGGCTCAAGCTTCGATGGACCCAAAATGCGAAGACACTAAATCGTCATCCTGGAGTTGGAGGTGATGTGGGAGAGAAAGTTGGTCGACTGATGAGACATGGAGGATTGGCTCTAAAGTGTAAGCGTTTGTGTGACATCGCATGTGGTAGTGAAGCTACTTTTAATCATGTCTCTAAGACGTTGGACGACCTTACTCAATGGGCAATTGAGTTCGCGAGGGAGAGAACGGAAAACACCACACCGGCAAACCCTCCAGCACCCCTTCGAAGTGTGAAAGATCCAAAAATTGGGAAGACCAAGGGGACATTCAAGTCAGCACGAACTGCATCGGGCAAAAGCGTAAGAAAGTGTTCGAAATGTGGGAAATATGGTCATTTTTGCCCTAAGTTCCCGAAACAAAGTGCCAAAAAAGGATCTTAAAATTCTTCTATTGTTTTTTAGGAGTTTATTTATTTTTTTATAACTGTGATTGCATTGTATTTTTTTCGAATTATCTTAATAATTTATGAGTTAATTGATTGTTGGTTGAAATAAACAAACACAATAAAACGGTCGACCTCATAAAACAAACGGTCGACCTGACCATAGACGGTCGACCTGACCAATAACGCGGTCGACCGCGTATTTAATTCGGCCGACCAGACTGGTTGGTTTGCCAACATCCACCCAAACCTATCCCCCAATCCTCTATTTAAGAAACCCTCCCCCACTCATTCTACACCATAATCAGAACCCTATCCCACCACATCCACTCATTCTTCCTCTCCTTTCCCTTCTTCATCTTCTTCTCCAATTTCCAAAATCTCTTATTTCCAAAATCTCAAAGGAACCTGTGACGTTTTGCTGCGATTTTTTGAGTTTTTATTTAGATCTATATCTTGAAAAGAGGGATTTTCCCTTCTGTTCGTCAAGTTCGGTCGACCACTTCATCTTCGTGGTCGACCGCAACTGACTTTCAATCGATCCATTATTGTCGTTTGTGGACTGAGGTCGACCTGTGATGATATTGAGGTCGACCTGTGACGTTTTGCTGCGATTTTTTGGGTTTTTACTTATATCTATAGCTTGAAAAGCATTTGGGCCATTTCAAACTCGTTTTAAATTGGCCGAGGTCGACCTATGATGTTTCTGAGGTCGACCTATGAAGGCAAAAATACGAGTTTTGCCATTCTCCTACGAATTATTTGTGCGAAACTAACTCTGGTCGACCTGTTGAAATTGTGAGGTCGACCAAATCTGTTTTGCACTCAACATTAAAAGCATTTGGGCCATTTCAAACTCGTTTTAAATTTGCCGAGGTCGACCTATGATGCTTCTGAGGTCGACCTATGAGGTCGAATTATTTTGCGAAACTAAGTCTGGTCGACCTGTGAAATTGTGAGGTCGACCAGATGTGTTTTGCACTCAACATTAAAAGCATTTGGGCCATTTAAGACTCGTTTTAAATTTTCCGAGGTCGACCTATGATACTTCTGAGATCGACCTATGACTGCAAAAAAACGAGTTTTGCCATTCTACTACGAATTATTTTGCGAAACTAAGTCTGGTCGACCTGTGAAATTGTGAGGTCGACCAGATGTATTTTGCACTCAACATTAAAAACATTTGGGCAATTTCAGACTCGTTTTAAATTTTCCGAGGTCGACCTATGATGCTTCTGAGGTCGACCTATGACTGCAAAAAAATGAGTTTTGCCATTCTACTACGAATTATTTTGCGAAACTAAGTCTGGTCGACCTGTGAAATTGTGAGGTTGACCAGATGTGTTTTGCACTCAACATTAAAAGCATTTGGGCCATTTAAGACTCGTTTTAAATTTGCCGAGGTCGACCTATGATGCTTCTGAGGTCGACCTATGACTGCATAAAAACGAGTTTTGCCATTCTACTACGAATTATTTGTGCTAGACTAATTGAGGTCGACCTGTTGTAATTTTGAGGTCGACCTAATCTATTTTGCACTCAACATTTTAAGCATTTGGTCCATTCAGAGACTCGTTTTAAATTTTCCGAGGTCGGCCTATGCTTCATTTGAGGTCGACCTATTGTTTTTTGTACTCCAATTGTTACGGGTTTGAGTCGACCCATTCTCGTTTTAAATAAACTGAGGTCGACCGCTTTATGGAGTGGTCGACCGCTTTTTGTTCATTTCGAAAATGTGACTAACGTGTATTCTCGCTTGTTTGATCGCAGGATGTTTGGCAACAAAAAGAAAAGAAAGTCACAAAAAGCTGCTGCCTCAAGTTCGGAATGGGAAGAGTTCAATCCCAATCTGTTCCAGACCAAGGAGCAAAGTGAAAACTATGAAGAGAAGAGAATGCACAACCGAAGGGTGGCTCCTGGAAGGCCATTGACGACGAATGTGTATTCTCATTTCGAGAATTACGGGTTTCTGGGATCCTTCATCGAGCAAGAGTGGTTGAAGGTGATATCTCTGAATGTACCATACTACCCAAAAATGGTACAGTACTTCTACAACAACATCGTCTACGAGCGCAATGCAAATGGATCCATTCACGCATTCAAATCCTATGTGAATGGGGTGGTGATGCGCATCAGCAAGAATGTGTTGGCGCAAGTACTAGAGGCTCCAAACGAGGGGAAGAGAATCCATTCTTACACTGCTTGGAATGAAACTCATTTCACGAGAGCCAAGCAAATCCAGACGGTATGTGGTCTTGATGAAGAGGAAGATGCTGAGGGTCGCAGTAGGCCAACGAGTAACCACCTGACAGTTCAAGCCAGAGTTCTTCACCACCTGCTTTCCTACAACATTCTGCCAAAGGGTGGACATCGGGAGCAGTCACCTACTTCGACATGGAGCTCCTCACCAACCTACTGTTAAACGAGAAGGTGAACTTGCCATACTTGATCTTTAACCACATGCTTACTGCTGCAGATAGTTCAAACAGGAATCTTCCCTATGGGATGATCCTCACTGTGATATTTGAGCATTTTAATGTGAATTTAAGTGAAGAGGTGGGGTTAATAATCTCAAGGCATGAGTTCTGTACTGTTTCATCTCTGAAAAAGATGGGCTTTGAGCTGCGTAATGGTGAGTATGCCATAATAAAAAATGCTCATGGTGCCCATGGTGATGATGATGATGATGATGATGATGATGATGATGATGATGGTGATGAAGGAGCCGGAGACGAGCCAATGCCGCAGGCACAGAGTTCAACTCCACCGATCACCTTAGAGCGTGTGTGGGAGCGCATGGATGGCATGTACGAGTGCATGGGCCAGATGTCCACCCAGATGACTGGCATGTACGACTACATGGGGAAAATGACCGCCCAGATGAGCACAATACAGGTGACCGTGAATGAGATGCGAGATGAGTGGCGATCTTTCAGCGGAAGATACATGCATCCCACCACATCCGACCACCATCATGCTAGCACCACCAATGAAGAAAATGTGGACGAGGGAGAAAGGGGAGATGAGTAGGAGCGCGGGGATTTTAGATTGTGTGTTTTTATTGTCAAGTGGTCAAAACGATTGTTGATTGTTATTCTGTTGTTTTTTTAGTTTTATTTTTATGTGTGAACAATTATGATTTCTGTTTTATTGTATTTCTTGTTAGTTTGTTTAGTTGTTATGCTATGAATTGATAAGTCCTTGTTATCATTATTTATGACTATTTATTATGGTTTGAAACATAATTTATACGAGCAAAAGAACCACACAAATCGACATACATAAGCAAAAATGACACGGGGCACAGGTTGACTTTCTTGTATTCGGTCGACCTCGAAACCAACACTTGATCTTCATTTTACGTCAAATGATTGGACACTTTGATAGAACACTTATCTTCTATCTGGTCGACCTCTTTCCTTATCCGGTCGACCATTTTGTTAATGACTGCCATCAAGTGGTCGACCTATATACCTTAGGTGGTTGACCATGTTGTTTCTGACGCCAACGAAATGGCCGACCGAGGTTTTATTCTGGTCGACCAAAAATAACAACTTAAACTAAGTGCGGTCGACCGCAATGCTTTCTCGTGCTGCCCAAATTAGTCAATTCGGTCGACCACCTTCAGGAATAGGTCGACCGAAAAGTCCATGTCACGGTGACATCAAGTCATAGTAGGCATACCCAAATGGTAATGATTATCCAAAAATTAGTGTTTATGTACGCATTTAGTATTTACTAAGTCTATTTTTTTGTTTTATAGAATTAGTTTTGAAATTTTTGAATATAACAAATGGATGTCATTTGATAAGTTATGATCAATGCAACATATTTAGAAAAATATTAGGGTAATATCTATTTTTTATCCAAACCTTTTTAGATTTTTTATACTATTCAAACCTATTAAAAAGCTATTAATTAGCCAAATCTTTCATAATGCTTCAAAATATTATCAATTTTTACATTATCGTTAGTAACTTCGTATCTCTTTTCTTAGTTAAAATACTAAAATTTTGGAATGATGACTTTCATGTGTCTCTTTCAAGTTAGTATCATATTGCCAAGTCAATATTGCTAACAAAATTGCTAACTGAACGTTAACATTTGGGTAAATCTTAATATTTCGATAGGTTTAGCAAATAAAAAAGAATTTGAAAAAGGTTTAGATATAAAATAGACATTATCTTAAATTTTATTAAGTTTTATAAATTATGATCAAAGCAAATTATGGAAATAAAAGCAATATGGATTATGGATCTATCTATCTATCTATAAAAATATTAAAAGGGTTTAAGATTTAGACCACTGCCACATCAGCCTTAAACTAAAATCATGCTCCCACGTCAGCATACTAAAAAAATAAACTGTTCCCGTTTTTTTCTTCTTTCAAATCCCTGAAGAGTTTCTCCCTGCCCCAGCAAGACCCAACTACTAACCTGTCGTTTGATGCTCTTTCTTTTGCCACAGGGGAGAACAGAAAGACTTACCAGAGGAGGAGGAATCTGATAAGGAGGAGGAACTTGACAGACATCGCAGCAGAGGGGACTCAATCCGGAGAAGGAGAATCAGCCACTCCGAGGGCGTCGGCGGCAAGCCTCAAGCCGCCAAACTTTGAATGAGGATTATCAGCTGGAACTGTAGGGGATTTGGCCAATCCCTTACAAGGAGCTACTGCGGCCGACTCTGTCGCCGGCTTGGCCCCTCAATTCTCTTCCTAATGGAGACCAAGAAGGATGAAATCTTTATGGAAAGCAAAAGAAGAGTTCTGAGGTTTGATCATGGGGAGTATGTTAGCCCAGAAAGGGAAGGGAGCGGCCTTGCTGTGTGGTGGAATGATGATGTGGAAGTTGAAATTTTAGATAGATGTAAGTCCTATTTGGATATTAGGATCAGTCAGAATGGGGTGGTGTTTTTTTGTACTTTGATCCATGCTCCTGCCGTGGCGGCAGAGAGAAGGATGATGTGGGAAAGAATCACGAACTTAAGGGAGACTCAGGACGAGTCTTGGCTTATTGTAGGTGACCTGAATGTGGCTCTAATGCCTTGTGAAAAACAGGGGCGGTGTCCCCTTCGTAATGAAAATGTGATCCCCTTCAAGTATTTCATGGACAGGAATGGATTAATTGACCTCGGGTTCTCTGGGGAGATCTTCACCTGGTCCAATAATCAGCAGGGAGACGATTTGATCAGGGAGAGGCTCGATAGAGCTCTCTGTAATGCGAACTGGCTCAGATGCTTTGAGCAAGCTAGAGTCTTCCATGAAGACTTCGTTGAATCTGATCACTGCCCGATCAGGGTGGACCTTCACCTCCACCAGCCCTCAACTAACACTCCATTCCGGTTCGACAAGAGGTGGAAGGATAATAATGAATGCAAGCAGATCATCATTGATAAATGGGACTCCGGGGGGACCGTACAAGGGATTCTGAATGATGTACGAAAAAGCATTGTAAACTGGGCTAAACTGGATAGGATTCAGAACCAGAAGAGAGAACAGGAAATCAGAATGAGACTGCAGGAAATCCAGGGTCCTGTCAGGACACAGGAAATGGTGGAAGAGGAAAGGGATCTCCTGCTGGAACTTGATAAGTGGTGGACTTCGGAAGAATCTTTTTGGGCTCAGAGGTCGAGAAATGGATGGCTACGGGAAGGAGACCAGAACACAGGGTTCTTCCATGCCTCTACAATTAGAAGACAACATCATAACAGAATCATTAAACTGAAAGATACATCGGGAACCTGGATTGATAACCCTGCTGAGATCGATGACCACGCGAATGACTTCTACAGAAAGTTATTCCAGAGCAGAGGTGGATCTTTTGATGGCAATTTGTTGTCAGGTTTCCGGCCTTGGTCTCAGAAGAGGCTAATCACCATTTAACGGCCGAGATTACTAAAGAGGAGGTCCGCAAGGCAGTTTTCCATCTTGGTCCAAATAAGGCCCCGGGTCCAGATGGATTCCCTGGTCATTTCTTTCGTACCTACTGGCCCATCCTCGGCGATTCCCTTTGCAAGGAGGTCATCGATTTCTTCAGAACTGGAGTCATTTCTGAGGGATGGAACGACACTTATATCTCCCTCATTCTCAAGGTGGACCAACCCGAGTTGATTAGCCAATTCAGACCAATCAGCTTGTGCAATTTTCGGTACAAAGTGATCACGAAGATCATGACTTCTAGATTACAACCGTGGCTACCAGCTCTGGTTAATGAATTGCAATCTGCCTTTACAGGGGGAAGACAAATTCAAGACAACATCATTCTAGTACATGAAGTGCTCAACCACTTCAAGAAGAACAAGACTAAGAATTGTAAAGACATGATGATGAAAATTGACATGAGGAAGGCCTACGACCTGGTTGAATGGGATTCTCTCATCTTCCTCCTCAGAGCCTATGGTTTCAGTGATACCTGGTGTGGATGGGTCTGAGCCTGCATCTCAACAGTTAAGTTTAAGCTTTTGCTTAATGGAACTCCATCAACCGATTTCGCACCATCACGAGGCATCCGCCAGGGGGATCCTTTGTCCCCCCTTCTTTTTATTCTGATGTCTAATGCTCTTTCGTTCCTGATTGACAAGGCTACTCAAGGACAGATCATCAAAGGTATCAAACTCAACAGGGAGTGCCCGGTCCTCACCCATTGTCTCTTTGCAGACGATACTGTAATCTTTGGGCAAGCGTCACAGAGGGAAGCGGAACACATCTTGAACATTCTTAATGATTATGGCTCGCTGACGGGCCAGGAGGTCAACCGGGAAAAATCATCGTTATTCTTCAGTGCTAATGTTCCGCTACCCGAACAGAATCTCATAATCCAGAGCACTGGCTTCGCGGTGGACCAATGTCACTCCAAATATCTGGGAGTCCCTACTGAATGGGGCCGGTCAAAGAAGGAGACATTCCACTTACTCCTTAAACGAATGGAAGCAAAAGGGGAATCGTGGAAGAGTCTACTCCTCTCCCCGGGAGGCAAGGAGGTCCTCCTTAAGGCAGTTTTCCAGGCAGTGCCATCCTTTATCATGTGCCTCTTCTTTCTCCCTAGATCGATGACCAAGAGAATGGATTCCATGCTTCGGAATTTCTTCTGGAGCGGAAAGATGTCGAAAAGAACTATACACTGGAGAGCCGCCCACGTTCTGTATGCCCCAAAGGAGGAGGGTGGTCTCAATTTCAGACCGTTCAGTACGATCAACCTGGCCCTGCTGGCTAAGCAGGCATGGAGAATCCTTACCAACCCGGAGGCCCTGTGGGTGAAGGTTCTGAAAAGCATTTATTTTCCCAAAGAGGATTTCTTGTCCGCCAAGAAAGGGGGAAAAGCCTCCTGGATCTGGTCTAGTCTCTGTGAAGCGAAGAAATGGATGAAACAGGGCATCATTAGGGTGATTTGCAATGGTAAGGCGACAAGAATGTTCCATGATCCATGGAGGTTTGATAGACCAGGTCGACTGCTTGATTTCGACTGGCCTGATGAATCCATGGTTGACAAGTGGATTGATGGTATAAATCGAGCCTGGAGGTTTGACCTTTTGGCAGGGTATCTCAGCCCTATGGACCTTAAATAGGTGGCTGCTACCCCTATCGGCCCCGAATCTCTTGAAGACATTTGGGCTTGGAGATTCACGGATAGTGGAGTTTTTACTGTAAAATCTGCCTACCAAGTGTTCCACAATATCCAGCGAAGGGAACAGGACTACCACGCAATTGATGCAAATAGCAAGGCTAGGTGGAAATGGCTGTGGAGTCTTTCCCTGCCTCCCAAGATGAAGTTCTTCATCTGGAAGTGTACCAGAAGGGCCCTGGCAACGAAGGAGAACCTGTTCTCCCGAAAGTGCTCCCCATCAAAAGCTTGCCCTATTTGTGCAGACCCAACGGAATCTATCCACCATACTCTCTTCTCCTGCCCTCATGCGGCTGCTGGATGGTACCAGGAATGGCCTGGCTTGGTCGTCCCCCCACTCTCCACACCCATTTTAGAATGGCTCTTCTCTCTTCAGACCAGGTATTCCATAATTCTTATCCAGAAGGTCATTTTCCTGTTATGGCAGACATGGAAGACGAGGAACGAGTTTATCTTCAGGGGTAAGGCACCATGGCCACCAGCAACCAATTCTAGGGCCACTCTGGAAGCACAGCAATGGGAAGCTTGCCCCAAAAACCCATCATCATCTTCCCCCCCCCCCCACTCAGCTAATTCCACCCCCAGAACATCCTATTCCACCGCCATGTATTCATGAATTTGAAATACACTGTGATGGTTCTTTCTTCGAAGAATCTCAAGAGGCGGCGTATGGCATCGTTGTCACGAATGACCATGGACAAGTGTGTGACGGGGTAGCTGAGCCTCTGCACTGTTTTTCACCGATTGAAGCTGAAGCAAAAGCGCTAATGGAAGGTACGTTATTGGCTACTAGGCTCAACAGCCCGTGTTTGGTTCGAATCGATTGCCTCAACCTCATCAAGGCAATTCAGGGAAACCAGAGTCTCTGGCCATGGCGTGCATCGGCGTCTTACATATCAAAAGGGCTGAGAATGTTAAAGCCAATTGGGTGGAGAGGTCCCGAGCAAAAAATATTCTACCCAGCCAATGGATTCAGATACTTGATGTCATTTCTCACCTCCTGTAACCTCTCTGACTTCAGCCAAAAATTAATGGAATAGCACTGCCTTTTGTCAAAAAAAAAAATCCCTGAAGAGTTGCAACGTGTGGTTAAAAAAGTAACTGCATCCTCCATTTTCTCCTCTTTCCTTTTAGTACCCAATAAAAAAACTGGAAAACGTGAGAGAGGGTGTGGTGGGAGGCTAGGAGTTGGATAGATATATTAGTATTTAGATTTTATGCAAATCTCAAAAACAGTTAAATTAGCATCTTTAGAAATTGTGCTGATTTAGCAATTGGACCAAAAAATAATAGGAAGGCACAAAAAGTAACAAATAAAAGATTTCCCTTTGTATTATAGCGTATCCAACCAAAGTTTGTGGTAGTATAGTGAAGAGGAAAAGACAGTTTTCAATCGACATTTACGGTGAATGCTCGATTATTTTGTTTATTAATGTTTGTGGGTATTTACGAATCGTACTTATTTTCTCAAATTACACTTCCTAATTTCAAATTTGTTCAATTCTAATACATTCACGTCAGCTTTCTTATCATGTCATTTTTTTTATTTATGTTTCTCTACAAATAAAAAATAATCAAACATATAAATGCATTAGTAGGGTTTTGAACCCACAAACTCCAAATCTTACTGTATAGTTTGTTAAAGTATTAAACTATTGAGACAATTAGCCAAAATTTATATGATGGTATTAGGCCATTGATCACAACATGATTAGTACTATCGTATTATCATATATACGTAATATTTTCACTCTATCAATAAAACAAACATTAGATAAAAAAATTAGTTAAATTCAATGAATCTGATACTAAATTTTTTTGATAAAAATACAAGTTTAATATAATAACAAAAAAGTAAAGATATTAATAAATTTAAATTGATTTAAATATTATATAAACTAATTAATAAAAAAATTTACCCGGCCAAAGACCGGGAATAAAGCTAGTTTGATTGATAAGGAAGCAAGGGGTTGAGGCAAGGGTGTCCATTGTCTCCTTACCCTCTTTGTTATTGCCATGGAAATGTTTACATGTTTGATTGATAAGGAGACAAGGGTGTTCATTGTCTCCTTACCTCTTTGTTATTGCCATGGAAATGTTTACATGTTTGATTGATAAGGAAGCACAGAAGGGTCACTTCCCCTTCCATCCTATGTGTAAGAAGATTGGTCTGACACACCTTTGTTTTGCTGATGATTTGCTTGTTTTCTCGGATGGATCAAATTATGGTTTTCAAAGGTTGACTGAGATTCTAGCTAGATTTAGGAAGCTATTTGGATTGAAGGTGAATCCAAGTAAATGTGAACTGTTTTTTTTTTTGGGGGGGGGGGGGGATTTCTGGTTCTGAACAGAAGCTAAGGGCTGATAGATATGGATATGCATTGGGGAAATTCCCTGTGAGGTATCTGGGGGTCCCCTTATCCTCAGGGAAACTTACTGTGTCAGCTTGTAAACCACTCATTGATAAGATAGTTGCACGTATTAGTAGCTGGAAGTCTCGGTTCCTTTCATATGCTGGAAGAATAGAATTGGTAAGTTCAGTTCTGTACAGCCTTCATCAGTACTGGATGGCAGTCTTCCTCCTCCCAAAAGCAGTGATTAAGGAAGTGGAGAGTATTTGCAGTAATTTCCTTTGGGGGGTTGGTCAGAGTGGTAGGGTGAAAGCTAAAATAGGTTGGAAGAACCTTACTTACCCTAAGAAAGAGGGGGGGCTGGGGCTAAGAGACCTTGCTACTTGGAATGTAGCATGTGTCACGAGACATATATGGCTTCTATTAATGCAGCACGGCTCTCTATGGGTGGCATGAATCAAATTATACAAACTGAAAGGTCAGGACTTTTGGGAATATGGTGGAGGTTCTGGATCATGGAACTGGAAAAGAAACTTGAAAGTGAGGCATAAGGTTAGAGGGTACTTTCATCAGCAAGGGCAAGAGGTCTTTTGGGACCAGGAAAGAATGGACAAATTTTCTATAAAGAGAGTTTGGGATACTTTGAGACCTAGAAGGCAGAAAGTGGACTGGTTCAAACTGTTATGGCAGGGTTGTTCTATCCCTCGTAACAGATTTATTACATGGCTTATTCTGAGTAAAGCAATAACAACAAAAGAGAAGATGATCAAATGGGGCTATTCAGGTAGTTTGGGGTGTGTGTTCTGTAATTGCCAGCTTGAAACTTCTGACCACTTGTTTGCTGAATGCGTGTTATACAGGAGTCTGAAGTGTCAGTTGTATGGTAGCAGTTCTGGAGTTTCCTCTTCTCTGGACAGTGAGATTGGCTGGTTAATGCAGAAATTTGGTTACAAAACTGTTGTCTCTCAAGCTGGGAAGGCTATGTGGCAGAGTATTGTGAGTATTATTTGGCGAGAGAGGTGCAGTAGGATATTTACAGGAGTTTGCAGGGATGGAGGAGTTTTGTTCAAGGTTGTTAGAGAGGAAGTGGAGGTGAATTTTGGTAGACAAATTTTTGACTCTTTTGTATAGCGTTTTATAGGCAAAACTGGTATATAAATGTTCCTAACTAGCAAGGATGTTGCTAGTGCTACTTTTTGATGAAATGAAAGCTAACCGATTCATAAAATAAAATAAAAAGCTAGTTTGATAAATTCCGTATTTCATTAAACGTTAAGCCTTTCAGGTACTCGGCCCAATTCCTTAGCTCAGCCCAAAAAAGCCTAGTGGAATGTGGAAATAAAATCCATTTTTGCCGCTTTTGCGCGCCGTCCAGGTATCTAAGGAGAATTTCATAAACGACTCCGTTTCAGATGCCGCTCACTGGTCGGGAACGTTCGCGGAGGTCTAAGAAGCAAGAAGGCGAGCCCTGAACAACGACGTATCTTCTTCCCCATCAGAGACCTAGAATCCACCGGGAATGGCCGCCATGACGCCGCCGCCGAGAGACAGCGTCCCTACCGCTTCCGTCTTCTCCTCCTCCCGCTCTCGCCCTCCCGACGACACCGTTTTCTTCGCAATATTCCCCGACTGCTTCGTCTCAGATTCCCCTCCGCCGTCTCCAGCCCACTATCTTCAGTCTCTCCACCTCCGAATCCTCCAGTTCCTGTCCCCGCATACTTCTTCCTACATCTGGCAGCACGAGCCGCTCTCTCTCACCATCTCTGCTCCGCCGTCGCCGTCCTGCCCATGCTCCGGTAAGTCTTCTGTTCCTCACCTCCATGGAAAGCTCCGGTTCGGGGACAACATCGAGGACGAGTGGTTCACCGTCTTCCTCCTCTTCGAAATTTCTCGCAATTTCCCTTCGCTCTCCATTCGCGTTTGGGACAACGATGGCGAGTTTCTCCTCATCGAGGCCGCTTTCCACCTCCCTCGTTGGATAGACCCGGAGAACAGCGAGAATCGCGTGTTTATCCGCCGCGGCGATCTCCGAATCGTCCCCAAGAAGCGCCTCCCCAACCCTAGCTTACCTGAATCGTTAAAGTTCCTCGTGAATTTCGAAATCGATTCACGGGCGGCGGAGCCAATTCAGAAGGCGGTGAAGGATCGGATTTCGGACTATCCGGGGAGAGCGAGGCGAAACACGCACTGTGTTAGGGTTCGGGTTCCTGTCTCGGTGGCGCAGGTGCTGACGCACGAGCCGTGCTTGATTTCTCTGGCGGTGGAAGGATTCTACGACAGGGATATCGATACCATGAAGTATGCAGCGAAAATGGAGAAGTTTTTGAGCAGAGGGAGGCAGGAGGAGCTCGTTTGCGTGGCGGTTAAGATGTCTAGAGCCATGTACGCGCAGTTGATGCAGCAGAAGTTTCAGCCACCTAAGTGCTATCCAATGCCAAATCGAAGTGAAGACTTGACGGCGTATCTGGAGGCAGAGCTGGGGATGAAGATTGCTTGTGGGTTGGAGATGATATATCAGCTGAGGAGGAAGGAAGGAGTGGATGCGAGGGGGAGTAATTTTGAGAAGTATAAGGATATCTTGGAGAAAAGTGGCTACTTCGAAGGTCTGTTGCCTGGTTCTATGGAGTACAAGCGGTTAAGGGAGTTTGCAGAGGAGTATTACAGGAAGAGCTCTTCGGCCGTGAGAACTAGGTGATTCTTTTTTTTCTTGTTGGTACAAGTACATGGTTTCTTAAGGGTGAAGGTTGTTTTTAAGTTCGCTCTTTGTTATGCAGTGGGTGATATAATTCATGGGGGTATTTTATGCTTTTTTGTAGTGAGACAATGAGTGATCCGGTGAGGCGGATTGATGACATCCTTGCGATGCCTGATTCAGCAGACAGCTTTAAGCAACATGAAGTTCCTGCTTCAGATGATGATTCCTGGCTCTATGGTGGTGAAAGTGAGCTGAACGATGCTCTTCAAGTGAGGCAAAAGGAGATTGATCAGTATAATGTTCAACTTAGAAAGAAGTCGAAAGAGCCAGAGGGCAGTGGTCCTTCGTCCAGCACAAATGTTGATGACTTTAATCTTCAGGACATGGCTCGAAGCATGCAGGCATTTGTAGAGAAGGTGTCCAGTTTTGAGGGAGCTGAAGTTCCTGAAAACAGGTTTGTTTTATGTAGGGAACCAAGTGTTGGTTCAGGAATTTTTTCTTCCGATGTGAGGTTACTGCTTCTGAACATTTATAGATCCATAATCGCCCATATGTGCCCATGGGATTAGTGTGGGTCTCAAATACCTGACTTATCGTCATTGATGCTGTGTAGGAAGTCGGGAGATGGAGAAGTGGATCTCGATGTTGACCGGTTTCTAAAAGACATGGAATCAGTAATGAAGCGTTATGTCCCAGAGTCCAAGGATGGTGATGCTGAAAGTGAAGAAGAGGCATCTTCATCTGATATGGAGTTTGGTAAGTTGCTCTTTTGGCTTAACTTCTATTTTCTAGCTACTTGAACTTGGGAAAAAATGCAGTTCTTAATTCTTATACATAGGAATAGTTGCAGCCGGTAACTGAGTTCCTCAGATTTTTGGGGGCCTTATCACATTGCTCCCGTGAAAGAATACTGAACTAGAGAATATCCTGAACATTGAGATAGATACTTTCCTAGTTCAGCTCACCTCTTTGTACCATACAATTGGGGAACAAATGAATGGGATAGGATTAAGTTGCTTCAACTCTCTAATTCTAGACATGTTGTGTGCCTCCTGGCTGAATTAACAGCTGGTTTTGTTTCTAGTTTGTTTGTTTCTGTTTTTCTCATTTCATATCCTCTTGTTGGCAGACGAGTTGGATAGCGAAGATGACATCATGGCACCTGATGGGGACAATGAGGATGGTGAAGACAGGTTCTCGCAGTCCTACTCTGCTGCCCTGAATCAGGAGCTGAAGAACAGCACTGTTGGCAAAAGCTTTGTTCAGGCGGATGGACAAACCTCCAAACCAAATGAGGTGAGTTGCCGATCTTTATCTATACGCTGCTTGAAGCTTTAAGTTTTAGCGTTTTAACACAGACAATTTACTTGATTCGATATGAGCAGGGGACGTCAAATGTTCCGGTGGAGATGGAAGAAGATTTTAGCCCTGTAGATGTGGACTTCAACCTGGTGAAGAATCTACTGGACTCGTTTTCGTCTCAACAGGGACAACCAGGTCCAGCTTCCAATTTGCTGGGACTCATGGGTGTTCATCTGCCGGAGGATTCCAGCAGCAAGGGGAAGTGAGAAACCCATACCAGGCTTGTATTGTGCCTTACGTGATGTAATATTTAACCCGCCAGGTTGTATTGTATCATCGTGATAGGGCTCTTCTCAAAAGTTGACAATGAAAGCACAATACATGGCCTTTTTTATATGTTGGCTAACGACAGAGTTATGTATAATGATAGGGCTCTTGGTAGAAGTTGAAGGTGATGTTGTTTGCTTTCTATTGGTTGGTGTGGTGGTGTTTGTGGTCTCGAATATATTGCTTGGCGCCATTCTGTTCTTTCTGTCTCAACGATGAAGCTGAATGTGCCTGTGAGACGGAAGGGGCGTATTTCGGGCATCTTATCTTTACTGGTGGCATGATAAGAATGAAACCTTACTATGTGCACTAGCTCGAGTCCGGGCAGTGGATCGGAAAGTGTTGAAGCCGTGATACTCTCCCACCCTCGAGATTCTTCCACTTGCTCCGCGCCTGGCGCTTGGACCCTGCAGGACGGGCGCCGGGGGGGCTAGACCCGTCCGTTAGCACTCCGACGATCAAGTCAGAAGCTATTCTAGAGAGAAGTGAAGAAAGAAGTTTAGTGTGAGAAAGACCAACCTGCTTAAATGCTACCTACCAAGTGCTATTTATACTACTCGAGCTCCTCGACCAAGCTCCGACCAACTCCTGCCACCAAGACTTACGTCAGCCTAGCATTAAATGCTCGGTCTCCCCTGGCGCCTACGCGCCTACACGTGGCATACCGTCCATTTTCCACGTCGGGGCGCATAGGGGGACCACTGGCCTCGTGGCGCCCTTCTGACCTTGTCCACCTGTACTCCCTTGTCTGCGAGCCTATTTTGTCGTCATGCGCCCCTGCTCCTTCATAGTCACCTAGGTCATACTCTTATGGGCCATAAATGGGCTTCAGGCCCAACAGGCTCCTAACTTTCATGAGCTCCTTTCCACTATCCCAACAAGGTCCACTGGGCTCTTAACTTTCATGGGCTCCTCTCTACTACCCCAACAATTGCCCCCCAGTTAGGTGTTCACTGGTGAGCGCCTAACTATGTGCCTGGCTTTCATTAGGCTTTGCGTCACCATGAGGCGCCCGAATTTGCTTTGCATAGGCCCATGCGCCCCCATTCACGTTGCCCCCCTGCCTTTTCAGCCGATCCTCATCATTCTAACCATGAGGGTGTCTGATCTTACCTATCACAAGCCCATACGCCTTCTAGACTTACACATGTTCAATCATTAAGGCGCCCGCTCGCACCTAGGTTCGGGCGTATGAAAGAAAGAAAACAGGAGGCGCATAACCGCGATCCTCATCATTCCACCTGGTTTTGAACAAACAAGGAGGCGCACGGCCCTGCACTTACCAAGCGCATGACCGTGCGCATGACCGTACCTCCTGCCCCCCACTCGGTGTGCGTTCAAATTTTGAATTTCAAAATTCAAATTTTGAACGGAGGGCGAGGATTGGATCGTTCAGCGCGCGGTTTCCGAGGTGACTCTTCACCTCCTCCCTTCCTCTTATAAATATTCACCCTCCTCTCCATTCTATCTCATTCGCCCCAAATCTAATTCTCTCTCTACTTCCTCTCTCTAGCTGCTCCCTCTCTTTCACACCCACGCGCCCTCTTTTCTCACGTTTGTGCGCCCGTCCTGCTCTCGTCGAGCCATGTCGAAGTCAAATTCCGGCGCGGCGCCTGACTCCGTCGATAAGGAGGCGCCTAGCGTTCTTGACGTTTTAGAGCAGCATCTGTCGCCTGACCCGATGCGAAACAAGGACCAGAGAGCGCCTCGGTCGACCAAGGAGGCGCCCAAGCAAGCGAAGGGTAACTCTTCTTCCCCTGCGACTGCTAATGTCGAAGCGCCCCTAACGGCAATTACGTCGGCGAAACAAGTCTCAAACGCGCCTGAAGATTCAGAGGCGCCTTCGGAGTCTGCGCCCACGGGTTCCACAACTAACCAAGGTATTTTTCCTATGCCCCCCTGACTTCCAATTCTTCAATTTTGCATTGCTCCTTTGTTAGGCGCCCGTTAGCAATCTTAGGTCCGTGTCATTGACCGAGGGCGATTGGATAACTTTTAGGCTCCGCGCCTACCTCGGACTCCGCGCCCGCTTCGTCAGAGTCGGGTGAGGTGCAAAATTCTCCAGCCTCCACCAACTCAGGCGCCCCTGAAGATGGGTCGTTCAAGATAGTTGATTGGGTCGATACTTGGCCACAGGGGGGGCGCCTGAGAGTATAAGCAACCTGCCCGTGACTCGAGCTGGGCCAAACCACGTGGCCACCGTCAAAATAGCAGAGTTGCATCGCCTGATAACCTCGTGCAGCTTACCCCGGAGCCGGTCTTATGCGCCTGCCCCGCGGGTTACCAGGGTAGGCGTTGTGGGTCCTCGCTGGATTGGGATCTACCGAGAGTACTTTAAGTTCGGGTTGCGCTTTCCCTTGGACTCGATTTTACAGGGAATTCTGGATACATGCGCCTGTCCTATTGGGCGCCTGTCACCGTCTATCTTCCTGATACATGTTTTGTTCAAGTTGAAATGCCGTCAGAACGACATCACTCCCACGTTCAAGCTCTTCAAGCACTTTTTCACGATGACCAGCAGTAAGAATTGTCTATCTCTACAGAGGCGCCTGGACATTCCGGGACATTTTGTGGAGGATTGCCCTAAGTTGGGGCGCGCATGGTATAGGTCTTATTTCTTTATCAAGCCGCACGCGGACTCTTTTTATGAGAGTGGTGGTCGGTTTACCCGGCGTTGGAGGGTTGGCAACACCTCGCGCTTTAATGTTGACGAGGCGTTAACCAGGGAGGAGGAAGAGCATGCGCGCCTGTTGTCCCTTTATCCAGTTAACTTGAGTTCGACAGCCGCGCGTGTCCCTGTTCTTCACGAGTACTATGCTAATGGTGGGTAGGCGCATAGTGTTGCACTTGCCTCGCTGCTGGCTAATGCGCCTGTGTTATACGTATATGGCTAACTTTATTTTAACTATGTTGTGTATTGTCTTTTCAGGCGTGGACTTCACCTCCGTGGCCTCCTTGATGAAAACCCAGCTGGAGAATATGGGTTTAGACTATCAAGCGCCTGTGTTCCCAGGCCAGGGCGCCTCCAAGAAGAAGGGCGCCGCGAAGAAAGGAAAGAAGAGAACCACCCCAACACAAGCACGGACCGGAAGCAAAACCAATGCGCCTAGTGCTCCGGCCAGCGGCAGGAAGGGGCGCTCGAGTTCGCGAAGAATTAAGCCACAGAAAGTGGCGAAGGCTCCGGAAGAGAATGCGCCTGTCATTGCGCAACCTGAGGAGGGGGCGCCTCTTATTGTTCAGTCCGATCCTGAGCTGGACATTGATGAAGTCCCCCTGTCGAACAGGCTCAAAAGGAAGTCTGATGATGGCGCATCGACTCATGGCAAAAAGCAGCGCACGGAAGAGGAGGCGCCTGTCCACCCCTTTGTGAAAAAATGGTTGCAACCACCGAAACACAGGGTCGTGGTGGAATGCTCGGATAGGTCTGCATGTGAGCGAGGCTCTGCGCTCGGTTTCGCTTTCCACGCCGCCGAAGTACTGCGAGCGCCCTCGAGTGTTGGGGGGAAGAATCTCTGGGGAGAAGTGGCGCGCATATCGGCCGAGGTATACCAAGCGCTTTCCAAATTAACTTACTCATATTCTCAAACTTTTATCATGATGCCATGCTATGCGCCCATATTAATGATTTATAACTTGTTATGTTGACTTCGGTGTAGATGCTCCACTTGGCCAAGAATGGCGCCATGGCGCAAGAGGCGCTGCGCCTAGGCGAGGTGGAAGCCAACAACGCGCTTGGCGTTGCGAGGGATGATTTGGAGACAGCGCGGAGGCGCCAAACAGAGTTGGCGAAGGAATGTGAGAACGCCAATCTCGAGGCCGCCAAGGCTGCGTCCCTCTTACAGAAAAGGGTGGACGAATAAAAGGAGAAGCTGAAGGTGGCGCATGAGGCCCAACTTGCAATTCTCAAGAGGGCGCATCACGAAGAGGTGGCTAGGCTGGTGAAGGAGAAGGCTGATCTTGACAAGGAAGCCGGCGCCCAGAGGAGTGAAATCGACCTCCTCCTTGATGAGAAGAAGGCCTTGCAAAAGGAGAATAAGCAATTGATCCGAGAAGGGAAGAGGCGCCAGGAAGAACTAGAGGCGCTTAAGAGCGAGAAGCCTGCCCCCCAAGCGCCTGTGTCAGACTTAGCGGTGAAGGCGCAGGCATCCTTGAACAGCATCCTCATCCTGAAGAGGAAGCTGGATGCTGATCATCCCAATATCAATTGGGATGTCAAGGAGATGGCCAACTTCGTCATCGATTTTATGGCCAGTGGGCGCCCCATTATTGATGCCGCTCCTGCGCCTCCCGAAGATCAAGCGGATGAAGCTGCTTCTGGATCGAGCTCGGAGTCTAGTGATGACGAGGATGGGGACGAAGAAGACTGATCCTCCACTCCATGTTTGAATTTTCATGCGTTTAACCCTTTTGTTGCGCCCACCGAGGCGCCTTGTGTTTTATTTGACTATCTTTATTTGGGTTGCATTATGAACAAGCAAGTTTCTATTTTGTCTTTCGTAACCTTTGCGCCTTAATCTTACGGGCGTCTTATCTCAATATTTTACTTAGTATTTGATCTCATCATATGGAGCATATTACATAAATGCTGTGGGCGCTTGAGAGGGCACAATGATTTGGTGCTATAGGCGCATGAGAGGGCACAATGACTTGGTGCTATGGGCGCATGAGAGGGCACAATGATTCGGTGCTATGGGCGCATGAGGGCACTATAAAACACTCCCAAAAGCAAGTTAACGAAACAAGTATGTATATATATTCCGACTTACAAAACATCCTCTGGGCGCTAAAATCGGGCGCTTTAAGTATCCCGGGCGCGGAGGGGCGCTTTACACAAATGTTGAGGGCGCATAAGGGCGCTTTACAATACTACTATGAGCGAACTATTGAAGTAGCTATGTATATGTATGCCGATTTCAAAAAACAACCTCAGGGCGCGATTACCGGGCGCTTTAAGTATCCCGGGCGCTAATACTACGGGCGCAGTTAGGCGTTCTCCCATATTCCTACTAACAAAAATCACACCCCGCGGCTTGATACTTGTTCTCACGTTTACCACAAGCTGGGCGCCCCCTCTGGCACCCTACCATCTTCTCTCGTCACATTGGTCTCCACCACCCCATACCTTCACAAATTCTGGGCATTCCACGTTCTCTTCACCTTCTTTCCCGACAAATGCTCCAACTTAAATGTGCCAGGCCCCACTACCTCTTGCACACGATACGGTCCCTTCCACTTTGGTGCCAACTTTCCATCAGTAGCTTTTGGTCGGAAGTCACGCTTCAACACCAAACTCCCAACCACAATGTTGTGTGGGCGCATCTTCTTGTTGTAGTACCGAGCCACCTGTGATTTCATGGCCTCCAGGCGCAGAGCAGCGCTCTCGCGGCGTTCATCTAGGAGATCCAACTCATTGATCCGCTCCTGCGCCTCCATCGACTCGTCCCTATGCGCCATCCGAAAGGTTGGGATGCGCACCTCCACGGGCAACACCGCCTCACTCCCATACGTAAGCGCGAAGGGCGTCTCGCCTGTTGCAACTTTGAAAGTGGTTCTATGCGCCCATAAGACACTTGGGAGTTCCTCCACCCAGTTTCCCTTGGCCTCGGTGAGCCTGGTATGTAGTCCATGTAAAATGCTTTTGTTAGCCGCCTCAGCCTGCCCATTTGCTTGCGGGTATGCCACGGAGGAGAACCTTAAGACCACTCCATTTTCGTCGCAAAAGTTGATGAACTTCTTGCAATCAAACTGCTTGCCGTGGTCGGTGATGATCGACTCTGGCAGCCCGAACCTTGTGAAAATGTTCCTCCTTGTAAACTTCCGCACTTGCACTTCTGTGATGGATGCCAATGGTTCCGCCTCAATCCACTTCGTAAAGTAATCAATAGCCACAATTAGATACTTGAACTGCCCGGGCGCCTTTGGGAAGGGTCCCAGTAGGTCCATCCCCCATTGAGCAAATGGCCAGGCGCTTACGTTTCCTTGCATGGGCGTCGCTGGCACATGTATATCGTTGGCATGAATTTGACATTGATGGCAACCAGCCACATGCTTCCCCGCGTCAGCTCTCATTGTCGGCCAATAATATCCCTGCCTTAACAACACCTTCTCCAGGCTCCGAGCCCCCGCGTGCATGCCACACGTTCCTTGGTGGACTTCCGCGATGGCCCTTTGTCCTTCAGCTTCTGTGAGGCACCGAAGGTAGGCGCCGGAGTGAGACCTCTTGTATAGCACTCCCTCCATGATGACACATCGCGCCGCCTTCCTTCTCAAGCGCCAAGCCTCTTTCGAGTCCTCCGGGACCACCCCATGCGTTAGGAACAACATAATGGGCGCCATCCACCCATCCGATGCCTCTCTGAGGAAATTTACCATCACCCTTTCCTCTCGCGGGGCCTCTTTGGTGACTATCACCTTTCTATCCTCTCCAAAGTCCAGCGCCGTGGCCAACTTCGATAGGGCGTCTGCATGTGCATTCTCCTCTCTTGGGATATGTGTGAATGTCGCCTCCCGAAACCACGCACACTTTTCTCTGACTGCACGGACGTACACGCTTAGCGCCTCCTCTTTGACCTCGTACACATCGTTCAACTGATTGACCACCAGTGCTGAGTCGGTTTGGACATTAACCTTCTGGGCGCCTAGCTCCCTTGCCATGTGAAGCCCTGCTAACACAGCCTCATACTCTGCCGCGTTGTTCGTCTTAAGTGTTGCGAATCGCAGAGCGATTTCATGCATGGCGCCCAGGGGGCTAATTAGCACAATACCCGCTCCTGCACCAGATCTACTTGCGGCTCCATCCACCTGAACTTGCCAACACTCTTCCACGCCGCTTCCCATATCAACTACCCCTTCAGCCACAAAATCAGCCAACACTTGAGCCTTTATGGCTGGTCGGGGCGCATAGCTCACGTCGAATTCGCTCAGCTGAACAACCCACTTAACCAGGCGCCCGGACACATCCATGGACCCCAAGACCGTTCGGAGAGGTAAATTCGTGAGCACGATGATGCTATGAGCCTGGAAGTAGGGCCTGAGTTTGTTTGCCGCCATTACTACCGCCAGCGCCGCTTTCTCAATAGGCGCATACCGCGTTTCATGCACCACCATGGTACGACTCACATAGTACACCGGCCGCTCCTCATTCGTTGACGGATCTTTAGACAACAACACCGCACTCACAGCAATCCGGGAGACCGCAATGTACAAATATAGAGTCTCTTTAGGCCTGGGCGCCGTCATTACCGTAGGCGCGACCAGCAACTTCTTTAAATCTCCGAATGCCTCATCACACTCCTCCGTCCACTTAAATTTGCTGGCCTTCTTCAATGTTCGGAAGAAAGGGGCGCCTCTATCCGAGGACCTCGGAATGAAGCGCCCAAGCGCTGCCAACCTTCCCGTCAACCCCTGCACCTCCTTCGGTGTTCGGGGGGGCGCCAACCTCATAATTGCTTCAACTTGCTTGGGATTGGCCTCGATTCCTCTCTTCGTGATCATGAATCCCAAAAACTTGCCGGCCTCCGCAAGGAACACACATTTCTGTGGGTTTAGTCGCAGATTATACGAGCGCATAGTCTCAAATGTCTCACGCAAGTCCACAATGTGGTCTTGGCGCCTCTTACTCTTCACGATCAAATCGTCGACGTATGCCTCCACGTTCCTTCCCAACTGCCTCCGAAAGATTTGATTCACCATGCGCTGATATGTGGCACCCGCATTCTTCAATCCAAATGCCATCACCTTGTAACAGAAGTTACCAAAAGGCGTCATGAAGGCGGTCTTCGCTCTATCCTCCTCCACCATGGGAATTTGATGATACCCCGAAAACATATCAAGGAAGCTGAGCGCCTCGTGGTAAGCCGTGGCGTCCACTAGAATATCAATGCGAGGCATGGGGTAGGCGTCTGTTGGGCACGCCCGATTAAGGTTTGTGAAGTCCACACACATCCTCCAATCTCCCGACGGTTTTGGGACGAATACCACATTCGATAGCCATGTGATGTATCTGGCCTCTTCAATGAACCCAGCCTCGAGCAACTTATCGACCTCTTTCCTTAGAGCCTCTTCCTTCTCTTGAGTCAAATTCCTTCGCTTTTGCTGAACAGGCTTCTTTCCTTCCTCAACGGCCAATCGATGTGCCGCCACATCTGGTGACACTCCCGGCATGTCCTGGGGGCTCCAAGCGAATAGCTCCCCAAATTCTCGCAACAATTCGATCAAGGGCGCCCTCATGTGTTCAGGAGCCTGTGCCGACACTCGTACCTGCCTGTCCAGGCGCCCTTCTTCGATCGGTACCATGAACTCATCATCCATAGGCTCCGCTCTAGGCGCATCCTCCGACCGGACGTCTATGTTGTTTACTCGGTGTCTCCGTGCCCCCTTCCTTCTTCCTTACTCTTCTCGCGCATAGCGGGGGGCGCCTTCTCCTCGCGAAATTCCTATGCCTTGTGGGGCGACGAACTTCAACGTTTGGTGGCAAGTCGAGGCTACCCCATTGAATAATGCCAACAGTGGTCTTCCCAGTATGACATTGTACGGCGAGGGGCAATCCACTATTCCAAATTCCACGGCATGTGTCACTCGGTGCACTTCGTCGCCCAAGTTTACCGGGAGGCGCACGCGCCCGATCACATGGGCAGGCGCCCCCGAAAACCCTATAAGTACCGAATCGGAGGGACTCACCAATTCCGGCGCCAGCTGCATGCGCTCGAACGTGCTTTTGAACAAAACATCCATTGAACTTCCCGTATCCACCAACATCCTCTTGACCTTACACCCTGCAATGATTCCCTGGATCTCCAAAGCTTCCTCCGAAGGCACCTGACATGCTTCCTCTGCCTCCTGATTAAAGCATATTTGCACCGCCGCCTTCGCCTCCACGGATGCGGCCCGGAGGCGCCTAGACCGGTCCAACTTGTCCTGCAAATCGACGGTCCCGGTTATGGATTCTACCGTGAGCCTAACCCGGTTGGGTTCCCCCTCCTGATTCAGCTCAAATGGAGGCGGGGGTATTTCAAGTGGAGGAGGGTGGGCCTCCGGCGCCGGGAGGTTACCAGGCGCCTGTTGCACGACGGGAAGAGCGGGCGCTTTAGGTTCAGCCACCATAGCAGGCGCTGGCCTCGCCTCCCTTGTGACATACGCGCGGTGCGTCCTCTCTTCCGTCTTCCTTATGAAGTCGTTGAGCATGCCTCGGTTGGCCGACGTCTGCAATTCCGATTTCAGTTGGTAGCAATCGGCCGTATGATGCCCCTTATCCCGGTGAAAGTCACAATATCGATCAAAGTTCCGCTCGTTTGGTTGTCCACGCATAGGTCCCGGCCAACGCACATGGTATCCTCTGTCCTTCACATATTGCAGAATATTTTTCAGAGAGTCGTTATATTCCGTGAAATTTCCCACACTCCTGGGTTGCGGGCGCTGACCATCCATCCTCCTTTGCGGAGCGTTGTTCATAATGAATGGCCTAGGCGCCTGGCGCACATCTACTTCTTCTCTACCCACACGCCTCTTCTCTGCCCTCCTCGCAGCCAATGTTTCTTCCAAGGCAATAACCTTCTGAACCCTTCGATCCAGATCTTCAGTCGACACTACCGCCCTCTTAGACAGTACCCGACACAACTCATCACTATTCGTGCACTCCTCCAGACACACTCCCAAGACTGGCGGTTGCACATCTTTTACGGCCATGGCGACCGAAATCCAGCGGTCATAGAACTCTCTAAGCGCCTCACCCTCTCTCTGCTTGATTTTAAACAAAGCGCCTATAGTTAATGTCCGCCTCTTACGGCTAGCGAACTTGGACAAGAATAGCTCGGCAAACTGCTCAAAGCACTCGATGCGCCTCTCCTCCAACTGATGATACCAATCTAAAACTACCCCTGCGAAGGTCGAGGGAAACACCTTACACAACGTGGCGTCCGTGCTATTATACAATTGCATCTTCGTGAAGTAGCTATTCAGATGATCTTCTGGGTCAGTGACCCCATCATAGCTGGTCAGCGGCGGGAGTGTAGTTCCCGCTGGCTCCATTAACACACTTTGCGCTAGGGGTTGCCTGATCCCGAAGCGCCTGGCCTGACGCTTGGGCGTCCATGGGTTCTGCTCGTCCGGGGCCGGGACGGTCCACTCGCCTGGCGCTCTCCACACGCCCGGGCGCCTAGGTGGTGTTACCTCAGGATTGTGGCTCTCATAGCCCGGGCGCCCGTACTCGCTAACCTCCGAATCATCTATGAGCCTGTCCCGCTTCCTCAACGGGGGCTGTACTCCCTTGTATCAACGCTCCTCCCTCCTTCCAATTCCCTTCGAAGCATTGCTATAGCCCGGTCTTGATCAGCGATAATCTTGAACAACTCCCTCTTCGACACCGTATCACTCTCCATAGATGGGCGCTCGCGGCTTTCGTCCTCTACGTCCATGCCCACAACCGGGCTCGATCTCCGCTCACTCCCCTCCTGACTGGAATTCTCCGTTCTCGCATCCTCAGCGCCTACACTCCCAACATTCAAGTCTTCCATCTTTCTTATCTTGCCGAACGCCCCTACCTGGCGCGCCAATTGTTGAAGCCGTGATACTCTCCCACCCTCGAGATTCTTCCACTTGCTCTGCGCCTGGCGCTTGGACCCTGCAGGACGGGCGCCGGGGGGGCTAGACCCGTCCGTTAGCACTCCGACGATCAAGTCAGAAGCTATTCTAGAGAGAGAAGTGAAGAAAGAAGTTTAGTGTGAGAAAGACCAACCTGCTTAAATGCTACCTACCAAGTGCTATTTATACTACTCGAGCTCCTCGACCAAGCTCCGACCAACTCCTGCCACCAAGACTTACGTCAGCCTAGCATTAAATGCTCGGTCTCCCCTGGCGCCTACGCGCCTACACGTGGCATACCGTCCATTTGCCACGTCGGGGCGCATAGGGGGACCACTGGCCTCGTGGCGCCCTTCTGACCTTGTCCACCTGTACTCCCTTGTCTGCGAGCCTATTTTGTCGTCATGCGCCCCTGCTCCTTCATAGTCACCTAGGTCATACTCTTATGGGCCATAAATGGGCTTCAGGCCCAACAGGCTCCTAACTTTCATGAGCTCCTTTCCACTATCCCAACAAGGTCCACTGGGCTCTTAACTTTCATGGGCTCCTCTCTACTACCCCAACAGAAAGCAATATTAAAAGATAATAATTTAGTTTGTGCTTCACAATATGAAAAAAAAAAAATATATGAAAAAAAGTCGTGAAATGGTTGTGTACTATGATTGTATAGATTAAATGTTGGTATATTTTAGTAACTCAGTAGAACTATGATAATACATGAGTAATTCGTATATGGTGGATTGGTGATATAAAAAAGAGTGATATTGATATAATTTAGTAATTGTTTGGACAGATTTCACTTGGGAACATACGATCGTGACCATATTTTGGAATCTTATTTTTAGATATATATTAAAATGGATATCAATATGTGGATCTCACATAATCCGACTAGTGACACATAAATAAATTCAGATTTGAAAAAAAAATACTGATAAATTAAGAATAATAGAAGAATCGGAAAAAAGAAAAAGAAGAGATAGAGTGTGCTTGGTGGCATATTTTAATTTGATTACTTAACAAAATGAAAGAAGTTACTCTAGATCCATGATTGCAAAAATAATAAATTAAAATGGAAAGAAAAATTATGATTGGTTGAAAGGGTGCTGACGAGAATGTGTAGGATGTCTGGAAATTTGAATTTGTTAAGCTTTCAATAAAAAAGTATTTGTTATATTCTTTAGATACTATACATGTATTAGACCATGGTTGTCACTCCGATGGAATGTCGGTCGGTTGAACCTAGTTCAACTGATGCCCTTCATGAAACCAACTGAACACCACCGATATAATCAACGTGATTGATTTTTGGCCTATAAACAAAATGACATCATTTTAATGAATTTAATTAATATAAAAATTAACTTATTATTTATTTCATGAATTTAAAAGTTAAATGTTGATGTTTTGTTAGATTCAAGTATTAAATTTTGGGGTTAAATGTTATATTTAAATATGATTATTTGTTATTTTATTTGAAATATTTTATTTTATTTAAAATTTAATATAGATCGTAAGTAAATTGTCTTTTAATATGTTTTCTATAGGCTTAAATTCATTTGGTGGATTCAAGTATAAAAGTTCGGATTTTGACGTTATATTTAAATACGAGTATTACTTATTTTGTTTGGAATGTTATATAATTTATTTAGAATTGAATATATTTTGTAAGTAAATTGTCTTCGTATATGTTTTATATACGCTTAAATTAATTTGATGTTAATGATTTTTCGTATATTTACATATTTTTTTAAACTAGCATACTAATCGAACTATACCACTTGTTAAACTGGCACAAAAGTATAAACCGGTTTGACAACTTTGTATTACACATTTCATACTTGTTTGTGAGTAGAGTTGGCGTTTAGTTTTGGTTTTCCAATAAAAAACCAAATCAACTTTTGCATTTATCAATTTCGGTTTAACTGAAAAATAGAGAAACAAAATGAAAACTTCGAACATCAGAAAAAAAGAGCAACTGAATTTAAATTAATAAGTAATAAAGTTGTCCAAAATCATTTTTGGTTCCTTCGAATCGAACTGAATCATTAAGCCCCTTTACAGCCTCTTTGGATACAATTCCGGAAGAAATGGAAATAAAAATGGAATTTCATTTCCAATTATAGTGTTTGGTATAATTTCTACAACTATGGAAATGAATTGCACTTTTAACCATAATAATAAATAATGTAATATGTTTGTTTTATTTTGGGAAATGAAATATGAATGAGAGTAAAAAAGTGTAAAATGATAGTGGGTCAGTAAACTAATAAAATGTATTGATGAGTCCCACTAATTTCATCTTCATTCTCTCAGTTCTTATCACTTTTGATAGGAATTGTAATTTCTCAATTTTAGACCAAATAGAATTCAATTCCCAACCTCATAATTATTCCGAACATAATATATAGAAATGAAAATAGATTTTTTCTCAATCCAAACTGGCTGTTAGTGATTTAGGTCGGTTCCAGGGAAATGGTTAGTTCCCCCCTCCCCACTTTCTCTCTGTCAGGTTTGGATTTCCCACCCTCAAGCTGCAACCGGCCTTTTGACTTTTCTATTCAGCAGGTCTAACACTTCTTATTTAATCGAATCATAATTAATTGAGCATATTTAAGGAATTGATTAAGCATTTCATCAAGAATAGTTTGCATAGGACAGACAGAGAAAAATGAGTTTTGAGTTCAGTCAAGTCTTAACCACTTCGACACTTCACCAAGAATTGCTGATTGAGCACAAATACATAAAAAAGTATTAGTAAAAAAACAAAATCAAGAAGTGGGCTATACGTCACACCCACTGAGTAATAAATTATTTATTTCCAGTCAAACAAGATTAGATATTTGTTTGTTATGATAAACCATATTTTCGAAATTACTCAGTTCCACAAACAATCTATAATTCTTAAAAATTATAGGTTGGATCTCATAGGCTATAGCCTTATTGGTGGCCACCATACAAATTTCTTCGCTATGAAAGAATGTGAGAACTTAACTTGAGGAATGCACTATGATAATAGTGGTAGATTATTATTAACAATAAGTGCATTTGACCGTTTATTATTTTGATCGGTGGCGAGCGACCTGCTAATGACGAATGCTGAGAGACATGACGATGTCTTTCAAGTGCTTCCACTTGTACGAGATGCAACAACGAAACATAAACCGTTCTGCACGTGTTGCCCGACAACCAATTATCTCGGTTAAGTTGGATGCATATCATCCTTCTTTCCGGCACCATAAATTTTTCGGACTATTTTTATAGGGCCAATTACGAAGATACCTTCGACAACAACACACTATTTTGAAGTTTACGGTTACTTGCTTGTCTTTATGAAAGACGATGAATCATGAATGATCAAGTCTTCACAGGCCAGTCAATTGAAAGTTTTCTACAACACATACAGGCTTGGTTAAGTATAGTGAGGATTGCTATGGATAAGGACACGCTTATTCACACGGCTAGTCTACCTGCTAGAACAGAGGTAGAGATTTCTTGGAAGCTGCCACCTCTTTAGTGAATCTTTGACAACTCCGACAACTCAGTTCACATGTATTCCACCCACGTTGGGGCAAGAGGCCTAATCAAAGATCACGAAGGTTACTGCTTAGAAGCGTTCAGTGAACTCGTGTAGCTACTCCATTATCCAGACTAAGTTGAGAGGCGCAATAAAATGCTTAAGTTGGCATGGGATGATGGGGCACAAACGTGTTCAAGTATAGCTAGACTTGCGCTATGCAATATAGTTGCTTAAGAGCACTCTCAGGAGAGATCACGAGCATGCTATAATTATCTGGCGCTTTAGAAGCTGCTCGATAGAGATTGAGAGGTTGTCATCTCGCACATTTATCATGAGGGGTAACAAGTGTGCTGCCTTTTTAGCTAGACGAGAACATTCTTTATCGCCTGGTTTTCATTTGTGTGTGTAAAACAACCTGCACCATTGGATTCTGTATGATTATCATATACACAAAATCCCGGTTAGTTATGAATGAAAGATATGTACAGAGCCGTCTAAATTATATAAAAGTAGTTATTTGTTGTTTATTTTTCGTTAATCAAGTGTATTAATTATGAGGAATTTAATTTCAGATTTGATTAATTATAAGTTTACTACAATAATTTAGCTAATAAACATCTGGTTTGGGTGAAGAGCGAACGGGATCAGGCATCAACAGCTTCCACTAACCGAATCTCACAGAACCAAAGTTGTTAAAACAGTTTATACCTTTGCACCAATTTAGCAAGTGGAATTGTTCGACCGGTGGTACAAGCGGTTTGTGCCAGTTCATATCGGTTTAACAAAGTATGTAGAAATGTAAAAAATGATTAACATCAAATGAATTTAATCATATTTGAATACAATTAACTTACAATTCATATCATTTAAAAAAACATAATTCATATTCAAATAAAATATGACATTCCAAATCAAATTATAAATGGTAATATGTAAATACATTTAACGTTAATATCTAAACGTTCATACTTATATCCAACAAATAACACATATACATTTAACGTTAATATCTAAACTTAGGGTGTGCCTACGGTGACATGCATGTCACGGTGACTTGCACTTTCCGGTCGACCTCAGTTAGGATTAGGTCGACCTCATTTAGAATTCGGTCGACCTCATATAGGATCTGGTCGACCTCATTTAGGATTCGGTCGACCTCATATAGGATCAGGTCGACCTAATCTGTTGTTTCAGTGTAAAAACAGTTCATGGTGCCTACTTTGGATATTCATATCATACAATTGGCTAGATGGAAATTGAAGACTAATGACTTGTTTTGAAGCTGGAGTGTCCCTCTACATATTGAAGTGATTGAGAGCTTGATAGGAAGTCCAGAAGATCATTTTTGAACCTCATCAAAAGGCTATGCCAAAACTGGGAAACTGTCTGGAAATGGCTAAGTCTGGAAACGTGTTTGTGAAGCCTATTTTGGAGCTCAATTCGAGAAGCATGAATGCGAGTCCAGTCCAGGAGCCTCTACCACGTTAAATTAGGTATGTTTTTATACAAATTCAAGGCATTGGATGAAAGATTGGATATCTGTAAGACTTCAAACAAAAGGGTCGAAGTTGCTACGAAGGCTGTTTTTCTGGCAGACTTCGAGCACAAGCAAGCTGCCAGAAAAACAGCCTTCGTAGCAACTTCGAGCATTTTGTTTGAAGCCTTAAAGATATTCAATCTTTCATCCAATGCCTTGCCTTTGTATAAAAAAATACGTAATTTAACGTGGTAGAGGCCCCTGGACTTGACCGCATCCATGCTTCTCAAATTGAGCTCCAAAGTAGGCTTGACAAACACGTTGCCAAACTTAGCCATTTTCAGGCAGTTTCCCAGTTTTGGCATAGCCTTTTTGTCAGGTTAAAAAATGGTCTTCTGGACTTTCTATTGAGCTCCCAAGTACTTTAATGTGTAGAGGGACACTTCAGCTTCAAAACAAGCCTTTAATCTCTGATTTCCATCTAGCCAATTATAAGATATGAATCTCCAAAGTAGGCACCATGAAACTGTTTTTACACTGAAACAACATATTAGGTCGACCTGCTCCTATATGAGGTCGACCGAAAAGTGCATGTCACCGTGACATGCATGTCACCGTAGCAAAGTCCCTAAACTTATATCCAACAAATAACATAAATATATTACTTTTAAATTCATGAAATAAAAGAGAAATTATTATTTTTATCAATTTACTAAAAATACGTCATTTTATTTAGATATCATAAATCGACCATATGAATTATTTCAAAAGTGTTCACACAAATTTTATAACCGATACCGGTTGAACCAAGGTGTGACAAACATGAAAGATGCGCCGAAGGCCGAACCACCAATCTGGCAACCCTGGCATTACAACAGCACTATAAAAAGATAGGAATATCTCACTCAGCTGTAGCAGCCTTCAACGACCCAGCCAATATTTTTATTCAAAGCTCCCTCTACAGTCTAAACCGCACTTTACTCTTCCCCCCCTTCCCCACGCTCTGCATCTCTTCACCCCCTGCGGAGTCTTCCCGTTCGTCAGACTTTGAACAGAAAAAGAGATCTTTTCAAGGTAATTGGCCAGACCCAGAAGCTCTTTTCCCCTCATATTTTCGTTCCCGCGCCGCATTCTTTCTTTGTTTTTTTTAATCCACAACTCTCTGGCCTCTGCAGCTCTGCTTTGATCAGAAGCAGATGGGAGATATGGCTTCGCCCCCGACGGGCATTGATTTGCTGAAGACCGAGCTTCCTGTTGATCAGGAAGCTTTCGTGCTCAACGGCGATGTTAAAACTGGGCTTGTTATGGTCGACTTAGTTAACGGCTTCTGCACTGTTGGCGCTGGCAACTTGGTAAGAATTACGAATCTGCAAATTTGCTTTCTTTCCCCTCCCTTTTCTGTTTCCCAATTGATGGCGGATCCCCAATTTCCATAAGATGAATCGACGAGTTCTTTGGGTTATTATTAGGCTCCAATGCAGCCTGACAAGCAGATTTCGGGAATGATTGAGGAATCAGTAAGGCTTGCTCGAGCTTTCTGCGATAAGAAATGGCCCGTGTTCGCTTTCCTCGACACACACCATCGTGACGTTCCCGAGCCTCCTTACCCGCCTCATTGCATCGCTGGTACAGATGAAGCAAATCTAGTTCCTGGTAATTCTTGCTTTCTCGCAGTATTTTGTTTTTAATTGTGGCGATGTTTGATCATTGAACCAGGGATGTTGAATTGCGAATGAGTTTCTGGGGTTTGGTTTCTCTAATTAGGCTTAGTTTGTTGACGGTTGCAGAACTTCAGTGGTTAGAGAATGAGGCTAACGCCACCCTGAGGCGTAAAGATTGCATTGATGGGTTCATTGGTTGTGTTGAGAAAGATGGATCCAATATGTTTGTGGATTGGGTTGTGAACAATCAAATCCAAGCTGTAAGTAGCTTTTGATTTTCTTCATTATGCTTGTTTTTTTTTTGTGGGTGACCTTTCTTTCTTACTTATAGCATTGTCTGACATTATGGTTGGTACTCTGGCATATTGAAGATATTGGTGGTAGGGATATGCACAGATATCTGCGTGCTGGATTTCATTTGTTCAGCATTATCTGCCAGGAATCGTGGTTTGCTTTCCCCTTTGCAAGATGTGGTTGTTTACTCTCACGGTTGTGCAACATTCGACCTTCCTGCTCGTGTTGCTAGAGCTGCTAAAGATGTTATAGCTCATCCGCAGGTATCTCAAAGTTCTCCATTTCTTTGATTTGGTTATCCTAGTTTTGAGAAGGCAGTGAATTCTTGAAGTTGATCAATATTACAAGAGTTGGCCAGTGTTGAAATGGTTTCCACCCATGTCCTGATGTGATTGAAGCTATAATTTTTGCATTATTAGTAAGGCTTATGTCTCTATCGATTCCTTAACTTAGACAGCTTTATTCGCTTTTTCTTCCAGGAGCTGATGCATCACATCGGCCTATACATAGCAAAGGGGAGGGGAGCCAAAGTAGTATCTGAGGTGACATTTAGTTAACTAGAAGAGCCTGAGGTTTTTAGGATAAGAGCCTGAGAGTTTCTATTTCATGAGCAGATGGAATTCATGTGCTGCCACTGATGCTCATATATGTGTGTCTTTGATTTTAGTTACTTCAATGTTCTTTATGTTGTTGATAGTTTAGTGCTGCTTAAATCGTCTTTTCATGGATCGTTGAATGCGGGGCAAAGGAAAAGTATCATGTAATTACCTGCAAACAGTTGAAATTATTAAATCATGTTTATCAGCAAACAGTTGTATCTCTGTTTGATGAGTTGTTATAAATGGTGTCTCTTTCTTCCTCTGTTTTTACTTAGTCTTATCCAATCACAAGGGAAATTAAATATAAGAAATTAGATCTGTTTCGGAACATCCAAAGAAGCATTGTCAATATTCTGAAAATTCTCCATAAAAACTCTGCAAGTCTCTAAAGTACACAGAATATCCAGAAACAGAATCCATGATCTCTCTGGATAGACAAAGTTACATAATGAAAGAATCTACAAATACAATACACCAAGAAAGGAGGGGTGAGAAAATGGGAAAAAAGAAAAAAGGAAGATACATTAATCATAGATTTAATCCTGATCTGAATCCGTTGTACTTTCTGTGGAGTACTGGATGGACGCAGGCAAAAATTGAATGCTTTTGCTTTTTTGGTTTGACTCCAAAAATGAAAGATCTCAAAGGAACTCGAGCTCGGCTCTCTGAGTGTTGAAGTTGGATATTCTGGCGATTCTTAGAACCAGCAAGCTTGAATTCCTCATTCAATTTGGCCAGTGTTCTCTCAACCTCAAGTTGTAAGGTTGTCACATGATCTAACCCTGCTTGCAATTCATCTGCAACTTTGTTGTTCTCTTGCTTCATGTTTAGAATCTCACCTTGAAATTTTGCAGCCTGGTAGCTGGTGAACTTGAACTCTTCATCTTCAGCACTCTCCTTGAGAGCTTCTTTGATATCATCCTGAATCTCACACAAAGCAGAGAATCTTCCTTTGAGTTCATCTTTTAGCGTCATACCTTTCTCAATCCAAATTGTTAACTCAGCATGGATCTCTCTTAGGTGCTTATACAATGGCTTTGCATCCGATTTCAGACTGTACTTCCCATGGCTGCTCCCTTCTTGCTTCCCCAACTTTTCCTCCAGTTCAGACAACTCAGATTGTAAGTCTCTGACTTCGGTCTCAAATTGCTGCACCTGTTGAAATGTGGTGCTGAACCTCAGCCAGAAATCCAAGTTATCCTCCAAAACTTCATCAATGCTCGACCGAAACCTCTCTTCAATGGGCGAGATTTCATCATCAAGATCCAGATTGAAGTCGTGTAATATATCCGCCACTGTGAATGGTGACTCAGGTTGGTCATCATTGTCTTGCTGCAAGAGGCTAAGTTTTTTCTTCAGCATTCGAATCTGTTCGTCCTTTTTTGCATTGGCTGCCTTTAATTCTTTCAGCTGGATCGTTATATCAAACAAGCTATCCCCTCCTTTAGTCTCTGTTTCTGTGAGCTTCTTTTTAACTTCTTTGTAGCTTCGAAGAATGGTCGTGTACTCTGCAAGAAGAACTTGTTCTCTATTCTCCACACCTTTCAGGAACAGCTGCTTCCAATCCGGTTCGTCGTCTTCACTCTCACTTTTCAGTGATGATGCATTGTCTTGTGTTTGAACACTATTATCATCAGTTGTTGTTGGTGTTGTTGTTGCTGCTTCTGCTGTTGCTTTTTTTTCTTGTGTTTCACCACTAACATCAGCTTGTCTATTTCCTGTTGCATTTTCTGATGCATCAATGTCAACATTAGCGACTGCAGCTGCTGCCACTTCTTGTGTATCAGCACTGCGCATTTCGATTTTCTTCGAAGATATTTGTTTTGCAACAGTTTTCTCGTCGCTAGAATCCTCTGCAGTGTCATGTTGTTGTTTCTCTTCAGATTGAACTCCTTCTTGTGAATCCTTCATCAGCAGGCTACCAAGATCTTGGTTACCAGCAACTGATACAGACTGGTTCAAGTTGTCATCTGGTTTCTGCACCTGCTGAATTTCTTCTCCTCTGGTCAAATCTGCATCCTTTCTTTCTTCTACTCCTTGTTCATCACCAGCGTCAACATTTGCTGCTGCTGCTTCTACCTTTTCTTGTGTACCAGAGCCAAGCTTCTCGAGTTTCTTCAAAGATTTTTGCTTTGAAACTGCTTTAGCATCCTCTGAAGACTCATCTTCATGTCTCATCTGGGTTTGAATTTCTTTCTTCAGATCATCTCCCAACAAGCTCCCAAGATCTTGTTCTTTTCTCTCTACCTCAGTTCCGGTATCCCCCAATATTTCACCAATCGAAACGGAATGGCTCGGTTTGTGCTCTTCTTGTTTCTTCTCGTGTCCAATTTCCTCTCCTCTATTCACATCTCCATCTGTTGTTTCAGCAACATATCCTTGATCTTCTGTCCTCACATTTGCAGCAACATTTTTTACTTGTTCTGCAACTTGTTCCACTTCTTGTTTCACGTTGGCAGTTTCTTCCATGGACTTCTTGTCCTTTTCCTTCTTTGGCTTGTCCTTCTTTTTCTTATCCGAAATTCTGACCTTCTTCCTCGATTCCCTTGCCTCCCTTGCTTGCCTAATCTCATCAGCTACTTGTTGCTGCTTCAACTCCCTCTGACTTTTCTCTTTGTCTTGCTGCAACCACATTAGATACAGACACACAGACTTAATAACCAAACAATTCACCACGAGGTTTAGTAGGAAATCACTACAAAAAAGCCACTTACTTTCACCGAGTTATCAAACTCAGCAACTGCATTCCTTATGTTCTTCCCCTTAACAAATGGCTGCTGTTGAGATGATTCGAACTTGGGAGCTTTCTTAAACTGCTGCCTTGGTGGAGTCTGAACTTCCTCATCTGGCTTCACGCTATCCAACTTATCATGCAAATGATCAAGATTACACTTTGCTTCCATGAAATTCGTCTGTAGATTCGTGCTTTGATTTTCAACATCCTCATTCATCTTCTGAATCCCTTCCAGCTTCCTCTCCAACTCCTCCACCTTCTCATTCTCCATCTTCTCTTTATCACCACTTTCCAAGCAACTCTGGATCTCACCATTAAGCTCATCAGTCTCAGCCTTCATCCTCTGAATCAACGCAGATTGAGAAGAAACCGCTGCTTCTAATCCAATCACCTTGTTCACCAACTCATCAATCTTTTCAGCCATCTCACTAACAGTGAAAGATGAATCAGCACTCGCCTCAAAATGCTTCTTTATCTTTTCCCTCAATACCTCGATCTCCTGCCTCTGCTGTTGCAAAGCTCTCATCTCCTCCTTTTCTTCTTCCTCTGTGGCAGCAGCAGCCGCCGCTGCAACATCGGAACTGCTCTCGTCCTCCTTCCTCCCCTTTCCCTGATCAATTTCTCCAGAAGAGTTTTGATTCAGAAGAGACTTGAGCTTCTCCTGGGCTTCCTTAATCCTCTTCCTCTCCTTCTTAGCCTCCTCGGCCGACTTTTCCTGCTTCTCCTCCAGTTTCGCCAGAGTCTCCTGGCACGATTGCAGGGCAGCTGACGTCATCACCGACCGTGCTTCATCATCATCGATCACCGTTTCGGCGCCGAATTCATCCTGCAAGCTGCAAGCTTTATCCTGAATCTCTCTAATCTGCTGATCAATTTCCCAATATTTCGCCAACCCGTTTTCATACGAGCTCTTGACAAACTCTTTCTCTGTCTGTAAAACCAGAACCTGCTTCTGAAGCTTGTCGATCTGTTTGAACGCTTCAGGTTTCGACATAGTGGGTTTTGGAGCAGCTGGAGACGATGATGAGGTTGTCACCTTGATCGATTTCTTGGGTTGGAGTTTTTTAGTGGCGGATTGGAACATGCCCTTTATCTCTTTGGGGAGCTTGGGCACTTTTGGGATGTTGCCCTTGGGGAGATCCCCGGCGGCGGGGAGCTTCTTAAGGAAACGTGGGGAAGGGATGTCGTCCTCATCGTCCATTGCCATCTGGACTTGTTCGGGGAAGACGTAGGCGATGGTGTTGTTGGCATTCTGAAGCTCGGTGGAGATGTGATCGTAGCGCTCGGCTAATGCTCTGTAAGCTCGGTAGGATTCTTCGACGAAGATGATGATCTCTGGCCGTTTCTTGTAGTACATTTCTGCCCTCTTCGCGAAGGAGTCTCCATCTTCTGATACCAGGGCCATCACGTTGTGCACCTTTTCTTGCATATCTAGAAATCCATTTCAAACATTTCTCATCACTACAAAGGAACATGTTTTCAGATAATACCAAGATCAATGTTGGATGATTATTAGCTAAAATTTAGCATACACTAACATGTTAAGGCAATAATGGTGAAAGAAAACAATGCAGCTTGGAATTTGCAGAAAAAAGAAAGAAAAAACATGTTACGTTTTCAGGAAATGTATCAAGTTGAGGAATGATTTTGGATGAATGTTGTAATGGTTATGGTACCTTGAAGGTTTTGCTCGAGCCATTTGGATTGTTTGGTTCTGATGTGGCTGGCCCACCACCATGAATAAGCATTGCCTGCAGCTCTCTGCAACATTGTGTATCTTCTTCTTCTTCCTCACAGGCCCTTGTTTGCTGGTTTTTTGGGTTGTGAAAACGTTAACACATAGTGTTTGTTGTTTTGTAAGAATCAATGTGGTTTACATTTGGGTGATGAAGAACATGGAAGCTACTACTCTTTCTTTTCCTTTTGTCTATTATCATGAAATCAGGGGAAGGATATCCAAGATCTAAGATAGACATGGTACCCAATATCCATTCTCTTGTCTCTGTTTGTTTAAGGTGGAGAGAGAATGGAAAAGAAGTGGAAAATCAAAGAGAAGAAGAGCAAAAAAGGAAAAGTGAAAGGAGTGGGGGGAATGTGTGGAGTTAGAGGTATTCTGTTTCTTTCTTTTCCTTTCTTCCTTTTTGCGTTTGCAGCAATGGCTGTCTCCCTGAGATGGTGGCTAGGAGCGAATTCCGCCTGTCAACTTGCTCTTCAAACTTTCTTCCCAATTTCTCAAATGAAAGAAGCCTACGAGCAAATCCTATCACTCCACATGTCGTCCAGATCTCTTCATTGGGAGAGTACAGGTGGAGAAGGACGATCATTGAGCCAAAGACGGCTTTTCCCGGCTCATTTTGGCAACCACTTTTCACACTTTTGTATGTATGATCATACGAGTCTCTTCTTGTTTCTCAAAGAATAAAAAGCTGCCAATTGTTTTATTTTGGAGACATTAGTTCTTTCATGCATGTTCAAGCGAGAGATACTGAGTCACATATACATATCTTTTGATGGGATTAATTTATAAGAGGAGTTTGAACAACCAGCTGCTGGTGTATTAAAGAAATGGAAATGAAGATTTTTTTTCGTGTTTAGAATATATGAGTAAATAAAATAAAAACTGGACCTCCCCACCTATCAGCCCACCATTCGAATTGTTGTGTAGCATGATGAGGTTTTATTATAATAATTGTAGTATCATGAGATTGGTTGTCGATTGGCTATTTTTAATAATTTTTGTGATTGATTTGAATTTTTGGATTAAACCGACTTTACATAGCGATTACAAATTATCATAGGTGGTTTCTCGGATAAAAAAGAGTCTAATTTTAGTCCTTACGCAAATACACTAAATGGTGGACAATTGGATGTGCAGTATGCTGTTGAGCACGGACCGATGATAAAACTCTTCCCTTTTGACGCGATTGCATCCTCGACAATTTATCATAGAATCTCCCCGGCTTCGTTCTATCTTCCTCGTCATTCTTCAATCTCACAATGAGATTATGGCAATGTGTCTCGACGATTAGAGGCTAAAGACCTTTCTTCTCAGCTTCATAAATGCTCATTCATATAACCCTTGCTTTTGCTTCTTGGACACTGCATCAACTCTTTTAAGACGGAAAAAACTGAAAACAATATTCTCAGCTTCGTTTTGCACAACCCCACCGATATCACATACCTAAACCCACCAATCACATGTGAATTATTATTCATTATGAAGACTTCATCCGATGGCTTGCTTCATCATGGACAGTGTCGGTGAGACACATGCATATCGAGATCAATTTTCTTTTGAGATTTCACATAATCATCTACTCGACGGATAGCTCGCTGAGAGTCTAGAGCGACGATATAACTTTTACTAGTTGGAGAAAAGTTGTTTCCTTTTCCATGCGAAAATTTAGGATTTTATTGAGAGCTTTTAATTTGTTTGGTATTTGGTTTTTTTTTTTTTTTGATAGTTTCATAGCTTAACTCTAAAAACAGGATTATTTTTTAATTGTCTATTTCACTCATATAGTATATATGTCAATATTTCTTCTAAGCTTTTGGATGATAGAATTATATTTTCGGTGATATATATATCATGATATATATATTGCTGAACTCCGATTAACAATAGGGACTATAATTCCGACAAAAAAAAAACTATAGGGTCTGTAACTGTATGAACTAGGCAAAAAACGGTAAGGCTAGCCCACTTGCTAATGAATATTGGGCCGACTTGACCTAGTCATTCAAAGCCCAACCCATTTCCAATTGTAACGGCTAATTTTCACAGCTTTTTTTTTAAAAAATCGAACAAAGAAAACCAAATCAGATTCAGCGGTTGTTCGAACGAGTACCGAGTACTGACACTCGCAATATTTCAAATCCAAACAAACAAACTCGCTCTTCCCCTCACTCTCTCACTTCTAACGGCTCTCTCCAGGAAGTTAGAACTCTGAAACCCCATTCCCCGCGCCCACCCACTGCTTTCTTTACGGATTCTCAACACTCAGTTTTTCTTCGCCAGAAGTAATTCTGCCATGGCGAAGGTCGCCTGATCTCCACAAACAGGTACTAGTTTCTGGATTCTTTGATGGGGTTCTTTGATTTCCGGGAAAAAATTTGAGAAGAAAGCCCCTTGCCCTTATATTTCTGTCGTAAAGATGATTGCTTTTACTTGTCGTCTTCTTGCTTCATTCATCTTAGGGTTTATTGGGGGGTTTCATAGATTCTCCTCTTAGGTTTTCCTACTTGTGTTCAATCTGTTTCGATTTTGTTACATGGGTTTCGTTGGTTGATTGGCTTCCTAGAAATCCATGAACGTGACCGGTAAAAAGGGTTTCTGTGGCTGGATATTTTTTTCATGGATTTTCTCGGTATCCAAACTGGATTTAAGTGCATAGATTTGTGTAATTAGAGAATAGGTAGAATCCATTTCGTTACCCCATTTGTATGGTTAATTGATAAGTTTTCTTGTTCAGAACGATCGAAAGCAAGAAACCCCCCACAGTCCACAAGTGAAGAAATGGAGAGACTCTGCGAAGAACTGGATGAAGCCAAAGCAGAAATCGAGAAGCTGAGAGGAGATTTGAAGAGAAAATCGCAGTCGTTTGACAGCTTGAAGAGATCTCACAATGATCAAATCCGCCAGCTTCAATCAGCACAATCAGAGATCGAGTCACGAACCCACGAAATCAGTGCAAAGGAAGGACAAATTCAGGAGCTAACCCATGATCTGGGAAAGATTCAACGCACGTTGAATGAAAAGGAGTCCATTGTGAGAGGGCTGAGCTCAGCAAACGACAAGCTTCGAGTTTCCTGTGATGACAAGTTTCAGAAATGGGAGGAAGAGAAGAGACACCTGATGGCTTCTCTAGATGAGGCAAATGAGAAGGATATAGATCAGCAGCAGAAGATCAATGTACTTAGGGCAGAGATTGAAGGTCTCAAAGGGATGCTTTCCACTTCTGAGAAAAAGTGTCTGGAAGCTGAAAAGCAGGCCAAAGCAGCTAAAGCACTAAGAGATAGGGATGATGTGATGATGACATTGGAAGAACAGAAGATGAAGGTTGAAGAGAAGCTCAAGTGGAAAAGTGAGCAGTTCAAGCACCTAGAAGAGGCGCACAAGAAGCTTCGATTTGAGTACAAGGAAAACGAAAAGGAGTGGAAACAGGAGAAGACTAAGTTAGTTGATGAGATTTGTTCACTTCAGGAGAGCTTAGATTCTCAGACAAGAATTTCTCAAGATCTTCAAAGCCAGTTGAAGATGTGCAACCATGCCCTTGCACGTGAAGAGAGCCAAAGGAAAGCGCTAGAAGCTGAGGTTTCTGACTTTAAGAAGCGTTTCGAGAATGTTTATACTGACTACCAGGATGCAAAGTCACAGCTGGAATGCTTGACCGCACAAAGGGACAATGAAATTGCAGCTCTCAGGCATTCACTGTTGACAAAGGAGACACGTTGGAAAGAAGTTGAGTACCAGTCAAGAAAGCTCGAGCAAGAGAATCAAGAGCTGCTGGAGTCACTCAAAGAGCTTCGAGAAGCTCAGATTCAGGAAGCTGGGAATGGTTCTTCTCTAGCCAAACTTAAGAACAAGCTGAGAAGTGTGGAGCAGGTGCACAGAGATTGTGCTGCGATTCTCAGGGCTAAAGAAGCTGAATGGAGTTCTCAGGCGGAGAAATTGACTGCAGAAGTTGCCAAGTACCAGTCTGCACTGGAGAGCAGTGAAGCAGTGGTGAAAGAGCTCGAGATCGAACTGGAAAATTGTCGCTCAGCTTTACTGCAGATGAAGTTGCAGAATGAGGAGGCTGCCATAGCATTATTGGTGTTGAAATCAGGAGTAGCTGAGGCTCAATCCAACCTACGAAAGGCTGAAGCTGAGAATAGTATCCATAACACAGAGAAAGTTGATGAAGTTTCTAGCTTGATGAAGCAGCTGGAGATGAAGGATGTTATCTTGGCTAAAGCACAGATGGAAATCGAAGAAGAGCGTAGAAAGGTTGAGTCTTTGCAGTTGAGAGTCGAGGACATCATCCCTATCGAAGAGCAGAAGCTTGTGCTGGAGAAAGAGGTTGCAAGGTACAGGGAGATGCTCGAGGCATCATACGGATGCCATTTCCATTTCAAGGAACAAGCTTTGCAGGCAGAAAAAGATCTGCAGCAGAAAATTGAGACACTCTGCAATGAATTAGACATGGTGAATTCAGAATTGGTACAGGAGCGTGAGAAGGTAGTTTCACTGTCTACAAAGGCCGAGGCCCTCGATCGTGTTGAAGAGAAGCTTCTGTTGCAAGAGAAGGAGCTCGAGAGACAAAAGCAAATGGTCGAGGAATCCTACAATCAACAACGTTGCTTGGAAGAGAAAGCTTTCCAAACTGAGACAAACTTGCAGGAGATGATAAGAGAAATATCTGATGCATTGGATGAAACAACTTCTGAATTGGCTGAAGAAAGGGAGAGAATTGAGTCCATCAGCCTTCTTGAAGAGCAGAAACTAGGGTTGCAGAAGGAAGTGGAGAGGCATAAGGGAATGCTGGAGGAGTCACTGAAAGAGGTTACAAGGTACAGGGAGATGCTCGAGGAATCATCCGGATGCCATTTCCATTTCAAGGAACAAGCTTTGCAGTCAGAAAAGGATCTGCAGCAGAAAATTGAGGCACTCTGCAATGAATTGGACATGGTGAATTCAGAATTGGTCCAGGAGCGTGAGAAGGTAGTTTCACTGTCTACAAAGGCCGAGGCCCTCGATCGTGTTGAAGAGAAGCTTCTGTTGCAAGAGAAGGAACTCGAGAGACAAAAGCAAATGGTCGAGGAATCCTACAATCAACAACGTTGCTTTGAAGAGAAAGCTTTCCAAACTGAGACAAACTTGCAGGAGATGATAAGAGAAATATCTGATGCATTGGATGAAACAACTTCTGAATTGGCTGAAGAAAGGGAGAGAATTGAGTCTATCAGCGTTCTTGAAGAGCAGAAACTAGGGTTGCAGAAGGAAGTAGAGAGGCACAAGGGAATGCTGGAGGAGTCGCTGAAATCCCTGCACGACCTTCAAAAGGAAGCTATGTTAAAGGAGAATGGATTGAAGGACGAACTGAAAGAAGTCCGTGGTGCATTGGACAGTTTGAGTTCTGAATTGGCAGTGAAGATGTGCGAGGGAAATGCAGTTGAGTTTGAGTTGTGGATATGGAAGTCGATTGCTCAACGGCTAAATGATGATCTCGAAGAGAATCAAATGTTAAAGAAAGAGTTAGAAGCTTCTCTTCTTTCGCAAGTGGACATTACTGAAAATCTGAAGAGGCAGATTGAATTCTATGAACAGGAAACACTGAGAAGAGAACTTGAAGGCGCAGTGTTGACACACATGGTGGAAGAAAGAGGATTTAAGGATGCTGAAATGAAGGAGAAGATGGCAGCTGCTGACATCTATTGCTTGGAGCATAAGCTAGAATCCCAAATGATGGAAATGAGAGAAGTAATGACAGCAATGGAGGGAAAGCTGAGAACTTCAGAAGCATTGGTTGATGAGCTGATGAATGAGAAGAGAGGTTTGAGTGAAGAAGTGCTGAAGCTGACAGCCGAAAGAGAAAATGTGCTGACTTTTCTCGTGCAGGTTGGTGACAGAATTAGTGAGTTCTCTGCAGAGGACATGCAACTGATGAAAATGCTAGAAAATATTGTTGTGGACTCTAGTGAAGGAGTAAAAGGAACAGACGGTGGTGGGAAAGAGAACATTGATGAAGATCACCATCTTCCTTCCCCAACGATGATGAAACGATATGGAGCAGTTGTTGAAGAGAGATCGCCATTCAGGGAGCTCAACGGCTAGTTGTTAAAGATGTATTTGTTCCCACAGATTGGTACCGAGTATTTTTCTAATTTGTCAGGCGCGCATATATTACAAGTGTGCCTTGGTTGTTTGCTCGTTTATGTATGACATTTGTATGAGCCTCTTGTTCCTACTGCAATGAGAATATGCCACACTCGTTTGATTGATTCACCATATTATGAACAAAAGTACTGATGTAGCATGGTTGATGTTTCTTGTTTGTGAAGAAAGAGCATTTCTATAACTGCAGAATGCTTGCTCTTCACCAGTCACCTTACAGAGGGTCCAAGCTAGGGTACACAGGAATGGCAGGTTAGAGAGATGACGATGATTCGTGTTGTAGCTTGAGGCAGAGATGGCGTTTGTCCGTGGTGGTGGTGGTGTGGTTGGGATGTAGCAAGAAGTCTGCAAACCATTTGGCAGAGTGCTTGGGTTCACGCTTCATCCCATTCTGATAATCAACATAGTGAAGTCCAAACCTCACTGTATAGCCGCTGGACCACTCATAATTGTCGAGTAACGACCACGCAAAATACCCTCTTATGTTGGCACCATCCTCACTGCATGAATCAGAACCAGAATGCCAAACAACAAGAGGTGGATAATCAGTGAAATGAATGAAAGATGAAAAGTATATATGCAGATATAGGCCACACTCACTAGATGGCTTTCTGAAGTTGGTGAAGATGTGCTTTGATATATTGTGTTCTATCAGGATTTTGGAGGGATTCTTCCATTGTAATCCCCTGTGTCTCTTCATCAAGACCTACAACCATAAAATTTATATACTCATTCAAACAAACTTGACATAATATCGAACTACACCACAAGTTTGTTGTAGCTATACCATTCTCGGTTATATAAACAGGCGGATTGTTGTATTTGTGTTTGAGGTGATTCATCAGATCTCGAATTCCTTCTGGATACACATTCAACCAAAATGATGCACCCTGACCACAACCAACACTTTCATTAAGCATTATGTAATGAGTTAATTATACAACTGGCAATAGTACTTACCTGAGGACCAATGGGAACACCATCTTTCTCTGCTGCATTTATCAGTAAGATACAGGGGAAAGATAGTTGGTTAACTACAAATCGAAAGAGCTTAATACGAGAGATGATAATTAGTGACACTATTTTTACCAGTGATAGTGATTGACACTTACATCTCCATTCAGCAAGGGAATCTGTCTTGTACCTGAACCCACTCTTGCTTCCAATGCTGTTATGGATCGCGTAAAATGTAGTGTAGTAGTTAATGCCGACGAAATCGTACGATCCGATTAGGTTCGACGACTGTTCCTTGGTGAACTTTGGCAACCTCTCCCCAACATTAGCTTCCATGCTCTTGGGATATCTCCCGTAGGTTATGGGTTCCATATGCCTGCCCAACAACACACAGAAAATGAAACAAGGATGACGAAGTCTGTATCCTTTTACTTCCATAGTATAATTTTCTCACCAGCCAAACATGAAATCCACCGCTCTTCTTGCTGCAGCCTGATCGACTATCGAGTCAGAGTAAGGTACCATCCAAAAACAATTCAGCGCTATCCCAATCTCTCCATTCTGCCACTGCTGAAATTTCACGTTAATCATTGTTTTTGAGGATCAAAATGGGATAAAGAAAGAAGAAATTACTTGGAATTTCTGTCGGTAAAGGTTGACGGCAGAGGCATGGGAAAGGAGGGCGTGATGGGAAACAATGTAAGGCTCAGTAGCAGAGTCCCCTGCTTCGCAGGCTGGGTTGGCCCACTGTGAACATCGACCGGGGGCGAAAATCCCTTCATCATAACCATAGCTGCTCATCGTCCATGGCTCGTTGATTGTAATCCACTTCTTCACTTTCCCACCATACTCTCGAAAACAGAGCTCCGCGAATCCCCTGTAATCATCACTGAAGTATACCGGCGGCCACATCAAGAACATATACATTTGACAAGTTGGTTCTACACAGGATCGATATGGTTGTCACGTACACAATGAGCGGACTTAAGAAGCCACCGTACTCTTCTTCCAGAGCTTGGGGGAGATCAAGGTGAAGGATGGTCACAAAAGGCTCAATACCTGTATGCATTCATCGATGAGTAGCTGATATTGTGTTAGCTGCTTCGATCAGTTCAGTTTTTCAAGAATGCAACTTTTGCTTCGATGTGAATGTAATAGTTAGGATTTTTTCCCCCTATGTACCAAAAGTTCTTAAAAAAAAGAAAGGCTGACACCATCGGGAAATCCAAACTATCAAGAAAGTGTCACTTGTGTAACGAACTATTCAATATGACATTTATGTTCTGAATTATTTTTCCGTTAGTGTTCACCGAGTTTGATCGTCAATATTTAACATAAGATTTAGTCAGTGTCGACGTGACATCTGATATAGATTTTTAAATATTAATATTTATTTGCATTTTCATCTAAAATTATTAAAATTAGAAAATAGAAAAAAAAGTTACTAAAATTCCCAAATTGTCTTAATCGCTCAGTCGATTTCGCTCCTAAATCAACATCAAATTGGCCGCCGTATGGTAAACTGTTATCTATAGCGGTTAAGGAAATCTTCATGACATAAATGACACAAAGCTATCATACGTTGGGATATAAATGGAATATTGAATAGTTCGGAATACAAATAACTCTTTTTTGATAGTTCAGGTTTCCCAGTGATATAATCCCTAAAAAAAAATTCGAAAATACAATAGTTTTTATAAAATTTACTAAAGTACACATGTTTATGCATGGTCGCGTTCTACGCACGATCTACATTAAAATCACTATAGTAAAACGTAATGAATGGTAAATCGCGTTCAAGAAAGCGATGATAACTAAATCGCTTCCATGTAAATTGATCAAACTGAAAATCGCGTAATAATAGAGTTCTAATAAAGCAATCCAACTAATCGCTTTCGTTGGAAGCGATCAACGTTAAATCGCTTTGGTAACCAACGATTTTAATTTACCACAAGGATAGGGTAAGGTGCATATGTTTTTGTGTGGATGGACGGGTGAACACCTTGATCGCTTTAGCTAAAAGTGATCATTCAAAATCGCTTCACTCATTCGCGATCATAATTCATCACGAGGATAGGGTTAGGTGTAACTGCCTAGGCATGATCGCTTACGTTGAACGTGATCTTGGCTAAATCGCTTTGCCCTACAACGATCAAGGTCCGATATGATTCTAAATAAAATTACAATCCTCCCATCCCATTTCACTCTTATTTTCCCTTTTCTCCATCCAACTTGTAGAAAATCTCACAGTCGCACCAAAACTCCATTCCGTCAAGGTATATCTAAATTTGTTTAGTACGATCATGTTTAAGTAGTTATGTAATTGTTCTTCACTAATTATGCTTAGTGTAAAATATGCTAAATTTTCAGATTAAAGCTGAATGTATGATGGATTATGGTATTGGATGTTGTATGTGATCGTTTGTTATTTTAAATTGCAGACATGAGTAAATTTTGAAAGTTCCATCTTCTTATTCAATGGAATGATCAGTGACAAACTCCCACAAAGGGATCAATTATGAAGATGGTGAATCCAATAGGTTGAAAATTTAGACCAGATTCACGTGACAAGAACTCTATGATATTTGTGCAGATAAGATTTGAATGAGGGGGGTGGGTGGCAGACAAGAGTTTGTAAAATTACTTACCGATATCCAAACATCAATGGAGGTGGTGTCATGTACAAAGGAGTTGTCATACCGACAATGATGGGGTTAACATGATGAGGGATTTCCTAGCTGAAAACAAGATCGAGCTTCCAGAGGTATGTTGAGACCGACGTTGTCGGTCAGAGTAGAGCCAGTTATGGATATGATGGCAGTGAATCCTCTTATCGCAACCATTCCTATGGTGATGGTGTTGCATGAGAGCATAGATGGGTGGTTATGTGGGAGATGGGGGTACCATGGGAATATGCTTTCATCGTGTTAATTCTATTGAGCTTGCTCCATTTGTTGAGTCTGATGGCGTTTGTTGGCCAACATGGAGTCCAGAATTGACTCATATTGAAAATTCCATTAGAGTATCCATGCGATCTCCACATAATCGAGATGATGTTGGCAGTGATGGTCACGAGGATCCCACTGTCGAGATATTGAGTTATCCATACGAAACGATGAGGATAGTGAAGAAGATTTGAGTACTATGAGTGAGGAAGATAACACGGAAGATGAGGGAGGGGGTCCGGGATCCACCAACTCCATACTACACAAATATCCCTATTCATCCCTTATATGCTCATAACGAAGATCCCGACTTTCGCCTCATGTCATTATGGAATTTGACGGCTGATTTAGAGGTGGGAATGACACTTCCCCACCAAAGATTATGTTGATAATGCTTTTAGAGAATAAGCTATGAGGAGGAATGTTGAGAGGAAGGTCAAATATTTTGACCAAAAACAACTCCATGTCATCTGCAAGAATCCTGGAGATGTCAATAGGAGTTTCGAGTTACATGGATAAAAAATGGTGTTGGGTAATTCACACGGTGCAGAACAACTAAACTACTCCTCGTCCATACTTTCCCAGGATCACCGCCAACTTAATGCAAAGAAAGTGAGTGCCACTATTAAGCACTTGATGGAGGCACAACCAAACATCACCATCAAAGCTATTATGTTCGAGGTCAAAGAATGTCATCCCTACACAATCAGGTACAAGAAGGCATGGCATGGAAAGCAAAAGATCATGGTTCACGTGTATGGCGATTAGGACGATTCATACGTCCTCCTTCCTAGACTGATGGCTACAATGGAGGAGTCTAACCCCGAGACGGTTTTCGTGCCGTGTTACAACAATGTAGAAAATGAGGACCAAGTACGGGTTCAAATGAGCTGATGTTTCACCGTCTATTTTGGTCATTCAAGCCATGTATTGATGGGTTCTCTTTCTGCCTTCCAGTTATCCAAGTTGATGGCACCTTCCTTTCTGAAAAGTACATAGAAGTTGCCATCTACTTGGATCACTGATTTTGAGTGGAAGTTTAATTTTCTGACAAAAAACAACTCCATGTCATATGCAAGAATGGTATAGACGGATGTCAGTGGGAGCTTCGAGCTGCATGGATGAAGAAAAAGGGTGCTTGGGTAATTCGCACAGTGAGAACAACCACAACTTCTCCTCGTCCATACTTTCCTAGGACCACCCCCAACTGAATGCGAAGAAAGTGAGTTGCACTATTAAGCACTTGTTATAGGCATAACCAGATATCACCATCAAAGCTATCATGGCCGAGGTGAAAGATCGTCATTCTTACACAGTCAGGTACAAGAAGGTATGACATGGAAATCAAAAGGCTATGGCTGACGTGTATGGCGATTGGGATGACTCATAAGCTCTCCTAGCTGGATTGATGGCTACGATGGAGGAGTCTAACCCTGGGACTGTTTTCCTGTCGTAGTACAACACTGTAGAAAATGAGGACCAAGTACGGGTTCAAAATGAGCTAGGAGAGCTTATGAGTCCACACTAGCATAGGGAGAAAGTCAGGATCTTCACTATGAGCATATAAATGATGAGTAGGGATGTTTGTATAGTACAGAGTAGGTGGCTCCCGGACCCGACCTCATGGTCTATATTCTCTAGATGACTCACATATCTAAAATCTTCACTATCCTCGTCATTTTCGAGTTGATAACTGTGCATCTCATTAGTGGGATCCTCGTGACCATCACCGCCAACATCATCATCTCTATTAAGTGGAGATCACCTGGATGCTCAAATGGTATTTTCGATGTCAGCCCATTGTGGATCCCAATTCGGCAATCGAACGACATTTGACTCAACAAATGGGGCAGGCTGAACATAATTAACACGATGAGGAGTATCTTCCCATGGTGCCCCTATTTGTACCCTCTCGCAACACAATCACAATAAGAATGATGGTGATAAGAGGATTCACCACCATCATATCCGTAATTGGCTCCACCCTGACTGACAAACTCGGTCTCAACATACACCTCTGCATGCTCGATCTTGTTGTCAGCTAGGAAGTCCAGCATCATGCTAACCCCATCATTGTTAGGTATGACAACTTCTTCGTACATGACACCGCCTCCACTGATGTTTGAATATCGGTAAGTAATTTTACAAACTCTTATCTACTCCAATACATATACGCTCTGCACAAATGTCATAGAGTTATTGCCACGTGAATCTAGTCTCAATTTTCAACCTACTGGATTGACCATCTTCATAACCAATCCCTTTGTGGGAGTTTATCACACGACCATTCTACCGAATAAGAAGCTGGAACTTTTGAAACTACTCATGTCTGCATTTTAAAATAACTAACGATCACATAGAACATCCAGAACTATAATCCATCATACATTTATCTTTAATCCGAATACTTCGCATAATTCGCACTAAACATAATTAGTGAAGCACAAACACATATGACTACTTAAACATGACCATACTAAACAAATTCAGACATAGCTTATAGTCAGAATGACGGAATGGAGTTCTGGTGTGGCCGTGGGATTTTCTGCAAGTATGGTGAAGAAGAGGGAAGTTTCTGCAAGTGTGGTGGAGAAAAGGAGAAATGAGAGTGAAATGGGATGGAATGATCGTAATTTTTTTTGTAATCAGATTGGACATTGATCGCTTTAGGGCAAAGCGATCACGTTCGACGAAAGCAATCATGTCAGGCCGCTACAAGTAAACCTATCCTCGTGGCGAATTATGATCGCAGATGAGTAAATTAAAATCACTGGTTACAAAAACGATTTAACGTTGATCGCTTCTGACTAAAGCGATTTATTGGATCGCTTCATTCGAACACGATATTTACGCAATTTTGATCGCTTTACATGAAAACGAGTTAGTTATCATCAATATTCTTTAACGTGATTTACCATTCATCGGACGATTTGAACGTAGATCGCTTACGTCGAACACGATCATGTATAAACATGTGTACTTTTAGAAAGAACGAAAAAAAATCCATAGTAGTTAAGAGAGGAGTGTCACGACCGTTGGAAAGAAGCTCGTCGATAAGGCGGTGGTAAAACATGATCCCTTTTTCATTCACTCCCCCGCTGATCCTTCCAGCTACGGAGAGAGAAAAAAAACGACAAAAGAAGAAGGAATTGGGTCACAAAAATGAAATGAGAAATGAAACAGGGGAAAAAACAGAGTGAGTACTACTCTGTTCTACCGGGTAATACTCTAGACCATGAGATGGAGATCCTGAAAGCGTCCATATTCATGTCCTTTACGAGCTTGACGTCTTCCTGAATTGACGAAGGTTACTAAACAATCACGGAAACTTCAGAATTTAATTCCGGGTTAGGAGGGTTTAGCCTGGGTTCATACCTTATAGCGAAAATAGAAATCCACTCCTCTGTCTCCGTTGCTGCCATCATCTATCCTTCCTGGGTATTTGTTAGTGAAAGTGTCCCATATGCTTGGTCCCCTGCCATCAACATTTGCTGCTCCTTCATACTGATGAAATGTCGGAGCGCAGTTCAAGCGTAGGTTCTAACCGGGGGGAAAAAAACAGAGGAATGTTGGTGGATGAGTTAGTGGTGTACCTGGTAGGCGCTTGAGGCGGCTCCGAAGACGAAGCCCGTCGGGAAACTGGTGCGGTTCAAACTATCAGTATCAGCTGCTGGTGACGAGACGACGACGATGGAGAAATACGGATGATGATGATTAATGGGTGCTACTAGGACTAGGAGGAACAAGAAAATGGCGAGACTGGGGCATTCCATTTGAGATTTCGATGTGATGAAGTTGTAGCTAGGACGGAGCAGTAGGTTTATTAAACAAAGAGAGAGAGGTAAGGCATCTGCTAGCTTGTGCTGTGTATGGGGTACAAGCAAGGGTTGACCCGCGGGTTGATACGGACCCGGTTGAATTTGTGGGTCAATCGTTTTAGCTCGGTTTGGCTCGGAAATATGAAAAGAATCATTATATTGTACTTATTCTCATAAATTATATCAAATCTTATCTAACATATGAGTTATAACATATAATATTACACCAAAATAACATCTCGTACTTAGATCCTACAAATAGTGAAAATTCACACACACTTATATAACATCAATATTCAAATGTTCAACTTAGAATTCAAAAGATTGATTTAGGCGAAAAGAAATATTGGAAAATATGCACATTTCACAAACAAACAAAAAATTATACAATTTGACCTCTAACTTGGTACGTTGTAGCGGTCGACCCGATGGATGCGTGTGATCCATTTTTCTCATCGAGTCAGCGTCAAAGTGGATCGACCCGCGAGTTGACAACCTTGATACAAGTAAAATCATCATTATGCTGGTAGTACAATACCCTTGAAGAATAATATAGAAGACATCTAAAATAAATTTTCAGTATAACTCCAAATTATTAATATAATTAAATTTTTTATAAGATTGACATCATTTATTAGAAAAAAAATTATAATTTAAAGAGTACAATGGATTGAAAAAAGGAACGGTGGTGCAGCCTTAGCATAAGGCTGATACAATGGGAGGAAAGCAGAGCAGCTTTTACTACCTAACAAGGACTGATAAAAATCATCACCACCACACTGTAGACAATATGATTAAATTGGTGGTTTAGTAGTAGTGTGCTGCTTAGTTACTAATCATCAATTAATTAAAAGCATAAGGGAACTTACTGTTCCTTACGAAATAATAGGGAGGGTTAGTATATTATAGAGTTTTACCGCGTTTACTATTCACATAGGGGTCTGATCCCTACACTCAATTTCATTATAAAGTCTCTCTTTAATCAAATGTGATATTTCTAATAATTTGGATTTCGGTATTAGACCACAAATCACATATGCTTATTTAACACTTTTTTCTAGCAGTTACTTAAATTCTAAATATATTACGTACACCTTGTGAAGAAATCATTATTTATTATGTATCAATTAAACAAACGTATTATGTAATTTTATCGTAATGATTCAGACACTACGTTACATAACAATTTAATGAAATGTGATACTTTTCATAACTTTATTCTATGATTAGACCACATGTTCCGAAAGATTTATGTTACACCATTTTATAATAGTTAACTAAATTACAAACACACCACCTAAAGCTTATAGAGCTTCTTATGTACCAATTAAACGTATGTTACGAAAGATTTATGTTACACCATTTTATAAGAGTTGCCTAAATTACAAATACACCACCTAAAGCTTATAGAGAGATATTTCTTATGTACCAATTAAACGTATTATGTATTTCTTCCGTAATGATTAAAATATTACTAAAACTTATGAAATGATAGTTGTTACTTATGTATAAACTAAACAAATGCATTACGTAAATTAATTGATTTGTAAAAGCTTATAAATGTATGTTATCATAACGACTTTGTGAATTCTTTGATTTCAATTACACCATAAAATGAGTGAATCAAGTTTTAAACATAATTACTTATTTACCGCCGCGAAGCGCGGGTCAGAAAACTAGTTACCATTAACGGGCTTTATTTATTTATTTATTTGGTGAAAGGAACCTTATTTTGGTATTTACAGGTTTGGCACAATGATGTAGGGTTGGTAAAGTGAGTTATTGTAGTATGCTTTAAAATTTGGTTTTAGAAGTATAAATTGAAATAGTATCATAATATAAGATGCACAAGTTCGGTTTCCATCATAAGAGAATTTTTATATTTATATTATGTTATAAATTCAGTTTGTTCCATAACATAAATGTTCAAATTTATTTTTGTACCATAAAGGAATTTGAAACTCGGGAATTCGTAACACAAAAGAATTTGTACAAAAAAAGGTATAGGTACAAACTAAAATTGTACCATAATGTTAAAAGTACAAGTTCATTTTGTAGCATAAAGTTTTTTTTTAAACTAAAACACTTATACTATAAAACATTGTAAGATTCCTCTGCTAATCGTCATCCTAAAAATTCTTAAATCTCGTTCTAATAAAAATCAAAGTTACTCTCTCATCATTTCACATTTCATTCTCTAATTTTCAACCAATAAATACACCATCAACATAAAATAATATTTCTCTTAAATATTCAAGTAAATCATAGACATTCATATAAGTTCAATTTCCATTTAAAAAATTCAGAAATAGGAATTAATTTAAAATATAAAAAAGCAACCGGTCCATGGTCAAACCGAAGTTAAACTTTGGTCCGTCTATGCTCAAACTAAAATCAAACTTTGGCTAGTCCATGTCCAAACCTGAAAATAGGTTTGGACTTTGCTACGGTGACATGCATGTCACGGTGACATGCACTTTTCGGTCGACCTCATATATGATTAGGTCGACCTAATATGTTGTTTTAGTGTAAAAACAGTTTCATGGTTCCTACTTTGGAGATTCATATCTTACAATTGGCTAGATGGAAATTGGAGATTAAAGGCTTGTTTTGAAGCTGAAGTGTCCCTCTACACATTAAAGTACTTGGGAGCTCAATAGAAAGTCAAGAAGACCATTTTTGAACCTGACCAAAAGGTTATGCCAAAACTGGGAAACTGCCTGAAAATGGCTAAGTCTGGCAACGTGTTTGTCAAGCCTACTTTGGAGCTCAAATTGAGAAGCATGGATGCGAGTCAAGTCCAGGGGCCTCTACCACGTTAAATTAGGTATGTTTTTATACAAATTCAAGGTATTGGATGAAAGATTGGATATCTGTAAGGCTTCAAACAAAAGGGTCGAAGTTGCTACGAAGGCTGTTTTTCATCCAATGCCTTGGATGAAAAACAGCCTTCGTAGCAACTTCGACCCTTTTGTTTGAAGCCTTACAGATATCCAATCTTTCATCCAATACCTTGAATTTGTATAAAAACATACCTAATTTAACGTGGTAGAGGCTCCTGGACTCGACTCGCATTCATGCTTCTCGAATTAAGCTCCAAAATAGGCTTCACAAACACGTTTCCAGACTAAGCCATTTCCAGGCAGTTTCCTAGTTTTGGCATAGCCTTTTGATAAGGTTCAAAAAATGGTCTTCTGGACTTTATATCGAGCTCTCAACCACTTCAATATGTAGAGGGACACTCCAGCTTCAAAACAAGTCATTAGTCTTCAATTTCCATCTAGCTAATTGTATGATATGAATATCCAAAGTAGGCACCATGAACTGTTTTTACATTGAAACAACAGATTAGGTCGACCTGATCCTATATGAGGTCGACCGAATCCTAAATGAGGTCGACCAAATCCTATATGAGGTCGACCAAATTTAGAATTCGGTCGACCTAATCCTAACTGAGGTCGACCGGAAAGTGCAAGTCACCGTGACATGCATGTCACCGTAGGCACACCCAATAGGTTTTGGTTCCGTATTCGATAGTCAAATCAAAGTTAAACTTTAGTCAGTCCAAGGCCAAATTGAAAATAGATTTCGGTCGCGTGTCTTCAGCCTCTTCCTCTGGTCTTCTTCTCTAGGTAGTCGGGATTGAATGATTGAAAGAGCAGCTCAGCCAGAGAGAATATAAGGATCTAAGCTTCCCCGTACTCATTCAACCCTCCCTGAGCACACACTTTGTTGTTGGAATTCTCTCCCACTCTATTTATCTCTACCTCTCCATCTAGTGTTTGCACTTAATCTCTTCATATCTATTTTAATTTTTGTACCTCCAAAGCTAGTCCACGACTTATGGACCCTCCACTGTTTTGGTGAATAAAATTGAGCACACATTCATTAAAAAAAAACAATTTTTGTTGTGTAAAAAGGAGTCGAGCTGTATTGGTGCATCGATGGTCGGATTTTTGCGCAGTGTTAGATGTTGATCCTGTTCCCGTCTAATGTTGCTTTCTTCGGTCTTCATTGTTTTTTGGTTGTTTTGGGATTCTTGTCATGCTGTTTTCCTGGCCTATCTGTTGGTCGGATTTGTCGAGGTTCCCTGGCTGTTGCGTGCAGGGGAGGTCTGGTCCTTCTAGCACTTGCGCTGTTTTTTCTCTTCTTGTTTTTCCTTTTCTGTTGTTCTGCTTGTGATCACTCCCTGTGATCCCAGCTTGGATTGTTGTGTACATTGTTGGATTCTCTTTTAAGTTTCAGTAATATATCATCACCATTATAAAAAAAATGAAAAATTGGTGCGACGGTGGTCGAAGGCGTGGGATAGGAAGGGAGCAGAGGTGGACGACCGGGCAGAGCCGAGTGGCACGACGGATGGCGGGGTGGGGTTGTTTGGTTGGAAGTTTCCATGTCTAATGATAGATAATTACTTATTAAAGTTAGGACAACACTTAGCAATCTAGTTGTTTCAAAGTGTTTTACATGGTATGTTTTAGTCCAAAGTTACACTCTACATATCAAATTTTAAACTTTAATGGTCAATAATATTAAATATGACGTAGTGTTTAGAATTATAGCTAGTTTATGCATGTTCAGTCATAACTATATTCATATAGTAATCACTAGATGAATTTTCTTGCACCAATCAAGTTTCACAAATACCTAAAATACAAGGTAAAACTTAATGACTCTCGTGTAAATTCACACATGTTGTCACTTCTCATGAAACTAATGGGTCGTTTGGAAGTTGCGTATGTTAAATCGTTGTATTGTTATGAATCACTATGATATAAATTCATGCATTGATACAATAGATGCATTTTGAAATTACATTGTTTGGTTGTTGAGATTATAATTTATGAATTGATTGTTATAAAGTTACTTTATAAGGAAATGTCAAATTTCTCCTCCACTTTTAATATAAAACAAAAAGAACTATGGACATAATTGGAAAAAGTAAATGTGCTCAATTATTAAACCAACAATCACAACAATCTCAACTAATCCCTCATTTTTGTTGATTGTTGGTGGGACCCACACAAAACAATACATGCATTGTTTTGCAACTTGACACTTCCAAACATTGTATTGTGGACAATGCATGTATTTAACAAATATAACACTAACAATTGCAACTTCCAAACGACCCCTAAGATTATTTTGGCTTCGATCAAATGATCAAAATGATTATCATACTATACACTCAAACTCAATATATATCAAAAGTGTGTCAATCTTCTTGTCGTGTAAATTCACACATTTTATCACTTCTTATCGTGAAATCGAAATTATTTTTACTCTAATACGATCGCTTCTTGTCGTGTAAATCTTCACTTGCTCGCTAAAATGACAATCACAATCTTTCATTAAAACACCTGTATTTTATTCCAATAAATCGAGATTGAAGATAAAAAAAAATCCATATCGATGAAAACGCGAGAAAGAGATGGTGTATATTTGTTGTTTTGTTTCATATATGTTAAGAAGCATAAATTTTTAACATAACAAATCTGATCACGAATACTATCTATATCGATAATACCAGCACTTATAATTCATCAAAATGTGATATTTTATACAAATACCGTATAAAAAATAACATGTATGGTATGCGATTTTGTGTGATGATTGAGTCCAAATAACAAGTTTGAAAAATACTAAATTCAAACCACCCATAAGGATATTCTTATCGAACGTTGGAAACGGAAATGAGTGTACTTGGAGAATCAGTAGATGAATATATACCCGGTGTCTCTGCTAAGAATGACATTATTAGTGATGAAAGACACAATTACCCTTCATTAATTCCTTTTGCCTGCCTATAAAAAAGATAAGGGTATAACTGGAATATATAACAATTATTAGAGACAAAAATGAAATAAAAAGATTGGTCTACATTGTCTCAAAAAGATCTCATCTTTTGGCTCAGATTGACAATCATTCATAATAAACTATTCATAATTATTGCAGTTGTCCTATCAAAAGTTAAATGAATATATTGTTTTAAAAATAAAACAAAAAGAAAAATTCTCTTGATTATATGAATTGTCTAAACACATCACCCTAAAATTCCAACCTCCAAACCACCTCTTAATTTTTTTGATGCGATTTCACCGGAGCATTTTTCCCAATATATTATGGTTCCCAGAGAATGATTGGAGTAACAGGGAGCGAGAGAGGACACATCCTTCAGTTTTTTTTGTTAGTTTGGTGCTATTTCCCATTATGGTTTTTTCGATCCAAGGATATGACATAAAGTGAATAAATTTTGGATGGGACTAGGGATGACAATCAAACTTATGGTCGTGGACTGAATATTCGATCACCTCCGATTCAATCATCACGAAGTATTCTCGCTTTGATTGGTTATGAGGCGGGTATGGATAAAACTCGCAAAATGTTTGATAGGTATGGGGTAGGTATTGATTTAGCCTCCCCGTCCCATACCCATACTCATACCTGCTTCATCAGGAGCATTTCTTCACATATAAAAATACATTGATTAACTTATAACATATCAATAATAGTGAGGGTAACTCAAGAAAATAAATACTAGAAATGTAAATGGATGACCACCCAAATCAGACCTAATTTCTTCAATTCTCCATTCACTCTTTCATTTTTTTCCTCGTGTTAATAAGATTATCTTAGTTAGTTATTATTTAGTAGATGTATTATAGTAAGATAATAATGGTTAGGATTATACTACATTCTATCTTTATGGATAATGGATGCTTTAGGATAAGATGCTTTAAACCGTATTAAGACTGATTGTCTCTTTGTCGACTTCATGATATAGTAGGTGCGTTTAGTGTTATAATTGAAAATGTACATGTAAAATTTTAGGTTTTATAATGTTGGATGTACGGGCCGGATATTTACTCATTGGTTCCCGAAACCCACGAATATGGAGGATGGGTTTGCAAAACCTTCCCTGCATGAGTATGTGACGGGTATTGATTGGAATATTTGAAAGCAGTGATGTGTATGGTTTAGACAAACTCACCCCAAACCCGCTCATTGCCATCCCGACTTTGGAATTTTGCTGATCTTACCGAATAAAAATGGGAGAAATTTTACAATGCTATATAGTATTGGCGCTATAGGTTTTTGCCTTTATGGTACAACTTCAAATTGTACATTTACGTTATGATACAACTTCAGATTGTACCTATACTTTTTGTACAAATTCCTTTATGGTACAACTTAAACTTGTACTTTTATATGATGATACAACTTTAAGTTGTAAAGTTGTACCATAACATAAGAGTACAAATTGCTTTATGGTACAACCTAAACTTATACATTTAATGTTATGGTACAACTTTAAGTTGTACATTAAAACACCAATACTATATAGCATAGTAGAAGTGTAAAGTTATACCATAACATAAGGGTACAAATTGCTTTATGGTACAACCTAAACTTATACATTTAATATTAGGGACCTCCTACAGTACCTTGTGTTTTTTGTAAGTTAGGTAACTTATTTTTTTCTTGCACAAATCTGGGCCATTAAAATTGAAAATAGAACATTACAGCCATTGATGAGAATTAAAAAAAAAAAAACACGCTGATGGGGAAACCGGCTGTACCGGTTACGGCTGGCCGCCGAAAATCTCGCCTGAGAATGCAACCGTACCGTGTTCCCATGCCAATTAGGAGTCGGTGAATTTTGTTTATCCTAAAATTAGGTTTTCCAATCCAATAGTGCTTAATCCGCCGGGATCCCTTGTCTGCCGCCGCAACCACAGCCTCCCCCTTATACGACGACACCCGGCACCCCACAGGACTGATCGGAACCGTCGGTGCAGACAGGTACACGACCTCTGCCGGATCATCTCCGGCGCCACGGAAGCCAAGATCGTATCGACGGTACGGTACCATAAATCGCATACTTCTCCAGAACCTTCTTCTCCGATTTCAGTTCTGATCTTCGATCTCAATCAAGTGTCCGATTTCAGTTCTGATTTTCGTCCTCCATTGAATCGACGTTCGCCTCACACTTCTTCTCGCTGCGGCTGGAGAACCCGTGGTGTCGGTTTCTACAGGGCGCCTTCAATATCGCCGGGCGTCTTCAATCTCGCCGGTGGAGGGCGATTTTAGTCGATTGAGAGGGAGAACGGATTGGATTTCTGTTTCTCACTTCCATTTTTCAGATGAACAGTCGAAATCGAGAGAGGGAAGGAGAGGCTGAGCGGCGCCGATTTTCACAATAGTTTAGGGTTTTCGTTCCACTTTCTCCTCCTTCTGTCACTCGATCTGTCTTCCTCCCCAAACCACAAACCTTTCCTCCGCACAGAAGAAGAAGAAGAAGAGGTCGGTATCCTCAATCTCAGCTTCAATTCCCTGTTTTTTGCAGACAGCCATGGTTCCAAATTTTATGCAGAAACCAAACCATCTCCCAATTCAATCCAATCCAATCCAGCCAGCTCTGTTTTTTGTTTCTCTGGCTTCGCTTTTTCCAGCACACCCACACTCCACCTGTTCTTCCCCCCTAACTACTACGACCCTTTCCCTTTGTTTAATTGTTTGATCATTTCATTAGTTTCTTCGTCGCTTTATTGTTATTGGTTTTCGAAAATGAATTCCAGAGCAGGATGTGAGATGACAGCTGTTTAATTCTCTTGTGTCATGGGCTGCTTATTTTTATTATTTTATTTTTGTTTGGGGATCTCGGTTGAGATCGAGTTGAGAAAGGGTCAGCTGGTAGCTTTGCTTTTATTGTAAAAAGAAATGGTAATAGCTTTGATTTGTTTTTTAATAAGCAATTGGTAGCTTTCATGTGCCTGCGTGTGTCCTCTGAAACAATTGGTAGCTTTGCTTCCCTTATTCATTTTGAAGGCAACCCAATTTTTTGGGGCTCTAACTCATTGTCGTACATGTTTGATTCAAGTTGTAACTGTAGTTTCTGCTTGTCCACTTTAAAGATGAGCAAGGTCGATGAAGGTGTCTCCTCCGAACTCAATGATGAAAACCAACAAAGAAAAGAAAAGGTAATTCATTACATCTATTACCGGTCTCTTTGAGATTACTGTATGTGGTTAAGATTTTGATGTTGGTAAAAATTATCTTAATGAAAACATTATAATGTAGGTGTATTTGAGCAGTCGTTGTGGCGTACAAGAATTCTCTGGCCTTATAGATAGTTTGTCCGACGACAAAAAGCATGTCATTGAAGATATGGGATTTGGAGGGCTATTGCATTTGAAGAAGCATAAGTTGAAGTTGAAACTTTGTGAGGAACTTATGATGAGGTTTGATGTGACTACTAGTCAACTAAACGTGCATGGTAATCGTTTGACCCTACGTGTTGATGATGTTGTCACCATATTGGGTTTGCATGGTGGAGGCATGAATGTGGATACTCATCTTGGTGAGGGAGATGAAGTGAGGGTCAGGTTTAATTTGGGTTATGGACAAATTAAATGTTCAAATCTAAAAACAGATATGATGAAAGATCTCACGGTCGGTGATGAATTTAGAGGGAAATTTCTTTTATATTCAATGAGTAGACTTTTGAGACCGTCTACTGCAGTTTATGTTCCCAATAATTATTTGAGGATATTAGGCAATATTGATGACGTGGGAAACTTGAATTGGGCAAAATTTGTGTACGATGGTCTTTTAGAAGGAATAAAAGACTATCAAAACAAATTGGAAGGCACATCAAGAGAACAATCTGTGACGGGCTGCATTTTATTGCTTGAGGTACGTTAGTAGTAACTTTTTTCTTATAAGTTTTAGTCCAAATAAGAAGAGTTTGCATTGTCAGAATTTAAAATTTAATGTGATTATCTTATGTTTATAGATTTTTTACCTAGAGCACGTAAATATGCATAATGTGACTCGTCATTCAAGCTCCTTACCACGCATACGCCACTGGGATGACAAGTCAATTGGGACGATTGTTAAGAAGGTTTCTAGTTTGGGTGGAGTTGATAGCATACAGGTGAAACCTAGGTTTTCTCCTGATGTTTTAAATAATATATATGTAGCGATTGAAATATTTACTGCAATTTCTTTGTATGCAGGTGGAATTTGGAAGGGATGGTGCTAGTTGCTTCACAATTGAGGTTGGAGTAATAATTTTCTATGTTATAGTGTTTCATGGATTAAATTGATGAAAACGAAGCATTTTATTTATCTTATTTTGTGAAAATTTCATTCAATAGTTATTTACATGTCAATTCGTATTAATTGTGTAATATTTTTTTAAAAAAATTTAACATTTGTTATTATATTTCTATTTGAAACAGGATGTTACAGCACAGATAGTTCAATTGAGGAATGAACAAAACTAAAGCTTATTACCAAGTTTATTACCCTCTTTCAACGTATAGTCGAAACTAAAGCTTGAATCTGCTTGTACCCTTCCCTCGAAGTATCCGATGGTAGTATTTGCATCACCACCTTTAATCTTGTTCATTCGAATGGCTTGGACTTTATTCTCTACATCTTTCGGAATGAAACCCATATTCTGATAGCCTCCATGTTGTTCCTTGCAAATCTCAGTAATATGCCGTGTACTTACTCCAACTGTACTCAACGACTCAATCAAAGCTTCATCACCTTCTTTGATTTCGCGATGGGAACGCAGAAGATGTACATACTTGGATGGCACCAACTTATGATTGTGAGCCGATACAAGTGACTTGACAACCCATTTTTCAGTGTCGCGATCCAGATTTACACGAATCATCGCTTCACAACCTCCCCTAGTCAATCGTCGAGGCTTGCGTATACGAGCAGCATAGTTTATCCATTTTTTTTGACGATAACCCTCCTTTGAGCACACCCATTTCTGCATTAGCATTTGTCCACTACGTGACTGTCGCGAATCTCGTTTGCGAATGCTAAAACCAATTTGTTTTGCATAAGCATTGTAAAACAATTCAGCTCCTTCCAAGGTATCAAAAACCATGCCTAATATTGCTTCATCAGAAGGCATAGAGACAGCGGCCTTCGTACCTTCGTCGGTTTCTAGAGGATTCTCAACATCCGCTTTCTCTGATTCTGCCATCGGAGAGGTAGAGGGGAACCCAACGCAGTTGAGCTGAAGGAGAGGGTGGAGGCACGGACGATTAAGAATCGAACGATTGGAGCAGGGGCAGGCCGCGTCTTGTGGAGGAACGGACGTCTCCGCTAAATCGAACGACTGGAGCAGGGCAGGCCGAGTCTAGTGGAGTTACGGGCGACTTCAATATCGCCGGGCGTCTTCAATCTCGCCGGTGGAGGGCGATTTTAGTCGATTGAGAGGGAGAACGGATTGGATTTTCTGTTTCTCACTTCCATTTTTCAGATGAACAGTCGAAATCGAGAGAGGGAAGGAGAGGCTGAGCGGCGCCGATTTTCACAATAGGTTAGGGTTTTCGTTTAGTCTGTAAGAGAGGTTTTTATATCCCGTACCCATTTTACTAAAATGCCCGTTTGATCTCTGCAAGAAAATAAAAAAAAAATGTCTCTAGGCTTACTCGAACCCGAGACCTAAACCCACGAACACTTATCAAAGCACCAAACCACTAGGACTACGAAATTTTCTTGAAACTTTATCTCTTTCGATACTAATTACTTTATGGTAATCTTAATACGCAAAATTTATATCGACCAATCGTGTCAATACTTTTGCATTGGCTAAGTTACGATTACTTCTCGGTATCTCAATTTTAAAGCTTTGATTAAATTTGGCTTTAATTTTACATACACATATTCATTTTACTTAGAGATTTTCCTAATATTTAATCATGGTCAATAGGCAATGACGGTCATTCTCGATGAATTTCTTGCAAAGACAATCTAACATTCAATCGCTAAATTGAAAATTCATAAATACATTTCCTAAAAACTCAAATTATCTTTATCACAATCAATATAACGTGTTTAGGATCATTCATTAAAATCTCTCAATTTTAATCGAACTACGTGGACTTTGATCCCGATTACTCGGGTACGTAGGCAACTAATACGTTCGAGTCCAACTAACACAAAACTCTTTCTTTAATTTTGAGAATTATGTCAATAGACGTATGATCAACTCATAAAAATAAATACCTAACTATTCGAATCATATAATTAAATACACAAATACGGTGCAAATTATAATACACCTAACCTTAAAAAGCTTATCGATTTAAGTAGTACCCATTTGGGGTGTCGTGGGGTGTGAATACACTTCCCCACACGTAACCGTACTCCCGAACCTAGAGAGATCTAAATTTCGCAGACCAAATCCCGGTTCTGACCCTAAGGTTGGAACCAGACCAAAATAGTGTTCGACCCAAATATGGTCGATGGCGACTCTGAGCGTGACGCGATGGATCCCCCAATTTGGGAGGTACGGTTGGAACAACTTCCAGTCGACGACAGAAAATCATATTTCAATACATAACAACAAAGTTAAATAGAAAAAGGGTGTCATACTATATCCCATATAAAATTTTCACTAAAAATATACATTTCATAATATTGAATTAAGAAACGACAGAGAAATTAAATTGATTCATTGCAGTGGTTTCTTGTAATATGACTAACTAAAAAGTCGATTAATTAGTGAAACATAACCAATCACTCAAATTCAAAACACATTATGAACTGGCTATTACATAATGTTTCTATAATGTCCTTTTAAGCAGGGCTGGCTATTTAATCTGGGCTTTTTGGTTTTACCCGAAACTGGACCATATAACCGGGACCGGACCAGACCCGGATAGCAAACAATCTAATCCCATTTTTGGACTTAGATTTGAGAAAAAAACCCCGTTTGGGATCGGATTGAAAACCGGATAAGAGAACCCAACACCCAAAACTTAACCAACTCCTTACCCTTTGAGGCCTTAGGCCACTCAAATCTCCACAAGGTCAATCTAAAATCAAGACCGAACTGGAGCCAGACCGGGTCAAGACCGGACTATATCCAATGGATCGGACTGGATTAATTCTAACCAATTTAATCGGCCCGGAACATATAGCCACCCGTACTTTTAATTACCTAATATTTGCAAAAAAAAAAAATTATATCAATATGAAATTGAGTAAAATATGCTTCAGTTGGGAATTGAACCATGCCCAATTCATAATTATATAGCAACTCATCCGCTAGCCTATATTAGTAGATTGATGCTATACTGCACGCACTATTTTATACCTCTAGTTATTTTATACTCATTTCAGAAGCCTCAATAATTTATACTATTTTTTCAGCAATGCTAATATTCATTACATAATAGAAGTCTCAATTACGTAAGGTTTCCGTAATGACATTTTAGAACAGTTACGTAAAATACACATCCATTACGTAAGGCTTCCGTAAGACAGTTGTTTCTTACGTAACAGTTAAATCAGAAGCGTTACGGAAGCCTTCCGTAATACCTTCACACTTTACGTAATGCAATGCTAATATTCATTACGTAAAAGAAGTCTCAATTACGTAAAGCTTCCGTAATGAAATTTTAGAACTGTTACGTAAAATACAAATCCATTACGTAAGGCTTCCGTAATGACAGTTGTTTCTTACGTAACAGTTAAATCAGAACTGTTACGGAAGGCTTCCGTAATACCTTCACACTTTACGTAACGCAAGGTTAATATTCATTACGTAAAAGAAGCCTCAATTACGTAAGGCTTCCGTAATGACATTTTAGAACTGTTACGTAAAATACACATCCATTACGTAAGGCTTCCGTAATGACAGTTGTTTCTTACGTAACAGTTAAATCAGAAGCGTTACGGAAGGCTTCCGTAATACCTTCACACTTTACGTAACGCAAGATTAATATTCATTACGTAAAAGAAGCCTCAGTTACGTAAGGCTTCCGTAATACCTTCACTCTTTACGTAACACAAGGTTAATATTCGTTACGTAAAAGAAGCCTCAATTACGTAAGGCTTCCGTAATGACAGTTATTTCTTACGTAATAGTTAAATTAGAAGCATTACGTAAGACTTCCGTAATGACTTATTACTTTACGTAACGCGAGATAAATATTCATTACCTAAAAGAACCCTTCATTACGTAAGGCTTCCGTAATGAGATTTTATAACTGTTACGGAAGATGCACATACGTTACGTAATCATTACGTAACACCTGTTGTGTTTTACGTAATACAACCTGTGAAACCTGCTATAGCAGGTAAAAAAAATCAAGTTACCTTACTTCAAGGCATTGTAGGAATTTCCTTAATATTATGTTACAACTTTAAATTGTACATTAAAGCACCAATACTATATAGCATAGTAGAAATGCTCATACAAATGGTTAAAAAAATAACAGCTACAAACTTGGAACAAAAAAGAGGATAGTGACTTAGCGAGGGATTTTGAAATAGGTCAGAGACAGAGGGGCCAGCTATTCTGCGGATTCCGCCCAAGAAATAAAAAGTTAAGGGTAAGATGCCCTGCCTATTCTTTTCGTTAATTAATCTCAACTACTTCTTGGTTGGTAGGCTGGTATCTTCAACTACTTTCACGTGTCCTATTCGTGTTTGCCGCATGCAGGTGAGTTTGGATTTATATCAAAGAGTCAAGACAAACAAAACCTCAATCATTCACAAGTTTATTATAACCGGATGTAAGTGCAATCTACCATCCTAACTTTCATCCATAATCAATTTCATCTGTGAAATTCTCTGACAATCAATCAATCAATCAGACAATAACCAACGATTTAAACCATGCTCATTCTAGTAATACAACGGAGACCTATGGGAAAATTATGGCCCCGATTGGGCAGAAAATCAGCACAAACAAACAGTGCCTTCTCTGTAGACGTGGTATATGAAAATTTCCCACTCTCGAGCCAGAAGGTCCCGGAGCAAAGAGATTTATGAACTAGAAAAATAGGATGTACAAATAGAAAAATAGGAAACAAATTACTACGCATAGTTCAAACACTTTGGGTTCATCTAAACCTTATCAGATTTCAGAACTCACAATTTTGCATTGTCATCGAATCGAACTCTAGAATTGATAAAGGAGCATAAATTCCAACCCACATATCCCCCACGCGATTCTTACCTTCTTTCGCGCGCGACAACTGATCTTTATCATGATGACAACGAAGGGTGGGAATCCGGTTCGGTAAACCCAATTCGAACCGAACCGAGATTTGTCCGAATCGAACATGAAATATTGTTGTTCAGTTCGAATTCGGAAGGGAAATTGTTCTAATTCGGAAATCAAGATCTTGTCGACTGAACCGAGTTTTCGAGTTCCAAACCGAGAAAGAGAAAGAGAAAAGTAACCCACATGTCTCCCTCTGTTGATGTGACTTGAATCAGACTATCAACCACTATGACTGGAAGTCACGGGGGTCTCGCTGTGTATGTGCTCAATGTTATTTGGGTGCGGGTTCTGAGCCCGGTTGTAACCGCTTTTCCTTTACGAGATTGGATTAGGATTAGATCTAGGAGAAGTATTAAAAGTACTTCTCATACTCGCCTGTAATTTGTATCTCCTCGAAATATAGTGAAACTCGCTCTCTCATGTCCGTGGACTAGCTAACACACATTGTGTTAGTGAACCACGTAAATCGTGTGTCGTGTGCTTTTTGTTTTCGTTATTTCTTGCTTTGTCGAATCCTCTGATTTCCCGATCCACAGAAAATAGTTGTGACAAGTGTATTAGAGCGTCGTGTTGGAAATCAGGCTAGGGTTTCGATTCTGAAGAATGATGTCGGTAAACATGAAGATCGAGAAGTTCACGGGGAAGAAAAGTTTCGCTATATGGCACATCAAGATGCAGGCTTTATTGAAACAACAAGGGCTGTGGGGTGCCACTGTCTGCGAAACAGAAGAAGGCAGCGGTCGATGACGATGAGTGGAATACCCTGGAGGAGAAGGCCCACTCGACCATCATACAATCGCTGTCTAATGACGTCATCATTAAAGTCGTTGCTGGGAAGACTGCCACGGGCTTGTGGTTGAAGCTAGAGAGTTTGTACATAACTAAGTCTCTAACCAACAAGCTGCATCTCAAGCAACAGTTGTTCAGCTTGAGGATGCAAGAAGGTACGCCTTTGAGGGAACATCTGGAACAAGTTAATTCTATTTTTTTGGATTTGTGCAATATAAATGTTTAGATTTATTACAAACATGTTGCCCTAATCCTGCTTGTTTCTTTGTCGAGTTCATATGAGAATTTTGTGGATTCTTTTATTGCCGGCAAAAATAGCTTGTCATTGGAGGATGTCGATCCGCTCTTCACACGAGAGAGATCAGACATAATATAAATAATCAATTAATGTGTAAATATGAGTTAGATTTTTTATATCCTTTCTTGTGTTCTAGTTTCCTTTGACATTGTCATGGAACGTGTAATACTTTGTTCCCCGTATCTAATATATGTTCCTGTATGTTATTTTTGAAAATGAGGACAAAGAATTGGTAACCGATATATGTTACGTTAAAAGTTGAACGTAATTTTTCCCGTTTATTGTTATTGTCCTTGTGGCAACATTATGCTAATTAGTATGGATTGTCCTTGTTTTGTGTACATATCTTAAACATGACAAACACATAGAAGAAGGATAGTATGATAATTTTGGACTTTAAGTTCTAAATACCAAACCCCTAAATTTACGATAAAACATCTCAACAAACAAAGGATTGTTACAAATCTATAATGACTCAAATACTTGATAAATCCTTGGATTTTTAAATTACAAAAGTCTCATTTTCAATTCCATGAAGCAAACGACACTAGTATAATTTCTTCTTTCACGTAGACACCTTTCAGTAACATGTCAAAATGAGGGGAAAAAAACTTTATTTTCCTCCAATCATTTTGAAAATGAGGTGAAAATTATTGTAGTAATGAGGTGATTTTTTTTTTAAATTAAATTATTTATTTTTTAATTGCCACGTCACTCACTTAACGGTCAACGATAAGTTGACCGCCACATCATCAAAAGTTAACGGAGACTAACGGCCAGTGACCAAACTTGGACTGTTAACCCAATTTAAATAACTACGAATGGAATAAAGTAATTCTAGTGGCTAACGTAAGATTTACTAGTAATTCAAGTGACTAAACTTACAATTTAGCCATCATAAAATTATTCACATAGTTTTGTAAAGATGATAATAAGGTGGGTTTTGGGGTGAAATACAACTCCAGCCCAATCTTCAATATATATTTTTTTTTTTTGCCAACCATCTTCAATTTGATATCACATATATATTCTTTTTTCCGTTTAATTATCACGTATATATTCTCAATCCCATGCGTGGAAGTTTTTATCCTGACGGATTGCCAACCATCTTCAATTTGATATCACATATATATTCTTTTTTCCGTTTAATTATCACGTATATATTCTCAATCCCATGGGTGGAAGTTTTTATCCTGCCATTTCCGTCATTGCGATTTCCGTCATTGCGATCAATATCCAAAGTTAGGGCGATAATTGTATCCGTTACTTCATTAGTCCGTCGAACAATTATAAAGAAAAGTAACGATAATGTGACTCCAAGTCCAATATAATTAATTACTTATAATTTGTATCTTAATATCTAAAAGATATTACAACATAGTAAACAATAGTAGTGATGTAGTAGTAAAAAAAGGGTAAATACAATTTAATATCCAAATCTTTCATTTTAAACAATATAATAGTCAAACTTTTTCGAAAACAATCTAATATCCAAATCGTCAAGTACTTTCCGTCCGTTTGACCGTTAGTTGACACTTCAAAAAAGCTTTGTTTAGGGGAAATTGTCACAATACAGCTTTGTTTTCTTGTTTTGGCATTGCAGATGACTAAATATTTAGATATTCTATACCATCATGACGGAGTCATGGACTTCTCGGGTTTGGAACGACGATATGTTGGTGGTTTTTCAGAGAAGATATCGATGGATATTGATGAAGTGTCGTACTTCGAACTTGATGAAGTGTCAACTAATGGTCAAACGGACGGAAAGTTGATGATTTGGATATTAAATTGTTTTCGAAAAGGTTTGGCTATTATATTGTTTAAAATAAAAGGTTTGGATATTAAATTGTATTTACCCTAAAAAAAAATCTTTCACATGGCGTCCACGTATCGGAATTTAAAAGTGAACTAACTAATAATGAAGCATATGCATGTCAGATGAAAAAGAAAGGAACGGCCCTACTAAACTGCAATCCATCATCTTGCTTCTCCAAGTGGTGGTTGCACAGCTGCACTCCCCCAAAATGGAACAACTACTACTACTTCCTCCGGCCGCCGCCGGCCGCCGTCTTGGCCTTGTTTTGGGCCGCTTGGTCCTCCTATTAGCCATCATTCCTTCCAATCATTGTCACCGGCATTTCCCGGTATCGGCGGAGGAAGATGGGAATGTCAACCGCAGCAGTTTCCCGGCGGGCTTCGTCTTCGGAGCTGGCTCAAGTGCCTACCAGTACGAAGGAGCAGCAAATGTTGACGGGAGGGGCCCAAGTATCTGGGATGTTTTCACTAACAAATACCCAGGTACGTACTTTATTAATCTCTGTGTAATTAAGTAATTAACCACTCGATTAATTTCTCCTATTTAATTACTGTCACTATCTTTTGTTGGCAATTGGCCAAGGACAGGAAGGATAGATGACGGCAACAATGGCGACAGAGGAGTGGATTTCTATTATCGCTATAAGGTAATTCTAGTTAATTAATCATTATAAGTTAAATACCCAATTAACAACTTTGGCATGACCATCCATCCATCGTACCAGGAAGACATCAAACTCATAAAGGATGTGAATATGAACGGATTCAGAATCTCCATCTCATGGTCTAGAATATTACCAAGTATGTAGATAAGTAATTACTCTGTTTCCCCTGTTTTCCATTCTCATTTTGCTCTCAGTATTCATCAAAGTTTCCCTGCCACCATATTGCTAATAAAAGTTTTCAAATTATTTTTATTATTTCCACAGCTGGAAGGATTAGTGGAGGAGTGAATGAGAAAGGGATCATGTTCTATCACAACCTTATCGACGAGCTTCTTTCAAACGGTTCGTAACACTTCTCTCTATCAAAGTCGTAATTTCCGAAAATTATGACTGTAAGAGCTAACAATATCTAGTGATGAATGCAGGTATTGAGCCTTTTGTAACAATCTATCACTTTGATCTTCCCCAAGCTCTGGAAGAAGAGTACGGTGGCTTCTTAAGCCCGCGCATTGTGTACGTGAAGTGAAAAAACAAACACTAATTCTTGCAAGAATGTGTTAGTAAGAGTATGATCATTCATCATTGATCAGTACATGTGACATTTACCAACACATTGCCTTGTATACATTTTTCGTGGCCAGTGACGATTACAAAGAATTCGCAGAGCTGTGTTTCAGAGAGTACGGTGGGAAAGTGAAGAAGTGGATCACAATCAACGAGCCATGGACGATCAGCATCTTCGGATACGAACAGGGGATTTTCGCCCCGGGTCGATGCTCCGACTGGGTCAACCCGGCATGCCAGGCCGGAGACTCTGCTACTGAACCTTACATTGTTTCCCACCATGTCCTCCTTTCTCATGCCTCTGCCGTCAACCTTTACCGCCAAAAATTTCAGAAGCGCCAAAATGGGGAGATCGGGATAGTGTTGAATTGTTTCTGGATGTTGCCTTACTCCAACTCCACAGTCGATAAGGCGGCGGCAGAAAGAGCTGTCGATTTCGTCTTTGGCTGGTGAGTGAGCGTGAGTCCATTTCTGATTGTACTTTAATTATCTCAGTTTCCATGTGTTCTCATTTTTCATTTGTTGGCAAAAGGCATATGGAACCCATAACCTTTGGGAGGTATCCCAAGTCCATGGAAGCTAACGTTGGGGAGAGACTGCCAAATTTCACCGAGGAACAATCGTTGAGGTTGATTGGATCCTATGATTTTGTTGGGGTTAACTACTATTCTTCATTTTATGCTATGGAAAGCAAGATGGCCGACCAAAATAGGCTTAGATACCAGACGGATTCCCTTACCGAATGGAAGTGTAAGTATTTGGCATCAATTCTCAGTCTCTTGCATTTCAATTCGATGTTAACAAACTTCTCTCTTCTCAAAAATTGCAGCTGAGAAAGATGGTATTCCGATTGGACCTCATGTGAGTACTGTTGTTAGTAGTGTGCTTCTAATTCTAATTGCATCATTACAAGCAAAAATTTGAAGTTACTATGATGTGATGGTATTTAAGAGAAATTGTGGAATGCAGGGTGCATTGTTTTGGCTGAACGTGTATCCACAAGGAATTCGGGACGTTATGAACCATGTCAAAAGCAAATACAACAATCCACCTATGTATATAACCGAAAATGGTACTGTAAATTTACAACACAGAAGCATGGAGATGTCAATCCTGATGTCAAATTGCATTAACGTATATCAACTTTCTGGCTGCAGGGCTTGACGAAGAGGCAGAGGGAATTACAGTGGAAGAATCCCTCCATGATCCTAAGCGAACACAATACATCAAGACCCATCTTCTCCAACTTCAGAAAGCCATCAAGTGAGTGTGGAATGGCTAGCTAGTAGCTACGTTAGCATACCTATATACACATTTCGTTCATCTCACTGAATCCATCTCTGCTCTGTTTTCACTGTTCGTTTGGCATTCTGGGTTTTTTATTCATGCAGCGAGGACGGGGCAAACGTAAGAGGGTATTTTGCGTGGTCGTTTCTTGACAACTACGAGTGGTGTAATGGCTACGCGGTTAGGTTTGGGCTTCACTATGTTGATTATCAGAATGGGATGAGACGTGTCCCGAAGCACTCTGCCAACTGGTTTGCAGACTTCCTCCTCCATTCCAACCACAGTACCACCGCCGCCGCCGACCGTCATCTCCGCCTCACGCAGCCACAGGGATCCTCGTGCTCTTCCTAGCTTGTCATTCCGATGTATGTTTGGAAGCCCAACCGGTCTCAAATATTTCAGAAAGGTGGGAGGAAATGGGGCGGCCGGCGAGGGTTTATCAACCAAAATGGGAAGAATTACACTCTTTGTTTGACCTAGTTCTTTTGATAGTGAACTAGCTTGTGGGAGATGTAGACAAATGATGAAACTACTCCATGCTTGACCCAGTTCTTTTGATAGTGAACTCAGCATGGTGAAATTCCTTGACGTCTTGGATGAGACTGATCCGACTTCATGTTTGACCTAGTTCAACAATAGTGAACTCCACATGGCGGAATTACCTTGATGTCTTGGATGAGACTGGAGACTGATGACTGCGTTGCTGACTTTGGAGACTTCTAACTGCACTGCTGATTGTGCTTCTTCGAGCAACCTGACTGATCAATAGACATGGTCGACTTGATGACTGAACTAGTCGACCCACGTGTGATGATTCCCTATTCTCCCCCTCAAGCTGGAGCATGAACGACGTGAATGTCCAGCTTGAAAGTTCGAATGATGATGAATCAAAATTGACTGATGCTGAACGCAGAGGGGATGATCGCTTCTTTGATCGTGACTTCCAGGCTTGATAACTTGAACTTCTTTGTTTGAAAAAAGTTGTCATGTCTCCCCAACACTAGCTACGACCACCGATTGTCTTCAACGCCATGGTATTGGTGAAGATTTGCTGTCTACATGAACAGATGACCCAACCTTTTAACAAAACACAATGTCAACGGCTTCACAAAACCATACAGTCGCTAAAATGGAGAGGGACTTCGGGTGACTTGTTCTAGCTCTTGGACATGCTTCTGAAGACAAACTTTGCTGAACCACGATGCTATTTTCTTTAATTTCTTCTTCCCTAATGCTAGACAAGTGTCCCACCAAAAGTTTACTTCCATTCAATCGGTAGCCAAAGATAATTAACCAAACCACGAAACAAAGCAAAGGAGGAAAACCTTATCCTTCCTTGCAACGTGGCCCACTTAACAACAACATCCCCGGGGATATCGATGTCCCTATCTGTCCTCTGCTCTCGCCATCGCCTGCAGCTCCAGGCCTTCTGTCCTCGTCAGAATCAAGTCCACTTCGAGCTGTCGGTTCGCAGTTCAGTTTGGACATCATCATCATCTCATTCCGTCAAGGGGCTTCCTACAGCATAGCCGATCGGTGGCGTGGTATTCATCTTCTCAACGTCATCGTGTCTCATCTGAAGCCGATGTTAGTCATAAGTCACCAAAGGTTATGTTGTTGTTAAGTGGACCACGTTGCAAGGAAGGATAAGGTTTTCCTCCTTTGCTTTGTTTCGTGGTTTGGTTAATTATCTTTGGCTACCGATTGAATGGAAGTAAACTTTTGGTGGGACACTTGTCTAGCATTAAGGAAGAAGAAATTAAAGAAAATAGCATCGTGGTTCAGCAAAGTTTGTCTTCAGAAGCATGTCCAAGAGCTAGAACAAGTCACCCGAAGTCCCTCTCCATTTTAGCGACTGTATGGTTTTGTGAAGCCGTTGACATTGTGTTTTGTTAAAAGGTTGGGTCATCTGTTCATGTAGACAGCAAATCTTCACCAATACCATGGCGTTTAAGGCAATCGATGTCCCCGCCTTGGGAAGTTATGGATGACACACATGTGTGTGTTGACCGCACGGGATATGACCCAGTTGCCGTGTCTCTTGCTGTTGATGGCCCGAATCCTAACATTGCACCCCTCGTGATGATTACGACATCTGACTATGAGCCTTTTGGTGTTGGAATGAGTTGTGTGCCATTTAAAATGCCGAGTCATTGCTTCAGTCTCAAGGGCGTGCCGCACCTCCTTCTTCGAGCCAAATTGTTGGCCCTTCGTAAACCCAGTGAGTGGGCCCCATATTGGGACCTCTGGCGGCTCCATGTCGCTGTCGACCATCCAATTGTCGTCTGGAATGTGAGTGTAGTAGGGGACTGGTACACGGTCAGGAGCCACATCATGATCATTATCTGAATCTGAATCTGGTGCTGAATCATCAGCACCTTCAAGAGGGTCTGAGCTGTCTGCACTGACGTTGTTCTCTCCTTCTTCATCAGAGGGGTCGCTGACTGGTGCTGGTGTGGCAGCCTCCATATGATCCAGCTCATGAAAGGCACCTTCATCAGCTCCATAATGGTAGTTGTGAAAACTACCGCTGCCTGATTGGAAGTTGTACTGGGGTTGGTTGGGGACGTCCGATTGATGATGGCCTGCACCTTGCCCTCCATCTTGGTACTGAAAATAGGAATGAGGATCATGGTAACTTTGGTAGGGATGATCGCCATATAATTCACCTCCACCATGGATACCAGATGTTTGACCGTGTCCAGAATGACCTCCAACACCAACGGCTGGCTCGGTGTAAACGAACATCTCGGCTTTGGCCAATTTGTTGGTCCTCAAGAATTCGAGCATGGAATCGACGTCATCTTGAGTGGTTATGGTATATTCCTCATGCCACAATGACCCACTTTCTCTGTTTGGATATCGGTACACCATACGATCTACTCTTCTCGTGCCATCCATGCAAGTAACGTCAGTGCATATTTGATGGAGGTCTTCAAACTTCGTTCTGGTACCGACCGTTAATTTCTGAAAATTGCCACCGACGTAGGTGGCCCCCTTTCCGGTCTCTTCCGTGTAACCATTCCACCGTAAGCCAAGCGTGAACTGACGGAATGCCATCTGCACACACAAAAACCGTAGTTCAGTTAATCTCATAAAAATCACAAATCACAAATAACAATAAAAAGTAACACAAAATAAACTTACGAGTTAATGTTAATGGCAAACACACTAAATAAATATAGACATACAACAGAAAAATGAAAGAGAGAATGAGAGGCGAGAAGAGTAGAGGTTTTCCGGCAAGTCTTATATAGGGGAAAAAATGATGAAAACCGCACCTCTAGGGTGCGGTTTTAGTCTGCCATGCAGCCCTACGTCCATAATTCTCTGCATGGCTGTGTCGGGTGTCGGAAAATTATTGACATGTAGACCGCACTTGGGGGGTGCGTTCTACATGGGCAAACCGCACCTTAGCGATGCGGTTTGTTCTTGGAGGAATAAAACGCATCACTAAGGTGCGGTTTGTGTAGGGCAGGCCTAAACCGCACCTCGGCCTTGTGTTTTATGTAGGCCAGACCTGAAAACGCATGGCCAAAGTGCGTTTTAGGCCCACCAGAATGGAACGCACCCTCCAGGTGCGGTTTACATATAAAACGCACCTGCAGGATGCGGTTTATTTTTAAAACGCACCACAAGGGTGCGGTCAATAAAAAAGGGTGCTAGTTTTGTAAATATTTTTGGAAGAGTGCTAGTTTTGTAATTTTTTTTAAGGTGCTATTTCTGGAAAAAACTCATATCCCTCTAGATATAGAAATAGGAAGGAGGCAACAAGGGGTCAAGGAAGGGCCTTTACTCTCCGACAGAACGACTCACCTAATCTAGATCGAAACCAACCAAGAGGGAGGAATCAAACTCTTTTGGGCCTTCATTCATCGATGTTTTGCTCATCATAAATAGCATTGCAGGGTTGGACGATGATAGGGCCCAAACGTGCATGTCTCATCGACAACATAATTTTTATGTGCCTATGGTTTGCATAAACTCGCATTTGAATTTTGGTATATGGTTTCGGGAAATTATGTTCTATGAGCCACAACCTCTATCATGGCTAGGCCAAGCTACTCGAATTATGAGCATATGAATCTCGTTAACCATTCTTTTAACGGTGTTGTTTTATGTGAAGAGATGATTCACTTGCTCTCTTCGTTTACTATTTTATTTCTTTCCAATAAAAATTACCAAGAATCAAGATAATCTAGTAAGTTTGCATGGATTCTAGTAACAGTCGAGGTAGATTTGTTCTTTTTTCTCTATTGTTTTGCTTGGGCCAATGAAGACATTATCCAACTTAAAGTGTGGGGTGGGTTTAGTAGACTGCGCTAGATATTTTAACTATGCATTTTGGAGACATTTTGTGTGTGCATCATGCAAAAAAAAATAGAATTTTCAATAATGCAACACTCCCCTTCGCAATTCCAATCTCATCTTACTTTGAATTACTAGTCCCCACATTAAGACATGATCTATGAAGGATAGTTACTGACTATGAAGGATATCCTCATTTCGATACAGTTCATGTCATTATCATTCATGAGTTCTTAAACTCTTTCACTGTGTTTCTCTACTTAAAAAAGATTTCATTGGGTGAATTGTATCTATATATACACACGAAAATCCCACCTAACAAGTAAAATAAATAAAAAACTGTCATAACAAATAAATTGTTAGGCAATAACTCATTGCATAGGGGGGATGAAAAATGTTCAAACGAGCATCAATTCGCAGTCGTACGAACTTCTTATTGAGTAAGATCCCCGCCAAGTGAAGTTTCATTTGAGAATTATTCTTAGCGGACACGACGCTTCCAACACCTCTCTATAGCATTGCCTCTCCATACACTTCAAGAATAAGGAGTTAAGCGAAACCCTTGTGCAAGTGCTAAGTCGTAGAAATTTCTCTTGCTTGATCATAGTAGCTATGTACAGAAGTACAAAGCAATGCTCTAAAAAGTGCACAATTTTGGCATGCAATTCAAAAGAGAGAACAAAAACTCTCATTGACAAGAGTATAGATATGCGTAAAAGTAAAAAGAAATTTGCTAAAATCTTGCTAAGATGAGCGAACAAGGGGATGGTCTAGTGGTCACTTGAATACGTGCAGGTTATTATCAGAGGTTAGCATGTATAAACAATTATCCCATCCTAGGCCAAGTTTAACATAGAACGACATTGCCTTATAGTGGTAATCAAGGTGGTATTCTACTCGAGTCCTGGTACCCTAGCCTACTTCCCACCTAGTTGCTAATTAGTTAATCGATTTTTGAGGTTTTTAGTGGAGGATATGAGAAACACTAGTCTAGAGATTGATCAAAGCTAATAGCAGGTACTTCGTGGAACTATCTCTCCCCTTAGCTTAGGGTTATTATGTATATCTAGATACTTAGCGTCATCGAATGTGGTGAGTGAGCTCTTTTCCGTGGCCTTTCGCGGTTATCCACACGCCTCCGAATACGCCTCCCTAAAACCATGTTCCCGTCATCTCGATCTAGGCTATTGTATCTGAGGCATTAAGCTTATGACTCATTTCAATGGACACTATCCACCATCCACGCCGAGCTTTCATCCCGAGTTTCATCTAGGAACGCTACCTATAGCAAGGGTTCGGTCGCCTCGACCACTATAGGCCCTCATTCACACATCTAACCTAAACTCGCCAGATGGCGCATAGTCGTCTAACCCTAGAACTCCATACCCGTTGCGGTAGCATAAAGTAGGCTAAGAGGGAAGATTATGGAGACTTACCCAAGCGTCATAATTAAGAAAAGAGTAGCATTAAAATCAACTAGACAAACACATTCATTCATTAAAATCCTAAAATATCCATACATACATAGTAAAACCTAAAATTAGGGTTTGGGGTTTAGAACCCCTAGTACCTTAGAGGATTACTCCACAAAGGAAGGAAGAAGATAGGGATGGCAACAAAACCTGAACCCATGGGTACCCATCCGACCCAACCCGGTCAACGCGGGTAAAATCCGTGTTGACGGGTTTTGGGCCGGGTTTGGGTTTAAACCCGTTCACTATTCACCGGGTTGGGTTGGGTTTGGGTTTAGGTAAACCCGGCCCGTGGTTACCCGCCCACTCATATAATTAATTTTTTCGGTATATTTAATATTCTAAACAACTAATCTTATTTATATTTGTGGAGACATGTCTAATTTTTTCTTTTTAATTGTGTAGAATTAAGTTGATGTTATGGAGTGGAGAGTAAAGAAACTTAATTGAAAGGAAGAAGTTTTCAATTAAACATGTTATTTATGGATAATTTGTGATTTGCTTCAATTTTCTTAAGTTTTCTAGATTGGTGTTGAACAATTTGTATAGTTAATTTGTGATTTGCTTGAATTTTCTAATTTGGTGTTTTATATATGGATAATTTGTATTGAGAGATTGATATTTGACTTTAATTTTGATAAGAACTTGTAATTGTAAATTTTTTACGACAAACCCGTGGGTACCCATGAACCCGCGGATACCCAACTGGTTGGGTTGGGTTTGAGTTTTTCAAACCCAGTGGGTTTTACCCCGGGTTTTTTTCAAAGATAAACCCATGGGTTTGGGTTTGGGTTTGGAAAAACCCGACCCAACCCGACCCAACCCGACCCATTGCCATCCCTGGAAGAAGATACATGGTAGAAATAGAAGAAGAATTGGGGTTGAAGAAGATGCATCCTTGCTCCTAGCTCCTCCTTCATCTCCTTCTCTTCTCCTTCCTTCAGCTTCTCTCTCTTTTCTCTCTAGAACTAGAAAGTTTCTCTCAAAATGAGCTCTCTTCAAAAGGGGAAAGGGGTTTTGTATATATAGGCATTCTGGATTCGAGAAAGTTCGCGGCCTGAGGTAAGGAGATCGCAGGTGGGAACTTTGGTCTCTGGACCGTGATCTCAAAACGCAGTCGTCGAGGCCTTTGGGAAGGGGAGGATCGTGGGTTGACTTCGTGGTCGTGATCCACTAGTAAAGCTGAACATTGGTCGTGACATGACTGTGGAGACTCTCTGTTTCTCCAAGGCTCCTTCCTCGCAAAGTTCGCGTCCTGAGCCTCCAAGATCGCGGCTGCGATCTATAGATTATGGGCCGCACTCTTCAGCTGGACTTCATGGCTTGTGATCCAGACCGTGATCTTCAACTTCTAGGCCACGATCTTCAATTCCTACCCCTTCTCTATACTTGTGACCTTGTTTTGTACCTAATTCACACATATCGACTGATACACCCTAAAATCACATCGAAATCTAATAGGAACGCATTAGGGATGTATTTGACGATGTTCAAGCATTTAAGCACATGAATTGGCACAAAATATGCCTTGATATGTAGAGTAAATAACACCAATTTTGATGTTATCAAACTCCCCCACACTTAGGCGTTTGCTTGTCCCCAAGCAAACCTACTCAAACCTTATGCAATATGACAGACAAATCAATAGGTATGCATGCTAGTTCTTCATTGCATATATGAGAGTATACGGGGATGAATAAACGCTACTACCTTCCTACTGTGCGAGCACAAACTCTCGTGCGAGTACAATATCTACTACCTTAAGCAGATCATACAAAATGTGATATGTGGGATTCTCAAACAACAAACAACTACTAGAGCTATTGGAGGTGCTTTTATTTTTTATTTTTCTTTTGATGTAGGAGTTTTCATTTTTTGGTGTCCTTTTTCTTCGTTCATGCACATTGCATCGAACTTTTGCAATTTTTTTCATTGCATAATAGCATCTCTCCCTCATGACCAAGGGCGGATCAATCATAGCCTTCCCTTTCTAGGTCACATGTGGGGAAGTTGATGGTCGGATTCATCTTAGCCCAAGCACCATGTCCCAGCCTGCACTCCACATTGGGTTGCCACATATGTCGGGTACACACGAGAGCTATGAGGTCTCGTGAATCGCTAAAAGGTACCTTTGGTCCTTAGCATACGATTTCGTGAGGAGGAGAGGTGTTTGGGGGGTAGTAAGTAGTAAGAGATTACCGGGACGCAATAAAATCCGAACCCCAAACACATCCTCGAAGGGAACTCCGAGCCAAGAAAACAATCCTTTGATGGTTGATCTCAATTCTTTGCCCGATTTCCACTCACGTGAGAACCTATTTTCCTTTTTTAAGTACAATTTGTAAAAGTTCATAGTTCACATAAAGAAGAGAATCCCGCACACAATGTCTTCCTAAGGTAGCAAACATTATCGACTCACAAAAAAGGAAGAAAGTAGTAGAATCCCTCGTGTACCGATACTCAAACTATGCAACTATCACCAAAGATGCACCACACATCAATCAATCTAATCAAGTCAAGTCAAAGCACATCGAGTAGGTAAGTGCAAGGACAAGGTGTTTTGGAACTCTCAAATTTGAAAAAATTTGGGGGTAACATTCAAGGTTCCAAAAACTCTACAATTTCTCCATTCATTACCACAACATAAAAACGATTGCTAGCACGCACACATAAGTGTTTGTCAATGTCTTACATTCACAAACAAGGGAGGATACTAGAAACCAACGTTTCAACCAATCATGATAGACATTCAAACAAATACACAAACATCCCCCCTGCACACACACTTGGGCAACACATTGTCCTCAAGGTGAGAGTTTCCAAAGAAAATATCGTGAATGTTACCATAGATCGGTTGTGGGTTGGTGAAGGTTCACAAATGTAGTCTTTGTCTTCCTGGTGGTTTTCACAATGATAATGCGCATAAGATAGAGAGGAAGACGAATACGAGTTATAGGTACGATACATAAATAATAAGTACTACTACTTAGGGGTGAACAAACACACATACAAACCGACCCACCCGTCCAACCCGACCCAACCCACCCGTATTTATCGCTAAAATGAAGGTTTTGGGTTGGGTGAGGGTTTTATTTTGTACAACCCGCCTCTTTTGGGTTGGGTTTGGATTTTGGATTACACAACTCGTAGAACCCGAACCAACCTGTGTTCCAACTATTAGTATGAGTTCGTATCTTAAAAATATTTATGTCGTATATAGCCATACTTATGAGAAAATTAAGATATTTCGCCATGTTTTTCTCTCATGGTCTCCATAATCTGATGCATTTAAAGTTTAGACATAAATTGAATATAGTTATGATTCATGTAATCATTTTTCTTGTGTACAATTTTAATAGAATAACATTTTATGGTTTATAATCTTCTTAGCCTATTTCAACAAATATCATGAAAAACTATACATATGTTGAAGTAAATAACATTTTATTAAAATTCAAACAACATTTGTGAATTTTGACACAAACCGTAGGGTAAGTATAAAATATTTTTATGATGTAGAATAAGTATATATTTTATGTTGGGTAGGGTTTTTACTTAAAAAAATATCGCCAACCTGACCCAACCCAATTAGACACAAACCGTAGGGTTTAAATTTTTTGGGTGGGTTTGGGTTTGATATTTTCTAAACCGTAGTGCATGGGTCGGGTGATTAAAATGGCTAAACCCGAACCACTCGACCCATGTACTACTAGTGCTAGAGTAATTAAAGTACGAAAAGTAAAAAGAAAATAAAGCGGTAATTAAACATTGTTTTAATTAAAATAAAGAAAAGCAAAGAAAAAGAAAGATAGAACGTAGGCCCTAGATGCCTAGAACTCATTCCTCCTCGGAGGGTCCTTCTTCTTCATCGTGTAGAGGTGTTGGAGAGGTGAAACGGTTGAATGTGGCCGGTACATCGTTGATCAGAATGTTCATATTTTCCATGATCGCGTGAAGGATAGCCACTATCATCGCCTCTATCCTATAATCTCTTGCATTGTTGCTCGAAGGGTGAGCCGGTTGAAGAGTGGGAATAGGAGCCTCTCCTCCTTCACATGCACTCTCTTCTTGATCTTCCTCGGTTGCCAAATGACACGCTACGTCACAACATCAAACTGCGACCAAGTGTAATCGCATAATGGAAATGCAGTATAGTGGAATCAATTAATAAATGTCAACCCAGGGCCTAGATGTACTGCCTACTCCATGATTATCTATTATCTAGCGGGAAAATTAAGTGAAAATGAGTTTAAACTAAAGCAGAAAAGAAAGCAGTAAATTGTCAAGTTTCCGGAAGCAAGAGAAGAGTCACTCGGGAATGAGTCCCCCTAGCTCCTTAGTTAGGTCCAAGTTGTAATTTCCTTAGGTTGATTTACTGTTGATTAAACTGCGGAAGATCCGACAGTAGTTTGGAATCTCTTAAGCTGACCAAGCCCTCTTAGACAGACTAACCGGCAGACGACTAGTCTTCACCAGGATAGAGAGCTAAGGCAATTAACACAGAACTCCACTACTGGAACCAGATTCCAGTACAAAGCAGTGAGTTGACTAACTCTCGTTTAATCAATTCACTCCTATCGACTGAAGATGTTCTAACAACATATTCAGATTCTATCTATCACAGGTTGCAGCAGAAATCAAGAGAAGTTGATCAGGATTCAATTGACTCAATAAACACACTTCAATCGATTATAATCAAATAGTACATCATCCCAAAAGTTGTTACAATCAAAATCCCTAACACATGGAACTAGGGTTCTTCATACCCAAGTGAGAGAAAGGTCTACTCCATACAAAGAGAGAGGAAAACAAAAATCAAAGTAGTCATACTCATAAAGATGGGAATAATCTGCTCTGGGATGTCAATCTTCACTCCTAGGGATGCAATCTGGGCTTCAATGGTGAGAAATCCACTCGAAAATAGCTCATAGGGTTTGTTCTTCACACTTTCTCTCTCTAGAACTATGTTTTTGCTCCAAAAAGTCAAATCCCCTTCCTTTGGCTCGAATCTGCCTCTTTCTACCCGATTCTGGGAAAAATACGGGCAGGAATACGGTCGTAATTCTTCCCTGCCTGTATTTTGCCCAAAACGCGCGTTTTGGTTAAGTCTCAGTGCATCCAAGGCTCCTATCGGCAGTGAAATTACGAGCTAGACACTGAGGAATACGCTCGTATTTTTAGGAATAATGGCCATATTTTGTACCTGAGCCATCACCAGGCTCGGCATAAAAAATACCGGCAGTAATTTGTGAATTACGTCCGTAATTCTGAGAATACCGACGGTTATTTGTGAATTACGGCCGTAATTTGAGAAAGGTTGCCCGTAATTCTTCCTCAACTCCACTTTTGAGAGGCTTTTGAGTGACCAAACGACCTCCGATGACCCGAAACTTGCCTATGCGTCCCTTTACTCGCTAGGACCTGAAATATGACAAAATAACATAACCTATAGTAAAATAGGCCAAGGAACCACAAATTCGAGCTAAAACGTCTAAGAAACAAGGGTTCAAACATGTGCAAATACGACGCTATCACCAAACCTCTTCGGTTCCTTGCCATTCTAACTTCCGGAATACGAAAAATTGTCCCCTCCATCTCCAAAGTATTGGTGGTTGGAAAGGGAATCCTCGAACCCCCCAAAATCCATCATTGTTCATGTGAAGCACCTTAAGTTTTGACTTCAAAACATCGAAGGACATAGGAGCGGTCCTGCTATCCATTCGAAATTGTATGGCTCTGAAATTAACTTGAAAATATCTGGCAAGTCAGGTGATAAACATTCCTCTGAGAAGTGTGGCAAGTCGGTGATCCGTCTCGTAGCGCTTAAATATAGATAAGATAGACAACCCGAGATGAAGAGACCATGGAAGATGCATGCTATGAAACAAGGTGACGTATCAAGCAGTTAGGCTGCCCTTGCATGGGTTCTTGCCTCCTACGGATCTAGCAATCACGTGGTGTATGGCCGCCACTCCGGCTTCACCTCATTGGCTTTTGATAACTTCACATCCCATTGTCGACTATCGGGTTTCTTGACTTCAGTCTCATAGAATGTCTTGAAACAAGGGAAGTCGGATTCCCTTGTCAAGGTAGCGAAGTCATTAGATGAAACAATGAAACTCACCGTGTAGATGTCCATCGCTCTAGTGAACTCCCGGATCGACATATGGTGATGCTCTCCCCCGAGTGGAAACTGGATGTTATCTTCAAGGTCGGTGGCACCCCTCATATCTCGAATAGTGAGAGTATTGATAAACTCTAGAACAAGCACCCGATATATATGTTCTTGAATAGAGAGCAACTTGAGCCATTCCAACTTCTGCACTTTAGAGCAGATTGCATCTTCAATTTCGAGTTGGGTGAAAAGGGTCCAATTGAAACAAGAACTTTCGCCTAGAGGTAATCCTTGAAACCACAGAAGCTTGCTCTTGAATTTCTCGGGCATGTGTTCCATAAAGTAGGGAGTGATGTGCTCAACGCCGCCTTCTACAATTGCTTGATCATCTTGGTGGAGTATCCTTGATGGATGTTGAAGATGTGAGGTTGGTTGAGGCTCTTCAATAAACACTTCTTTTGATTTGGTTTTCCTTGTTTTTTTCCATTGACTTTGGCGAGGACGAGAGGTGCGAGAGGAGGAGCTCTCACCATGAGCCATGGCTTCAGTCTTGTATATCATCCTTCAAAACAAGTAGTACACATTTGCACAAACCATCAATCCAAAAATCACATGTCAAAAGGATAGCATTCCAATGAACAATCATTAGACCTCTAAATTCTTCCCCCCATACACACACACACTTGAGTGAGACTAAGAATTTTGTAAGAGAGGGAAATTAAATAGAGAGATAGCTCCAAGATAATGTAATTAAGGATATCCCTAAATCAATGTAAAAACAATTAATGATCGTCACCCCCATGCTAGGAAGTTGATACCCAATCAAAAGGGTTGAAAATAATGAACATATGTGGTTTGGGACTTTCTACGAACACTTGGTGGGTGGTTTTTGAAAATGCCATAAATGACTGAGCACAACCCACCAAGATTTCTAAAGTAACATAGATAGTTCATTAAAGAGAGGAGAAACAATCTCGTGCCAAAAAGATGTCATTCTAGGTAGAGAATGAGCATTAAAGGTTCCAATCATTCAACACATGTTGGGCAAGATAAGGTATTAAAAACATAAAAATATAGGAAGGTGTACCTTATCTTGCTAGGGGACATGTTGGGAATCCAAAAGCAATTAATAATCCTTCTCAAAAGATGCTAGAAAATGAGAATAAAGAAAGTGGGTTGAAAGAGTAAAGAGGGGTTGAGAGTAAGGGCATGTAGATCTAGAAAGGTGTGAGATAATGAACACACTTAGATCTAAAGAGGCTACCATTACTTAAATAGAGGCGGGCAAGATCTCAGGCTAGGGCACCTAAGGCCTCGTTTAGCATCATTTTGTTGTTGTTGTGGTTGCAGTGGTGTTGTGTAAACAGATGTACAACCACAACAGAAAAAAAACAGAAAACACAAATCTGTTTAGTTGATAAATCTGAAAAATCATGAAAGCTGACAACAAGAACAAAAACGCGTTTAGTTACTACTATAAGAAATAAAAACCAAAAAATAGAGATATGTCCTCAACCAAAAAAGAGAGATATGGCGGGAGGGTCCTCGCCGCGGGAGGGTGGTCGCGCGAGGAGGGGAAAGGGAGTCGGCGGCGCGAGGCGTCTGCTGGCGGCTGGCGCGGCGGGAGGGTGGTCGCGGCAGGAGGGGAACTGGCAACAGCGGGAGGGTGGTCGCGCGGGGGCTTCTCCTGGCGACGGCGGCCGGTGTGAGGTGAGGGGAAAGGGAGTTGGCGGGAGGGTGGATGTGAGGTTGGCGATGAGGCGGTTGGGAGAAAGGGTAGAGGGTTTGGGGGGAGCTGCTGTGCGTAGGTTTGGGAGAAATAAGAGGGTAGCGGGTTTGGGGGTAAAAAAAAAAGATGAAATTTTTGTTGAGGTGGGATTCGAACTGTGGGTTGGTTTAATGAAAACAAATCCTCAACCAGTAGGAAACCCGTGTAAAACAAATACAAGAATCAGATCCAAAGCAATAAATTGTTGTTTCTCTAATTTGGGCCCTGTTGTGCAAATCTGATTCACAACAAAAAATAAAAACCCAACTAAACATGTTATTTTTTTCTTGGTTTCTTCAATCTTTAAAAACACAACAGAAAACAAAAACAGATAATAATACTAAACGGGGCCTAAGATCACAAACGCAATCTTTAGCCTCACAACTGCAATCTTTGCTCTGTTCAGGATAACTCACTTTCTCCACTTCCCTAAGTTCAAACTTTCATCCAAACATCCAAAAGTCATGGCTAAGTTGTATCAATCATTTTCCATGCATTTCTAAGTACTAACCAAAACATTATTCAATCAAAAAGTAAAAGGAAAGATACGCAAACCGAAATGTTAGGTTGCCTCCCAACAAGCGCGTCTTTAAAAGTCTTTTCGCCGGACTTGACTCCTTAAGCTCAAATGGAGAGATCTCCATTCTTCACCGATGACCCTTCGTACAAATCATACTTGTGGTGAAGCCCAAGGTGAAGACCATGGAGTATCTCGGAAGCCACATCCGGTGCTTCAGATAGAAATGATCCATTTGAGAATTGCATTGTGAGTTGGTGAGGGTTAAGCTCCTGAGTAGAGATGTCATTATTCGTGAATGGCTTGTAGCATTCCCCGAACTCTTCATTTTTAAGAATAGGAGCTAAGTCGCCCTTGACAAATCGGCTTCCCTTCTTTGGATGTCTCTCTTCAAAGACGAACCTTTGGAGCTTTCTTCCATGACCATCATAAAAATGAGAAACTTTGAACAACTAAGGGTTTCCTTTTTGCACGAAAACTTTTCCTTGCACGGTTTCTTCATAGCCTTGCAAGAATCACTCACTTCTTCAACTCGATTGTCATGGGGGTCAACATGGGAGACCATATTGAATCATTCTATCTCAGGGCTTGAAGGTGGTGTGGTAGGCGGTGTAACTAGCTCACAATCCATCTTGACATTGTCCCATTTGTAATACTTGTGAAAATTCAGGATTGGAGTCATCTTGGAGCTTATTTCCTCCTCACAAATCTTAAGGTGATCTTGCTTCCACTTCTACCTAAGCTCGATTAGTTCCCTTTGAATTTAAAGAGGATCCATGTCTGCTCACACTGATCTAATCGATGAAACCGCTTGCTACAAGAGAGAACAATTTCCTCTCGATTTGGAGTGTTACACCCCGATCTTTCTAAGGGTTAAAATGACTATTTTACCCTTAGATGAATGTAACACCCCGACTTTGGGTTCAGGTTCGACCAAAATACGAAAACTGTTGGGTTAACGATTACGTACGAAGGGTTGCAACCGTGAATTAGTAATAATAATTTATTATATTATTATTACTAATTATTATAAAAATATAAATATATGTATATAAATTGTGCAGGAGAGGGCCGAGCGGCCACTCCCCATCTCTCCAAACCCCATCAAATTCCCCACTCCCCCATATAAATCACTCCATCATTCTAATAAACCGACATCATCTTCATGGCATCACCACAGCCTACATCGTTACAATCGGGAGGAGAAGGTGGAAAGATCAGAAGAAAGAGAAGGAGAGGTGGCCAGAGACAGATCAGCCGCAACGACGAGACTTACCTGCGACAACCCAACAGTTCGATCAACGGAGTACTTAGAGGGACTCGCTTTCTACGTAGAAAAAATCAAGGTCGATGGGTGCGGTGGCGGTCTCGGGAGTCGGGAACCAATCGATCTCAAAGGTAAGGATCGAGTTCCCTTGAATATAATACAGTGGATGGTGATATGGATGCCTGATTGGGATTGGATTAAGTAGTGATTGCCTGATCGATTTCCCCTTGGCTTTGAAGAAGGGTTATGTTGATTTGGGTTTACCTTCTTCCGGACAGTGAGTAAGCAGCGGCCGTGGGCATTCATAGGGATTCGGACCATTCATTGACAACAGCAGTAGGATGGCAACGACGATTCCACATGATTCTCGAGCGAGATCAAGAACAAGGTAACAAGTGCTTCCGTAAGTTTGGTTGAGGTCTAATGGGAAGTGTTCGTAAAAACTAGAGGGAGGGCTCGATGGGGAAGGATTGGATTCCAATAACGTGAGAGGTTTAAATGGGGTTAGATGTGCACGAATTTGGGACGTTGATGAATGGTTGGGATAGAAATTCATGGACTTGCCGATTAATTAATTGCATTGAGCTGGGGACATGAGTGAAATTGATGGGTGAAGAAGGCTTGAATCTTATGGGTACACGTTAGGGATTAATAAACAAAGCTATATGGATGATTCTAATTCATGGCTTTTACGTGTGCATGTGTCCTGGGGAGAATAACATATGTCAAATGGCCTCAAGGAAGAAAATCAAATAGGAATTCTTCACATTGGTTTGCATAGCACATTGAAGGGTAACTCAAGTCAATCGACCTTAAAATAAGGTGAGTGTAAAGGGGGTAAATTCTACGCCTTACGTATTTTCAAGTATTTGCCTTACATGTTTTAAGTATTTGTCTTACGTGAAGTTTATGTGCACTGCTTGATTTATGATTGTCTTGATTATGCATGCTTCGACTTGAGTTATTGTTTGAGCGTTTCAATATCTACATTTAAGCATTTAAGTTTCTGTTCATACGACGTTTAAGAAAGAGTATTTTAATACTTCACCGCTTAATAAGTTATGGTGATAAGAACAAGAGAAAGTCACGAGTAAGAATAAGTTAGCCTCGCTTAGCTAGCCACTAGCTAGAAGGATTCCTACCGGATGGTGATAAGTTCCGCGGTAGTTGATCACTACCGGATGGTGATACGTTCCGCGGTAGTTGGTCAGGCGTGGAGCCGGACGGTGATAAGTTCCGCGGTATCCATTGCCTCGGTTTAGGTGTGCTACCGGATGGTGATACGTTCCGCGGTAGTCACACCGTAGTTTGACACCGGATGGTGATTCGTTCCGCGGTGATCAAACCCATTTGAGGGGCACCCCATTGTGAGGGTAGTCATGTTTAAGAAATAAGAAAGTTAGTAAGGCTAGTAGTGGCGCCAGCTAAGTCGAGGTAGGGGCCCCACAATAAGATAATGGAAGAAATAATACGTTTTTAAGAGTTAAAGTTTAATGGCGGAAGTACAAACCATTCCCTAAGTTTAAGTAAGTGTTTTAAGCAGAGTGCTCAAGTATTAAAAGTAATAAACGTAAGGGCGTAGACTGACCCCATCTCACTCACTAGTTTGAAGAGTACTAAGAGGAGTTAGAGAGCAGCGAGCTTGAGAGGAGCAAGGCAAGGCGAGCAGCCGCACCAGCATTGACGAGATGTCCCGGAATTAAGCAAGGAGTTATAGTTTGTTTAGTCAGTTGTGTTTATGATAATGAGTATAATTGGAGGTTCAAAGTTTGAGGTTTATTAACTATGCATTTGAGTTTTGCCCACGTGTTTAGGGCATTGCATTTGACGTTTTCTTGGGAATGTTTAAGTTTTTAAGCTTTGTTTTTAACCGGCTCCGGAGCCATGATTATTTCGGTTGTTTAAAAGGATCGGGGTGTTTCATGGAGAGTCATTCGATGTCTGGTAGAGCTTAGATAAGATGGACCTCTTCCGTAAAAGGAGAATATTAGGCTTAATAAAAGATATAGAATGGCCAGAAAGGAGAGTCACTTACCCGGAAAAGATGTTGCTAGGCAGGCGGTTCCCTCGGCCGCATTTACTTAGAGCTGGAGGCCCCTTTCACTCTATCAAGTAGTGGGGCTTCCTTTGGGCAGAAACTACTCTGTTATCTTGCATTCATAATGATATTCCGTGTCATGGCCAAGAATGGTCGGCCTAGAATAATGGATGCATCATGCCCCTCCATTTCTAGAACCACAAAGTCTACCTGATAAACGAAATGAGCACACTTTACCAAGGCATTCTCTATGATTCATCTTGGCTCGACAACCGATCTATTGGCCAACTCAATGTGAATTGAATTAGGAATGAGTGGTCCAAGATCCAATTTATTGTATATCCGTGTAGGCATAATGTTGATGCTAGACCCCAAGTTGGCTAACAGATTCCAAAAAGTTTTATCTCCAAAAGTGCATGTAATAGTGAAGGTTCCCAGATCTCTTAGCTTGGGAGGGAATCCTCCATAACCAATGGATGTCGAAGCAACTTCACTAATGGATACCATAGCATTCTCTTCCATTTTCCTTTTTCCCTAAAATACTCTTTCAAGAACTTAGTATATTTAGGAATCTTCAACACCATGTCTAGGAAAGGGACATTTACCTTTAATTGCTTCAAAAGGTCTTTCCATGGAGCACATTCATGATAGAGATCACTTTCAAATAACCATCTAGGATAAGGGGATTTCGATGTTGGCTCGGGTTCATGAGTCTTTTTAGACTTTTCCTCATCTTCAACATTGACTTCAATGGAAGGTTGAACTTCCTCCTGAGCTAATTCTTTCTCTTAAACAACTTCTTGATAAATTTTTCTTACCGGAATTGTTGGAGTTGGTATAGGAATCTCCTTTAATGGTCGCCACTCCTTAGAGTTACCGCTTGACACCCTTCTTTTGGGTTAGGCTCGGTATTACCCGATAGAGTTACTTGAGGTCTCAACGAGATAGTTTGAGCCAATTAACTTAGTTGAGCTTCAAGATATTGAAGTGAACCTTGTTGATTTCTTTGACCCGCTTCCAAACTCGAGAATTTGGTTGAGGTATTTTCTATGAACTTGTCAATAGCTTCAAACTTCTTGTTGGAAAGTGTGACAAATTGCCCTACCGAGTCTTCAAGTTTAGCAAGTTGACCATCGGAGGGTCGAATTTGTTCTTGATACGCCCCTTGATATGTTGGTTGACTCGGCCTTTGGTATGCATTTTGCGTTGGAGCTTGAGATGGAAACCCCAGAGGTTTCCTTTCCGTCGGAGAAGACCAAAGAAAGTTCCGGTGATTCCTCCATCCCGAATTATAAGTCAATCTATAAGGTTTATTTCCTCGGGATTGACCTCCAACAAAGTTGGCTTGCTCGAATTAAATAGAGGATTCAATCACAGACTTGCATTCTTCCATGTTATGACTCGAATCGCCACACCAATCACACTTAATAAGTTGCTTCTCATTGCTTATCATTGATGATGCAACTTGACTGATCTTCTTGGAAAGTTCTTGAATATGGGCCGATAGCTATGATGGTTCTTAGATCTTCAATAAACTTCCCTTTAATATGCTCTTACCCCTTCTTCCGTCACCCCAATCGTAGCTATTAAGGGTAATCTCTTCGATTAGTTGTTGAAGTTCTCTGACTTCTTTGTTTCGAATGGCACCTCCACTAGCCGCATCAATGAAGCTTCGTGATTCCTTTGTTAACCCATTGTAGAAACTTTCAACTTGTAACCAATCGAGTAGGAGAGATGTGAATCTTTCCCATGATTTGAACAATGATTCATCCTCCTCTTGATGGAACATAGTAATCTCACTTCTCATCAAAGCCGTCTTAGAAGGTGGAATGTACCTTGCGAAGAACTTGTTGCATAGATCATCCCATGAGGTGATAGAGTGATGTGGTTGATTATTCAACCACTTATTTGCCACTCCATTCAAGGTAAATGGGAATAAGCTCAGTCGAATAGCCTCTTTAGGAACCCCGTTCACCTTGATCCCATCCGTCAACTCGTAAAATGACTTGACATGCGCATGTGCATCTTCACTCATCATCCCATTGAATTGAACCGCACTGTGAAACATCGAAATTGTGCCTGACTTTATCTCAAAATCATTGTTGGGCAACGTCGGATGAAGAATAGGTGATTAAACATTGTCCACACTTGGCCTAGAGTAAGAACCCATTGTTCTTGGTCATGGTGGTACTTGAGCTTAACGTTCTACCATGGTGGAGGTTGAGGTCTTGTAACTCTTAAAAGATTCTGAGGGTCCTCTCGATTTTAGAATCAAAAGATAATATTTCCAAGTAATCCCTTCTTCGCATACAACGATGCTACAAAACACAACCTCAACAGCCTGTGACGTACAAAGTTGGATAACAAAACAAACAACGATACAAATACGAAAAGAACAAACATGAAACAAACAAACAAAAACTAACCAGTACGAAACAAACATACAAAAACAAAAACAAACAAAAAACAATAAAGCAAGGTAAAGACTAACTAACAACTCAATGGTTTTCTACAAGTTACTAAGGGTCCCCGGCAACGGCGCTAAAAAGCTTGATCACTTGAATCTGTGCAGGTTATGTCAGAGGTTAGCATGTATCGACAACTATCTCATCCTAGGCCAAGTTTAACATAGAACGACATTGCCTTATAGTGGTAATAAAGGTAGTATTCTACTCGGGTCTTGGTACGCTAGCCTACTTCCCACCTAGTTGCTAATTAGTTAATCGGTTTTTTAGGTTTTGAGTGGAGGATATGAGGAAACACTAGTATAGAGATTGATCAAAGCTAAAAGCAAGTACGTCAGAGAACTATCCCTCCCCTATATTAGGGTTACTATGTATATTTATATACTTAGGGTCATCGAATGTGGTGAGTGAGCTCTTTCCCGTGGGCTTTCGTGGTTATCCACACGCCTCTGAGTACGCCTCACCTAAACTCATGTTTCAGTCACCTCAATCTAGGCTATTATATCTGGGACATTAAGCTTATGACTTATTTCAATTGACACTATTCACCGTCCACAACGAGGTTTCATCATGTGTTTCATCTAGGAAGGCTACCTATAGCAGGGGTTCGATCACATCGACCACTATAGGCCCTCATTCACACATATAACCTAAACTCGCCAAATAGCGCATACCCGTCTGACCCTAAAACTCAATACCCAGTGCGGTAGTATAAAGTAGGCTAAGAGGGACGATTAGGGCGACTTACCCAAGTGTCATCATTTAGGAAAGAGTGGCATTAAAATCAACTAGACAAACACATTCATTCAAACCCTAAAATATCCATACATACATAGTAAACCGTAAAACCAGGCTTTGGGGTTTAGAACCTCTAGTACCTTAGAGGACTATTTGATAAAGGAGGAAAGAAGATACATTGTAGAAATAGAAGAAGACTTGGGGTTGAATAAGATGCATCCTTGCTCCTAGCTCCTCCTTCTTCTCCTTCATCTTCTCTCTCTTTTCTCTCTCTAGAACCAGAAAGTTTCTCTCAAAATCAGTTCTCTTCAAAATGGGAAAGGGGTCTTGTATTTATAAGCATTCTGGATTCGAAAAAGTTCAGTGCCTGAGGTAAGGAGATCGCGGGCGGGATCTTTAGTCTCTAGACCGTGATCTCAAAACTCAATCGTCGAGGCTTTTGGGAAGAGGAGGATCGCGGGCTGACTTCGCGGTCGCGATCCACTAGTCGTGGCCGCGATCTTCCTCGTGGGAAAGATGAATGTTGGTTGTAACTTGACTGTGGAGACTCTCTGTTTCTCCAAGGCTCCTTCCTCGCGAAGTTCGCGTCCTGAGCCTCCAAGATCGCGGTCGCAATCTATAGCTTTGGCGTCGCGTTCTTCAGCTGAACTTCGCGGCTTGTGATCTCGGTCGTGATCTTCTACTTCTAGACCAGGATCTTCAATTCATGCCCCTTCTCTACACTTGTGACCTTGTTTTGTATCTAATTCGCGCATATCGACTAATACACCCTAAAATTACATCGGAATCAAATAGAAACGCAATAGGGATGTATTTGACGAAGTTCAAGCATTTAGGCACATGAATTCGCACAAAATATGCCTCGATATGTAGGGTAAATAACACCAATTTTGATGTTATCTTCTAGCGGTTAAACCGTTGGTCTTCAATATGGATAATTTGCCAATAACACAAGTGTACATCGTACGCCTGACGTACGCTAGCATTTGCCATTATTATTATTATATTAATATGTATATGTTTATGATATGATTATATACTATATTGATATGTATACTTTTATAATTTGGTTTAAGTACTTAAAATTATTGGTTTGTTTATTTTTAGGTTTTTTTTTGCAGACTTTATAATATTAATTTATATAGTTTTATTATTTGGTATGTATAGTTTGTAGTATTGGTTTGTATATTTTATAAGGTTTAATACCTGAGTTTGATCCGAACTATACACAAATTTTCTACTTTGATAGGTGGTTTACGAAATTGCTATCCTGACCTGAACTATGTACCATACTTCCTAAATTGGCTCGGAGCCGGGTTTGACCGTCAAATTGGACGGTCAATTCCGTTGATCGTTAGTCAATATCCAACTCACTTGCCACATCATCGAACATGGAATAAAAATTTTATTTTTTGAATTTATGTATTCATTTTCTTTCCTAATAATAATAATAACCCTAATTTATCCCCTTCTTCCCCATTTCTAAATCCACAGAGTGTGACAGCCAGATCGGGCACCAGGGAGCTCCTCCGGTGCTCTAACTGCGCTTCCCTCACCCACTCCCGTTGCGCTCCTTCCCACCCTCTCCAATCATTCCCTTTCCTCTGCGCTCCCTATTCCGACCCCACATTTTCCCAGCCTAGTTATTCTGCTAACTTGAAGATTCGTTAGTATATGCTAACTAATATCCAAAATGTATGAACTGATATCCAAGTCTGCTAAGTATCTAGATAGCACAGACTAATATTTAAAACATCACAAACTAGTATCCAGATAGCAGATACCAACTAATATCCTCAATCAACCAACTAGTATTCAATATGGATACTCTTATGGGTTATCTGGATACTCTTATGTGTTATCTGGATAAAAAAATGTTGCTATTTGGATACTATTCTGTGTTTTCTAGATATTAGTTTGTGAATTTGAGATAATAGTTGATTTATGGTGGATATCAGTTAGCAAACTTTGAATACTAGCATGTGCTCTCTAGATACTTTAGTACTTGGATATTAGTTCATGTATTTTGGATATCAGTTAGTATCTGCTAACGAATCTTCAAGTCAGTAGATTAACTTTCCCCATATTTTCCTTCTTCTCCCCTCCCCCTGAGCCCCGCGTCTCCATCGATGCCAAAATAGTCGCAGCTCTGCTCTGCGTCGCCAAGATCGTCGCATGATCGATGGCGGAGGCAGTTAGGGAGGCGGAGGAGGAAGCTGATCGGAGGGCTAAAGAAGTGGTCGTGTGTAGGAAGAGGGTGAAGGAGGTGCTAGATAAAGTCTCAGCCGTCACCGCAGCAACAAAGAAGAAAATGGTCGCACCGCTAGAATCCGGGAAGCCAAAGAGCACCGCCTGAAAGTAATCATCTTTGTTTGGCGTGGTGGCAGTGGGGAAAATGGGGGATTTTGTGGGCAATGCTTTGTGCGTACTAGTATTGGACTAGGATTCTGTATCTCTTCACTTGTTGATTGGTTAATCAAAATATGAATGAGTTTGTCATTAGCAGTAGTGTGTATTTTATTAGAAGAAATTACAGAGTAAGAGGAGAAGAAGGATGTGTCGCCGCTATGATATTTCTTCCTCCAATGGCGGCGGCAACTCGTCGGAGAAGGGGATAGGGTTTCGGGGAAGAAGGGGGTTTGGTAAATGATTTTTCCCTTATTGAGGTGAGATGGGAGGAGATAAATTAGGGGTTTTCATTTTTTTGTTTATTATTATTATTATTAGAAAAGAAAATGAATACAGAAATTCAAAAAATAAAATGTTTTATTATGTGCTTGTTGACGTGGCAAGTGAGCTGGACATTGACTAACGGTCAACGAAATTGACCGCCCAATTTGACGGTCAAACCCGGCTCCGGGCTAAGTTAAGAAGTATGGTACATAGTTCAGGCTAGGATAGCAATTTCGCAAACCACGAGCCAAAGTAGAAAATTTGTGTATAGTTCGGGCCAAACTAAGGTTTAACTCTATTTTATATTATTGATTAATATAATTTTATAATTCAATTTGTATTTTTTATGTTATTAGTTTGTATACTTTTATGATAGGATTGGTACACTTTTGTACTCTGGTTTGTATGCTATCTTTTTTTGTACACTTTTATTTTGGCTAAATTACACGTTTGGTCACTCAAATTATATAAATCTTTCACATTTACCACCCGAATTACTTTTCTTTCTTATTCGCCACTAACTTTACGAATCGTTTCGCAGTTAGTCACCGACCGTTAGTCTCCATTAAACTCCGTTAACTCCGTCAAATTTTTGATGACGTGGCAAACGAAACTGCTGACTGGACAGTTAACTTAATGACATGTCATTTAAAAAAAACGGAAAATTATAAAAATAATAAACTAACACTATTGCTCTTGCTGAGCTGTCACAACTGTTTCTCCAGCTCGAGTCGGGTCTCAACTCTCGTCGCCAGATTACGATCCGGCTCCCTGCTCTGCTGAACCATCATCTTCACCTGCCCACCGCCGCCGCCCACCGGATGCGAGGTACTTCCTCTTCGTTGGGGACCGGTCAGATCGTCGAGTCGCTCAGAAGCTACACATAGTTCATACATCCTCACCTTTTTCCCTCGAATAACAGCTCCAGCCACGCTTTGAATCACTATGTACTTTGAGCCTCCAAGGTACAACCCAGTGGATGCAAGAGTACCAGTCTCATCGAATCTTTGATGATGCCACTAATTTCTTTAGCCTTGAATTGAAATAAAACACCACATACATATAAGCAAAAAACTTTGATCCAATAGTACCACAAGTAGCAGAGTTTTCCTCTGGTCAACGAATAGAATCCCTAATTTGTTCATCTTCACTTTCAACTCAACATCACAGAAAGATCACTATTAATCCTCCATCACAGGGGGGAAAACCCAAAATCAAATCTCACTACAGCCAGCCAATCGATCCCCTAGGCCCAAACCAAGGGAGATTATATTAGATTAGATCCTCAAACTGAATACCTAGATCGTAAAAAGCAGCTCAAAATATATGAATTTGAAGTGAAACCAATTCCAATGAAGCACAATTCAAGCAGGATCCACAGCTTTCTCAATCACATCCAATCCATCAACCGCCCAAACCCCACACAAGCCCTCGACAAACAAATCATAAGAACAACAGTTTAACCCCAAATCCAAACGAATCAAACTTGTGGGAATCATGAGGGAAGCAAAGAGAAAGAAGAAGCAAACAATTTGAGGGAAGCGCTCTGGGTTCAAATGTTGCCGTCAATGCCGATGATGCTCTGCTACAGGATTAGGGGTTTTGGAGGAGGGGACGAAAGCTGTGGAAGAAGAAGAGTTCGAGAAATGAAAAGAGACGGTGGGGTGGGGCCCCTGAAATTATTTTTTATTTTTTAATATTTTAAATGACATGTCATTAAATTAGTGGTCCTGTCAGCATTCTGTTTGCCACGTCATAAAAAATCTGACGGAGTTAACGGAGTTTAACGGAGACTGACGGCCAGTGACTAACGGTGAAACGATTCATAAAGTTAGTGGCTAATAATAAAGAAAAGTAATTTGGGTGGCAAACGTGAAAGATTTATGTAATTTGAGTGACCAAACGTGTAATTCCTATATATAATAAGAGAAAAGTTAGAAATAACACACCCTATCTCAGGAACGTTTCCCAAAAAAAACCCACTAGAGGATCCAATCTACAAAATCAAGGAAATTAACTCTATAGAAGACAACAATAGGGCTTTACGCGCCACTCTATGGGCATCCCAGTTTGCGGATCTTAGAACCACCCTATAAACTATACAAAAAGAACTTGAAAAAACAAACTGGCTACAATCATGAAGCATAGGACCTCCTAGCCAATCTGTCACCACACCAAGTTGGAGTTGACAAGTCACCACCTCAACATCTTCTTCCAGAATAACACGGGGAAGGAATGAGAGATCGCATGCGAGAGGTCATCTCTAGCAGTAAGGAGCTCCGCAACGTAAGGATCAGTCACCCTATGATGGTGACATCCAACTGCCAGCAACACATACACGTCTGACCATGAACCACCAGGCTAGCAGAGCATCCAAACACATCGACAACATCATCCAAGTTAACCTTGATTAAGTCTTCAGACGGAGCGATCCCACGAGACAAAGAAGCAGGCAGATGGGTGGGGAGCCTAAATGACACGGAGAATAGAGATAGCTTCAAGGACTTGAAAAGAAAATAGGCGAGCTAAATGACGTGCATGTGGTTGAGTGAACTCAAAAACCAATTTATTTTTAGATTTCCAAATTCTCCATAATGAGCGGACAACTTGGAGAATTTGGTATTGGTAGTACCAGTGGCGGAGCCACATGTAGAGGAGAGGGGTCCTAGGACCCCACTTGATAAAAAATGGAGCAACAAAACCCTTTAGATATGTAGATTTTAGTATGATCCTTTGTATTTAGGATCTCATACTTTTGTTGATGTTAGCTCATCTAAGTACACCAATCAACTCAAAGTTCGTTAGATACACAGACTAAAACGTTTTAAAATTTTAAGGACCCCAATCAATTCTAATTCTGGCTACGCCACTGGGTAGTACTCAGAGAGTATATCATTTTGTCACCATAAGCCATAAATCAGTGAAACAAATCTTAGGAAAGAGATCTTTTAGATTTCTTTCCTTTTCTTTTTAAAATTCCTTAATATTAATATTGGAAACCTTTATTACTTTAATATTCCTCTAGGTCATAGAAATTTATTGTTCTCGTTGGATGTGAAAGTTGTCTATTGTTTAAAAAATCGTTTAGTACTTTTCATTATCTATGTATTTACCCCTCGTGTGGCGACATGAGGACGTAAAAAGGGAAAGGCTGACTATAAGAAATTCAGTTTAGGAAATGGAAACCAAAAAATGTAAAAGTGAATATTACTTTACAGGGTAGCTCCTACAAAAGATAGGACTAATGATGGTCCTCTCAATGCTTTAACGTCTACACCAGATATGGACCAAACTGTCTGACGAAAGGAAACCGAAGAACATGTATCAACTATCAAGTCAATAAGAGCCCTACTTCCCCTTTTGCGACCTCATCACGTCAATTCAAGCACAAACCAATTTCTTTCTTAGTCACCGAGCAGAGTGCACCTTTGGTACTTCAGGAGAGGCTGGTAGAGTTGAAAGGGTCGCCTTCGGAAGCGTTCGCCGCAAAGCGTGGGAGTTTAGAAAATCACTTAAACCCATGAAGAATATAATTATATGGCTATAGGGCATCCAAAGAACAAATGTGTAACATTCTCTTGATGTCTCTAGCACATCAGGCATCGAGTGAGACAAATCCATCCTCACGACTTTAACGCAACTACGACTAACTTTGATGCATTATCAAAAGAAGAATTTCAAATTTGGAGGAACATGCACCGCCAAAAAAAATTTCCAAAAAAATTTAATAACAAAAAAAATTAATTGTATCAACTTCTTGTAATCTTAGAGTAAAAATAGGTAGGTAATCAATGCCAATATTGTAAGGACAACTTCTTGTAATCTTAGAGTAAAAACAGATAGGTAGTCAATGCCAATATTATAAGGACAGTAACTTGGAAGGTATTAAAGGAGTGCACCCTTTTGTTTTGGACTTGGATTAGGTTACAAAACCATATAGCTTTGTAGCATTACAAACTTACAATGAATTGTTGAGATTGATGGGGAAGTGATATAATGGCCAGATTCACCCGACCCTGTAATAACTAATAACATTGTCTGGCACATCCTTATAGCCTATAGGGCTCAAGATAGGGTGAGTAACTTTAGGGTGAGTAACAATGAGTAACTAAATCTGGACCCTTCTTTTAAGGGAATTTATTTTCCCTTAAAGGAATTTATTTTAAGTGAGAGCAGATCTAAGGGTGGAGAATTAAAGGAATTTATTTTCCCTAATTTTCTTAATTGGATCATATCTTCTTCATTCTAACTCGGATTCCAATTTTTTTTGCACAGATGGAACGAGTTCGTTGTGCTCTACAAAATTATATCCATTTTCAATATTTTTTGAGAAATTTTTGTTTCATCCTTCTCGTTACCAATAGGGGTGGACAATGGGAAACGGGTATTTGGGTATACCCGTACCCGTCCTGTTTTTTGAGGGTTACGGGTACCCATATTACCCGTAAAATTATTAACGGACGGGACTTGGGATTGTATATTTCCACAATGGGTACCCGCGGGTTACCCGCAAATACCCATTTGGGTAATATTGGTACCCGTTTTACCCATTCAAAAATTACACAGGCCCATGCCCATCTTCCTTCCTCTCTACTTTGATTTGTTTCAGTTTTTCCATGGTGTTTGTATTTTGATTTTTGGGTGACATTTGCTGGATTTTTATCCCCTGCTTTCCCTTGACTGTGTTGTTATTATGTAGAACACTTTGTGAATTTTTGTGCCCTGCTTCTCCCTTTAATTTGTTGATAATGGAACTGCTGATTTGCAGCATGCGATAGCAGCTTGAACAGCAGCAGCTCGATGGTGGACAGCAACTTGCAGAAGTAGGGTGGGCAGCAGAACAGCAGCAGCTTGCCTCCCCAGTTCGAATTGTCGAATGGAGCTTTTTATTTTAAGCAGAACAGTAGCAACCAACAACTCTTTTTAGTTGTTATGGGTGCTTAGAATGTTTATTTCTATGCGTTGTGATTGTTCATGAATGTGTAGTTTGCAAACCGAGTTTTTGTGATTGGGAATTTGAGATGGATTTTGTGATTGTTAAGCAAGTACAAATTAAGTTTAAACTTTTGTTAAAAATTTTTTGATTCAAACTTTGGGTATTTATGGATAATATGGGTACCCGTTATCCGTCCCGTACGGGTAATGGGTACCCGTTTATCCAAACGGGTTGGGACATGGGATGAATTTTGATCTCCAAACGGGATTGGGTACCCGTTTCAAACGGGACGGGTATCCCGTCCCGTCCCGTTGCCCACCTCTAGTTACCAACTCCATACCATATGGTATCTCCTACGTTGTTTAGTCATTTTCGGAAATTTTTGCACAAGAGGACCGATTTAATCATGATCTATTGGTTTTCAAAATTTTTTGAGGGAAAAAATTTCAAACCTCTCGTTACCAACTCCATACCATACTATACCACCCTGGTATGAGGTGGTATTTTTCATACCATATGGTATGCTGTTATTTAATACTATATGGTATTGACTGGTATTAAATAACAGCATATGGTATTGACTGATATTTTTCATACCATATGGTATGCTGTTATTTAATACCATTCAATACCATATGGTATTGACTCGTAATAATTGGCAATTTTTTTTTGTTCCAAAAAATATCAAAGTGGATATCATTTTGAAGAGCACAATTAATCTGATCTAACTATGCAAAAAAAATTAAATTCCGAGTTAAAACAAGTGAGAAATCGTCCGTTAAAGATTAAGGAAAAGAAAATTAATGATTTTTCCAGGAGAGAGAAGGAGGCGCTCATGTGGCAGATTCTTATTGGGTTATGCATGGGGTTACTCACCACAAGGTTACTCACCAGATCTGCTCCCAACCTATAGGGTCAAATGATAAAATTGGCATGTCGTGCACTTGTTTCCTTATTGATCTTGTTTTGCCCTCTAGGGTCAAGCTGGGTTAGATCGAGTCAGTGGGTCAGATCAAATCAATCAAAATACAGTTTTTTTGAAAATTAAATTTTGGTATCCAAATTTATTTTCTTTATAATTTAGTACCTTAACTTGATTTTCTTACAAATAGGTACATAAATTTTAGTGGTAAAACTATGTTCTAGAACCTTAATATTTTTTGTATTGCATTATAGTAACTAAACATTTAAAACTGTACAAACATGTCAAATGTGTTGGAACGAGAAATTTCTTATCTCTAGTAGCGGATATGAATCAAATGGCCAAAAAGTGACTCGACTGACCGACCTTACCCAACCCTTATAAGATCTAGTAGTGGATAATATGAGTCATATGTCTAAAAAGTTACCCAACTGACCGACCCTAGCCAACCCTTATAAGGGCAAAACATACTCCGACCCTAAGTTGAGCCTGTAGATAAATTGATCCAGCCTGACGCTAAAGATCGAATCGAGCCAGATTAGATCGGTGGGTATCGAGTAGGGTTGGGAAAGTAGACCAGACCGTTAGCAAAATTATGGTCCAAACCGTACCGTACAGTTTGGTCCGGACCGTAGATCGTTAAGTATGGTTTGGTCTTGTCCATGGCCTATATTATATGATGTTTTGATTTCTTGGTCTGGTCTGGTTTAGACAACGGTTTAGCGGACCACACCGTGGGCCCAATTATAGGTGTCAATCGGGCGGGTTCGAGCTGGGTTCAATTGGGTTTGGGTTCAAACATGTTGTGGGTTCATCGGGCTCATGTTTATCGAGTTTAGGTTCATTGGGTTTGGGTTCAATCGGGTTGCAAGCAAATCGGGTTATGGGTTCATTGAAATTTGGATCGGGCGGGTTGCGGGTTGTTTGGGTAAGCGCATCGAGTAACTTACTTCTTACTCGTTAGTCGTTACCAACTTACACATTTTATTACACTAATTTAAATATTTTTATCAATTTTTAACCAATTTCTTTCGAATATATACTTCATTTTAAAAAAATTAGTCAAAATGTTGAATCAATTTATATGACTTGCAAACTTGTTATGTAATTAATCGTTATTGGTAAAGTACACTAGCTAATAGCAATGGTTATATCATCATTTGCAACCAAAAGACACAATTAATTATTTATTTGATATTTTAATATTATTTTAGTAGTAATTGGATTAAAGTATCTCGTTTAGTATAACCATGCAAATCTGGTATTTGGCGTATGATATTTGGCAAAAGTAGAGCGATAAAAGGAGTTATCTCGAAATAACTCATTGCCCAAATAACTTTAGGGGTCGTTTGGATGGGTTAATTGAGAATGTGGTATTTGTGAGATCAAATAACTCATTTTCTCTATATGTGGTATTTGTGTGTTATTTGATAAATTTTAAAATAAGAATGTCTTGTTTGGATGAAAGAAAGTTGTGAGTTATTTGTATTTGGTATTTGGTACCATTGAATGAGAAAATACTATACTGTCCTCAAAATAAACTCATCCATCTATACAAATCCAATCCCCACGACCATGTCCTCAAATTGTCTTTGATTGGGTTTCAAGATTTGATTAGAGATCTAATCAAGACAACAACATAATCGTTCAAGAAAGGAAGAATCATACACAGATTAGGCTTAAGTTGAATCGAAATTGAGAAGACCCACAGGAGAATTCTTTGCTTTTAGATCCACCGCTCCACCAGCGCATCCAACGCCGAATCCCTCTCTCCACCACCACCTGCCCAGCTTCCCTTCCACCGTCGACCCAGACCAATCGCATCGCATCCCACGATTCACATCCTTAACCCAAATCATGACATAGGCCACGATCCAAATCCCCAATCTAAATCGTGACTGGAGCCCCCAGCCGCGGCGAGAGATAGAACATCGATGAATTCTTGCCCGATGCATCTTCTCTTCTCCCCAGCCCACGCACATGCATCCCCAAATCGAAACCCACTTTAGATGATAGCACTCGCTTCACAGCTCTACTGAACCTCAATTCTTGCCTCCTTCGACCAACCGCCATAGCTTTTGAAACCTATATCGTCGCATGAATCCGGCCGCCGTTGCATACTCCGCCGACAAACCCCTCTTCATTGCGATTCGAAAAATAAACCCACTTCCGTATATGCTATGGAAAGCTAAAATTCCCAATTTCATAATTGTCGTCGACAAGGAGTTGAAGGATGGAAGGTGAAAGCTAGAAATTGAGAGAATGAACAGAGAGGGAGAAGAAGAGGTAATGGAGTCGTCTGTGAGAGATGAGCAAAGGAAGAAAGAGACAGAGGCAGCGTGGGAAGAGAAAGTAAGTAGAATGCGAGACGGAGGTGTTATTTACAATAACTCATTTTTGCTTTATTTCAAAATAACTCATCTTCAAATAATCCATTCCACCAATTCGAATCCAAACGAGTTATTTTGGTCCAAATAACCCGTTGTGAGTTACTTGGGTCAAAATAACTCATCCAAATCACCCATCCAAACGACCCCTTAGTAAACTGTTGCCAAACGAGTTATTTGTAAAATTGTTCGAATTACCCTAAAAGTTGAACCATTAAAGATTGACTATCAAATTTAGTACAATTGTTGTGATTTCAATCATAACTTACTCAATAACATATATCATATACACTTAGCCTTACTCTCAATCGTCAATATTAAGTTAATATATGTTGTTGATCGTATACTCCAAACCATCAATATATTATACACTAACAACACACCCTAACCATATATCCCTATGAGCTGTGATTTTGCTAGTATAGTTAATTTAAAGTGAAATTCATACTTTGATTTTCAAAACATAGATAAAAAAGTGATATTTGCTATACTCTAACCATAAATCATATACTCTACACCATATACCTTGTACCCTAGCCACGTACCATAAACAAAAATTAAAAAGGGATCTCCTGCCGTTAAAGATTTTAAATGAGTTCAAGTGAATATATGTTAATAAAAAACTTAGAACAGTCAAAACCATCAATACCTTATACCCTAACCATATACACCCTAAACCATTTGTACCTTATAACCTATACCCTAACCATATACTTTTATACCATGAACAACGAACCGTCAAAAATTACTTATCAAGTTTATTATAATTGTTGGCTCATATTCACCCGCCCATAAATTTTCCATTCCAAAGTTTCCATCCAAACCTCCTTCTCATTTTCCATTCCAAAGTGACCTGCAACCCGATTAACCAAAAATTTCAAACCCTCAACCCGACTGAGTTATTGCAATCGTAAGACTTAACATGCCAATTTTAACACCCATTTTGAAATGAAAGTTCAACTTGAACACAACTTAAATTTACGTCAATTTTACTAAGTTGTTGTAAAATGACGATCATGTAGTGTTGAAATTGCGATAAATGTAGAAGTATAGAAAACAAGTAGACAAATGAAGTGAATTTTTCTAAAATAAATGATTGTTGTAAACACCAAATTTATTTTATTCTTTCTTTTTCAAAAAGATTAAAATACTAAAATTTTCCTCCTTCTTTCTCCTTCTATAAATTAGAAACAGACAATTTTCCCTTTTCTTTCTCTTCTATAAAATTGAAAGAACCAAATTTTCCTTCTTTTTCTCTTTCATTTAAAGAACCAAATTTTCCTCTTCTTTTCTTCCTTCCATTGAAAACTCAAAATTTCCCTCCTTATTTCTCTTATATAATCAAAAGAACCAAACTTTTTCACTTTTTCACTTCTCACAAATCAAAATCACCAAAATTTTCCTTTTTTCTTTTTTAAAAAAATTCAAAAAACCTAATTTTCCTCTTCTTTCTCTTACCAAAAAGTTGAACACACCAAAATTATCCTATTATTTTAAAAGTATCAAATTACCAAATACATTGATTTACCTTATTTATATTTAATTGATAGCTTTATTGAATAGTTAAATTAACCAAAATTTTAATTTATATATCATATTAATATTTTTCATGATCTCAGTTATTAATTATTCATTATTAATATTCACATTGGGCTGCTTTTATATTTCATATTTAATTTTTTAATATTGTTAAAGAACTTAGTGTTCAAGTGACCTTCATGTTCCAATTTTGTAATTTTCTCAAAATACATTATATCAAGTGAGTTTCAAAATTTTAAATTTCCTATACGAAATGAAGAAATCATTTTACCTAAGTTTAGAATGAAAATTTTATTTTGAAAAACTATGTATTATATAATATAATAATTATTCAAGTGGATTAGGTGAAGTTCGGGTTGAGTCAGTCGGGTTGCGGGTTAGTGGATTTGGGTCAATCAGGTTTGGATTAATCGGGTTGCGGGTTTAATCGGATTGCGGGTCAATCGAGTTCGGGTTAATCGGGTTGCAGGTCAGTCGAGTTGCAGGTTAGTTGTGTTGCGGGTCAATCGAATTGCGGTCAGGCAGGTTACGGGTTGTTGACTTTTAGTCAATTTAGGTTGTGGTCGGGTTACGGATCGAGTTGATCGGGCGAGTTAGTCGGGTCGGGTTCTGTTTTGACACCTATGGGCCTAGTTGATTTCTCTATATGTGTTAGCAGCCCACTCGACCACTCTCCCAAGTTGTCCCAACTCCCACATCGATACCCAAGTCTCAATCTTAATTTTGAGAATCTCGTCCCCTTCTTCATTTATGACCACATTTCACCAGAGAGTAGAGACGATCGTGTCTCCATATGACAACATGTAAATGTTCATAACGTTATGGTGCAAGTTGAGATGCTTTGACTTTGTATCTTTATTATTTACTAAGATTTATGGTGTCAAAATTATTCATGCATGTTGGAATTTATGTTTTAAGACATAAAACCCATTTTTTTCCTTGGCTATTGATTCAAATTTTTTTGTGTAGTTGACTAATCAATTTGTTTATTTTTCATTTAGTATGGTCTATCTGGACCAAATCGGACCAGACCTTACATACGTGGTCTGATCTAGACCATATAGTCTGTGATCTGTACTCTAGTCTAATCTCTTGGTCTGGACCGTAAACCGTATATATGATCTGGTCTAGAAGAATAGACCACACCGTTTCCCAGCCCTAGTATCGAGGACCAAGCTTACAGCCTTACGCATCGTACTGTCGGTGCTCACCGTTGCAGCAGCCCCAATAAAAGTTGGGCGAAAAAGCCAGGCAGCCGGACCGAACGGCAGAAAGTAGAAAGCAAAGCCCAGCAGGCCACAGTACAGTACGAGCCTGCCTGTAAACGACACCGTGCGTGATCTCATTCATTAACCAAACGCCAAACGTCCCAAACTACAGTACAAACCCATCATCGTAAAACAAGTCGTCACCTTTTTCACCCGCTCCAACGGTCTCCAATACCCCAAATCTCGAGAAAGAAAGGGAAAGAGCAAGCCAAGTGAACCAAGCAGCAGCTGCAGGACGAAAAAGTGGAAACTGAAATTTACTCTCCTCCTCGGAAAACGATCGACGAATATGATCATTCATCATTATCCTCCATGGGTACTTCTCACTTTGTCTTGTAAGTTGTAACTGTTCTGGCCCGTAGTTTGTTGCTACTAATTAAGATTTAAGCAGAGAGCGATTATCTTTAACTAAGAATCAGCGGGTTTTTATATTCTTTCTTTCTTTTCATTTATGCTTTTCATGTGTGGAACAAAATGACAGGGAGGTTGGGACACTGGTCAGTGCATTCATGATCACAAGCTCGGATGGAGAAAAGGGGGAAAGGGCATTTACTCATATGTACAGGTGTCCATGTGAAAATGGCCTGTCTCTCGTCTTACCACCACTGTTGCCTCTCTAGTTGTTAGTCTCTATCTTCTAATTTTGCCTTTTCTTTTTTCTTTAAAGCAGAGAACCGTCGGTCATCATCATCATCGCCATTCAACTTATTCCTTCATCAGCTCGTTTGTTTTTGTTTACACGTGATAATGGAACTATAGTGCTTCTTCTTATTCTGCACTTATCCACCATTGCTACTACTACCATTAGCTTTTCTTCACCCGTTCCTTGCTCCTGTGGGTTTTGCAAGTTTTCTTTCCCTCCCTTTTGTTCTCCCTCTGATTTTCTCCTCCAACGACAAAAAAAGGCAAAGTCGAACCCAGAACCGGGAACCCAGGTGGGGTTTTGGGGATCCGAGGTTGGTTAGTGGGTCTGGTTTTGAGCTCCGATACGAAACGGTTTCCTCCATGGGAATTGGAGGAAGAGCTCTACCTGGGCTCTTGCTACTGCTGTTGCCCATTCTTCTTCTCCCTTCCGCTGTCTACTCGGTATGTTTAGTTGATTGCGTTTCTGAGCTATGTTGTTTCTTTCGTTTCTCCCTTCCTGTGATTTTTTCTTATGCCACTTAATCTTCTGAGTTGGAACTTGGAAGCTTCTAATTTTGTGCAACTGGGGATATTGCCGAGTATTAAGTATTGGAAGGTTTACATACTCTATGTGGTAATTAAGGAGTAGGTGAGAAGGGCAGATTAACGTCCTCTTACATCCAACTATTCATTCTTGATTGGTCAATAACTCAATACCTCTTTCCTGGTTAAGGGAAGTGAGAATCTTCAACCGGGTATACTCTTTTCTGGATGTACATGAATTGGGGTCTTTTGACCGACCATTAAGGGAATGAAAACTTTGTGGAGTTTCCTCTTTTGTGGCTGGGAACCTGGGTTATGATACTCTTTCTTGTGGGATTCTTCTCCTAATTCTATTGAAGCAATTTTGGGACCAAAAGATGGAAAAAGGATGTTCTCAAAATGGGCTTGCAAGTTTGAGCTTCAAGGTGGAAAATAAGAAGACTTTAGGGGTTTTCACCATTGCTTTGGTGGATCATCAACCAAAGGCTGTATATTGAGTAGATAACCTTTTGTGAACTTTGTTTGGTGGATGAATGCACTTCTTATTCTCCGAGTTTGCCTCTCATTTTGTGGAAGTACATCCTTATCAGGTTGGTTTGTTTTCTGGCAGGAGTTGTATGTTCCAAAACCTAGGCACTTGACTCTACTGAAGAGTGCTCTAGAGCGTGAAACTGTAAGTACTACTGAGTAAATGTAAGTTCTTGGTTCTCCATTAGTTGGAATTAACAGTATTCTGTTGGATGCGTTCTGGTGTTCTTAGTCGAATGGAGAGCATTCAGACATGTGGACTCCTTTGTCTGATCAGGGATGGAAACCGTGCATTAGATCATCAAATCCCTCTTGTGAGTGACGAGAAACATGTTCTTGTTTATATAAAATATGACTGGATTTCTGGAATCTCATATCATACTGATATCATTCTCATGGTTTTCTTCTGCAGTAATACCAGAGGATTCAGAGGGTTATCTTCAGGTGTTTCTTGATGGGGGCTTGAACCAGCAGAGAATGGGGGTACGTAGTTTGGCAGTTTTGAACAGTCCATTTTCTGTAATAATCGATAATAACAATGTTTTAATCACAGATATGTGATGCTGTAGCAGTAGCTAAGATACTGAATGCAACACTAGTCATCCCACATTTTGAGGTGAACCCGGTTTGGCAAGATTCAAGGTACTGTTGCTTGCGATTGCAGCTTCAGATTGTTTCAGTTTCCCCCAGTCCCATTTCATTAGATATCAAGAAAAGGGCACTATTGCTGAAAAAAGCTGCAAACTTTCTCTGCAATGCAGCTCATTCATGGATATATTTGATGTGGATCACTTTATTAATGTCTTGAAAGATGACATTTCTATAGTTAAAGAATTGCCTGATGATTACTTCTGGAGCACTCGGGAGTATTACGCTGCAGCCATTCGAGCCACCAGAATTAAGGCTGCACCTGTCCATGCTTCGGCCAATTGGTATCTTGACAATGTATTACCGGTGCTTCAAAGGTTACATTTGCTGTTAACTATTCTTTTGCTCAACTTTTTTTGTATTATTCTTCAATTTCAGAGATTTTAGCCCCTGTTCTATCCTCCAGTTAGGTTTAATGTCCATTGGTACCCCCTCTAAAACTTGCATAGTTCATTGTGTCTGATCCTCCAGTTATGGGATTGCTGCAATTGCGCCATTCTCACATCGGCTAACTTTCGATAACTTGCCTTCCGATATTCAACAACTCCGTTGTAAGGTGAACTTTGAGGCATTAGAGTTTGTTCCCCACATTAGAGCACTCGGAGATTCTCTCGTCAGTCGCCTCAGATATCCTTCTACTCAAGCCAATGACCAACTGCCTCCAGAATATCTGCGACAGACCTCGGATGTTATTGTCAAACAAAAGCCAAGCATGTTTGTTGTTTTGCACCTTCGTTTTGACAAGGTTAGGTTGTAACTTGTGTGGTTTGTATGTTGTTGAGAAGTCTTCAGTCTTTTGACTAACCGTAGTTATAAATTTGCAGGATATGGCTGCCCATTCAGCATGTGACTTTGGTGGAGGGAAAGCTGAAAAGTTGGCTCTAGCCAAGTACAGACAGGCAATTTGGCAGGGGAGGGTCCTGAACTCACAGTTCACTGATGAAGAGTTGCGGAATCAAGGGCGATGTCCATTGACTCCAGAAGAGATTGGATTAGTTCTTGCAGCTTTGGGTTTCGACAACACTACCCGCCTTTATCTCGCTTCCCATAAGGTCTGCTGTTGTAGATGTAGAAAGTTGGCACCTTTAGACATGTGCATGTGTTATCATCACTGAAAGGAATGACCTTTGCCTCTTCAGGTTTATGGTGGGGAAGCACGAATTTCAACACTACGAGATTTATTCCCACTCATGGAAAACAAGAAGAGCCTCGCATCACCGGAGGAGCGAGTTCGGATTAAGAAAAAAGCTTCACTATTAGCTGCAGTTGATTACTATGTTGGCTTGCACAGCGACATTTTCATCTCGGCTTCCCCAGGAAACATGCACAATGCTCTGGTAAGCGAGTCACCCTGATAATCAACTGCCTTAGATTAAGCATTGAACTGGAAATGAATAGCGAGTTTTATGATGTTCTGAAAACAGCTGGGTCACCGCACGTATAAGAACATGAAGACCATAAGGCCGAGCATGACTTTGCTGGGGCAACTGTTCCTAAACAAGAACATAACCTGGGGAGAGTTTAGGCAAGCAGTTGTTGAAGGTCATGGAAGCAGACAAGGGCAGATGAGGCTAAGAAGAGCAAAGCAGTCCATATACACATACCCTGCCCCAGATTGTATGTGCCATGTTTGAAGGTGACTGATACATTACTGTTATCATTTTCCCTTTTTCTTACTCTGATATTTGCTATAGGAAGAAGCTAATGAAGGGGCTGCTGCTAGTATCATATCCCTGTATGTATTTGCATGACATTGATTTGGCACCAGCCCCCATTATCGTTTTTGGCTTTAATTTGTTTATCCCTTATCTTAAATAAACACACACAAGATGCCATTCTTCTTTGATAATGTTATTGCCCAATAGGGCCATTCAATGTGATGTAACAGCTTGAAATAAAATGGTTGAGTTGTAAGATACATGGATGTATATAGGGAAGCTGTCAACTTTTGGGGTCCCTTGGCTTTGCTGTATTCTCCGTGTTCATGGCACGGGGGGCCAGAAGAAAAAAGAAGAATATTTTGATGAAAGAAAGAAAGAAAGACTACTGCTTGAGTCGATTATAGATCACAGGCTAACAACAGCTGTGTTTGTTGTCCCAGTATGTCACTTCCTACTAGATCTCTTTTCTTCCAGATTTTTGGATGCTTTCCTGCCCATCTTTGTCGTGTGGAGGAACCCTTGGGACAAAAATAATATCAACGGAAGTCCACCAAAATTGCCCATCTTTGTCGTGTGGAGTAGGGATGGGTGTGGGTCGGGTGCGGGTTTACCCTATACCAACTCCTAACCCGCCGGGTAAAGCCTTTTAAAATACCCGACCAAATAACCACCGGATATGAAAATTATATAACCATACTCTACCCACCGGGTAACCACGGGTATTCGGGTAACCATGGATACGAATCCTAAACTATGAACTTATACACATATATGCACATACATATTGTTGTCCACTAAAAATTCTCAATACTTCTAATTTTTCTAGCTTCAACAATCCACACAAATAAAAACAACAAAAACTTAATAATTGTTCTTACTTCTACAATCCACACAAACATAATAATCGTCTACATCTTCATCATCAATAATGATAGCTAAACCAAATTTCTCAAGCTAAACTAAATTTCTCAAGGGAAATTGACCCTTTGATTAGCGGGGCGGGTATAACGGGGCGGGTATTATCGATTACCATACCCGTACCCTACCCTTTATTTTGAAACCGGGTATTACCCGTACCCGCCCCTTAACCCGTCAAAGCGGGTAATTACCCTCGTTGACCGGTTACGGTCGGGTAGGGTACCCATGGTTACGGGTTGGATTGACCTCCCTAGTGTGGAGGAACCCTTGGGACAAAAATAATATCAACGGAAGTCGACCAAAATTTTTATTAGGGTGCGTTTGGATAAGTGTATTTTAAATGTAAGGTATTTGAAATACTAGCATTTGAAATGGATGTATTTGAAGTATTAGCATTTGAAATACATGTAATTCAAATTCATTGTTTGGATACTCATTTGTAATTTGTTTGTATTTTTGTATTTATGATTTTCAATTTCAATTTTTAATTTTCTGGTCACTTACTACAAATTTTGGTAAATTACAGTTTGGTACTCAAAATTATTTTTTCTTACAATTTAGTACCTAAACTTCTAAAATTTTACAAAAAGGTCCTGAAATTTTGATGGTAAAATTACATTTTGGTACCTTTATATGTTTTGCCTCACACTATAGTACCTAAACTTTTCATGTTTTACAAATAAGTCCATTCTTTTGTTAGGAGGTATTTCAAATCACTAGTTGTTGAAATGTATTTGAAGTTGACAAAAAATACACTAGACATGTATTTGGAAATCACCCCATGAATTTGACACAAATCCAAATACCAAATGTAATTAATATCCAAACACATGATTTGATATTTGAAAATCCAAATCACAAATACCAAATCCAAATCCTAGTATCCAAACGCACCCTTAGGGAAATATCCTTAGAAACACCAACATTTAGCTAACTTTCTCACCAAAAAAACATTTTGGCGCCAAAATGTTAGCTAAATTGTTATTTATGTTTAAGATTCCCAAAAAATATTTGAGAATCATTTGCTTGATATTAGAAGGTGGGGTTGCTTATCTGATGTGGCAGAAGTTTTTTTTTATTTTCTTAAAATAGGTCAACTCAGCGTCTTTGTTAGCCACGTTAGCAGTTAACTGACGGCACTAACGGAATCTGACGGAGGTTAACGGAGAGTGACAGAACTTGGACCGTTCAACTAATTTAAATGACTACGAATGAAATAAAACAATTTAAGTGACCAAACGTGAATTTTGTAGCAATTCGAGTGACCAAACTTGCAATTTAGCCGGATTTTTCTCAAGCTGGACTCATATGCAGATGCAGCCAATGCTGAACAAAGAGTTTTGGCCCAATGTGCTCTCAGCTTTTTATGGGCTTGACGATTACTTAGAGGCTATTATTGTTTCAAAAAGTTGCCCATATTTAAGAATACATCATTTTCAGAGCTTGGCCCAGTTCATTAGCAACCTATTTGTGTTCTTCTTCATCACTTTGCGCCATATATTTGACTTTGCGAGTGCCTGTGTACTCCGGCCAGGCGTGTTCATCTTCGTCCGACTACGATGAGGGCTCTGCCAACGGTATGTTCCATAGCGAAGATGTAAGTGAATTCCGTAATTCAGTGTTTTTTTTGGACCATCTTCTTACGAGATGGACTCTGCTTCCTACGTGTTTGATGTTCAATTCCATTTTTTCCGTATTGGGCGCCAAATGTTCGATAAAATGCTTCACAGATACTGGGGTTCAGCTCTCGACAAAGGCACTTAAGATAGGATGGCGAATTAAGGCCTCTGTGAGTCTGTGCTCTCAAGGCTTTAAATTCCAAGGTGTTCCCCTGAATGTCTAACGATTTCTTTCATCTTTGTACATACTTTGTAGCCACTAGGCATAGAGCATTCCTCTTGTGCATCGCAAGACCTGGCTGTACATCCATGTCCAGATCTTCGCTCCTCGCTCCAGCCGGCAATCTCCCAATCGAAAGCGCAAATCAAATTAGCCAGAGAGAGCTCCACATTTGCAAGTCCCATATGAATTGCAGGACATATTCTTCTCCCGTCTCCAAATGGTATCAGCTCAAAGTCCGCGCCTTTCACGTCAATGGAGCTCCCTATGAACCTCTCTGGCTTGAACTCTTCTGGGTTCTCTCGCCACGCTTCAGGGTCCCTTCCGATGGCCCATGCGTTTATGTGGACCGCAGTCTTGGCTGGTATTTCGTACCCGCCTAGGCTACATTTCTGAGTTGATTCCTTTGGAACCAGCAACGGAACTGGGGGTTGCAGTCTCATTGTCTCTTTAACCACGGCTTTGAAGTAGGGTAGTTGCTGAATGTCTTGTTCATTCACAAAATCTTTATTTCCAATAGCAAGTCTGACTTCTTTCTGGGCTTTCCCCATAGCTACAGGATTCTTCATCAGATATGTCATGGACCAGATCACAGTTGCCGCGCTAGTGTCCGAGCCACCAACAAATATGTTCTGCGAGGGGGGAAATTGGAGGAAGAGAGAAAACGAAGTTCCCTTTCTTATTTCCTCTTTGAACAAAGAAGAAAGTAGAAGTTATTCCAAGGAGATTGAGTAGAGAGTAATCAATTACCATGAGAAGTGCTTTGATGTGGTCGAGTGTGAGTTGGAATTTGAAGGATTGGTCCTTCCAAATCTGAAGTAAAACATCCAGAATGTCTTCATGCTCTGTCTTTTCTCTGGTTGGATCAAGATGTTCGTCGATTATCTCTTGGTAGAAAGCATCAAACTCCTTGAAATTCTTGTCAAGGCGCCCGGTCAAGCCAGTGACCTTATCGATAAAGCCCAGAACAGGAAAATGGTCGGAGAAAAAGAAGCTTGTAAACATTGCTTGAGTTTCATTTAGCAGCGACTGAAATCTGCTTCTCTCAATTCCTTCTTCCTCGTACCTCTTGTCAAAGGCCACCCTACAGATAATTGTGCTCGTTAGGGTCCTCATGGCCTCAGACAAGTCGAAAGGTTTCGATCCAAACGATGATGATCACGATATCTTCTCGATCATCTTGGAGACTTCATACTCTCTGATAGAACAAAAGCTTTGGACCCTATTCATGTTAAAGAGATGAACCACACACAGTTTTCTTGTCTCTCTCCAGTAAGCATTGTAGGGTGTGAATGCTAAGTCGCGACCATGGTACGATAGCATTAGCGCACCAGCAGAGACTGGCCTGCTGCAGAAGGTAAGGTCTTGGATTTTCATGACTTCTTCAGCCATCTTGGCAGTCGAAACTACCACAACCGAGGTGGAACCAAGTCTCAGCCACATCAATGGCCCGTATGTTTGAGAAAGTCGCCATAGATACCGATGAGGGGCAGAAGGATCAAGCTGGAGCAAGTTCCCAATCAAAGGAAGACCAGGAGGCCCAGGTGGGAGAGAAGCACTTGAGCCTTTCTTGTGTTTCTGCAGAAGTAGTAGTAGTAGGATGCAGGGGATAGCCAGGAGAAGGTAGATGAATGGTGCCATGTTTGAGAAAGTGATCACCTTTGGAAGTAATAATTTGAGAAAGATGCATTGCATCGCCTGTATATATAAATGGATCCCCTTTGGCAACTAAACGATTGTACAATTACTGGCTCCTAGTGGAAGGATATTAGCATTGTGCAATTGTCAGAAGGGGCTAGCCAATGCATCCAATGGCCTTTCATTCTTTATTCTCTTCTTGAGAAATCGTCAGCTGTTCATTGAAAATACAAAGCCGCCAGTGGCAAAAACAAGTGGAGGTGAATAAAATAACCAAACTTGGAAAAGTCAATCACGGACAGAAGGAGACTTTGCAGTCTGCGGCGATATGGACTGCCAGTTCTGAATTCTCACAGCTACCACAACCACATTTGCAAGATCCATACCGCATTGCATGCCCGTTTCCTTCTTGCGGTTCCAAAATAGGCTAAATTTTTCGTTCATCACATCAAGAATGCTTTCCTCCAATTAGGCACGTTCAAAAATCCTTTCTTCCCAATTGGTGCTTTCATTAATGGCGACAGGGTTCTTCATCATATATGCCACAGATCAATTCACACTAACAAAGTCTAGTGTCTTCACCGGTTTAGCAAGTGAAATGGTCCGACAAATGACACAGTCGATTTGTATCGATTCATATCAGTTTGACAAAATATGTAGAAATGTGAAAACTCACTAGTGAATTTGATCCAAGGTTGTCAAACCGGTTTAAGTCATTGAGTCGGTCAAGCAAGGGGTTTGAGATTTAATGGTCTGATCGGGGTCCGGCCGATTTGAGCCATTTTAGGTGTTTTTTAAAATATATATACAAATAAGGTAGTAATTAAAGATTTAATGACTGAAATAAAATATATCTTACATATATCTATAAAAAACTTATTTTCCACAGAATAAATCTATCTAACCTCCATGACCCACCCACCATCTCCCTTCCTTCGTTCATCTTCCTCTTTTCCCCCTCTCTTCTTCTACCTCTTTAGGGTTTAGGGGGGTTCTGGAGACCGTTTTGAAACTCGTCTAGAGTCGGACCGGGTCCAACCGGGAGTTTGATAAGGGTTTAACAACCTTGATTTGATCATATAAAATTAAAAACATATTTGAAGATAATCTATTTACAATTCATATTTAAATAAATTAACAAACACTCATATTTAAATACAATATTTATCGTCAATATGTTTATACTTGAATCCAACAAATAACATCATATAAATTCATAAATAAATAACAAAATTAATTTTTTATTAATTAAATTCACAAAAATGATGTCATTTGCTTAGATGTCGTCGTCGTAAATCGATCATGTCAGTTATATCGGTGGTGTGCACGCCAAGTTTGTGAACGACATCGCTTGAACCAAGTTCAACCGACCAGCATGACAACCATGGTCTCATTCACCTCTCTAATATTCATAATAGAAGCCTAATTAGTGTGACACCGGAAAATAGTAAGCGTAAATATTATTGCCTGGTCCGGACTTTTAACATTTTTAACATCCTGACCAATCTTTTCAATATATAATATCGTGGCCTGAACTGACCCTAAAGTTTATTTAATTGGCCAAACCCGAGAACTGTCTGTTATATTGGACGATCAAGACCGTTAGTCAACATATTTTGGCTTAAAATTTTCATATATTTTCACAAAATACCAGTTTTCCCATTTAGTGTGACTAAACTGAAAAAATATATAAAATTGAATTTTTGTTTGACTAATATTTATGTTTTCCTATTTATGAGATATAAAGCATTGCTCAAAAATAAATTTTTATTGGGTTATAGGTATAATATGCCCCTCTACTATGACGTTCTATCAAACATGCCAATCTACTATTTTTTACATCAAACATGCCCCTATACTTTGAAAAAATTATCAAACATGTCCTTCTGTTAAAATTTTGATTGAAAAAAAATCGTCAATCGTGGTTGAATCGATATTTAGACGACCCGACATCGGCAAATGGGAGGGAAAATGATAGTTTTGTCCCCAATTTTATTCCTCTAGGTCTTTTCAAAGTGAAATTATTTGAATTATTTGGCTATACAAAAGAACCAAAATAAATTCTAAAGTGAAATTATTAGGGATATTTTAGACATTTGTGTCGCCCAAACCAAAGTTCGGTCTTGGTTAATGGTTTTTGGATGAAAATTTTAACAAAAGGACATGTTTGATCATTTTTACAAAGTACAGGGGCATGTTTGATGTATAAAACGTCATAGTAGAAGGGGCATGTTTGATAAAACGTCATAGTAGAAGGACATATTATACCTATAACTCATTTTTATTTTGCAAGATGTCACAATTAATGGCGAATTGCGGGATTAGCTCGTTAGAGAGAGCGCGCTACGGAATCCCAATGCCGAGGATTTCCATGGTACGATAGGCCAGCGGCGTCGCCGTGTTCTTCTTTCGTCCTCTTCCTTAGAATTTCTCTCTCTAGAAACTAGTCACGGGCCCGGCCAGTTGGCCGGATTCCGTCGTCATCACATAAATAATATTATCAAATTGTATGTGAGATACGTGGGTTGTGATAGTATAAGCAAGCCTTAATATTCAAATAGTTGTAACATTCAAATTGTTTGGCAGAATAAAAAAGAATCAAATTATTAAAGTACTTCAACAATTCAAAATGATAAATATCATAGTATTTTTCGACATTGTTCGACATTGTAAGCAACTAAGTCATCGACTAAAATCTTTTTATGAAAACGAAAGACAAATCCGGACCGACTCCTAAAGACATTTTAAAATTACTATTCTATTTACTCCTCATTGTCAGAGATTGCTGTACATTTTCATTTTGACTTGTTTGCACATTCTCCGACATGAACAACATCATCACCTGCATCAATATTAACGTTTTTATCTCCATTAGTGATACATTTATCTCCATTACCAATTTTCTTTTCTTTTTTCTCATGTATTTCAATGATCTCTTCCTTGTTTTTCTGCATTTTATTGAGCACAAAAATTTGATGGTAAATTTTTTACAAATACCAATTTATTTTCTATTGGAGTAGTATTTTCTTTCAAAAAAGAAAAGGAGTAGTATTTACCTCGTCCAAGTTATGAACAATATCCACGATTTGTTCTTTCTACTCATGTGCATCTTCCTCATGAACAATGTATTTCTTCTTCTCAAGATAATCGTCATCTCTAGCACCAGATCTTGTACATCCACCATTAGCAGTCTCAATTTTGTTCTCTTGCATAAGCATTATGAATTAAGATCGTTGTCATTCAAAAACATAATATATAGTGTGATTTTCTAGAATCATAGGTTTTTAAATATATTGGACTTAAAATTGTAGCTCGATACAATTGTTTGCATGTTAGTGTGAAAGGCAGCAAAGTTCTACCGGAGGTTTATGTTATAAATGACATGCATTTCCTATAGATTAAAGAATACAACTAAGTGTCATTTGTGAATGATTTAAAAATTCAAGGCATATATTTGTGTATGGTATACAAATTGAAGACGTATACACTTGATAATACAACCAGTGTATACAATTGCATGCATGCTAGTGGGATAAAGGAAAGTTTCAAGGCATATATTTGTGTATGGTATACAAATTGAAGACGTATACACTTGATAATACAACCAGTGTATACAATTGCATGCATGCTAGTGGGTTATAAAGGAAAGTTTCTCTGAAGTTTTAAGTTATACAATTAAATACATTTGTCAAAGTTAAAGAGTACAACAGATATCATCTTTGCATGATATAAAAAATTTAAGAACTAATTTTCTAAAAAAAACTAAGAACTATATACTTGATTTTATAACTAAGTATAATTTACACATGGTATACAGCTGATAGTCATTTATTTACTGGATAATAGACACAATTAATTGCCTTGCAAAATCAACATTTGAGAAGTAGACATGCAATAGAGAATAAAAAAAATTAATTAATATTAATCATTATTTTCATGCAAGTATAATTTACCTCGATCAAGTCAGGAAGATCATATGAGTTCTGCTCTTCTCAGCCTTCCCAATTATGGAAATCGTGTACTCACTTATTGATTAGCAATGTCATATGTGAGCTTACTATCAAACTTCAATATCATTCCCTCAGTTTGTAAGAGATGAACAACTGATAATCCCCTCATTCTATCATTGCATTGGCATAGCATTTTAGCTGGCATTTCGAAAAATCCATCTCCCACTTGATCCATAACAACAAAAATCAGCCTTAGTGGTTTTGCCCTCAGCTCGAAGGTGGATCTTGAATAAGTATAGTGTTAGTAATGACATAAACAATAATAGAATATAATACTTCTGTGGACAGGTTTCACATCCCGTATAACACCACCCTTTTTAACTTTGACAACTTTGTTTTTTACGAAATACATATTACATAAAATGTAGCATTTGATAGTTAATAGGCTGTTAAATTGAAATTGATACTTACTTCTTCTCCATCCTTCATTTTTAACCGATTTAGCCTTTGCACTGTTTTGGTTGAAACTTGTTGTTAATGTGTTTTCAGGCTTTTCATTGGAAGAGTTGGTCAATCTCAACCACTTGTTTTTTAAAAGAAAATGTTTGAATCTTCAAACTTATAACGGGCAACCAAATATTGTGGTTAAATTGTCATAAATTTCACCTTGCTCCAAATTAATGATTCTTGAATTTTTAGATTTTCCAATAGCAAAGTCGCTCTAGATGAGAAGATTTTCTTGCTTACAAATTTGACGATCGTTCAATTAAATGTCATATTTATTTGCAAATGTTTGATTAATAATGACAAAGTAAAAAAGATGTTTCCTTGCGGTTGTATGAAATGACATATAATGATGTAATGACCAAGATGAGAGGACGGTTACCCGCATTTGCAAGGATGGCATTTAATTGGGTAACTATCGTACCAAAGAGAGTTATCTTGACAACCAATCCCCAGCACCCAAATTGTATATTAGATTTGCGATTAGAGTTAAAGTCATGCATGCTATTTGTTAAAACTAAAAGAGGAATTAAATACTTGTGAAGTTATAGTTGGAGCCTCCTCGTTGATAATTTTTCCAGTGAGTGTTAGATGTCAACAAACCTGAATGCTGAATAAGTTGGCCAACAACATTTGTGGAATGAAAATTTAAAAAAGTTAATCAATGTTTCTGGCTGTATACAAATTAGATTGAAATAAATTTGAATTGAGAATAGTAATTCGAACCTGAAAGAAATTTTTCTTTGGTTGCACTTCTTGCTAAATGAAATTAAACTTGCAAGCTGGTATGACTGGAATATCATCGCATGCTTTGACTTCTGTATTTGATTCAAACTTGATGACCAAATTGTTCAGAATTGGCCTATAACCTCTCATTGTCATATTGGCCATAAAGTATTGATAGTGTAAATTCTCTAGTCATGAAATAGGGGACGAAAGTCCTCGATTTTCCCTTTGAGACTTTGCACCCAAATATCATTATCTTGAAGAAGAAAAAATAGGAATATTCATAATTTTTCAAAAATCAAATCATATAGTTGAATTTGCGTGTTTGTTGTCAATTTACACGTTAAGTCGATAACTATCATATCGAGGCAAAGAATCATATATGTCTTGGAATTTATCATATATGTCTTGGAATTTATTGGCAGCCACTTCCTCGAAATCTAAGGATTTAAGGATTAAAGAATCCAGCTCCTTTTTAAATTGTGAGATCATATATCAGTTTGAATTGCATATTAACTAATTTCCAATTAAAGCAACTGTGAATTTTGTTGTTGTTTTACAATGGATATCAGATTAACTCATGTAATAAGCTAAATCTTGATTCTTCAGTGTGTGATTAAAGAAACATATATTAGCTTTTTCTAAAATAAGAATCTTGACATATATAACCATAGATATTATGGGATCTCCTACAGTAACTTGAGTATAATTTCAAGTTAGGTAACTTGCATAGATCTAAACCGTTAAAATTGACCAAACTTATTTTAAACCATTGATTAAAGAAATAAAAAAATAAAAAAAGGCAACATGGGTTGCCGATCACCACATTCCCAAGTTACCTTTTTTATTTTTTTCTTTCCTTTTTCACATTTAGTTGTCTTTCCATATTTTAACCTTTCATTTTTTAATTCTTATTGAATTAGAAGCGTTACGTAAGGCTTCCATAATGATATTTTACAACTGTTACGTAAAATACACATTCACTACGTAAAGATTATGGAATGATAGTTATTTCTTACGTAACGGTTAAATCGGAAGCGTTACGTATGACTTCCGTAATGACTTAGCACTTTACTTAACGCAAAGTTGATACTCATTACGTAAAAAGACCTTCCATTACGTAAAGGTTACGGAACGACAGTTATTTCTTACGTAACAGTTAAATCAGTAGAGTTACATAAGACTTTCTTAATGACTTAGCATTTTATGTAACACGAGGTTAATACTCATTACGTAAAGACACATTCTATTACGTAAGGCTTCCGTAATGATCTTTTACAACTGTTACGTAAAATTATCATATGTTACGTAATCATTATGTAATGCCTATTATATTTTACGTAATACGACCTATGAAACCCGCTATAGCAGGTAAAGAAATTCAAGTTACCTTCCTTCAAGTTACCGTATGAAATCCCTAGATATTATATTGGTAGTAAAAGTAAGGGTAAATAAAACTTATTATACAAACCTTTCAAACTATTCAAATTATTAGTCAAACCTTTCAAACTATTCAAATTATTAGTCAAACCTTTCAACGGAAACTAACGGAAGAGTGACTAAATGTGACATGTTTCAGTAATTCGAGTGACTAAATGTGACATGTTTCAATAATTCGAGTGACCGGAGTTGGACAGGGGCTATAGGAGAGTGACCAAATGTGACATGTTTCAGTAATTTGAGTGACCAAAATTGATATTAAATTTTTCTTGTGACTAAAAACATGACACGATTTAGTAATCTTAGTGACCAAATATGACATTTACCCTTTTTTTTTGTATTCCTATTCAATGCAACCACTATTTGTGTGCCGTATATATTTTGGAATTAACTCATTAGTTAAGTTTTGGATTTGTAATTTTTTGTGGGTAGTGATAAATTCAATTCTGAATTAGTGTATTATATATGTATTTTATATTATAGTGCATGATCGATTCTATCAACGGTTAACTAATAGTCATATATGTATTTTATATTATAATGCATGAACGATTCTATCAATGTTTAACTAACAGTTCTATATTAATTAACCGTTTAACCATTAATCACTAACTTTTCCGATTCAGCATATGATCCATTTATAAAAACAGTGATTTCTTAGACCTGCACATCGCAAGTGTCTCATTAAGTGCCTAATAAGGGTTAGGTCGTGTGTAATATAATTATTAGTTAGCCCATATACGGTATTATTATTAGCTAGCCATTGGTTAGTTAAAGAAGTTGGAAATAAGTGGCCATGCATTGGAGGCCCATACATTCCGTGCTCTAAGTCCCTTTAGAATAAAAAATAAATAAAATGACTGAAGACTCCTTCCGTGGTTTGCGCTAGAGCCAGGAAAAGTGAGATTAAGGGGGTGCTGATGAAGAACCTCTATATATGTATTGTTTGATTTGATTTGATTTGATACTTGGTTTGGTTTTGGGGTTTTTTATGCTAATTCCCATAGCCTAAAACGACGCCGTTTTCCAAGAAAGCAAAGCAGATAGAAGACATTGCTCACATGGCTTCCCGCAGTCACAAATTCATTTGCTTAGATGTCGGTAGGGTGTTCAAATGGTTACCGTGGTAATTACCAAACCAAATAAATCTAAATTCTATTAACCAAGGGATAAAATTTCATAGCAAACCGTCCAAACTAATACAACAACCAAATTAACTAAACTAAAGTTTAATCAGTTTGGTTAATTGGTTAACCAAAATAACCAATATAACATCACATTATCATAAAGTGAGAAAAAAATTCGGCTAGTGCATCAATTCGCCATTCATATAATGAATAACATATAACAATCAACAAATAATTATAGCTAACCTCTTACATAAATACATGTAACAAACACAATTATCTTACATTTGACTCTTGAGTGGTTATGCAATTTATTAAGTATGTGTATATAATATATATTAGATATATGGCTAATTAGTTAACTGGTTAATTTATTTTGATTGGTTACAAGTGTCTAAAACCAAACCAAACCAAACCATGTAAACCAAACAAGCTAAACCGAACAACCCACCCCGCCGCCTCCCTTTGACCAATTGACCCTTCTCTTTCTCCCCCACGAAACGCAACACGTGGTCGTAGTTGTTGGGCACAGCGAAAATATGGTAAAATTTAGGATCGAAAAATAGAGAAAATTATTTCACTCTTTTATTATTATTTTTAATCTCACACACTTAGGCAATTTTTGCCTTACAAAGAGCTCTAAAAGGTATGTCACTCTAGCTTTCTTGCTCTCTGTTGTACTACACAACCACATGAACCTTCTATTTATACATGAGCTCACCGCCATTAGGAAGCTCCTAGACCATCATTTATTGTAGTCGGTTCTGTTAGGATAATTGTTATCCTCTGCTACTACTATTTTGCTTATCATTTGAGCTACATGCTACAGCTAGTTTTTTTTTTCTTGTATTAATTACAAACTCAGTTCATTGTTGCCATGTTGTTGCCGACTTGGTTCTATGACAGCTTTGCCTTCATATTTTTCACGTGCAACTTTTATCCATGTCCACTTAATTCTAGAACTCTGGAGAATTGCAGATTACCTGCTTGACAGTAGTTTCGGCCTCCTATTTACTATTTAGGGCACCCCCTCGCTTTCCCTGCAGAATTGACGGAAGGAGTCGATGGCTATCAAGTAGCGAAAACCGAAGCAGCCCTGGTCGTCTTCGATCTCGACTACACCCTCTAGCCTTTCAAATGCGAGTTCTGCGACAAATCCGACTCGCCGCATCTCTACCGGCAGGCAACAGGGATACTATTGGCGCTGAGTGAGAAAAAGATGGTCGACCCCAGGAGTCGATCGCCAGAACTTTTCTAGCTATAATGGGGATTCAATCCATCTCCGTCGCGTAGTACTCCTAGTTACTATGTAAGCGGAACGATCAGCCTGTGAGAACCGGCATTGTGAGAGCTGGAGATGCCATATATATATATATAAAGAGTGGTGGTTTGATCATGTAATCATCACACCGATATACAATATTATACATCATGCAATGCATGTCTTGCATTGATCAAATTGGAATAAATTAATACACACACGATTGAGGCTCAGGAACAATTGGACCGACCGACCGACCGACCATTCTCTTGGTAAGTTAATTAGCTTGATCATTCATCATCCACGTCATAATACAACAACAGTCTAGCCCGAATACGGCAACCTGCAAAATGGAAAAAAACAACAACAGTATATTAACATCTTGAAGGTATCGTCAACATGCATGCATATATGATAATAAATAGAGTGGGAAACTAGATCAGAAGAACGTACTAACCCCAATTTGAGGGAAGTGTCGGAGCTTTCATAGTCGTGAGGAGGGGCGCCATTTGAGTTGCAGACGTTTGTAACAGATTCTGATGATTGCCCGTCCTCATACGCCACGTTCTCTGAATCTGCCGTCACGACCGCCGCCTCCGCCTCCATCGTCGCTGCTTCTGCGGCAGGTCTGCCGCCATTGGTCATCTCTTCTACCTGACCCCAAAATTCAGCATATCTTTTGTAAAGAGAGGCAGATTGTTATCGTTTATCTCTTGTACTGTGATTCTCGACAAGCAGCAAACAATTCGCTTACCTGATGTCTTAGGCGCGCATTCTCTTCCATCAGTTGCATTCCCTGGCCAAATCAACAAGTATCAACTCTGGCATTAGACATATAGCTTTTTCTAACACAATTCTCTTTAATCTGTCCCCATGCATATTGGCAGACATGATGTAACGGCCGAGATTTCAAGCTAGGCTGACCTTTCTTTGAAGCTCATTGATGTCATTCGTAATTTTATCACCCTGTAGAAAAAGGATAAGAAAACAACTTAGGAATGGACTATTGATGAGATGATGGGATTTGTATAGGTAAAAGGGAAGGACCTTCTTTTCCATGACGCGGGTCAAGCCAGACTCGAGAGACTTCTCCAGATGCTGCAGTTCTTCAATGTTTAATCCATTTAGATCTTCTCCCCTCATTTGCCTGTTCCCCATCCAAATTTTAAAACCCCCATTTATCCTTTCACTGTGAGATGAGTACACAAAAGCGCGGATAATCCTTCTAACCTGAGTTGGCGCGTTTTCTCGGCGACTTCCTTGCTCAGCCGAGTGAAGTTGCTGTTCTCCACCAACTGCAGCTCCAGTGACGGCTGTTCTAGTTTCTCGAGGTTCTTGGAGTGCAAGTTGTGCCTCTCCAGTATTTCCTTCATGCTACAACGACATGCACAAAGTCAAAACTATGAGACCCACCCCACAAAAGGTGAACAAACATAAACAATATTACTTAAACTCAGTTTCTCGGGAACTAATTAAAGACCAACCCTTTATTTATTAGGGGAAAAACCATGGCAAAGTTAAAAAAACAATTGCAATCCTGGCAAAGCCTATGACTAATCAAACAAACAAGGGGGAAAAAAGGGCAAAACTAACAAAGGAACAAGCAGGCAGTTCATGATGGTAGGCCTCCAATGGAACAATTGAGAATCTTCACATTGATTAGGCAAACACTTTGTTCCAACAAGGACCACCTCCTTTTTAGCAAACCACCTACTCTATACTATACTCTTTATAGATAAGGAGAGGTAGCCCAGAGGGAATCAATGCCCAGAAGTTGGTATAGTCCTATAAGTCTTTGGTGGAACCAATTTATGAAACTCTAACTCCTAATAACCAAGGTACTTGAAACCATCTCTAATTAAGACAACAATAGTTGACCATTTCGAAAATACAAAGAAAGAGTGGAGTTAGACGGACACTAGTAAGTTCCATCCAAACCTTTTGTTTTAAGGCAATAGAAAGTTCGTCTTAATAAGATTTTTGGGCCCTTTTGTATTTCTTATGTTTCCCGTTTGTTCCATTGATGTCAATTTAGCTATCCTTAACATATAACAACATATTAAATTGAATGCCTATATCAATCACAATTTCAACTTATCATAATTTCGTATGTTCGGACTATTCTTATCACGAAAGTAACAAATATAAATCGTATTCCTTATCCAACAAAGCTATACTATACTTTTGCTTCAAATTCTTTCACTTAATGAAGAACTCCTAACTTAAGTTACACACTTCGTAGTCCACAAGACTACAACTCACCATAACCAACATCTCTACACACACAAAGTCTATTATAAATCATATGTACTTCAAGTTCACTTGCATGTGCCTATCAGCAACGTAACGAGTCTACCATACCACCACGTATTCATGTTTAGGACGAAATATAAGATTGTATATATATAGCCTGCCCTTACAAGTACAGTTTGCACATGGCAACTGTGGTCCTAGCTAGCTAAGCTAATATATGTTTGGTTTCCAAGGCACACCAGGCAGCAAGCTTTTGCTACTTTCCATGAGACCCTCACTATGCACATTCACATATTAGTTTCGGTTCCAATGCAATTCATCCAAGCTATAGCTTTCGACACCGGCGGTATCACTTTTCTTAACTAAATGAGACGAGTCTTGTCCAGTTTCGAGGATCAATCAGCATTAGACTTGCGAAGAAAGAAGGGGGGTATTAAATAACATCACAAAAAAGTACTTCACACGATAATGTTTTGCAAAATATGGGGCACTCAGGAAATTTCCTACCTTTTCATCAACCCACAACTTCCTAGAGCTTGAGGTTGCACTACGTCTATACTTGCATGGACCACTAAACCGACAAGGTAAACAGAACCCAAGAAAGAAGAAAGCATACAACCACAAAAAATTGAAAATAATAAAGACCATAACAATTAATATTCCACAATATGCTGTATGCAATGTGAATATACATGTATTTATGTATATATATGTATGTATATGGCAAATGCTAATCTTGTATGCATTCACTCTTATTAGATGTACTTTATTATACCTTGACGAATCAGAATCGTCATTGTTGTTTTAAATTAAATGATTCTTATAGTTTGAGTTTAAAGAATTAAGGATTGGAGTTCACCTATTATAAATTGGAGCATAGTATAATACCTCAAATTTCAATTAGATGTATTATAAATTTAGTGTATGTCAGACTATGCTGAGCTATGTAAATAGATTTGCATGCTAAATTCTCAAGTTTTTCAATAAACCCACCTTCAAACATGTGGTTGTTGTCTGAATACTTGCAACTTGCTTTTCTGAGGAAGACATTACAACCATATAACAACGCTCATGGAATGACTGTAAAAAAAAACACTCATGGAAACTGAAACATTTTCTTTGATGATATAAAAATATATATAAACTTTTGAAGAGGTCACTCCTTTAAAAGAAAAATTGTTCAGAAAAGTATAACTTCAGTATTTTGATGAAATCTGAATGATCACAACCCAATACATCACACCTGATAATTATTATAGATATTGAAATCTTAACTCTCTTTCATTTTAACTAACATGGGTTCACAAATGACAGCGTGAGGGATTCCCCAATCTCTCATTGACTTACCAGCCAGTGAGATTTAAGATGAATTCCTGCTACTGAGAATTTCCCAGTCGCGTAATCTATGAGCACAATTTCAAACTAAGATTCTTGGGGATAATGCCAACTGTTTCCCAATAAACAACGATAACATTTTTAGATATATATAGTTTTAAATATACATTATTTTACTATTTTTCTTTTCTGACTAATGCCATCAACTTCAACTATCTTCTTATCCTATCCTCTGCGGAGAACAGTATTCATTCAAAAATGGAGGACCCAGCAGTAGAAGCAAGCAGGCACCATACTTGTTCTTCCTTCCTCAGTAGATAAGATACATACACACGCATCAGTCAATCACTCAGAACAAGCCCCTTTTTTTTTAAACTCTCTAGAACGCTTGAACTGTATTTCATGAATGGCTTCCCAGAAAATTAGAGCAGCAAAATCATCTTTTCTTCCTTTCTCATCATGGTGGCATTTATAGTTAGTACTACACAAATGGCCAAAATTAGTCAAAAGTTCAAAGGAGGTTTCCATGTACTCAAGCTTCAATTATAGAAACCCTAATATTTTACCCAGCTGAGAGAAAGGAAGGAGAACCAAGAACACACTCAAAAAGTGAAGTGAAATGAGCGTTTCTGCTATGTAAGGAAAGGAAAGCAGGAAATTAATGATGACAGCAAAACTTAAAGCGGAGAAATAGAGAGAGGTAGGGTTGGATTGAGGTAAGAGAGAGAACCTGGAGCTGGAGTAGTGAAAGAGCTTGCCAGTGGAGGAGAAGATGATGAGGGCCACGTCAGCATCGCAGAGCACAGAGAGCTCCTGGGCTTTCTTGAAAAGTCCCCTCCTCCGCTTGGAAAAGGTCACCTGCCTGGCCGTGGCGTTGTCGATCTTCTTGATCTGTATCTTCTCCCTCGCCATTTTTAATTTGGGGCTGCGATGGGATGGGATGGGATGGGATTTAATACTACCTTCTACCCAGAGGGGAAAAGAGGGTAAAGGAAGGGGAGACGGACAGACGGTTATCGGAGGGAAATTGGAGCCATTTTTTTTAAATCTCTTTTGCCAAATTTAGACTGGCGAGATTTGGGGCAGTGAAGAAACCGCAGCAACCAGAAACCCTAGCTAAGTTATCCGAGAAACTAAGCAAAAGAGGGAGGAAGAGGATCAATCAAATCTTCCCCCTCTCCTCCTTCTTCTTTTGGGTGTTGTATTATTTTGGGTTTCTCTCTATCTCCTGTTCTCCAGATCCAAAATAGAAAGGAGGGGGCAAAAGAGAAGCTATAAAAGGAAAGCGGTGAGCTGCAGAAACCCGCCAATCGGGAAGTAATGGGAGGGAGTGAGCTGGGATTCGGATTGGGATTGGCTCTGCTAGAATGAATGATGATTGATGTCGATGAATGAAGGTGAGCCAGAATAAATAATAATATTTCTTTTTTGGTGTTGTTTTTTTTTTTTTAAATTCATTTCATTTGAGAGTTGATAGAGAAAGAGATAGGGAGGATAGGTGCTCTGCTCTGCTTCTTTTCTTGGGGGGTGATGTCAGATGTGTATGTGTTTTGGCCTTTTGGGCATTTTGGCGTTGTGAGCTGTGGCTGTTTGCTGTTTTTTGTGGAATTCGATTTTTTTTTCTCACTCTCCTTTTTCCTTTTTATCTGGAGTAGGAATGGTGGGTCTGAGCTAGGGATGGCAATAAAACCCGAACTCACGGTATCCATCCGACCTAACCCGATCAACGCGGATAAAACCCATGTTGAGGGGTTTTGGGTCGGGTTTGGGTTTAAACCCGCTACATTATTTATTGGATTTGGTTGGGTTTGGGTTTAGGTAAACCCGCTCCATGGGTACCCGCCCACACACATATAATTACTTTCTCGGTATATTTAATATTCTAAATAATATACCTTCCTTAAACAACTAATATTCTTTATGTTTGTGGAGATATGTATAATTTGTTCTTTCTAGTTGTTTAGAATGAAGTTGATATTATGGAGCGGAGAGTGAAGAAACTTAGTTGACGAGTAAGAAGCTTTCAATTAATCTGTTGTTTATAGATGTTTATCTTTAATTTTGAACAATTTGTATTGATCATTTGCGGTTTGCTTGTATGCTCTAGATTGGTGTTTTTTGTATGAATAATTTGTATGAGAAAATTGATGTTAAACTTTTATTTTGAAAGAAACTTGTTATTGTAAATTTTTTACCACAAAAACTCACGGGTACCCATGAACCCGCGGATACCCAGCGGGTTGGGTTGGGTTTGAGTTTTTCAAACCCGACGAGTTTTACCCCGGGTTTTTTTGGCGGATAACCCATGAATTTGGATTTGGGTTTGACAAAACCCGCCCCAACCCGACCCATTGTCATCCCTAGTCTAAGCTGAGGAGTGAGGTGCTCTAATTAAATTCATCCTCATCTCTAGTTTTTAATTGGGTAAATTGCAAGTTTGGTCACTAGGTTTGTCAAAAACGTTTACGTTTGATAATTTCATGTTTGAGGCCCCAATCAATTGGGCTTCCTTGTATGAGGTTGATCCGGCAAATTGGATGACGTATCAGCCTCCCCAGCAAATTGAAGATGGGTTTCGACTCCCTCGCGAAGTTAAGAAGAGGGGAGAGGAGCCCTAGAGGATTTTCTAATAGCTCGGTTTGTCTGTCCTCAGCCTAAGCGAGTGGCTCTACAACAATGGGCAACAGGTCTCTGGGGTCGGGATGGTCCAGTGAAGGTGTCGAAGTTTGGTCCTGCGCTGCTCGTGTTTCAGTTCCCATCGGCGGCAACAAGCAAATGGGTTTTTTCCACAGGTCCCTGGCATTTCCAAGGTAACCCGATCTAATTTCGCAAATGGTCACCGGGCATACAACCAGTTGAAACTCTACCAATTTGAAACTCTACCAATTTGGGTTCGAATCTGGGGTATTCCACTTGAATACCACTCGTTTGAAGGGCATGAATGGATTGCGAGTATTCTAGGGCCACCTCTTTGGATGGATAAGTCGACCAGGGTGGGAGCATAGTTAGGGCCAAAAATATGTGTTGACCTAGTAGCTCAGAGTGGGTTTCCTTCCAAAGTTCGTTTATATCCTAAGGATGATCCATCTTTTGAAGTGGAGATTGAATAATTGAACAAGCCTTTGGTATGTAGTAGGTGTGAAGTTTATGGTCATGACTGTGAATGGCTAGCTAAAAGGGGGAAGAAGTGGGTGCCCAAGCAGAGGTCTGAAGTAGTAGTCCAGCCATCAGTTGAACAGCCTGATGAAAATCAACTTGGTCTGAACAAAGGGAAGCAAGTTATTCTGAGTAGTCCTCTCCACGACGAGATAGTGGAGTCTTCTGGTACAAATGTTGTTGACCCTGGGACTGAAGACATAATCTCTTTTCAAGCTGCTCTCATTATTGGGAGTCCTACTGTGAGTTTTGTTGAGGCAGTCAAGGGATCATCAGTTGCTACTAAGAGTCCTTAAGCTCCTAAGCAATTGTCTGTGAGGCCTAGCTCATCAAATTCATCTGGGAGGCTGGCTGAGCATACCATTCCTGTAGGTAAAGAGACCAACAATAACCCCTGTATAATGGTGGGAGGTCCTACTGGAAAGAAAAAGCCGCCAACTCCTTATGTTCCTCCTGCTAAAGAGGGGAGGGGGAGCAAGGAAGAAGAAATGAAACTCCTAGTATGGAATACCAGAGGGTTCAAGGACCCTGACAAAAATAAAGTAGTACAGTCTATAGTTAATAAGAAAAGTATAGATATAGTAGGAATATTAGAGCCTGTGAGTTGGAGAAGATCATTAGTAAGAAATTCCCAGGTTGGGAGAAGGAGGTTGCCAATAATTCGGTTGGTCTTGGTAAACTATGGAAATTATGGAGGCCAGATGTTAAACTTCGTGTACTGGGAAGTTCTAATCAGTTTGTTCATGCCATGGTGAGTTCAGGTCATCCTTTCTTTGTGACTTTTATTTATGCCTCGAATGAGGAAAGTTTCAGAAGAAAGCGGTATACTGATTTGGAGAAAATTAGGGTTGATAATTATCCCTGGACTATATTAGGAGATTTCAATGCCATAAATGGGCCATTAGATGCATCTAATAACCCTGAGCTGAATAGTCGTATGGAGGATTTTCGAAATTGGCAGCCTGAGCTTGAACTTATTGGGAAAAAATCTAATTGTACACATGTTCTTAAAAAAAATTCTCAAAATACATAAGTTATAAAATTTTTTCCAAAACTACACATGTTTGGCATTCACCGTTTTTGACAAACGCAGTGAAGACTATCACGGTGAATACCCCGTGTTTGTTTGCGTCAGCGATCCACGTCGCTTTTGCTTTCACCGTGGCCGTCAGATGCGGTGAGGCGCGGATCGTGGTTTTCTTCCCAGATCCGACGCCTCACAGCAAGACACGTCGCCCCTTTCACCGTCTTCGATAAGGGCGGTGTATCCACCGTCTTCGTCGAACACGGTGATGCTTCCCCAATTAATTTCGGCAGAACCCTTCCCCCACTATAAATAGAACACTTCCCCCCACTTACAAATCACACCACAACAATTACAATTCTTTCTCTTCATATTTGCAGCTCGCAGTTGCCACGTACAGCCCTCTGCATCATGCTTGCATATGACATGTAGTTGTTTACTGTCAGAATATTTTACCTTCCACTCGAAATTGCGCCTCAAGGCCTCTTCGGTAAAAGCATCTTGCACAGCGTCCTTGGATGTGAACGCCATACCCACCTCCAAATTGGTTGTCGGATTATACACTGTCATAGGGACAAAGTCGGGGGCATCATTCTGACTATGTAGAAATTGAGTTGGAACCTGTGTGTAGTATGGCGTGGATGCCTCACGAAATGTCGCCTCGTCGTCGTTATCATCAGTATCTTCCTCCTCGCTCACTGATCTCAAATCTTCCTCAATATCCTCATCGCTTAAGTCGAATGGATAGCTGGGGCCAGAAGGATCAACATGACCACCATCACCAACATCATCTTCTCGCTCATGTGAAGTAGGTGTTGATCGAATGGTATTCTCGATTTCAGACCACTCTGGCCTCCAAGCAGGTCATTGAATGCCATCGGCCTCAACAAATGGGACTGGTTGATCAGGTTGCGAGTATTCTTCCGATGGCACCCATCCTGCACTACTACCTCCACCGTAGTTGCTTGAACTACCACCCCATCCGTACCCTCCTGCAAAACCATCATCATAAGAATACTAGTGAGAATGAGTTTCACCAACCGCCTCGGTCTCAACATACACCTCTGCAAGCCACATCCCGTTATCGCTTAGGAACTGTAACATCATCGTAACCACGTCATCATCGTTTATGACAACTTCTTGGTACACAACCCCGCTAGCACTCATGTCTGGATACCGGTAACTAATTTTGCCAAGTCTCGTCTGTTCGCTCGTACAAACCCTGTCTGCACAAATATCACGGAGTTCTTGAAAATTGAATCGCGACTCAATTTTCAGCATAGTGGATTCACCGTCCTCAAAATCAATCCCTATGTCAGAGTCTGTCACCCTTCCATTCCACCTAATAATAAGCCGAAACTTCTTGAATTTACCCATATCTACAATTTACAATAAGTTAAACTATTAGCTTAAAGACAGTAAAATTAACCAAAACCATATTTTACAACTAATATTACTCCATCTCATAACTAACGTAACATAACTTCAACTAACAAACAACAGCATAAATTCGAAAATTAAGTACTAAAATTGCTATGATAAGTAATTCATATCATAACAATATAACTACTAAAAACATCATTAGGCTATAATACGAAAAGTAAATCATACTATAACTACTAAAAACATCATCAAGCTATAATACGAAAATTAAATCATACCGAAAATTCCTGTTCTGTGTATTATGCTCGGTTTTGGTTGCTGAAATTTGAAGAGGGGGGAATGGTTATGTTTTTACAACTGCTGGTGGTGTGGTTTTTGTAGGAAAATCTGCCTACTATTCACCGTTTTTGTCAAACACGGTGAACACCTGACTCACTCCTACTGTCACTCTAGAAAATGGCCAAGTGTAACCACTTCCTAAAGCGTAGTATAGCGGGTTTGGGTTTTAATGTCAACCCGGGTCCTAGATATAATGACTACTCAGTGAATTCGTATTATCTAGCAATGAAACTTTAGTGAAGGTCTAAACTAACAAGCAAGCAAAGCAACTAAACGGTTGTTTTCAGGTTAAGAGAGGTCACCCAGATATGGTTCCCCCTAGACTGCAGTTAAGCCGGATTGTAATTACCAAGTTCAATTTCTATGATAGTTATACTGCGGAAGGTTCTCAAACAGTCTGAAGTCTCGACTAAAGGTCTTCAAACCCTCTCAATCTGAGTCTCTAGCGGGCGACTAACCTCCACCGGAGTAAACAGATTGAGGCCCTAACGAACCAAACCTCCACTACCGAATGGAATTCGGTACAGAATAGCGAATTGGCTCCTCGACTAAAGTCACCAATTCGCTACCTTCGATTAAGGATGCTCTATCAACCTAGGCAGATATTCTCATTCTAGGTTAAAGCAGAAACAACAGGAATTTGATCAGGATTCATGCCATTCAATCATTCAAACCTCAATCGAATATAATCAAATCATAGAAACAGTACTTGGGTTCATACAATCAATCCTAACATACAGATCTAGGGTTTCCCACACCCAGATGAATGGGAGAACTACTCCATGGAGAAAGAAGCAAAAGCAGAATCAGATGCGGAAACCATACTGTGAAGGATGGATTTCAGCTCCTGGACGTTGATCGGCACTCTTCCAAGCTCAAGCCAAGCTCCAATGGTGATGAAGATCAAGCTAGGGCACTTGGAGACTCTTGTTCGTCGCTTTCTCTCTCTAGGAATCGCTCTATCTCTCTAAAACTCTAATCCCCTTATGTTTTGGCTGAAATCTGCTTAAAAGGGCATCACTGTCCAGAACACGGTCGAGGACACGGCCGTGTTCTGGTCCAGCCCGCCCGTGTTCTCTGCCACGTAGTAATTACACGGGCACGGGCTGGGGAAAACACGGGCGTGTTCTGGGTGGGACACGGCCGTGTTTTGGTTGACCATGCCCGTGTTTTTTAGCTGTTGCAGCCCACACATGGAGAGCCTCGGCAGTAAAAGCACGGCCAGGAACACGGCCGTGTTCTGCAGGCCTCCTGCCCGTGTTTTGGTCCTAGCTCTCCCAAACGACTTCAAAACGATCCGAAACTCGCGCTTGGCCTTCCCTTCGACGCCTGGGACCTGAAATAGGACAAAGTAGCACAACCCGGCGTAAAATAGGCCAAAACACACAACTATACTCCGCAAATGGATAAGAAATAGGGGTATAAAATCATGCAATTACATCGTTATCAACACCATCACCGCGTTTGTCTCAAACGGTGAACATTAGGTAGCTGTGACCTAATTTTCACCTACCAGGGGTGGGAAACATGTGAAATACTCACCGTTTTAACCTAGAACGGTGAAGGTATTCACCGTGTTGCCCTAAAACGGTGACGAATTCACCGTTTTTTACTAAAACGGTGATATCTTCACCGTTCTAGTTTAAAGCGGTGAATATATCACCGTTTTAGAGTAAGACGGTGAATACGTCACCATTTTTTTTTAAACGGTGAAATATTCACCGTTTTTGTCAAACGCGGTGATAATCTTCACTGCATTTGTCAAAAACGGTGAATGCCAAACATGTGTACTTTGGGAATTTTTTTTATAACTTATGTATTTTGGGAATTTTTTTTAAGAACATGTGTACAGTGGGATTTTTTCCGAACTTATTGAGCATAAGAGTTCTGGTCCCTGGTTTACCTGGATCAACAAGCGGATAAATAATCCAATAGCTCAGTGGCCTGATAGAGTCTTTGTTAATTTGAAGTGGTTGGAGATAAATCTCAATAGTGTGGTTGATCTAATGGATCCATCGATTTCAGATCATTGTTCTATTTATCTTGATATAGATACTCTCATCAAATCTCTTTCTAAGCTTTTCAAAATTTTCAAGTTCTAGATTTCTCATCCTCGGTTCAACGATCTAGTTAAAGAAGCTTTGAGTGCATAAGTAGAGGGATCTCCTATGGCTAGGGTGTGTGAAAAGCTGAGAAGGTTGAAGAAGTTGTTGAAGCAGCTAAACATAGAAGAGTTTTCAGATATCAGAGAATGAGTAAAGTTAAAAGCAACTGAGTTGATGTATGCTCAGGCAGGTTCTCTTAAACAACCATTCTCAGAGGCTTTCAGTCTTGTAAAAAAAAAGCACCTGAACTAAAACAAATGAAGGAGGTAGAGGAGTCATTCTTAACTCTCCTTTTATCCACAGATCAGTGAAAATTAAATAGCAGAGGAACACTATTAGGTCTCTTCTCAATGAGGCTGGGGAAAGAGTAGTGGGTACTGATTCTATGTCTAAGGTTGCTGTTGGATTCTATCATAATCTCTTGGGGAAATCTGACCCTCAGGTTAAGGTGGAATCAGTGGATTTCTATAGGAACGTTCTCCAACTTTTGCTTCCCAGTTCAAAAGCTCCTCAACTTTGTCGGCCAGTTACTTCTGATGAGATCAAGAACACTATGTTTGGATTCAAGGGAGAGAGGAGCCCGGGTCCAGATGGTTATTCTGCCTGTTTTTTCCAAGTAGCATGGGGTGTAATTGGAGCTGAAATCACTAAAGCCATCCAATATTGTTTCTGTCAGTCCTCATTCCCTTCACAAGTAAATTCAACTCTATTGGTTCTCATCCCAAAAACTAAAAGCCCTGAATAGATGAAATTTTTTAGACCTATATCCTGTTGTAATATTATCTACAAATGCATTGCCAAAATCATTGATGTCAGGCTTAGTGAATGTTTGCCCTTAGTGATCAGTGAGAATCAAACTGCCTTTGTAACAGGTAGAGTCACTGGAGAAAATATTATGCTTGCCCATGAGATTGTTCAGAACTATGGTAGGAAACATCTATTTCCCCGTAGTATGATTAAAGTTGATTTGATGAAGGCATTTGACTCTGTAGACTGGGGATTTCTATTACGTGTGCTTGAAGTTATGAATTTCCCTATGGATTTTATTAAGTGGCTTGCAATGTGTATCACTACACCTAAACTTAGTGTATGTTTAATGGACGAGTTGTGGGATACTTCTCAGCCAAAAAGGGTTTAAGGCAGGGGGATCCTTTATCCCCTTACCTCTTTGTTGTGGCCATGGAAATTTTTAGTTGTCTGATGAAGGCAGCAGTTGCAGAAACAGAATGCCATTCCACCCCATGTGTAAGAGAGTAGGGTTAACCCACTTGATGTTTGCTTATGATCTTTTATTGTTTTCTGATGGGTCAAATTACGGGGTTCAATGTATGACACGCTAAAACACAACACCTAACAATGGCCAAGTGTAACCAATGAAAGGGACTGCAGTATAGGCAAGTTTAATTATCAACCCGGGGTCTAGATCTACTGCTTACTCCGTGATTCTCTATTATCTAGCAAACTAAGTCGAGTGATTGTTGTGAAAAGTAAAAGCAACAAGAAAGCAGTGAATTGTTCGGGTTTCTAAAGCAGGTAAGAGTCACTCGGGATTGAGTCCCCCTAGCCCCTTAGTTAGGTTCAATTGCAATTCCCTTGGTTGATTTACTGTTGATTAGACTGCGGAAGATCCGACAGTAGCTTGGAATCTCTTAAGCTGACCAAGCCCTCTCAGTCTAACTACCCGGCAGACGACTAGTCTTCACCGGGATAGAAAGCTGAGGCTATGAACACAGAACTCCTCTACTGGCGTCAAGAACACCAGTACAAAGCAGTAAACTGGCTAACTCTCGTATAACCAATCTCATACTATCGAATGAAGAGGCTCTAACAACCTAATCAGATTCTATCTATCTCAGGTTGAAGCAGAAATTGAGAAAAGCTGATCAGACTCAAATCAATTCATTAAACATGCGTCATTCGATTAAAATCAAACAGTAATATCATCCCAAGTCATTACAATCAAATCCCTAACACAAGGAACTAGGGTTCTTCATACCCAAGTGAGAGAAGGGTTCTACTCCATAGAGAGAGAAGAGAAAACAAGAATCGGATTAGTCATACTCATAACGATGAGGATTATCTGCTCCGGGACGATGATTTCCACTCCTATGACGATCTCCAGGCTCAATTCGATGAAATCCAGCTCTAGGACAGCTTCTAGGATGTGTTCTTCGCACTTTCTCTCTCTAGGGCTCTGTTTTTTCTCTCAAAAAACGTTTCTCCCACTTCTGGCTCGGATTAGGCTTTAAAACCGACTTTCCCGAGTTGCACGGCCAGGTGCACGGCCGTGCACAACACCATTATGGCCGTGCACCCTCAAAACGCACCGTATCAATTATTCGGCCTTCATCCACCTTGCACGGCCAGGCGCACGGCCGTGCAATCTTTAGGGTCTGGCCGTGCATGGCCTCGACATGAGGTGCACGGCCAAATGGCTCAAGTGCACGGCCGTGCAGCCTCCTGGTCTGCCCGTGCACTCCCCAAAAAGCTCGCCCATCGTCCGTTCTTCGTCCAATCGACCCCAGACTCGCTCCTAAGCCTTCATTCACGTACTAGGACCTGAAATAACGCAAACAAGCACAACCTAGCGTGAAATCGGCCTAAAACACGAGAATCAACACCTCAAACGGTGTAAGTATGAGGGTAAAAACATGTGTAAATGACGGTCTATCAAACTCCCCCACACTTAACCGTTTGCTTGTCCCCAAGCAAACCAAGTCAGACACTAGGTAAGCTTACATATTTCAATCAACCAACATTGGGGACAAGTCATAAAGGCACAAAACACGTGAATCGCACTGGTTCTCAAACATCAATACATGCACAACCTCACTAACAACCTGGACAACCACCACAGAGGACATTCGAGTGCAGCAAATCGAGTAAAGGAAGAGTCCCCCTTCTGTTCACTGGCCAACCTAGACTTGATTCAACCACTTACTCAAAACAGTCAACTCATGCATCCAACTCAAGACATCAGAATAGAGACCGAGCAATCTAGGTCCTCACCGGGGTACAAGAGCATATAGAAAATGAAAATGAATCACTCACTCTCGACCAGTGGGGTCAGGACAATTTGATGCGAAAGATGCGCATGCTATTTCTCTCAATACCTATCATCTCTTCACCATGATGGCAGCCTCTAAATGCTAGAGTTCACATATGGGGTGTCACCACTAACTAATCAGGAGGTCTTAGACACAGGTTCAAATGACTGGCTAGGGTCTTGGACATGGGGAAAAGGCCTTTTAGGTGGTGGAAGTATTCATAGCAAAAGGTTCCACATTTCCCAAACACACAAACACAGTCAACAACCCGGTATTTTCTTTCTGCTATCCTGCATTACTCAATATCTTAAGAGCACAAGAGCGAAGGAGGCATAAACATCAGCATTTCCGAGCCAGACTGCTAAGAAACACTACTTACTGGGCATTATTCAGATTTTTGGTAGTGGCTCTCTTTTCCTTTCAATTTTTCTTTGTTTTTCTTTCATTTTTCTTTTCATTTCTTAAGAGAGCCACCACTTCTGCATAAATTTCAAACACCTGCCCAACTTTTAAGCACTACCTCCAACACTCACATAGACTTAAGCAGAAACAGCAGAGAATATGTAAAAACCACTCTGTGGAACCTTCTAAAAGAAGCAACAAGGGTGATTTTTTTTCATTATAGACCAAAAGAAAGGATAACACACGGCTCAAAGGGGCTGACTAGGGGATATGACACATCAGGACAGTCAGTTTTGGGCGTGGGCTAATCCTATGCCCCCATCATCTTAGCTAGTGACAACGTGAATGCTACACATCATGGAAGAGGGATCTATCGCACAAGAAAGAAACGAGCAGGCTCAAATCTCACATGGCTACCTATATGCTCTATCTCACATTCCGATACCCTGAACTAGATGCATAAACGACTGTCAAGAACAAGTAATCAGATCAAGTCAGATCAAGTCACAGTTGGCAAGCAAACATTTGAAAAACTGAACCCCTACATCGTTCTACTGCACATCTCAGTCCTCATCATAGGTTGTCCTAGTCGCAAACAAGTTGTCATGCATTAATCCGAAAACCAATCAATTCATCCATCAAAACACAGTGCCAATATGATCAAACAGCAGTACTTGGAGCCCTCAAATCGTAAGATTCGGACAGTGGACTAGGCTCCAAGCACCATCTAAAATATTCCAACCGATACAAAACATCCCCCCACACTTAAGCACGACATTGCCCTCAATGGAGTAGAGGGAAAGATAAGGGGAGCGATGTTACCGGGTAAGAACACTGCTGGGGGACTGGAAGTGGACCAGTCAGCGAGAAACGAACGGGGGAGTGAACAATGCTGCACAAATCGAACATCAGAAACACTAGCACACTGGCGTTAGGGATAAGTGTTAGCCCAGACGGCTACATCAAACCACAAAGGAAAAACCAAAAACAAAACAAACGACACCAAGTTCAAGCTCCGCACACATGGAGCAAACACTCAAAAGTCTAAAAAGAAAAGAAAACAAACACACTGAGACGGGCAACGAGTACAGCCTACTCGTCGCCAAGATCGTCGAGATCGATGTCATCCATGAACGCATCATCGTCAGCAGCGCCAGCAGCTCCATTATCACCGTCAGCTGGGGCCGCACGGGCAGGCACGCACGGCCGCACACGGGAGCCTTTTGCCTGTGCAGGCCGACACGGCCTGGCCGAGGACATCGCACGGCCGTGCACATCACACATTTGGCCGTGCGGTTAGTGCCGAGAGCTTGCACGGCCAGGGGGTGATTTCCGCACGGCCGTGCAACATGCACTTCTGGCCGTGCACGTTGCACCGAGAGCTTGCACGGCCAGGGAAAATTTTGGCACGGCCGTGCAAGTTGGTGGCCTGGCCGTGCACAGTTCTGGGACCCCGAATTCAACCTGTTTTCACTCAAAAACGACACTTGACTCTGGATCAACGTCTCAAGACTCAAAAACACACAAAATCAAAGGAAAAAGAGTAAGAAAATGCAAACCTCGGTGGGGTTGCCTCCCCACAAGCGCTTCTTTACCGTCTTTTAGCTGGACGCCAGTATGGATGCTCAGGGAAGTGTGGGATCAGGTGCCTTCAAGAGCGGATCCACATCGCTCTTGAGGTACAGCTTCAAATGGTGGCCATGCACGCGACGAATGTGGCCACCTGCATTTGCCAGCTCGACTTGGCCATCCGGTAGGATGCAAGCGAGTGAATACTCGGATGGCCAAGGTGGGGGCGGGAGCAGCTCATAGTGGTCTCCGGCTTTCTTTCGAGCAGGCTTAGCTGCCTGCAGTTTCGGCCGCCACTCCTCCTTGATCTGTTCTTTGGATGACGGGGTGGTCCGGAGTGGCGGCAAAGGTGTGGGAGGCGGTTCCTGCAAAATAGGCAGCACAGAAGGATACACGACAGACTCGTGCTCCTGGTGAGATACAGCATGCAGAGGTAGCGAAGCAGGTATAGTATCAGCAACAGAAAACGTTATTCGCTCCTCGCCATCTCTCAAAACTAAGGTCCCATCATGCACATCTATGAGAGCCTTGGCGGTGGCCAGGAAGGGCCTTCCCAGTATAAGAGGCACTTCTGTGTCCTCACTGATGTCCAGGATAACAAAATCCACAGGATATGTGAATTTGCCAACCTTGACCAGAAGGTCTTCCACTATACCCCTAGGATGCACTACCGATCTGTCAGCTAATTGAAGGGTCATCCTAGTAGCACGGGGTTCACCTAGGCCTAGTTTCATGAACAATTTATATGGAATAACATTGATACTAGCACCTAAATCCGCCAAGGACTTCTCTACATGCAAATTACCAATAGAGCACGGGATAGTGAAACTACCTGGGTCCTTTTTCTTCTGCGGAAGCTTGTTCTGCAGAATAGCCGAGCACTCCTCGCTGAGCTCCACAGTGGCCAGCTCACTCAGCTTCTGCTTCTTTGAGAGAAGCTCTTTCAGAAACTTCGCATACTTTGGCATTTGCGATAGTGCCTCGAGGAAGGGCACTTGAACATTCAGCTTCTTAAGCATGGCCATGAAGTTCTCGAACTCTGTCTCCAGCCTGTCTTTGTGCAACCGAGTAGGGAAAGGGAGTTTAGGGACATACTCCTTCACTACTGGTTGCGATTTAGGTGCAGGCACCTCAACCTCTTTCTCTGCTTCCTGTGCACCCGCTGGAGCTGCTAAGACAGGGCTCTCTTTCTCTGGTTCCCGAGCAGGGGGGTCAACAGTCAGCTTGCCACTCCTGGTCATGATGGCATTGCACCGCTCATCCGGGGTCTGCGGGTGAGGGATGGTCTGCGCTGGTAGAGTACCAGGAGCCCTTTGAGCCACTGCCTGGGCCACGCTCCCCAGCTGGGTCTGGATATCCTGCAAAACAGCCTGTGTGTTCCTCTGGCCAGCTTCAAGAGCCAGGAGTTTCCCCGAGGCCTTCTCCATGAATTGCTCAAAGGTGTTGAACTTCTGAGCACTGGTACTGGCGAGAGAACCCACCAAGTCCCGCAGGTCAGCCATCTGATCATTCTGCACTGGAGCAGCTGGGGCTGCGCCTGGCTGCTGGAAAGGTCGCGGCTGTGATTGTGCAGCATGCCCCTGCATGGGCTGATAGAGAGACTGTTGTTGCTGCTGGAATTGCCCCTGTCTGGGCTGATATGGTGGCCGCTGGAAGCCTGGTGGTCCCTGGGGAACTGGTGGTTTGGGATTTGGCCCAGCCCAGGAGAAGTTAGGATGCTGGCGCCACCCCTCATTGTACGTGTTGCTGTAGGGGTCATTGCGCCTGGCATTGTTGATGAAGTTCACCTGCTCCTGGGGTGTGGTTGATTCCTTCATCGCCTGGCAGTCCTCCACCGTATGATGGGTGCTTTCGCACTATTGGCAGAGCATCGCCTGCTGCTGTCCGGAACCTGCAATCAAACCAGAACGATCGATAGCTGAAACCAGCTTCGATACCACCTGCACCAAATCCGATGACTGGGCGCCCACAGCATGCACACCCCTTCCAGGTGCTCGTCTCGATCTCCTGGCAGTGCCCCAGTCATAAACATTCTCCGCCATCTCCTCAAAGAGTTGATTCAGCTGTGGCGGGGTTTTGGTCAGCATGTTCCCGCCACAAACAGAATCGATCAGCTGCTTGTCCTCCGGGAAGAGGGCGTGATAGAAGGTGCCCACCTTGAACGCATCATTAAAACCATGATTGGGACACCTGAGAAAGAGGCTGGTGTACCTCTCCCAAGCATCCCTGATGGTCTCATCCTCATCCTGAGTAAAATGTGTAATCTGCTTCTGGAGATCAGCAGTCTTGGATGGAGGATGGTAGCGGGTGAGGAACTTGTCCGCCAGGTTGGCGAACGTGGTGATGGAGCCTGGAGGTCGAGTGTCTAGCCACTCCTTGGCCTGCCCCTCCAGAGTGAATGGGAAGTACCTCAGCTGGATGGCATCTGCCGGTACCCCATTGATCTTGATTCCATCGATGAGCTCGTGGAATCGCCTGAGATGTGATCGAGGGCACTCGCCCTCCTTACCACGGAACACTACTGAACCGCGCAGCATGGTGATCACGGAGGTGCTCACCTCAAAGTTGTTGGCTGGGACCTGAGGGTGTTGAATGGGTGACCTCATGTCCGCAGCCCTAGCGGTCCAGTAGGATCCCATGGTCTGCTCCCCGGGGATCACATTGTTGTTCTGCGGATCACCCATCTCTCCTTCTTCTTCTTCTCCGATCTGTAGCTGTGACAGCGCCTTCTCCGCAGCCAGTCGCGCCTTTAGAACCCGCTTGGAGTTCCTGCAGGTTCGTTCAAGCTCCTGGTCAAGTGGTAGTAGATCTCCCGACTGGCTACGGGTCATGCACTACCTGCACACAGTCAGCAGAAACAACCCGTGAAGGCACACAGGTGGAAAAGAAAAATGCAATAAAGAAAAAGCTAGAGTAACAAATTATCACGTTTCCCCAATAACCTAGAGGGTCCCCGGCAACGGCGCCAAAAACTTGACACGCTAAAACACAACACCTAACAATGGCCAAGTGTAACCAATGAAAGGGACTGCAGTATAGGCAAGTTTAATTATCAACCCGGGGTCTAGATCTACTGCTTACTCCGTGATTCTCTATTATCTAGCAAACTAAGTCGAGTGATTGTTGTGAAAAGTAAAAGCAACAAGAAAGCAGTGAATTGTTCGGGTTTCTAAAGCAGGTAAGAGTCACTCGGGATTGAGTCCCCCTAGCCCCTTAGTTAGGTTCAATTGCAATTCCCTGGGTTGATTTACTGTTGATTAGACAGCGGAAGATCCGACAGTAGCTTGGAATCTCTTAAGCTGACCAAGCCCTCTCAGTCTAACTACCCGGCAGACGACTAGTCTTCACCGGGATAGAAAGCTGAGGCTATGAACACAGAACTCCTCTACTGGCGTCAAGAACACCAGTACAAAGCAGTAAACTGGCTAACTCTCGTATAACCAATCTCCTACTATCGAATGAAGAGGCTCTAACAACCTAATCAGATTCTATCTATCTCAGGTTGAAGCAGAAATTGAGAAAAGCTGATCAGACTCAAATCAATTCATTAAACATGCGTCATTCGATTAAAATCAAACAGTAATATCATCCCAAGTCATTACAATCAAATCCCTAACACAAGGAACTAGGGTTCTTCATACCCAAGTGAGAGAAGGGTTCTACTCCATAGAGAGAGAAGAGAAAACAAGAATCGGATTAGTCATACTCATAACGATGAGGATAATCTGCTCCGGGACGATGATTTCCACTCCTATGACGATCTCCAGGCTCGATTCGATGAAATCCAGCTCTAGGACAGCTTCTAGGATGTGTTCTTCGCACTTTCTCTCTCTAGGGCTCTGTTTTTGCTCTCAAAAAACGATTCTCCCACTTCTGGCTCGGATTAGGCTTTAAAACCGACTTTCCCGAGTTGCACGGCCGTGCACAACACCATTCTGGCCGTGCACCCTCAAAACGCACCGTATCAATTATTCGGCCTTCATCCACCTTGCACGGCCAGGCGCACGGCCGTGCAATCTTCAGGGTCTGGCCGTGCATGGCCTCGACATGAGGTGCACGGCCAAATGGCTCAAGTGCACGGCCGTGCAGCCTCCTGGTCTGCCCGTGCACTCCCCAAAAAGCTCGCCCTTCGTCTGTTCTTCGTCCAATCGACCCCAGACTAGCTCCTAAGCCTTCATTCACGTACTAAGACCTGAAATAACGCAAACAAGCACAACCTAGCGTGAAATAGGCCTAAAACACGAGAATCAACACCTCAAACGGTGTAAGTATGAGGGTAAAAACATGTGTAAATGACGGTCTATCAATGTATCCAGAGGGTCTTAGCTCTGTTTCGTGAATTGTATGGTATGGTTTCTAACCCATCTTAATGTGAGTTGTACTATGATGGTCAGCCACAAGAGTGGATGCAAAGTATGGCAGACAGAGCCGGATATACTCTGAGGACTTTTTCAGTTAGATATCTAGGAATCTCTCTTATACCGGGTAAGCTTTCTATTAAAGCTTGTCGTCCCCTGCTTGATAAGGTTGCAAAGAGAATACAGAATTGGGGGGGCAAAGATCCTGAGTTATGCGGGGAAGTTGCAGCTAGTTTTGTCAGTGATTTATAACATGGTTCAGTTTTGGATGGCTGTGTTTAAATTGCCAAAGAAAGTGATTGCAGAGATTGAGAAAATGTGTACCGATTTTCTTTGGGGAGTGGGAGCAGCAGGTAGGAAAAGAGTTGTTATTGCTTGGGACAGAATCACTTATTCTAAAAAAGAGGGGGTATGGGCATAAGAGATCTTAAAAGCTGGAATATGGCATGCATTGTTCGTTATATATGGGATTTGCTTACAAAACAGGGCTCTTTATGGGTGGCATGGATTTGAGAATATCGACTTCATGGAGTTAATTTCGGGTATCAGACTGCAAAAATGGTTAATGGCTCTCGCAGAAATTTCTTAAGCCAAGAGGATGGAAAGGGGATGTGGAATGGGAAAACTTTAATCAAGTTTTCCACCAAACTAGTATGGGAAGATTTAAGCCTAAAAGCAGGACAGGTTCCTTGGTTCAAGCTTATTTGGAAGGCTCATGTTATTCCCAGAAATCAATTTTTAAGCCGACTTGTGGTTAGATAATTCATTTCTACTAGTGATAAGCTGCTTGAAGGGGGTTTTAAGGGACTACAGCTTGTGTCTATAGTCCCTGCAGAGTTGAGACTCACAATCACAACCATATGTTTGCAGAATGCAGTAGATATAAACTCATCTACTCAAACCTATTCTGCAAATTTACATCTAGATTTCCATATGATACTTGGAAGGGAGAATTACTGTGGGCAATTGGAGTCTTCTCAAAAGTAAATCCTCAGGCAAAAGCTGGGCGTTTATTGTGTCAGGCTATGATCAGCTCTACTTGGAGGACCCGATGCTTGGTTGAGTGTGAACAGCTTCCTAATGTTGAAGCTATGTTGGGACAGATAAAGGAAGAGGCTTCGATTATATGTGATGAAACTGAACTTGCAGTGTTCTTGTGAGTAGTTGTCTCTAATAGGCTCTAATATCTTGGTTGTATAGTTATATGGTATAGGTTTTGTTTCATTCCTTAGTGGTAAAGGGTGTTGCCACATAGAACTTGACTTTTTATGGAATATATACAAACTGATTCATAAAAAATATATTTAATTTCATTCTTGTCACTAAGATTAGTTCAATAGTTTAAGTTTGGTCACTCTCCGTTAGTTTTCGTTAACTGTAGCTTACGTGGCAGTCAACACTCATAGTTGACCGTTAAATATGTAACGTGGCAATTAAAGAAGAATAAAAAATTTAATATTTTATTTTCTACCTCAGTAAAATTAATAAAAATATAATTCTTTTAATTTTCCGCCCCTGTCGGTTTCGAAGATGGAGGTGGCCTAGTTCCCTCAGCTCAAACTCCCACGAGTTCAACGACCTAGGGAAATTGTTGGGAAGAACCTCGTGCTTAACAGAGTCCCTGGAGAGGGGATGCATCAAGCGCCGCCTCATTGACCCAACGCCACGAATCTCTTTGGTCTTCATCAGCCACTAGCCGAGATGATACGGCGGCGAGTCTTCATCGTGGTGATGCTTTCCCATGAGGTAAACTGTCCTCTTTGATAGAAAATAAGAACCCGAACGAGTGCTTGTGCGGGTGCCGCGGGTTGGGAGGTGGGTTTGGAGGATGGAGGAGGCAACCGATCGTCGTCGGCGAAGATAGAGGATCTCCAGTAGGGGTGGCTATAAGTTCCGGTCGAATTAAATTGGCCCAAATTGATCTGGTTCTAGTCCGGTCTTTTCGGGAATATAGGGACCAAAGATTGGATTGCATAAAGTCCGGTCTTGATCCGGTCCAGTCAGATCCCAATTCGGTCTTGCTTTTAGATTGACCTTGTGGAGATTTGAGTGGCCTCAGGCCTGAAAGGGTGTTGGTTAAATTTTGGGTGTTGGACTCACTTATCTGGTCTTTATCCAATTTTTGGTGCGGTCCCAAACGATTATTTTACCTCAATTCTAAGCATAAAAATGGGATTGGATTGTTTATTATCCGGTCCTGGTCCAGTCTCGATCTGGGTGATACGGTCCGGTTTCGGGTAAAATCAAAAAGTCTGGATCAAATAGCCACTCCTAATCTCCAGTGTCGCTAGACAAAGCGGAGCAGCTCTCAGTAAATGTACGGGCATTTGTTGATTCTATTGAGGAGATCTCCAAGGAGAGCAGACCAATTCGTCATTCGCCATGGCGGCTGGTGGAAAAAGCGGTCCCCTCCATCATCAATTCCGACGGCGGCGGAAAATTAAAGGAATTATATTTTTATTTTTAGTAACTGTACTGAGGTAGAAAATAAAAAAATAATTTATTATTATTTTTAATTGCCACGTCATATATTTAAAGGTCAACTATGAGAGTTGACTACCACGTAAGCTAAAGTTAACGGAGAGTGACAAAACTTGAATTATTGAACTAATCTTAGTGACCACGAATGAAATCAAATATTTGTAGTGACTAAACATGAATATTATTTGTAAACCCAGTGACCAAACTTGTAAGTTACCTTTTTTTAACTTATAAAATTCATATCCTCATCGATTTTCATCCTCAAGTTGATTTCTGTGAGTTCTAAAGGTTAATCTTGCTTGCAAATAGATTAAAATTTAATTTGAAATTAATCTAAAACATGCTTGATTTATCCTTTAATATTTTAGGAGAAAGTGAGACTGAATGAGAATGACATATGTAATTTGATAAATAAATGAAAATGAAAGAGTTTAGTTTTTCCTTGAAATCTTGGTGGATTCAAAATCGTTTGGATTAAGGATTTCATTTATAAGGGATTGTGGTACAAATCCTTAATTGAAAAACCCAGATATTTGGAATTAGGGATTGTAGTCAAATAGCCTGTTTGGATCAAACGTGGTTTTTTTTAGAAGAACCCAAAATTCCAATTTTGTCCAGTTCATAGTCTTTGCAACTTCTTCTTCCTCACTCTTCTTCCTTGCCGGCGGAGGAAACCGAGCGTACAGCTTTATCCAAACCCAGATTGACCCCCTCACCCCCATCCGCCACTCCCTCTCTTCTGCGAATCCCGACCTGCAATTGAGGTGGGTGTTTTGTCCCTGGACCCGCAACTTTACGACGCGAAGAGTTCTTCTTCAACCTCGTGTGTAGAGGGTTCCGATGCCGCGAAACCATATTCTTCAAATTGGGGATGTATGGCAGGCGAATCCTTACTCTTCTTCAACCCCATCTGCAGATGGTTCTGATGTCGCGGTCGAGCTCGGTGAGGGAGGGTTTCCTCTGCCGGTATCGAGCTCGTGTCCGAGAGGGATCAAGATCTAGACCTAATCACAGAATACCCAGTTGTCTCAAGGGATCAGAAAGATCAAGAAAACCGGATTTGAGGTCCATTTAATCAAGAGGAAGAAAGGGTTCCCCGTCGATTAGGCTCTGACAAGTACCGAGGAAGGTAGAGTTCTTCATCTATAAGATATATGATGGAGATTCATGACTCAACTTTCTTCCATTTCAAATTTTCTGCAACGAGAGTGAAAGTAGGAAGGGTACTTTCGTCATTGCAATTGTTTATTTTTTTATTTGAAAAAAATATCAGTGTCAAGATTTGAACCCGGGTCTCTTCTAACAAGGACAAGAGTCATAACCAATAAGACTAAACAAATTTGTTGCATTTATTTATAAAAAAAACATACAAGAGGCAAAATTCTGAAAATCAAATGACTTTTCCCGCACAGTTAGCTACCCCACTAAGTCTTTCTTAAGCATTTTTAGTGTTGGATCTTTGATTATCATTTATTATTATTTTATTTTGACTTCAATAATAATGGTAGTCTATCTTATAAATGGAGGATAATCTTAAAACCGCAATCCAAATATCATTTATTCGAATATTGCATATCAAATTACAATATTAAATATATATGTGCACACACAACCACATATATATGGGTCAGACTGGTGTACTCCTGGAGTATATTATACTTCAGGTACTCTTCGTGAGATATCTCTATCTAGACCATGATTTTTAACCGAGTTTGGGGTATGATACTCTACCCTAACCTCTAATGGATAAACCCCAGACCCCGATTCTCTAAACTCAAACCCAAAGTTTAATTTAATGGAAAATTATAATTGACCATTGAGATTGATTGGAGCTCAACAAAGTACATCTAATGTCTAGATCATGTGGAGTATACTATACTCTTGGAGTATACCAGTATACTATACTCCTGTAGTATACCAGTATGTGTGTGTGTAGTGTTTTCTATCATATTTTGAGTAAAATCAAAAGGTAACTCATACCCTTGGTAAGAAATGGCAATCTAGACTTTGAATTAACCTGATTTCGAGACGAGACACTATATTCTAACCCTTGACGAGTGAACTCTAGGTCTTAACTATTTAAATCATAGATCCTAAACCAAGGATTATAAAACCTCATCAGAGGTTGTACCGAAAAAGTCGGCAGGAGGGTATTTTATGCGAAAACTGTGGTTAACCGTGATTCAGTCGTTTCACAACACTACATAGTGCCTACTGGTTTAGTCGAACCCCCGGTACGTTAAGGGTTTTCAATCCTTGCCCTAAACACTAAGATTATGCACATAATTTTTTTGATGTATTTTGATGAAACACGACCTTCGATTATTTTTTCTAATAAAATTGATCTTAGTATATGAGCTTCATAGAATTAAGACCTAGATTTTAATCTGTAAGGGCTTAAGGTATAGTACCATGTCCCTAGCTCCGGCCACTAGACATCATTTTCATACTCAGAGTATATCATTCAAGGTCTATATATCATTTCCTTATGTCATTTTCTTAATCAAAATATGATAGAACCACCCATACTTATAGTTGTGTTATCCTGCTGGAAAGTCCTTTGTTCTAAATGTTAGTTGGTTGGACTGCAGTTTTATCAGGGTTGTATGTTGTTTGAAACATTTTGAACTTCATTAGTCCAATATTTTTAGTACTCCTATATTATTTAGGGATAATATCCTATTTTGTGTTGAACTTTGATGTAAATAACAATTTTGGCATGAACATTCAAATAAGATAGTTTTGTCCGAATTTGAAAGAAATTAACAAATTTGGTCGGTTATTAATATTGAGGGTCAAACATTTCTTTTTTTTATGACTCAACATACAATGTTAAGGTGACTGTGGTGTGACTTTCACGTCATAGGTATAATATGCTATTTTGCCCTACACTTTCAAATAAGACAGTTTTGTACGAATTTTCAAAGAAATGAATAACTTTGACCCAAAATTTAGGTTGCCGTTAATATTGATGAGAGGGGTACAAAGAGAGATAGCTTCGTGCTTTGGGATTTTTGGGGGCCTGAATCAATTTCTTTTTCCTTTTAATATGATTTATGCAAGTAAATATGAAAATATTAGGATATACTAAGGGTCCTATTTTGTGGTCTTTTTTTCTTCTGAAAAATTCACTTTTTTAGACTTTATAAATAAATGACTTGGAAGCCACATCGCAACCGAAACCTCTCTATCACAACTGTCAATATTAAAGGTCAACCCAAATTTCGGACCAAATTTGTTCATTTCTTTCAAAGTGCAAACAAACCTATCTTATTTGAAAATTCGAGCCAAAATTGTCTTTTACATCAAGTTCATGCCAAAATAAGGTATCATCCCTATGACATGGAAGCCACATCGCAATCGCAACCACCTGAGCATTGTATGTTGAATGGATGAAGAAATTTTTAACTTTTAATATTAACGAACAACATAAATTTCAGTCCAAATTTGTCCATTTCTTTCAAAATTTTGAAAAACTGTCTTATTTGCAAGTTCATGTCAAGTTTGGCTTTTACGACAAACTTCAAGGTCAAAATAAGGTATATCACTATTATTTATGGTCAACTTACCAATCAAAGTAGTCAGTGAAAGTATCAGCAACACTGACAAAGACAAACATATGTAATTCAAAATTAGTTGCACTCAGCCTTAAGTTTGAAGCTCTCTTGAGAACCCGGACTATTTTCTAGGCATCTTCGGGGACTACGACTAGCATGCTTCCAAACCAGCTGATCCTTATTCTACTTTCTATGAAGAGGAATAATATGGGTGTATCTGTTAGACATTAATTAGGGTTACAAATGATCTCATTCCTAAAATCTGTTAGAGACCAATCTTTTTCTTTCCTTCTGAGGGTTCATTATGTATGTTTTAGGAAAAACAACTCTAATCTTGAACTATTTGCCATTTTTAAGTATTGAAAACCTATTATTTTGTATGTTTTTCTTTTCTTCTTTGAACAATTATATTTCTTTTTTCAGTGATATGTCGTATCTTCCTATTATATTGTAAGCATGTTATATGAACATATTTTTTGTCTAGACTTTCCCGGCCAAGGGGCCGGGCCCGGTGCTAGTTGGATGAAAGAAGAAGGAAAGAACGAAACCAACGAGGGGCAAAGTCTGGAAGAAACAGAAAAAAGTGAGGGATTTGAAAATAGCTGACCCCCATCAGCTATTTTGAAATCCTGCACTTGTGGGTTTTCAAAATTCCTCATGTCAACAATCTCTCACATTTCCAAACGCAAGATTGTTTTAAAATCCTGCATAATGAGTGATTGTATTAAAAACCCTCACAAATCCCTCACTACATTCCTTCATCCAAACGACCCCTAAAACAAAAATCATAGCGGAGGACGAGAGGGGATTGCTATTCGTCGCCCTAAAAAATGTTATTTGTCGCCCTAACTCTTAATCAGTTTACCTTAATGTCCCTAGTTTATTTTTTGTCTTACAATAACAAACCTTCAAATAAATACACACAATCAATAATAACAAAGAATGTTAGTTCTTTCTTCCCGACGGCGAGCCAATGACTGAACGTGCAACTGCTAGAGTCGGTTCTTGCTTCCGTCGCTGCGATTGCTCTCCCTCCGTAAACTGCCATCTCCTCCTCTACTAAAGGTATCTAATTGGAAGCACGGAAGAATCTCATCCAAGACGCCACCATCTCTGTCGCCGACGAGCTTCACCTCTTCCGCCGAACCTCTACAATATCGCTGGCTTGAAACCCGATGAGTCCGCCTTCCCTTCGCCGCTGCCACCACTGCCACACATGCATGTACCGCTAGCAGAGCCGCCGGAGTTCTCTGGGTCTGGGCGACCTTACCGGAGTGTACACTCGGCGAAATAGCCGTAGCTCCAATTATCAATTCTCCGAAAAATTTAATGAAGAAGGGAAGGGAACCCGGGAGTAGCTGGCGGGCGAAGGGAAATTGCTGGCAGTGAGGTTCTTTTTGTCGGGCGAGTTTTTTTTATCTCCCCGACAAATTTAATGGAGAAGGGAAGGAAAGGAGATAACCCGTCCAATTTTTTTTTTATTTTCGCAACAAATTTAAGCTCCGAAAATGTACAGGGAGTAGCTGGCAGTGTCGATTCTTCTTCCTTCTCCTTTCCTTCTTCTCCACATCGAGTTTATAGCAAAGCAGACCGCCTGAAACAGATCATCAATGGTTGTGGGAGTGGCAGTAGTGGCGGTCGGAATCTTGTTGGTGGGTAGTTGCACAAGGAGTAGCAGCGATGAATAAGGGTGGGGGGATCGGGTTGAGATTGGATGGAGTTGGCGGGGAGCAGAATCAACCTGAAGCTGCAACGGGTAGTGGGGTCATGGCGGAATTAGGGGTAAATGTGTCAATTTATTGTGATAAAAGTTAAATTTTAGGGCGACGAATAGCGATTCAGGATGCGAGAGGTAAATTGCTTCACATTTAAATGGATGTGCTTTGTATCTGGATTGAAGGATGGAGAATATTAGTACGAAGACGACAAATATATTAGAACTACTTAAAATCATCACACAATTTCATCGTTATTTTCCTTTATGCATTTCTCATACTTGCTAGAATTTTCTTTTTTGGAGGGTAGGAAATTGTTGGGAAAGTAGAATTGTTACCTCTCCACCACTATTCAAATTAGAGTAGAGAGAGAAAAACATGAAACAAAGAAAAGATTGAGCCGGATGATAGAGCATTAAATATAATTCTTTTTTCAAGTATTTCTTGTACTTCTTAATTACAAGCTGACATGACATAGATTTTTGTGATTGCAAAATCAATTGCATTAATAAGATCATCCATTGCATATTTGCATCTCACAAGTTGCAACAAATGAAGTTACATATTAAAGTCAAAGTATCCTAAAAATAGGGGATGATGGATTTTTAGAGTTAGAGTCTCTGATTTTTATTACAAAAAATCAGTTGGGCTCACTATAATTGCAACTGATGCACATGCAATAAAATTAATATGAATTTGACTATAAAAATGGTTGAAGTGATAATAAGGACCACATGTATACTTTTTACTTTTGAATTGAATGATGTAGATGCTCTTAGTGGAAGGAGCATAAATATTTTTCCATCTTATCATACATAAAAAAAATATTCAATTATTTAATATTAGACCAAGGAATTGGGGAGAAGGGAAGTAGGTTCCGGTTCTACTTGAAATAGTGAAACAGAGGGTGCGTTGTCTTCTCACACTAACAGAAACCATTCAGGATTGTTGTTTAAGAGATGTAAGGCATAGAGAGTCATACCATAGAAGTATTTATGTATGTATATACCGAACAAAATAGAAAAATGAAGGGACATAAAATATCAGTATGTACAAGTTCATTGGGAAACCAAATGACCATGTGCTAATGATTTTGATATATGACTTGTTTACTAACACTAGCGAGCATAACAAGCTGAGCATGGCCTGGCTCAAAGTTAACTTGTTTACTAACAAGTCAGCTCATAAGCCAACTCGTCAATAACGAGTGAGTGATAAAACAATCATGTAATAAGAAATGGGTTATAAGGCACAACCTAGCTATTTTACTAAAACAATAAATAATAGCTTTTATATAATTAGAATATTTTATCACACAATAAGAAATGGGTGATTGGTTTGTAATTTTTTTTCCTTTTCGATAATTGAGTGGTTCTCTTTATTAAGCTTTCCTATTAAAACATGCATCAAATTATATAAAAGCAATAATCTAGGACTTAAGATAAATTAGACTTGGCGAGAATATCATCGAATTTAAGATCAATCTTCAAAAGAGCAAAACTTTTACAGTTGGTGAGATGGATATCCCTAGCAGATTTACCAAAATTATGGGTTATGATTGGGAGTTCCTTCCCTCAGTTTATCTCAGGCTCCCCTTGGGGGCGTCGCCTTCTTCACCCGCAATCTGGAATGGAGTGATTAGCAAAGTGCATAAATGGGTGGAAGGAGGGAGAGATAAGTACTTATCTCTTGGGGAAAGAATTTTTCTTTATGGCGATCTCCTCGCTAGCCAACCACTCTACATGTGTTTGCTTTTATCAACACCAAACATCGTTATGGGGTATATTGAGAAAACGCAAAGAGATTTTATTAGGTCAGGAACTCAAGAGGAGAGAAAGATTCACCTTGTGGCCTGAGAAAAATGTAAAACGTCTAAACATCTTGGAGGACTTGGAATTGCAGACCTAACCTCAAGAATAAAGCCCTCTTGTGCAAATGGTGATGGTTGTTTGATCTCGACAAGAAGTCGCGGTGGAGAATTGATTAAATTTAAATTTCCAAGTGATGTTTTGAATGGATGCCAGGGGATTTCCATGGACCTTCAGGTTGTAGCCCATGGTATCAAATCTTTAAATTGAAGAAAGGCTTCTTGTGGTTTCCTATTGAATTCGGGGATGGTTATTGGACTTCTCTTTGACATGATGTGCGGATTAAGGGGCTTGTACTAGTGACTGGCCTGTACCGTCACACTAGAAAGTGACCAAGTGTAACCACCTACTAATGCGTAGTATAGCGGGTTTAGCTTTATTTGTCAACCCGGGTCCTAGATGTGATGACTACTCCATGAATTCTCGTTATCTAGCTGTTTAACGGTAGCGAAGTTGTAACTAAACTAAACAAACCACAAAGAAGTAAAGGTTGTAGTTCAAGTTTGAGAGAGGTCACCCAGATATGGTTCCCCCTAGATTGCAGCTCAGTTAGGTTATAATTCATCAAGTTAAGATTACTGCGGAAGGTTCTTATGTAGTCTGAAATCTCGACTAAAGGTCTCTAGACCCTCTCAATCTGAATACATGGCGGGCGACTAACCTCCACCAGAGTAAACAAATTGAGGCCCTAACGTGCAAAACCTCCTCTACTGGATTAAATTCAGTACAAAGCAGAGAATTGACTCCTCGACTAAATTAGTCAATTCTCCCCCTTCAATTAAGGGTGCTCTATCAACCTAGATATTCTCTTTCTAGGTCAAAGCAGAAACTACAGGAATTTGATCAGGATTCATGCAATTCAGAAAATCATGCCTCAATTGAATATAATCAATGTCAAAAGATCATGTACTTGGGTTCATACAACCAAACCTAACATACAAATCTAGGATTCTTCATACTCAGGTGAGAGAGAGTTTAATCCATAGAGAGAGAAGAGAAATCAGCTTCAGATGTAGAAATCATTCTATGGAGGATGAAAATTGGCTTATGGTTGTCAATCGACACTTCTCCAAGCTTTAATCGAGCTCCAATGGTGTCAAAACTCGATCTAGGTCACTTTGGAGGTTTAGTTCATCGCCTTCTCTCTCTACGTTTCACTTTCTTTTTCTAAAGGTTGAATCAATGACCAAAGTACCCAAAATTTCCTTCAAACAGCTGCAACTCTCGAAACCCGACCCAAATACCTGGTCGGGTATTAAGAGGATCGACCGGTTATCTGCGAAACGACGCGTAGCATACTCTGGGAATACCTGACCTCCCGAGGAAATAATCAGTCGTGTATTTAGGGCTCCTGACCTGTCCCCTCTCTGCTTCTCCGGTTCTCCAAGCTGCCTTTACCCGGTCTCTCAGCCACATATACCCGGTCGGGTATTATAGTGACTTGACTGGGTATTTTGCCTGTCAGTTTCTCCTCGCCGCCAACTCTCCATTTTCAACCCGAAACTCGCCTCCAAGCCTCCCTTTTCGTGCCAAGTCCTGAATATGACATAAACGCACCTAGCGTGAAATTGGCTTAAAATACAAGAATCGACTCTTAAACGGTTCAATAATCATGGGCAAAACATGTGCAGATAGCGGTCTATCAGCTGGCTGCAAATTATCCTAGAGTAGCCGTTACAATCCCGAGATGTGGGGTAGCTAATGGTTTACATTTTATTGAGGGAAGACCTTCCTACGACATACCTGTAAACACATTTCTGGGAGGTGGGGCTGAGAGTGAAAGAATTAGTCTTTTGAACTTACTTGGAAACTTTCCATCTAGTAAGTTTTTTGCAAGACATTCGAGACTGATTTGCGATCCATCACCATTTCCTAGTTTCAAGGTCTCCGCACTTTATGATTGCGTGATCAAAGAACGATTCCCTGACGCAAATAGCTTTCCTTTCAAAGTGGTGTGGTAGTCTGTAGTTCCCCATAAAGTGTGTGTATGTTTTTTTTATTGATTGTATATCAAAATAAAATCCTTACCCAGGATGCAGGATGCAAGCGAAGAGGATGGGCGCTCCCTAGTCACTGCGCGCTGTTTCTTTCGAGTGAGGAGATTATCGATCATCTCTTTATCAACTACAAGTACTCGAAGGAAGTTTGAAATAGAATTAGCTTGTGTATTAAGCTGAGCCATGCCCCATATAATATCTCAACAACTACTCTTGACTTAGCAAGAAGCTGACAAACCCGCTTGAATGGTGCATGAAGGTTTCCCTCCATGCCTTTTGCAGGGTTGTGTGGCTTGAAAGGAATGCTAGAGTTTTCAGAGATGAAATCAAATTAGTGAGGTTGGTTTGTTTAGAGAGTAGTCAATCTATCAAAAACTGGTTGTGCATGGATAACAGAGTCGACAAAATTGTAGCATAGAACTGGTTTTCTTTGCTGAAAGTTTGCCTCCTTCCCAGATCTACGGTGATTGGAGACGGGCTTCCAGGTTGATGTAGCTAGGAACCTTTTATGTTTGTTTTTGTTCTGGTTTGCTTTTTCCAGTGCAGGCATTCTATTTGTTTGCTTTCCTTACCCATTGTGAGTGCTTGATTGTGCAATCCTTTTTTTTCCTGCTTCTCTTTTCTTCCTTGTGACAAGCATGCCTACTGTATTTTCTATTTCTTGTTTTGGTTCCATTGTAATATTGTGATTAATAAATTATTTCACCATTGTATAAAAAATACTAAAACAGGCATAAGAAAACACAGTTAAGCTAGGAATTAGGCCACCCTATACAACAACCTCAAATACAAACATCTCCTACCAAATCACCATCACCCTACCTACAAATGACAATTAGAGCTAGCTAGGACATATGCAAAATCATCATTTCCTGCTGTCATGACAACTACAACTTCTGCAATTTGCTGCTGCAATTCAAGACATGTTCTTCCCGTACTACCAAATACAATTCTACATCTTTCCCTCCAAATACAACTTATCAGACAGCTCCAAACAAAGTGATATGATTCAGGATTTAAGCTCCAATATTTTCCCATTAACGTTTAAAGAAGCCATGGACACAAGTAGAGTTGGGATGTTGGCGATTATGAAAGTGATTAAGTATGTGAGGCAGTTCGAGCTAGCCACTTTGAGTCCTTATTCATTTGGAGGCTTGTCGAGGAAAACTAGAGGTTGGAGATGAAAGAGAAAGTTTCCTTGCACAAATCCAAGGCATTGGTTAAGCGAAATGAAGCCTCTAGGACGTCACACGAAGGGTCCAAAGATGCTATGAAGGGCTAAGTGGTGACGTAAGCTGGAAGTGCCTTTGCTTCAGAAGGATGGAATCATAGTTAAAGTAGTTACCTTGTTTGTTAGGGATTCGTTTACCAAGTCAGAAGTGTAATTGATTTTCCTTGTTATATTAGTAGAAGAAGTAGTTCTTTGAATTCTATTTAAACCCTACGGCCGAATTGTAAGTTTGAGTTTTTTAAGGAATAAGAATTGTTCTAGTTCACCAAGCTTTTGGTTTAATGTTCATCATCTCGGGATGACCCAAAACAACTGAGATTGAGTGCTTCGTATCGAACGAATTTGCCCCTCGTTCGTGGCCGAGCTTCGGCCTACACCGATCAAGACTCTTCCCAAATGTTGAAGTTGCATCTTTGATTCCACCCATTCGTCGAGACCATGTTACTTGACTAGGTTGGTTCTTGCCAGAGCTGCATCAACCAATTTGTTGGTTGATTGGAGGAGCTGCGTACTTTGAACAACAACAAGCAATGATGTGCTTGTATCACAAAGCCGCACAACTTACCTCTAAAGACCCCTGTTCTAACCACTTTCATAACAACAGTTAGGATATATCATTTACAAGTGTTTTTTATTTCATTGAAAAGATGGAGTACAAATGATATTTTCTTTAAAAATGACTTTATTTTTAATTATTAAAAATACAGTCACAAATAGCAAACACTTACTTTGGACCAAAAAACACGGTAACGTATAATCCATAAAATTCCTGAATACATGTATAATACACAAGTATAAATCACAATGTTGTCAGAACCGAACCAGAGCATGATCAGATAATGCGAACGGCTCGCACTTTAGTGGTTCAACCGACAATAGATCATTTAAAAACCGTTAGAGAACCGGTATCTAATAAACGTTATCGTTATAAATAGTGGAGATTTCTTAATCAGAGCTCATAATGGAAATAAGGATTCAGTTTGAGAGCCCGGCGTTTTTGGTTAATTTTAATTTTCAATTTCTGCAATTTTTTTAATTAAATTTAACGACTGAATGGCAAAAACCGGACGACGGTTCGATCGGCTTGAGCAGTTAACCGTCTCGGCCGCTCGCCAACCGCTACATAAAACCGGAGTGGAATTTAGACTGTTTCGAGCCGATTTTGTGATCGGGTGGCGGTTTTACTGATCGGGCCGAGCGACTCGGCTTTAATAACACTGATAAATCACAAATTCACACCACTATCAATTTACAATTGGAAAACCAAACGAACCCTAACTTCCGTAGACTCATCAAATAACCCAGCCCTATAAATGTAAAAAGCCCAACGGACTGGCTGTCGGGAGTTCAGATTGTTGGATCCAAGTGAACAACCGAAACAATACAAACAAAGCCCAGTGTGTGATACAGAACCCGGACCGGACTCCTTCCGGTTCAAGACACCAACACGTTGCACCAGCGAAGGACGGACCCGACTCAAGAGGGCGGGAGGGCCGGCTGGGCAAGCAAGCAAAGCTACGTAGCAATCATGACAGGACAAATTGAAAGCAAAAGGAACCCAAACCAAAACCAGTGGCACGCTTCACGTACAAGCTTTCACGTGGACGCGCACCCACCAGAAGAAGAACCCCAATCTTGTAGGTTAGGCCCACCACTTCTTCCAAGTTCCAAACCAACGATGATAACTCACGGACTGCGAAACGTAAACAAATTAGGAGCGCACAGCTCCGACGGTGCCGTTTCAGTAACTCCCTTTTTTTCAATAATTGCAGGGAAATTATTAAAAAACAACAATATTTATTCCTATTTTTCTTAAACAAAAAAAAGGGAAAAGATAAAGGTATCCGGAAAATTTCAAAATTTGCAGGGGAAATGGTGGATGATCTCCACGCCATCCATCCACAGATTTGAAGAGACCTCTTGTTCCTTCTTCCGTCTCCATTTTCTTCCTTTCTCTTGTGCTCTGACTCACTTCTCAGTCATTTCTTTGTCCTTCTTCCCCTTCTTCCGGCCAAAGCTCGCTAGAGAGGGAGAGAGGCCGGGGGAGTAATTTAGGGTTTAAATGGCGGAGCAGAAGAACAGATGGAACTGGGAGGTGAGTGGCTTCGAGCCTAGAAGGTCATTGGCAACGGCCGACGGCGATGAACAGCAGCGGAGGGTCATTTCTCCCCACGTTCGCCGATTCTCGATCTCCTCCTCCGTGGCCTCGGTTTTGCCGCCAAGAGACGCCAATTCGGACTTGTCCAAACCCGGACTTGTCTCCAAGCTCCACAGACTGAAGGATAAAGTTAAGGTGAGGCTTCAGTTTCGAGCTCATTGATTGGGCGATGGCTGTGAGTTAGTTGTTGAGGTTATTATGCTGTGCTTTTAGTGGCAATGTGGCGCTGTTTTAGTTGAGATGTCCATTTCCAAGTAATAATGGATGTTAAATTTGATTTCAAAACATCGGTTGTGAAGATTTTGTTCGCTGAAAAAAGACTGAGGCTTGGGGCTTCCCCCTACTTTTATTGTTCCTTAGCTTCCTTTTCCGCTTTGAGCCGGGGAATGAGCTGGGTTTTGTATCTTTGAAGTGGATGTGACCATGCTGGGATGAGGATTTGAGGCAGTTAGACATCCATTTTCAGTTCCACTTTAGCTCACCGATTGAATTGTATCGACGATGGATACCTTCCTTTTTTGCCCTTGAGAACATTTATTAGCAGTGTCTGGTCTGTTAATGCTTTAATGTATCACCCTCCTGCTTTGTCTCTTTTCATTCTTCCTGGGGATTTTGGATGTTGCCAAGGAAATTCTATCCTGGTTGTTAGAACTGAAACCATGGATTTAAATTTGTTCAGAGAATAATGTGGTAAGTTATGGTCCCATTACACTATCATTTTGGCGTTGGCCGCTGCTGCATTGCACTTCTTCGGTCAGGCTTTAATGAGTTGAAATTGGACCACTTTGTGTCCAGAAGTAAAGTTGTTTACTTTGGATTTTTTTAACGTTGCTTTCTCCTTAGAAATTTTGCTTTCATCTTACTTTCCTCTGCCTATTGTCCTTTCTAATCTTGTTATCATCCTGCTCTTTTGCCCTAAACAAGGATCTAAATGCTTAAACTGTTCGAATGGATTTGAAAGACAAAAGAAGTTGTTTTGCACTCAATAATAAGTAACATTATGCACTTGATTACTCTACTTATGCTTTTACCTATCTAAAAGATTCATGTTACGTGTGTCAGTCCTGAATATAAGCAACAGATAGCAGTGAATGATTAGACTATGAATAGTGAAAGATGTAGCATCTCACGAATCTTGCCTGCTAAAATGCTAAGATATTGGAAATTGCTGACGAAAGTACCACTTTGACTCCTGTGAAGGATGATGGACGACAATAGTAACTCATCTTCTACTTTGTGTGTGATATCAGATATGTGTTATCATTTGGTCAATATGTGGATCAATGTGCAGTTATGCAGTTTGGTGATAAATTTGATAGTAACTGTATTGACATTTTTTTTCTAGCTGGCAAAAGAAGATTACTTGGAGTTGAGACAAGAAGCAAGTGATCTTCAGGAATATTCTAATGCAAAACTTGATCGAGTTACACGTTACCTAGGAGTTCTTGCTGAGAAGAGTCGCAAGTTAGGTATGGAATCAGCCTTTTATGATTTACTTCAGCTACTTGTGGGAAGGATGGCTATCCTTCGCAAGTGGTAACTAGTTGTTGTTTTGCTCTTTGAACTTTAAGTGAGATTTATGGTTGGTCTGAGACCTTGGTCTTATATCCAGTGTTGAAAGTTGGTTTCGGGTGTTACTATATGAACTCCATCATGAGAACTATACTATCTGAAATTTCATGCCTCACAGTGTCACACCATCTTTGTATCTGCTCTCAAGGTTTCATTGTTGGTGGGTTGTGCTGACGCATTTGAATTATTGTAAATACCAATATCAGATCAAGTCGCACTTGAAAGTGAGGCTAGGATATCTCCTTTGATTGGTGAGAAAAGAAGGTTATTTAATGAATTGGTGACAGCCAGAGGTAACATACTTGATCAACTTTGAACTCCACAATTTAATTTGGGCTTCTGATCACCCTACAAAATAATCTATTATGTGCTACTCACATGGTCTATGAACTATGTACTCAATCCAGGAAACATTAAAGTATTTTGTCGTGCAAGACCATTATTTGAAGATGAAGGTCATTCTGTCGTTGAATTTCCTGATGAATCCTCCATCCGTATTAATACTGGTGATGATGCCTTCTCAAATCCGAGGAAGGATTTTGAATTTGACAGAGTCTATGGTCCTCATGTTGGACAAGGTATTGCCAGATATATTTGGTTTGCTTTTGGGGGCTCGTCATGTGCAATATGTGAACTAGACTTCATGCTTCATTGCAAAATTTGTCAGGAGAATGTGAGCCCTGATCTTATAAAAACTTGTTATACAGCTGAACTGTTCACGGATGTACAGCCATTTGTACAATCAGCTCTAGATGGTTACAATGTCGCCATGTTTGCTTATGGACAAACTCGATCTGGGAAGACATACACCATGGTTACTATCTCTCTTTCTCCAACTCTTATTATCTCTCTATCCGATTCCATATCGTTCTGCATATGAGCCTGTGGATTGAACAGGCTGTCATATATAAACCTGTAATTCTGTAGGGAGATATCTTCTTTGCTATGGGTGTTTGCATAGGACTGGCTTCTCCACATTGAAGATTCTAAGTTTAAGAGCCTTTTTCAACTGATGCTATTTCATCTTCTCAATAAGTTTCTCTTGTGCAATCAATTTCCCAGGAGAAATTTCCTGAGGCAATGAGAACAAGATAATAGCATCAGTTAAGAGGTTGATTGTTGTGAGCTATTTCTTGTATTGTTTATCAAATTTCTTTGGTTTTGAAGTTTCCACATAGTCGACGAGCTTAAACTTGATCCTTACAAGTTATCCGCCAGAACATTTCAAGTTTCTCAATATTTGAGTTTAAGATATTTTATCGTATAATCGAGAAATGGAACTGAAATTCTTAACTTTCATTCATAGTGATATAGTATAATCTGTAACATGCTGCATAAACTTGGACTAATCTATGAATCCTTGATGTGTTCTGTTTTCTCTCAGGAAGGATCTAGCCATGAACGTGGTCTATATGCTCGGTGTTTTGAGGAGTTGTTTGATCTGGCTAACTCTGATTCCACTTCCGCTTCGCGCTTCAACTTTTATGTCACAGTTTTTGAGCTCTACAATGAAAAGGTTCCTCTTTGTTCATGATTGTAATAATTAGGCCCCCTTCTATCTTTTTTCTCTCTTTCCATCCCTCTCTTGTACTTTTTCCTAATAGTTGGGAGAATGCAAGAGGTCCTTAGCATTGGAAATGATCCACTGGTGGTTTCTCTGAAGTGCTTGATTTGTATCCTTTCTATGTAGGTGAGAGATCTTCTTGCGGAATCAGAGATCAGCTCACAAAAGATTCAGATGGGGTCAGCGGAGTTTTCTATTGAGCTTGAAGGACTAAAGGTTGATAATCCATTGGACTTTTCTAGAGTCTTGAAGGCTGCAATCCAGTGCCGGGGAAATGATGCATCCAAGTTTAATGTTTCTCACTTGTAAGATGAATCCTTGCTCTTGCTTTCCTAGTGCTCTCTTTGTATCTGCTTTTTGTTTTTGCAGACTGTGTTGGTCAAGTAGCAGCGCAACACTTAAGTTAACTGTTTGCATAGTGACACTACTGGATTGCTAACTGATTTCATTGTATTATTAATGAGATATCTGTGTTAAAGTTATCTATAATCTAATCATTGTTAGACATAAGTATCAGGCCAACTCGGTAACTTGTTTCCATGTGAGACCAGTTAGAAGGGGATAATGTTCTGAATTGCTTAGGACAGTAGGAAATTTAGTTGTAGGGTTTGTTAAGGTCGAGGACAATTTGTTGAGGAAATTAATGTGCTAGGGTAAAAGACATCGCGTTTAGTGATTATCTACAGTACTCTAACTGAACTAAACAAAACCTGTAATTTTGTATGAAAGGGTAGGTTGGATGCCTGATATTGTGGAAGTATGAGCTTGTTTCTTAGCAAAAATGGACACATGCTCTGTAGCGTTTGCAGATACAGATCCAGCAAAGTGATCCCAGGACATTTAGCCAGAAATTGAACTTGTGGTATTCCATATAAGTGGAATTTCCCTAAATTTCTTTAGAAGTTCACTTCCTAACGTTTTTATTTTTATTTTTCGATGACTGGTAGAAGGTCACTGCACACTAGACACTCTCTCATGTTTGTGGTACCAACTGGGATATTTTGTTGAACCACTATGGACTACTTCTCTTTTCTCTCTGCAGAATTGTCTCGATACATGTACATTATAACAACATGATTACTGGAGAAAACTTGCATAGTAAGCTCTCACTTGTGGACCTGGCTGGAACTGAAGGTTTGATTACTGAAGAGGATAGTGGGGAGCGTGTTACCGATTTGCTGCATGTTATGAAATCACTCTCTGCGTAAGTCATATTCTGCTTTGTTGAACGTTACCTACTGATGATCTGCTTTCTGCCTGGTGCCTAAAGTTGAGCTTCTGTGTATACATGAATAGTATATCTGCTGTTATTGTTCCTGTATGTGACATGGACTTGCTACATATTTCGTGAATAGGTTGGGAGATGTCTTGTCTGCTTTGACCACAAAGAAAGAAGATATTCCCTATGGAAATTCAGTGCTTACGAGGATTCTTGCAGACTCTCTAGGTAGGACATTTCTTCCGCCCTGGTCTTATGAATTGGGATATAGGAAGGAATGAGTGAAACTTTCTGGATATATGCAATTGCTTGTGGCTTGAGAGTCATAATGCTGTAAAATTCTTTCTTGCCAATGCTTGTAATTTGTCTTAGATGCACAACCATTTTTAAGTTTTCAACTACAGTTCTGTGGTGGATCAAACTTGAAATCTTAGGTATATCAGCTCGTAAGTGAAGCTATTGTTGGTTTGTCTGTGTTCAGGTTTCAGTTCAGCATTTCTGCCTCTTTCCCTCGTGTTTTTCTGGTATTAGATTTTAGTAGTTAGTCCCTTTAATTCTTGTGATCTCTGCAGGGGGTAGCTCAAAAACTTTGATGATACTCAATATATGTCCAAACGCTGCAAATTTGTCAGAGACAATGGCCTCACTTAATTTCTGTGCTAGAGCGCGGAATTCTGTACTAAGCCTTGGAAACCGAGATACTATCAAGAAGTGGAAAGATACTGTGAGTTCTTGTTTCATATGCATACCACTCATCTATTCATCCAAGATTTCATGTATCATGTTCCATATAACCCTATTCCTTCAATGAATGGTTGATATTCGAACCTGATCATCTTGACGAATGATAGAATGATTTAAGATTTGTATATAGATAGAGAGATAATAAGTTCTAATAAGTTCAAATAAGTATCCGGAACCCTGTTAAAATAATTTTGAAATAAAGAACTGCCAACTCAGTGGTAAAAAGGGCAACGAGGGATTGACCTGGTTAATATTGATTACTGTGTTTTGGCTCGGTCTGCCTGAATTTTACTTATTAAAAGGAATCAGTTCGGATTGTGCTGATTCGAGAATATTTTGGTTTCTTAGTTTGCTTACAGATTGACTATGAAATATACTAATTTGGTATTTTTGAGGATTTCAGGCAAATGATGCAAGGAAAGAGGTATATGAGAAAGAAAGAGAAATTCATGATTTGAAGCAAGAGTTATTAGGACTGAAGCAGGCTCTTAAAGATGCCAATGATCAGTGTGTCCTGCTGTTCAATGAAGTTCAGAAGGCTTGGAAAGTTTCTGTTACCTTGCAGTCAGATCTAAAGGTGAACTTCACTCTTTGGCCACTATTCCGTTACAATTAAATTATTTATGGTTTTCATCTCTAAAATGTGAATTTGATGCTTAAATCTCGTAGCATATTCTGGGTGTACCATTCTGTATTTTTTTCTCAATTTACTTAAAGTTGCTTCTGATGATGTATCCTTTTTCTTGTCTGTTTTAATCTACTGGAAACTTAAACAGCTACCTTTCCTTTTTTTTTGGGTGGTATTCTGCCTTTGTGTTTGTGCATGGAGTTGCATTGAGCTTAATATTTGCCGTATTCCTCCATTGCAGTCTGAGAATATTATGCTATCTGACAAGCATAAGATAGAAAAAGAACAAAATGCTCAGCTTAGGAATCAAGTTGCTCAGCTGTTACATCTGGAGCAAGAACAAAAAATCGAGATCCAACAAAGAGATTCTACCATTCAAGGATTGCAGGTTTGTTCATCAGCAACATTGTTTTGTATCTCAAGTACATAGATTTCCTCTTTACATTGGAAATATATAAATATTCTATCGGCATGGAGAATTTCTTTTATAAAAAACCAAAACATGGAGAAGTTCATTGTATTACTTAGTCAGTAAGGTTCTTTGACTGTTCTAAGTTATAGAAATAGTCCCTTTCCACAATTTCTCGCTGTTGCTTTATGTAACACCACACTGATTTTAGGATGTACATGTCTCCTTTCCCCTGCTGCTGTATTATCCCCCACTTCGGTAGGGGTAGGAATGAAATCTCATAGCTTATCGCTTGTTAGGCTTTTATTGATAAAGAATTATGATTTACATGCCGAATTCACTGCACGGGATTTTGTAATCTTATGTAGGCTAAAATTCAAAGCTTAGAATCACAACTCAATGAAGCCAATCGTTCAAGTGAGGCTAGGTCTTTGATTGGCACAGAACAGCCGGGTGTATCACCAAATTCCAAGGCAACTAGTGATGATTTGGATTCTTCTTCTGTTACCAAGAAACTTGAGGAAGAACTCAGAAAGCGTGATGCACTTATAGAGGTAAGCAGTTAAAAGCTGATACCCATTGACGCTATGACATCTGGTGATGGATTTGAATTCATAACCATACCTTTTTAAACCACCGAACGGTTCTAGTGCATTGCTTTGGCTTTATGGATAAATCATTCAATTTATGTAACTCTTCACTGCTCTCCTTTCCTGAATTCATCACAACCACATATGTGGAAGAGCAGGGGGAACAGGTGGGTTTTACCTTTCTTTATGTTTTTAGGTATGTCTGTTGAAGCTCCATTGGTCATGGCATGCTTAAGTTCAATTACCGAGGAGCTTTGGTCTAATGCTGAACTTCTGGGTTTATTATGAATGGAATGAAGTGTAAGTTTATCTTCAGAAACTTTTCTAATAGTTTCTTATCTTTTGTGCAGAGGTTGCATGAAGAGAATGAGAAGCTATTTGATAGATTAACTGAGAAAGCCTCACTAAGTGCATCTCCACAGGTGATTGTTATTTTCTGTTTCCCTTATGGCTGATGGAGTGTACAAAATATTTTCCCTTTATATTCTTGGGGTAAATATGAAACATGTCTATTCTGCTTTTTCCGTGTCAGTGTGTTGAGTGCTTCAGCAACCATTATATCTTTAATACTGCAACCCTGTTTCACCCATCTATCCATCATCAGCTTTGCTACTGTGTGTGGTTCTTGTTTTTGGTCTTCAATGTGTATCTGCTACATATGGTCATTTTAGGCATGTTTCTCAAACAATAAGCTCAACCTTGTTACTGCTAGGTAGTGAAATGTTCTATTTATTTTAGGTTGTGCTTCTCCAATCTTTGGCATGCTGAATGTGTGTAATTCTACTATTAGGGTGACGTTAGAAGCATAGTTGGGCGTAATGTTTAATGGATTGAGTGTGAAGCTTTTCCCCCACTTTACTGACATAGTTTCCTTGGCAGGTTTCAAGTCCAGTACCAAAAGGCACTGTCAGTACTCAACCACGGGACCTTGGAAGGTGTTGACCTAAGAAGAGTTTAGTTATCCTGTTAGTTCTCTATTTTTCTTTGTATGTGTCTTTTGTTTACATATATTTATGGTGCCCTTTGTCAGGAATGATGCGAACACAGGACAGTCCACAAATATTGTTCCTTCACCATTAGCTGCGGCCAAACCTGACGGAACTGTTGCCTTGGTTAAATCTAGCTCAGAGATGGTCAAGACGACCCCAGCAGGAGAATATCTTACAGCTGCTCTAAATGACTTTGATCCTGAACAACAAGACAGCCTTGCTGCTATTTCAGATGGAGCTAACAAGCTTTTGATGTTGGTATGCTGACTGATAGTGCAACAGTTCCCTTCTAGTTTGCTCTGCCAAAAGTCTTTACTATTATGCACCCTAATGTTTAATGCCGGGCGTGAGTTGAAATTCTTGCAATCATTGCAAGCACAATACTTCTTCCACGATTCATTGAAACTAGTATTAAAGTATAGGTCACATGACGCCTCTTCCCTATTATAACTTTTAGTCCAAGGTTTCATCTGAGTAATAATTTTCATCTAGAGCAATTTATGTTATCTATGCTTTCGTCATTAGCCTTTGTTATTGACCCGTGTCTTCTTTGATGCGAATACAGGAGTTGACAGATATGAGTATTCCTGAAGTTTTTTTTCTTTCTTGTGGATGTGAATGTTCATTCTGGTTCCTGGGCCAGGTCCTTTGGGGGAAGCCGTCATATGATTTCCAAATATTGTGTTGATCTTGTCAATGTCATTGTGTTTGTAGGTTTTTGAATTCTTTAGTAAGCATCTATAGCTTATCCTGAAGCCTGAAGGCATTGCTGATGGTATCTGCTATTTTTTGCAGGTTCTGGCTGCTGTTATTAAAGCTGGTGCTTCAAGGGAGCATGAAATACTGGCTGAAATCCGAGATGCTGTTTTCTCCTTCATCCGTAAAATGGAGCCAAAAAGAGTGATGGACACCATGCTTGTTTCTCGTGTTCGCATTTTGTACATAAGATCTTTACTTGCAAGATCACCAGAACTGCAATCAATAAAGGTTAACGTTCGCTCATCTGATTCGGTTTGTTGTTTTGCAAAGCATGATATGCTTCATATGATTTCATAAGATAATTGTTTTTCCTATTCCTCACCACCTGCAGGTATCTCCTGTCGAGCGCTTTCTGGAAAGGGCAAATACTGGAAGAAGCAGAAGTTCAAGCCGTGGCAGTAGTCCTGGAAGATCTCCTGTACGTTATGCTGAGGAGCAGATCCAGGGATTTAAAGTGAATATAAAGCCAGAAAAGAAGTCCAAGTTGTCATCTGTTGTGTTGAGGATGCGAGGAATTGATCAGGTGAGGCTGTGATGCATACTGCCTGTTTACTTCTGTACTGTTCCCCTGGCTTTTGGAAAAGTGTTGATCTCGAGACTTTGACTATTTCGATAACTGATGTGCCTGAACCTTTGAACTGTCTTTTGTTGCAAAACAGAAACTCCATAACTTGTCTTTATTTGTCTGCATGTCCATTTTTCTATCAGTTGGTACTTGTTGTCTCGTAACTGAATTTAATCGTCTTTCGATTCGAAATCATGAGCTACCTGACGTTTTCTTCATGTTGCATTTGAACTTTTATCTCCTGTACAGGACGTGTGGAGGCAGCAAGTTACAGGTGGGAAGCTGAGAGAAATCCAGGAAGAAGCAAAAAGCTTTGCCATAGGGAATAAGGGTCTTGCTGCTCTCTTTGTGCATACTCCAGCCGGTGAGCTGCAGCGTCAGATCAGGTCATGGCTGGCAGAAAATTTTGATTTTCTTTCTGTCACCGGAGATGATGCTTCTGGAGGGACGACTGGTCAATTGGAGCTCCTTTCTACTGCAATTATGGATGGTTGGATGGCGGGACTTGGAGCCGCATTGCCTCCTAGCACAGACGCACTTGGGCAGCTTCTATCAGAGTATGCTAAGCGGGTCTATACTTCCCAAATGCAGCATTTAAAGGTATTTTCCCTTATTAGCTGTTGCCTGGAAAATCCGATATATTTTCTAAACCATGTAATCGCAGACAAGTTGATGCTTTCTTTTGAGAAGGCAAATTATCTTGAAGTAGTGGCTCTAACTTCGCATAATACCACTGCAATCAGTGAGCCTTTTCAGGCATTTGTTTACTGGGTTTTTTTTCCTGATCAGGATATTGCGGGAACCTTGGCAACAGAAGAAGCAGAAGATGCAATTCAAGTAGCTAAATTACGATCAGCATTGGAGTCTGTTGATCATAAAAGAAGAAAGGCAGGCCTCTTCCATTTTCTATTAGGGATTCCATTATATCCTAATAGTTGGGCTTCATTAATTTCTATTTCTTTTCTATTGAATAGATTTTGCAGCAAATGAAAAGTGATGCCGCTCTTCTAGCACTGGCAAGCAGTGCACCTATTCACAACCCTTCTACTGCTGCTGAGGATGCTCGATTAGCTTCTCTAATCTCACTTGATGGCATATTGAAACAAGTCAAGGTTAACCTCTCACCGCGCTATTTACTGTCATATTTACGATATGCTTATGCTTTGATATAGCAAGTTTGGATACAACACTGACTATCTGGATATTTTCATAGGACATATTGCGACAATCATCTGTTAACACCTTGAGTAAAAGTAAGAAGAAAGCATTGCTATCTTCTCTCGACGAACTTGGGGAACGCATGCCATCTCTTCTCGAGATTGATCATCCTTGTGCACAAAGGCAAATTGCAGATGCTCGCAGCTCAGTTGAGGTATTTTGTTTTCATCTCACACTTAGTCTCACCTTGAGTAACGAAAAACCTATTTTGCAAATGACAATTTTGACAGTTTTCTTTTTGGCATGATCCATGTAGAATCTATAGCTTGACTATCCTGATTCCAACATTTCTTCAACTTTGCAGTCAATCCCCGAGCAAGACGATGCTATTTTCGAGCAAGGTCGGAAACCATCAGTGGATGCTGTGGGGTCCGGCACCGAAATTGACGTGGCACAATGGAATGTCCTGCAGTTCAATACGGGGTCCACAACTCCCTTCATCATCAAATGTGGAGCGAACTCGAGATCAGAATTGGTAATCAAGGCCGATGCACGGGTCCAAGAACCCAAAGGCGGCGAGATAGTGAGAGTGGTTCCAAAACCATCTGTTCTCGAAAACCTGGACCTGGAGGAAATGAAACAAGCATTCTCTCAGCTTCCCGAGGCTCTGAGCTTGCTCGCGCTGGCGAGGACTGCAGATGGGACGAGGGCACGGTATTCAAGACTGTATAGGACTTTAGCTATGAAGGTCCCATCACTTAGGGACCTGGTTAGTGAACTTGAGAAAGGGGGTGTTTTGAGAGATGTGAAGTCGTGAATGGAAAATACGAATATGTATTCTTCGCCCACGTGTTCTATGTAATATTATTGCGCATTTGTATATGTTATGGTTTTGGTTGTCAGGGAGAGCGGGTTCAAGGGAGGTAATTTCTATGGGGACGGATTTTGGCTTCTGAATCTGATTTGGTAGTGCGATTGGATTGAAGAAGCTGTGTATTGGTAACTTGTATAACAGTTGTAGCATTTGTAATCTACATTGTTTTAAACTATGCAGGTTAGTTGGTACTGAATTGCACAGGTCATTCTTAATTCTTTCAGAATTTTGTTTTCATCATGGATCACAATCCACTCATTTCAGCAATCTACCAGTTTCAACATTTCGTACAATGCGATGGAAAACCACGAATTTGCCACAACTAATATTCATTGATACCTTATTGTATCGAACTGACTGGTTGAGTACATAATTTCACTTAAATTTTACGTTACCAACTAACTGTATTTCAAAAGCCATGCTAATTTTCTTGCTAATTGGCGAAGCTCAGTCCGCTAAAAAAGGAAGGACTCAGGAGTCAGGTCTATGCAGAACTTGCACGATGTCTCGGCAGGCCTTCCTGGCCTCTTTTTGGTCCCTTTGAGAATCAGGTATTGTACAAACATCTGTAGCTCAGGCCTCAGAGAAAGAAGTAAGAAGAGACCTGTGATTGCTACAAAGCCACAACGTGCCTAGGCATAACATAACTAAGAAGTCATTCGGAGCCAAATTCGAGCTGTGCTCGCTTCAAGACAGTAGTCACCGTCTGGAAAAATTCTGGTTCTTTCTCCTTTATATCATCCAATGTTCTTGATTCGTGTTCATCAGCCTGCACACAAAAAAGAAACAGTGATTGATTAGTAAGAACGTCGCATTGGATATCTCAGCTGTGATCATCTTCCACCTTATAGAAAAGCCAGATTCGGTTCAGAAAATGGGAAGCATCTAAAACTAATGCCATTGACACTTGCTTCCAACAAGGGGATAGATTTTGCACAGAAAATCTGTTCTATTCTTTCCATACAGTTTCTCGTTCTCTCTTTGGGAATAAAAGAGAAAATATCAAATGTCACCAAAATACCAAGCAGGTAAGGGCTTTCTCCCAAAATACTTATGAGCTGCCTGAACCAAACTGTTGCATGCAACATGTGAAAATATAACACTGGAGATCCCCAAATTGTCGGAGAAGAGACGATACCTCCATAAATTTTAGAAGAATTAGATTTGATACTGACGCTGGCTTCTCTGAGTCCCATCTGCAGAGATAATAAAACTTGAATGGACAAAAAGACAACTGAAGTAGTTGGTCCTTTCAGGATGTAGGACTATGTGAATTGCAGAATCAAAGAAGAAATTTCCTTTACAAGTGCTCATACCTTACAAGCATTAATTCATTAACAGCTCGCCACATCCCTCGTCCAACATCTTTGGCGTATGGTTCTCTGGCACTTCGACCATGCCAGAGTTCTTTCACAATGTACTTCACTTCCTCCACATCCACCTACAAAAGAATAGGGCACATACAAGTTAGAAAGAAACACAGGTGATTCAGAGATACAATTCTTTTAGTATCATACAAAAAGGAGACACATGTATGTTGATATGCCCACGCCAGATTCTCACAACTAGTGGCGTAATAGTTAAAAAGTTAAGACTAACAGGAAAGCAAAGAACTAATCAACTATGAGGATTCGCCCGCGAGAAGGTATAAGGTGTATATCCATATCCATACCTGAACCTGCATGGCTGTGCCATACAGGGACTCCTCATGTTCAATAAGGCGTTGATGAAGCATTTGATAGTGCTCCGTATCCAAATTAACAACAGGTTCCATTTCCACTTGAAACCCTGCTAGTTGTGTCACGACATAGGAAGCCATCACTTGGCCAAAGATTGCAGGGATAGTGCCCAAAACAGGAATGATCCGCACCCTGAATCCAGGAACTATCTGGAATTGACTCATAGTTAGAGATAAAGCTTAAATAAAATAAAACACAAATTTGAAAAAGTGGTTCAAACTGATTGGAAGCATCCTCACTTGATAATCAGAAGGATTCTCTTCTTCTCCACTTGGTCCCTTGAATGGAAGCAGTTTGGCTTTTGGCTTTTCCAGAGAGAAGACAACAGGTATTCCCCCCTCTATACCATGATGCTTCCTCAGACGATGTCTTACCTAAACCAGAGAAACATAGTCAGGTTTGACATCTAGACATTACACAAGACATGCATGTACGCACAATAGTGACATAAAATCAAGACCTTTCCCAACGAATCAAGTAGTCAACACAAAGTTATGCACTTGTGAATGAACCTTCTGCTAAAAATGCATGTACATATCACTTTTTCTCTAAAAGCTTCGAACATCAGAAAATGAATATCAAACTTTAAGGAATCCTTTTCCAATAATATTTCCACTGATTTTTGCAGTCCAAGTCCATTCTGTTTCAAGACAGTGACAGATGAACTCGAACTTCAATGCCCTATTTTTTACATGCTTATCAAGTTTAACTGTTTAAGAAAGAAAACCACAAGGAGCATAACAGCACACAACACATTCATAAGCACATCTATGAAAAAGTGAGATAAAAGTACATACAGATCTAGATAATGGATCATTGGTTGACTCTCTTAAATCAGCCACTCTTATTCTGGATGGGTCAGCTCTGGCACCTGCACCTGTTGCAGATAGAACCTTTAATCCCCTTCTAACACATGCAGCTAGAAGCGCTACCTATCAGAAAATAAAAGTTTCAGTTTGTCAAATCCATTATCTTAAACCCAATGGAACACAGAATACTTTAGTATCTTAATCAGATGAAGAAGGTCTGGGAAGAAGAATGTCACTTTGATTGTACTCCGATTAGAAAAGCACATCAGACACAATGGATAGTTTGCTGGTCACCCAAAAGGTGGTACCTTCGTGTCAATGTTGTCAATGCAGTCCAGCACAAAATCCGGATGGCCTGAGAGAATCTCTTCTTCAGATAAGTTATCATACAGAAGAACTTTTGCTTCAATAGAACACTCGGGGAAGATTGACGAAAAATGCTTTTTCAGGCACTCAGCTTTCGGAATGCCAACATCTGCTCTCGTCGCAACGGCATGTCGATTTAAGGAAGAAACTGAGACCTTTTCATGACATGAGCAAAAATATTACAGTGCTGCATCAATAAATTATATGTGCCAAGCTACTTTAAAGGTGAAATTCCCATCCTTCACACATTTTTTATTTGCGTTCCATAATTTGTGGAGAGAAAATGCAGCTCTGTACAGAATCTTGGTGGCACCACCAAAGAGTCTATAGAAAGATTGTAACTTAGGTAAGCCATAAAATAGGGGGAAAACAAAGAGCAATGAAAATACCTGGTCAAAGTCTACTAAGAGGAGTCTTCCAACACCTGACCTCAACAGCATTGATGCTGCATGACTTCCAACACCTCCTAGACCAATGACAACGACGTACGAGGCAGTCACCTTGGTTTGGGACTCAAAACCAAAGAATTGAATGTTCCTAATGACCACAAGAAAGCAATCCAATGACAAACTGTGCGTCAAGAAGATTGGATCCTAAGAAGTCGCTTGACCAGATAGAAGGCAGCTACAACAGACGAAGATAAATAACACAACATCCATGAATCATGGTCTGTGTAGAAGGTTTCGAATATGAAAAGGTTAAAGCAAAGAGAGAAACTTACTCACTGTTAAATGCGAGCAAAATTAAACTTGTTACAGTGCCGCAGACACTGAACAAGCCAATAATTCAATTTGAATGGGGACTGAAGGAAGAAAGAAGAATGATGATGGCCTAATGAAGTCTCGAAGGTCGTAAGCAACAACCTTTTAAGCAGGAAAACGAACTCAATTTGACCGGTGGGTTACAGGCAAGACAGTATGGAAAACGAAGTTACTCCAAATCCAATGCAATGAATGGTAAGGAATAAAGCAAAGCATCCAGCACCTAGGCTAGAAGCCAATTAAGTCATGAAAACTCAGGATTTCGCAATGAGCTTAGACAATAGCTTTGATACATCCAGAGTAAAGCTGAACTTACCTGGTTAGTTGTTCAGAAACTATTTCATCCTTTAGAAGGTCTGAACCTCTAATCCCGTCATTTCTATCTGAAGTTGAGCATGCCACTGAAACCTCCTGTCGAATCGCACCACCTACCACATAAAAAGAAGCAAACTTGCTAGCATCCCATCCAAGTTTAAGCATGGACATTGAGTTTCAGACATCCAAATACCAGGAATCAGGCAAAACAAAAGCACATACCATTTAATCCAATATTCTTCACTCTGTCCTTACTTGGGAGAGACTTTCTTCTGCAATAGGCAAAAGCTTACACAAGTCGTTACACTTTGGGTTACAGGTGTTTCCTTGAGAGAGGAGAGGGCAAACAAGAACTTGCCTGGAAAGAAGCTCGAGGAGGAAGAATGTGGACATAGAGCCGAGAACAACCCCTGCGCCCACCAATGCTACACATTTCGCTCTCTGCTCCATCAGAGATTGCCTCAGAAAGCAGACAGTAAAACTTTGAATCTGGTCCAGTCAACAGTAAACGGCGCAAATTCGAGATATTGGCTTTTGTTCATCCGAGAGAAATCGAAGCCAGCGCCGGCGACGCCTTTTTTGTCTGGCTTCTGGGGTTTTAGGCATTCAGGGGTTTGAAGAAGTTCTACTTCCTATTTGGTGAGTTACGGAAAGACCATCATTACATTTTTAATACCAGGTTTAATCCCTTAAATCTTTCAAATCTTACAAGTAGGAGACGTTTATCTGTTGCTAAAGATCTAGCAAATGCCTGCATATCTGACTTTCTCCTGGCAGCGTACTTGCATCCAGAGACCGAAGCTCTTTCAGCTCTCATTTGCTCTTCAAGCTTTATTGCAATGGCGATGCACAAAGCAACAGGGCAGCTGACTTGCAGCAGACTAACCTTATTCACGCTAGTTGCGGTTTTCATCCAAATCGTCGGCCTCTCGCTCTTCGTCTACGGTTTCTTCCCCGTTAAACCGGCCCTCTCCGGCGTCAGGTTCATTATCTTGGAAAGCTCACCTTCTTCGCTTGCTATATACTAGTTTTATGTTAATTAGAGCGTCTAGCATTCATTCGTTTTCCCTCAAATTTGCCTTTCCAGTGGCCTGGAGAGTTTCTATCCGCCGGGCTATGATGCCGGTAAGAATGGAAGTGAAATACAGCCCAATTTGCCTCCTCGTCAGCTGAAATCCTTGTATCAGGTGCACTTTCTTCTTCGCCGTCAGTTGGAAAATGTCAAATGTGCTTTTGTTGCTGTCCTGTGCAATTTTAGAATGCTAAAGAGCATTATGTTATCAGTAAACGTTGATCATGCTGCTGACCCGAAATGAATTCGGAGATGTGTAATTGATCCAAAGTGTTGCAGATAACCTAATCGATCCCACTATTAAAATCAGTACCGGTGCAGATGGTTTCTTTGCTATGTGGCATTTCTTGTCTATTAGGTGGTAATGGTGGGTGTCTGTTATGTGTAGGAGCTCTCTGGGATCGCACCTGCGTTTGACCGACTAATTCTCATGGTATGCACATTTTTCTAGAAGGGTTACTGTTCATGCTATATGTACAAAAAAAGCTTCAGTTTGTCATGTACACCAGTGTCAGTTTAGGTTATTGATGGTCTTCCAGCAGAATTTGTGCTTGGCAAGGATGGCCAGCCTCCGCGTAAAGATCTGATGGAAGCTATGCCATATACTCATTCATTGTTATCTACTGGAAAGGCAATTGGCTACCATGCAAAGGCTGCCCCTCCAACTGTTACAATGCCTCGGTTAAAGGTCGTTATTAGTGTCTGCTTTCACAAACTGTCACAGAGGTATACATCCTGTGAAAGTCTTCCATTTCTTATCGATTTGTAAGTGTAAAATTGCAGGCGATGGTTTCTGGCGCAATAGGGGGATTTTTGGATGTGGCTTTCAATTTTAACACTCAGGCTCTGTTAGATGACAATCTTCTTGGTTAGTAGTTTGAACTATTGCTATGATAATCTGATTTGTGACTTTGATAGGTTCTCAATCCTCCTAGGTTTTGCTGAATCTTAAGACTTAAGTTCCTGATGAATAGATTTCTTGCAGGCCAGTTTTTCAAAATTGGTTGGAAGATGGTGATGCTGGGAGATGACACTTGGCTTAGACTGTTTCCAGGTTTATTTTCGAGACATGACGGAGTTAACAGCTTTTACGTAAGTTTGTTTATTCCCACATGTTCTGCTTTTCAGTTCCATAATTTTTTGTTTGTGATGATGAATGTTGCATATATTTTAGTTGTTCAGATCTGTTGAAAAAGCCTGAGATTACACGATCTTTGTTGTGTGTCTTATGTCTGGGTTGTTCTTTGACAGGTTTGTTAGGCTTACATTCAAAGGATTTGAAGAATGATATGTCTGTTTTGATTTTTTCTTTCCTCAGGTTAAAGATACTGTACAAGTCGACTTCAATGTTTCTAGGCATCTGGAAAAGGAGCTTAGCCAAAGTGATTGGAATCTTCTGGTGAGTCCTTCGAATGAGTCTGAGTTGTATACGAAGCACTGAAGAACTTGGTCTAGGTTTTGTCGAGCTGGATTTCCTGGATTTTTGTGTTCTCTATATTTTAGTTTCTTGTACTTGATTCGTTTTCAGCTTTCTCATTTATTTGTCTCCCCCCGTGAAGCAGTGCTTAATATGTTACGCCTTTGATGAATGTGACTTTCTGTTTTCAATCTTTGACTTGGACCTCTTTGACACGATTTTGTTACTCAATAAGAAATTTAGCTTTATATTATATACATAGTTGTTTCACTGGACAATTAGTGCTCAGATTTTAGTTGTTGTCTCCTTGTAGGTTCTTCACTATCTTGGCCTGGATCACGTTGGACATATTGGAGGGCGTAGCAGGTTCTAGCTTCATTTCAGATGAAAGACCTGACCAATTGAAAGTGTTGCTTGCGTTTATTGAACATCTTATGTCTTAAACTACTGTAGTTTCCTGATGGGCCCAAAACTTACCGAAATGGATGAAGTGGTGGAGATGATTCATTCACATGCCATACAACCTCAAGGAGATGATCATGAACGGACACTTTTGGTTTGCCATGTCCCTTACTCATATTGAATTAACGATGCTTAGTTGATAATTCATTGAGGATCATAAGGAAACTTTTTTGTTGTGAGCTCATGGAGATTATCCATAGTAATGAATCAGGATGGTTGACCAGTTAGATCTTTTGACGTTTTCTATAACGAAGTTTACCTCATAATCATTTCTTATTGTGCCGTAGATTTTAAAACTATGTTGATTATTTTACAATTGATTAATTTGAATCCTATTAGTCTGAACCAGTTTTCAAAAATGGAAAGCCCTGGCAAGTTTGTGTTTCAAATTCTCAATGGCTATTGATATAATAATCTGTCATTCTTCTGTAGCAAAATAGTTTGCTGATCGGTATGGATATGTGGACGACCCTACATATTGTCCTCCTCCTTTCCGAATGCTCAGAATCTCTGCATTTACATTTTTTTTAATATGCGATGGATTTTATGTATGTAGGTGGTGGTTAGTGACCATGGTATGACTGAAAGTGGGAATCATGGAGGTTCTTCATACGAAGAAACTGATTCCTTAGTGCTTTTCATTGGCCTTCAAAATGAAATCACCGACCAGGCATCAGTCAGTTCCATACATCAGGTAATTTTACAGCATCACTGCATCAGTTCTTACCTCCTATGAGAGCCTTTTCTTTGTTCGTTTAAAATTGCAAGCTTAATTGTGTATCTATTAATTTTGAGTTCCCTAGATTGTTTAATTATGTATCAAGTCTTTTGGTGGCTTTTTTCGTTACTCTTGTTTGCTGCCTTTGTTTACTGCTTTTGTTCTCTCACTTTTGTACCAATGGTTTACTTTAAGTCTGTTGTTCGATGTGTTCCCTAATATGCAAGGTAATCAAACTATACATTCTGCACAGGATTGACAGCCTGTCCAATTGTACGATCTCACAAACCACTTGGAAATAAGTTATTATCAATTACAGCTTTGTGCTCTCCCTTCTGTTCCAACTCTGAGGTTTACTTTAAGTCTGTTGCTCAAAGTGTTTCTTCATATGCGAGGGAATGAAACTATAGATCTATGGCAGAATCTAAACCTTAATAATCATATATTTCAACCCTAGAGAAGACTAATGTTGTGTCTATATGCACAGGTTGATCTTACTCCAACGTTGGCTCTTCTTTATAATCTGCCAATTCCCAAAAACAATGTTGGAATCCTGATTGCTGAAACATTTGATTCTCTTCCAGGTTAGTTCTTTGAGTGTGGATATTAAATAGCTGGATAGAAATTGGGCAGATCGTTTCCTAGATGCTGGTGGATATCTGTATCAAAGTTCTATGTCTGAAGTAAAAGTATTAATAATCAGTTATACATTAATAATCAATCACACAAGATGCGTGGTATGAAAGAAAATGCTAACTATAATCTTTCATTTGTTGGCTTCTTGGCTTTGTGCGCATTAGCTGATCCATCGATGTTTATCTACTTTGACATATATTATTTTTGTTTTCATGGGACAGAAGACAAAAGGCTGAGAGCTCTGCAGTTGAATTCGTGGCAACTGCTGAGATTAGTTCAGGCACAATTACCAGCATTCTCGTATGGAGGCTCACGAGACGTTGGCTTGTCTGATCATGTTCAGTCAACAAACGGCGAATGCAGTGGTAGTATTGAGAGGACTCTTTGTTGCTTATACACGAAAGCTGAAACTCTTAGTCATTCCTGGGAATCTATGAGTGGCTCCAGGTGGGTTTAGTTACACGAGACAGCATGTGATACAATTTTCATATTCATGAATCAATATTCAGCTTGCAATGTTTTCTCAATACTGTTAATTATTATTAATTTAAGTAAACATCAATGCGTGTAGACTTGATATTAATGATTTATCTACATAGGTCTGAGGCAAGGAATGATTACAAGGTTGCTGTTGCTGCATATTGGGATTTCTTGAATACTGCAAGTGAATGGTTATCACGCAGAGTAACCGATGTATGTATGATTAGTTTATTACTTAGTATTTGAAGTCTTTCCAAGTGTATCTTATGAAACAAAATAAAAATAAAGTATTTCTTATCATATGTGGAAAATATGAAAATGATTACTGCCATACTTTTGTCTTCCCTGTTATAAAGCTTTGTTGTTTTCCTCCCCAGAAACCCGTCAGCTTGCTTGCTTTTGGGATCGCTGCGATGGCTTTATCATGTCTAATCTTTTTAGCCATCCTAATTTGCTTGCAAAGAGAAGTCTCGCCTTCCATCCAGCATGTGCGCAAGTGGTGTTTACAAGAGATCTTTGTTCTTAGTGTTGTATTCATCCTTATGATGAGTATGAGTTCAAGTTCCTTGGTAGAGGAAGAACAATATATTTGGCATTTTGTTACAATGACATCATGCCTGTTACTACTCCGACAACTATTGGGATCTCTTCATGTTGGAAGTTTTCAAAGTTCGCTTACATTGCAGAAACAGAACCAACGAATTAGATTTCAACTTTGCTCCATGATATTGCTTCTTTTATCTGGGAGAATATTGAGAGGCTGGCATCAAGGTGGAGTTAACTGGACTCATCTTCCAGACATTTCTAAGTGGCTTGAAAAATCAAGAAGTGGAAGTATAAGGTCTATTCAGCTAGCTTCGGGTCTTCTTGTGATCAGTTTGGGCTTATTTGCTTTATATTTACCGAGGCCAAGAGGAAAAGCCATTCTTCTTGCTGCATTTTCCTTTATATCATCTGGGTTCTTTGTTCTAAGGTATGTCATGAAACGTGGGGAGGAAAATGCTTTTGCATTTTCCAATTATGGTTCTAATACATCGGCCCAGATAATATATGCAATTTTGGGTATTTCTGCAACGACCAGCTTTTTGGTCACACCATGGCTGATGCCTGCTGGGAGTTCTCATGATCATTCAAGACATCATTTAAACTCAAAGCAGTCAATTCCTATTGGCATTCAACATGAGGATCTGTTGTTGGCACTTAAAGATTCTTCTTATGTGATTGGGCTGGCATATGTTATATGCTGTTGTCTTCTACAGCTGCTGCTTCAACAGGGAATCAATGCAATGCCCATCCTCTTGCTTATGGTGCAAATTTTGGGTAGCATGCTTTGTTATTCTCAGAGTGGACAATACCATACGGAATTGGTTGAGGTCAGTTCATATTCCATATTTCGGGAGTGTCTTGATTTTCAAGCGGTTTATTTGAGAATTGAGAACAAATATTGGTAGCGTCTGACTAGTCATGGATGGGTTATGGCCGGCGATTATGCATTTCTGTCTGTATATTTGCTGAAGCATATCACCTTATGAATTTTCAGTGGTAATGTCAGGAAAGTTATGCTTGTTTATTCTCTCTATCAGGTTGCATCACTGTACTACTTGGGAATGGCCGGCCATTTTGCTCTAGGGAACAGCAATACTCTAGCCACTATCGATGTTGCTGGAGCCTTCATCGTACGTCCTCTCATCCTATTTGCTTGAGAATGCTCTAATCCCCGCCATAAACATGCGCATGCACATAACGAAAAGTCATAGCCAGCTAACTTCCAGTTGGAATTGCATTTTTTGTAGGGAATCTCAAGTCACTCCATATTCCTTTCTGGTATCTTGATGTTCATAATCACCTACGCTTCTCCGCTGCTATTTCTTCTGAGTTTGGTCATGTTCAACTCTGTCAAAACCACACACTATCTTGCAACTGATGCACATACGGTTAACTCGGGCCAGCTTCTCAAGACCATGCTTGGGTTTCCTTGCCTAGTTCCGTTGTGCTTAAACTCAATCCTCTTGACATCATACACCGTCGTGTTGGTCTTGATGAGGAACCATTTGTTTGTGTGGTCCGTCTTCTCTCCCAAGTAAGTCTGTCGACGCCTGCAACTTAGTAATATTATAACTTTGTTGAATTTGTCACAACAATTAATTTCACCAAGAACAATTTCATCTGATGAGTTAAGTTGACTTCGTGGTTCAGATACTTGTACGTTTTCACGACGACAGTCTGCGTTTATGTCGGGGTCCTTGTGGTGGCTATGACAGAGACTTACGCGTTGCTGGTGCTAGCCTTCAGGAGAAAGCAATGTCTGACTGGTCATGGAGTTGAATCGGTAACAAGAGAAGAAACCTAATTTCGATTCTTCTAAGACTGGCAGTTAATCTTTTGCCGGAGTTTCTTCCAGTTGAAGTTTTAGTTCAATTGTTGTGATGTTTATGTGACTTCTGTAGACTGGTGGAGAAGATGCTTTGATGACCTATAACTTCTAGGAGAGGTGGAGACCAACACTTTTAGAGAAAATGGTCGACCCTTACAAAGCAGTGTGCATTTTTAGATGATGTTGTCCCGCATCTCAGACTAGGCAAAGCAAATTGATAAACTTAGGCATTAGTGAATATTTAAGCAAGTGTGATGAGGACTTGGTTTGCTGTTTGTGCTTTAGAAAGTTCTCTATTGAAGCTTCAAGTTGAGATCAAGACGCAAGGTGAGAGGGGGCAAATTTTGACCAAGTCCAAAAACAGTCTTTTGGTATCAACTTTGGGAAGATGCACAAGCTTAGTGGGGATTGTTGGAAGGTGACCAAAGCCTTGGCATTAAAGTACGAATGTTGAAGCATGATGACCAAGCATGGATGGAAGGGAAACAAGTCTTCTGGTGGTTCAACGAAGGGTCTCAAGTTGCTATCGATACACAATCAAAACTTGAGCAAAGGCATAATTTGTCCAAGTATTGAACACGGGTTGAGCTAGGAACTTCAGGGCCTTATTCGAAGAGTTTGGGAGCTTGTCAATGGAAGCCGAGAGTTGAGAATGAAAGTAGGACTCTTGTTAAACAACATCAAGGAGCTGGGTGACTGAATTGAAGCTTCCAAGACGTCGAACCATGGACTCAAAGTAGCTATGGAAGACTATTTCTTTACTTGCGCCGGAAGTAACTTTCTTGTGTAATAAGCTATTAGTTGCGGCCAATTCCTTTCCTTTTTCTATTTTGGATTCTTGTTTCCTTGTTAGTGTTTAAGTTAGCTTGTGATTCCTTATTAGTTTAGCCCTCGACTTAGGATTGTAATTTGCTATTTAAAGGCTTGAAAGCCTTGATGTAAACTTAGTTTTTGATTGAATAACAAAGTGACACTGTCACCCCCAAACCCGTTGTGTGTTGGTTGTGATCCAACAACGCGTTTGCTTCATATTCATTGAATATACACTTTAATTGTGGTCGAGCTTCGAATTAATACCAATCAAGCCTCTTCCCTTGTGTGTGAAGTTGTACCTTTGGTTTTCCCTCATCAAAATTATGCCTAAAACCCTATGTTTTTGGGTTGAGGTTCAATCGACCAAGGTCTCTCCTTGATTGACCTTGAGCTGTGCAATTCTAAACCAAAACAAGCACAGCCGTGCTTGTATCAAAGTGATGTGAAAATTAGATTAAGAATATATTATTTTAAGTAGTACTTTTGTTTTTGTTTTGACACTTCAAACCCGAAAACAAATAAAGAAGAGAAACGAAAAAAGAAAGGATGAAACTAAGGCCCCGTTCACTTTGTTTTCGATGATTTTGGCAACAGAAAATAAAATATGGAGAAAAGAAAGCTGTTAATTTCTGAGAAACTATTCTTAAAAACCTTATAGTGAAAACTTGTTTAGGTAAGATTTTTGGTGAATTTGGAAACTTTAACACACAAAACATCTTTAAATAGATCCCTTAAAAAAAGACACCTATAACTAGGACATCTTCATAGTATCATAGATCTGATAACGTCCATCACGCTTGATTACGTAGTAGTAAACATACTAGTGGTTTTAGTATGTAGCATTTTTACCTTTTTGAGTGAAGTGTTGATGTGACTTGAATCGGACTATCAGTCGCTACGACTGGAATAGTTTGGAAGGTTTTTATTTAATTCAATCATAAATATATTCCAAACATAATTTGGAATAGTATTCCAAACATATGAATTAATTTGAAAATGAATTTCACACTACAGTTCATTTTGAATTGAAATGAACTTATAACTAATAAGATGAAGCTTATATCTAATAAAAAGAGAAAAGTATTCACCTAATATTTATAATTTATAGTCACTAATTGTGGGAAAACAAAGGTCTACATGAAATTAGTGGGCAGTCTAGATACAATCTGGGCTCCGACTCCCTTAGTGACAGCAAAGCTAAGTCTAGTGAAAATGTACGCGGCCGCCCGAGACCCCACATCCTGAGACATGGAGAATTTCTGGATGCACTTGAGCAAAGCCACAACATCCGTATCCAACTCTCACAGTGAAGAGAAAGAAAAGGGCAGGAACCCGTAACCAGCTGCCATGCACAAGTCCCGATACTTAACACACTTTCGCCGAGCAACATCAACAACAACTCGGCTCGACACAAAATCGGTCATCCCAGTCTGATTCAAAGGTGAAGAACCAGTCAAATCAATACACGCATCTCGCTCCCTATCCCAGGAATAAAGCAGCAAATCTGCAAGAGGAAGGGGTCCGCCATGCCCATCAACCAAACCGATACCAACCTCCTTTCCGACAGAAATCCCAAACCTGTAATAGATGCCCATCAACCAAACCGATATTCACCTAATAGATAACATATTTGTTGGATCCTGGTGCATGGCTTTCTACGCGGTTTTGGAAGTCACACGGATAAATTGGTGGTATTGTATTTTTATTGTTAATTACTTAATTTGTAATTTAATCGTTTTATATTGATTTGGCCATTGCCAGGCAGTTTTCATATCGAACAAGCTAATATGGTGATTAGCGCTGGAGGTCGGTCGGATTTGGTTTAATCGAAAACCGAAAACCTGGTTATCGGTTAGCCGAACCACCCCCCAGACCTTGCGACAACCGACTAAAAAGAGAATCATGGTTAACCGACAAACCGACTGGTCAGTTTTTGGTTTTATGCTCAGTTAGCCGCATACTCGAAAAAAATAACCCTTCTCTCTAAAACGTTGGCATTTAAGTGAAATTCATTATAAAAACAATAATGACAATTCCTCCACCACACAATCCTTTCCCCGTTCTTCTCTCTCTTTCCTCCCTCCATTTAAGCTCTCGAGTCTCGACCCTGGCGTGGAGAAAGCGACCCACCTGGTCACCTGGAGACTGCGACCGATCACGGAGACATAGCTGGGGCGAGCGAGGTCGGCGATGTCGATGAGCGGCGGACGCTGGACTCGGCGAGTCGTCGACGACCTGATGCGCGAAAGAGGACGCGGGGGTCGGGCGTTGGGGGTCGCAGAGATCGCCGGAGTCGTGTGGGTCGCGGGGGTCGCCAGAGTCGTGGGGGTCGCCGGAGTCGCGGAGGGTAAGGCCGATGGGGGTCGAGGAAAGCAGCTGTGCACGGGGTCGACGGAGGAGCAGCGTTGCGCGAGGTCGTTGGGTCATGGTTGCAAGGTCTGGGTCGGCGGGGAAGGGGGGACGACAGGCGATCTAGGAATAGGAGAAGGTCGTCATCTCGTCGAAGCCTGAAGGATTTGGAGGTTGGAGGTGGATAGGGTTGGTGACTGGTGAGAGGTCGATGAAAGAGGAAACAAGGTCATTTTGGTGGAGGCGAATACTGGGTTGGTGGAACGACGGTCGGTTGCTTCGGTTAGCCGGTTAACCAGCTTTGGTTATTCGGCTAGTCGAAGTAACCATTTTCTCTACTAAACACCAACCGAGCACCCTGGCAATCGATTTTCGGTTAGCCGCTAACCGATGGTTATCGATTAAACCGATGGTTATCGATTAAACCGACCAGTTATCCGTTAACTGAAAACCTATCGGCCACCCCTAATGATGGTTTAGCAAATGCTAAATTATAAATTTGGTCACTCAAATTATATAAATATTTTATGTTTGCTAGCTGAATTAGTTTTATTTCTTATTCGTCACTAACTTTGCTAATCGTGTCACCGTTAGTCACTGGTCATCTAATTCCGTTAAAATCATCTGATGTGCCAGTCAATTAAATAATTTGACCGTTAGTTTGATGACGTGACAATTAAAAAATAATAATAGAATATATAAATATTCACACCAATAGAAATCCACCACCTGTAGCTGTCAGCCTCATCCTAACCCACCGCCCTTCCCTCTCCAGCCACATCGTCCTCCCTCCGGAACTTATCAAGCCGACGCCACCGTGCCTTACATCGTCGCCATCTCCGTCTCCACTCCCTCCACCGCCTTCCATTGCTTCCCTCCTCCCCCGGCCACCGCAGTCTTCCCCGAGTCATCGCACCCCGAGAGCGCCTCATGCTCGAGACCGTTCGCCTCGCCCTCCCTCACCTCCGCCGCACCCTCGAGCAAATCATCTTCGAATCCGCTATCGTCCATGCCCTGATTCTCAATTTCTTCTGCACCGCCAAGCTTCCGTCGCCTCCGAGCTCAACATCCTCGGCTATAACATCCAGCCTTTGACACGCTGGAGAGCGAAGCGGTCAAAGAGATTTCCGCCGGGTCGTACGTTCACGAATGCTTGACTCGACCGCTGTACTGCATTGATTCGTTGATCGGCAACGGTGGAGGGAAGAAGGACTGGATCCGGATTCAATACTGATTATCTTACCTGGCTCGATTCCTAGCCGAAATGTAGCGTCGTTTTCCTATGCTTCGGCAATTTGGGGATTTCCGAGGGAGTGACTTTGGGAGAAGATAAAATATTTTTAATTTAAAATTAATATATATTTTATATTATTTTTAAATTGCCACATCATTAAACTAACACCATTAAACTAACAGTTAAAAGGTTTGGTTCACTGCCATGTAGGATGAATTTAACGGAATTGGACTGCCGGTGACTATCAATGAAGCGATTCATCAAGTTCGTGAAGAATAAGAAAGAAAAATAATTCAAGTGGCAAACGTGAAAATTTTGTATTATTTGCGTGACCAAACGTGTAATTTAGTCATTTAGCAAACTCTACATCTTGCATATTGCTCTTTTTTAAATTGAATACAAAGAGCAACCTAACCTTCATTCGTTACTGTTTCTCCCTAAGATGTACCCAGGGTTAACATAATAATAATTGAGGCTATGCTTTGGATTCTACTCGTTCAATCTCTTCGGGAGGCGAGGAATCTGTGAGGAGGAGGGGACGGCCTCCGGAATCTACGCTACGACGCTGACTCACTCCTACCGTCACCCTAGAAAATGGCCAAGTATAACCAATTCCTAAAGCGTAGTATAGCGGGTCGGGTTTTAATGTCAACCCGGGTCCTAGATGTGTTGACTACTCAGTGAAGTCTTGTTATTTAGCGGTGAACTTTTAGTGAAACTCAAGCAAACAAAACACAAAGCAAGTAAACGGTTTGTTGTCAAGTCAAGAGAGGTCACCCGGATATGGTTTCCCCCTAGACTGCAGTTAAGTCGGATTGTAATTACCAAGTTCAGTTTTCATGAAAGTTATACTGCGGAAGGTTCTCAATTAGCCTGAAGTCTCGACTAAAGGTCTCCAGACCCTCTCAATCTGAGTCTCTAGCGGGCGACTAACCTCCACCGGAGTAAACAGATTGAGGCCCTAATGAACCAAACCTCCACTACCGAATTGACTTCGGTACAGAATAGCGAATTGGCCCCTCGACTAAAGTCACCAATTCGCCACCTTCGATTAAGGGTACTCTATCAACCTAGGCAGATATTCTCATTCCAGGTCAAGCAGAAACAACAGGAATTTGATCAGGATTCAAGTCATTCAATCATTCAAACCTCAATCGAATATAATCAATTCACAAACACTGTACTTGGGTTCATACAATCAGACCTAGCATACAAATCTAGGGTTCTCCATACCCAGATGAATGGGGAAACTACTCCATAGAGAAAGAAGCAAAAGCAGATTCAGACACGGAAATCATACTGTGAAGTTGGATTCCTGCTTCTGGACGTTTAATCGCACTTCTCCAAGCTCAAGACGGGCTCCAATGGTGTTGAAGATCGATCTATGGCGCTTGAGAACTCTGGTTCGACGCTTTCTCTCTCTAGGTATCGGTTTCTCTCTCAAAAACTCGGAACCCTTTGAAAATTGGCCTTCTTCCTCTTTTATCAGCTGACCCGCGATACCCGGTCGAAATACCCGGTCGGGTATTTTATGGTTCGACCGGGTATTGTGAAACGCACCGTTCACTAAAGGGGAAAATCCCCGGTCTACCACCAAAATCCCCGTCCGGGGATTTATCGCCATCGCCCGGGCCCCCTTCTGTTTCTCACGGGTGCCCGAAGGAGGAAATACCCGGTCGAGGCCAGAATATACCCGGTCGGGTATTTCTTCCTTTGACCGGGTATTTTGGTCCAGCAGCATCCTTTGTCCAATCTTCGCTCCTTTCGATCCGGAACTCGTTCCTTCGCCTCGATTCCAACGCCAGGACCTGAAATATGACATAAACACACAACCTAGCGTAAAATCGGCTTAAAATACGAGATTCCTCATCACAAACGACTTCAGAATAGGGGTGAAAACATGTATGATTATCGGTCTATCAAACTCCCCCACACTTAACTGTTTGCTTGTCCCCAAGCAAAACCAAGTCAGACACTAGGTAAGCTTACATATTTCAATCAACCAATATTGAGGGACAAGTCATAAAGGCAACAGAACACGTGAATCAAACTGGTTTTCAAACATCAACACATGAACAACTTTAATCAGCAACCTGGACAACCACCACAAAGGACATTCGAGTGCAGCAAATCGAGTAAAGGAAGAGTCTCCCTTCTGTTCGCTGGCCAACCTAGACTTGATTCAACCACTTACTCAAAACAGTCAAACTCATGCATCCAACTCAAGACATCAGAATAGAGACCGAGCAATCTAGGTCCTCACCGGGGTACAAGAGCATATAGAAAATGGAAATGAATCACTCACTCTCGACCAGTGGGGTCAGGATAATTTGATGCGAAAGATGCGCATGCTATTTCTCTCAATCCCTATCATCTCTTCACCATGATGGCAGCCTCTAAATGCTAGAGTCCACATATGGGATGTCACCACTAACTAATCAGGAGGTCTTAGACACAGGTTCAAATGACTGGCTAGGGTCTTGGACATGGGGAAAAGGCCTTTTAGGTGGTGGAAGTATTCATAGCAAAAGGTTCCACATTTCCCAAACACACAAACACAGTCAAACAACCGGTAATTTCTTTCTGCTATCCTGCATTACTCAATATCTCAAGAGCACAAGAGCGAAGGAGGCATAAACATCAGCATTTCCAAGCCAGACCTGCTGAGAAACACTACTTACTGGGCATTATTCAGATTTTTGGTAGTGGCTCTCTTTGCTTTCAATTTTTTTCTTTGTTTTTCCTTTTATTCTTCTTTTCATTTCTTAAGAGAGCCACCACTTCTGCATAAATTTCAAACACATGCCCAACTGTTAAGCACTACCTCCAACACTCACATAGACTTTAGCAGAAACAGCAGAGAATATATATAAAACCACTCTGTGGAACCTTCTTAAAAGATGCAACAAGGGTGATTTTTTCCATTATAGACCAAAAGAAAGGATAACACACGGCTCAAAGGGGCTGACTAGGGATAAGACACATCAGGATAGTCAGTTTTGGGCGTGGGCTAATCCTATGCCCCCATCATCTTAGCTAGTGACAACGTGAATGCTACACATCATGGAAGAGGGATCTATCGCACAAGAATAAACGAGCGGCTCAAATCTCACATGGCTACCTATATGCTCTATCTCACGTTCTGATACCCATGAAACTAGATGCATAAACGACTGTCAAGAACAAGTAATCAGCTCAAGTCAGATCAAGTCACAGTTGGCAAGCAAACAGTTGAAAAACTGAACCCCTACATCGTTCTACTGCACATCTCAGTCCTTATTATAGGTTGTCCTAGTCACAACAAGTTGTCATGCATTAATCCGAAAACCAATCAATTCATCAATCAAAACACAGTGCCAATATGAACAAACAGCAGTACTTGGAGCCCTCAAATCGTAAGATTCGGACAGCGGACTAGGCTCCAAGCACCCATATATACGTTCCAATAAATACAAGAACCCCCCCACACTTAAATGCGACAGTGTCCCTCAATGGAGCGAAGGGAAGGGGAACGATGTTACCGTGAAACAGTGGTCAGGAACGTTGACTGGATGGCGGACCAGTCAAAAGCAGAGGACTGGACAAGGACCAGTCCGATGGGCACAGAGCTAGAACCAACAGAACACACACAATGGGTGAAATAAACCATAGTTCCATGTCAACAATCCACACAATGTGAACAAGCAATAAAAACAAAACACAATCTGGAGTCTAAATCTGAAAAGATGGACAAAAGCCAAGGCCCACTCGATGGGCTGGTAAAATCAGATCACAGGTCGTCGCCTCCATCGCCAGTGGGAGGCGGGTAGTAGTCCTTCATAGCCCCGGGGACGCCTCCCAAGGATAGCTCACAGCAGCAGGATCCATGTTCCAGTAGCTCATCATGTAATGCTGAGCAGAAATGATGCGGCGGCGACCATCGCGCTCACGGTCGAGGCGTTCGTTGATGTGCTCCTGGCCAGCAAGGATCTGCTCGTTCTGGCGGACAAGGGCGGCCATCTGCTCTGCAAGATAGATAGTGGGCTGCGCAGCAGATGGGCCGGCACCGGAAGTGAGTCGCCCGGGTGCAGAGGGGGTGGACCGAGACCTCGTCCGGCGGGTGGTCCGACGGGCTGCAGCATCACTGGCTCCTGGTGGCTCCTCACCCTCTGGTGCACGAGGAACAGGGCGAGGCAGGCCCCGGATCCAGGTCACGTTCCCTTCGTGCTCCAGTATCAGCTGGCGCCGGAGGGTGTCCCTGGAGAATGGCGAGCGCCTCCTGGATGAGAGTAAACCTGGAGAGATCGACGTTGTAGTACCGCGCCAGGCAGTGACCACCGGCCCACACGCCAGACGTCGATTACACCGCTTATGCTTGGCAACGGTCCGGGCAATGAGAGAGGACAGATGGAGGTTGTCCACCTCGTGCTCATGGAGTGCAGGCAATGCAGGGTGCGGAGCTGAAGATGACTGGTGGAGCCCTCGCTGGGGGTGTAAGATTTCCCCAGCAGCTGGTTGATGATGCGCCACTCTGGTCGCAGCTGAGTGGCCGTGGTGTGGCCCGGGGGTGAAAACAGATCCAGCATACCCCGGAGGCAGATCCGCTCGAAAAAACTGCTGGTCCCGAAAGATGGGACAGTCGGGCTCCTCGATGGCCAGGCGACAGGGGAACGGTGGAAGTAGCCCCAGTGCCCGACCAAAATCGTCATAGCTCAGAGAGTAGAACTCCCCTCCGAGTCGGAACTGGATGGCGTTGCCGTGCGCTCCAGCATGGGTCCGGAAATGCTCGAAGGTGGAGTAGAACTCCCAGAGGAGCTCCTTGTAAATCGGCTCAGCAAGGCAGAGGAGGCGGCGCCAAGAGAAGGCGCGAATGGCAGCCTCCATTGCCTCGCGAGCACCCAGCTCCTCGAAGACCCTCCAGTCGAGGTAGTGGTGCTGAACGACTTTGCGGCGTCGGATGTCCCGCAAAGTCACCCTCTGGTCGGCGTCGAGCATATTCAAGAACGTGTTCATTTTCCTGGAGGCATAAGAGGATATCGTGGGGAAGGTGAAGGAAGACCGAGAGACCACAAAAAATCGCCGGGAAACTCGCCGGGAGGCTCGCCGGAGTTTCGTCGCCGGCGACTTCACCAGAGCAAAACCAACCCAAAATTTTGGGGGAATGAAGCCCCAAGCACCAGGAACTCGGTGGTGGTCGCGGTTTCTCGATCGGAGGTCCGAGGAGGGAGATCGGGCCGGTGGAACACCGAAGGGTCGCGATTTTCCGGCAACCCAAACCACCACGAAACTCGACCCCACTGGTACAGCCTTGTGGGCGCCGACGAGAGGAGCACGGGGGTGGTCTCGGATTTTGATTTGGACCTCCGACGAGCGAGATATGGCCGGAAAACCACCGGAGAAGATGGTGGTTCGACTTTCAGGCGAGAGGGGAGAGAAAGTGGTTTGGAAAAAAAATGGAGGAGAGAGAGGGGGGGTCTCGGCCGACAGCTTTTTAAAGCAGGCGCGGGGGGAATTACGGGCACGATTACGGCCGTAATTCCCCAGGCCTTGCCCGTAATTTTCACGCCGAGAGCAAATTGCCCTCTCTGGGCGAATTACGGGCAGGGTAGCAAGAACTACGGCCGTATTCTTACCCCCTTGCCCGTAATTTTTACGCCGAGCCCTTTTCTCAGTTTTTTCTGCGCTGAAGAAATTACGGGCAGGGGGTAGATAAATTACGGCCGTAATTAGTCCCCCCATGCCCGTAATTTTACTGCCGAGGGCCCTTTTTCTCCAGTTTTGAAGCTTCAAATTCGAACATCCAAACCCAAACGTGCCCCGGTTCAAAAATTACACCATCATAGACCAAAATAGACCAACCGGGACACGAGGAACATTCCAAAAGACTCCAGACAGACTCAATGACTCAAAAACGACAAAAATTAAAAGGAAAAGGATAGAAATGCAAACCGTGGTGGGGTTGCCTCCCCACAAGCGCTTCTTTACCGTCTTTTAGCTGGACGCCAGTAGAGGAACTAAGGGTCCTCGAGCTTGATCAGCAGCTCTGCGCGCTCGACAGCACCTCCCAAGTATAACTTTAGGAGGTGGCCATTCACCTTGAATGGCTCGGTTTGAGCATTGCTGATCTCCACCGCACCGTGCGGGAAAACATGGGTCACCGTGAAGGGACCCGACCACCTCGAACGGAGCTTGCCCGGAAAGAGCTTCAGGCGTGCATTGAATAACAGAACACGATCACCGACCTGAAACTCCTTCGGGCCCCTTAACCTAGCGTCGTGGAGACGCTTGGTGCGCTCTTTGTAGAGCAGGGTATTCTCATAGGCGTGGTAACGCCACTCCTCCAACTCCAGCAGCTGCAACTTACGTTCTGTACCTGCAACACTCAAATCCATGTTTAGCAGCTTAATGGCCCAGAAGGCCTTGTGCTCTAGCTCTACCGGCAGATGGCACGCCTTCCCATAGACAAGCCTATAGGGAGAAGTGCCAATCGGGTTCTTATAGGCAGTCCTATACGCCCAGAGAGCATCATCGAGCTTGGTGGACCAATCCTTGCGGGACTGATCCACCGTCTTTTCAATTATACGTTTTAGCTCCCGGTTCGTCAACTCGGCCTGCCCATTTGACTGGGGATGATAGGCCACCGACACCTGATGCTTAACGCCATAGCGAGAGAGGAGTTTAGTGAATTGCCCCTGAAAATGGGTTCCTCTATCACTAATAATGGCGCGAGGTGTCCCGAACCGGGAGAACAGCTGCTGAAGAAATGAGCAGACCCGTCTTGCGTCATTGGTGGGCATGGCTTGAGCTTCTGCCCACCTCGAGACTTAGTCCACTGCAACCAAAATGTACAGATTGCCAAAAGATGGAGGGAATGGGCCCATGAAATCGATACCCCAAACATCAAAAATTTCACAAATAACAGATATATGTTGGGGCATCTCATCCCGGGCAGAAATGTTACCTGACCTTTGGCAGCGGTCGCACTGGCGTGCGAAGGTGTCTGCATCCTTGAAGAGCGAGGGCCAATAGAAGCCCGACTGTAGCACCTTCCTCGCCGTGCAGGTTCCTCCATGATGACCGCCAGTGGGTTCTTCGTGACATTGAGACAGGATGTCTCCCATCTCATGCTCCATGACACAGCGCCGGATCACGCCATCTGCTCCGATTCTGAAGAGGTAAGGATCCTCCCAGAAGTAGTGCTTCAGATCGGAGAAGAACTTGCGCTTCGCATGAGTAGCCATCCCCTTGGGTAACTGCTTGCCTACCAGATAATTGGCAAAGTCAGAATACCAAGGGGTAACGCTGTCCACCAGGGTCATCGCCAGCAATCGCTCACCCGGGAAGGAGTCGTCGATCTCTTCCTCGAAGTTGTCCACCGCAGGGGCTTCCAACCGTGAAAGATGATCTGCAGCAACATTCTCGGCTCCCTTCTTGTCCCGGATCTCGATATCAAACTCCTGCAGCAGCAGGATCCAGTGGATGAGCCGAGGCTTGCCATCAGCCTTGCTCATCAGATAACGAATCGCCGAGTGGTCAGTGTAGACCACCACATGAGAAAGCACCAGATAGGGTCGGAACTTGTCAAATGCATACACCACAGCGAGGAGCTCCTTCTATGTGGTGGTGTAGTTCTCCTGTGCATCGTTCAAGGTCTTCGACGTGTAGTAGATGGGCTGGAAGTGTTTCTCGCGTCTCTGACCCAGAACTGCTCCGACTGCATAATCACTCGCATCGCACATCAGCTCAAAAGGAAGAGACCAATCAGGAGTCACCATGATAGGGGCATGGGTAAGCTTCTCCTTCAGAGTCTCAAATGCAGCTGTGCACTCTGGAGTGAACTGGAATGGCGCATCCTTCTCCAACAGCTTGGTCAACGACAGGGCAATCTTCGAGAAGTCTTTGATGAAACGCCTGTAAAAGCCTGCATGACCCAGAAAGCTGCGAATCCCCTTCACAGAAACGGGAGGAGGTAGCTGACTGATCGTCTCAATCTTCGCGCGATCTACCTCAATCCCCTTCTTGGAGATCTTGTGCCCAAGCACGATACCTTCACGAACCATGAAATGACACTTCTCCCAGCTGAGTGCCAGATTCGTCTCCTCGCACCTCTTCAGAACGAGTTCCAGGTTATGGAGACAGTGAGTGAAAGAGTCTCCATATACCGAGAAATCATCCATGAAGACTTCCATGATCTCTCCAACCAGTCGGTCAAAGATAGCCAGCATGCATCTCTGGAAGGTCGCCGGTGCGTTACACAGCCCAAATGGAATCCTCCGGTAAGCAAAAGTGCCGAAGGGGCAAGTGAATGTGGTCTTCTCCTGATCCTCCGGTGCAATAGGAATCTGGAAGTACCCAGACATGCCATCCAGGAAGCAATAGAACTCATGGCCCGCCAACCTCTCCAGCATCTGATCAATGAAAGGTAGGGGAAAATGATCTTTCCTGGTGGCGTCGTTCAGGCGCCGGTAATCGATGCAGACTCTCCAGCCGGTCACGGTCCGCATCGGGATCAACTCCTTCTTCTCGTTCGGGACCACAGTCATCCCGCCTTTCTTCGGGACCACCTGAGTGGGGCTGACCCACTTGCTATCAGATATAGCAAAGATGATCCCTGCATCCATGAGCTTCACGATCTCTGCCCGGACCACTGCCTCCAAGTTAGGAGACAATCTCCGCTGCGGCTGCCTGACTGGCTTAACCTCATCCTCCATCAAGATTCTGTGAGAGCAGAAGGATGGGCTAATGCCTCTGATGTCAGTGATCTTCCATGCCATGGCCCGGGCGTACTTCTGCAACAGAGCCACCAGCCTGCTCTTCTGCTCGGGGGTCAGATCCGAGCTAATAATAACCGGGAGCTTATTCCCCTCCCGGAGAAATGCATACTCCAGATGAGATGGGAGGGGTTTAAGCTCCAACTCTGGTGGCTCCTCCAATGATGTAGCGAGCCGGGGCGAGATGGGAATCGGCTTGAATGGCATCTCTCGCCCCTCGCTCGCAGCCTCGTCCAGCTCCGCAAGCTGCTCCGCCAGCTGCATATCCTGTGATGCCTGTTCCCCTAGCAAAAGACAACGCTCAAGGAAATCATCAGTACCCGCACTCGTGATGGCGAGTGCGGTCTCAAAATCAGCAACAACATCACAGTAATCAAGATCATCATGGAGCTGGGGGTGTTTCATATTATCAGAAACAGAGAAGGTGATTTGTTCACCCCCAGCTCTCAAAATCAGCTTTCCATCATTAACATCAATCAGTGCCTTGGCGGTGGCGAGAAAAGGTCTACCCAGTATCAATGGCACATCAACATCCTCATTTATGTCCAGAATCACAAAATCAACAGGATATGAAAATGGCCCTACTGCGACTATCAAGTCCTCTGCTATACCCCTAGGATGCACAATAGATCTATCAGCAAGCTGGATGCTCATCCTAGTATTACTGGGTTCACCTAGGCCTAGCTTTTTAAACAATGAATATGGCATGACATTAATGCTAGCGCCTAAATCCGCCAAGGACTTCCCTACATGCAAACTACCAATCATGCAAGGGATAGTGAAACTCCCTGGATCTTTTCGCTTCTCTGGTAGTTTGTTCTGCAGGATGGCAGAACACTCCTCGTTTAGCATCACCGTAGACAGCTCCCCAAGCTTCCTCTTGTTGGTGAGGAGATCCTTCATGAACTTGGCATACTTGGGCATCTTCGATAATGCCTCCACGAAGGGCATGCTAATATTCACCTGCTTCAGCATTGCCATTAATTTGGCAAACTCAGTCTCCAGTCGGTCTTTGTGCAACCGAGTAGGAAAGGGAAGCTGTGGTACATACTCCTTCACCACTGGTTGCGGTGTAGGAGCAGGCACCTCAACCTTCTTCTCCATTTCTTCCTAATTAGCTGGAAGTGCTGAAGTAGGGGTCTCTTTCTCCGCTGCCCGAACAGGTGAATCGGCAGTCACCTTGCCACTCCTGGTTGTGATGGCACTGCAGTTTTCATCCTGGTTCTGCGGGTGAGGGATGGTCTGACCAGGCAAGGTACCTGGAGTCCGTCGAGCAACAGCCTGGGCAACACCACCAAGCTGGGTCTGTATATCTCGCAGCACAGCCTGCGTGTTTCTCTGACCAGCTTCCAGCTCCAAGAACTTGCCAGAAGCCTTCTCCATGAACTGCTCCATGTTATTGAATTTACTTGCACTGGAGGCGGCCAGAGAACCCACCAGATCTCTCAGTTCCGCCATCGGGTCAACCTGTGCTGGGGCTGCCCCTGCCTGTGGAAATGGTCGTGCCTGCGACTGAGGTGGAACTGGCCCCTGTCTGGGCTGGTAGAGTGGCTGCTGTTGCTGCTGAAATTGCCCCTGTCTGGGCTGGAATGGAGGCCTCTGGAAACCGGGAGGTCCCTGGGGAGCTGGTGGTCTGGGATTTGGCCCAGCCCAAGAAAAGTTAGGATGCTGGCGCCACCCCTCATTATAGGTGTTGCTGTAGGGGTCAAAGCGCCTGGCATTCCCGATGAAATCCACCTGCTCCTGGGGAGTGGACGACTCCCTCATAACCTGACAGTCCTCCACGGTGTGATGAGAGCTCTCACACCACTGGCAGTGCATCGCCTGCGGCTGTCCGGTACCTGCAATCAAACCAGAACGATCGATAGCTGAAACCAGCTTCGATACCACCTGCACCAGATCAGATGACTGGGTGCCCACAGCATGCACACCCCTTCCAGGTGCTCGTCTCGATCTCCTGGCAGTGCCCCAGTCATAACCATTCTCCGCCATCTCCTCAAAGAGTTGATTCAGCTGTGGCGGGGTTTTGGTCAGCATGTTCCCGCCACAAACCGAATCGATCAGCTGCTTGTCCTCCGGGAAGAGGGCGTGATAGAAAGTGCCCACCTTAAACGCATCATTGAAACCATGGTTGGGACACCTGAGAAAGAGGCTGGTGTACCTCTCCCAAGCATCCCTAATGGTCTCATCCTCATCCTGAGAAAAGTGTGTAATCTGCTTCTGGAGATCAGCTGTCTTGGATGGAGGATGGTAGCGGGTGAGGAACTTGTCCGCCAGGTTGGCGAACGTGGTGATGGAGCCCGGAGGTCGAGTGTCTAGCCACTCCTTGGCCTGCCCCTCCAGAGTGAATGGGAAATACCTTAGCTGGATGGCATCTGCTGGTACCCCATTGATCTTGATTCCATCGATGAGCTCGTGGAATCGCCTGAGATGTGATCGAGGGCACTCTCCCTCCTTACCACGGAACACTACTGAACCGCGCAGCATGGTGATCACGGAGGTGCTCACCTCAAAGTTGTTGGCTGGGACCTGAGGGTGTTGAATAGGTGACCTCATGTCCGCAGCCCTAGCGGTCCAGTAGGATCCCATGGTCTGCTCCCCGGGGATCACATTGTTGTTCTGCGGATCACCCATCTCGCCTTCTTCTTCTTCTCCGATCTGTAGCTGTGACAGCGCCTTCTCCGCAGCCAGTCGCGCCTTTAGAACCCGCTTGGAGTTCCTGCAGGTTCGTTCAAGCTCCTGGTCAAGTGGTAGTAGATCTCCCGACTGGCTACGGGTCATGCACTACCTGCACACACTCAGAAGAAACAACCCGTGAAGGCACACAGGTGGAAAAGAAAATGCAGAAAATAAAAAGCTAGAGTAACAAATTATCACGTTTCTCCAATAACCTAGAGGTTCCCCGGCAACGGCGCCAAAAACTTGACACGCCAAAACACAACACCAAACTGCGACCAAGTGTAATCGCAGTCCGGGAATGCAGTAACAGGCAAGTTTAATTATCAACCCGGGGTCTAGATCTACTGCTTACTCCGTGATTCTCTATTATCTAGCAAACTAATTCGAGTGAGTGTTGTTTAAAGCAAAAGCAGTAAGAAAGCAGGAAATGGTTCGGTTTTCAAAAGCAGGTAAGAGTCACTCGGGATTGAGTCCCCCTAGCCCCTTGGTTAGGTTCAATTGCAATTCCCTGGGTTGATTTACTGTTGATTAGACTGCGGAAGATCCGACAGTAGCTTGGAATCTCTTAAGCTGACCAAGCCCTCTCAGTCTAACTACCCGGCAGACGACTAGTCTTCACCGGGATAGAAAGCTGAGGCTATGAACACAGAACTCCACTACTGGCGTTAAGAACACCAGTACAAAGCAGTAAACTGGCTAACTCTCGTATAGCCAATCTCCTACTATCGAATGAAGAAGCTCTAACAACCTAATCAGATTCTATCTATCTCAGGTTGAAGCAGAAATTGAGACAAGCTGATCAGACTCAAATCAATTCATGAAACATGCATCATTCGATTAAAATCAAACAATAATATCATCCCAAGTCATTACAATCAAATCCCTAACACAAGGAACTAGGGTTCTTCATACCCAAGTGAGAGAAAGGTTCTACTCCATAGAGAGAGAAGAGAAAACAGAAATCAGAGTAGTCATACTCATAAAGATGAGGAAAATCTGCTCTGGGATGTCAATCTTCACTCCTAAGGACGCAATCTGGGCTTCAATGATGAGAAATCCACTCCAAAATAGCTCCTAGGGTTTGTTCTTCGCTCTTTCTCTCTCTAAAACTCTGTTTTTGCCCAGAAAATCGAATTCCCCCTCCTTGGCTCGAATCTGCCTTCAAAAACCCGACTCTGGGCGAATTACGGGCAGAATTACGGCCGTAATCACTTCCTGCCCGTAATTCACACCAAAACGCGCGTTTTACTTAAGCTGCAGGGGGAGAAGTTACGGCCGTAATTTTCCAATTACCGCCAGTAATTAGGAAATTACGGCCGTAATTCCTGGGGTCTTTGCCCGTAATTTTACCACCGAGAAGAATTGCTGGGGGAATGCGCGGCCAATTAATTACGGGCATGCCCTGCTAAATTACGGCCGTAATTCAGCAAGGGCTGCCCGTAATTCACTCTGTGACTCGCCAATTGACCTCCAAATGACCCGAAACTTGCGCCTTTGCTCCTCTTTACTTGCTAGGACCTGAAATACGACAAAACAACACAACCTAGCGTAAAATAGGCCAAGGAACAATCAATTCGAGCCAAAATGGACAGGAAACCAGAGTGAAAACACGTGCAAATACGATGCTATCACACCGCTAGCAGCTCCTTCTCCGTGGTAGTGTAATTCTCCTGGGCATCGTTAAGGGTCTTCGAGGCGTATTAAATAGGACGGAAATGATGATCTCGCCTCTGCCCCAAAACAACTCCAACAGCAAAGTCACTGCATCGCACATCATCTCGAACGGTAAAGACCAGTGAGGAGTGACCATGATAGGAGCATGAGTAAGCTTCTCCTTCAAGATCGTGAATGTCGTTGTGCACGCGTCAGTGAACTAGAAGGGGGCATCCTTCTCAAGGAACTTCATCAGGGGCAAGGCGATCTTGGATAAGTCTTTTATGAACCGCCTATAGAACCCTGCATGGCCTAATAAACTGCGGATTCCCTTAACAGATGTGAGAGGAGGCAGCTTGCTGATTTTCTCGATCTTTGCTCTGTCTACCAATATCCCCATCTTGGAGATCTTATGCCTCAGATCTATGCCTTCGCGAACCATGAAGTGTCACTTCTCCCAACTTAGTGCCAAGTTCGTCTCCTCACACCGTTTCAGGACGAGTTCCAGGTTATGGAGACAGTGAGAGAGTGAGTCCTCATAAACCGAAAAGTCATCCATGAACACCTCCATGATTTCTCCGACCAGTCGATCGAAGATGGCGAGCATGCATCGCTGAAATGTGGCTGGGGCGTTGCAAAGCCTGAACGGGATTCTCTGGTAAGCAAATGTGCCAAAAGGGCAGGTGAAGGTGCTCTTCGCCTGGTCTTCCGGTGCAATGGGGATCTGAAAGTACCCGGACATCCCATCCAGGAAACAGTAGGACTCGTGTCCAGCCAGCCTCTCCAGCATCTGGTCAATGAAAGGCAGCGGGAAGTGGTCCTTCTGGGTGGCGTCATTGAGGCAACAATAATCGATGCAAACGCGGTACTCGATCACCGTGCGCATTAGAATGAGCTCGTTCTTCTCGTTGGGTACCACGGTCATCCCGCCCTTCTTAGGCACCACCTGAGTGGGGCTGACCCACTCGCTGTCAGAATTGGCAAAGATGATCCTCGCATCCATCAGCTTCACAATCTCTGCCCGAACCACTGCCTCCAGGTTTGGTGTCAATCTCCGCTGGGGCTGCCTCACTGGCCACATCTCATCCTCTAGCAGTATCCGGTGGGAACATAAAGAAAGGCTGATCCCCCGGTTATCAGTGATCTTCCATGCCAGAGCTCGCTTGTACTGCTTCTATAAGGCCACCACTCTGGTTTTCTGCTCGGGTGTGAGGGTCGAGCTAATGATGACTAGAAGCTTGTTCCCCTCTCAGTGAAATGCATACTCCAAGTGGGGAGGGAGGGGCTTTAGCTCCAGTTTTGGTGGCTCCTCCAGAGAGGTGGTGATGCAAGGACAGGATGAGATCGATTTGAACTGCTTGTCAATCTCCAGGAACTCGCCACTCTCCATCGTGGCCAGCTGCTCCTCCAGTTGCAGCTCCTGCGATGCCTGCTCACCTAGCAAAATACAATGCTCAAGGGCATCGTCAGTACCCGCACTCGTGATGGCGAGTGCGGTTTCAAAATCAGCCAACATATCACAGTAATCCAAGTCATCATGCAAATGGGAATGCTTCGCATTATCGGACACAGAAAATGTACCTTGTTCCTACCCAGCTCGCAAGATTAACTTGCCACTATGCACATCAATCAGCGCCTTGGCGGTGGCGAGAAATGGTCTACCCAAAATCAAAGGCACATCCACATCCTCATTTATATCTAGAATAACAAAATCAGCAAGATATATGATTGCACCCATGTTAACAAGCAAGTCATCTATGATACCCCTAGGATGCACAGTAGAGCGATCAGCTAACTCAATGCTCATCCTAGTGGTTCTAAGTTCACCTAGGCCTAACTTCTTAAACAGTTTATAGGAATGACGTTAATGCTAGCGCCTAGGTCCGCCAATGACTTTCCTACATGCATGCTGCCAATAACAAGAGGGATAGTAAAACTACCTGGGTCTTTGCGCTTCTTGGGCAGCTTGTTCTGCAGGATGGTAGAATACTCCTCGCTCAGCATCACTGTCGAGAGATCCCCAAGTTTCTTTGTGTTGGTGAGGAGATCCTTAGTGAATTTGGCGTACTTGGGCATCTTCGACAGTGCCTCCATGAACGGCATGCTGATATTGAGTTGCTTCAATATTGCAATGAATTTGGCAAACTCAGTCTCCAGCTTGTCTTTGTGCATTCAACTGGGGAACATGCTCCTTAACCACTGGTTGTGGCTTGGAAGCAAGCGCTTTTGTCTCGATCCCCACCTCTTTTTTGTCAGCTGGAAGTGCTGAAGCAAGTGTTGCTTACTCCTGCCTGGCCGAAGGAGGGCTAGCAGATGCCGTCTTGCCACTTCGGTAGTGATGGCATCTAACTGCTGGTGAGGCTCGCGAGGATTTGGGATGGTGGTGGCAGTCAGAGTTTCCGGTGCTCTGGTGTTCTTTTGGCTAGCTATGCCTCCAATCTGGTTTTGGAGTCCAGCAGTATTGCACCCTAGTTCCTTTGGCCTGCCTCCAATGAGGTGATGCACTGGTCCAGCCTGGCAAAATTCGTTGTGCTGGCACTCACAAAAGTCTGCATATTGTTTTTCAGCTCTAACATCTAGTCATCTTGTGCTGGAGCTGCTGCCGGATGGGCAAGTTGTCGCTGTTGCTGCTGAAATGGTTGCCCTAGTCTGGGCTGATAGGGCTACTGCTGTGGAAATGAACCCTGTCGGGCCTGGAAAGGCTGCCTTTGTAGAAAACCACCTACTCTATCTGGGAAATCGGGAGGCTTGGTGGTGTTAATGTTGCTGCCATTTCAGGAGAAATTGGGATGCTGGCGCCACCCCTTATTATATGTTCCACTATAAGGATCAAGGTGCCGAGCATTGGCGATGAAGTCCAACTGCTCATGGGGTGTAGAAGACTCCCGCATAGCTTGGCAGTCTTCCACCAAATGGTTCGAGCTCTCACAACACTAGCACTGTGCAACCGAAGGGGCGGCCAATCCTCTGCCAGGGATAAGACTGTTGGGTTGCTTTAATATCTGGACCAGCTCGGTCACCTCCCGCTCGAGCCCGGATCTAGCCTCTGGTACTCTACCCCCGAGAATGATCTCTGGAAGCCAAAGTACTGATCATCTGATTCAGCTCGGGAGGAGTCTTCGTGAGAATGTCCCCACCTGGGTGGGCATAGAGACTCAATCACCCTCTGACTCTTCGGAGATAGAGCATTATAGAAGTTTCCCACTGTGAATGCATCACTAAAGCCATGATGGGGACACTGCCAGAAGAATCCAGAGTACCGCTCCCAGGCATCACGTAGTGACTCATCTGGCTCCTGGCGGAAATGAGTGATCTCCCGCAGAATCTCCGAGGTCTTCGAGGCCGGATAGTACCTGTGCACGAACTTGTTGGCCAGATCGTCCCAGGAAGTAATGGACAGTGGTGGCTGGGTCTCTAACCACCTCTTTGCATGCCTCGCTAGAGAGTGGGGGAAGAGGTGAAGACAGATCGCATCATCTGGTACACCATTCAGCTTGAACCCATTGGTAAGCTGCAAGAACCGGGAAAGGTGCACCTTCGCCTCTTCCTCCTTGAGGCCATGAAATTGGATGGAGGATGTTATCAGTTGAATACAACATGGATTGATCTCGAAGTTATTTGCTGGAATGGGTGGATACAGCATGACGGGGCGGATGTCGGCAATCCGTGGAGTGTAGTAGTACTCCATAGTAGGACCCGGCTGGGTGGTTGATGGTGAGCCCCATCTGGTTGGGGGACTGGGTTATTGGCCAGAACCTGATTCACTAGGGGAACATGGAGAGGCATCCCCAAGGGTTGGTTCTTCCCCAGGTTCAGGTTCACCCTGTTGTGCTCGTCGCCCGTATCTTGCTCCTCCTCAGAGTCGCTGCTCAGATGGCCGTCGACGTGCACTTCCTTCGTAGCCAGTCTTGCTCGTTGTTGTCTCCTAAGCTGGTGACAAGTGCGTTCTAGCTCCGGATCCAACGGTAGTAATTCTCCCGACTGGCTACGGGTCATACACTACCTGCACATAGCCAAGCAAGCAAACTCGTGAAGGCACAAGTGGGACAGAGTAAAACAATCAATGCGGAAAAGAAATGCTAAAGTAACATAAATCATGTTTTTTCAACAACCTAGTCGTCCCACGGCAACGGCGCCAAAAACTTGACTCGCCTGCACTGTCACACTAGAAAGCAGCCAAGTGTAACCACCTACCAATGCGTAGTATAGCAAGTTTAGTTCTAAATGTCAACCCGGGTCCTATGTGTGATGACTACTCCGTGAGATTCTTATTATTTAGAGGTTCAACTATAGTGAAGTTCCAACTAAACTAGCAAACAAAAGCAGTAAAGGTTGTGTTCCAAGTTTGAGAGATTTCACCCAGATATGGTTCCCCCTAGACTGTAGATAAGTCAAGTTGTAATTCACCCAGTCCAGTTTCAATGATAATTATACTGCGGAAGGTTCTTAGACAGTATGGAGTCTCGACTAAAGGTCTCCAGACCCTCTCAATCCGAATCCCCAGCGGGCGACTAACCTCCACCTGAGTAAACAGACTGAGGCCCTAACGTGCTATACCTCCTCTACTGGAGTAAATCTAGTGCAGAATAGTGAACCGACTCCTCAACCAAAGTCATCAATTCACTACCTTCAATTAAGGGTGCTCTATCAACCTAGGCAGATATTCTCTTTCTAGGTCAAAGCAAGTACTACAGGAATTTGATCAGGATTCATGCAATTCAGAAAATCATGCCTCAATTGAATAAAATCGATATCAAAGAACATGTACTTGGATTCATACAACCAAACTTAACAAACAAATCTAAGGTTCTTCATACCCAGGTGAGTGAGAGAGTTTACTCCATAGATAGAATAGAAATCTGCTTCAGATGCGAAAATCATTCTGTGAAGGATGAAAATCTACTTCTGGTAATCAATCGGCACTCCTCCAAGTTTCCACCGAGCTCCAATGGTGATGTAGATCGATTTAGGGCACTTGGAAGTTCTGTTCGTCATTCTCTCTCTCTAGATTTTTTGCTTTCTTTCTCTCAAAATCGGATCCCCTCTCAAAAGTGGCTTTCTTCCCTTTAAAAGGGGCAGATAGCGATACCTGGTCGGGTATTTCAGGTGACCGGCCGGGTATTTTGAAACGCAGCGCAGCAGAAAAGTGGAAATACCCGATCGGGTATTTAAGCGCCCCGGTCGGGCCCCCTTTGGGTCTCCTGGCCTCCAAAGCGGCAATACCCGGTCCTTCCTTCTCGTTTACCCGGTCGGGTATTTCAATGCCTGACCGGGTATTTTTGCCTGACTGCTCCTCTGGCTCCAACTTTCCACTTTTCGACCCGAAACTCGTTTCCACGCCAAGTCCTGAGATATGACATAAACGAACAACCAAGCGTGAAATCGGCCTAAAACACGATAATCAACTCTCAAACATTTCAAGAATGGTGATCAAAACATGTGCAAATAATGGTCTATCACTCTAACTACATATTTATGGGGCGATTTTGTTATTTTTAATTTGCTACAGAAATCACATTTATCAAACTCATTAATTGAGAATTAGGGATATGTCCTAAGTTTTTCAAATTCTTCATAATTCGTGTGTTCACATGACAAAGATGAGCATGCCAAATATTAAAATCACACACCATGTAAACTAAGGTTGGTAATCGGTCGGTTACCGATTAACCTGTTATCGGTATACCGAATACGTACAAATTGCGGCCGACTACCGATACCGTGAGATAATCGATTAACCGGCTAACCAAATAACCGGTTATCGGTTAACAACTGGTTATCGGTTCACAACCGGTTAACACTAATAACAAACAAAAAAATCGTTGCTTCCTTCCTGCCTTCCTCACGTTCCTCTGTCTCTCGAGTCTCTCCCTCTCTCCTTTCTTCATCAGTCATCACCACCACCAGCAGGCAGCAACCCCACCTCCCAAATCCTTTCTCCGGCTTCCTCATTCATCCTTCCGACGTCGATCGACACAATCCCTCATCAGCGTCGCCACCACTGAAGCAGTTCACCAGCGACGTCGAGGAAAATTGTCAGCGTCTGTCTTCTCTTCCCACGCATGCATCACGGAACCAACCTCAATTCAAGCTAGAGATCGAGCGACGGAGAGAGGAAATTGGACGATCTCCCAACCTCCTCTTTTCCTCAAAGCTAAAATCGATCCAGAGAGATCGAGAGCGGTAACTCCTACCCAGAATATTGATTTTAGATCTGGTTTTGAGAACGATGACGATGGCGACAGAGACCTGGGTAGGAGAAGAACGGAGGTGGCAAAGAACGGCGTTGACTACAAAGATGGAGATGTCGCTGGCAGATTCTCAATCATCTTTGTGGTTTTCAATTTTGGGGTTTTCAAATTTGGTTTTCCTACTTCCCTTGTACCTCCGATTATGGGTTATCTATTATTTGGGGATTTTGGTGGATTGGGTGGGTGCAGAGGGAGAGGGGAATAGAGAAGATAAGATGGAGATGGGAGAGAAGAGAAGAGAAGATAAGGGCTCGGGTCTGGGTCTATCGGAGGGATGAGGGCGGAGAGGAAGAAGAGTAGGGAATGGTAGATGGAATCGGTATATTCGGTAATACTGATTTGCCATCGGTTATTTATCGGATGGGAGTCGGTATACCGATGGGGTAATTTGGCTACCTCATACCGGTACCGCCGGTTATAGGTGAAACCGATATATACACTTTTCCGATTCGGTTTCTAGTTATACCGATAACCGGAAAACTGATTACCAGCCCTAATGTAAACTGAAGAATTCATCTTATTAACTTCGGCATTCAACTTAAACATTCCATCACAAGCATATCCATATCCCACAAAACTCTCATTCTTATGTATCCAACCACCATCCTTCTGAGTCACCGGTGAGGTTGACTTTAGCTATCATGTCTGTGATCAGGGCCACCGAGTCCTCTTCTGTCAAGTTAACACCAGCACTAGTGTTAGCCTTGTTCCTGCACTTTCGTGCCATATGACCTGGTTTCCCTGCAAACATAGCAGAGAAGCGGGAGTTCATTCTTAGAGGGTTGGGCCGTCGCTCTTTGGTAGCCCCGAGGGGCACCATTCTGATTGGGACGAACCTTCTTATTCTAACTTTTGAAACCCTTATGGTTTGGTTTCAAAGCTCTAGGGCTTGGTCGTCTAGTGTTGACAAATGACAACCATCACCTCATTTTCATATCTTGTTTGTGAGATTCTTCCTCTATACTTAAGCGAATAATCAAACTTTCTAGTGAAAATTCTTTAGTTTTATGTCTAAGTCTATTTTTGAAATGTTTCCACGAATGGGGCAGCTTATCAATTATGCAAGAAATTTGAAACTGATCGTCCAGAGGCACACTTTCAGAGACGATCTCATGAGCTATATATTTTCTGAAGTTCATGTGATTGAATCTCGACAAACTTTTCGTCCACCATCTGGTAGCATAGGTAGAGGCTGACGACATACTTCTGGGCTCCAATCTCCTCTGTGTCCTACTTCTTCTGGAGAGCATCCCGAATCATCATCGCGGTGTTGTTCTAGTCTGCGTAGTAGTCGTACAGGAAGTCATCCTCTTTCAGGTTTGCGGCAACAATCCTCTCCGCATTAGTCGCCTCTTTGGTCAGCTATGTCGGCATGTTGGTGAGACAGTACTTCAACTTCTTGGTCGTTAGGTAGAAGAGCATCTTGTGTCTACAGTGACTTAAGTGGACTCCAAGGAAGTGGAAGGGTCGATTGATATCGACAATGCCAGATCCAGTCGTGTTCTATTAAGTCGCCATAGCTGCAGCACAACGTCTTAAAATTGTTAGTAAAGGAGTAACGAAAACTAAGGGTTCCCAACCCTGGAGCTGAGTCGCCGGCTAGGTTGCGCTCTTTAATACGTTCGCGTGCTTTCGTTGCGCACGACAGACTATCAACCAGTCTCCTCCAGGATAAAACAACTCGTATAGGATGCTCGTCAGTTTTATGCAAAAACCGGAGCTATATGAATACTCTCTCGCTTGTGTTTCTACTCTTTGATGTTGTATCTAGAGGGGCTTAGGAGACAACTATTTATAGGAGCCGATACCCCACGAATAAGATAATTTGTGCTGAATTATCTCTCGAATATTTCTTTGACTTAATCATCTCGTATATGTTAAGGATACAGAATAATTAATTCATAATACTTAATTATTAAATAATCTCGGTATTTCTTCAAAAAAAGTAGTATTAGTCTCAAGCAGACTCGCCCACACTCTCGCAAAAGTGAGTCACCCGAAGAACCAAACCCCCTAAAAGAGAGGTCTCTATTCTTATACATTTGAGAAGTGTAAAATCACCAATATGATAGTTTTTCCTCTTGAGACGTACAGCTTCCGTAAAGCTATCCATTTTCAGCAAATTACATACACAGACTTCACTCTCATACAATTTAGGGAAGATACCAAACATCTACAACTTTGATAAGAAACATCTAATACGCGTCATTCGATTATTTGCCAGAACTCAACGCTGCACTTATTAGCATAAGCAGCCCCTCCGCAAGCGTAGGTTTCGCACGGCCGCAAATACTCTCGCGCATCAGAAATACATGTATGGCACTCACTCATAGTGAGGCGGCGAGCGCAGATGGCGGAGCCGTGAGCGGCGCCCTTGCCTGCGATTGCTGGATTGTTTGTGAAGTAGTTGATGTAGCCAGAGTCTGGGTCTCTCTTTTGGAAAGGCCCACTCGTCACTAGATCTTCAAGAAGAGCGTGTGCGTAAACGGGAAAGTTCTGCTGATCGTCTGCCAGCCCGCAACCGCAATACTGGGCGGCTCTCCCGGAATCGCTCAGAAAAGTCGCCGCCATCACTATTATTATTACAGCCGCAGCTTGCATCGGCGAGGCCGGCCGCCTTGTTATTTGGAAATGTATCAATATGTTGATTGATATATATAGATCGACATAGAAGAAGTAGCTTATATAGAAGAGGCAGCATTCAGCACTCCGCAGATGTGGCGGAATCTTTGTATCGCCGCACAGCTGGTAAGTGGTTAAACAGAAAGGGGAAAGATATGGAAATACAAGGCGGGACGTTTCGATCTGTTGCCGCACCACCCAGAAGTCGTTAAAATCCAAGTGTGTTAGTATTCACCTCATCTCGGTTGACTGGCAACGGACGGAAGATCTATGGTAATGGGTTGTATACATTGGACACTCGATGCTTTATGCCTCTGATATGTATATATATCTATATATATAAACCTAAATACAAAGTACTGCTTCCTAAGCAAGCATTTTATGTGGTTATGTTTATTTTACTTATGTAAGCTCTAACAATCTAGACAATCCAATATTTATTAGAAATAAATATTTTTTAATCCATCGTTGCATATGTATTTCCTAATGTACTTCTTGATACAAAATGGTGATGATTCATATCATAGTTATTTACTTATCCTCAATTATTATTATGCTCGTGATTATGCTGATTCATATCATAGTTATTTACTTATGTTCGTTATTTGCTAATTTCTTTATGAATTTCTCGATTTGAAAATGAAGGTTGATCTATAATATTCATCTCCATTGCAAAATTATTTTAAGTCTATAACTCACATTATCTGTAATATCAGATTTTTATAAAATTAATTTCCTAACCCACCCCTATTGCAACATTTTTCATACGTGTTTCTCAATTCATTAACGGAGATGATCCCTACATAGTCATTTTTACTCCTTTTCATTTCCTTATTAAATGTATTTTTTGGATGAACTTCTTGATTTGAGAACCAAATTAATCCATAAAATCCATCTCAGTGGCCACACATGGGAGGTTTTCTTCCAAGCAATTTAACCATTTTCCCAAAAAAACTTAACTACTAAAACATATTATTGGAGGGACGGATTATTAATTAGAATGTAACGATATCGGTAAAATCATGAACCGATTACAATATTGGTAAGTTCTTGGACTTAATCCGTCAGTGGTGGACTAGCCAGTTGTTTACAACTAGGCGTTGAACTGCAAAAATCGCTCTTATTTAAGTATTTCACTGGTTCAATGTTTTTCCAAAAACTTTAACTACTACAAAAATAATAAGAGAGGTAGAAAAATGAAAAGCTAACTAATTACTTCTCCATTTCATTTTTTCTCCGTTGAATCCATTTCATTTTTGAGTTGCCCATCATCTTCCTTTCTTTATTTTCACATTTTGCTTCTTCGTCCAAGACTACTAAGTATATTATATATGTATTCGAATTCAAAAGATCCATAAATGTTTCACCAACAGCTCTACAAAAATTAAATTTGAACCATGAACCACTAACATTTTCAGCTCAATGTTAAGTCTAATAAAAAACGCAATGGTCTTTCTACTTATTAGTAAGTTGTTGTTTTCCTCCTCATTTTTTTTTCGGTAATTTTTCCTCCTCATTTCTCTCCCTAGGAAGGCATGTAATTTTAAATAGAGTTCCACTTTTTATTTTTCTTTGATTCTCTTTAAAGCTTTTCCTTCCCACTTGAATTAGAAGCTGATACAATTATATTATACATAATTTTCGATTAAGTTTATATACATCATTTTTTATTAAGTTTATATATAAAAAAAAATAAAGACTCATCACTAACACAATTATCATCCTAAAAAAGAAACAATTACCATCGTAAAAACATCACAGTAAAGCGCATAAATATCCATGGGCAATCATAACAATCCAATAGTTGACAACCTCGCGGCAAAGCGCGATCCCTGTCTAGTACAATATAAATGGGTAAATTGCAAGTTTTGGTCACTGAAATTACTAAAATATTTCACGTTTGCCACTTGAATTAATTTAAATCATTCATGGTCACTAAGATCAGTTCAACATTTCAAGTTTGATCACTCTCCGTTAACTTTTGCTAACGTGACAGTCAACTCTCATAGTTGACCGTTAAATTAGTGACATGGCAATTAAAAAATTAATACAAAATTAAAATTTAATATTATATGTTTTCCACCTCACCCACCCCTCCTAATATCAAAGTTTATTGATAAAAAGTAAAAACTAAAGGAGCGGATATTTCTATAGCCCAAAGGGAGCCGCCGGTCGCCGTCCCTCTCCCGTCGTCCTCCCCCTCCAATACTTCCACCAGCCACCCACAGTAGCAGCAGGCCGCGCACCAGGTAATTGGCTTCCCCGAGCTCGACCGTATGAACTGGTTAGCTGATATGAGCATCCAGCTAAAGCAAACCAAAGACAGGGAGGGATACGAAAAGATCCATCATCCGCACAATGTGACAAGGTGCAGTTGGAAGGAAACAAGGGAAAATTCAATTTCCTGATTCCTAATTGGTGACAGTAATAATAGCCCAATGAGGTATAACGCAAGAGTTTAGGACCAAACACAAGGAAAGGATTTCTTATGATAACATTTTCCTATCAATCAAAATCCAAAACAGCCCCTTGGAGGGAGGGAGGGAGAGAGGGAGGGGGTAAACACAGAATCTGTCTTCTGCAATTCGATTCATCAAGAGAACTTCACCTTCCAAATCAATATGCGCAGAAGGAAGGAACAATCAATCATGCGGATGTTAGGAATTTAAGTTCCTAACTTAAGTGGGCTTGCAAATTCACAACATATGTATTAGCTATTTGGTTTTTATGGGCTAACTATAAGTGATCAATATATGGAGCCAATGATTACTCAAGCCCAATATGGGTCTAATGGGTGGAAACCCAATACTTGTTCACCTTGGGTCTTATGGGAACCCATAGTGACTAGTATATATAGGAGCTTGAGGTTGTGGTCCCCAATACACCAAGACGAAACACTCTCTTCTTCTCCCCATCAGGAAGATCAGAGGATTCCCGTTAGTGGTCTAAGGAGGCTTGGTTGAGGAATATCACAAAACCTCCCGGATCCTGCTCCAAGAAGTATCGTCCGGCTGTAGATCGTCTTCCAGATTCTGCATCAAGCTCTTGGCGATCAACAAGACAGTTCCAGGTATTTCTACAAACCTTTGATAATCTGACGAGGTGAACTCCGGGAAATTACATCCCTTAAAATTGTAATTCTAACAAGTGGTATCAGAGCTTTCATCTTTGTTTGATTATTGGGGTTTTGAAATGCATGATTGGAACATTATAGTTCCATGTTTCAATCTTCCATGTTTCGATGTTTCCTCTTGTGATTCCTTTGCCAGGCTGATATTCTGTGTATGATTTTGCTAATCATATTATCTTTCTCTGCCTGGATTCCTTTGTTCGATATGATACATGATGCTTGCTTTGGCGGATATTTGATGCATCATTTTTATTTATTTATTTATTTACATGTATCCAATAAAGCATTTGTAATATGTATTCAATTCATGTTTGCGTTGCCCAATACAGCCTAAACTTCAAATCCCGTTCAGTTCAAGTGTGAATGGCGTTGTTCTGTGTTTTGGGTATCTGGGTTGCATTTTTTTTTATTTGCCAATTTCAGACGAAAAATATATTTCCTTCCGTGTCCTACATGCATGCGACTGTTTGGAAACCATGCATGCAATAATTTTTTTTTTTATTGGTATGGGAATTAGTTTCCAATATTCCAATAGTTCCAAAATCTCTTCAGTTTCCACCTTACAATAAGTTAGAAACTATATGTTCATTATTGTTTCAATTCAGTCATTAAGGATTCAAGTTATGGTGGTGGAAAATTGGAACGGAGGGGATATAGACAATTTAATTGCCGAGATGGTTTGATTGCCAAGAAGGTTTACATGGACAATAACCATTTTTCCGGCAACCTGTGAGTTCTCAATGGGCAGTAATGCATTTTTTAGGGAACTTTAATTGGACAAATTCAATTTGGACAATTAAATCAATACGGTTGCTCATATTGCTCAATTTTTCCCCTATACGGAAGGAAGTAGGATTAATGGGTTAAATAATAATAATTATTATTATGGATTCCGGTTACGGTGGTGGGAAATAGGAATGGTGGATTTTATGGGCAATTTAACATTGCACTTAATCACTTCCTATCTGGAATTCCTACCATTTCGGCATTTACGGATGAAGGAGTTAAAGGATTATAATAACTATATATGGTGTGGAATATTAATCAAGCCGTTTATAATAATTATTGTGTTTATAAAGTTTTCACCTGCCATAATAATTATCTCCTAGAAATAATTATTATTAATCTTTCTGTGAAAGCTGAATTGAGTGGGATTAAATTCCTTACCGTACGTTTTAATTGCCGAGAATGTTATATGTGCAATTTAATAGATAATTGATCATCCAAGTTTTTTCGGTTACGGAAATTGGGATCTATTAGCATTAAGGAATTTAACCTGAGTCGGTTAAGTCCCACTACAGGAACATTGAGATGATTATTGTTCATTTACCAATGATAAGTGGTTAATTAATCTCCCTGTTCTTATTAACTATTGGCAAATATCTATACACTTTTAGCTATGGGTTATAGGTATAATATGCCCCTATACTATGCACTTTTATCAAACATGCCCCTGTATTATTTTTATTATCAAACATGCCCCTGTAGTATAAATCCATCATCAAATATGCCCCTCCGTTAAAATTAGCGGCTGAAAACCGTTAACCGGAATCAAACCACGGTTTGGGCGACCTGATAGAAGGGGAAGTGTCGAAAATGCCCCTCTCTTTATCTTAAACCTTTTCAGTTTCTCTCTAGCTTGATTTCGGGAAATCAACTATTTGCTTGCAGCCCCGTTCCCGTCCCATCTTCCTCCCGATTCCATTGTCACCATCCCCTTGTCGTGGTCCACCCGACGACAAATTCAGCCTCCGTATATTTATTATCTCCTGCCCTAGCCACATTCCATCCGTCCGCTTTTCCAAGAAATCATAGTGGGACCCTAAACCCTATTGTGTCATTCTAAGCTGTAGAAGACGACAACCTAAGGTAAGCTGCTGCTTTTAAAATTCATTGTTTTGACTTGTAGAAACGACAACCTAGGGTTTAAATATTGATTTTGTATTTTGACATCTTTTGCTTTAGTTCTCACCTGTAGCCATAGGTAAAGTTTTACTTTAATGACCCCTTATGAATACTTTATTGTTTTAAGTTGGTGGGTGTGTAATTTATGGTTGAAAACTTATCTGTAGGGTCAAAAATGGATAATCCCAGTCCCACAATGATTTTTCATGTTAGAGGCAACTTTACAAAGGCTGGCGGTGATGTAATATATGAAGGAGGTGAAGATTTGTCCTATTCTAAACTTGATCCTGATGTGATCAGCACTTGGGATCTAGCCGAAGTGGTAAAAGAAGAAGCAAATTTGGTTCATGATTTTCAGATGTACTTCAGATCGTGTACGGGACAGGGGGATGAGGCTTGGAGAGAGTTATGTGATGATATGGCTATTATAGAGTTCCTTAATCAGTTTAAGAGCAAGAATGAATACCATGTCTACTTAAACACTCATTATCACCAGAAGTAGAGAAACATGATGCTGCACAAGATTTCAATGATAGAGTGACAACAACAGAGGGATGCACTAATGAAAATCCAGATGGACAAGAAGCTGAACCGATTAGGGATACTGTGGCAGCACCACGGTTCGAAGAGGATGTGTGGTGTGATGAAGAAATAGATGATTCGGATAGTGAGTTTGAGGTGCATCTGGATTGGGTAAGTGATAACGAAGTTGAAGATCGTGAGGAAATCGCTACCAATCTAAAGAAGGCAAAAGAAAACTTGAAGAGAGGGATATCAACCACATATCACTCTGATGATGAAGTGGACAGAAGACAAGAAATGATTGCCGAGGAGGGTGGCTTTGACTCTGATGACATTGGGAGTCATGATGAAACCGATGATGAAGATGAAGTGGCCGATCATGACTTACGCAGGAAAAGCAATTTTCCTAAGTTCAATCCGAACTTGGACACACCCTTCTTTGAGGTTGGTATGATTTTCAACAATATGGATGAAGCTAGGGAAGCAATCACTAAGTATTCATTGAATGCCAAGAAAGATCTTAGGGTTAAGAAGTGTGATACAAGAAGGGTTAGAATGATATGCACTTATCCTGGTTGTCCATTTGTCCTTTTTGTTTCATGGAGTAAAGTAGCCAATGCCTTTCAAATTAAAACATTGAAGGAGCATAGATGTGGAGTGCATTTTAAGTGTAAAAAATTGTCTCCACTTGTGATTGCAAAGAAATATCATAGGAGGATAAGAATGGACCCTCGATGGAAGCTGAACGACATGGTTGAGACTGTTAGAGAAGAGCTAGGATATGCTGTGGATGTGAACAAGTGTTCACGGGCCAAGAGGCTAGTTTTGCACTTAACTAAAGGGTGTTACAGAGACGAGTATGCGATCTTGTGGACTTACGCAGAAGAAATTCGAAAAGCCAATGTTAACTCAACTGTGCGCATCAAGGTAAACAGGGACAACTCAGAAGGAAAGCCAAAGTTCCAACGCATGTATGTATGTTTTGGTGCCATGAAAAAAGGTTTCTTAGCCGGATGTAGGAAGGTTGTTGCTTTAGACGGTTGCTTCCTGAAGGGTCTATGCAAAGGAGAGTTGCTTTCTGCAGTAGGAAGGGATTCTAATGATCAAATGTATCCTATTGCATGGGCTGTCGTTGAGGTTGAATCAAGAAGTTCATGGGATTGGTTTCTAAGAGAGTTGAGAGATGATTTGTGCATTGACGAAGGAATTGGCTGGTGCTTTAGTTCTGACCAAATGAAGGTATTAGCTATATTTTCACTTATAAGCTACACGACAATTTAATTCCCTTCTAATTAACTCTTTTGTTTCTCACAGTAGGCAATTTAATTGCCTATTAACTTTACTGGGCGTGTTTTGAGTTGCCCTCTTTATTGTTTGTGGTGGAGTCTTGCTTTGTTTCATTTCTTATGAAGCTATACTGTAAAGTTGCTGACTTCTATGTAAAGTTACCGACTTCTATGTTACAAGCTTATTGTTTAGTGGTAAGAGATTAGTTACTTTCTCATTCTTTAATATTTTGTTGATTAATTGCAGGGTCTTGTGCCGGCAATTGCTGAGCTTTTTCCAAGTGCAGAGCATAGACTTTGTGCTAGACATATATGGTGCAATTGGAGGAAGAAGTATAGAAATAGAGACTGGCAAAAAATATTTTGGGAATGCGCTAAGGCCACAACCCCTGCACTTTTCAGTCGAGCATATGAGAAGTTGTCATCGCAAAATGAGGAAGCAGCGAAAGCATTGGTCTCTATTGATCCAAAGCATTGGTCACGTGCCTACTTCTCAACCGAGGTGAAGTGTGATTCTGTGGACAATAACATGTGAGAATCATTCAATGCATCCATATTAGAAGCAAGATTCAAGGCAATTTATAGTATGTTGGATGACCTTAGGAGAATGATGATGATCATGATCACAAAGAAGAAGGAACAAGCAGAGAAGTGGGACAAACAATTTTGTCCAAAAATATTGCAACAGTACGAGGCCAATGCAGATGAAAGCCAATCATGCCACATTACTCACAATGGAAAGCATGGGTATGAAGTCCGACACCATAATGAGAGGTTTACAGTTTCAGTTCCTAATCAAACTTGTTCCTGCAAAGTGTGGGAGCTTACTGGAATCCCTTGTGCCCACGCTATCACATGCTTAGCCTATGAAGGAAAGGAACCCGAAGAGTACATATCAAGTTGGTTCACAACACAAAAGTGGAGAGAGATATATGAAAACGTATTGGAACCAATGGATGGACCAAGGACATGGATTCGAAGTGAGTATGAGGCCATTCTTCCGCCTGATTTTAGAGTCATGCCTGGGAGACCAAAGAAGAAGAGAGTAAGGAGTGCAGAGGAAAGGGAAGACAAGAAGAGGCCAAGAAAGAAGCGTGTCTACACTTCTAAAGAGCTGTTAGCTCGGGATAAAAAGGACCCAAATAAACTTGGTAGAAAGGGGATGGTAATTCACTGCACAAACTGTCAAGCTAATGGACACAATTCTCGTACTTGTAAGAAGCCAAAGAAGCCAAAGCCAAAGCCAACTAAGGTATGCAATGATTTTCAGAAAACAAAACCCTTCTGTTTGTGACTTGTTTTGTGTATTAAAGGGTTGTTAGTGTTTGCTTAGAGTGATGGTGGAGCTAGTAGTACTACGAGACCAAAACCAAAAAAGAAAGGGTCATTTGCAGGTGGAGGGGCATATCACAGTACTAACAATAGCTTTGGTGTTATGAACGTAAGAATCCTACATTATCTACTCTATTATAATGTGTATTTGGCAATTAATGATTCTAATCATTTTGTGCTCATGTTGCAGCCTGACGTGATCAGGAAGATGGCAGTGAAATGCCCCAAACAAAGACAACAAGGGGAAAACAATGTTGGCGGCACACAAGAAACCACTACCACCACTTAACTAGTTCAAGTTAGCTTGCTAGTAAAGTACACGAGTTGACTCCTAGTTTGAAATCTCTTATGATTAGCTAGCATGGGTGACCAACAAACTAAAATTGAAATTGTTTTTAGATGTACTGTCTTATGATAATTCTCGGTTGTTGCTGCTATTTTTTTTAGATGGATTATGGTTAGCATGGGTGACCAAGAAACTACCATTGAAATTGTTTTTAGATGTACCATTTTATGATGTTTCTCGGTTGTTGCTATCATTTTTTTTAGATTGAGCAATATATAAAAGTGGTTGGGTTTCTATTAATGATTTGTAAATACTAAAGCAATTGCCAATATATAATTCCATAAAATACCCAGGTTCCAGAAAAGTCACTTGCAAGCAAGGAAAGGGGTGGATTGGAAGGCTTTCCAGATGTTCTTCTGGTCCAGGCGTTGGAGGCTTTGTCCATATAACCTCAATAAATATTAAAAAGACACAAAACGGTCAATTAAATAATTAAGGGTATTTTGGACATTTTAGGTCGCCCAAACCGTGGTTTGATTCCGGTTAACGGTTTTCAGCCGCTAATTTTAACGGAGGGGCATATTTGATGATGGATTTATACTACAGGGGCATGTTTGATAATAAAAATAATACAGGGGCATGTTTGATAAAAGTGCATAGTATAGGGGCATATTATACCTATAACCCTTTAGCTATAAGTATGTAATGACTATCAAGTTTTTCCATGTGAATAGTAGTTGGTCCAAAGACAAACTATTATTTGACAGGACTTGTCATTAATATTTTATGTTGCATGATGGTCATTGGATCATTATTATGCTCTCTAAAGTCACTTTGTGCATTTCATGCCTCGTAATTTATTTGGTAAACAAGACTAGTTTATGAGGAATATAAGCCTCATTTCAGTAAACCAAATTTTGGGGGCAGTTTGACAATTTTTAATCCCCATATAGTAAAGAGTAAAGGTTTATATTTTAGTGCGTGTAAATTGTGTTTGTATTCATTGGCCCAAAGGCAGGTGAATACATAAGGATTTATATGCACGCATGCAGTAATAAATGTGTGATGATATTCGGTTCACGTGTGAATTTTAAATCGGCCCAAAGGTAGATTTATTATTTCACATGTTCTTGTCATTAACATTAAATTACTGTGTCATAAGACATCACTTACAAGTTAATGTTTTGTCCAAAGATAAAATATTAATGAAGTGCAAGGTGTCTTGAGATGGAGTAAACCTTTATTTAAAATTATTATTGTAATTCTCTCTTAAGGATAATTAATCACTTATTTGGAATTCTCTGATTATGAGAGAATTGTCCAGTATTTTAATTAAATTAATTTTAGCAGTATGTTGCCAAAGTAACCTATACTTGCGAAACATTATTTAACTTACATTACATGGATGTACGTGTAAGATTATTTTATGTGGGTAGTGCTCGACCCAAAGGACGACATTATTTGACCAAAACAATCAAGCACATTAATGGTAAATACATGATAATTATAAAGTTGTTGTTCATGCGAATAACAGTCGGTCCAAAGATAGACTGTTGTTTGACAGAACTTATTATCAGTATTTGATCATTGTATTAAGAGTACCACTCGCAGTTAATTTCTCTGTCCAAAGACTAAGAATTAATGTTGCATTTGGTATCTTATGATGGGTCCCCGAAATTGAATAATTTTATTGTCTTGTTTAATTACATGCCTTGATGTGTGTTTTCTTTTATCTCAATATAGTTTTTCGTGCTTTGGTTTAAATATTTCTGTCGAAATTAAAGTTAACTCTTCTGTTAAATGAGATGAATCTAAAGAATTTAAAGTAAATTCAAGACAATTATTCTCGATATATTGGCATTGATCTTGCGCTCTTATGTGGAACAATCCCTATTCTACTTCGGAAAATCTCAATGAGATTTAATAATAGCGAATAGAGATATATCCAATTCAGTGTGCATGATGATCATTAAGCGCTCTATTGGATGAATAATTATGGGGCTATTATACTGAGATGCCTCTGAGGTTTATTGAAGTAATAATACAGTATTTTGCCAAAACATAAAAGGATCCGGGGTAAGCTGCCTATTGGGGTAATTTAATCCATAAAGTGTAAAGGCAAAATGTACAAGTGTATTATATTTTGGAGGTGTGAAAAGACATACTCAACACTTGGTTTAATTTATCTTCCTCCATGAAGTTTTAGGTGAGTACTAATATTCACAAAAGGATATGAGGGAAGATACGAGATGAGACTGAACTCAATCACTAAACCTCAAATTCTCAGTAAAGGAACAAATAGAGAGTTAAGGATGTTATGGTTTCGTTGAACTCTTAAGGACATGGTGAGGAGTATTTCTACTTACTAGACTCCATTTGGATAAAAGCCATAAAGGTTACAACATACATCCTTAAATTGAGTATCCAGAAGGTAGTTAATGTAACCAATAAGTGCAATAAGGACCTTGCACATTTAGGGTTGTCCAACTTAGGAAATACCTTGTTGGCTACTCAATAGTACTCTCGAGGCTACAAGTTTTATAATCCCACCTCAAGAAGTTTTTTAAATGAGAAATGTGAGATTTCTTGAGTATTTTGAGTTTTGGGGGGAAGGAAACATAAGGATTATTGTTACCACACAAACTCAACACACTCAAGAAGTGCCATTAAGTATATCCACAAAGTAGAAGATGGACGATTCTAGCTAACAATATCGTTGTTCTTCAAAGAATATATACATGACACCAGGTTGATTAATGATTCAATTTTAGTCAAGTCGTGAACAGTTATGAAAAGTGGATTGATGCCATGTGGTGAAGTCAATGAGAGATATAAGGCATGTTGGTCTCTAATGCTTTACTAATAAGGAAAGTGTTGGCTCAAAGAGACTTTCTCTCTGGTATATTTGAAGACTCTTTAAGGAATAGAATGGCAATGGTGGCTCATATAAGTATCTCATTATTTATATCACAATGATTCTCATGTTATTAGCTCATTCAGATTTAGAGACTAATGTTGGAGATGATTGTGTATATCTTAAGTTCAGTGGGAGTAAATTCATTTTCCTGTTTTATACATCATGGTTGTTCTACTTAAGGTGCAAGTAGAATAAGTTAGTAAATCAGGAGATGTGTTGTAGCTAAGGGAGACAATTTTGGTCTCAATCAGTGCCCCGATTATATATAAGAAATTAAGATACAAAATCTCTTGAATGCATATTTGCATTAAAGATCTAATGTATACTTTAGTTTATTCTCATCCCAATAAAGCATTTCTAGTAAGAGTCTTTGACAGATATTTGATTGGTCTATGCATGAAACACTAGAAGGATTCAAACGTGTAATGTGTTTACTAAAGTTGATAAAAGAAATCATGCAAATTTGTTAGGGATCAGATAATTTTGAGATCATCAAGTACTCTGACTCTGATGTTACAAGATGTCAAGGTAGCATAAACTCTACATCAGGTTACCTTTCAGTGTTGGGTAGAGTTCAAAGCATATCTTGAGACTTCCAATTATGGTTGCAAAGTTTTTGTCACTAGAATGACATTGGTAAGTTATTAAAGGTTAGCAGTGACAATAATTTGATAGTGATACACTATCATTACCATGGATTTCAGAAGTCAAATATTTTGACATCAAGTTCCTGGTGGTTAAAGATAAAGTTCAAAATAGACAAGTTCTATTGAACATTAAGGAAATGACTAATGCTAGCTTATCCATTAGCCAATGGTTTGACACATAAAGTTTTTTTATGAGCATATTGCTTGCATGAGTGTTATTCCGGATGGTACCTTGGTTTAGTGGGAGTCATTTAAGTATGTTCAGTAGTTATGACTAAATCAATTCTGCAGAATAAAGTGATAGTTTTCTAGAGTCTATTTTGGAATTTAACGTCCCTTTAGTTATACAGTGGTCACACTGTATGAAGGAATTTTAAGTTGATCTCACTAAGGACTAAAGTAGGACCAGTTGAAAATAGGCATGTTCAAGATCACATTGCATGTAATTTTCATGCCACTCATCCATATTTGATCTATGTCATTGAGTGTATTGGTGTGGTGATCATGGTGGTTTAGTCATTAACAAATCGTGATTAAAGCCGCGTTGGTTCCATAATTGATACATGAGGTGGACCAGATTGTCAAGGAGTAATCATCGTACGAATAGCATACGGTTGCGCGCCTATAGAATTTCGCAATATAAGTGTTCGTGAAATTAGACAGCCCAAGTGGGAGATTGTTAGGAATTTAAGTTCCTAACTTAAGTGGGCTTGCAAATTCACAACACATGTATTAGCTATTTTGTTTTTATGGGCTAACTATAAGTGATCAATACATGGAGCCCATGATTACTCAAGCCCAATATGGGTCTAATGGGTGGAAACCCAATACTTGTTCACCTTGGGTCTTATGGGAACCCATGGTGACTAGTATATATAGGAGCTTGAGGTTGTGATCCCCAATACACCAAGACGAAACACTCTCTTCTTCTCCCCATCAGGAAGATCAGAGGATTCCCGTTAGTGGTCTAAGGAGGCTTGGTTGAGGAAGATCACAAAACCTCCCGGATCGTGCTCCAAGAAGTATCGTCCGGCTGTAGATCGTCTTCCAGATTCCGCATCAAGCTCTTGGCGATCAACAACATAGTTCCAGGTATTTCTACAAACCTTTGATAATCTAACAAGGTGAACTCCGGGAAATTACATCCCTTAAAATTGTAATTCTAACAGCCGAGAATTGGAGAGGGAGAGAACCATGAAATGTCTTTTTCTTTTTCTTTTTTTGTGTCAATCAATAAATAAAAGAGAAAGAAAACTGTAACAACCATTTAGGGTTGGAGAGAAAAGAGCTTAGTTGTTTTTCATTGAGTCTTCAGCTTATATAGCTGGATGTTTAGTACAGACAGAACGAGGAAGAAGACAAAGCTTGTGGCTTAAGAAAGTACATTGCTTAAAGTGGAAACAAATGAAATTAAGAACTTTGAGGAGTAAAATGCACTTTGCCAGATACGACACCACTCCAGCTCCTGCGTGTCTTCGTGGGAACGGCGTCGTTGTGAACAACAGGCGAGACCTCTGTGGAAACGTTGTCGTGTTGAGCAACGGTCGAATCCTCCTTTGTCTTCTCTGATTGAAAAGCAGAGCTTTTCCCTGATACCCCCCCCCCTCCCCCGCAAGCCAGAGAGTACAAATTGTGCACGCCGAGCTTGGAGAAGAGGGATTCAAAGAGGGCTGGCGAGAGAGGTTTGGTATGGATGTCGGCCAGTTGGTGTTGGCTGGATACATGGAGGATTTTGATTGTTCCTGCAAGTAATTTTTCTCGAACAAAATGACAGTCAAGTTCGATGTGTTTTGTCCGTTCATGGAATGTCGGATTCTCGGCGATGTAGATCGCCGATTGGTTGTCGCAGTAGAGAGTAGCAGGCTGTGGATGGCTGATGTTGAATTCGTTGAGGAGGTAGAGGAGCCATTGGATCTCGCAGGTGGTGAGCGCGAGAGCTCTGTACTCTGCCTCGCAGGAGGAGCGAGAGATTGTGGTCTGTTTCTTGCTCTTCCAGGAAATGAGGGAGTCCCCCAAATAGACACTGTAGCCAGTAACCGAACAACGGGTGTCAACACAGGCAGCCCAATCAGAGTCACTAAAAGCTTTGAGATGAAGAGAAGAATTTGCAGAGAAGAAAATGCCACTAGAAGGGGCTGTCTTGAGATATCGGAGGATGCGAAGAACAGCCTTGAAGTGGTCATTACTGGGGTTTGTCATGTATTGACTGACCTGTTGAGTGGCGTAGCTGATGTCTGGACGAGTGGTGGTAAGATAGATGAGTTTCCCAACCAAACGTTGGTAAGTTTCTGATTCTGCAAATGGGTCGGAATGAGGAGCAGATAGGTGCTGCTTGTAGTCAATTGGGGTAGAGGCAGGCTTGGCATGAAGAAGATCTGCTTCTTCCAAGATTTCGAGGGTGTATTTGCGCTGAGAAATGTGTATGCCAGTTCTGCTGCGAGCAACCTCAATCCCCAAGAAGAATTTGAGGTTGCCGAGGTCTTTGATGCTAAACTCTTGATGCATATAAGATTTTGAGGTTTGTGATTTCAGCTAGATCATTACCACCAATGACCAGATCGTCAACATAGACAAGAATGCAAGTATATGATGTGGCAGTGGACTTGAAGAAGAGTGAGTGATCGACTTTGCTGGATTGATAACCCTGCTGAGATAGTGTTTCTGCTAGCTTGGAAAACCATTGGCGGGAAGCCTGTTTCAAGCCATAAAGGGACTTCCTGAGTTTGCACACAGGATGTTTAAATCCTGGAGGAGGGGAGTAACCTTGTGGCAGCCTCATGTAAACATCTTGATCCAAGTCACCATGCAAGAATGCATTGTTGACATCAAGATGGTGTATAAACCAAGATTGAGAGGCAGCAATGTCTAGGAAGAGTTTGATGGTGGACATTTTTACCACTAGAGCAAAGGTATCCTGGTAATCAACTCCCTCTTGTTGATTAAAGCCTTTGGCAACAAGTCTGGCTTTTCTGCGTTCAAGGCTGCCATCTGAGTTGAATTTGAATTTTTATACCCACTTGTTGCCTATTATTCGAGTATTTGCAGGACGTTCAACAATGTCCCAGGTGTGGTTGGCTTCAAGGGCTTGTGTCTCAGACTTCATGGCAGCATTCCACTCATCTGATAAAGAGACTTCCTGGTATGTTTCTGGTTCTTTGAGTGGAAATGCTTAGAGCAAAGTGTTTGTGAGATGGTGAGAGATTGGAATAGTCAAGAACAGAAGAAAGAGGGTAAGTCATACCTGGATGTTGCTGTTGTGAAGAATGATTGGTAGAAGAAGTCTGCTGAAGGAGGTTGCAACGGTATGATTGTAGATGTTTGGGTGGTTTTATGTTTCTGGTGGACTTCCTAGTGGGTGGTGGGGGTGGTGGTGGTGGTGAAGGTGGTGGGGAAGGAAGTGGAGTTGGAGAGGTAGGGGGACTGGGAGTTGGGGAGTCTGGCTCAAAGTGAAGGTCATTGATTGAGGGTTCTGGGTCTGAGGTAGCAGTTGGAGAGGGTTGGTAAAGGGGGCTGAAATCATCAAACAAGGCTGGATTGGATGATGAGGAGTAGGGACTGGAATGGAGATCAGTTGGCTTGTCACTTTGAATGGGAAATGGTCTTCATAGAAATGGACATCACGAGAGGTGAAGACCTCATGGCTGGCTAGATCATATAGTTTGTAGCCTTTGATGCCAGTGGTGAAACCTAGGAACACACATTTGCGTGATCTAGGGTCAAATTTGGTTATGTGATTGGACAGGGTTGAGGCATAGCATAAGCAACCAAAGACCTTGAGTTCATTGAGGTCTGGTGGTTTGTGGAAAAGCTTTTCATAATGTGTGAAGTTGGCTAAAACAGGAGTAGGGACTCGATTAATAAGGTGAACTGCATGTCTAACACAATCTGACCAAAAACCAGTGGGAAGATTGGCTTGAAATTTGAGAGCACAACCAACAGCAAGGATGTGTTGGTGTTTCCTTTCAACCTTGCTATTTTGCTGTGGAGTCTCAACACAGGATTGTTCATTAAGGATGCCAGTTGTGTTAAAAAAGTCATGCATTTGAATCTCTTTGCCTTGATCACTGCGGATTCTTTGGACTGGTAGGTGAAATTGTGTGAGAACATGAGTACAGAAATGTTGCAGTTTGGTTCTAGTTTCAGATTTAGCTTGTAGCAAGATGATCCAAGTCATTCGAGTGAAATCATCAACAATGGTTAAGAAATAACGAAAACCATCATGACTGGGAACAACAAAAGGACCCTATAAGTCAACATGTATAAGTTCAAATGCTTGTTTGCAAACTGTGTTGCTACAGGGAAAAGGAAGCCTCTTCTGTCTAGCAAAATGACATGTATCACAAGGAGATGAGCTATCTGTTTCTATGGATTGACAGAGTTTCCTCAGAAGAGGGATTTTGGAATGGGAAACATGGCCTAACCTATAGTGCCAGAGGTCAAAATTTGGTGCATTGGCTGCAGCAAAATGTTTAGGAGTCCTAGAGATAAGGTTGCTATCAAAAAAGTAAAGGCCATTGGTGAGCTTAGCAGAAGCAATCATCCTCCTCAACTGCAAATCCTGTATGAGACAGACATTTGAAAAAAAGGTTAAGTGAAGTGAAGGGTTTGTTGTCAGTTTGCTCACAGATATGAGGTTGAAATTAAACTGTGGAACAAAGAGGACATTTTCAAGAACCAGGTTTGCAACACATGTGACTGTGCCAACATGAGTGGCCTGAACTTGAGCACCAGTAGGTAGGGTGATAGGAATGTTTGGTACTTTCCTTGAGTGAACCAGATAGTTCAAGGAGCAGACAATGTGGTCTGAAGCTCCTGTATCAAGGATCCAATGATGTTGTGATGAACAGTCATGATGTGCTGTGAAAGTGAATGTACCTGATGTTGCAGGGTTGTGATTGGTCCAAGTAGCAGCAGAAAAGGATGAAGCAGGGTGCTGTGGTGCTTTGCCTGCCTCTTGTGCCTTCATGATACTCATGATTTTCTCATATTCAGCTTTGGTAAGTTTGACTTCATCATTATCAGCAGTAGTTGTGGTGGCATTGACAGAAGCCCTGCCTCGATTTGGAGTCCTTGGTAGATAGCCATGTTTTTGGAAGCACTTATCTTCAGTATGGCCTTGTTTCTTGCAGTGAGTGCACAGGTTTGGTAGAAGTGGTTGGTGACTTAGGATTGACCATTCTAGGGGGCCAGCCATGTTTGTGATAACAGGTGTCCTCTGTGTGGCATGTGAACTTGCAGTATGTGCAGTAAGGTCTTGGCCTTCTGCCCTGATAGTTAGGTTTTGTCTGAGCAGCAAAAGCCAGTCCTTCTGATGTAGGAGATTTCCCTGATTGGGAACCAGATAGCTGTCGCTCATGTTGGAGCATGCGTTGGAATACACGATCAATGGAGGGTAAGTCATCTCCAAACAAGACTTGTGACCTCACAGTGGTGAAGTTGTCATTTAGGCCACGTAGGAACTGGATGACATAGTTGGTGTCTCTGTAACCTAGAACCAGTTGCATAGCTCTACATGTATTGTGACTGGTAGTGGTGCAAGCACATGGTTCTATGGGTTGGTAGTTATCTAGCTCACCTCTTAAAGCTATCAGATTGCCATAGTACTCTGTAACAGATGAGTTACCTTGTTTGAGTGTGCAGATGGACTCAATGAGCTCAGCTATTCGGACCATGTCACCCTGGCCATACCTGTCACGCAGGCTTCTCCAAGCTTCCATGGCTGTCTTGCAAGACATGATGGTTTTCCTGATCCCAGGGTCGACTGCCTGCTAGATCTAGGAAAGAACCATGATATTGTTCCTTGTCCAAGCCCAGGTATTAGCATGTCCTTGACCTGGATCTGGAATAGAGTCATCCACAAAACCAAGCTTGTTCTTGGCACCAAGGGCATTGTGGAATGCTTTACTCCAGTCGATGTAGTTGATAGGTGTGAGTTTTTCTGCAACAAGGTGGAGACCAGGTTGTTCAGAACCATGAAGATAGAAGGGATCTGACATTGGGTCAGGGTTTTGGGACTGAGGAGCTGCTTCATTGGAAGCATTGTCTGCTGCATTTTGAGATGTAGCCATTGTTTGTGATGGTGGCGGCTAGGGTTTGAGAGGCTCTGATACCATAACAACCATTTAGGGTTGGAGAGAAAAGAGCTTAGTTGTTTTTCATTGAGTCTTCAGCTTATATAGTTGGATGTTTAGTACAGACAGAACGAGGAAGAAGACAAAGCTTGTGGCTTAAGAAAGTACATTGCTTAAAGTGGAAACAAATGAAATTAAGAACTTTGAGGAGGAAAATGCACTTTGCCAGATACGACATCACTCCAGCTCCTGCGTGTCTTCGTGGGAACGGCGTCATTGTGAACAACAGCCGAGACCTCTGTGGAAACGTTGTCGTGTTGAGCAACGGTCGAATCCTCCTTCGTCTTCTCTGGTTGAAAAGTAGAGCTTTTCCCCGATAAACTGAAATAACCTTGTCCAATTTTTGGAAGGAATCGGCCTTGAGCGGGAGCCAGCCGTGAATGGCTTCGCCGGCGACGGCGTTGCGCCAGGCGGGCCAGCCGGCGGCGACCTGCTCCCCTTGGACGTAGCTGAGCAAATTCCTCGATCGAGAACTGAGGGAGTCGGCGTTGGAGCTGGCACAAACCTTTGGACCTTTGCAAGCAGACCATGGACCTTTGCAAGCAGACCATGGACCTTTGCAACTCCTTCGTGGGAACCATTGCTTACATGAGTACGGAGAGGATAGCGGGGTAGCGCATATTGGAGTTATATTTGGGGAGATTCTCATTTGCGGTTGGTAGGCATGCGACTGGGGGAGTTTGATGATTACTATTTGTATGACCTGACTGGGCAAGTTGATTTGAATTTCTGGGTCGCATAATGGAATTGTCGGCGAGAAGGTTAGAGTGTGGGGTTAAAGACGGAGGGTTGAAAGAAATATTTACTTTTGAAATTCTAATTCTAATTTTTTATTTTATGTATTTTAAGTTATTATTAAATGATTTGAAAATTGTAAAATATTAAATTTTTAATTGTGACATCACTCATTTAACAGTCAACTATGAGAGTGATTGCCACATCAGCGAAAGTTAACGGAGTCTAACAGAGAGTGACCAAACTTGAACAGTTGAACTAATCATAATGACTATAAATGGAATAAATTAATTTTAGTGGCAAACGTGAAATCTTTTAGTAATCCTAGTGACCAAACTTGCAATTTACCCCAATATAAATCGAACCATCAAGCTGAATGTGTGAAAGGATACTGTTAATTACAAAATATTTTTTTCCAATGAATTTTTTGTATGTGAGGTGAATTTTAGATTTTATTAATTTGTAGATTAGTAAACTTTACCGAAAGCTGAGGATGAGGAAAAAAATGTGTTGTTTTAAATAAAACTTAAATTTGGTAAGAAAGTAAAAGTTTGTTTATATATAGACATATATATGAAGCTATAGTTTTAGCATTCATTATTCATTAAAATCATTTTTAAAATTTCGTCAATTTTAGTGGGATTACACTAAGTCCACATATCTTTGCATAATTCTTGTTTCTTTTATTATTTTCTTTCATTTGCAAGTGGACACATATTTATCTCATTTTCATTTTTTATTTTTTTATTGGGTTAATGCCACATTTGATCACTGTGATTATTAAATTGTGTCATATTTATTCACTAGAAAAAGTTAATATCAAATTTGATTACTCTATTTACTAAAACAAGTCACGTGTTTTTCGACAATCCAGTTTCAATTAAATCCTTATCAATTGACAATTGTTTGTGCCACGTAACCCGCCGCTCCCAATGGCTCTCACACACCACCTATCTCTCGCACGCTTCTGCTCCACGTCCCCCCTCCTGCACACAAAGGCGCCCACCGAGCCCCCTTGGGAAGGGCTTGTTAGCACTCCAACCCGCAAGTCAAACGATCTTTCTAGAGAGAGAAGTGAGATGCAAGTTTTAGAGAGAGGTTTCAACCTGAGTAAATGAGCTACACCCACTTCACTATTTATACCCAGGGTAGGGTCGACCACTGCCCCCCAAATCCGCCCCACGTCATCATCTCATTAAATGCACTGTACCTTTCCCCTTCCATGCGCCCCGACACTCTGATACCGATTTTTGTCACGGAGGTGCATGGCCCCACCTCCTGTCCCCTCCTTACGCTTTCGGCCGTTGTCCCCCTTTTGTCGCCATGCGCTTTACCTCGGGCCCGGTCCCACTGCCTAGGTTACAGCCTCTAGCCCCTTTTTGGGCTGGGCTTTCTTCCTGCTATGCTCACACCTTCAGCCTATTTCGACCTCCTGGGCTCCATGCTTGGGCCACTCACTGTATACCCCCAACAACAATCTTTGTGAGTTTTCAACTATTCACATAAATATTTTATTTATGCTTGGAGTCCTATTTTAAAATATGAGGTGTAATTGGCTATCGAGTCCAATTTACTCTCATAGGTTTATAGTTTAGAAGTGTAGTATTTTAGTGAGAGCTTGACTCAGTAAATTCAGTATAGTGTTATTTGTGGTTGAGACTTTCTTGAACTGACCTTGGTTATTTATACAATTGAAAATTGTATTGTGTGAGTTTCTTTTTGTTTAGCATTTTACTCTGAATTTACGAAAGTAAAATTTTTAACAAAATAAAAATTAAACATCCTGTGGAGCAATTCCTTTCGACCTAGTTAAGATAAACGCACCACTACAACCCAGATTTCTCTTTGGGCTATGTAAATGGTTCAGGTTCGAGGGCATTGTGTTCCAGACCAAATCACATCTGAGAGCCAGACAAATACATCGTCAGCAGTGCTCTATTCCACACATCTCCCACAGTGCGAAATGGAAGGAGCAGTGAGAGAAATATTATACGCTACGCCTTGGGGCATTGCCCTGTGTTATCCCCCTGAGAAACTTGCCTTCTACTACTTGCAGCAGGGCATATCTCTAGGCACGGCTCCTTCAGAGCACTATCATCTTCTGGCAACGGCGCCGGGACGCCAAACTTGAACTATATATAACACAAAATCAGAATTGGGAACGAGAAAAGAGTGAACTTTCCCTTTCTTGGACTCCAAAGTTCGTGACTGGAAAGCAAACCATAATGTGTTCTCAACATGAACAATCACAAGAGATGGATTACCTGACAGCTATAATCAGTGAAGTTTGGCTCCATCAGTAAAGGGACTCCCATGTAGTTGTTGAAGAAAGTCTAGACAAAAATGACACGATCACAGAAGTAAACAAGCTGAAGCTACAAAGAACAGCCATGGAGATGGAAGCCCAGCGGACATATACCTGAGTTGGAAGCTTGCAGGTATTGACACAAATGCCAATACACTTGCTTTCTTCCAAATACTTGCATCTTTCCACCAAAACCTATATAGCAAAGACAAGTGCAAATGCAGGACTCAAGACAGAAGGTTTAGAACGCAAATTGGAATTTCAGGTGCTTAAGCTTAATTACCCCACTCTCCCAGGATTTCCCACCAGGAAGATCAACTGAATTCACCGTGCATTTCCCCATCAACCACTGGCATGTTACCTGTGTCACCCTTGCTTCAGAAGGCCACAAGTATTGTCAATTTTTAGAAGGGAAGTGACTGTCGAATTCAAAGTAGGCCCAACACTCACCAACCATAATGGCAGCAACTTTGCCTCCTGCTAAAGGTGAGATGAGTAATTTGTAGAGCTCCAACAAAAATGGAGGAAACAGAGACACCAGTATCCTAACCTGTCAAACCAAAAATAGAAGTTCCACAACAGTCAACAGAGCTTCAATGGGCATCCCATCATCTCTCTACCTAGCTTAATTCCACACTGCAACCAAAAAAATCAAACGTACAGCTGCATCTCTAGTATAAGAGCTGCTTCTGCCAGTCAACATTAGACGATTGGCAACTTCAATCAGACCCTCGTATCCAGGCTTCTCCGAGTCCCATCCTACCTCCTGTTTCAGTAACCAGTCAAAAAAGGCCCCAATTCATTTCAATTGACTGGGTTTTTTTTACCTAAGTTCAGTGTGCTCACCTTCGCCATTTTGCTTCTGAACACATCCAGAAACAAATCTTCAACTAATCCAGGCTTGTACTCAGATCGCAGCGCATCCGCATTCACCTGGAGTAGAACAAATTGTTCCTTGTTCATTGCAAACTGTGATACAGGAATCGATACCTCTAACAAAAAAAATTAGGGGAGAAAGATACCGAACTGTCTCCGGTGGAATGGAGCAGCACGATGGGCGGAATCGGGAACAACGAAGGAAGACATTCGCCGGAGAGCGGCTTCGGAAGGTAGTGGAAGTTGTGGAGAGAAGTGGAGGACGAAGCACCTCCAATGGCTTCATTTCCAAATTCTCCCTGTGCGAATATTTTCCTTTTTGGCTTTCCGAAAATTTTGAAGGCAGATAAATAAGAAGCCAAAAACAACGACAAGAAACGAGCGGCGGAAGGACCCCATAGCATGGACCAGGAAACGGATCGTACCGGCCGGTTCAACCGGAAAATCGGAAACCGGAAACAGGACAAAGCACGATACGGTAGGCAGGTTGGCATCATAATATAGTCCGGCCGTTTTTTTGGCTTAACTGGTATAAACGAAAATACTGCCCGGCTGTGGTCTAACCGGCGATAGGGTCACTGGAAGGAAACGTCACCGTTCTCTAACTTAAAATTAAAAAAAAAAAATCGGCCATTGGCCAAAAACTAAAAAAATCCAAAAACCCTAATTTGACCATCTGGGAGCCCTTTCCTTTCGTCGTTTTCTTTCTCCAACTCCGCCTGCCGTCCTCCTCTTCTCCTCTGGCGACTGCAACCTGCGACCGGCGACCCCCGACCCGCGACGCACGATCGGAGAAAGCAAAGAGGAAACCCGCGACCGTCGCTCCACTCCCTGGCGATTGGCGTCGATCCCTGATCCACTCTGCCGCTCCTCTTCTCTCCTCCTCAGCCACACCGCCTGCTCGAGTGCCCTCCCCTGCTGCTCAAAAAGACAAGAAGCTCGTTTCTTCAAAATCATTCTCCGGGAAACCGTTCGCGACAAGAAGCTCGTAAGCACAAATCTCTCCCTCCCCATTTCTTACCCACTTGCCAAAACTGGAAGCTGGCTTTTGGGTTTTAGATCTTTCATTTTCAACATGCATGCTACGTTTCGCAGTTGATTCCTTCGAGGTTCGTCACAATTTGCGTGGAGGGTTTGACGAACTCTACAATTCCGAAGGTCCCAAATGGGCTAAGCTGGTCGGTGGGTCTAGTAAGGGATGAATTTGGGGTCTGGTTTAGATATTTATGAATGATTGGCAAGATTTTGCAGAATTTCACTCATTGATAGATGGGCATTTCCTGGTTTTCGAGTATAAGAGTTGCTCCAGTTTCTAGTTATCTGTGATAGAGCAGCTGTAGAGATTGTTATATTTAGGTTTGTTGTCCGGTATATTCCGGTTTTCTTCCGGTATTACTCCGAAACGGTATGCTGAATTTGCCGGTCCGGTTTTTTAACAAAAAAATATTTTTTTAATTACAAAAAACGATATTTTGATCGGTACACAACGTTTGAACCACGGTCATACCACGAAATAGCATACCACAGATGAGTCCGGTATGACTTCCGGTACGGTTTCCTTTACCATGCCCCATAGTAGCGAGGAAGCATAACCTTCTGAACGGTATCGTTTCAGCCACGACGTTTTAGTTCCTTCCTCATTCTATTTTCTGGGATTTCCCACTGCATAATGGATGACGTAGGACGCGCTCCACCCTAGATCGAGTGTTCGAGAAGCGATCCAGTCCATTTGATTCCCTCTGCCGTGAATTAGGGGTGACAAGGATCGAGTGCCATAAACGCGTCCTACGGCGTCCGATTGACACAACCTCGATGCACATGTGACGCGGATCGATGGCAGAGGACTCGATTCACTGCTTCGAGTTTCCTACCCTCGATCCACTACCTCCCACGGAACCTATAAATACCCCTCCCCTCATTCCACCAAAACTCACACCACTCCACTTTTCTTCCTCCCTTCCTTCCACCACTCTTGAAGAAAAAAGTATACTATATGGTTGCGACTAAACCCGATCTGCCACATCATATTTTTTTTTCCTAGTTTGGTAACTTTATCCCTCAAAATTGACGAGATGGACCCGAATATTTACGATCCTAGATTATACATTCAAGGAGGACCGCGAGAAACCGATTTGTTGGATGAGCAACCTTACCATCGGTCTGAAAGTATTTGGGTGGCGGACCCGGTAGGCATTTCCTCATGTATCTTTTCCTTTTTTCTACAGGAACAACTTGTTGTAATCACCCATCGGGCGCTATCTCGTTTGCCTAAATGGGATGTTCGGATCGAGCCCTTCATTGAAAGAGCGGGATTGTTGAGGGTGCGAATCTTTGTGGGGATAAAGATGGACAACAACCTTTTTACGGCAACGGTGGAAAGGTGGAGGAAAGAAACATACACATTCCACCATCTAGAGGGAGAGATGACGATTACGTTGAAGGATGTGGACATGCTGACAGAGCTTCCAATCAATGGTGATGCCATAATAGAGTGTTCACAGAAACCATTGAATGGTTGGTGCCAATTCATAAGCGAGCATTTAGGTATCAACATCCCCAAGGAAGCACCACAAGGTCGTCATGTACCACCTCTACACAAGTCTATGCTATCGATCCATTGGCTAGTGAGGAACGCTGGTTCGTTGCACGAGGATGCCACGGATGCTCGGAATAGAGAGGTATGCTCGCATATACTGGATTTGTTTGGTTGGAGAATTTTTGTTTCCGAAAAAATCTGGGGGAAATATGCATTGTATGTGGGTCCGAGTACTTTTAGGAGATTGGAACGAGATTGGGAGAAAATTTTGGGGATCTGCTTATTTTGCAATGATATATGCGGAGCTCTGCAAGTGTACGGACCCGACGGGTGGTGCCATGTTCATCCTCCAACTATGGGTTTGGGAGCACCTTCCAACGTTTGCTCCAATGTGCCCTGCCGAGAGTTGGGGTCCTGAAGAGCCACTAAGACAAACGGCTTATGGTGCTAGATGGATTGGAGCAACCACGAGACCTTTACCAGCCACTCACATTCTTCTTTCAGAAGTTCTGGTGGAATATTCTTGACGGCCTCTTCAACATTTCTACATGGTTTAACATATTTTCTCTGAAAATCAGCTCGTGCATTTCTCCATGACCCTCTCATCTAGTCAATCACAGCTTTCTTATCTTCATCATCGACATGCCATTTTTCCTGCAAAATATACAGTTTTGATTTGAATGGGCTTAAGTTTATAGTACAAGTGTATTTAAACAAACAATAAAGACCATCTTAAAGTTCTTTACCTAAACAATGGCCCACATGTGATCTATCTTTTCTTCTGGAATATTCATCCATCGAGGTATTGCTAGAGGACATACGCTAGGACACCGTACTATCCTCCCCAAAAATCTAGAAAACTCTTCATAATTCTCAGTAACAACACGGATGTTGAATAAAACATTCAGTTTTTCTCCAGGTTTCAATTTGGCAACTTTATTGCACTTGTTCGGACCTCTTTTCCTCTTGTTCTGGTAATCTGATGAAAGAATCATTTTATAAAAAAAGAAGTTATAAAAGGAGATGTACAATTCATATTGATTATGGATGTTTCAAATAAATACAATTAAATGATGAACATTCCATGAAAGAAAAAAGAAGCAGAATGCAATGTGTTCTTCTCTTGAATAATTGGAGCACTCTCTTCAGTTGTTGGAGAGTGCAATACATTATTAGATAATGACCAAACTAATTTGAGAGAAAAATAATTTCAAACAAGTAATATCAATATAAAAACATGAACGGTTAAATTAAAATGATGATATCTAAATATGGATCTTGGCATGTAGTTTCATTGATTGGAAAATCATTTGCTCTTGCTTTCGCAGAGGTACCAAATGATGTTATGTGTTGCATGCTGCCTCCTAACCGTGAACCTGCAGAAGTTGAGGTAGTGTTCCCTTATTTTCCTCTTGTTCCACAATTCTTCCTTAGTTCACCGAGACGAATAACATTCCCTCAGGTCCCTTTCTGACTCCAACCCACTCGACAGTTAGCATTGGTTTTTATTGTGCCCTGTTGAAAAGTAGGAAACCAAACCCCCATAGTTAAGTAACATTTATATTTCAGTCAAGAAAAATTGGAAGAACAAAAGTGAGTAGCTGATAGCAAGAACAAGAGGGAGGTTATAAAGAGTAACCTCACACCAAGGAGAAAGAAACAGAAACCAAAACAAAATAAATAGGGCCAATAAAATATCATTATTCATAAGAGAAACTAAATCACTAGATTAGTATTAATAATAGCAATAATAATAACTATTATTATTACTATTATAATAGTTATTAAAAAAGAATAATAAAAAAAATGAAGAACCCCACCCCACCTAAACCTTCCCCTCCATTGACTCTCTCTCTTCCCCATTAATTTCCCCTCTCCACAACCGCTCACCCTAATAATTCACATAATAACGCAATTAAAATCCCCTTCCTTTTATTAGCAAAAGCAGCAGCAGGAAGAAGAAAAGAAAAAAAAAAAAAGAAGGAAAAGATAGAAACCCCCAGCACCCCGAGACTCTTTCGCTGCCCGGCCCTCCTCCGCCCGGTAGCAGTAGCTCGCGACGTAAGCAACGCCAGCCGGTCACCATTCCGCATTGCCATCATTAAGCCGGTGACAACCAAGAGCAGCCGAGCAGCCGGCGACGAAACCAACAACAGCGAGAGTGCCCGACGCATCTCCGGGAAGCAAACGGTGGCCAAAACCCGCTCGTCATATGACTCGTCGGAGGGTCATTGAAAAGTTACGTTGGCGACACCGAAATATTCGACTTCAACTATTCTTCGATTAATGGGTATCACAACATAGAGGATGATCCCGGGATCATGAACATGTCGAAGAAAACGAATTAGGACGTCAAACGAAGGAGACCGGGGGTCTCGAAAGTTTTGACTGAAAAAATTGCAGTTTCAGTACCTGGTACTTTGGAATCTGGCAGAATTCTTATTTTGGCCATAACTTGTTCGTTTGACGTCCAAACGAGGAACCGGCGGCGCCTATGGAATCGTGGAAGCGAGGATATTATTATAAAGGTCAGTAAGGAAAGTTAAGAGCGACATCAAAGTTGATTTCGACGGATATGAGGTGGGTGTAAAAGGGGGTAAATTCGATGCCTTACGTATTCTTTCAAGTATTAGAGTTTTCATTATTTTTTGTGAAATGTTGCTATGGTTGTTTATGCTCATGATTGATGATATGTGCTTGTTTGATTTGTGGTTTATAGTGAATGTGTGATGTTCGCTTTAAAGCTTTACATTTATGAGTAATTGTTAAAGTTTAGAACAAGTCCTTTTGTTTTAAGAAGTACTTCACCTTGAAGAAAGTGAAGTCGTTTTAAGTGTTTTTAGTCACTAGCGCCAGTCCGTTGCCATTTGAGATTTTCAGATAGAGCAGAAGTTATGCTATTGAGATCTTTCAGACAGAGCAGCAGTTATGCTCTTGAGATATTTTAAGATGAGCAGCAGTTGTGCTCTTGAGTAGTGTTTCCCAAACTACCAAAGTTTCAACTGGTTCGAGTTTAGTAAACTCGAACTACGATCAGATCGATTGACAAAGGATCGATCCAAGTGCATCGAGCGAAACAGCCACGATTGGCTGGCACAGGACGACGCAGATCGAGTGTTTCAAGCTCGATTTACGTGGATCGAGTGTAATTGACTCGAACTAAATGACCTGGATCGCTGACAAATGCATCGCTACACCATAGATCGAGGTAAGGGGGATCGATCTCCACCGTTCAATTGCAAAATCTGCGATGCAGTGGTGACGCGGATCGAGTGGGGCGAAATCGATGCAGGGGGATCGAGTGCCTCGGAATCGATCTGTTTGACGCGGATCGATGACGTCAGGCACGCTCCACCGTAGATCGAGTTTGCCTAACTCGATCCGGGTCGTTCGATTTTGCAAGACTCGAACTCCTTCTGACGCGGATCGAGGGCGGCAAAATCGATGTCGTGGTTCGAGTCCCCTAAACTCGATCCACCTCCTCCCACTGCACCTATAAATACCCCCTTCCATTCCACCAAATCTCACACCACTCCATTCTTCTTCCTCTCTTCGTCCCACCACTCTTGAAGAAAAAAATATGCTCTGTGGTAGCGGCTAAGCCCGATCTTCAGCATCATATTTTTTTTCTTTAGTTTGGTACTTCTATCACTCAAAATTGTCGAGATGGATCCGAGTATTTACGATCCTAGATTATACATTCAAGGCGGACCGCGAGTAAACGATTTGTTGAATGAGCAACCTTACCATCGGTCTGAAAGTGTTTGGGCAGCAGATCCGGTAAGCACTTCCTCATGTACTTTTCTTTTTCTAAATGTGATAGTATTCTTCGAATTTTTTTTTGTTTAATAATTAATGTTTTTTTTTTGCTACAGGAACAACTTGACGTAATCACCCATCGGTCGCTATCTCGCTTGCCTAAATGGGATGATTGTATCGAGCCCTTCATTGAAAGAGCGCGATTGCTGAGGGTGCGAAAGTTTGTGGGGATGGAGATGGACAACAACCTTCTTACGGCAATGGTGGAAAGATGGAGAAAAGAAACGCACACATTCCACCTTCTAGAGGGAGAGATGACGATTACGTTGAAGGACGTAGCCATGCTGACAGAGCTTCCAATCGATGGTGATGCAATAATAAAAAGTTCACAGAAGCCATTGAATGGTTGGGGCCAATTTATAAGTGAGCGTTTAGGTATCAACATCCCTGAGGAAGCACAAGAAGGTCGTCGTGTACCACCTCTACACAAGTCTATGCTATTGATACCTTGGCTAGTGAGGACGGTTGGGGAATTACCGGAGGATGCCACGGATGCTCAGATAGAGAGGTATGCTCGCATCTACATGATTTGTTTGGTTGGTGGATTTTTTTTTTCGAACAAGTCTGGTGGAAATATGCATTGTATGTGGCTTCGAGTTCTTTTGGAAGATTGGGACGAGATTGGGAGAAAAAGTAGGGGATCTGCTTGTTTGGCGATGATATATTCGGAGTTGTGCAAGTGTACGGATCCGAAAACAAAGCAAGCGGGTGGTCCCATGTTCATCCTCAACCTATGGGTTTGGGAGCACCTTCCTACTTTCGCTCTGATCTGCCCTGCCAATAGTTGGGGTCCCGATGAGCCACTACGATAATGGGCTTATGGTGCTAGATGGATTGGAGCTATCACGAGACTCACCTCTCTAGACGGGTACCGCCAACATCTTGACTGTATAGAATTCAACGAGGTAACATTCTAGCTTATGATTATGAATGCTAATTTATTTGTTGAAATTATTTGTTTTAGCCCATGATTTATTTTTATGATTATGAATTCTATTTGATTCATTTGTTGAAATTATTTGTCGTAGACTTAGCCTATGATTTATTTTTATGATTACGAATTCTATTTGATTTATTTGTTGAAATTATTTGTCTTAGACTTAGCCTATGATTTATTTTTATGATTATGAATTCTATTTGATTTATTTGTTGAAATTATTTGTATTAGACTTAGCCTGTGATTTATTTTTATGATTACGAATTCTATTTTATTTGTTGAAATTATTTGCTTCGATTTTAAATTATATGTTGTGTTGAAACTTAGGTGGAGTGGGATCCGTATCCGAACGGAGCAAAGGATTTGTACGAGTTGCGATACCCTCAGGATCGTCGACTTTGGTCGTGCAAGTTGCCTGTGATCTGCCACAACATTGTCGAGTGGCACCTCCTGGATAGATGTGTCCGACAATATAATTGGGCGCAACCGATTCCTCTCCCACCACCGGATGTACATAAGTCACTCCACAAGTACAACAAGGATCTGCGGGGTACAATTAGTGATTGGCCAACCAAGCACCATAGATGGATTGAAATGTGGGAGTCTTGTCAGACGTATGCAATTGATGGGATCCCAATGACAAGGCCAATGGGGTGCCAAGATGAATGCATGATTTGGTACCGCAAGTTCACAAAAAGATGGGTAACCAAACGTGGCGCCGTGATGGGTTCGTTGGTAAGCACAATATCTATTAACTATATCACTTTAACTACACAAAGAGTGTTTGACTAACATGTTTATTCTTTAGGTTGATGGGTTGGAACTTGCATCAATGACGTTGGAGAATGAACCAGAAGCAAATGTGCCAGCTGAGAAAATTTCATTCTTGAAGAAGCTCTTCAAGAATCTCTTGTCATGTTCGCGGGAAATCCGAAGGGATGTCATTGCATATCCCAAACTTTGACCACGTATGGAGTCTTGTAGTATGGGCTAACAAATATCAAAGGATCCAAATTAACGCTTCTCGCTGCTGCATATGCATGAGAGCAAGGCAGGTGTCTCCCTTGAAACTTCCCACAAGTACACTCTCCTATTCCATTCCTTGCATCCAGTATGACTGTTTGAGCATTACCACCCTTTGAACTATCTGGTCCACTTCCTGTTACTACTGCAAAGCGGGAATCTCTTCGACTAAATAAAGTCATCTTATGCCATTTTGCCCTTTCCGACCATGGTTTCATATCATCCGTAATCTTCTTTGGGATATAGATTCTAGCATTCAGCATCTGATATGCTGCTTGGTAGCGTTCAACGAACCATGTCACCGTACGAAAGAAGGTATGAAAGACTATAGATGAGATAGGCATTGCACGAAGACCAGCATACAAACCATTGAGGCACTCACCCATGTTCGTTGTTGTTATTTACCCTTTGACCATATTACCAAAATATCGAACCCAAACAACTCCCAAAAGGAGAAACGGGATGGAGCATATGGCTGTCAAAAGTATTTTATTTTTGTTTCTGTTTACTTTTCTTTTACCTACCTGCAAGTGGAGGAGATAGCATTTCCAAAATGCACTTCGCAAAAAAAAAACGAGATGATAGGGTTGGGGACCGATTCAGCAATTATACCGTTCCACGAGTGAAACCGACGAGATATCCCCAGGGAAAGCGTGAACATGAGCAATCGAGATTCTTTGATTAAAAGAATCAAGCATTGCGCTTTCCGTTCAGCCGGAATCGGTAAAAGGTCGCCGGCGACACCAGCAGAGCTAGAAAAGCCAGAGTCGGGCTATGAAATAGGGTAGAGATGGATAGATTATCATATAAACAGCTCATTCCTAGACATGCAAAGGGGGGAAAATTTTTTTTCAACAATCAAAAGAGAGGTTACGGAAGGAAATCTCAGATTTGATCGCATGAAAGGCAAGAGCAATCCAAAATCGAATCGAATGACAAGCTGAGAGCAGATGAAGAATTGACGGCAGGGGATCGAAAAACCCCCCTCCGTCGCGAGGAGAATCTGAGAAACTAAATCGGCGTCCCTGCCCTGGATCTTGGATATCAGATTTCCGATGGCGGAAAGAAGATCGATTAAGAACGATTGTCGGAATGCGAACAAAGGAAAAAAATAATGCACAGAATGCGGGAGGTAGAAGGGGAAGAAACAGAGATGAAGCGGCGGAAACCTACAGAGATGGGAAGAAACAGGGGACGCAACTAATGTTGAGAGTGACGACGATGGTGGAAGCGCGGAGGCTTGCACTATGCACACCGTCGGATGAGCTTTTCTGTGTCTCTCTCTCTTAAATCGGGGTGGCGTAGTAAAGGTAGATTCAGAACGCCGGCCCGCCTGAAAAAGAGGAGGGAGGGGGAGTCGTATTTAAGCTGTGCTGCCATGGAGAGTGTTTGTCCATACGACAAATACTCATTAAGCATTCCCGGGCCCACATATGCACTAGCCCCAAGGAAGCAATGACCCAACTCATGGAGAAGAGGCAAATAAAAACAATTTTTTAATAGTTTTGTTTTTTTTAATGGCTCACTTGTCTTGTCAAGAACTAAAAAAATAATAGGAGAGTTTACATTCTAAAAGAAACCAATTTCAAAAATCAAAATCACTAACAACCGCAAGAAACAATGATATGTTTGATTGTTTTGTATGCCTATAAATTTCAATATATAACTCCGATAATGTTCTTAGGGGCGACTAATTTCCTAAAAAATGGCTTCACCTCATGCATAATACATCTCCTGACCTTGAAATTTGTCAATGACCACCTTCGCATCCTCTTGGAATACTACCTCCTTTGACCACTCATAGAGCACCACATGATTGCATTCCGAAGCACCATCAATTCAACTAGAAAAGGGCTACCTGCATATTGGAAGCCTGGCACAAAAACCACACTACCCGCTCTTTCTTTTATGACTAATCCCCTAATAGAATGAGAACCTGACCACAATGCACCATCAACAAACCTCAACAACCACTTGTCGAAGCAATGTATTGGATACATACTAGACATGATCAAATACAACCAAGATTCTAGACTTTCAAATGCGCCATAGAAGAGCAACTAGGCACATTATCCGCCCTATCAAAGATCATGCTCCAATATCCTTCAAAAGAACAAGCATGTAGTTAACCCATGTGCCTCACCTATCTCCAAGCCTTTCTCCAAAAACCCATATTGTAAAAAGAATACTTTCGCTTTCCAACCTGGCAGTCTGCTATGATACTACAAAGCAAGCTGATATATTGATCTTATAGTATAAAATCCACCTAGTTTCATGGATCATATGAGCCTTTCTGGGACTGATAATCGAGGTAAAGGAATAGCCAGAATTATATATTGCATGCAGGAAATAGTGACTCAACACACTCATAACACCATGTCCCATTCTAGGATTACTCATGGCATCCATTGTCTCTCCTTCTTGAAGGCATGTGCATCAATACCTAGAATCCATGCATCCTCTATAATTTGAACAGTTTTCATTGTCTCAAACTCTCAATATGCCATTGTAACCTTTTTCCCAGCAAATCACGTTGGTGTAAGATACTATGTCATTCAAAATCTTAGCTAAAAGCCTCTGAAAGAATGGATTACGAGAAATATTTCTCATTCAAAATCTTACCTAAAAGTAAATTTGGCTCTCTCAATATTTTCCAATCACGTTTGCAAGCAAAGCTTAATTAAAATCCTCAAACCTTCCAAATCTCAATCCCCCAACAACCTTACCCAATGAATTGCTCTCCCTCTGTTGTATAACCTCACGCGTACTATATGCTTATCCAACGTACGACATAGGGTCAGTGATAACAAAAACACGACAACGTTTCAAGCACCAAATAGTTGAAATCCACACCTATTCAACCATTAACAGAATGAGGAAAGGTGCAACCGCTCAGACATCCATCCCCAGACAAGTCCAAGGTGCTAATTGAATTGGGTGAGCCCGAAGGTTTAGAATATGTTCGCTAATTTCAAGCTAAGTTACCCACTCACTCAACCAAGCCAATACTCTTAGTTTAGCTTGATTGAACAACAATCCTCCTAGTACAACTTCTAAGCAAGAATCCATTCTTGCTCTTGCACTAGCCCGAATTACAAATGTCCTTTCTACTCTAAAACCCGACATAGCTTGACTATCTCAAATTTTGAGATATCAAGCTATTCACACCACGAAATATGATCTACTATTTCTCTATTACAAGGGAGAAGAGGGCTTTGCAAAAGGTACTCTAGTCTAAAAAAGACTCTACTATTTATAGTGGTGGCGTAGCTCTATTTCATTTGTTTTGTAATTCTTCGGGGGCAAGTAATCAATTTAAATAATTTCCTTTTTCTAAATAGATTCTTTCACCTTTACATTGATTTGCATCTTTTAATTTTTTTTCTGCATAAATTGTTAGTCTAACATGGAAATACAATAACATATATTCAAAGCATGTTAACCTAAATATTAGATTTGCTAAGTCAAGTTTTTTAACCCAACACCATGTCCATGAATGATTACCTGTTTCAAGCAAGGTCTCATAAAAACTTATTGTCGCATTGGCTTTCTGTACCTCATTTGTGACCTATACCCAAGTCACACCTTTCAATACCTCCATATATTTTTTATGATGCCTAGTACGAGTAACTGCATGAAAATATCAGGTTTTAAGGTCCCCTTCCTGTAACCAGTAAACTCTCAATTTCTTACGCCAATACACTTCTTATGCAACCCATTTTCGAGTCAACTCGCTTCTAGTTCACACACTTATCTCTAGTACACCTCATCCTCTTCTTTAATTGACTCAATTTTCGTTGTAGTAGACGAATAGCCCATTGTGAGTTAGTCATCCATGTACAACACTACAAGAAAACAAGCATTTAGCATCAGTTTATGCCTGAGAAGTGGAGTTCCCCTATTTCATGCCTAGAACATCCTATATATGCAAGATGGCTATAATGTTTTGGAGTTCTTTGTAATATTTTGAATAAAGGTGCCTATAAGTTCTTTCGAACATCGAGGTTGAATGCGAACTACGGTGCCGACAACACTCGACCTGGGATTGATACGCTTCGACTAAACCTTGATATGCTAAAGCACTCCTTTGATCCAATGCTCAATATTTCGCTGAAATGGCTGGTCTATTCTATAAACGGAGCGATTTGTTGATTGTTTGTTCACTTAACCAATGCCAAACTCGTCGGCACTAACCAAATTTGTGTCTCTTTTGGTGAGCCAATGTAAGATTTTAAATGTTTTCGCAAAAATCCATTTTTAGGATTAAATTCATTATTCGTGTCAGTTAACTCGAACTGTTCGAAAAAATTGTAAATTAAAAAAACTCTGACGGATTGACTCCACCGGCCTGTACAATGAAGCGAAAAGAAAGCATATCGTGTTGTACTGCTCCGACGGGTTCTCTCCACTCTATCCCTCTGTCGATTGTCACATGGCCTTTGTCATATCTTTTCCAGGAAGCAAATCACTGCCGCCCCATGTCTCCAGATAGGGCAGCGAGATCATCTCTACCTCTATATCTCTCCTCCAAGTAGAAGATAGAAGCCAGATAGAGAGGTGGGGAAGCGGCTAGCGGTGGTGAATGGCAGAACCCATATCAAGAGGTGAATGGCTCTCCCATCTATGATCGTTGTAGGGGCTTTGCTGGATCTTTTCAAGGGACGAACCCAAATTGTCTATCCACCCTCTCCCTTTGTCCATCGCAGCAGAGTCTTTGATGAATATCCACCTCTAGATCTCCCTCTTAGTCTCCAGATCGGCTAGCGACGATGGAAGGCAGAAGCCCCAAGAACTTATCTGCTTCAATTGCTTTTGTTTCAGTTGGAGATCTAATCGGCTTTTTGTTGTTGTCAACTTACTCTCCATCAGAGATGAGAACGACGAAAGGACCGAGGATGTCGATTGTCAAGGCTGATTGCTGATAAAGCTTCCTAGGTGAGCGGACAAGAAGATGGGAAGATATTCTTGCGGAAGATCAAAGGGCAATTTGAAGAAGGGATTTATGGAGAAACAAATAAGGAAAGGAAGACGAGGAAAAGTCAAACTGGGGAAGTGGGGAGGGGAGTAAAAAATTTAATAAATTAAATTTTGGGTGGATGATGGAAAATTTAGAGTTAAGAACGCCAAAATTGTCCCCATAGATAACTTTCATTTAGCAAGCAACACAAATAACCAAATAATAAATTTAAAAAAATTAAATTTGTATTCGTGTCGGTTGATACCCGATGGAAACCAAAAAATTTTGTCGATGATAACTGACACAAATCCAAAATTTTGTGTCGGTTTAATGAACCAACACAACTCAAAATATTATTTTTCTTATAGTGCGACTCCAATCATATAATAAATATCACAACTTTTTCAATCGACTCCATAATCAAAACATCTGGGACCCGGTAAAAGGTTGATCCCAAGCATACTGAACAAATTGCCTCACCTCTGGGTTCTCCAACCATCTCGCATCAAACCTAAACAAAGGTTGTGAAATTCTTGTAAAAGGTTGTCTGCTACAAAACGAGCATGATGATCCGACCCAAGATAGGTACAATGCTTAACCAGCGAAGTTGCGAACTTATCCAGCCAAGTCGAATAAACGAGGGCCCGATTTAGTCGTTCCATTATACAAGCTACATTTACGTCAATTCGACCATGACCATGTAAAGAGCGGACCTAATAAATCATGCAAACCTAGGTTATCTATATACTCCCTTACTGCCATAGACATTATATGTTTCCATGGTAAACCTCTTGCTTTCTTGACAACTCCACATACGTAGGAAAATACGCACCTACATGATCTCGTCTCCGAGAAGAATACATGATCTGGCTTATTCGACCTACACAGACCTAACATTAAAAAAAATGTAAGAGACAGTCGATACCTCTCACATTCCATGCTATCACCTTTATTTGTCCTCTTGGTCACACTCGCAGCTGGCCACCTCCGCCGACTCAATGTTCAGCCATCCTTTAACTTGTTCATCTGCACAAACATTGTGCATCATTTTCCAGCCTTTTGTAGACCCTCCACCATCATGGCAGGACACTTTCAATCCGCCAAATCATCAACTTCCACTATTAGGAAACTGACATTTAGTGTCGGTTATTTCTTATGTTTTGTGTCGGTTATAACAGACACAAAAAATATTAGTGTCGGTTCACTTAATCGAAGCGAAAGTCGTTGACACTAACCCGATTCGTGTCGGTTTCGAGCAACTGCCAGAGTAACCGACTCAATATATTTTGCGTCGGTTATTTTGTGTCGGTCGAACCGATGCTAAACATATAAAAAATATTCATTTTCATAATTATATTAATTCTTATTTTTATAATTATATTAATTATTTGTGTCAGTTTAACCAACTCAAAATAACCGACACAAATTAAAAAAATCCACCGGAATCAGATCGTCCCTTCCATCTCTATTTTTAGATTCCAGAACCCTAATAATACTCCAAAACCTAGATCGTCGCCGCCATCAGCATCGCACGCCTTCGCCTGCAGCAACCCAGATTGTCGATCCTCCATCTCCGCCGCACCTCCATATCCAGCATCGTCCGGTCACTTCGTCCAATTTTTTACCTCCCTCTTCCGTTCTTCTTCCTTTTCAAAACAAGTGACTAAATACCTAGATCGGCGTCGGAATCCCAGCCATACTAGCGGTTCAGGGGAACTCATAGCCGCTGCGCTGAAGCAGATCCAATCATCCAAATATACAAAAAAAGGGAAGGGTACATGTACTTGAATCTGCAAAAATCCACCAGAAGCGAGGTTTTGTGGTCAAAACCCCAATCGAGAAAACGACCTTTGAAGCAAGCCACCATTTTCTTCATCCTCCTCCGTCTTAGGGCGGTGGAGGTAGGCGAATCATACTTCCCACCGTCATTTCCCCTGTCCCACCGCCTTGCTTTCCCTCATTGCCCCAACCCTCTACCGGCATGCTTTCCCTCCTCCACCATCCCAGATCGTACGCTGGGAAGATAGACCCAAGCAAAAACCTGTAGAAAAATGAAAGGAACACGGGAAGGAAGAAAGTAGATCAATTGGGCAACGAGGGTTTTGCTTAGAGGTTTTCTTCTCCCCTTTCCTAATCGGAAGAAGAAGAAGAAGGGAATGGAGGCCAGACGGCGATTTTGATTTTGCAAAGGAGAAGAGGAGAAAAGAGAGTTTTGCCGAGAGTCCAGAAAAAAGAGGGATCGATGGAGACACGAAAGGGAATAGATAAACTAAGGGAGTGGGTTTGGAGGGAATAAATTAAAGGCGCAAGTTTAAACTTTTTAGGGGGAAATTTTGCCAGTCATGGTCAAGATTATGAAAAAGAAATAAGGAGGGAAATTTTGAGTTTTCAACATTTTGTAGAATGAAGGAAGGAAGAGGGAAATTTGGTTCTTTCAATTTTATGGAAGAGAAATAGGAGGAAAAATTGAGTGTTTCTAATTTATGGAAGGAGAAAGAAGGAGGGAAATTTTAGTATTTTTTTTTTGTGAAAAGAAAGAAGGAAACAAATTTGGTGTTTTCAATTTTTTGGGTTTTCAAAATTTTAACCTTTGAAATATGAATCTTTAACTTTTATATGGAGGGCATGACTTGTTAAATTTATTCTTATATGCTTTGAAGGCTAACATATATATGTATGTAATTGTTTATGGGATAATAAATAAATTAACCATTAGTTACAACAATTATACTAAACTTGATAAGTAATCTTTGACGGTTCGTTGTTTAGGGTATAAAGTATATGGTTAGGGTATAAGGTATAAGGTACAAATGGTTTAGGGTGTATATGGTTAGGGTATAAGATATTAATAGTTTTGACGTTTCTAAATTTTTTTATTAACATATGTTCACTTGAAGTCATTTGTAGTCTTTAACGGCAGGATATCCCTTTTTAATTTATGTTTATGGTACGTGGTTAGGGTACAAGGTATGTGGTGTACAGTATATGATATATGGTTAGGGTATAGCAATTAGCAAATATCACTTTTTATCTATGTTTTGAAAATCAAAGTATGAATTTCACTTTTAAATTAACTATACTAGCAAAATCACAACTCAAGGACATATGGTTAGGGTATATGGTATGTGGTTAATGTATAATGTATTGATGGTTTAGGGTATACAATCAACAACATATACTAACTTAATATTGTTTATTGAGGGTAAGATTAAGTGTATAGGATATATGTTATTGAGTAAGTTATGATTGAAGTCACAATAATTTTACTAAATTTCATAGTTAATCTTTAATGGTCCAATTTTTAGGATAATTCGAACAATTTTACAAATAACTTGTTTGGCAACAGTTTACTGAAGTTATTTGGGCAATGAGTTATTTCGAAATAACTCCTTTTATCACTCTGTTTTTTCCAAATACCACACGCAAAATACCAGATTTGCATGGTTATACTAAACGAGATACTTTAATATAATTACTACCGAATTAATACTAAAATATCAAATAAACAATTAATTGTGTCTTTTGGTTTCAAATATTGATCTCACCATTACTATTAGCTAGTGTACTTTACCATTTATGATTAATTACATAACAAGTTTGCAAGTCATACAAATTGATTTAACATTTTGACTAGTTTTTTTTCAAAAAATTAAGTATATATATACGAGGTAGAAATAAATTGGTTAAGAAGTTGAGAAAAATATTTTAAATTAGTGTAATAAAATGTGTAAGTTGGTAACGGATAATGAGTAAGTTACTCGATGCGGTGGCCCTAACAACCCGCAACCCGATCCGCCCGGAACCCGCCCGACCCAAAACCCGATGAACCCGCAACCCGATTGAACCCGAATCCGATGAACTCGCAACCCGACTAACCCACAACCCATTTGAACCCGAACCCGATGAATCCGAAACCCGACTAACCCGCAACCCGTTTGAACTCGAACCCGATTGAACCCAGCCCGAACCCGTCTGAACCCGCCCGATTGACACCTATAGTCGTGCCTATGAAGTGACACGGCCGTGTTTTGCTCCAATGGCGCCCGTGTTTTGGGCTCCTCAGTAGCCATCACGAGCACGCCCTCGGCAGTAAAAACACGGCCTGGGGAACACGACTGTGTTTTGGAAAGGGTTGCCCGTGTTTTTGCCCCAGCTTCACCGAACGACCTCCAAACGACTCGAAACTCGTGCCTAGCCTTTCCTTCGACGCTTGAGACCTGAAATGTGACAAATAGCACAATCCAGCGTAAAATAGGCCAAAGATACACGACTAGGTGCCGCAAACGGATAAGAAATAAGTGTGCAAACACTTGCAAATACATCATTATCAAATTCCCCCACACTTAACTGTTTGCTTGTCCCCAAGCAAACCAACTCAGACACAAGGTGCTCAAAATATTTGGGACATATCATATCGTCACAAAACACGTGAATCATACTAGCTTTTAGTCATCAACCCATGAACAACCTCAACGAAAACCTAGACAACCACCACAGATGACATTCGAGTGCAGAAAAATCGAGCAAAGGAAGAGTCTCCCTTCTGTTCACCAACCAACATAGACTTGACTCAACCACTTATCCATGATAGTCACTTCATGCGTAAAACTCAAGACATCAGAATCAAGACCGAGCCATCTAGGTCCTCATCGAGGTAAAGAGTGTAAAGAATAAAGAAATGAATCGCTCACTCTCGACCAGTGAGGTCAGGACAATTTGATGCGAAAAATGCGCATGTTTATTCTCTCAATCCCTAACGTCTCTTCACCACGACGGCAACCTCTAAATGTTAGAGTTCACATATTGGTATTCATCACTAACTCATCCGGAGATCTTAGACACAGGTTCAAATGAATGGCTAGGGTGTTTGACATGGGGAAAAGGCCTTTTAGGTGGTGGAAGTAATCATAATACAAGGTTCCACAGTTCCAAAACCAATCACGGCAACATTCATTCAAACCTATTACTTTTTCTCTGCCATTCTGCATCAATCAGGTTCTTTAGAGTACAAGAATGAAGGAGGTTACAATACTGCTAGTGTTCCCAAGCCAGACTGCTAAGAAACACTATCTAATGAGCATGATTCAGATTTTTGGTGGTGGTTCTCGTTTGCTTTCATTTTTTTCTTTATTATTTTTTCATTTCTTGAGAGAACCACCACCTCTGCACATTTTTCAAACACATGCCAAAATTTTAAGAATTACCTCCAAACCTCACATTATTTATAGCAGAAACAACAGAGAACATGAAAAAACCACTCTGTGGAACCTCTAAGAGTTGCAAAAGTGTGATTTTTTTATTGTAAACCGAAAGAAGGAAAGTGGCACGGCTCAAAGGGGCTGACTAGGGGGTATGACACACCAGGACAGTCAATTTGGTCCTGGGCTATTACTATGCCTCCATAATCCTCGTTAGTGACAACGTGAATGCTACACATCATGGAAGAGGGATCTATCACACAAGAAAGAAACGAGCATGCTCAAATCTCACATGGCTACCTATATGCTCTATCTCTCATTCTGATTCCCTGAACTAGATGCATGAACAAGTGTAGAAAATAAGTGATCAATTCAAGTCGCAGTTGGTAGGCAGACAATTAAAAAAAACTAAACCTACACAACTCTGTTGCACATCTCATTCGTCATTAACTGTTGTCCTAGTCACAATCAAGTCGTCCTCCATCAATTCTAACAGCCATTCGATTCACCAATTAAACCACAATGCCAATATGATCATGCACACATTAGTACTTGGAGCCCTCAAATCGTAAGATTTGGACAGCGGACTAGGCCCCAAGCACACACAAATACGTTCCAATAAAGACAAAGCACCCCCCACACTTAAGTTTGACATTGCCCTCAATGGAGTAGAGGAAAGGGGAACGATGTTACCGTGAAATGAAAAGCAGGAAGGGGGACTGGAAGGCAGAACAGTCGAGAGTAGGGGACTAGAAGGGGATCATTCCAAGGGCACAATGCTACGGTCATGAAAAAACACACACTGGGTGAAAGAAACCATGAGAAGGGGCCAAATTTATATTTTTATAGGGGGAGTAAAACATGTGCGGGCCCAGAACACGACCGTGTTTCTGGTGCTCTGCGCCCCTGTTTTTACTGTCGAGGTTGCGTAGGATGAAACTCCAAAACACGGGCGGGCATGGGTTGAAACACGACTGTGTTTTGAACCCCTGGCGCCCGTGCTTTTACTGCCGAATCTGCTTTAGCAAAATTTCAAAATTCGTTTTTCAAACAACCAAAACTCATTCGTGCCCCAGCTTGAAAAATGCACAGCCACTGACAAATCGACTGCCCTGGGAATGAGATACTTTCAAGCAAGACTCCAGATAGACTCAATGACTAAAAAAAAACGACAAAATCAAAAAGGAAAAGGGAATGAAATGCAAACCGTGGTGGGGTTGCCTCCCCACAAGCGCTTCTTTACCGTCTTTTAGCTGCACGCCCATGGTGGATGCTCAGAGCGGTGTAGGAACAGGTGCCTCCAAGAGCGGATACAGATTGCTCTTGAGGTACAGCTTCAGATGGTGGCCATGCACACGATGAGTGTGACCACCAACACTTGTCAACTCGACCCGGCCATCTGGCAAGATGCAAGCGAGTGAGTACTCGGATGGCTAGGGTGGTCGTGGCTCAGGAGTTGGGACCAGCTCATAGTGGTCTCCAGCTTTTTTTTTTTTTGAGTCGGTTGAGCTACCTGCAGGTTCGGCCGCCACGCTTCCCTGATCTTTTCTCTAGGTAATGAGTTAGACGGGAGTAGCGACGAAGGAATGAGAGGAGAATCCTGCAAAATGGGCAACACATAAGAATACACGACAGACTCGTGCACCTGGTGAGAGATAGCAATAGCATGCACAGGCGAGATAACAGTCATATTTTTATTAGCAATGGAAAATGTTATCTTATCCTCACCATCTCTCAAGACCAAAGTCTCATCAAGGACATCTATGAGGGCCCTAGCGGTGGCCAGGGAATGCCTTCCTAGTATAAGGGGAACTTCTGCATCATCGTTGATGTCTAAGACAACAAAATGCACAGGCCAACCTTAACCTGGAGGTCTTACACTATGCCCCTAGGATGGACCACAGATTAGCCAGCTAATTGAATACTCATCCTAGTTGCACTAGGTTCACCTAGGCCTAGTTTCTTAAATAATTAATATCATCTGCAAAAAGTTACATCCAAACATCCGGCTCCCTCACTACTATGAACATAAATCCTTCTTTCCTTCTTAATTCTTCATCTCCCTCCTTAATCCATTCAATATCTCGAATTCTCTCCAAAAGTTTGGCATCCCATAAGTCTGAGCTTTGATTAGGGTTCACTCCAAAAACAGGATGGCTTAAATTCTCTCCAGGTGCTGAAGTCTCTCCATGAATATATATGCCTCTATCTATGTGGATTAACCAAATCTTCTTTTGAGAAATGAGGTCCTGAATACAATAGTAGTTTGATTTAAACAATAGTGAGACTTGACTATTTTTGGTTAACTGGTCAATGGATATCATGTTGTAAATAAAGGATGGAACAATAAGAACATTAGGGAGGAACAAGCCACATGACAACTTAACAATTCCAATGCGAGTTACTGCAGCTTCCTGTCTTGTTGGAAGAGTTACACAAAGATTAACTTCCTTACATCTATGGAAAAATTAATGCACCCAAATTTCATCATTGTTTGGTTGATTTAAAGTAGACAACACACTAATACATGGCATAGAGGTGTTCTTGGGAGTGATATAATTAGCCGTTAATGAAGGAGATGTCGGCTGCTATGGACTCTCCAGCAATGCTTTGAGGTAGTGAAGTTCTTATATCATAAATCCAGAGAACTTATTGGGAATCTCTCGATTACTCCTTGGACTGTTAAATGGATAGGAGGAACCACCACCTCCCAAATTAAGTTTCTCATCCATAGTCACATCCACATAACTAGCGAAACTTCTACCTCCTCTTCCTCCTTCTTTGTTCTTCTTCTTTAGCTTCCATCAGTTTTTTATGACATGGTTGTCCTTTTTAGTTTTTACAATATCTACAGAACAAGCCTCCACTCTCCTGTTGTCATTCTTTAGGACCCTGATTCTTAGGTTGTTTATACTGAGTTCTCGTGGCAGCAAGAGTAACAACAAGAACATTTATTTAATCTGAATTTCCAGTGTGGCCACTACCTCCATTGAAATGCCTAACCACTTGGATAACAGATTGATACAAACTGTCTAAATCTTGCAGGTGATCCAACATTAACATTTTGGCTTAACTGGCTGATACCTGTCATTGAACTCCAGCAAGAATCTGATTACTGACATGCTAAAACGCAACACCAAACTGCGACCAATTGTAATCGCAGTCTGGAATTGCAGTAACAGCAAGCTCTATTTGTGAACCCGGGGTCTAGATCTACTGCCACTCCATGAATATCTATTTTCTAGCAAACTAAGTCGAGTGATTTGTGTTTTTAACTAAAAGCAGTAAGAAAGCACGAAATGGTTTAAAGTTCTTTAGCAAGGGAAGAGTCACTCGGGAATGAGTCCCCCTAGCTCCTTAGTTAGGTCGAGGTTTTAATTACCCTGGGTTGATTAACTGTTTATTAAACTGCGGAAGATCCGACAGTAGCTTGGAATCTCTTAAACTGACCAAGCCCTCTCAGTCCAACTACCCGCCAGACGACTAGTCTTCACCGGGCTAGAAAGCTGAGGCTATGAACGCAGAACTCCACTACTGGTATTGGATTCTAGTACAAAGCAGTAAATTGATTAACTCTCGTATAATCAATCTACCACTACCAATTGATGAAGCCTAACAACCTAATCAGATTCTATCTATCTCACATTGCAGCAGAAATCAAGAAAAGATGATCAGACTTTAATTGACTCAAAGAATCATGCATCAATCGATTAAAATCAAACATTATAACAATCCCAAGTCATTACAATCAAGATCCCTAACACATAGAACTAGGGTTCTTCATACCCAAGTGAGAGAAGGTTCTACTCCATAGAGAGAGAGATGAAAACAGAAAACTGAGTAGTCATACTCATAAAGATGAGGAAAATCTGCTCTGGGATGATGATCTTCACTAATATGATGATCTCCAAGCTCGATTGGTGAAACCCAGCTCCAAAATCACTTCTAGGATGTGTTCTTCACACTTTCTCTCTCCAGGGCTCTGTTTCTTGCTTAAAAACTCCATCCCCTCTCCTTTGGCTCGAAATTGGATTAAAACCCAGAATTTCCAGAGCACACGGCCAGGCCACACGGTCGTGTGGATTCCCAGTTTGCCCGTGTGGATGATAAAATGCGGCGTTTCACTTAATGGGTGTTCAGGCATGCTGCACGGCCAGAGACACACGGCCATGTGGATTTCCAGGCTGGCTGTGTGAGTTCCCTGGACTTTCCACACGGCCACAAGGGGTCCCCTACACGGCCTGTGTGGCTTTCCCGTGCAAAGTGGTGCCACACGGCCAAGTCACACGGCCGTGTAGAATTTTAGGCGTGCCCGTGTGGATTCCTCACCTTCTTGCCAAACATCCAATCTTCGTCCAATCGACGCCGAACTCGTTCCCAAACCTTCATTCACGTACTTTGACCTGAAATATCACAAACAAGAACAACCTAGCGTAAAATCGGCCTAAAACACGAGAAATAAGACTCAAACAGTACAAGAATGATGGACAAAAACATGTGTATATATCAAGTCATCAAATTCCCCCCACACTTAACCGTTTGCTTGTCCCCAAGCAAACCAAGTCAGATACAAGGTAAGCTCAACATATTTCAATCATACCAACATTGGGGACAAATCATAGAGGCACAGAACACGTGAATCACACTGGTTTTTGATCATTGCGAAATGGACAACTCAATAGAAACCTAGACAACCACCACAGAGGACATTCGAGTGCAGCAAAATCGGGTAAAGGAAGAGGAATCCTTTCTGTTCACCAACCAACATAGACTTGACTCAACCACTTGACCAAGACAGTCATCGCATGCATCAAATTCAAGACACCAGAATCAAGACCGAGCCATCTAGGTCCTCACCGGGGTAAAGAGCATAAAGAAGAAGGAAATGAATCGCTCACTCTCGACTAGTGGGGTCAGGACCTTTGATGCGAAAAATGCGCATGCTTATTCTCTCAAATCCTAACATCTCTTCACCATTGTGGCAGCCTCTAAATGTTAGAGCTCACACAAGGGATGTCACCACTAACTAATCCGGAGGTCTTAGACACAGGTTCAAGTGACTGGCTAGGGTCTTGGACATGGGGAAAAGGCCTTTTAGGTGGTGGAAGTATTCATAGCACAAGGTTCCACATTTCCAAATCCAACACAATCACAGTCAATCAAACCAGTAACTTTCTTTCTACCATTCTGCATTACTCAAATTCTCTAGAACACAAGAGCGAAGGAGGTCACATAAATGTTAGTATTTCCAAGCCAGACTGCTAAGAAACACTACTTAATGAGCATGATTAAGAATTTTGGGTAGTGGCTCTCTTTTGCTTACATTTTTTTTTTCTTTTTCCTTTTTTTTCATTTCTTGAAAGAACCACCACCTCTGCACATTTTTCAAACACATGCCCAACTTTTTAAGAACTACCTCCAACCCTCACACTATTTTTAGCAGAAACAACAGTGAACATGCAAAAAAACACTCTGTGGAACCTTCTAAAAGTGCAAAAGGGTGATTTTCCATTGTAGACCGAAAGAAATAAGAGTACACGGCGCAAAGGGCCTGACTAGGGGTATGACACACCAGGATAGTTGATAACATCGGATTTGCACATGTTTGCACCCTCGTTTCTTGACTGTTTGAGCTTGAATTATCTTGTATTTGGCCTATTTTATGCTAGGTTGTGTTCCTTTGTCATATTTCAGGTCCTAGCACATAAAGTGAAGCATAGGCGCAAGTTTCAAGTCAATCAGAGATCAATTGACGATTCGGGAGAAGAAACTCGGGCATGACCTGAAGAAGAATGGATTTTTACCTCACTTTATGGACAAATAATCATGCAAGCTTGTCATGAAAAGAAAGAGGACGAGACTACGAGCGTCTGGGATCAAACGGCGACTGATTCGGAGTCCGTACGAGGGAGAAACGAAGCATTAAACAGAGGTTGAGCAAGCCACACGGGCATCCTGGAACTCCACACAGCCGTGTGGGTCGTGGCCGTGTGGAAATCACCGAGCCTTCACACGGGCAGCTGGGAAAGCCACACGGCCGTGTGGCCTGGCCGTGTGATCGGGAATTCCTGTTTAAAACCCGATTTTCAGCAAAAGGAAAGGGGAGAGTTGGGTTTTTGGTTCCCAAACACCCAAGGGACGAACCCTAGAGAGAGAGAGCGACTTGGGAACATTCTTGGAGCTATTTTGGAGGATTTCTTCGCCATTGGAGCTCGGGAATCAAGCTTGGAGATGGAGATTGAAGATCTAGATCAGATTTCTGCAGTCTTTCTCTTCTCTATGGAGTAACTTCCCTTCACTTAGGTTTTGAGGAACCCTAGTTTCATGAGTTAGGATCTTTCTTGTATGAAGTTTTGGATGCTATATTGTTTGATTATAATCGATTGAGGCACGATTTATTGAGTCAATTGAATCTTGATTAAATTCTCTTGATTGCTGTTTTAACCTATGATAGATAGAATCTGATTAGGTTAAGAGAGCTTCCTTGATTGATAGTAGTGAATTGGTTGTGCGAGAGTCAATCAATTCACTGCTTTGTACTGGAATTCATTCCAGTAGTGGAGTTCTGTTTTCATAGCTTCAGCTTTTTATCCTGGTGAAGACTAGTCGTCTGGCGGGTAGTTGGACTGAGAGGGCTTGGTCAGCTTAAGAGATTCCAAGCTAATTTAGGATCTTCCGCACTTTAATCAACAGTACATCAACCAAAGGTAATTGCAACTTGGACCTAATTGAGGAGCCAGGGGGAATCATACCTAAGTGAGTTCCCAACTTGTAAGTAGTAGAGTAGTCAGTAGAGTAGTTTATAAATCAATCCTTAATCTAGTTTTCTAGATAATGAACTGAAGCTGAGTAATAGTAACTCTAGAGACCCGTGGATTCGATATTTATTACTCGTGCCACTATACTGCAGTCCCTTTCATTGGTTACACTTGGCCATTGTTAGGTGTTGTGTTTTAGCGTGTCAAGTTTTTGGCGCCGTTGCCGGGGACTTTCTAGATTATTAGGAATGGCAGAAGTTTGTTACTTTAGCGTTTTTCTTTTGTTTTCCGCCCTTGCTTTTCACTTGGGTGTTTTTTGTTTTTGTTGGTGCAGATCTGAATCATGGACCCTCATGGCTTCTCCAATCATTGGGGGTATCCACCACCATCCGAGTGGTATTACCCCGAGATTCCCTAGAGTAACCAAGGAGGAGAAGACTACGGAGTCGGGTTCCAGTACCAACCCCCTTTCTACGGAGAACAATCAGACCCCTGGGCATATCAAGAACAACCTCCTTATCGAGAAGAATTTCTCCCACAACCAGAGGGGCCATTAGAGCTGGAGTTACCCATGGCGGCCTTCACGGGCCATTCTGCAGAGCCATGCTACACTCCACAGCCAGATCCAAACTATGAATTGAGGCTTCTCATGGAGCAGTTTGCTCGAGACTGTGAGAGATCATGCTCTAGGATGGATCATTGTGTCCATGCCTATCGTGAAACAGAGGAGATCCTCCTGAGCCTTAAGAGGAGCGTCGATGATCTTGAGCGATCTTGTGCACAACCTGCTCCAGATCACCCTTATGTTACCATACTAGAAGAGGAGGAGGAAGAAGAATGCTACAAGGACATTGTGGAGCACACTGAAGTTGTCACGGAGAGCTCTCGTGATGATCATGATCAGGAATGTCCTATCATAGCCGACCACACCTTCCCACATCCCACACCGAGCTTTGAAGAGGATGGCATGAGTGAGGAGATGCAAGAATATCTCATGAAAGAAATTGCTTGGCAACTGGCTCTCCAATCCGTGCTAGAAGAAGAAGAGCAAGAAAGGGTGCAGAAAGAAGTTGTGGAGGATGACGAAAGTGAAGCAGGAGGAGTTCTTGATCATTTCCCAGGGGTGATACCACATGAAGAAGAAAGGGAGGTTGAAGAAGAAATTGGCGTCGAGGCTGAGGACGGAGTTAAGGGGGAAGAGGCCTGCACCGGCCATGAGTTACATGTGATATCTCCACTAAACTTCGAGGAGCTGCTTGGCAAGGACCCATTTGCAGTGTCTCTTTGCCAGACCAAGGCCACATCGACATCGGTCCCTCTTGGTGGACGCGATGGTGGCCAATCGATGCTGTCTTATCTGGTTTGGGGCAATGAGACGAGAGAAGAGAAGAAGAGGTCTCGAGGGTGGAGACTTCATCTGCATCAAGTGCACGAGCCTTTATCACCTGCCACACCACCTGCTTGTGACTTGAGACTCCACCTCATAGATGGGAACCTCAACTTCAAGGAGGTTCTAGCATGGACCGAAACTTAGGAGCCATCGTCCGGCTCACGACGTGAAAGAAGCGCTTGTTGGGAGGCAACCCAACCAGTCGGTTTGCATTTCTTTCTCTATTTCTCCTCGGTCGAGTCAGTTTTTTTATTTGATTTTAGAGTCAATAACTCAACCTTTGTGAGATTTTGTGTGGTGTTTGTGTTCTGATTACTCTCTCTTCCTGGAATGCACCGCCTGACCCGTCCATCATCATTCACCCTTGATCTGGTAACTTCGTTCTACCCTCCTTATCTTTCCTCCATTGAGGACAATGGCGTGCTTAAGTGTGGGGGGGTGTTCGATTATGTATGCGGGTGAATGTTTGGCTGTTTGTGTGCTTGGAGCCTAGTCCACTGTCCAAATTTTTAAATTTGAGGGCTCCAAGTACGTGTTTCCATGCAAATTGCCTGCTCAGTATGCTTTGAATTGACAGACTCTATAGTAATGTGCAACCTGGGGAGGTAGTGTAGCACTATGGAGGATGTTGAAGTATAAGATTTTTCCTATCTAGCTCTCTGCTGTGCAGGTTGATTTTGTGAATTAGTGGAGCTAAGACGGTTGAATTCATGTGGTAATGGTGACTCTATTTGGATTGTGTTATGGACTCAAGTATCGAACAGGTTGCTCATATGGAAAATGGGAAGCAGTTGGTCCTCCATGTAAAAATCATTAAATCTTAAACATGGGGTAAGCCCAACGTGTGCGGCACCGTTCAATGCACAAAATCGGGTTTTGGAAGAGATTTTAGTGATCCTTAGTGGGGTACTCCTACAAGGTGAAGCTAAGTTGTCTCTAGTACAAGTAAAACTTCCACCCGTTGAACGGTTTGCCTACATGAGGATGTGTTTTTAAGGGCACGGATAGAGTGTCCGACCCCCCTTAATTTCATTGACCCTCCGCACGAGTTGAGGAAAAGGAGTTAAAAGAAGTACTCTGGCGAGCGCCAGATGTACAGAAATTGCTCTTGCTCAACTAATAAGGGTCGACCGTGCAAAAGACTGCAGTTGGAACCCCACCAAATGAAAGAAAGAAAAAAAGAAAAATGTAAATGAAAGTGAGAAAAAGGGGTTCCAACGGTGAAATGAAGTGAAAGAGCACCCCGGTACAACGAGTCCTTGGTTGTGAATGGTGTGAGTTCCTATATCCATGTACTGGTTGTCTTACTTCCACTTCTTCTCATGATCCTGGCTTGATTCTAGTACTCGCATTGAGAGAGATAGGGGACGTCTTAGAAGACCAGTTGACCTCGTAAGCTGCTATATGATCTAGGAAATCCTCTACCGATGATCGGGGTTGTTTGTTTCTATAGAGGTCTAGAGAGCTGCATTGGTTTGAGTTAGGTTTGCTTGGGGACAAGCAAACGGTTAAGTATGGGGGAATTTGATAACATCGGATTTGCACATGTTTGCACCCTCGTTTTTTGATTGTTTGAGCTTGAATTATCGTGTATTTGGCCTATTTTATGCTAGGTTGTGTTCCTTTGTCATATTTCAGGTCCTAGCACATAAAGTGAAGCATAGGCGCAAGTTTCAAGTCAATCAAAGATCAATTGACGATTCGGGAGAAGAAACTCGGGCATGACCTGAAGAAGAATGGATTTCTACCTCACTTTATGGAAAAATAATCATGCAAGCTTGTCATGAAAAGAAAGAGGACGAGACTACGAGCGTCTGGGATCAAACGGCGACTGATTCGGAGTCCGGACGAGGGAGAAACAAAGCATTAAACAGAGGTTGAGTGACTCACTCCTACTGTCACTCTAGAAATTGGCCAAGTGTAACCACTTCCTAAAGCGTAGTATAGCGGGTTTGGGTTTTATTGTCAACCCGGGTCCTAGATGTGATGACTACTCGGTGAAGTCTTGTTATTTAGCAGTGAAATTTTAGTGCAACTCAAGCAAACAAAAACACAAAGCAAGTAAACGGTTGTTGTCAAGTCAAGAGAGGTCACCCGGATATGGATCCCCCTAGACTGCAGTTAAGTCGGATTGCAATTTACCAAGTTCAGTTTTCATGAAAGTTATACTGCGGAAGGTTCTTGATTAGTCCGAAGTCTCGACTAAAGGTCTTCAGACCCTCTCAATCTGAGTCTCTAGCGGGCGACTAACCTCCACCGGAGTAAACAGATTGAGGCCCTAACGAACCAAACCTCCACTACCAAATTGAATTCGGTACAGAATAGCGAATTGGCTCCTCGACTAAAGTCACCAATTCGCCACCTTCGATTAACGATACTCTATCAACCTAGGCAGATATTCTCATTCTAGGTCAAAGCAGAAACAACAGGAATTTGATCAGGATTCAAGTCATTCAATCATTCAAACCTCAATCGAATATAATCAATTCACAAACTCTGTACTTGGGTTCATACAATCAGACCTAGCATACAAATCTAGGGTTCCCCATACCCCATACCCAGATGAATGGGGGAACTACTCCATAGAGAAAGAAGCAAAAGCAGATTCAGACGCGGAAATCATACTGTGAAGATGGATTTCTGCTCCTGGACGTTTAATCGCACTTCTCCCAGCTCAAGCCGGACTCCAATGGTGATGAAGATCGATCTAAGACGCTTGAGAACTCTGGTTCGTCGCTTTCTCTCTCTAGGTATCGCTTTCTCTCTCAAAAACTCGGAACCCCTCAATGTTGGCCTTCTTTCTCCTTAAATTGACTGCCTGGTCGCGATACCCGGTCGAAATACCCGGTCGGGTATTTCGGGTTTCGACCGGGTATTTCCAAAACTCACCGTTTAACTTAAGGGAAAATCCCCGGTCACTCTCCATAATCCCCGACCGGGGACTTTTGCCATTTTTCCCGGGCCCCCCTCTGCTTCTCACGGGGCCGAAAACGATAAATACCCGGTCGGGTATTTTGCCACCTGACCGGGTATTTTCCTCCTGCAGCCCCCTTAGTCCCAACTTGGCTCCTTTCGACCCAGAAATCGTTTCTCCGCCTCGATTCTAACGCCGGGACCTGAAATATGACATAAACACACAACCTAGCGTGAAATCGGCTTATAACACGAGATTCCTCATCACAAACGGCTTCAGAAAAGGGGTAAAAACACGTATAATTATCGGTCTATCAAACTCCCCCACACTTAACCGTTTGCTTGTCCCCAAGCAAACCTAACTCATACCAATGCAGCTCTCCAGACCTCTATAGCGACAAACAACCTCGATCGTAGGTAGAGGACTTCCTAGATCATTTAGCAACTTACGAGGTCAACCGACGCACAAGTCATCTCATAGCTTCTTCGGCGAGACCACTAGTCTCGAGTCGGCATCATGGCAAATAGTGAACAGAGGACAAATGAATCGTGGATGAAGAGACTCTCAACAACAAAAGATCATGGACTCACATTAATTCAAGGTGCTCGATTTTCTTTTTGAACATGGTTGGAACCCTTTTCTTTCTTCTTTTTGCTTGTTTGTCTGTTTTTCTTTTTTTTTCTTTTTCACAGGTTCCAACCTGTTTCTGCAGAAAACGGGGGCTCCCACCTAGCAAAGGTTTTGCGGGAGCCCGGCTCTTACCGGCCATGCCAAGAGCGGGTGTCTCGAGCCTCGTGCGAGGGAAAGACATGTAAGGGGGCTGGAGGTAGTAGGTGGAAATTGGGAACAGATTCCCGTCTCCCCTTACACACTTTCGCCCTATTCGCACGGGAGACGTTATTTTAAAGCACATTTCGAGCACCTGTTATTTTCAAAACATGATACAAGAGTCCATGACAGGCAGAGAGTCCACAACACCACACAATTCAAGGGTCCTAAGATCACTAATTCACTCAATCAACCAACGCAATATGAAGAAGAAATGAGACTTTTTAAATGCATCAACATCCTCCATAGTGCTACACTACCTCCCTAGGTTGCAAATCACTACAGAGACTGTCAATTCAAAGCATACTGAGCAGGCAATTGCAAGGAACACGCACTTGGAGCCCTCAAATTTAAAAATTTGGACAGTGGGCTAGGCTCCAAGCACACAAATAGAGCTAATGCAGTCACAAAATAAACATCATCCCCCCCCCCCCACACTTAAGATCGACATTGCCCTCAATGGAGAAGAGAAAAAGAAAGGGGAACGATGTTACCGGTTTGCACAGACTGCAGGAGACTAGAAATGGACCAGTCGGCATGGGACGGACTGGAGCAAGGACCAGTCGGGCACACAGGCAGAGCTAAAGGAGACCAACAAACTCAAACGCAAACGTTAGGTCCAATGGTCAGCCCAATAGTACAGCATCCAAAAGGAAAAGAAAAAGAAACAAAAACCGACACAAAACAGACAGTTTGCATGCTGACAAAGATAAAAACTCTCAAAACATGCCCCTAGGGCCCTCCAAGACCGGAGAAATCAATCTGATCCATAAGGTCGTCGACGCCATCCTCCGGTGGCTGCCGTGGCGGTGAATGCTCCCACCGGGTGGTCCAGTGGTGCTCCTCTGGAGGGTGGCAAGCCTGGAGCAGATGCTCGGAATAGTACATCAAACGGCGGCCTCGATCTCTCTCCCGCTCGATGAGAGCAGTAGTGACTCCCATGTGGGTCTCCAATCGGCCAAGGCGCTCGTCAACTCCCGTCAGCCGGGATCGGTACTCGGCCTGGTGGGCCGAATACTGCTGGTAGAACTGAACCTGATGGTCCATGAGCTGCTGGTTCTGAAGACCGAGCTGCTGGAACTGGAGCCCCATCTGCTGGAACTGCTCCGTGAAGAAGTCCATAGACGGGCCAGAGGCCATCGACGGACCAGAAGGACTAGAGGAGGACTCGCCTCGCACCGGTCGCCGTCGAGGCTGAAGATCCCCAGGTGGGGAGAGCGAGGGCTCCGGCTCATCGGCATCCATGGCGCCGTCATCATTATCATCAGCATCCTCATCCACCTCCTCATCGCCTGAGTAGTCACCATCCTCCTCATCCTCATCAAGATCCACAACCTCCACAGTTGGTATAGAAAGCCCGTCCACCCATGTACGGGTGTCGGCAGTGGCCAGGAGGCGGGCACTGTGCAGCACGTCCCGGCTGAGGGGTGCGGAGCCGCCCTGTTCAGATGCATCATGAAGCCCCTGGAAGCTGATGTCGAAGTGCCTCGCCAACCGGGTGATCAGGGGACCACAGAAGAGGTGGGTGGGATGCCCGCGGTACCGGGAGAAGGTGGTGGCCACGAACGAACCCAAGTGGAGCATGTGCTCCGGGTACCCCATCGAGTACATGGCATACAACACCCGCTTCGGAATCTTATGCGAGCCGGGGGCATTGGGGACGATGGAGCGGGTGATCAGCAAGTTTAGGATGTGCCACTGCGGCTTGAGGGTGCTGACGTAGGTCTGGCCAGCATCGAAGTAGTCATATCGATAATCTGGCCGGGCGATCGTGCAGTAGAAGGAATGCTGGTTCCAGTCGGTCGGGGTGGGGACCTCCATCTCGTGGCAATCGAACGGGTGGTACTCGATCCCCAAGGCGTGGGCCAGCCCGTCGACGGTCAGCTCCCTGTGATAGCCACCCAACCGGAATGTCACCGCATGTGCATCCCGGGGCTTCGTGCGGTCATACTGAAATGTGGTGTAGAATTCCCACACCAGCTCCGTGAATGTGGGCTCGTCTATGGCAAGCAGCGTCCGCCAATCGCGGTGACTGATGGCGGTGCGGAGCTCCTGCAAGCAGTGGAGTTGCCCGCCCACTCGAGATGGTGGTGGCGCTCCAGCTTCCCTCGAATCGCCTTGCGGAACTGGTCCGCGTACTCCCGGTGCAGGCGCAGACCCTGCACAAACTGATGGTCCTGAGACATGTTCCTGCAAAATCAACAAACCAAAAGTGGAGCCAAGAAAAAAAATATTGTCAGGACCAACGGCATGGGGTCAGCACTTCCCCCACACTCAGGCTCACCTAGGCTAACAGATCAGCACAGCCGGTTGAATTGAAATCAACTCAACCGGAATTCAAGGCAAGACCACAGAATCGACCACAATAAGCACACGGGCAGCACATAAACCACATATAAATCCATACAGGCTCAATCATCCCTCACCCTACTCTAAATCAGGCAGGCAAACACAGTTCTCGGTCCTATAATCTACAGTTCGATTTTCCAGAAACTAGAAATGAACAAGAAACACACCTGGAAACGCAAGGAGAACTGTAGCTAGGACGCGAGGGAAGGGTGAGGGACGCGAGGGGAGGCAAAAAAACGGGTGAGGAGGGTCGCCGGAAAGTGGCCGGGAAATGGCCGGAACCCGCCGGAAAGTCGCAGGAAAGTCGCCGGCAACGGTGGTGGCGGACGGCGCTGACGGCGGCGCCGCGGCGGCCGGCGGCGGCGGCCGGCGGCGGCCCAAAGAGGAGAGAGGGGAGAGGATTTGAGAGTAGAGAGAGGAGGGATTTTGGAAAAAATGAGGGTAGAGAGAGAAATGACCGGGGGTTTTCTTTAAATAGAAAAAATACCCGGTCGGGTCTCAAAATACCCGGTCGGGTATTTTTGAGCCCACGACCGGGGATCTGCCAAACGCCGCGTTTCTATGAGGCAAAGATCCCCGGTCTCACGCCAAAAATCCCCGGTCGGGTATTTTTGGCGGGAGATCGGGGATGTTCTAAACGCAGCGTATCACTTAAGGGAAATCCCCGGTCTCATGCCAAAAATACCCAGTCGGGTATTTTTGGCCTGAGGTCGGGGATTTGGCCTTTTTGCGCCCCGGAAGGCAGAAGGGGGCCCGGGCACAAGCCAACAAAATACCCGGTCGGGTATTTTGGCTCATGACCGGCCATTTTACCCCTTCCGGCCAAAATGTCCATTCTCCCAAAATCTCGACCTCTCTTGCACGAAAACACCAAATCGAGGCATCACAGATGAGCGAACTTCACTACAGACATGCAACTGACTCGACACGACACAAAAAAACTCAGAAAAAAGGGAAAAGAAAATGCAAACCGTGGTGGGGTTGCCTCCCCACAAGCGCTTCTTTACCGTCATTTAGCTGGACGCCCATGGCGGAACTAAGGGTCCGCGAGTTCCACCACCAACTCCGCACATTCGACCTCGTCTCCCAGGTAGAGTTTGAGACGATGGCCATTCACTTTAAACGGCTCAGTCTGCGGGTTGGCAATCTCGATAGTGCCATATGGGAACACCTGGGTGACCGTAAACGGTCCAGACCACCGGGAGCGGAGTTTTCCGGGAAAGAGCTTCATGCGAGAGTTATAGAGGAGAACTCGATCACCAACCTGGAACTCTTTCGGACCCCGCAACCGGGCATCGTGCAGGCGCTTGGTGCGCTCCTTGTACAGCCGGGTGTTCTCATAGGCGTGGTAACGCCACTCTTCCAGCTCCAACATCTGCATCTTTCGCTCAATACCTGCAACACGAACATCTAAGTTGAGCAGCTTAAGGGCCCAGAAGGCCTTGTGCTCTAGCTCCACGGGCAAATGGCATGCCTTTCCATAGACAAGCCGGTACGGTGAAGTACCAATGGGCGTCTTGTAGGCAGTGCGATACGCCCACAGAGCATCATCGAGCTTGGTGGACCAATCTTTGCGGGACTGATCCACCGTTTTCTCCAGGATCCACTTGAGCTCCCAGTTCGTCAGCTCGGCCTGGCCACTGGTCTGGGGATGATAGGCCACGGACACCTTGTGAGTCACACCATAGCGAGACAGTAGTTTATCAAATTGGCCCTGGAAATGGGTGCCTCTATCGCTTATGATGGCTCTAGGTGTCCCGAACCGGGAGAATAGCTGCTTCAAAAAACCACAAACACGTCTAGCATCATTGGTGGGTAAAGCTTGCGCCTCAGCCCACCTAGAGACGTAGTCAACAGCAACCAGGATATAAGTGTTACCAAAAGATGGAGGGAAGGGGCCCATGAAGTCGATACCCCAGACATCAAAAATCTCACAAGTGATAAACACATTCTGGGGCATCTCATCACGGGCAGAGATGTTACCTGACCTCTGGCATCGGTCGCATCTGCGTGCGAAGGCGTCTGCATCCTTGAAGAGCGTGGGCCAGTAAAAGCTCGACTGGAGCACCTTCCTCGCCGTGCGGTTTCCTCCGTGATGACCGCCAGTAGGTCCCGCATGACAATGAGATAGAATGCCCTCCATCTCACTCTCCATAACACAACGACGGATGATCCCGTCGGCTCCGATCCGAAAAAGATGCGGGTCATCCCAGAAGTAGTACTTCAGATCGGAGAAAAACTTCCTCTTGGCGTGAGTTGCCATCCCCTTGGGCAGCTGCTGGCCCACCAAATAGTTCGCAAAATCAGAGTACCAGGGGGTGACACTCTCCACCAAGCACATCATCATCAACCTCTCATCTGGGAAGGAGTCGTCAATCTCCTCCACGAGGTTGTCCGCAGGAGGTGCGTCCGACCGGGAGAGGTGATCAGCTGCAACATTTTCTGCTCCCTTCTTGTCCCGGATCTCAATATCAAACTCCTGCAGCAGTAAGATCCATCGTATGAGCCGAGGCTTGGCATCGGCCTTGCTCATCAGGTATCTAATCGCGGAGTGATCTGTGTACACGGTCACATGGGACAAGACCAGATAGGGGCGAAACTTATCGAAGGCAAACACCACTGCAAGAAGCTCCTTCTCTGTGGTGGTGTAGTTCTCCTGGGCATCATTCAGAGTCTTCGAGGCGTAGTAGATAGGTCGGAAGTGTTGATCTCGCCTCTGCCCCAAAACAGCTCCAACAGCAAAATCACTGGCGCCGCACATCAGCTCAAATGGTAAGGACCAGTCTGGAACAACCATGATAGGAGCCTGGGTGAGCTTCTCCTTCAAGGTGGTGAACGCCGCTGTGCAAGCATCAGTGAACAGGAAGGGGGCATCCTTCTCTAGAAGCTTGGTCAGGGGCAGGGCGATCTTCGAGAAATCCTTGATGAACCGCCGGTAGAAACCTGCATGGCCAAGAAAACTCCGGATCCCCTTAACAGATGTAGGAGGAGGCAGCTTGCTGATAGTCTCGATCTTTGCTCTGTCCACCTCAATCCCCATCTTGGAGATCTTATGCCCAAGAACTATGCCTTCACGAACCAGGAAGTGACACTTCTCCCAACTCAGTGCCAGGTTCGTTTCTTCACACCGTTTAAGAACAAGTTCCAGGTTATGGAGACAGTGAGAGAAAGAGTCTCCATAAACCGAGAAGTCGTCCATAAACACCTCCATGATCTCGCCGACCAGACGGTCAAAGATGGCGAGCATGCATCGCTGAAAAGTGGCTGGGGCGTTGCATAGCCCGAATGGAATCCTCCGGGAAGCAAATGTGCCGAAGGGGCAGGTGAAAGTGGTCTTCGCCTGGTCCTCCGGTGCTATAGGGATCTGAAAGTACCCGGACATCCCATCTAGGAAGCAGTAGAACTCGTGCTCCGCCAATCTCTCCAGCATCTGATCAATGAACGGCAGCGGGAAATGGTCCTTCCGAGTAGCGTCGTTGAGACGCCGATAGTCGATGCAAACACGGTACCCAGTCACCGTGCGCATCGGGATGAGCTCGTTCTTCTCGTTAGGCACCACGGTCATCCCCCCCCTTTTTGGGCACCACCTGGGTGGGACTGACCCACTCGCTGTCAGAAATGGCGAAGATGATCCCCGCGTCCATCAGCTTCACGATCTCTGCCCGAACCACCGCCTCCAGGTTAGGCGTCAATCTCCTCTGCGGCTGCCTCACTGGCCGCATCTCATCCTCCAGCAGTATCCGGTGTGAGCAAAAGGAGGGGCTGATTCCTCGGATATCTGTGATCTTCCATGCTAAAGCGCGCTCGTACTGCTTCAGCAAGGCCACCAGTCTGGTCTTCTGCTCGGGTGTGAGGGTCGAGCTGATGATGACTGGCAGCTTATTCCCCTCCCGGAGAAATGCATACTCCAAATGAGGAGGGAGGGGCTTAAGCTCCAGCTCTGGTGGTTCCTCCAAAGAGGTGGTGATGCGGGTGGAGGATGAGATAGGTTTAAACAGTCTGTCACCCTCCAAGAAGGGGCCACTCTCCAATGCGGCCAACTGCTCCGCCAGCTGCGGCTCCTGCAATGCCTGCTCACCTAGCAAAATACAGCGCTCAAGAGCATCATCAGTACCCGCACTCGTGATGGCGAGTGCGGTCTCAAAATCGGTAAGCACATCACAGTAGTCTATGTCATCATGCAAATGAGAATGTTTCCCATTGTCAGACACAGAAAAAGTAGCCTGTTCATCACCAGCACGCAGAATCAATTTACCACTATGCACATCAATAAGCGCCTTGGCGGTGGCGAGAAACGGTCTACCCAAAATCAAAGGCACATCCACATCCTCATTTATATCCAAGATAACAAAATCAACAGGATATGTGAATGCACCTACATTAACAAGCAAGTCCTCAATGATACCCCTAGGATGCACGATAGAACGATCAGCTAACTAAATGCTCATCCTAGTAGCTCTAGGTTCACCTAGGTCTAGCTTCTTAAACAATTTATAGGGCATGACATTTATGCTAGCGCCTAGGTCCGCCAAGGACTTTCCTACATGCATGCTGCCAATAACAAGAGGGATAGTGAAACTCCCTGGGTCTTTGCGCTTCTCGGGCAGCTTGTTCTGCAGGATAGCAGAACACTCCTCGCTGAGCATCACTGTCGAAAGATCCCCAAGTTTCTTCTTGTTGGTGAGTAGGTCTTTCATGAACTTGGCATACTTGGGCATCTTCGACAGTGCCTCCACGAACAGCATGCTGATGTTGACCTGCTTCAACATTGCCATGAACTTGGCAAACTCTGTCTCCAGCTTGTCTTTATGAAGTCGAGTGGGGAAGGGCAGCTGGGGTGTGTGCTCCTTAACCACAGGTTGTGGCTTGGGAGCAGGTGCGGCGCTGCCTTCCTCCACTTCTGCTGTATCAGCTGGAGGTGTTGAAGCAGGTGGTGGTTCGTCTCGCCTGGGCTGGGCAGGAGCAGCAGATATGGTCTTACCACTCCTAAGCATGGGAAACATTGCCCAACATAAACCACACATAATCCAAGCCTTCCCCTCAATCAATTTCACACAATTCACACATTTCAAAGTGATTCTCCAAACATACACCCTAACATCCAATTCTCCACAATTCAAAAGGTAAAGGGGAAAATCAAACCTGGAGACACCAGTAGAGGTGTAGGAGATGATGAGGGGAAGGCCGTGGAAGCGACGGAAGCCCAAAAATTGACCTGAAAATGCTCGTCGGAGCCTCACCGGAAATCGCCTCCGGCGACTCAAAAATGGTCCAACTCGCCTCAAAATCGAGGGATAGGCCGAAAATGAGGGGGGAAGGGTGGGTGTGGAGTTGGTTTGGTTAAAAATTGACCAAAAATGGCCGGAAAATCGCCAAAGAGGTTAAAGGGCGCGGTTTTCCGGCGAGAAGGAGAGGATTCCGGCGAGTGGTTTTGAAATTATGGCCAACGCGACCGTGTCGGCCCATTTTATAGGCGCCGGGTCGGCCACACGGCCGTGTGGAATGGGTTTGTGCCCGTGTGGCGCCGCGAAAACCACACGGTCGTGTGGAGAACCCCTGCTGCCCGTGTGGAATTTCCAGGACCTTCACACGGCCAAAAGCCAATTCCACACGGCCGTGTGGAATTTAGGCCTGGCCATGTGGAATTCCAGAGCCCCAAATTCGACCTATTTTCGCTCTAAATCGACATTCGAACCTTGGACACACCTCATCACTCAAAAACACAAAAAATCAAAAAGAAAAAAAAGGAAAGGAAATGCAAACCTAGGTGGGGTTGCCTCCCCACAAGCGCTTCTTTACCGTCTTTTAGCTGGACGCCAGTGGAGGAGCTAAGGGTCCTCGAGCTTGATCAGTAGCTCTCCCCGCTCGACAACATCTCCCAAGTACAACTTTAGGAGGTGGCCATTCACCTTGAATGGCTTAGTTTGAGCATTGTTGATCTCCACCGCCCCGTGCGGGAAAACTTGGGTGACCGTGAAGGGTCCCGACCACCTCGAACGTAGCTTGCCTGGGAAGATTTTCAGGCGTGCATTGAAGAGCAAAACACGATCACCTACCTGAAACTCCTTCGGGCCCCTCAATCGAGCTTCGTGGAGACGCTTGGTTCGCTCTTTGTAGAGCAGTGTGTTCTCATAGGCGTGGTAACACCATTCCTCCAACTCCAGCAGCTGCAACTTACGTTCAGTACCTGCAACACTCAAATCCAAGTTTAGCAGCTTAAGGGCCCAGAAGGCCTTGTGCTCTACCTCTACTGGCAAATGACACGCCTTCCCATAGACAAGCCTATAGGGGGAAGTGTCAATCGGGTTTTTATAGGCTGTCATATATGCCCAAAGAGAATCATCGAGCTTGGTGGACCAATCCTTGCGAGACTGATCCACCTTCTTTTAAGCTCCCGGTTCGTCAGTTCGGCTTGCCCATTTGACTGGGGATGGTAAGCTACCGACACCTGATGGTTAACACCATAGCGAGAGAGGAGTTTAGTGAATTGCCCTTGAAAATGGGTTCCTCTATCACTAATGATGGCGCGGGGTGTCCCGAACCGGGAGAACAGCTGCTTCAGAAATGAGCAGACCCGTCTTGCATCATTGGTGGGCATGGCTTGAGCTTCTGCCCACCTCGAGACGTAGTGCACTGCAACCAGTATGTACAAATTTCAAAAGATGGAGGGAATGGGCCCTTGAAATCGATGCCCCAAACATCAAAAATTTCACAAATGACAGAAATATGTTGGGGCATCTCATCCCGGGAAAAAATGTTACCTGACCTTTGGCAGCGGTCGCACTATCGTGCAAAGGTGTCTGCATCCTTGAAGAGCGATGGCCAATAGAAGCCCAACTGTAGCACCTTCCGCGCCGTGCGGTTTCCTCCATGGTGACCTCCAGTAGGTCCCTCGTGGCATTGAGACAGGATGTCTCCCATCTCGTGCTCCATGACGCAGCGGCGGATCACGCCATCTGCTCCGATCCTGAAGAAGTAAGGATCCTCCCAAAAGTAATGCTTCAGGTCGGAGAAGAACTTGCGCTTTGCATGAGTGGCCATCCCCTTTGGTAGCTGCTTTCCCACCAGATAATTGGCAAAGTCAGAATACCAAGGGGCCACGCTGTCCACCAATGTTATCGCCAACAATCGCTCATCCGGGAAAGAGTCATCGATCTCCTCCACGAAGTGGTACCACACGGCCAAGTCACACGGCCGTGTGGAATTTTAGGCGTGCCCGTGGGGATTCCTCAGCTTCTCGCCAAACGTCCAATCTTCTTCCAATCGACCCCGAATTCGTTCCCAAACCTTTATTCACGTACTTGGACCTGAAATATCATAAACAAGAACAACCTAGCGTGAAATCGGCCTAAAACACGAGAAATAAGACTCAAACGGTATAAGAATGATGGACAAAAACATGTGTATATATCAAGTCATCAATTACCTTCCCTATTTCCTGGTACTTGATGACAATCTCATAGGTTTTGGAAGTACAATGTATTGGTAGGTAACTATTATGTTCATCCCATAACAGCTTGAAGGCAGCATAATATTGTCTAATGGTTTGATTCCCTTGCTTAGCAATGCCAATTTTGTCATATAACTTGGCTATTCTTACAGAGTTTCCTTGGCTAAACGTAGACCTAAGGTAATTCCATGCTTCATATGAAACTTTGATGTTTCTCAAACTGGGTACTATATCCTCTGATATTGAGATATGAATCCAACATACTAGACCTGGCAAATTATAATCCGACCCGTTGACCCGACCCGAAAGCACCCGAAAACTAGGAATTTTTGTAACCCAAAATCCGAATGACCTGAACCCGACAACCCGTGACTTTTTGGGTCGGGTTGGGTGGGTTAACGGGTCGACTCGTTAGACCCGTTCCATTTCATATATCACTCCAAAATATGATAAAATCACTCATAAATTGGTGAGATGTTTAAAATAATTACAAGGATTTGAATGACATGTTTGGAGTTTAAGGATAGTAAAATATCATGTGTTTCTTGTAGTAGTATTACTCTTGTGATTGTTTTTTGAAGATTTGCTCAATTTATATTTCATCTCATTAGCGTGGGAGGATTTGAGAATAAGTTAATTGACATGTGTTAGGTAAACTATTGTCACGCATCTGTGAAAATTTGTGTTCTTTAAGAAAATAGGAAGCATGTTAGATATTGTTTCAGAGAACGCTCGTAACCAGAAATGACCTGTAACCCGATCCGAAACCGAATGGGTTGGGTCAATATTTGACCCGAAATCATCCAACAAACATGACCCGACCCGTAACTGAAGTTCCCAACCCGAACTTACCCAACCCGACCCGATTGCCAGGTTAAAACATACCACAGTTCCAGTCACACGATCCCAAGTGCATACATAGGGTCAATAGTATCCATTGGACCTACTTGTACAGTTTACAAACATTATGGTGTTTGTGTTTATTTTCCCTTGTACCCGTGATACATGATGTAGGGTATAAGTAGTTGTTTTGGCCGAACTCACTAGGTTAAGCTATGAGAGTGAGTGGCTTGTTTCTTTGATACAGCAAGTCGATAGTGAAACCATACCGAGAGCTATGCTCTCCGTGGACTAGTCCCGATCTTCGGGGAAACCACGTAAATCACCGTCTCCATTTACTTTCCGCAGTTCTACGTGTTTACATGGTATTAGAGCAGTAACGTTCCAAACCCTAATCTTCCGTCATGAGTACGACAGGCGAGGAGACTAGCGACGACAAGGCTGTTCTCCATAGCGACGCCAGCGTGATTCCGATCAGCTCTCCCCTCTTCCTGCACCTGTCCGAGAATCCTGCCCAACTGTTCGATAGCGATCTCTTGACCGACTCTAATTATGGGGAGTGGGTGAACGATATTCAAGAAACCCTAATAGCAAAAAATAAATTGGCTTTTGTTGATGGCTCTTTCCCTCGCACGAAGGCCAGCGTTGGTGCACAGCAAGATGCATGGGACCGGTGTGATGCGACAGTGAAAGGGTGGTTGAAAACGGCGATGTCCAAAGAAGTTCGTAATAGCGTCTGCACCGCAACGACTGTGAGGGCGATTTGGACTGATTTGCACTGTCGGTTCAGCAAGGGCACTGCTCAACGTGCCTATGAGCTCCGCCGCAAGCTGAGCAATTTGCGCCAAGACAAGTCCTCCGTGTCTGCTTTCTACACACAACTTTGCTTGGTGTGGGATGAGATGCACGTCATAGGAGGCGCTCCACGCTGCACATGCGGGGGGCTGCAAGTGTGATGGATGCTCATGCAATTGGGTCCAACAGTATCACGACCAGAAAGATACAGAGCACCTTTTTGAGTTCCTCATGGGCCTGGATGACGTCTTTACGGTTGTGCGCTCTCAAATTCTCAGCACCCGACCCACACCATCACTGGCCGATGCATATCAGATGGTTTCCGCAGAGGAACAACACCGAAACATCACTAGTGCACGACGACCAGTTGTAGAGGCGGCTGCATTCAAGACCCAGGCTGATCGGGAGCCTCGTGATGATCGCGATCGGCCCCGCTACGCTCATTGCAATCGCCTCGGGCACTCCAAGGATGAGTGCTACCGCCTGGTGGGCTACCCAGCTGGTCATCCGCGGGCGAAACAGCAAGAGGATCGCCCTGGGACTTCTACTCGTCGCCCAAAGGCTGCTCATGTGGAGCCAGATGCCTCTTCTCCACTTCCGGGCATGACGGCGGCCCAATTCGCCCAGCTCAAGGAGTTCTTCATGTCTGGCGCTTTCACTGGTGAGGCTTCTACTCCAACGACGCACATGGCGGGTAACTTTTCTGATCCTGATGTATGGTTGATAGACTCAGGCTGCAACGAACACATAGTTCGTTATGTTCATTGGATGGATTCTATGAGTACTATTTTTGGCTAGTCTAAGGTTCGGATCCCGGAAGGAACAGGGATTTCGATTCGTGGCAGTGGTTCTGTGCCACTTACTTGAGATATTCAGTTGACCAAAGTCTTGCATGTCCCGGTTTTCAAATGCAACTTGTTATCTGTTAGTCGCTTAGCCCAAGATCATAACGTGGCGGTGACATTTATGCACGATTTTTGTCTACTTCAGGTCTTACCTTCCAAGACGCTGATTGGAGTGGGTAGACTGAATGACGGGTTGTACTATTTGCCGTGGTTCTGTGATGCAACGGTTCGTCAAGCTAATCGAGTGACTCACCCCTCTGCATCTCCCGACCTGTGGCATGCTCGACTCGGTCATCCCGGCATAGATAAACTGAATTGTTTGAAGGATATTTTGGGTTGTAATTTTTCTTCTCAAGACTCGTCGCATTGTGATTCTTGTTCACGAGCCAAACAGACTCGGACCCCCTTTCCTCGCAGTACAATTAAAACTCATGATTGTTTTGATTTACTCCATGTTGATATTTGGGGGCCCTATCGTGCTCTAACTCTGGATGGGTCTAGCTATTTCCTTACCATTGTGGACGACTACAGTCGTGCTACATGGGTTTACTTGCTGAAATATAAGTCCGACGTGGAACGCTATCTCAAGATGCATTGCCAATTGGCACAGACACAGTATGGGAAGCTCGTTCGCCGTATTCAGGCTGACAATGGTTTGGAATTTCAGACCCTCTCCCTCCGTGCTTATTATGAAGAACACGGTATCGTCCTTCAAACGACGTGCACTGACACTCCTCAACAGAATGGCGTGGTTGAAAGGAAACATCAGCATCTGTTGGAGACGGCTCGCGCCCTTCTTTTTCATGCTGGCCTACCCGTTCGATTTTGGGTTGAGTGCGTTCTTACCGCCACTTATCTCATTAACTGGTTGCCTTCTGACGTGCTTTCCGGGAAAACACCCTTTGAGGTCTTGTTGGGGAATTCGCCCACTTATTCTCACCTTCGTAGTTTCGGCTGTCTCGCCTATGCAAAAGATACGCACCACGGCCTTGACAAGTTTGCCGAAAGGGGGAGACCTTGTGTTTTTGTCGGCTATCCAGGAACGCAGAAGGGTTATCGCATTTATGACCTCCACACCAAGAAGATTTTGGTGTCTCGAGATGTCCATTTCGTGGAGCATCAGTATCCGTTTTTGTCGGACCTATCTCCTGCCCAGCCCTCTCGGACCATTTCACCGGCGGCCGAACCACGTGCCTCCCGTCCCATGCATGCAGATTTGGACGAGGATGCACAATTGCCAGGTCATGCAGAGGATACACTTGCGGCGGATGAAGATCCCACTGACCTTGTAGGAAATGTGCACTCTTTGGACGAAGACAACACTACCTTGTCCCCAGGTGTAGTCAATCTCGAGCCAATGACACCTCCCACTGTAGTTGTCGAAGATGAAAGGGACAGCGAAGTGCACGACCAGGATTTTCCGCTGGCACACTTGGACAATTCGGAAGAGGCTCACATATAGCCCCCAGTTGTTCCTCGCCGCAACCCTACGAGAGATAGGCGACCACCTGCAAGTCTCGAGCCCTATGAGGTAAACTTGCCTAATACCAATTCCCATGTTGTTCGTTTTCCTCTCTCCCATTATGTGCAGTACCATCGTTTTTCTCACCCATATTGTGCTTTCCTTGCTGCTGTTGATCATCTGTACGAGCCGCGGACGTATGCACAAGCAGCTGAATATGCAGAATGGCGTAAAGCGATGAAACAAGAGATCGCTGCATTGGAGGCACAGGGGACGTGGACTTTGGAGGATTTACCCCCTGGGAAACGAGCTATAGACTCAAAGTGGGTCTACAAGATCAAGTTCCGACCAGACGGCACCATTGAGCATTTCAAAGCACGCCTGGTTGCCAAAGGCTTCACTCAGCTCGAAGGCATAGACTTTCACGACACCTTCGCTCCGGTGGCCAAGATAGTTACCGTGCGTGTCCTTTTGGCAGTGGAAGCCAAGAGGAATTGGCCTCTACATCAACTAGACGTCAACAATGCATTCCTCCATGGTGATTTGGAGGAAGAAATCTACATGAAGGTTCCTCAAGGGTTTGCTAAAGCAGGTGACAATTGGGTATGCCATCTCAGGAAGTCTCTCTACGGACTCCGTCAGGCTTCTCGACAGTGGTATACCAAATTCACTGAAGCACTTTTGGAGTTTGGGTTCACTGTTTCTAAATCCGATCCATTGCTCTTCCTTTATCAAGCGCATGGCACCTTTGTGGCCACCCTGATTTATGCAGACGATGTCGCACTTACTACTGACAGCATCGAAGTAATTGAGCGTGTCAAGGCTTTCCTTCATCAGCGGTTCAGCATCAAAGACTTGGGGCTGTTGAAGTACTTCCTTGGCATAGAGGTTGCTCACTCATCCGAAGGGATTGTCCTCTGCCAGCGAAAATATACTTTAGACAAACTGGCGGATGCAGGCATGACTGCAGTATGGCCCAGTGGATTTCCCATGGAGCAGAATCACACCCTCACCAGACCTATAGACGAACGAGTTGATGATGTCATTTCGTACCGCAGGCTAATAGGGCGCTTGCTTTATTGACCATTACGCGACCTGATATCGCGTACGCTGTCAACCTTCTTAGCCAGTTTGTGCACTCCCCGAGCCCTGATCATATGGCGGCAGCTCATCGTGTGCTGCGGTATCTGAAAGCTGCACCAGGTCAAGGCCTTTTTCTCCCGGCAGCTGGCCCCTTGGAACTGGTTGCTTATAGTGATGCTGATTGGGTTGGGTGCCAATTCAGTCGACGTTCCACTACCGGGTATTACATTCACCTCGGTGGCGCTCCGGTTTCCTGGCGGGCTAAGAAGCAGCGAGTGGTAGCCAGATCTTCTGCTGAAGCTGAATATCGCGCCCTGGCAAGCACTACCAGTGAGATTCTTTGGCTTCGGTTCCTCCTACGTGAGTTACATGTTCATATCTCGCATCCTACTCCTCTCTACTGTGACAACCAGGCTGCTCTTCATATAACGACTAATCCGGTCTTTTATGAGCGTACCAAACACGTGGAGATGGACTGCTATTTCGTGCGGGAGCGCGTTAGCTCCGGGGATATCTCACCGCAGAAATTCATTTCCCAGCTTCAGCTTGCAGATATCTTCACCAAAGCCTTGGGCACGGATCAATTTCATAACTTATTGTCCAAGCTTGGCATTCGAGATCTTCATGCTCCAGCTTGAGGGGGAGTATTGGACCTACTTGTACAGTTTACAAACATTATGGTGTTTGTGTTTATTTTCCCTTGTACCCGTGATACATGATGTAGGGTATAAGTAGTTGTTTTGGCCGAACTCACTAGGTTAAGCTAAGAGAGTGAGCGGCTTGTTTCTTTGATACAACAATTCGATAGTGAAACCATACCGAGAGCTATGCTCTCCGTGGACTAGTCCCGATCTTCGGGGAAACCATGTAAATCACCGTCTCCATTTACTTTCCGCAGTTCTGCGTGTTTACAGTATCAGGTACCTGATACTAATGACAAATAATTGTGAATCATTAAGCTTGAATCTGATGACAGGCAGTAACGAGTTATCACTCTACGTAAGGTATAAGGGATTGTTGTAGGGATCTTCATAATGGGAATTGTGAGCTAGGATTTCTAAAAGCAGAAGGAAGAAAGAAACTCATGCCATGGTGGGAATTGACATCATGTCCTATCCTCTATGGGATTTCTCTATATATACATGGAGTAGAGTACTTAACTGTACATTAACAGCTAAATAACAGTAGACAATTAAACTAACAAATAACTGTAAGACATGTGGCAGTCATTAACCACTTAGACAAACAACATCGCTGAGTATGTTGCTTGATACCGAGCTGAGTGAAAGGAAGCTCTGTCCATTTAGTTCTTCTTCTCTATGATCATCATCTCTATTTTCTGCCGCAGCTCCATGATCTTCAATCCCATTCACATTGTTGTTGGTAGTAATTTTTTCATTTATAGTTTACTATTGTTAGTAGTGATGGCTACTAAAATTCGGCCATCACTACTAATTTAAAATCGCTAAAATACTACCAATTCTTTGTAAAATGGATTTGATATTTTTGAAAAAATATATGATAACAGTTTGTATTATCAATTTTATCACTGATGATGTATTCTTATATTAGAAGACAATTTATAAAATACAATTATTATTCAAATTATTCGGGATATCATTCTCAATATATCATGCAAAATAATCATTATGATTATGATATTCAATTAAATTTCAAAAATATCACTGATGATGTATTCTTAATTAATGTATTTTTTACTCAAATCTCCAATGCCACCCACCTCATTCTACTCTTCCTCTACCTCTGCTAGGGGCTCAATTTTCCGTCAGTAACCCCATGATTACTCACTATGAGTAACTAAATCTCATCTATCATATTTAAATGGGTCTAGAAAATACAAATCTAAACGTGGAAAATTAAAGACATTTTTATTTTCCCTTGTTATTTTAACCGGCTCATATCTTCTTCGTTTTAACTCGGATTTCAAATTTTTTTGCACAGATGGAATGAGTTCGTTATGTTCAATAAAATGAGATCACTTTTCAAAATTTTTTGAGAAAAAAAATTGCTTGCCTCTTGTTACCAATTACATACCATATTGTATCTTTTTCGTTTTTAAGTCATTTTTTTAAAATTTTGCACAGAAGGAACGAGTTCATCATGATCTGTATCTACAAATTTCTGGATGAACAAAATACATGACAAAAAAATACCACCCAATACCACCCTGGTACGAGGTGGTATCTTGTGGTACACAATGTTGAAAGTCGAATATGACAGTTACTATACTCCTACTATCATATATTCAATCATGCTACAGTCTTGGTATATTATATTACCATGGTAAGTTTTTTCATACCATATGGTATGCTCTTATATAATACCATTCAATACCATATGATATATACTGGTAAAAAATAGGTCAATTTTTTTTGTTCCAAAAATATATCAAAGTGGATGTCATTTTGAAGAGCAAAATTAATCTGATCTAACTATGCAAAAAAATTTTTTGACTTAAAACGAGTGAGAGTCGTCCATTAAATATTAAGTGGGAAAATTAAAGGTTTTACAGGAAAGAGAAGAGGCGTTGATGTGGCGGATAATGATTGGATTGGATTATTCATGGTTACTCACCATAAGGTTATGTATAGGAACTGCTCCATCTGCTAGGCACTCGAGCGAGTTGGCGGCGTTCAGTGACACCTAGCCAACCGACCTACTACTTCTCTTTACTCAAGGCTCCAGCCGAGGTGGTGCACCGAATCGAGAAAATTCAAAGGAGATTTGTATTTAGCGGTACGGCGGAAAATGGGAAGGTTCCTCTTGTGAGATGGGATCTTTGTAAAGCTTCTAAGAAGATGGGTGGGCTTGGGATTGTCGACATTCAAAGTTTCAATAAGGTCATGCTTGCCAAATGGCTGTGGAGATTTGCCACAGAAAACAACTCTTGGTGGAAAGACCTGATCATGGCTAAATATCCTAATGACCACTCTATTTGGCAAAGTGCCAAATGCAGCAACGGTTTCTCAGGCTCGGTTTGGGCTAACATTACCCGCGAATATGGGACTTTCTGGAAGTATGTTCATATCGACCCCGGAGGAGGTGCCTGGACCTCTTTTTGGAGAGATTGTTGGGTTCCAAACATGATTCTTGCTTACACATTCTCGAGAGCTGCCACTGCCGCCTCCTCACCGACTGCTTGGGTCTTCGACATCTCAGACTATTTTGGTCCCTGATGAATGAAAAATTTCAAGGAATGGATGCCTTCCCCGCCGTGTCTGTTTGGAGGAAGCTCATTTCGTCCAAAATCTGCAGTTTCGTCTGGTTGGTGGCGCACAAGAAGATTCCCTCGATGGATCTCTTGCAGAAGCGTGGTTGGTCTATCACCAATCGGTGTGCCCTGTGCTGCAGTGGAGAAGAATCAGCTGATCACCTGTTCGTTGATTGCTCTTTTACAAAGGATGTCTGGACCGAAAACAGGAAAGCTTGCAGCATCATTAACCCGCCTAGGGGAGACATTCTCTCAACCATCCAAGGCTGGGATAGCGAGGTGCTTGATGCCACTTCCGATTGGGTTCGCTATTGTATTCTTCACGCAACTTGTTGGCAGATTTGGCTGGAACGCAACAGAAGAATCTTTCAAGACTTGCATCTTCAGCCGACCGCAGTCTCCTAGGCAATAGGTATGCCCTTATATCCACATTAGACATAGCACTTTCATATACCCTCTTGTTTCTATAACTTGAATACAAATTATATGACATCGACGTGAAGACATATCACCCCACCCTGTAAAGGCTTATGCACATTTTTTTTTATTGTCTTAGACATGGTTTATAACCTTTTCTTTTTCAAGGTAAATTATTGTTAGAGAGTATGAAGAATGTGTTATATCTATTCTCAATGTCCTCAAGTATAGTGAAACTAGTCTCTCACGAGGGCTGGTCTTGAACCTATGTGAACAGGCCCAATGGCACATGATCTCACAAATTTTGGGGTTTCTCAATGACATAGTGCTTCAAGAAATTTTGGGGCCTCAGTCCATCAAACTATAGTGAATTATGGGTTTAGTTTTGGCATTCCACAACAACTGATTTTGGAACCCTAAAACAATGTTGGCCTCAAGCAATAAGATCAGTGAACTAGTACGTTTAATTTTGGTCTTCAGGAAAAATTCATTTATACAATTTCACGGGCCTCCAAAATTTTAAAGCCCGCATTTAGTTTCCGGAACTGAGCATCTGAAATTTCTACGTCGATCGATTTTTGTCTGTGAATCAGCTAACACATATCTGTATACTTTACAATAATGTTGTCTCTAACTAATTTTCCAATCCCTTCCAACACCTCTTATTAAGCTTGTTCGTGTCAAGAACCAGTTGATCACAATAACTCGAACTGTTGGGAGAGGTCCAATCGTGAAGCATATACCGTTTACTAATAGTTCGTGGAGTTGGAATATTATTTCGGCATCTACTATAACTAGATCAGTCCTCCCGAAGACCCGAAGAGACCCAGACTATATTTGACACTTGACTGCGACTATCCACAACACTGGGGAGTTGTTAACTCCGAAGTTAGACTAACTCCAACCCCAAAAGCTATATTTAGCCTCCCAAGCTCTCAACTGTGCATATTTGCCTCCCCAAAACACCTTTTTGCTCCAACCCTAAAAGCTTCCGAATTTAGCTTCCCACATCTTTTTTTGATTTAATTTCCATAATCCATACTTATTTACAATATCATTCTTGTAATTCACTTTAATTTTTTTATAGTTTGTTATTACTTGTGAAAACAAAATTTTCGATGTAATTTTTTTTTAATTCCGAGATAATTTTTTTTTTTGCAAATTAGTCATTTTTTATGGCCGTTAAAATGTGTCTGTTGCAATGTGACCGTTTTATTGTCACTATATTACTTCTTTCAAACTAAAACGCAAACACACCCACACAAACTAAAACGCAAACATACCCACACAAACTAAAACGCAAACACACCCGCACAAACTAAAACGCAAACATACCCACACAAACTAAAACGCAAACACACCCACACAAACTAAAACGCAAACAAAAAATGAAAAAAAAAATAAAGCAGCAGCAGGGGACCCCGCGTGCAGGCGAGGGCCACCCGCGGAGGCGCGCCTGGGCCGCACGCGCGCGGGAGGACGCCTCCGCGGGTGGCCCTCGCCTGCACGCGGGGTCCCCCTTCCAGCTGCTATTTTTGCCCCTTTGCTCCATGGAGGCTTCTATCTATCCACCCCAACACTCCATTCTCCAAATTTGGAAGCAAAATTGAAGGTGGGTTGGAGATGAAAAAATGCAAAATGTTCACTTTCTCCAAATTTGCAAGCAAGGGTTGGAGTTAGTCTTAGAAAAGGAAACTTCTCATCCACGACCAGCGACCACCGCCAACCGCCATAGCATTAGCATGAGCCCAACTAGGGCAGAACCAATAGCGGATCTCAATCCGCGATCGAGTCGCCACAAATCGAACATCTGGCTTGCCACGTACCCCCACGGCCCACCGCCATTTTTTTAATATCTATCTTTCCCCAAGTCCCAAGGAAGTCCCTGCTCATCCAATGAACAACAACGAAGTTCCCTTATCCAAGACTACGTGGCGGAGAGCTAGTATAGGTATCTTCCTTGGCTGACACTTGTCCGCAATACAGACACGTGGCACTAACCCAGCAGGCCAGACATTTCCCCCCAACCTTGTATATAAAGGCAGGATATCGAGTTGTTTTAAGCGATCAAAACCAAAACCAAAACCAAAACCAAATCAAACACACACATAAACAGAAATTATCCGAAGTCAAATCGAAACAAACTTTGAAGGAAAGATGCAGTCCATGAAGGAAACCGCTTCCAACATTGGGGCCTCTGCCAAGGCTGGCATGGAGAAGACCAAAGCCACCGTCCAGGAGAAGGTAATAGTTAATTTAATTAACTAGATATAATTATTATTCTGTGTCACGGTGCGGCATTTCGTCGAACACATGGTGTGTGATTTTGATTTGCTCGGCTTCCCTTTGGACAGATCGAGAAGGCTTCAGCACACGACCCTGTGCAGAAAGAGATGGCGAGGGAGAAGAAAGAGCAGAGGGTCGCCGAGGCCGAGGCGATGAAGCATAGCACGAAAGCCCACAACGCGGCGGCGAAGCAAGGAGAGCAGCTCACCGGCGGGCACGGAAACTACAGCACTGGCGGGACCGGCGGGACTGGTTACGGTACGATCGGGGACTATGGGACCACCGGCGCATACAGCCACTCTGCCACGGGGCAGCCGGGCTATCCCACTGGGACCCACCAGATGTCGGCGATGCCGGGGCACGGGACGGGGCAGCCGATTGGCGGACACGTGGACGAGGGCGTGGCGAGGTCCCACCCGTCCGGATTGCCCGGAGAGCAAACCGGCCACAATACCCGAGTTGGAGGCACCGGCACCGGCCATCTCCCTGGTTACGGGACAGGTGGCAGCCTGAGTTAAAAACGACCAATACACTAACGAGATTGGATAGAGTCCGTTGTGTTGTGGTGTCGTGTCGTCGTTGTTTTATGTTTTCTTCTTCTGGTTTTGTTGTTTGTTGAGGGTGGAAAGGAAGTGTGTTTTAAGAGTCGGGTGTGATGTTTTATGTGGCAACGTTACTCGGTTCTGTAGTGGCGGCGTTGCCCTTTTGTATCCAGTTTGGAATGAAATAAAGTAGCTCCTTTGTGGTAGGGGTGGGCATTCGGTCGGTTCGGTTTAAATCGAACCGAAATTATGCATATTCGGTCCCGAATTTTCTCAAACCTTAAATCGAATTTGGTTCGATTTGGTTTTCAATACAACACCGAACTTGTGAGGTAGCTTGTATATATCTTCTCTTTTTTAAATTATTTTTCACCCATAATGTAAACCATAAATATGCATATTAATGATAAAATCAAATATTTCAACACATAAGTCATAAAACACTAACATGATTCAAATAATTAAGTCTCGTAATAAGTAGAAACATAAAAATTCATCATTTGGAGCTTGCAATAATAATTTGGTTTTTCGATTTGAAATTCGAAAATTTGGTTCAGTCGAAAGAACCATGATTTTCGAAATATACCCTCTTCCGAATTTCGAACCGATAACATTAATTTGATTTTGGTTTGGTTTATATTCTGTTCGATTAGGTTCGGTTTGGTTTTACCGAACGGTATGCCCACTCCTACTTTGTGGGTATAGGTTTCAAAACATGATCCGATCCGAGTTAACCCGTCCAAAAAACTCGATTGGCAACCTGTCCGTAATTCGATTTGACTAAAACTCAAAGACACATAACCCGCATCTCGATTGACCTGTAACCCGATTGATCCGCAACCCGTTTAACCCACAATCCAATTGACACGCACCTCAACTAACTCGACCTGATTAATCCAACTCGAACCCGTCCAATTGACACGAATAATACTATAAAATATATTTTAGTGTATAAATTATTATATGTAGATAAAGTTAAAAAGATGGTAGAAAATCAAAAATAAAATAAAATAAAAACATATGGCAATTAGCAAAAGGGTGAAAGGCTGGACTTCAAAATTGCATTAGCTGAAATTTTGGGGTGTTGGCGCGCGATGAGTTGAGATGGTTACTGATTTTTAAGTAGCCATAGCCATAGTGGCTACTTACATCTCCACTCTCCATTCTCAGGATTATTAAACTGACGGTCATTATTGATTAAGGATAATTTTAGAACGAAAATAATAACCACACTTGATTATTTTCCCTGAAATAAGATTTTCCATGTATTATTTCCAAACTCTTAATAATCATATTCCTTTCCTTCCTTTTCAATCACCGTCATATTCCTCCCCTTCCTCTTCAGTTGCCGGCCGTCGCAGACATGGCTACACCAGCCTCTTCCCGCCGTCCCTCCCTCTCTCCCCCTGCCGTCCCTCTCTTCCTCCTCCACCCCTCCATCCTTCCTCCCCATCCCACCACACCCCCTCCCCCTATCGTCCCTCCCTCTCTCCCCTAACCACCCCACCCCCCTCCCCCGTCGTCCCTGCCTCCTTCCTCCTCCACCCCACCTTCCTCTCTCTCTCTATACTCGGCAGCAGGGAGGAGTCAATGAACAAGCGACCTGGACCGTGGAGGTCGTCAAAGCAATCGACGGCGCTGGTCATCTTTTTATCTCCGACCCTCTCGCATCAATGGTATTGATTTTGTTGCATTGGTATTATTTTTGTCGCATTGGTATTGATTATCATGTAATGGTAGTAATTTGCATGTACTAGTATTGATTAAATCTGCAATGATATTGATTTTTTGTGAAATGGTCTAAATTTATATCGGTAGATTGTTTATATTGGTAGTTTTCGTGTAATGGTATATATTTATTTATGCAATGGTATTGATGTTTTTCAAAGTGGTAGTGATTGTCTAATGGATTGGTATTGATTTCGTGTTTTTTTTTTCTTTTGCAGAAAGATTGAGAAAAATAAGGGAAGGGGATCTGGCTGGAAATTACGGAAGTGAGAGAAAGAAATAAAATTGTATTTAATAGATTTTTGTAACTACCTAAAATAAAATTTATTAAAAAAAGTAATTAATACAATTTATTTTTTCATGCCCAATGTACCCTTAGTAACCATAGTAATCACTGTAACCTATCCCTGTTTGACGCGGCATATCAAAATATATAATGGAATCTTTGGCAACGCACTTTCAATTTTTTAGACAGATGGCGGGAGAGCCTATAGGCAAACTTTTGGATTTTGGTGGCTGGTACAAAACGCCGGAGAGCCAAATTATTTGCCATAATATTTGGGCAAGTAATTTGGAATGAGTCTCATTGTAATAGGATTTGAAATTGTGGAATTATTTTACTCCAAATTTGGAATTGTGTGATCAGAGTAAGAAGGAAATAGTTTACCAAAAAAAAGAGTAAGAAGGAAATTTTATGTAATTAAAATTTCCTTTTTTAGAACAATAGGGAGTCGGAAGTTTTTTTTAATCCATATTTTCAAATCCTTCTCGATTTCGCATAAATTTGGAAAGATAAATTGTCATCTTGTTCACGATATTTAATTGTGACTAACAATTAGTCAAGGGGAATAAAGAGTAAAAAACATGTAGGATTAGTCCCAAAATGAGTAAATTCCTTCGTTGAAACTTCAGCAGTCATGTTAGTTGCTTCTTGCTTGTTTGATTATGTAATCCCTTCTCTCTTCGTTTCTTTTTTCAGAAGCTGTAGAAGTTACGGGTAAAAGAAGCAAAATTTGGGAGAATTTCACTCAAGTTGAATTAGAGAGGGTCAAGGTTAAATGCAACCATTGCATGAAGGTTATTTTTTTTTTATGCAACCCTTATAAGAATGGGAAAGTTTTATTGTGGAGGCATGTTATGTGACAATCCAAGTACCACATCTGTAATACAAGGGAAGAAACCTTTGTATATTAGTGTCCACCTAACCCAATTAGTATGAGGCCTTTTGGGGAGGACACCCAAGAGTAAATTCGTGCGGGCTTGGCCAAAAGTGGACAATATCGTACTAATTGAGCACCTCGGTGTTTGACAAGTGGTATCAGAGCCTGGTTCGGGTCCAGGACGGTGGATGTCAGTTTGGTGGGACCCTCATTCGGTGACCTCAGGATTTGAGATCTGTTTCTGGTTTGGTGGATACACGAGAGATCCACTTTTGGGCTTTGGCGGATCAAGGGAGGTCTGTGTCTGTCTGGTGGATTTAGGAGAGATCCACGTCTGTTTGGCGGATCAAAGAGAGTTCCGCGTCTGGGAAAATCCTTGTACCGAGAGGCCCATCGATACAAGGTGTCTGGCGGATCAAGATAATCGCTGAGGAGAGGACACAATGTTCGTGGTCCTTGTCTTGAGGGGAGGATTGTTATGGGGCAATCCAAGTACCACATGGAAAATACAAGAGAAGGAACCCTTGTATATAAGTGTCCACCAAGCTCGTTAGTACGAGGCCTTTTGGGGAGGATACCCAAGAGTAAAACCGTGTTGGTTTGGCCCAAAGCGGACAATATCGTACTGATTGAGCGGCTCGATTATGACAAGTGGTATCAGAGCATAGTTCGGCGGATCCGGGGCGGTGGACGTCAGTTTGGTGGGACCCTCATTTGGTGACCTTGGGATTTGAGATCTGCGTCTGGTTTGGTGGATCCAAGAGAGGTCCATGTTTGGGCTTGGCGGATCAAAGAGAGTCCGCATTTGGGAAGCAGATAAAAGAGAGTTCTGTGTCTGGTAAAGTCCTTGTACCGAGAAGCCCATTGATACAAGGCATTTGGTAGATCAAGATAATTGCTGAGGTGAGAACACAAAGTTCATGGTCCCTGTCTTGAGGGAGGATTGTTATGGGAAAATCCAAGTACCACATCGGTAATACAAGGGAAGGAACCCTTGTATATTAGTGTCCACCTAGCTCAATTAGTGCGAGGCCTTTTAGGGAGGACACCCACGAGTAAATCTGTGCGGGCTTGGCCCAAAGCTGACAATATCGTACTAGTTCAGCACCCCCAGTGTTTGACAAGGCATCTTAAGATGTGCACTAAGGAAAATGTTCAAGATTAATGGAGCCTTATGTACTTGACTTTATTTAATTGTATTGTTATTTGCTTAAATGTTTTGTAATGGTCTCAACTATCAAGATTTAAGAAATGGTTTCATAGGTTTGTGATCAATCAAGTTGTCTATTTTTAACTTCTTGTTGTTCAACTATTTGTTCTTGTTGATTTTGTAATTTCCTTAATGAATACTCTGCAACTTAGCAACAACTAGTAACATTCAACAATTGACTTGTTTAAGATGTAGATATATTCAAGTAAAATCTGGTAATATACCTTTATGTTTTTTTCATTGTAAAATAGTGATTGGTGAGTTTGTTTTAAATTAGTATAAATGTATAATAACTAATAAAAAATAACTCAATTATTTGGACCGAACAACCCCCAACCCGACATGTCGTAACCTGAGTAACCCATAATCCGATCAACCCGAACCCGATTGACCCGCAATTTGACCAACCCGCAACCTGATCAACCCGACCTGCTTGACCCGCAACCCGATTAACCCACGACCCGTTTGAAACCGTCGTGAACCCGCCCAAACCCGCCCGATTGACACCTATATTTTTGGGTCTCCATTATGAATGATGTTAGATCTGTTTTCAAAACCGTTACAATCTCGTTGGTTAACCATTACAAAATCGTTGGTTAATCGTTTATAGAACTGTTTATTCTATATAACATATAAGACTTATATATTACAACAATTTAAGAATGATTTTATCATTGATCCTAAATCACCAAAATATTTAACAAATTATTCAAATTGTCTCGAAAATGAAATTATAATTTTTTAATTCAACACGATATCAGTCGGTGGAGGACCACGTGAAGAAAACAACGAGGTTGGAAAAGAGAAGAAGAAGCAAAAAGGAAATTAATATTTCTCATTTGATTATCTTTAATTTACGTTAAAGTATTTTTTTAAAAACATTCGCGACTAAAAATAGTGAGCTAGTGAATCAATTCAAATGTGGTAGTTAATCTGATTTTATTTTGAATCGTGAAAAATCATTTGGTCCATCAATAACTGTCCAAACAATGAACCGGGCCGCTATCGTAACTGGTTTGATGCTTCTACTGGCCTAGTTGTTTATCCCGTTCAGTTCTTATAACAATGTTGTTAGCCCTTTCAAGTATATAACGAAAGAAATATGAAAAGAAAAACAAATAATTGTTGGGTGCAATTTTAATGGTGAATGGAAATGAAAGAGAAAGATTCAAGAGAATCTCTTGAAGTATCATGTAGCTAAAGAGTGGGGAGGCGCGGCCTCAAATTCGATCGATTTGATGTAATGTCTGGGTAATCAATTAAATTGGTTGTTTAATCAAACTGATCCAACTTTCATGAGCCAAACCGACGCAATGGTTGAGAAACTTTAAACGAACAATTGTAGTGGTTGGGGTGTAACCACCCATATGAAGAGTTGTCTCCCTTCATACGCACCCGTTCATTCTCTATAAATAAGCACCTACCTCTATGGTTTTGACACATATTCTTTGGGTAATGAATTGCAAGTTTGGTTATTGGGTTTACTAAAAACGTTCATGTTTGGTCACTAGAAATATTTAATTTCATTCGTAGTAATTAAAATTGGTTTAATAGCTCAAGTTTAGTCACTCTCCGTCCAACTCCGTTAACTTTAGCTGATGTGACAGTCAACTCCATTCGTAGTAATTAAAATTGATTTAATAGCTCAATTTTAGTCACTCTCCGTCCAACTCTGTTAACTTTAGCTGATGTGACAGTCAACTCTTGTAGTTGATCGTTAAATAAGTGACGTGACATTTACGAATTAATAAAATAAAGAAAATTTAATATTCTCCTATTTCCACATCATTCTTACAATAAATTAAAATGAACAAAATAGAAATAACTTTAATACCAAAATTGACATTTAATCTTAACCTTTCGGCTGCCCCTCTCGCAATTCCTTAAGGAGAGAGATTGAATTATGTCGGCCAGGACGTTTGTATGTGTCTTTGTATGTTTTCAACAACAATAATGACTGATTTATATATTCCACACAATAAGTAGTTGCTTGTGCCTTGTGGATCTTCATTGCTGATTCCATTGGCTCGCATCACATTAACTTTGTTCCCATTCTTGCCTACGCTCGTTGGCCAAATTCGCTACGAAGAGTAGGACAAGGGCGCTGAAGTGATTCGCTATGAATTGAACCTATTTTCTTTGACTATTCCTCTTGACGATGTGCATAATGCGGTTGACCGATTGCCCATCTCCCTTGTCGTTACTTCAGTCATGAATACTAGACTTTTGGCACTTGTGTCCACGGCGGAGATCAAATATGCACTTTTTCACATTGTTCGACTAAATCACCAGGCTCCGATGGTTTCACGGGTTCATTTTTTCATCATTTTTGGGATATCGTGGGTGATGATGTGTTTTCGGTGGTTAAATCCTTCTTCCGCACAGGGCATATACTAATTTCTTTTAACCATACGTGGTTGACGCTTATCCCCAAAGTTCCGATGTTAGTCATGTGCTCAATTGCGTCCTATCGGCATGTTCTAAGTGTTCTACAAGATTATTTCCAGATTGTTGGCTTCTCGCCTTGGTAACATTCTCCCTAATACCATCTTCACCTACCAAAAAGGGTTTGTTAAAGATCCTTTTATCGTTAACGTCCTCATAAGTCGGGAGGTCATGACATACATTGGTAGTAAACGTGGGGTTCGGGAATGATTCATGGCGCTTAAGTTGGATATGGAAAAGGCGTATGATCGTCATGCATGGGTCTATCTTTTTCGCATCATGTCCAAATTAGGCTTTCATCCTACAATTATCAATCTCTATGGAACTGGCTGTCCAACACCTCCATTTTGGTTTTACTCAATGACATTTCTTATGGCTATTTCACACCCACTAGAGGCCTCCACCAAGGGGATCCATTATCCCTATTACTGTTTACCATTTGTACCGAAGGATTTCATCCCTACTATCCCAGGCTATTTCAATGGGTGATTTGAAGGGTATTCGTTTAAATCATCATTACCTGGTGCTATCTCGCATCTTCTTTGTGGATGATGCGTTCCTTTTCCTCCGCATTTCTACTATGGATGCTCAACGACTTTTGAATTTACTACATCGTTATGAGAAGATGAGTGGCCAATGAGTTAATTTATCTAAATCCGATGTGATGTTCTCTAAAAACATTATCCCTACTGAGGCTAGAACTTTTGGGGATTTATTTGGGACATCCTTGCCTCATTCAACGGTCTAAGCAAGCCACGTTCACATTCATTGAAGATGGAGTGGCTAAGCGATTATAGGGTTGGAAATGTCGAAGCCTTTCTTTGTCTGGTTTAGATACTCTTATTAAATCTGTTGTTTCTGCCTTGTCACACTATGCAATATCCTGTTTTTTATTACCCAAAGAGCTTTGCCGGAGTCGTAATCGTATGATTGCTCGTTTTTGGTGGGATCAACGAGGAACTAAACGACGTTTTACTTGGGTTTCATGGCTTAAACTTTGCCTCCCTAAGGCACAAGGTGGTCTTGGGTTTAGAGATTTTGCAGCTTTTAATCAGGCTCTGGTGGCAAAGAAATATTGGCGCATTTTGATGGCTCGTGACTCTTTGGTAGCACATGTGGTCAAAGGCCGCTACTTCCATAATACATCTTTCCTCAATGATCATGATCCCAGGGTATCTTCTTTGCTTCATTTTCGCCAAAACTGTCTCTCGACCTCTTCAGTGGATCTAAATTGTCACTCACTTTATTATCACGGGCTCGGGAAATGGCGGTTGCCACGCTTACACGCAGTTTTTGATAAGGTCTCAATGCAAGCAATTCTGGCAATTCCTATCATTCGCATTGCATCTTCGAATCGACTAATCTGGCATTTTGATAACAAGGGTATTTTCAAGTAAAATCTGCTTATTGTCTTGCAGATTCCTTGTCCCAAGGCAACATGTTTCTCACAGGGCTACGACATCTCCTTTGGATGCTTCTTTATGGCCGAAAGTTTGGGGTCTTCCCTTATCCCCTAAAGTCAAATTATTCCTGTGGCGGATAATGTTACGTATTCTACCAGTCTGTGAAGACTGACAATGCCATGGGGTGATGGTGGAAGATGATTTCCCAACTGTGCTGCGGACGAGGGGGAATCGCTTCAAAACTAGTTCATTCAGTGCCAGGTGGCTATTGGGCTGCAACGAAGGTGCGGCATTTTGCTACCTCCATCTGTTAGGCCCTCTTTCCATTTTCTATCTTTTGGTGTTCTTTACAGCTTCGCTTGCCAACTGAAATGGTAGTGTGATAGGTACTTCTATGTTGGCGCATTTGGAAGGGGTGCAACAATGTAGTCTTTCTCCCTCATTCTCAATTTTCCATTCTAGTCTTCCACAAACAATTCCTTTCTCACCAGGCCGCACATCAAACAGCTGTCGAACAACCCACACAAAATCTCCATCCAGCGTTACAACAACATATCCCTACTATAAGAATTTTTGGGTTCCGTATTTTTGTGGATGGGGCGACTTCTAGCCCATCCCACGGAGCTTTAAGTATTGTTGGATATGACAGATACAAGTCGGTGCTTGCATTTGGTTGCTCATTACCATGCATTGCTGATCCTGCGTTGGTGCAATTACTAGCTGCTCGAGAGGCTATACTTCTTATCATTAGGTGGGAGTGATAGGACCGCGACATCACTATTACAGGAGATGCGCAAGTGATGCTCAGACATTTGGAGACTCGATCGACTCATGATGCTCATGTTGGTGCACTGCTCTATGGTCATGCTCTATGTTGGAACAATTACCTAAGGTTCATTTTGTGTACACCCTCAAGAAGCGAATACAATTTCTCTTTTTTAGTTAGCCAGAGTGTCCTTTAGTCTGCGTGAGTGCTCATTATTATGTTGTACCCCGTGCTCTTATCTGACCCATCCGCAAGGGTGATTATGACAAAATAAAGCTAAATGGACCTTTAGATCTTCCAAAATATCATGATATTTGCAATGTGTCTATGCTCTAGTTAACTAGAAGAAGGATATGTGATACGCCTAGAAATACACATATTTATTCAGAACACAAAATAAGTTTAGTTGTTTTCCAGTTTTACGCTTGGTTTTGTGTGTTTTGATGTTTAAGGATATTCAGAGACATGTCGGAGAGAAAAGGGTCAACTCGTCTCAAATCAGCATTGAAAAGGAGAAATGACGGATCGAAGTTTTCGAAGAATGAAGTACGTATGCATGGAATTGAGTGTGGGCACGAAAGCAAGTTGACCTTTTGAGTTGTTTGTACCCGAGAAAGCAAGCTGCTCAAGAGAAACAAGTATCCGTCACAAATGAAAGAATGCAAGTAGGTAACTCAATTTAATGGACAAGCAAGCAAGTAGTTGTCCATGGAATGGTGGCGCAAGAGCATAAGTTGGTAGCGCTCGAAGAAGAAGACAAAATCAATTGGCGAGCAGTTGAATTAAAAGGAAGCAAGTAGCTGAACTAGATGGAGAAGCTTGCTTGAGAGAAGTGTCCCTCGACACAAAATTAAAGTAAGCAGCTGGCTAATAATTGGTCTCGGCGATGGGTGATGGGAAGCTAGCAGCTGGACGCGCCATGTCTTCTCCGCAAGCAAATAGCTCAAGCAAGCAGCTGTTAGGCGCAACAATTTAAGACAACCAACTGTAAACTTCAAAGGAGGGCTCTTGTTCATTTATTTGGATTAGCTAGCTTGCTCTATAAATAGCAACGTACAGAGGCAAATTGGGGGATTCATTGACAATAGAATCCTTTCACTTCTTGTTGTTTCCATTCCATTTCTTCATTGTCAAAACTCTACCAAATCTTCATTGTAATATTTGTGCTTCAATCCAAAGTCATATGCTTCATACGATAACATTTCCAACTCTTGAGATTAGCGGTAATATGTTACATTCGTAAATTACCATAAGAAGTTTATTTAACTTCTAGATAATTTATTAGTATAACATACTTACTCTATTCTCGTTTCTTCTGCTTGGTCAACGAACAAGGTTTTGGTAAATTTTCTACTCTTATGCGTTTAATTTTCACGTTGTTACTATCGTGGGTTAAATGTGGACGGACTACCTCCCTACTCACATATCTACTTTTTAAGTGGGGATTTGGTTTATACGATTAGCTAGCTCACTTGAGTTAGTTAAGTCCTTCCGTATCCCTATATTTATATTTTCATAGTGGGGTTTGGTTTATACGATTAGTAGCTCACTTGAGTTAGCTAAGTCCTTCCGCCCTTTCGTGCAATTTGTGCTATACTTATATTTATTTTTGGAGTGGGGTTAGGTTTATACGATTGGTTACCTCACTTGAGATAACTATATCTTTCCGTCCTTCGTCCGTTTTAATGAAGAACTAAAAAACACGTTGTTTGGAATGGTGGAACCCTCAATGAAATTAAAGATCCCAACTCTTTTAAAAAAATTTAACTAACGGATTTATGAATAATTAACATATCTTGTGTTCGTTTATCTTGTTCCTGGATGAGAAGAGAGACCCTCCATTTAGGAGATTGTTGGAAGACAGAGTCGTCTAGAAACAGCACTGTGACTCCTTGATCGCCAAACACAAGAACCATTCAGGTAAAATTCACGAGAAATCAGGATTGATTTGTGTGGTCCATCTTGAGTGTAATTTGGGTCTTCATCTATCAACTTTCAATTATTTAATATGACGTGAAAACGAGATTAGTAAATGGAAGCTGAACGAATTCATTGATATGAAATTGCATGAATTCAATTTTAGAAATTACGATGGGATGAAATTCGTATTAAAACTTGTTAATTGAATTGATTTTATTCGAGATGAAACATTGAGGGGGAAACTAATCCAAACAACTTTTCCAAACCATTGTCTAATTAAATGAATCAGTTCGTTATACATTAGATCACTAATACTTGACTAAGACAACAGAAAATACCCTGGGGGAATACGACTCCAGTCAGTTTCACTTTCTGGCTTACTTTTGCATGCGCTTTTAGCGACATCAAATATTGGTGCGTTGCCGGGGAGTTTTTCTAGTTGTGTGAAAAAGAATTATTTCCTTATGTTATTTTATTTATTTTCCTACCTTGCTTTTCACGGGTTTTTACTGTTTTTGTTTTTCATTCAGGATCCCTTTTATGAATCGACCAAATACCAGATTTTACAAACGAAAACTTGAAGAAGTTGTCTACGAGTCAGTGAGCAATCCTTCTGAAGTCGGAGATAGTGAGACAGAATTTGAAGACTATAAGGAGGTGAAGGAAGAAAAGACCATCATGGCAGCCCGTCAAAGAACATTGGGTGATTTCGCCAAACCAAGCGCATCTGGTATTGCCTCCAGCATTACCAGACCACCCATCACAACAACAAACTTCGAACTACGCCATAGCACAATCCAAATGGTGCAGAACGCTGGTCAGTTCGAAGGAAAGGAGGATGACAACCCCGTCCATCATGTACAATTCTTTCTGGAAATTTGTGACTCCGTCCAACACCAAGGAGTCACAACAGATGCTATCAAGTTACGACTTTTCCCTTTCTCACTTAGAGGAAGAGCTAAGTCGTGGCTTGACTCTCAAGCACCAGGAACCTTCACCACCTGGGACGATCTAGCACAAGCTTTTGTGGAAGAATACTTTCAGCCCCCAGGCGGAGCACCTGCTGCAGTTATTCGTCCACACTTTGGGCAAAATCCTCCACAACAACCATATCTGAATCAGCGGCCCCAGCCCACTTACTATAATCCCAACAAGGATTTCGATAGAAGGCCACAAAATCAAGGCCCACTAGGCTATCAAGCACGACCTCAATATCAGGTTCAACTAGTGAAGCCTCGAACAACCAAACTAAAGATATGAGCAGAGTTGATAGGCTCGAGAAGCTCATGTTGGGACAACAAGCATCCATCTCCAACATTGAATTACAAATGACCAATCTGGCCAAGATGTTGAGTGAAAGACCCCCTGGCACTCTTCCCAGAAACACGGAGAATAATCTCAAGGAGCAACTGAAGGTTATAACCCTTCGAAGTGGGAAGAAAACCGAGCCCATACCCATTAAGATCACCAAACCAAGTCCACATTCTCCAAAGAAGTCAGCCAAAAATGTCATAATGGAAGCCGACCTGCATAACGAGAAGACCGAGCTAAATCCCTCATCTGTGCCAACTCTGCCACCATACCAACTAAAAGCTCCTTATCCTGACAGATTGAACAAGGAGCTTAGAGATGCAGCTTACCAAAAGATTCTAGATCTTTTGGGTAAGGTGCATGTCAACATCCCCTTCATTGAAGTCATCTCCAAAATGCCTCAATATGCCAAATTTATGAAGGAGATTCTCACACACAAGAGAAAGTTGGGAGATGTGGCTTTCGGTTGTCCTGAATGAAGAATGCTCTGCCGTAATCCTCAACAAGAGTCTACCAAAAAAAACTCAAAGATCCAGGAAGTTTCACTCTAGCATGCATCATCGGTAAACTAGAAGTGGAAAGAAGTTTAGCCGATCTCGGGGCAAGCATAAATGTAATGCGATTTTGCCGCTATCAACAACTTGGGCTAGGTGAGCTTAGTCCGACCAAGATGACTATCCAACTAGTTGACAAATCCACACGAAACCCCCGTGGAATCCTAGAAGATGTGCTCGTGAAGGTGGGACCATTTGTCTTTCCAGCAGATTTTGTGATCATGGATACCGACGTGACTGACATTTCGCTAATCCTTGGCCGTCCCTTCTTAGCAACGGCCAGAGCTATAGTGGATGTTCATGACAGGAGGCTCACTCTACGAGTTGGAGATGTCATTGCCACCTTCCGACTAAATGATGGAATGAGATATGCTCATGTTCATGATGACCTCAACTCAATTGATGATGAAATTGAAATGGCATCTGTTTCGTGCATCACCATATTTCCGGAGGAAGACAAGTCTGAAGTATTCTCAATTAGTAATCTTGAAGAAGAAGGGGAAGATTCTGAGTATCTTGAGGAACAACAAGAAGTTACTAAAGAAGAATCTAAATTTTCAGAGGAAGAACTACTGGAGGACGTGGTTGAGCTCCCTAAAGTTCCTCTCTTGAAAACTTCCTATGATGAACCCCCAACCTTGGAGCTAAAAGCATTACCAGAACATTTGGAGTATGCCTTCCTCAACAACAACTCCAAATTGCCAGTCATCATCAACTCATCTCTTTCTCCACAGCAGAAGGAACAACTAGTGGCTCTACTGAAGAAACACATAAAAGTAATTTCTTGGAAGATCACAGACATCCAAGGGATAAGTCCATCCTTCTGCACCCATAAAATTCTTATGGAGGACAAATACAAGCCAGTGGTACAACCACAACGTCGCCTAAATCCAAACGTGAGAGTAGTGGTAAAGAAGGAAGTACTAAACCTTCTTGATGCCGGGATAATCTATCCAATCTCTGACAGCCCTTGGGTCAGCCCAGTACAAGTATTTCCGAAGAAAGGAGGCATGACTGTCGTTTCCAATAGAACTCATCCCAACCCGAACAATCACTGGTTGGCGTGTTTGCATCGACTACAGACGTTTGAATGATGCCACTCGGAAGGATCATTTTCCTCTTCCCTTCATTGATCAAATATTGGAGAGGTTGCCTGGCCATGAATTCTATTGTTTCTTGGATGGCATGTCCGGATACTTTCAGATTCCGATAGATCCAGCAGATCAGGAGAAGACTACTTTCACATGTTCATATGGTACTTTTGCGTACAGACGTATCCCTTTTGAGTTATGCAATGCACCTGCCACATTTGAGAGGTGCATGAAAGCAATCTTTGGGAATCTAGTGGAGGATGATGTAGAAGTCTTCATGGATGACTTCTCTGTCTATGGAGATTCCTTTTATCATTGTCTATCAAATCTGGAGAAGGTCCTTATTCGATGCGAGGAGACACATCTTGCATGAAACTGGGAGAAGTGCCACTTCATGGTGATAGAGGGAATTGTTCTTGGCCACAAGATCTCAAACAAAGGCATTGAAGTTGATCGTGGAAAGATCGAGACAATTGTGGCTCTTCCACCACCATCTTCTGTAAAAGCAATACGTAGTTTCCTGGGCCATGCGGGATTCTACAGACGCTTCATCAAAGATTTCTCCAAGATCAATCAGCCTTTGACCAAGCTTCTGGAGAAGGATGCAGTTTTCTCATTTGATGAGAAATGTCTTCTAGCATTTGAGTTCTTGAAGGAAAAACTCACCAACTCTCCCATCCTTATGGCTTGAGATTGGAACCTACCATTTGAGCTCATGTGTGATGCTAGTGATTATGTAGTTGGCGATGTGTTGGGACAAAGAAAAGAAAAGAGGTTCCATCCAATTTACTATGCCATCATAACTTTGAATGATGCTCAAAGGAACTACACCACCACAGAGAAGGAGATGTTGGCCATTGTTTTCGCCTTCGACAAATTTCGTTCATATTTGGTGCTATCTCATACAGTGGTCTTCATAGATCATCAGGCACTTTGATACCTTCTATCAAAGGTAGATGCTAAGCCGAGACTCATTCGATTGATCTTACTACTCCAAGAATTTGACATAGAGATCAAAGACAAGAAAGGAGTCACAAGTGTAGCTGCTGATCATCTATCTCGATTGGAGGGTGCTGAGTTTGCTATTTCAGATCCGGTCGAAATCAATGAGTCATTCCCGGATGAACAACTCCTCGAAGTCATCATCAAAGAAGCTGAAGGACCATGGTTTGCAGACATGGCCAATTATCTAGCTGTGGGACGAATTCCCCAACACATATCATATCAAGCAAAGAAAAAGTTCTTTTCTGACCTAAAGCATTACTTTTGGGATGATCCATTCCTATTCAGGATAGGCTCTGATGGGATAATCCGTCGATGTGTTCCTATCACCGAGGCACATAATATCATCCATCATTGCCATTCCATCCCGACAGCAGGCCACCATAGTGGAAATCGTACAACAAGAAAAGTATTGGAATCAGGATTCTACTGGCCCACTATTTTTCGAGATTGCGACCACTTTGCTAGAAGCTGTGATGATTGTCAACGGATTGGCAACATATCTCGCCGGGATGAAATGCCATAACACATTTTTCAACCCATCGAGATCTTTGATGTCTGGGCATTGATTTCATCCCATCATCTTTGATGTCCCTTCCCATCATCTTCGGGCAACAAATACATCCTGGTGGCCGTTGACTATGTGTCAAAATGGGCAGAAGCACAAGCCCTTCCCACTAATGATGCCAGAAAAGTGGCGAAGTTTCTCCAACAACTATTCACCCAATTTGGAGTACCTTGAGTAATAATTAGTGATCGTGGAACTCATTTCCAAGGTCAGTTTGACAAGGTGTGTGCTCGATTTGGGGTGACACATCGGCTATCCACATCCTATCATCCACAAACAAGCGGTCAAGTAGAGCTGACAAATCGGGAGCTCAAGCAAATACTCCAGAAAATAGTTGATCAATCTCGCAAGGATGGGTCAATTAATCTTAATGACGCATTATGGGCATATCGCACAGCTTTCAAAAATCCAATAGGCACCTCGCCTTATCGGATGGTGTATGGTAAAGCTTGCCACCTACCAGTGGAATTGGAGTATAAAGCATTCTGGGCTCTCAAATCTCTAAACTTGGATCTTGGAGTAGCAGGTGAAGAAAGGATGATCCAGATCCATGAAATGGAGGAGTTTCGCTTTCATTCCTATGAAAGTACACGCCTTTACAAAGAACGCACCAAACGAATCCATGATGCAAGATTGAAAAGAAAGGATTTCAAGGCTGGAGATCAAGTGCTTCTGTTCAACTCTCGCCTTCGACTCTTTCCTGGAAAACTCAAGTCCAGGTGGTCTGGTCCATACACAATCAGCACGGTCCATCCATACGGCACAGTGGAACTTTTCGGTGAGGACAATTCAACCTTCAAGGTAAATGGGCATCGACTGAAACCCTACCTGGCAATGGAGCAGCCTTCCAACCTTGAGGTTATCCACCTCTCTGCCCCAAATTAAGCTCCACATCGTCGAGCTATCACAACGGTAAAGAAGCTCTTATTGGGAGGCGACCCAATACTCGGTTTGCATTTTTTAACCTTATTTGTTGTGATTTCTTCATATTCAAATTTTTTTTTTGTGCTTCGAATTTTGTTTAAAAAAAATATTTTTGTGTGTTCCCCCACTTGTTTTTCATGTCCATTGAGGACAATGTCCAATTCAAGTGTGGAGGTGTATTGTGTGGCGTGAACTTCATAATTGTATTTACCTATGTTTTATGAAAAAAAATTTGATTTAAAAAAAAACTAAAAAAAGAAAAGTTTTTTTGTGTTTTTAATAGTGGGTGTCTTTGGTTTTTATTTGAATTTCGTGATAATTACTATCGATACATGAATATTGTGATATGGACATCCAGCAACCTATTATGATGACTGAGAGATTAAAATAAATGTGTCTCGTGTTACTCTTCATTAGATGGCAAATAGATATATATATATATATATATATATATATATATATATATATTCTGAAATTTCGAATTGGTCGATTGTCATCTTTGATTGTCTTTGCATACTTTATTGGAAAGCGTAGCATGAGAAACCGATCATTTAGGAAACGAAGTGAGATTTGAGCCTGATCGTTTCTTTCTTGTGTGTTTAGATCCCTCTCTGCATGACGAATATGCTTGATAATTGCAAAATATTGAGTCGTGAAACCACTGATGAGGACGATGGAAGCATAGGTTTACCCCATTGCCCAAATGACTACCCGAAACTTCATATCCCCTAGTCAACCCCCGTTGAGACGAACCTATTTGTTCGGTGACAACCAGTTTTAAACCAATCCCTGTTCTTCAAGCCATATTATTTTGAACCCTTTTTTAAGGTTCCATTGGAATGGTTTAAACAAATGACTTTCTGCTTATTACATAAAAAAATGACTTCGGAAATTGGGAGAAATTGTTTCTAAAAGTGTTGTTCTTGAAAATATATTTTGGCCACTCAATAAGAAAAAAATGAAACATCCAGATATGCATGATAATAAGAAAAAAAATGGGCCATCAATTTCTTGCACTTACAAAAAGGAGTTGTTCCTCAAAAGCCAAATTCAGGTACTTCCAAAATATCTCTAAATGCTTTCTCCCATTACAATCATCCTACTAGAAAAGCAGCAAGGTCATGATTTTGGTATGAAAATTGTGGAACCTTGAACTTACCACCAGATTAAATGAACTTTCACATGTCCATGCCCCCAGCCACAATTTTACCCATTCTAAAGACCTCGGGACAAGTCAGTGGTGGCACAAATTTGAATACTCGAATGATATGCTCATGGCAGAGAGATGGTAGGGCGAGTGTCGTTAAAATGTATGTAAAAGTCATCTTTACTTTTGCATACATTCATTCCCTGACCCCACTAGTCGAGTGCGAGAGACTTTCAATCATCTCTAAAAATTCAAAGTGAGATCCTACGTGCTCTATCTCTCATGCTATGCTTTGTGATTCCTATGTTTAAACAATTAAAATGATGAGAGCTAATTCGGTTTTCATGCAGTTCTTGCATCTAAGTCAGAGTTTCCCATGTCACAGGAGTGTTATGATCAAATGTCGTCTGTGGTGGTTGCCAACATCCATATTATAATATTTTTCGTTTCGATTTTGATTGTTACTTGTGATTCACCTGATTTCCCACTATATGTGTTTGTGAGTTTTAAATAACAGGAAACAGGTTTTACAATTGAACTCGGGATTTATGTGCTTTACTTGAGGACAATCAAAGACTCAAGTGTGGGGGAATTTGATAAGCCTAGAAATACACATATTTATTCCCACATTTAAGTATCCAACTGGCTTGTAACACAAAATAAGTTCAGTTGTTTTCCAGTTTTACGCTTGGTTTTGTGTGTTTTGATGTTTCAGGATATTCAGAGACATGTAGGAGAGAAAAGGGTCAACTCGTCTCAAATCAGCATTGAAAAGGAGAAATGACGGATCGAAGTTGTAAAAGAATGAAGTACGTATGCATGGAATTGAGTGTGGGCACGAAAGCAAGTTGACCTTTTGAGTTGTTTGTACCCGAGAAAGCAAGCTGCTCAAGAGAAGCAAGTATCCGTCACAAATGAAAGAATGCAAGTAGGAAACTCAATTTAATGGACAAGCAAGCAAATAGTTGTTCATGGAATGGTGGCGCAAGAGAATAAGCTCGTAGCGCTCGAGGAAGAAGACAAAATCAAGTGGCGAGCAGTTGAATTAAAAGGAAGCAAGTACCTGAATTAGATGGACAAGCTTGCTTGAGAGAAGTGTCCCTCGACACAAAGTTAAAATAAGCAGCTGGCTAATAATTGGTCTCGGCGATGGGTAATGGGAAGCTAGCAGCTGGACGCGCCACGTCTTCACCGCAAGAAACTAGCTCAAGCAAGCAGCTGTTAGGCGCAGCAATTTAAGACAACCAACTGTAAACTTCAAAGGAGGTCTCTTGTTCATTTATTTGGACTAGCTAGCTTGCTCTATAAATAGCAGCGTACAGAGGCAAATTGGGGGATTCATTGACAATAGAATCCTTTCTCTTCTTGTTGTTTCCATTCCATTTCTTCCTTGTCGAAACTCTACCAAATCTTTGTTGTAATATTCGTGTTTCAATCCAAAGTCATATGCTTCATACGATAAAATTTCCAACTCTTAAGATTAGCGGTAATATGTTACATTCGTAAATTACCATAAGAAGTTTATTTAACTTCTAGGTAATTTATTGGTATAACATACTTACTCTATTCTCGTTTCTTCCGCTTGGTCAACGAACAAGGTTTTGGTAAATTTTCTACTCTTATGCATTTAATTTTCACGTTGTTACTATCGTGGGTTAAATGGGGACGGACTACCTCCCTACTCCCATATCTACTTTTTAAGTGGGGATTTGGTTTATACGATTAGCTAGCTCACTTGAGTTAGTTAAGTCCTTCCGTATCCCCATATTTATATTTTCGGAGTGAGGTTTGGTTTATACGATTAGCTAGCTCACTTGAGTTAGCTAAGTCCTTCCGCCCTTTCGTCCAATTTGTTCTATACTTATATTTATTTTTGGAGTGGGGTTAGGTTTATACGATTGGTTACCTCACTTGAGATAACTATATATTTCCGCCCTTCGTCCGTTTTAATGAAGAACTAAAAAACACGTTGTTTGGAATGGTGGAACCCTCGATGAAATTAAAGATCCCAACTCTTTTAAAACAATTTAACTAACGGATTTATGACAAATTAACATATCTTGTGTTCGTTTATCTTGTTCCTGGATGAGAAGAGAGACCCTCCATTTAGGAGATTGTTGGAAGACAGAGTCGTCTAGAAACAGCACTCCGACTCCTTGATCGCCAAACACAAGAACCATTCAGGTAATTTTCACGAGAAATCAGGATTGGTTTGTGTGGTCCATCTTGAGTGTAATTTGGGTCTTCATCTATCAACTTTCAATTATTTAATATGACGTGAAAACCGAGATTAGTAATTGGAAGCTGAACGAATTCATTGGTATGAAATTGCATGAATTCAATTTTAGAAATTACGTTGGGATGAAATTCGTATTAAAACTTTTTAATTGAATTGAGTTTATTCGGGATGAAACATTGAGGGGGAAACTAATCCAAACAAATTTTCCAAACCATTGTCTAATTAAATCAATCAGTTCGTTATACATTAGATTACTAATACTTGAGTAAGACAACAGAAAAGACCCTAGGGAAATACGACTCCAGTCAGTTTCATTTTCTGGATTATTTTTGCATGCGCTTTTAGCGGCATCAATATGTCTATCGATCTCTCGTGAATAGAGGTGGCAAATGGATTGGATCCATGGATTGTTAGATTAGATTGGTAGATCCATGGATCAGGTGGATTGGTGGATAAATCCATGAATCCAAATGACATCTAAAATTTAGACCAATATGTAAATTTTGAAAAGTTAGATATTAAAAATCATAATAAAATAATTTAGGTACCAAAATATAATTTTCCTATGAAATTGGATTACAAATTGCCAACGTGAACTTTTGAAACTCCAAAGTAGTTATCGTAACTCAGAACACATGAGGTCAGCTCTCTGACTATACTCGAGTCGCAACCTCTCCTCACCAACAGGTCTATCGTGGCGAAGATAGGCTTTTGAAACTATCTTTGTCCTCTTTTTACAATATAAATATATAATTAAAACTAATAATTCATTCATATAGACAAAGGAATAACTGACTAATACAAATATTGTTTGCATAAGCAACCACGGTGATTTTTCATATTCTCAAAATTAGCAAAATGTATTTGTTGTCTATGTTCGTAAGTAAGTCTCTTTCAATGTATCCCACATTCCACTAAACAATCATTAGAGTTTGTGCCAAGTTCTGTTCCCCCAAGGTTGATTGCCTTTCTTCCTCTTTCTTACAAGCACAGGCAACTACCGATCCTCGTTTCTATTGTAGATACACAGTAAGTGATGGTGGTGAACTAGGAAAGTTTTTATGAGCTGGCTATACTGCAAAATTGGATTATAGTCTATTTGGAGATGTTCTTGTTTTTTACTCGACGTACAAGACAAATTCATATAATCTTCCATTTGTTCTACTCATTGGTGTGAATAATCACAATGCAAGCATTGTTTTTGCATGTGCTTTACTTACGGATGAAATGGCGGAGAACTGTGTATGGATTCTTAATGCTTTTTTTACATTGCATGGGTGGTAAAAAGCCAACCGTAATAATTAACATTATCAAGATTCAAATACCCTGACTCAAAGTGCACTGTGGTCCTCTACTCGAGCGGACATGATGTGCATTGCTCTTGTGGCATTTTTTTAGCTCTGAAGAATTCCATGTCAGCATATATTCTGTATATTAAAAGCAGAAAATCAAGTACAGATTCCCAAGTCAGTCATTTTGAAGCGTTGGACTAAAAATGGAAAAGAGTTTGACCCCTTGAGTATGAGAAGTTGTCATACCCAGCAAAATATTAGCAAGTAATATACATATATGCTGCTTGAGTTCTTTTTTTATTTATTTTGTGCTTGGAACCAACTGCAGAACTACATGATTATTTTGCCAGGTTTGTTTTCTTGGTTGGTCAATGTAGTAGAATGTGTCATTATATTGTGAGTTCGGATGAAGCATTTCATACTGCGAAAGGGTTGATTGAAGAATTAACCTTGCGAGTGAAGACAATAAGTGAAGAAACAACCATCAAAACAAAAAATTGCTACTACGGATGCTAGAGTGAACTCCTCTCAGTTTATTAAGGACCCCATCCAATTCGAAGTAAAGGGAATGTGAAACAAACTCAAGTGAAAAGAAGATTGTGCACGTATTGCAGGCATCCTAATCATACAGTCAAAATTTTCCCATTGAAAAGAATGTCTAAAGCAGAGCAGGTGGTAGTAATTTCACACCGCAATAATAGAACTTCAAGTCCGTAGGAGTAGGAGAAAGCATCTTTTGTGTGGAGACTCGAGAATCTGTTCTACTTCCCTTAACGATCCAAGCACAAGCTGTAATGCTGGTGTTCAGCTTCAAAGAACATTATGTCTCATCTTGTAAGGTTTGTTTTCTCCAAGTTAGTATCTAGTAATAGTGAATGGTTTTATGTAATGCTGGTGTCCAGCTTCAAAGAAGATTATGACTCATCTCTTTCATAAACTACATGTTCCAATCGCCATTATAATAAGTACAAGGGTTTCATTCAAAAACAACATGTTTCAATCACCATTATAATAACTACAGGGCTTCGATTCATAAACTACATGTTTCAATCATGGGTTAATATTTTCGTATGGCCTGAACTTTGACCAAAGTAAACATCCTGGCCAATCTTTTCGATCTATAACATTCTGGCCCGAACTATACACCAAAGTAAACAATTTGGCCAAATCAGATTTTTGACCGTTAACTTGGACGGTTAAATGCGTTGACCGTTAGTCAACGCGCCATGTCACCGCCAACTCAGCAATAAAAAATTAAAAAAAAAAATTAAATTCCACCTAGCCCATTTAATTTCCTTTCTCATTTAAGAAAAAAAAAACCCCCAAAACGCATTCCGGTTCCACTGCTAGTCGGCTTAGGCTTTACATTTATCGGAATCGTCTCCCCTTCCTTAAAAAAAAAGAAGGATAAAATAAAGAAATGAAGATGCGGAAAGGTTGAAATGCGCACAACTCAGATCGAAATCTGATTTTCATTTCCCCCAATTCCCATTTCCCTGACCTTGAGCCGGTGATTTACGGCGGGGTGGATGTCGATGCCGTCGGCACTGCTCTCCCCGGTTTCCTTGTCGTGCTCCCTGCGGACATACTTCTCGTGATCGGAGAGGGCGACGTTGAAATCGAACGCCTCGTTCCGCTCAGCGAACCCCAGGCCGATGAAGGCGTGCTTCCCTGCGCCGTCCTCGATCTTGAGCACAAAGTAGCGCGACGAGTCCAGCACCGGCTCCACCGACGTCTCCCGCTGCCCCCGCGGGACGAAGCAGGCCGCGAACAGATCCCCCGAGTTCGGATCCTCCAGCCGGATCTCGCACCGCTCCTTGCAGGAAACGACCCGGAGCCGCCCCGACCAGATCTTGTCCGACTGCAGCCACTCCCCGCACTTGTAGCCGCCGGAGGTGGAACGCGGCGGGATTTTGTACACCGCCACTTTCAAAACCCGCTGCGTTTTGGGTTTTTTTTTCTTCGTCTTAAATGAGAAAGGAAATTAAATGGGCTAGGTGGAATTTAATTTTTTTTTTTAATTTTTTATTGCTGAGTTGGCGGTGACATGGCGCGTCGACTAACGGTCAACGCGTTTGACCGTCCAAGTTAACGGTCAAAAGTCTGATTTGGCCAAATTGTTTACTTTGGTGTATAGTTCGGGCCAGAATGTTATAGATCGAAAAGATTGGCCAGGATGTTTACTTTGGTCAAAGTTCAGGCCATACGAAAATATTAACCCTTCAATCATCTTGTATTTAAAATCTCACGCCTGTGAGACGGAGCCGTCAAATGGGAAACAAAAAGGCTTAGGAAATTACCACGGCTGACAGTGGGACATCTCACAGCCGCGAGATGTCCCGTGAGATACCCTTAACATTTCTATACAACACAGGTAGTCTTACGGCTTGGGCTTGATAGCCTCACGCCCGTGAGACGAATCCATGAAATAGGAACCCTAAAGTTCCTTTATTGGTTCAAATTTCAAAATCCAAACCCCTCGCCTCACAAAATATGACTGCCTCCCCCCTCTCCCTCTTTTTGTTCAAGGCTTGTCTCCCTCTCTGTTCCACTTCGATCCCTAACGCCTCACGAGGGTCAACGGCGTCGAAGACCACTTCTCAACCTCTTCTCCTACCTCGCCTTCTCTCAACCTCGTTGTGAAATCATCCCCTGTTTGAAGCCCTCTCTCGCTCTGTGCTCAAAGCTTCTCCAACCCTGAGAAGGCGAAGCCATAGCTAAAGACAGAAGCTCAACCCGCAATCGAGAACTCTGTCTGGGGATGACATAGGCGCTGCTCTTTGTACATCACTTTGAGTGAGTTCTTCTTAGCCATAACACGTCTCTTCTTGGTTCTCGCATTTTTAGGGTTTACTTGGCCCAGGTTGGTCCAAATTAGGGTTTTGGAATTCGGTAGAGCCTGAAGCATTTGACTGAAGCATTTGACTGTGTATGGGTTGCCTAGTTCATGGGTTCCGTAGAGCCTGAAGCATTTGACTAGTGTGTTTTGTTGATCTTCAGCCAGTAGCACTTTAAATTCCTTGTTTTCCATTCTCCAATTACATGCCAATATAAATTATTGAAGCATGTGAATCGAGTTACTTTCTTTAAATGAGGTAGTTGCATTAGAGTAGATGATATTAGAGGAATTGTGTTCAGATAGTTGATAGGATTAGTAGTTAGTAAGTAATTCTCCAAATAAACAATGAGTATAATTCCTTGATTTGTGCCATGGTCAGTGGCTACCTTGCTTTCGAAATGGGTTCTTATCTTCCTTTAATTGTGCCTGTTCTTATCTTCATTTTAGTTCATAACATAACCTCAATTTGTCTCATCTGTGCTTGTGTATTTATCTCTAATTCATTTAGGCGGTCTTATGTTGCAAGACAATATCTTTTATCTACCATCTAAAAGTTGATAATCCTATGAGTTTAACCAATTATGCATTGATTCTTTCATACGAGTTTAACCATGATTTTTTAAAGTGACTACATGCTTCTGGATAGGGACATCTTAGACTTGCATGGACATATATGCAATATGTAAACTCTCTCTAACAAGCTTGCTTCTTCAAGAGGTCGGCTGAATGCAATTTTCTCAAGTTCCATCAGAGGCAATATCTTACATAATTATTGTTGTAAAATTTCTCCAAAAATCTTGTTGTTGGTCTTTGTCTTTTCCCTCTCATTTACTAAAGACTAAATGTGATGAGTTGGTGTTTGTAGGAATAGGTCGAGCTAAAGGAAAATCCAACGACCAGCAGCCTCTACTGCCAATGGGAAGGATCCTCCTCCTCGTCGCTGCCTAACCCAACAATGAGACACTGTTCTCCTTGGAGGACAGGCGATACAGACGAGCATAACTGAGTTCACAAAGGCACTCCAAATATACCCACCAGGATTTCTCATCACAGATGGACATGGTTTGATTTCAGAGAAAATATATTCAACAAGAGTACCATTGGTCACTAATATGCGGAGTATGTTGAAACAAAGCCACGTGAAAAAGCTTGACCCTGCCCACTACAAAGGGACTGATCTTCTTCCCACATGGCGTATCATCCACAACATTATCGCTCACTCTGTGGCAGCTAGGGAGGGGAGTCTGGGGAGTGTGACCAAGAGGGATTTGAACTTTTTCCTTTTTATGGTTCAAGATCCCCCAATTCATCTTGGTTTAGTCATACTGAAAACCCTACAGAAGATGACCTCCAACAAAAAAATCAAGATCATCCATGAAGGTGCCTACATCACAAGGCTAGCTCGCCATTTTGGCATTGATCCTGGGGGTGCTCATTGCACCGTTGCCGAGTCCACTCAACCACTCTCCAAAAAAAACCTTGAGGATCTAAATTTGGTGGCAAAGGTAAATGTTCCAACAAACACTACCCTTTTCACAGTAAATGCTATAACAGAACTAGTTGGGATTCTAACAATCTTTGATTAATTTTCTACAAGTTTGGATTTCTTACTAGCCTAGTTTCGTTTGAGCATTGACCTAATGTAACTAATGCTTTTGATATGATCATGTCTATGTTTGGTGGTTAAGGTGAATGATGTGCTAGTGATTGTTGGCCTCCCACCTCCTCCTCCTCCTTGCACCGGATGAGGCCAACGCATCGGAGCATGTTATTGAGAAAATGATCGAGGAGACTCCGGAACAACCTGCACAACCTCACAAATCTCCATCGGCACATACTTATCCCATTTGGTGGCATTGGGTCGGCAGAATGCCCAAATTCTGGAGCAAAATGTACTCATTCTCTCTCGCTTTGACCGAGAGAAGGAAGCTCAACGCTACATCATCAAATGTAACCATCACATCGTGAGGTCCTTGATGATTGACTACAAATAATTCTCCCGACCTTGGGAACTCTCTCCTAAGCCAACCGAGGAAAGCAATGAAGAGGACAATGGCACCGATGAGGAAAAGGGCAGTAAAGAGGATGATGAGGGCAATGACGATGAGCCAACCAAAAAAAGAAATGAAGAGGAAAATGACACTGACGAGGAAGAGGGTAGTGACTCTGGCGAGGGAAATGAAGATGAGCCAATTTAGGAAAGAAATGAAGAGGACAAGGGCATCGACAAGGAAAAGGGCAGTAAAGAGGATGACGAGCAAATTGAAGACGACGAGGGCACTGACGAGGAAGAGAGGCAGTGAAGATGAGCCAACCAAAAAAACTTATTGAACTATTTAATCCTTAGTACTTAGCTATGTGTGTTTGCGTTTGTGCTTAGGTATTTTTCAATTAGAATATGATGATGCACCAGTGTGGACTACAGGCAGCTAAACTTGAGCATTAATTAGACCAACTTAATCGTGTTATGGATGGTTGTTGAATTAGACAGATGCAAAGCTTTGGCTGCTTTTTACTTTTGTTTATAGGATATCTCATCTCATCATATATGATGTATCGCTAGCTATGTTCCTACTTAAGTCATGACAAGTTGTTTCATTTTGTAAACAATCTAAGCTATGAAACAGCCACATTTTACGGGTGTGAGATTTTCAACTACAAGCCCGTGAGAGACTAGGATTTAGCGAGCAACATGTACAAAAAATTTGCTCCAAGTTAATTTTATTATTTACGAATTTTATGTGATGGTCAATATTTGTTCCCAATTAATTTATTTTTTTTTTGGATTACCACCAATTTAAATACTATACAACTAGTTTAATTTCATGGCGGCAAAATCTCATATCTCTATATTGGGGTGGCTTATTATGAGCCATATTCCTATGATTTTTTACATGTGTTTGTCCAAAATACAATGTATCATCCATAAACTCAAAGATTAACAATGTTTCTTTGCCCTGTACCATTATTACTCAAAGTTGTACCACAAGTCCGAATGTACAACCCGAACTTGTACCTATACACTATGATACAACTATAAGTTGTACCTACACTTTCCAACAAATCCCCCTATGGTACAACCCAAACTTGTACCTATACGCTATGGAACAATGATAAGTAGTACCTACACTTTCGAAAATCCCTCTATGGTACAACCCAAAATTGTACCTATACTATATTCTACAACTTTGAGTTGTACCTACACTTTTTTAACAAATCCCTCTATTGGACAACTCAAACTTGTACCTATACGATTTGGTACAAGTTTAAGTTGTACCTGCACTTTCGAACAACTCCCTCTATGGTACAACTTAAAGTTGTACCTATACCTATGGAATAACTTTCAGTTGTACCTATGCTTTCCAAAAAATTCTTGTATGGTACAACCTAAACTTACACCAATATGATTTGGTACAACTTTGAGTTGTACCTACAATTTTGGAACAAATCCCTCTATGGTACAGCCTAAACTTGTACATATACGCTATGGAACAAGTTTAAGTTGTACCTACACTTTCGAAAAGATCCCTCTATGGTAGAACCAAAACTTGTACATATACGTTATGTGATGAGGGCATCGGTCAATCCCACATGCTAAGGCAAAGGCGATGAGAGACAAGTTTGCAACGTATTTGGGCTGTTATTTTGCAAGCTTGGACGTGGAGTTATTCAAATACAAGCGCTTTATGATGTTGCAAGTCGTGGAGGAAGAAGGGAGTCTTGAAAAGGAGGCAGAATGCGAGAAAAAGGATTAAAAGTGTTGTTTTTATTATTTTGAGCTTAAACTCGGCCAGAACTTGTTATTAGCTTTCAAATTCGGTTTATGATGTTGTTTTCTTGTTATGTTCGGATTTGGAATGTTTGAGTTGTACCTAAACTCGTTGGTTTGAGAGTTAAACTATTATTATTGAATTTCAGAAAGCTTTTGTTTGTTCCCTTCTAGGATTTTGCTCTAAATACTCTATAGTGGATTCTGGAGTGTTAGAGTGACTCTTATCAATTAGTTATACACCCATATCAATTGCCCTTAATTCCGAGTTGAGATTGTCTGATCGTTTCTTATCGAGTGCCCCTTTTCATGAGTTAATTATGTCCTATTGATTTCCATCTTATCTTGGTTCTATCTTTTGGTTCGAATTGCTTGAGTTGTGCGACTTTGATTGTATCAAGGGGTATCATAGCCCGGTTTAAACTCAGTGGCTGAGTTGACGTGTTCTTGAAGGTTCTTGAGGGTTCGTGTTCGTAATCTTGAGATTCTTGGGAGATTTCTTGGAGTTCTTGAAGTGATTGTATTTCTTGTGCCGCAATAAGAAGCTCATCATTTTGACGTGTTTTTGAAGCAATCTTGGGTTGTTTGATCGAGTTCTTGGGTTTCTTGAGCCGCAAGAATGGAGGAAGCATTGCAGGCGATTAAAGATCTATTGGAGGCTATTGCTCGGACTCAAACTGAGCAAGGCACGAGAATGCAGGCTGTTGATGCTCGACTTCAGCAACCACGAGCTCCCACCGAAGCAAATCTTAACCCTAGGGCTCGACGAGATGAAGGAAGGGAAAGGGAGGAACGAGAAAGCTAGGTTGAACATTGAAAGGAGAATGGAGCAAATTTTGAGGAATGTCAATAAGCATATGAATTCGAGGCACTTTGAAGTGGGAGACTGGGTGTGGGTGCACTTGAGGAAGGAGAGATTCCCACAGCAAAAAAAAAAAAACAAAATCAAAGTTGATGCCTCGATGTGATGGTCCATTTCAAGTGGTTTCGAAGGTGGGAAGCAATGCCTACAAGAACGACTTGTCGTGTGAGTATAGAGTGAGTGCAACATTTAATGTTTATGACCTTGAACAATATTTGGACGGCACTTCGGATTTGAGGTCATATCCTTTTAAAGAAGGAGGGACTAATGAGGGCATCAAAGGGCTAATCACACGTGCTAAGGCAAAGGCGACGAGAGACAAGTTTGCAACATATTTGGGTTGTTATTTTGAAAGCATGGACATGGAGTTATTCAAATACAAGCCCTTTATGGTGTTGCAAGTCATAGAGGAAAAAGGGAGTCTTGAAGAGGAGGCAGAATGTGAGAAGGAGTAAAAGTGATGTTTTAGTTATTTTGAGCTTAAACTCGGCCACAGCTTGTTATTTGCTTTCAAAGTCGGTTTATGACTTTGATTGTATCATTATGGTACAACTTCAAGTTGTGCCTACACTTTCTGTTAAATCCCTCTATGGTACAACTAAAAGTTATACCTATACGTTATGGAACAACTTTAAGTTGTACCTATACTTCCCAAAATATTCTCAATGGTACAACCCAAACTTGTACCTATACGATTGTACAACTTTATCTTGTACCTACACTTTCGAACAAAACTCTCAATGGTACAAATTTTCTATACGATATGGAACAACTTTAAGTTCTACCTATACTTTCCAAAAAAATCCCTTAATAGTACTACCCAAACTTGTACCTATATGATGGGACAACTTTATATTGTACCTACACTTTCGAACAAATCCCTCAATGGTACAACTAAAAGTTGTACCTATACTTTCCAAAAAATCCCTCAATGGTACACCCCAAACTTGTACCTACACGATGGTACAACTTTATGTTGTACCTACACTGTCGAAAAAATCTCTCTATTGTACAACTCAAAGTTGTACCTATACGTTGTGGTACAACTTTATGTTGTACCTACACTTTCGACCACAACTCTCTATGGTACAACACAAACTTCTACCTATACGCTATGGTACAAAGTTGTACCTACACTTTCCAAAAAAAAACCTCTATGATACAACTCAAACTTGGGGACCGGATCCCCTCAGTAACCAATATATCAGTAACCGCCCTATCCACCGTCCATTCCATCATCTTCTCAACCGTCAGATCATGCAAAGTAACTACACGGGGGGGGGGGGGCAAAATAGTAATCTTCGATCTGACAATTTGAAAACAAGACGTCACATTAAACCGTGCCGCCTTCTTTCCTCCTTTCTCTCACCTTTCACGCGACAGTTCTACTTCCCTCTGCTCTCTAACTCTCCATTCTTCATCCAATCGCGCACCAAAAACTTCAGAAAACACAGAAGAAACTTCAAAAATCGAAGGATTTTCGCAAAGGTTTTCGAAGAATCATTCATCGATACACTGTTCTCGCTTCTTCGTCGAAAAACGAAGGGTTTCCAACTTCAACGAGGCTCAAAAATTGTTTTTGCACAAAATATCAAGGTAAAACCTCATTTCTTTCTTCGAAATCCATCCACAGAACAATAGAAACAGTATTTCAGTCACTCTTCATGTGAAAATTGTAGTAAACTCGCTAAATTACCGAATTGTTACCATGCGTTGCTTAACTGGTGTAGAATCTATTGTGTTTTGCTTCGTTACCATATGGTAATGTGTGGTAAGTTATGATTGCATGTTGTAAAATAGCAAAAAACCATAAGTCCTGCTGTGTTTTAGTTTGTTATCATATGGTAATGTGTGGTAAGCTATGATTGCATGTTGTAAAATAGCAAAAAACCATAAGTCCTGCTGTGTTTTAGTTTGTTACCATATGGTAATGTGTGGTAAGCTATGGTTTCATGTTGTAAAATAGCAAAAAACCATAAGTCCTGCTGTGTTTTAGTTTGTTACCATATGGTAATGTGTGGTAAGCTATGGTTTCATGTTGTAAAATAGCAAAAAAACATAAGTCCTGCTGTGTTTTAGTTTGTTACTATATGGTAATGTGTGGTAAGCTATGGTTTCATGTTGTAAAATAGCAAAAAACCATAACTCCTTCTGTGTTTTCGTTTGTTACCATATGGTAATGTGTGGTAAGCAATGGTTTCATGTTGTAAAATAGCAAAAAACCATAAGTCCTGCTGTGTTTTAGTTTGTTACCATATGGTAATGTGTGGTAAGCTATGGTTTCATGTTGTAAAATAGCAAAAAACCATAAGTCCTTCTGTGTTTTAGTTTGTTACCATATGGTAATGTGTGGTAAGCTATGGTTTCATGTTGTAAAAATAGCAAAAAAACCATAACTTCTGCTATGTTTTAGTTTGTTACCATATGGTAATGTGTGGTAAGCTATGGTTTCATGTTGTAAAATAGCAAAAAACCATAAGTCCTTCTGTGTTTTAGTTTGTTACCATATGGTAAGGTGTGGTAAGATATGGTTTCATGTTGTAAAATAGCAAAAAACCATAACTCCTGCTGTGTTTTAGTTTGTTACCATATGGTAATGTGTGGTAAGCTATGGTTTCATGTTGTAAAATAGCAAAAATACCATAACTCCTCCTGTGTTTTAGTTTGTTACCATATGGTAAGGTGTGGTAAGCTATAGTTTCATGTTTTAAAATAGCAAAAAACCATAAGTCCTTTTGTGTTTTAGTTTGTTACCATATGGTAAGGTGTGGTAAGATATGGTTTCATGTTATAAAAATGAAGGAAACCATAAGTCCTGTTGTGTTTTACTTCGTTACCATATGGTAAGATGTTATAAGACATGGTTGCATGTAATTACCATATGGTAAAATGTGATAAATATATGGTTTGATTTGGTATGGTAGGAAACCATTATGGTACCATATGGTATATTATGGTAAAAAGCATGCTAACAGACTATTCCTAATTTCTACATTCAGGTACACTATGGTAAACCAAAGAAAAAGTTTTCGCACAAGGTGCAGCCCAACAAGAGTATCTGCAATTGCAAGGACAATAAGAGATGAGCAGAAAGCGCAACTTGAGATATTAGGCCTAGCAGGCTTAATATCAATCAAGCAGACAAAGATAAACAACCATTTTTCACTGTTCGTAATGAACAAATACAATCCAGTGAAAGAATCGTTCAAGCTACCTGACGGGACACGCATGAAGATATCACCAATCGACTTTCATAGGGTATATGGTCTGCCGATGGGGAATAGGGAAGTTGTACCTCCCATGATTTCTTGGGACGACGCAGCAGATTATGCAATAGAAACCCTACTGGAAGTAGATGGAACATCCACTCCAAAGGTAAAGTTAAGTCAGGTAGAAAAAGATCTTCCTACAACTACAAACAGTAAGAGATGGTTACAATTGTTCTTTCTGCTGGTCACCGGAGGCTTGCTGTGTCCAACTTCAGCCCCTATGGCTGAACTCAACATGCTTGAGTACTTGAAGACTGATGAACTGAAACATTTCACCAGCTACAACTGGTGCAAATACTTCTTCAAACACATGAATGAAGGATTGAAATCACCAACCCTCTACGTCAGTGCAGATCTTCACTTCCTTACAGTAAGTCTCCATTCCCTTGGCCATTTCAACCTTGTTACTCATATATTTTATATATAAATGATACTCTTTGAAAAAACTAATACAACTATCTGCATAAAAAGGTATGCTTCATGTACAAACTGGACGAAATGGCATTCTCAACCCAGCTTCGAACACCAACAGTAAGCTACTATGATGATAACAATGTTGAAAGCAACTTTGAGAACATTAAGAGCTACTACAATGGAAAAGAGTTGAACGAGATCGAAAAGGTTGCCAACATTAGTGACGATGAGGCTGATGATGCAACTGATGAGGAAGAGGAGAATGAGCCAGTCTATCAGTCACCGAAAAAACAAAGAAACAAAAGTCCAGACCAGTCATCATCACTGAACTTTGATTTGAAGAATATCAGAACAGTCAACCAAGTAAGTACAAATTATCTATATTACAGTTGTCCAATTCATGCTAACCATAAGTCCTTCTGTGTTTTAGTTTGTTACCATATGGTAAGGTGTGGTAAGCTATGGTTTCATGTTATAAAAATGGAGGAAAACATAAGTCCTGTTGTGTTTTACTTCGTTACCATATGGTAATGTGTGGTAAGCAATGGTTTCATGTTATAAAAATGGAGGAAACCATAATTCTTGTTCTGTTTTACTTTGTTACCATATGGTAAGGTGTGGTAAGATATAGTTTCATGTTTTAAAATAGCAAAAAACCATAAGTCCTTCTGTGTTTTAGTTTGTTACCATATGGTGAGGTGTGGTAAGCTATGGTTTCATGTTATAAAAATGGATGAAAACATAAGTCTTGTTGTGTTTTACTTCGTTACCATATGGTAATGTGTGGTAAGCAATGGTTTCATGTTATAAAAATGGAGGAAACCATAATTCTTGTTCTGTTTTACTTTGTTACCATATGGTAAGGTGTGATAAGATATAGTTTCATGTTATAAAAATGCAGAATAGTGATAATAATTGCCAATACCATGTATTACCACCATGGTAACTAACCATACACCATACACACATTACCACCATGGTATCTTACAAAAACTCCCATTATGCAAGCTGAGAATGCAATCAAACTGCTTGAAGCATCAATGAAGGCAATGATGAAAGCAATCAAAGACTAGTACAAAAGCCAAATTGACAATCTGATCAGACACAAGGAGAATCTTGCGAAAGAAAGCTGTGATGAACATGTTCAGCCCACAGAAGGAGAAAAATCTCAGTGTGAAGATGATAAAGAAGAGAATGATGAAGAAATGAATGCCAGTTTGAATAAAACACTCAATGAAATATTCAAACAGACAAAGATAGACCAGAACGAAGAGGAGAACGAGGAGCAAACATAGAAAGAAGATGATTCACAACCATCGACAGTCGATCTTGCTGCATCTACACCGAAGACAAAAGAAAAGGAGCAAGATGATTCTGCTCCAGGAGCTGTGAATAGGGAAAGCATCCAAGAAGGAGATCCACTGGGGCAAGTTGCAACAGAAACACCAGCACAATCTGTTCAAGAAGGTCTGGATCAGGGAACACCACAACAAGGGAACACCCCGAAAGCAGTTCCAGAACAGACATCTGCAAAAGAAACAGAAGAAAAAGGAGCTACCAAAACAGCAGATCCAATGGAAGTTGATAAGGAAACAACAGAAGATGGGAATACAGGGGAAGCTGAACAAAAGACTGCAGAAATTGACAGCGAGAAAACGGTGTCAGATGATGTTGTTCGAGAAGAGGTTCCAAAACTGACAACCAAAGCTGCTGAGAAGCCTAAAGTGACAAGGGAAGACGACATTCCATCCTTCGATCTTAGCCCTCTCAACCATCAAACACCAACAACACCAACGAAGTTGACTACCACCACGGCAACCGATCAACCAGGAGAGCCTCGCAAAAGAAGAATCGTGGTGAAGAATGTGCACGGAAACAAAAAGAAGGCAAGAGGAACACCACCACCAGCACAGCCACAAAGCACCCAGTCACAGAAGGAATCATATGCTATATGGTCAAATCTGTACACAAACAGCCAAGAGAAGCTCAAGGAAGTGCGTGAATGCATAGATGCTTACCTAGAGGACCTGAATTCTCCAACTGTTGAACCAGTTGCTCTACAATCACAAAGATCACCAGTTGAATGGTCAACACCAACACAAACAACACCTGATGATATGTTCAGCAACATCCTTGAGTACAGAAGATGCAAAAACAAGAAATTTGTCAAGAGGTAAGTCATCATCTTAAAACTTCTACTGTTATATGATGTTACTGTAGTGATCTAGTTTGTTACCATATGGTAAAATATGGTAAGATATGGTAAAATTAGATAAATCTATGGTTTAATGTTGCAAAATGTAGTAATGCACAAGTCCTGTTTTGTTTTAGTTTAATACCATATGGTATGATGTGGTAAGCTAAGGTTTGTTGTTAAAGAATGGATTAAACCATAACTCCTGTTGTATTTTACTTATTACCATATGGTAAGATGTGGTAAGCTGTCTGACGTCATCGACTGGTATGGAGATCTAATGAACAGGAATGAAGCAAAAAAAGGAAAATTCAAAAGGTGGTTCTTGGATTCATCTTTGGCAGTAAGTAAACTCACCCATATTCTGTCAATAGTTCTTAGACAACACATATATAAAACACATAATAACAACCACAACTTTCAGGGTGACTGCCAACGGGACATTGATAGTGGCAATCCTCTACTAACTCCAGACGATTACTACGACAAAGCGGACTTGGACATCACCAACAAAGAATGGGAAAAAAACCTCAGCTTCACAGAATGTAACCTTGTAAGTATCTCACCACAATTTTTGCAGTGGTTACCATATGGTATATTGTGGTAAAATTAGTTTGCAGTGGTTACCATATGGTATATAGTGGAAAAATTAGTTTGCAATGGTTTTTAACTCACTGTTCATCACTTATATGGAAAGTGCTTACCATATGGTATACTGTGGTAAAATTATTTTGCAGTGGTTCTTCCCTTACTGTGATAACAAGCACTACATCATGATTTGTGTCCACATCAAAGCAGAGAGATTTGAAGTACTCGACAGTCTCCGTCACAAAGATTTTAAAGAATACTACAAACCAATGGCAGAGAGGGTTGTCAAGTACGCAATCAACTACATGAACACACAGTTTGCAGACAAGACAGTAAAGTGGGAGAGGTTTACCTGGTTCAACCTCGAGAAGGTTACACAACCAGATGACAAGTCATGTGGGATGTACATCATCAAGTGGATGAGACACTGGGAAGGTAAGTACAACAGTGCCCTGACCAAAGACTGGAAGAGGATTGATCTCATAAATGAAGAAACGGAGTGCCTGATGTTGGACATCATTCTTGATGAAGACAATCTTGAACGGGAAAGGATCATGAAAGAAGCAACAAAGTATTGCAACATGAAGAACAAGAGGAAGATTTGAAAGAAAGGAGATGAAAATTCTATTATGGTTTGTGTTAAGTAGTAGGAGGGTATAAGTAAGCTTTTGAGAACAAACTCACAATGTTCAGTAGCCACTTCATTTTAATTAGTAGGATGGTATGAAACAACTTATTATGGTGTGTATTATGACTAAGTGAAATGTTCTGTTTTTTATTATGTTAGCAAATACTTAACATGTGTTCTTAATTCCCAAATTACCACATTTTACCACATGGTATGGCAATGTAAAATCAGTTAACCACACAGAACTTCCAAACTACCACACTATCCCATATGGTATGGCCTGGTAAAATCAAACTACCACACTATACCACATGGTATGGCATGGTAAAATCAAACTACCACACTATACCATATGGTATTGCATGGTAAAATCAAATTACCACACTATACCATATGGTATGGCATGGTAAAATCAAATTACTACACTAGACCACATGGTATGGCATGGTAAAATCAAATTACCACACTATACCATATGGTATGGCATGGTAAAATCAATTATAACACAGAACCCTCACATTTAACTTCCAAATTACCACATTTTACCACATGGTAATGCACTGTAAAATCAATTACCACACAGGACAACACATGCCACTTCCAAAATATCATATTTTACCACATGGTATGGCATGGTAAAAATAAATTACAACACTATACCATATGGTATGGCAAATGTAAACTCAATTATCACACAGAACTTCCAAACAACCACACTATACCACATGGTATGGCATGGTAAAATCAATTATAAAACAGAACCTTCACATTCAACTTCCAAAATAGCACATTTTACCACCTGGTTTGACATGATAAAATCAAATTACCACATTATACCACATGGTATGACATTGTAAAATTAATTCATCAAGACAAGAAAAAAATCCAACAAAACCAAAACCAATCCAAAAGAACAAAATAGCTTCAACAACTCAACCAGCATCAACTATTCATTCAAATAATCCTCTAAGAAAACTGTTACAGCTTCAGCCTTAAACTTTCTTCAACAGCCTTCAAATTCTCCTCCTCAAGCCTGCTAGTTTTTCTCTTCTTCTTACTTACAGCCCTTGCAGCCTCCGCAACTGGAATTGGTCGTTTCGAAGGCTTGAATGAATCTTTTTTAGGCTTAAACCCCTTCACTTTTTGGACCGGTACATCATCTATACCAAGATAACAAATACAAACTACAATCAATGACACAAAACTCTAAACAGTTGCATATATCAAAACACAAAACTCTAAATAATTAAAAACTTACTGTCACCGTTAGAAGACGTGCTTGTTCCAGCAGGTTCAGTAATCGATAGGGCTTCACACTTTTTGATCAAATCAGTCATGAAGGCCATGGTTGATTTATACAAATCATCATCAAGTGAAACCCTGCTGATCATTGATGCAGAAACAGCTGACAGATTGAAAAGACGAGAACGATATTTCGATGGACTATCAGTAGACGGAACTTCAAAAGAAAAGTTCCCTCCAGTTTTTGCTGCTCTTGTCCACCGCTTCAAAATCAAACTGTTAGGAATGTGCTGGAACTTCAGATTGCATGTTGTAGACCACAACATATCATATCCCTTAATTTGATGCTTACAGATCATACCACTTGAATCCCACTTACGGCAGGAACACTTGATTTCACCGTTATCAAAATCAACCTTCAATACCCTACTATCCAACCTTGTAAGGTCATCCTCCAATATGAAGACATCAAACATTCCTACATGTCATTCTGCTTCTATCTCCGTATTTGAAAAAATATTATACGCAAGAGATTCCTTGTACTGATCAAGGAAAAACTTGAATATCTTCGGCGTATACACATTAGCAACTTGCTTCACAATAGGGCTAGTAGAAAACCGAGAATCAGCCAACCTAGATAAGGCATAGTATTCTTCTTGTTCTTCAGCATCCCTCTTATTATCAAGCATCCTCTCAAAGTGCACAAAGAATCTACTAACGCTAAACTCTGACTGCAAGTAATGTCGAATATTACTATTGCAGCACTCACTTAGCTCGGTACTCTTCATTCCCGCACCAAAATGACAATTCACCCAGGCTGAAGACCACTTGTTCCTGACTTTGTAAATGCCCTGTAACCAACTGTGTCCCAAAGGTCCCTTCCCAGGAAAACACTTCTCAATCATCTTCTTCCAATTATACTCAAAATCATCCTCATCATCAGCATTATACATCAAATAACTAAGCTCACGAAGGAAGTCAGAGTCACACAAACTTCCCAGATTAACAACTGCATTCTGAGCAATATGCCATGTACACAATCCATGAAAACAATCTGGGAAAACAGACCTTATACCAGCAGCAATTGCAGCAGCCTGGTCAGTAAACATTGATAACGGTCTCACACCTCCCATGCATTTCAAAAACTGATCGAAAAGCCATTCAAATGTTGCCGTTGTTTCATCATATAGAAGAGCAGCCGCAAAGACAGTCAGTTGGTGATGATTGTTGAAACCAACAAACAAAGCTACAAAAACATAAAAGATTGTGAGTAAAAACAATTCTACCAACACATACCATGTGGTAAAAGGTATGAATAAGAATAATACCAACCCGTACCATATGGTAAAGACTCATACCATATGGTAAAGACTTCTAAGAACAAAAAAAAAAAAACAATCCATACCAGACCATACCATATAGTACAGACTTCTAACACCTCAAATAACCCTGTTACCAACCCATACCATATGGTAAAAGACTTTTAAGAACAAAAACACAATGCAGACCACCCCATACCATATAGTACAGACTTCTAACAACGCAAAAACCACTTCAAATAACCTTGTTACCAACACATACCATATGGTAAAATACTTTTAAGAACAAAAAAGCAATCCATACCAACCCATACCATATGGTACAGACTTTTAAGAACAAAATAACCATGATACAGAATGATAATAATAATAATCATACAAACTCACAAAGACAATAATAAACAACAAACTAGAAAAACATACCTAGTGGCCGAAACTCTTTGTTAGTCCGGTAAGTAGTATCAAAACTAATTGAATCACCAAAATAATGATAATCCATCCTCATCTTCTCATCTGCCCAAAAAATACTAGCAATGTTCTCTTCAACATCAACCTCCACCTCATGAAAGAACCCAGGATCCAGCTGTGCTTGACATCTAAAGTATTCAAGCTATGCAGTCGCATCACCATACTCCATTGATAACGTCCTCACTGTTCGCAGATGGTTCTTCAAATCATTCTTTGTGAACCCAACAAACTTCCGACCACCACCAGCCCTACTAATTGCATTATACGAAGAAGTAACTCCAATACCAGTAGCATCATTCACCTCTGCCAACATCTTATACACAGGAGCCATTCGTCTGCTGGATCTCACATAGTGATGCAGAGACTCAGGAATCATGTCATGGTTGTGCACATTATACCAACGATAAATCTTGTAGCATTTAAACTCTTTAAACCACCTCAGTCGTATATAAGCACCATTACATCCCCCCTGAGTCCTGGAACATTACGAACACGAACCGTCGTATCAACAACACCTGCATTATCAGGGTTATTCTCGCTACCTCTTTTCCAACCTTCCTTATTGCAACAATACTTGATATAATATACAGCTGAAGAACCACCATTGAGCTTCGGACACGCTGATTGGTTATAAATCCTCACAGCAAAACCTTCGTGATTCCCATAATCAACATAAAAATTATATGCATCATCTGGTGTATTGAACTCTAAGTCCTTCCAAGAATCACGAACAGTAGGATCTATACCATTGAAGCCTACAAACATTATGAAGCAATATATTAAATATGTACAAATATAATACCACCATGGTATGATATGGTAAAATGGATTCCACACCACAACAATATGAAATCTCAATGTATACCAATAATTACAGCCATGATACAAGAGTTACCACCATGGTATGGCATGGTAAAATCAAATTACCACACTATACCACATGGTATGGCATGGTAAAATCAAATTACCACACTATACCACATGGTATGGCATGGTAAAATCAAACTACCACACTATACCACATGGTATGGCATGGTAAAATCAAACTACCACACTATACCATATGGTATGGCATGGTAAAATCAATTATCACACAGAACCCTCACATTTAACTTCCTAATTACCACATTTTACCACATGGTAATGCACTGTAAAATCAATTACCACACATAACCCCACTTTTAACTTGAAACTACCACACTATACCACATGATAAGGCATGGTAAAATCAAATTACGACGCTATACCAATGATTCCAAACATGGTACAAGTAATTACCACCATGGTATGATATGGTAAAACTTAAATACAGAGCACAATAACATCACAACACAACACTATAGTATCACCTCTCATCGTATACCAGTAATTACCACCATGGTACCATATGGTATCTAACACATTTAAACTTCAATAAACAAACAAATTTGTATATATTACCTCCTGATTCACCAGAGTTAGCTGAATGATCTAATCCAAGATAGATAGATGAAGAAGCAGTTCCAACAACACTAGATGAAGAACCAGATCCTACAACGCTGGTTGAAGAACCAGATCTATCAATTGGAACAACATCGCCACAATTTACGTAACTCATCTCACCAGAATACTGCAAAAACACCAAAACACAAAGAACATAACACATGAACAAGCTCGATTAGCTAAACATGAACAAGCTCGACTAGCAGCAATGAAAAACCTCCAACGAAACCAGAGATCAACAGAAAACTCGATTAGCTAAACAGGAAGAATAAAAAAAACTAATATCTAACCTCGTCGTCGATCAATTATGGAGAATCAGAAAAGATTCGCCGTCCCCTGTTTCTCAGCGGCTGCTCGCAGTTTCTCTCTCCAAAAACCGAATCCAACTCGCGCTCACGTCGATCAATTATGGAGAATCAGAAAGCTCGATTCAAAGCTGCTGCTCGCAGTTTCTATCGCCGTCGATCAATTATGGAGAATCGCCGTCCTTGTTTCTCAGCTGCTGCTCGTAGTTTCTCTCTCCAAAAACCGAATCCAACCCGCGCACAGAAAGATTCGCAACGGACAAAAGGGGGAAGTCATTAATTCAAAAAATCGGACAAAAATTCCCCTGACCATCACCGCATCAACCACAGCCACATGATCAGCCCGGCCCAGATCTACGGTCCTAAGGTGGTTACTCACGGGTGAGTAACAAAGGGTTACTCACCCTATCCTAAGCCTCAAACTTGTACCTTCACGCTATGGTAAAACTTGATGTTCTACCTACACTTTTAAAAAATCTCTTTATGGTATAACCTAAAATTGGACCTACACGCTATGTACAACTTGGAGTTGTACCTACACTTTTGGAACAAATTCATCAATGGTACAACACAAACATGAACCTGTATAATATGGTACAACTATAATTTGTACATGCACTTTTATATATTGATTCATTATTCATAAGATTGCCATTAATGATGTGAGACCGGTCACTTAGTGGATTTACCTCCCCAACAGATAACCTTTTTGTTTTTTGTTTTTATAGCATGGGTGCATTAAAGCACACTAAAATTCCTCATACATACGATATTACCTCTCGGATGATGGCATCCTCAACCCTCACTGTCTGCGTTGGACTCTACAGACTTGCCCTCACTAAGGGTTTAGCTTGGGTTTTGTGCATCTATGGAATGCCTTGCCCGTGGTGAATGGCATCATTAGTCCTTATCAATCGTTTCTCGCCCCTATTCTCCGCCATTTGTTCTCGACTACGCCGCTCAGTGGCAAAGCTAGTGCATACCAAGGTGGGTCACGGGATCCATCTTGGCTCGGGAGATAATAAGTACGTGTAAATACAATAGTTACATGTCCGTGAGAATTTTTACCTAAAATTCGTCAATATATCTACCATCAAACAATAATCAAATTATGAATTTAGCTATCACATTATATATATAATTCATTCTAGTTTCTACATAAATAATATTAGTACAAAATATAACTTCATCCTCCAAGCCTCTAATTTTTAATATATTCATCATCCATCACCAAAACTCCTTTTTGTTGAAACTCACTAGATACTTTTTATCCTAATAATGAATTATCTGAAAAATAATATATCAGGTTTTGAACGTCAACTAAATTATTGTAGGTATATTTTGATGTGAAACTATGCTAGATGTTATTTAAAACTATATAGAATTTGATGTGAATCATGGTCATTGAAAGAACTTACTTATCATTGTTGCTAACTAAGGCTCCTTTGCAAGTGTTGAAATGACATTTGCAATGAGCCACGAGAAAACATTTTTTGGTATTAAATGGGTGACAAAATCACGAATGATTATTTTATAGGATATATTGAGATCGATATCATATGAATGCAAGTTCGTAAAAATATGAAAACACATTACTGGGTATGACAATGATTTAAAATTTCTTTCAATATTTAAAAAATAATTTAGGCCCACCTTATATAAAATTCTGGCTACACCACTGACGCCGCTATACCATGCGATGGAGGCTACCATGGCGATTAAGCCAACACTAGAAGATACTATTAGACTATTAGTTTGATGAGGTTACAATGTGTGTTTATACTTTATATTGAACCGGACGAAGGTGGGCAGCAAGGTTGTCAACCGTGGGTCGACCCACAGGTTGGCCCATTTTGATTCTGACCCAGTGAGAAAAATGGACCATACACATCCAAAGTCGACCTACTACAAGAGTATCGGGTTGCAGGTCACGCGACGTAGTTTTCCCTTTAGTTTGAAAAATGCGTATTAGTTCATGTTCACTAACCCTAGTTTTAGAATTTTAAGTTGAACATTTAAATATTGATGTTACGTAAGTGTGTGCGAATTTTTACTAAATGCTTGATCCAAATACGACTTGCTATTTTGATATAATGTTATATGTTATTACTTATATGAGATTTGATATAAATGTATGAACAATATAATAACTTTTTGGACTTTGCTATAGTGACTTGCAAGTTACCATGACTTGGACAAAACAGTCGACCTCTTCACTGTTATGGTCGACCTATTTGGACAAAATGGTCGACCTCTTTGCTAGAATGATCGACCATATGTACTATTTCCATTTTGATATGTTCAACAAACGATCAACCTCTTCCACTCAAAGGTCGACCACTTTACAAGAAAACGGTCTACCACTTGCATCGAGTGGTCTACCTCTTTCACCAAGTGGTCCACCGCTTTCAATAACCGGTCTACCCGATGAACCATTGCTAGTGATATAATCGTAAATAATTATTGTCCAATAATAATAGACATGCTTGCTAGTAAGAGCTTTAAAATTAGTACAAAGGATGCAAGCATAGATTACAAGTTTTTTGAGTGATTGTTCTCCCGTCGATTTGGAAAATGTTATGCTTATCTATTTCTTATATTTGACTTACTCTATAGGGACTTTCATTTTTTCTTCAAATTCTAAGTTTGCTTGTTTTTTTGTCCTGTCATTGTCTTGTGACCGGTTGCCTTAAGTGGTAGATCACTTGCTGGAAGTGGTAGACAATTTTCTTGGAATAGGTCGACCACTTGAAGGTAAGTGTGTCTTCAGGTCGACCCATTTTCGTTAGCGCTAGAACGATTGGCTCAAGTGGTGGACCACTTGGTGGAATTGATAAACCATTTTCTTGGAAAGTGGTTGGCCATTTGGTGGAAAAGGTCAACCACTTGAAAGTAAGTGTGTCTTCAGGTCGACCTATTTTCGGAAACGATCGACCACTTGATAGAAGAAGTCGACCATTTTCGTTGAGAGTGGTCGGCCACAAACTAGAAGAGATCGACCGTTTTCTCTAAGTTATGGTGACACAAACTGAAAATGATCGACCGTTTTCTCTAAGGGTGACTTGCATGTCACCGAATGCATACCTTTTTTCACATATCTATGTTAAACCAAATTAAAACAGTCGGACAAGTATCCCTCAACTCGCAAGCTAAATAGGGTACAACCTTGGTGAGCAGAGTTAAGGCGTATTCTGGTACTAGCTCTATTTATTACTGCCAACCGGAATCTGTGTTATCTTATTGTCATCTCCACAACATGTGTAACCCGATAGTTTGCATCTTTATTACTACATGAGATGGTTCATCTGTCAAAAGGTCGAAAATGAAAACAAATTCGACCAGAAATCAGATGAGGAAGTTCACTAAACGATGCGACGTACTAGCTTAAACATGAGAAGACAAAAACGGTAAAAAGAATGCTGGTATGAACAACCATGTCTCTTCCACTAACGAATGGTATCCCCCTGACACAGTAAAAAGCACAGCTACCTAATCGAAGGCGTAACGGTTATCTGGGGTAACTGAACGGACGGGTGAGATCTGCTGCACGTAATTGGTAACTGTGTTTTTAATTAATTACAATTTCACACCTTTTAGAATGGCGTAACTGCTCCAAGTAAGTAACTCAAACAGACTCCTCAGTTTCCTTTTTTTACTTTATTGCATTTGAGTCATTTTTTATTTCCTTTATCTTTTTAATTAACCGCTTTACTTTTCTTTCATTATTTATTAGTAATTTTTTTTTTCTTTTGATACTTACCCTCCCTTTTATTCATTTAATTTGTCAATTTCGTCCGTTTTTTTTTTGCTTTTCTTTAACTATTCTATAAAAAAAAAATTGTCATAGTTTTGGATTCGGTGTATCCGACTAAGCCTTAATGGCTTGTTTAAGTCCATTTGGTGGAGCTTAGTTGTCCTACAGTGGGGACGCTTGTATGTTTTGTTTGTTTTTTTTTTGTAGGGGCACGCAGAAGAGCTCCTGTTATCGGAGAGACTTCCTCAGACAGGTGACTTGGCTCTTGATCAGGATGGAATTATCTTGCAGGATACTCAGAGCTCGGCTTCTCTCTGTAGTTGGGTTTCTTTCTGTTTTGTTCTCCGTTGTCTCAATAGGGCTGCCCATCATGTGGCATAAAAGGCCCTCTCATCGGGAGTTCGACTATTGGTCGACTCCCGCGCTCTTTTTATTTTCTCTGTATGTCTGATTTCATAACAACTGACTTTGCGAAAAAAAAAAAAAAAAAATAAACCCATGTCTGGTTCTCTTTCACACAACCTCAGCCAGCCAAGCTAACCTAGCTATATGCTAAAAAAGGTCGACAACAACCACTGGCATTTTCACATACCTCCTGCACCCGAGTTCCGCAACTCAGCAGCACCATGAGCAAAGTGACATCTCTGACCAAAACTGCAAGTCCCTTTGTTAAAATTATCACATATCTTCGTCTTATAATTGCTGCCAGGATGCTGCTTCTCCCCAGAAGCTCCTGAGCCTCCTCTTCCATGTCCACCTCCATGACCAACGTTCCCGATTAGCTCTCTCACCATTGCGCTAGCTCTGCCAACCTGCTCAAGGGTCCCTTCAAGCTCAATGTTCCTCAAGTTGGGGTCTGTCTCGTGGTCCCTGATCGAAAGCTTCACCCCTGTCTGCCGACATATCTGCTTGGAATTCACGCCACCTTTCCCGATAATGGCTCCTGCAAGGGAAGAATCCACACTGACTTTGGTAGTTGTTGTATCACCAAACCCGGGAACCGGGCCTGGTTGGTGTGGTGGGTCCATTCGCATCCCTCCCATACGCCCCGGCATTGGAGGCATAGGCCCGCCCATCATCCGAGGATCATCATGAGATGGAGCAACTGGCCTTCCAAGCTCCCACTCACCATGTGCAAAATGGCATTTGTCACCATATTTACATCCTTCTGCACTGATGTATTTGTTACACAAACGGTTTTTAATTGGAGGGGAGGAAGAAGAGCCATAGGGAGGAGCAGGCGGTGTGTTGCCATAGGACATAGGTGGTGGGGTAGGGACATTCCTCGACATGGGAGGGGCGGAGGATCGGTTCATTATTTGGGAGACTGCATTGTAACCACCCGGAACATAGTGCAAGAAGTGGCAGCTCTCACCAAATGGACACCCGTTAGTACTGCAACAGAAGTATACAAGTGGCCAAATCAGCTAAACACAGAAGTAAAGAGGTAAGAAGTGTACTATAAAAGTCTTAGTGGTCAGGAATCAATTAGCATGCAAGGTTTAGACTTGTAAGACTTGAATTGAAATACCAAAGCAACATACTGGACTGCGTCCTCGATACAATAAATGCTTACTTGATAGAAGGGTGAGACAAACATTTAGTTTCTTAAGATCACAAAACAACGGATTACTGCTAAACCAGCAAAACCACAGTTTCTGGAGAGACACCTTGTATTTTATATATCCAATGCAATTCATCTTACCTAAGATATTGCTGAATTTTTAGCTTACCAGTAGTCTGCATTCAATAGTGTGCTTTATGCACTTAAACTTGAAGCATTTACAATTAAAACCATCTTTATGATATTATCGCAAAAGCTGAAGACATCCTTTGGCCACAAATAAAGTTTGAATCAAGAATAGAAATAGCTTCCTAGCCTTCCTTAGTGATCAACTATATCCTGGGGATATAATAATCCAGGTAAACAGCACCAACTAATTCAATTAGTTAACTTGACTTGATGATGACAGAGTTACAAATTTGTACCTGTAAGTGTATAATGCGATTTCATTAGAGAAGCAGAAACCTAGACTCAAGTCATAATTATAGTAAAATTTAAAGTTTGTACTAACTGGTGATACAACAATGTGCAATCTGAGATGATTATTTAGGTGAGAGATTAGAACCTGAAAAACTTGGTGCATGGCTTCGATTTGCTTCCTACACCGGTTGATAACGAGTCCATTTCTGATAACACACATTGATTGCGTATCTCAGTTGAAGTTCTGGATGATTTTTTAATCTCAACTAGACGATATTGTAGTTCAACTCAGCAGAGTTCTAGAACTATCAACTTCATTCTTGCACAATAATTTCAACATTCCAAGCACTCTCCCACTAACATAAAGACTAAAGAGACGATAACTCCCCAACAAAGTTGAGAGTGACTATACGATCCTATTGCTCACTCGAATTAATCAATCAGTCCAGCAACTTGAGTTTAGTTGCAGAATTGTATGCTTCATGAAATTGAAAGCTGCAAATTATCTCTGTTTCTACCGTTTCTTTATCGTAACCAATGATTCAAAACTAGCAGATTACTTCCCTAAGCTCAAAACAGATATACTACTGCAATAATAACCACAAACTTTATACAAAGTTCAGTTCGTCGCACGAAAAAATTGCAGAAACAAACTGAAAATAAATTAACAAGCATAACTATCTGCTGTAATTACAATTCACCAGACACCCAAAATAAGCTCCAACCTAACCGGAGCTTCACAGCGTCAACCAACTAAGAGGAGGAAAATCACCGAAGTGATAGGAAGACTGACCTTGTCTAGATTTCTTGAATCCACCATTAGCGTTGCCGCCGGCTTCAGGCCTCCCTCTCTTTCTGGCTTCCATTGACGGTCCGCAACAGATTCAGATCCAGAAACAGAAGAAAGCTCAAAAAGCGATGAAGTAACAATTGAAAGAACGACAAAATTCCCAATGCTCCAATGACCCAGATGGGGAAAAGGAAAGACCTTGGCGCTTGGCCTGAGAATACAACGAGGGAGGGATAAGCAAGGGGAGTAGCAGGAGAAGCTAAAAACCCTAACCCTAATAAAGAAAGAACAAGGTAAAAGAATGAAAGAAAAGGTTCAGATGACTCCAGAAGGAAAAAGACTTGAGACCGTATGTATTAGTATGGGCCACTTTTGTAGGGCCTTCTGTTTCTCTAGTAGGATTCTTTGGCCAAAGTTCAATTTAGCTCCCTGATTTTCACTATTGACAATTCATCCAAATATGGGGAATTAGTTCGTAATATAACCCCCGTGTGACAATTTTGGTACTTTTTTATGTTAAAAATGGCATAAACAATTATACTCTGATCAGATCATACTACTTATTAATCATACACAATGGTATAAAACGATTTGACAACCTTACCAAGTACTCTATTGCAACGAAATTAGTGACACTAATGGTGTAGTTTAACAAGTGTATGCCTCTAGTAAACACTTTTTACGTGTTCGCCAAGTGGTGTGCTTCATTTTTTTATAGTCCTTTCTTATATGTTTTTGTTTTTCAATAGTGGTTAGAAATTTTTGCTTCAACAATGGTCAGAAATGGTCTTCCGAAGAGGATTGATTATTGTTTTCTTATCTCCATGTCAGACACGAGGTAGTGAGGAAGCAAATTGGATGGGCCAGCTTGGATGCTTAAACCTCAAACAATTCCAAAACCTCTGTAATGTGTGTTGTTGGCTAGCATGATCTCTACGTTAGACATACTTCATGTTAGCTAGTTCCATCTCTTCATATTTATACAATGGTAATATGTTGACATTTGAACAAAGGTCAACTAGACCTTTTTCCACGTGATGATAATCCAGAAGACATTTGATGATGCAATATCTGGGATCCTCCTTTATTTCATTGACTAGGACGAATTCTTTGTAACCCCAAGTGGTTTTCTTGATTGTGGCCACCTTATCTTCAGCCCTGTCATCTTCTTCCATGAAAATCTCGAGCTTTCCTTTTAGATCTTTCATGCAAATCGTCTTCTCCGATATTGGTATGTCACTTCTGCTCCTCCAAAAGCTTCTATAGGATTTCTAAAGAGAGATGGATACTCATCTCCTTTCTTCTCTTCTTCCCTTTACATGATTAGGAAACTTTTGGTTGCTCCCATCATTGTTGAGATGACTTTGACTTCCTCCTTCTTTGGATTGTTCTCTGTATTTATTGGGAGGTTGTCTTGGGGCTTTTGAGGTTGGGCATCAATAAGGAGTGAAAGTTGTCTTTTTATGTTCTTGTAGCTCGTTTGCAATCCTATCACTCTTGCATCTACCTTCTCGAATATGTTGGGTTGCTGATTGGAGACAACTCCTCCTTGTGCCTTGTATTGAGGCTGATTGCCAAATCCGGGTGGACTTGGTTTCTTTTTCCATTGTTCTTCATGAAAATAAGGTGCATTTGTAGAGGTGAAGTTGGGGTAATCATCGGGCTTCTATGCTCCTAAAGAAGGCCATTGACCATACGATATGCGACGTTGATGCATAGTTTACATACAAGTGATAAATATCCTAGATGTAACTAGGGTTGTATACATAGGGTCTTTTAATAGTAACTACTCAAACCTAATCAATCGAATTCGAATATGCTATGCAAGAAAGTAAAGCTAGGTGGGTTGAGGTGCCCTCTACTCGAAATGCTAAACTACTATGTACACAAAGCAACAAAAAAAGCAATTCAAGGGAAAGTAATGTTTAGGTAGTATCTTCTAGACAGTCATGCAAACAAAGAAACATCTCTAAACAAATCGACTAGCAACACAAAGAAGAGTGGAACAACATCTCCGTAGGTGAATGGTTCTCCTCTAAATCTCAACAGCAATTCTCCTCCTTATATGGATTGGTACTAGATCCTAGTGGGGCAAAGTGCTGGTAAGTGTTTTTTTTATTTTAAGATCTAGCCTAATCTCCTATTTATTATTGTTACATGAGGGGTTTTCTAGTCTTTTTCCTCTGAAAGTTAGACAAACCCTTCCCTATCCAACTTGAACTCGAATTCCTTCGACTTGAGGGCGAAGTAGCTTCATCAGGAAGTCTTCTACAGAATTAGGATTTTAGCCACGAGGGTGCAGCGGTTGGAATCGCCTCCCTTCTTCAATTGGGTTGGATTGCTTGGCCCAAAAGCACCTTCTTCTTCTTCAGATTTGGGCGCGTCTTGACTTGTATAGCTCTGGTTGGACCTTGGTCGAAGATGGGCCTCCTGCACTACTAGATCTGTTTGTTTTGGTCACAAAGTCAGCCTCTGATGTCCGTATTCATCTATGTTTGAGCTCATGAGCTTGTATTCTCATGCTCCTTCTTATCCATTGGGTCCTTTAATGATCCAATTTGTCTTGAGTGGTTTATCTCCTTGAAAAGCAGAAAAAAGCATCACGTAGTACAAAAACACACTCAAGGTTGATCATAAGCTCATAAATCAAATCGTTATAAATTCGATATGAAATATAGTCAAAATCACTAAGGGGTCATTTGGATCTAGGTTTTTAATTTGTGGGATTTTGGCTCAAATCACTGGTTTAAAAACCCAGGTTTTTAATTTGTGGAATTTGTGTGGGATTTTAAAATAGCTGATCACCATCAGCTATTTCATAATCCCACAATTGTGGGTTTCTGAAATCTCTAATATTTAAAATCTCTTATCATATAATTGCTTTCCAAACGAGTGATTTTAATTAAAATCCCACACTATGTAGGATTGTTCCCAAATCCCACAGCCAAAACTTGCATCCAAATGACCACTAAAGATGCATTAATATAAGGGGAAATATATCAAGAATGAAAGTGATAAACACTATAAATAGAGTGTTATCATAAATATCCCACACTTAACTGTGCTTGTCCCCAAACAAACACTACTCACTATCATACAACTCAATGAAAGCTAATGAACCATCACTTAATTCTGATCTTGCATAGTGGATAATAAGTAACTTACAAGGTCAACAATACCACGAGAGAATCCTAACGACATCAATATGTAAGAGCATCATGCAATCCAATCAAAGCATAAACAGCCGATCATGCATTAGAGTCTCAAAACACAAGGACGAAACTTTTGATAAACAAATTTTGAATTTTGGAATGCTTATACCATCAACTTGACAGTGCAATGGTAGTCCTGCCAGTGCAATGGTATCAGTGTACATGTGCAATGATAGTTGTATCAGTGCAATGATAGTTCAAAAAAAGGAATGTAATTAATATGACTTCAGTGTACAAGTGCAATCATAGTTGTATCAGTGCAATGGTAGTTCAAGAAAAGGTATGTAATTAAATGAGTTTTTAATTCCCAAAGATTATTAAATGTAACACGAATTTGATACCATAATTAACTATAATTAATAGGAGGTGTCATTTTTCCAACCCATAGAGGGGCTAGCAAGCTAACCGATCCTCTTGTTTGGGCTCTTCATCTTGGATACTAGCATTGATGCTCCAATGAGGTTCTACCTTGATCTGGCAACTTGATTGGAGGAAAGCGAAAGCTTGCTCCCATTTCTCTACAGTTATGTAATCGCCATATGTTTTACTAATTAGCTTTAAGTCATCTGGATTTGCTTCTTCATCATACCAATTGATATGGATCTTTTGTTGAGAGTGACAATATGGAGGAGGATTTTTGTTGCTTGCTTCGGCCTTGGATCTCCTTGGCCCATCTTTCTTCCTTCTTTTTGGGTATCACATCATTGGATGAATTGTTATGGCTTCATCGAGCACGAATCCTGCAAAACAAAACCAACTAGAGCTTAATATTATTATTTAGGAAATGAAAATCAAGCACAAGAAGTTAGTTTCTTTCAAATACTATTTCAATCTCCCCGACAACAGCGTCAAAAATTTGATGAGTAGTAAACATACAATTGATAAATATCTTAGATGTGCCTAGAGTTGTATTCCGCAGGGTCTTTTAATAGTAATTAACTACTCAAGCATAACCAATTGAATTCGAATATACAATGCAAGGAAAGTTCATGTTTAGCTAGTTTCTTCTAGATAATCATGCATACAATATCCTCAATAAGATGCATCTTTTATTATGATGCTTTATCCCTTCCTCTATAGCTACTCCCTACCCACGCATGCTCCTCTTGCGATAGAGATTTGACTAGCTAATGTGTGTTTTTGGTTCATGTCATCACCTAATCAATGAAGAGCAATGAAGTTTGGATAGTGTATCATTAATTGTATGCTTCTACGGACTATAACCATAGTCTATAACATGGATGATCTAAGAATCAAGCATCATTCTTATTCATGGATAGAAGGGTAACTAGTCCTTCTATTCACGCCTAAGAAGGATGGCTACTGCACAAGATTAGTTTTCTTGTTTCCCTTAATAGTAGTATAAACAATAACTATAATAGCATTCATCATAGACTCACACATATAGAATAGCTAAAACATCATATGAAATAAAGCATTGATGATCATAAACAAGCGATTATTACAACATCGCAAATACAATAAAGCATATAAACTAAAAGGCGATCATTACATAAAATGAGATAAGCATCTTATTAACTCTAGAAAATCATGCCTAAACAGAACAACATCCCTAAACAGAACGACTAGCAACATAAAGAAGATCAGAACAACATCACCATATATACACGCAATGATGGTGAATGCTTTTTCTTTGAATCTCAATAGCAATTCTCCTCTTTCTATCGATTTTTAATCGTGCTCAATGGGTTAGAGTGCTAGTAAAGGTTTTTTTAAAAGCTCTAGTCTAGCCTCCTATTTATACTAGTTACATAAGGGGGTTTCTAGTCTTTTTCTAGCTAAAGTTGGCCAAATCCTTCCCTATCCGACTTGAACTCGGATTCCTTCGATTTGGAGACGAAGTAGCTTCTCCAGGAAGTCTTTTAGATAATTAGGGTTTTAGCCACGGCGGTGCGGCGGTTGGACCTGACACTCTTTTTCCAATAGTTTTGGATTTAATAGCCCACAAGCAGCTTCTTCTCTAGATTGGAGCGCGTCTTGATTTGTATAGCTTCGGTTAGACTTTGGTCAAATATGGGCATGTTGCACTACTAGATCTACTTGTTTTGATTACAAAGTCAACATCCGATGTCCATATCCATCTCTATTTGAGACCATGAGCTTGTGTTCTCGTCCTCCTTCTGATCATTAGAAACCTTGGTGATCCATATTCGTCTTGAGTGGTTTATCTCCTTGAAAAGCACAAAACAACACCAAAAAGGCATCACATAGTACAAAAACACACTTGAGGTAATAAGCTCATAAAAATAGTTATGAATTTCATATGAAAGATAGTCAAACCCACTAAAGATGCATTGATAGAAGGGGATAATGTATCAAGAATGGGAGTGATAAACACTATAAATAGAGAGTCATCAAATGGTTGTTCAATTTTAATGAGGATAGCTCCCTTGCTGAGGTCTCGATTGATAGCCTTGGTTTATATAGTTGACATCAGCATGTCCTTGTCCTCCTCGACTATAGCATTCGAATTCTTCATGTCTTTTTTTGTGGTGTGCTTTAAGATATTTTTAGTGTGGTGAGGTTATGGTGTGCTTTTAAGGAACTTGTGGTGTGGTGAGGTTATGATGTGCTTTCTAACTTTTACGGCTTTTTTGTGATGTGGTTATTTATGGGGCTAAGATCATGTGACTAAGGGGGATCCCTTAGTCACATGACTTAGCCAATCTCAGTCATTCAAACTCATTAAAATCTAATGGTTCTAATTTATTTAGTTTAGTGAAGGATAAGATGGTGATTACACATTTTATTTATTTACCAATTAAAATAAAAAAATTACAGCGCCCAGCGTGGGTATCTCCCGCCTCTTGCCGGTATTATATTTGCTGGTGATTTTTGTCGTGGCCTTCTGGCCAAATTATATTTGTTGTGGCCTTCTGGCCATTTCCCATTCTTCCTTTCCTGGGGATTTTTTCCAAAGCAGGTACGAGAGAGAGATTTCGTCATCGGCAAATTTTTCGGCGGCGGTTGAGAGAATTTCCCGCGATTGGGGATTTTCAGGCGAGAGCATCTATTTTGTTATGTTTGTCGGACGATTTTGTAATGTTTGTAAGTATGTTTTATGATTTTGTATCAATTCGGTTTGTATTGTTTATCATTCTAGTTTGTCATTTTTATTTATTATGTTTGGAATGTTTATATGACTAATTTGTAATCTTTGCTTATCTAGTTTGTATACTTTATGTTATGATTTGTATACTTTGTATTCATTGATTTGTAATACAACTTTACTGTTTTGTATTATAAGTAGTGGCATTTTGTACTGTTAGTATGTTTAGTATTGTTTGTCGGTCTATTTTATATTGTTTGTATAGTTCGTATGTTTCGTATAATTTGTATGTTTTGTTGCTCTAGTTTGTATTGTTCGTATGTTTGTATGGTTAGTACTGATTGTAAGTCTGGTTTGCATACTTCATAAATTTTCATAATACCCAAACTACCCATGTCATCAATTAAATAGCCCGTCCCACTTTTTAACCGTCAGATTGATGTGTCCAGATCTAAGGGCTGGGAGAGGTTTAGTCAAGTGACTAAGCACCCCCCTTAGTCACATGATTCGGACCCGTTTCTTATGTTTATGTCCTAGATATTTTGCTCTCCTCTAATTAATACACTATCCCCAATTAATGCAGGGATTTTTCCAGAAATAGCACATTTTAAAAAAAATTACAAAAATAGCACCCAGTCGAAAAAATTTACACTAATAGCACCCTTTTTTATGGACCGCACCTTAGAGGTGCGTTTTATATATAAACCGCACCTCTAAGGTGCGGTTTATAATCCTGGACCAAAACCGCATCTTGGAGATGCGGTTTCAGGTTTGACCTACAGAAACCGCGTGGCCGAGGTGCGGTTTTGGCCTGACCTAGCAAAACCGCACCTTGGAGATGCAGTTTGTTTCTCCAAAACAAAACCACATCCCCAATATGCGGTTTTGCCACACAAACCGCACCCCCAAGGTGCGGTTTTGGTCAATTATTTTCCGACATGCCATGCAGAATAACAGACGTGGGTTTTCATCAGTGATTTTGCCTATAAAAGACTTCCCGGAAAATCTCTTCTCTTCACACCTCTCCTTCTTTCTCACTTTTCAATTTTCTGTTGTATCTCTATAGTTCTTTAGTGGTTTTGCGATTAACGTTAATTCGTAAGTTTATTTTGTATTAATTTTTATTGTTATTCTATGATATTAACTGAACTACGGTTTTTTTGCAGATGCCATTCCAAAAGTTCACGCTTGGATTACAGTGGAATGGTTACACGGAAGAGACCGGAAAGGGGGTCACCTACGTCGGTGGCAATTTTCAGAAGATAAAGGTCACTACCAGACCGCTGCTTGAAGACCTCCATCAAATGTGCACTAACGTTACTTGCATGGATGGCACGAGAAGAGTTGATCATATGGTGTACCGATATCCAAACAGAGAAAGTGGGTCATTGTGACATGAGGAATATCTCATAACCACTCAGGATGAGGTAGATGCCATGCTCAAATTCTTGAGGTCCAACAATCTTTCCAGAGCCGAGATGTTTGTTTACACCGAGCCGGTCGTAGGCGTTGGAGGTCATTCTGGACACGGTCAAACATCAGGTGTCCATGTTGGAGGTGAATTATATGGCGATCATCCCTACCAAAGTTACCATGATCCTCATTCCTATTTTCAGTACCAAGAGCAAGGTGAAGGTCATCATCAATCTTTCCCGTCATATAAAGAAGAAGTTCAACCAGACCTCCCCAACGAACCTCAGTACAACTTCCAATAAGGCAGCGGTAGTTTTCACAACTACCTTTATGGAGCTCATGAAGGTGCCTTTCATGAGCTGGATCAGATGGAAGATGCCCTGCCTGCACCAGTCAGTGACCCCTCCGATGAAGAAGGAGAGAACAACGTCAGTGCAGACAGCTCCGACCCTCTTGAAGGTGCTGATGATTGAGGACCAGAGTCAGACTCAGCTAATGATGATGAGGTGGCTCGTGACCGTGTACCAGTCCCCTACTACAATCACATTCCAGACGACAATTGGATGGTCGACAGCGACATGGAGCCGCAGAGGTCCCGGTTTGGGGTCCACTCACTGGGTTTATGAAGGGCCAACAATTTGGCTTGAAGAAGGAGGTGCGGCACGCCATTGAGACTGAAGCAATGACTCGGCATTTTGAATGCCACACAACTCATTCCAACACCAAAAGGCTCATAGTCAGATGTCGTACTCATCACGAGGGGTGCAATGTTAGGATTTGGGCCATCAACAGCAAGAGACACAGCCACTGGGTCATATCCCATGCGGTGAACACACACACATGTGTGTCATCCATAACTTCCCAAGGCCATCGACAGTTGAAATCCAGGGTGGTTGCTGCGGCTATCAAGCATCTAATTGAGCAAATCCGGACCTGAAGGTGAAAGTCATAATCGCTGACATTGCAAGTCGTTATGGTTATATGATTAACTATAAGAAGGCGTGGCATGGAAAGCAGAAAGCTCTGGCCCCCATCTTTGGTTATTGGGAAGAATCATATGCATTCCTTCCCAGGTTAATTTTGGTATTGGAGGCGTCTAACCCTGGCACGGTTTTCTCCCCTCGATACCAAGATGAAGAGATACAACCCCCAGAGCCAGGTAACAAACGCCATTTCAGAGCAATTTTTTGGGCATTCAAGCCATCTATTGATGGTTTTGGCTTCTGTGTCCCTGTGATCCAAGTGGATGGTACATTCCTTACCGGCAAGTACAAGGGCACTCTCCTGATTGCTAGTGGGGCGGATGCAAACAAACAAGTCTTTCCTTTAGCCTTCGCCATTGTTGAGGGAGAGAATGCTTATAGCTATGGATGGTTTTTCCGGCAAATTCAGCTCCACGTCACTAGGAGGACGAACCTTACAATAATATCTTATCGGCACGCCGACATTAGAGCTGCCATCTTAGGTTTAGATCCAGCCTGGAAGTGGTCCAAAGGTGGTGCATACGACACTACAAGAGCAACTGGAACCATCATTTCAAGCGGAAGAAGCTTGCTGATAATTTGTGGTGGATTGGTAAGTTCTCTATTAGCCGTTTAATTTTGTCATCTAACAATATCTTGTAATCAGGAGAGTGGTGCACTTTTTAGACTCTTTCTAAAGAGATGCATGCCTAAGGAAATGGGATTTTAAGCGATTATCATGATCCTCCCATTTCGTGGGAAAATCGCGTTTTAAGCGATCTTCGGATCCCCCCTTTTTCTGTCAAACAGGCTGTGTTTCTAAGGAGATATATACCTCTCCTAAGAGTCTAACGAGAGTACCTCCGGGTTGTTCGAATTGTACTAAACTGCCAAAAATTGACTAACGTACTACTTTTCTGTGTCTTCCTCGGCAGTTGCCTACCAAGAGAAAAAAATTCTGGAGAAGATGCAGAAGATGCGCGAGTTATGCCCTGAAGGGGCACAGTGTCTGGATGGGCACGACCTATCCATGTAGACATTTCATAAAGATGGAGGGACAAGATGGGGTATTGCCACTACAAACTCAGGTGAGAGTATCAACTCTGTCTACAAGGTCGTTCATGCACTGCCAATCTCTGCCATTGTGGAGATGACTTTTTGGAAAACGAATGCATGGTTCGTCAACCGACTCCACTGGGCAAGGACGAACGAGGCACAGGGAAAGGTCCATGCCTATAAAGTCATGGAAGTAATGGAGAATGACAATCGCAAGAGCAGTCGACATAGTGTAACCGCCATGAATCGGGCAAAGGGCGAGTATAGCGTGACGACCGGACATCGGGAGGATGGTAGACAGGGGGGTCCATCGCGATGAAGTTTTGGTCAATTTCAGGAAAAAATTTGGTGAGTGCTCATGCCAGAAGTATCAGGGGAGAGGGTGGCCTTGTTCTCAGGCAATGGCCGTAATTAAAAATAGGAGCAAAGACCCCCGTCACTTCGTTAGTCCATTCTTAAATATCGACTCACTCAAAAACACCTATCGACGGAGTTTTCGTGCATTGCCTGATGAAGCTTATTGGACGCTGTACGAAGGAAAATTGATCATCCCGCCGTTCGGACAGAGGCGTGAACCAGGTCGCCTGAGGAAAAAGAGAATTCAGAACGAAATGGATCAAAGTGGAAGACCACCACGAGGCCCAAGACGATGTTCAATATGCAAAGTTCCAGGACATGATAAACGAAGGTGTCCAGGACCGATTGTTTAGACGGAATATACTTACTAATGCACCATCGGCCGCACCCTCCAAAGTCATGTAACGAACCGATGTTTGCCGATATCGATCCAAGTATGGGTCATAATACCCCATTCGACCCACTTGAGTTGGAGTGACAATATCCTGCATTTTTCGGTTGTCCCACATCTTGATGAATTTCGCCAACTTCGTAGGCCAATCGCGAGTACCTTGTCGACCATCTCGGCCATCAAAGGCCCTTTGACTATCGGGGACCTCCAACGGAATGCACTGCTCCAGAACAAACTTATGGAGGCATCGATCCGGCAAGTGCCACTCCACGGTCCCAAAACAAATTAGAGGGACCCTCGTGCACCATTGTCCGATATGACCGGGGAATTGCTGGAGATGCCAATGAACGATGTTCTCCGGGTATGGATCGAAGACGATCTGCAAGAAAGAAATGAGTAACTTAAGTTTATCATAATTGGAAAAATACATGTAGTCCATGGAAAAAAGATATAAATGGATCGAAGTATAGAAGTTACCTCTCCTTCCCAAAGTCGCTCAAACCTCCTCCGATACTCGTCCAACTTGTGTTGGGCAAGGTTGTCGCATGTTGTGTGTCCGAGCCACCTTATTAATAAGACAAAAATGAAACTGCAATAAGCTAAAACACAAGGGAAAATGTGTTATGAAAAACATGATGGGGTATGAGAAGTTTACCTTGTACCATAAGCTTCACCTCTTAGGGGATGATCGATTGGCCAATCCCTGTCGGGACGTTGGACCGGTGCAATCCATGGCATATTCTCCCAAGCCCAAAATTGGACGATGAACATTGCGCCGCCGACCTCCCTCACAGCTTGTAGAGACGCATTGCACAAATTGTGGTAGATATTAGCTAGGGAAGCGGATGCCCAGCTATAATCCCCCATTTCCTCCCAACTACCGAGGATGATCCTAAGCCATCCACAGCTAAGGAGATTGCTTGATTTTTTGGAGAAGAACACTCCTCCGATCATATGCCCATGAGATAGACACGAGCATATCTTTCCTTCTCATCCTCCGGACTTTCCTCGGTTAGGGCATGACTCTCGTAATGGTCTCTAAAATACTTCGTCAACCAAGTAATTGGGACTTGGTGTTTCCTCATTGGTGGCAAGCGATCGGTCGCATCAACGCTCCCCTTGACTGGTACTTTCACCCCCAAAACACTGTGGATGAAATGAACCCAACCGGGCATACCGTCACGACCCTCGGGGGGATGATCACTCGCGCACACCGGTTTGCAGTCGATGGGAAGATGGGTTAGGATGGCGACATCCTTTAGCGTGATGGTGGCCTCTCCTTCTCTAAAGTTGAAACAATGGGTCTCCTTTCTCCATCTCTCAACTAATGCGGTGATGAGTTGGCGATCGACTTTGATGCCGTTAAAATGCCTAATCGGATCCAACCGTGCCCTTTTGAGAAAGGGCAAGATAGCTGGGTGCAATGGGAGCACATATGTCGTACCCCTGTAGCGGAGTATTGTTTGTGCCTCCTGGCGAAAATTTATACGTTAATTATTATATATTAGTAAGGGTTTTTTTTCTTATAACTAAATTAATTAAATTAAATTATTTAACTTCAAGCAGAATTTTATTATCATAAAAATACATTTCATATAATTAACATAATAACATTCTAAATCAATAATAATTTAAAGAGATACATACATATTACAATAAAACAAACATCCTAAATTAATTAACATAATAACATTCTAAATGAATAATAATTTAAAGAGATACATACATATTATCGTAAAACAAACATACTAAATTAATTAACATAAATAACATTGTAAATGAATAATAATTTAAAGAGAAACATACATATTCAAATGTTTGAAATTAATAAAATTCATTTTTTACACATAAAAATAAATTGTATTGGTTGTTTTGTAAATAATTTAATCGTATTGGTTGTTTTAAATAATTTAATCGAATACAGAGCAACACTCGTTAGACTCTTAGAAGAGGTATACATCTTCTTAGAAACGCAGTCTTTTTGACAGAAAAAGGGGGGGATCCGAGGATCTCTTAATACCCGATTTTCCCAGGGAATTGGAGGATATGATAATCGCTTAAAACCCCATTTTCTTAGACGTGCATCTCTTTATAAAGAGTCGAAGTAAGTGGCGCTATGTATTCGATTAAATTATTGAAAACAACCAACACGATTAAAAATTCAACATAAATTTATTTTATATTCCACTAAATACATTAGCAAAATAAAAGAAAGACAAATGGTGAAGAATTGTATGTACTGGGTGATCGTTCCAAACATCCCTTGACCGATGGTTAGGTTGGTCGTACAAGTCGGTTGGATCCAACGGTCCTTGCTCGAGATAATACTGTTGGTTGTATATATCCACTTCGTCCCCAACCTACGAGAAAATAACAAGGAGGTTAGTACATAGATTAATTAAAAAGTTTATAACAATAACAAAAATTAAACCAGAATAATGAGTACGTACCGCTAGAAATTCATCAACACAAACTTCCTCTCCTTGCCACCAATCGGCCATTTTTTCCGGAAATTCGGACAGAGATTCGGCTCGGCTCGTTGGGTTTTGAGGAAAAAACCAAAATTCAGACAGAGATTCGGCTCAGCGGGTTTTGAGGAAAAAACCTAAGAAATGTTTTCTGATGGTAGATCGGACTTAGCAGCAACCAACAAACCACTATTTCCTAGGCTTTTGGGAGGGGAGGGGAGGGGTTAGAGAGCTAAGTCTAGGGAGAGAGAGTGGAGAAAAGTTGTGGTGTGAAAAAAATGTGAGGGGGGAGGGGGTATTTATACCCATCAGACCGCACCCTCCAGGGGCAGTCGGGTAATTTTGCCCCAGTCAAAACCGCACCTTACCGAGGCGGTTTGCACTCCCTGAAGTTTGACGGCACCTCGGCGCACCGGTCTTCGATCCGTGGCAAGGATCGCTGGCTTGGCAAGCATTCCGCCCTTGGATCGCAGCTCCATCCGACGGTCTCCAACCCCGCTGCCCAGAAAACACAAACCGCACTTGGATGATGCGGTGCGTTTGCTGACTTGGATTGGACCCTCTACAGTGCGGTCTATTAAAAATGGTGCTATTAGTGTAATTTTTTTGGCTGGGTGCTAGTTTTGTAAATTTTTTTAAACGTGCTATTATTGGAAAAATCACATTAATGCACACAACACATGATGGTTTCCCTTCCCCTAATTTTTAATTAATGACCAACTTAACTATCCTTTCACTTTCCCTCATTAATTGTGAATTTGTGATCAACTTATTTAAATTAAAAAGTAATAAAAAAGAAAATTTTCTATTAGCTATAACAAATTTTAGCACCACACTAACAAAAAAGTGTTAAGCATTCTAGTCCTTCCTCTTGGAAATCCTTTCAATTATATTTAGTTGAATATGCAACTTGGAAAGCACCATGTCGGTGTTTAGAGTGCCAGAGAGAGTTTGGATGAGATGAGAAGGGTGATTTCGGCATTCTGGTGGGGACAACAGGGGGGGAGAAAAACGAATCCCATGGAAAGCTTGGAAGAACTTATGCAAGCCTAAAAAGGAATGAGGGATGGGATTTAGAGATTTTGGTACTTTCAACCTGGCTCTACTAGGAAAGCAAATCTGGAACTTAATGGAGAATCCAGAAACTCTAGTAGCTCGGGTTCTAAAAGCTAAATACTTCTCACATTCTGATATCTTAAGTGCCTCTAACGATAATAACCCAAGTTATACTTGGAGGAGCTAGATGGCAGCATAGAATCTAGTGAAGCAAGGATTGTGATGGAAGCTAGGGAATGGCTCGAACATTGATATATGGGAGGATAGATGGATCCCATGAGATGAAGAAGACGACCACAGAGCGACATCTATGAGGTCAAATGTGGGGGAACGTGATCAAGTGGATGTTTTAATCGACTTTGATACTATAACCTGGAAGAGATCGTTGCTGCAACACTATTTCAATGTTGTGGATAGAGCTTGCATTGAAGGGATACCTATTGCGAGGCAGCCATCAGCGGATAAAAGAATATGGAGCAGAGAGAAATCGGGCAAGTATACAGTTCGATTAGCGTACCAATTTTGGTACAAGACCAAGAACAATGAAGAGATATGGGAGGAGAGTGAAGAGGCAGAAGGAGAAATATACGACCCTATGAATTTGAAGCGTCTATGGACTCTGAATGTTCCTCCAAAGGTGAGAAACTTTCTGTGGAGATTTGCCCATGACATTCTCCCAACGGGGAAGAACATAGAGGGGAGGAAGAAAGATGCAGCAAGTGAATGTCCATACTGCAACCAGGACGAGACACAAATTCATATATTCAGGGAATGCTCGGGACCACTAGGATCTGGAGACCAACGAAATACAGACCTCTATTCGAATCAGGGGAAAATCTATCCAATGGTAGCTGACTATGCGAAATAATGGAGCGAGTGGATGATGAAGTGCTTAGTCGATTGGGGATGATTCTTATGGAAGATATGGGGTGAAAGAAACAATCATTTATTCAACAATCACAAATTGGAAGAATGAGAGATTGTCGGTTGAGCCCTAGATCTACTCGAAGAATTCCAATCACACAGAGAAAAGGAACATGAGACAGAAGGGGAAGAAAGGGTTACCTGGTCGCCGCCACCGATTGGCTGGAACAAGGTCAACGTCGATGTCACTGTGTTGAAGAACGAAGGAATTGGGTTGGACATGGTGGCGAGGGAACGTTCCCAGTGGGAACCGGAGCTGACAGAAGCTAGAGTTGTGCTCTACGGGCTGAGACTGGCAATTCAAAATCAGCTACTCCCAGTGATCATCGAGACGGACTATCAAGGACTGGTGAAGCAGTTTGGAAATGGTGAACGAAAGAGAACGGAGGTGGAGTCGATTGTGGAGGAGATAGAAGAGATAGCGGAAGAAGTCGGGTTGGAGAACTTTCGGTGGGCTTTTGCCAAACGACAGGCCAACTCTGCAGCCCATCTGATGGCTCACACAACATGTAACTGGGAGGCCCACGAGATATGGGTCACCAGACCTCCTATTTTCCTCGGTTTTGTTCTTGCTCAGGACTATAATGGCTCTTTCTCTATCTTAATAAAATCAGCAGGTTTCTATAAATATATATATATATATATATATATATATATATATGGGGAGTTCTACAGTACCCCGGGTGAAATCCGGAGTACCGCATACCTTAAGTAAGAAAACGCTATCTAGAACTTGAATTGACTGATCTTTCGGACATCATACTATACTCTAACCCATAAAGATCAAAATCTAGGTCTTAATTCTCTAAATCTTATACCCCAAGATCAATTTAATTAGAAACAATAATCGACGGTTATGATTCGTCTAAATATAGGCAAAAAAAGTAATGCTCCATCTTAGGGTTTATAGTTTATGATTTAGATAATTAGGACCTAGGGTTCACTCATTAAGGGTTAGGGTATAATATCATGCCCAAAAATCATGCTAATTCAAGGTCTAGATAGCGTTTTCATACTCAAGGTATGTGGTACCCCGGATTTCACCCAGGGTACCGTAGAAGGCACCATATATATATATATATATATATATATGGTGGCTACTTCGGCGCACTCACTTTTTTGGGTGTACTGAGTGCACCCAACTCTAAAAGTGTCCATAGTACATTAAATTTTGAATTTTAATTAGTACTCTCGATCTAATATGATGATATGAGATAGAATTATAACAAATCAATCTATTACTCTAACCTCTTAACCTTCAATTTTGAATCCCAACCCAAAATTCCAAATTGTAAACCTAAACCCTAACCCTAAATCCCCAAATCCTAAATCTTTCAAATTAAAGTAAATTTTGAATGATTTTTTTTCAAATTCATGTGCTTGTTGTTCATAATATCGTAAGCAACAATTGATACCGTTTTGACAAGGATCGCATGCTTAGAATGACAATTATGAGGCGGGTGCACTCAAAAAGTGGGTGCACTGAATACGCCACCATATATATATATATATATACACACGCAACTTAGAACAGAAGTTACGGAAATTGAATTGTGTTTCTTTTACGTCAAAGGTGAATCCCTTATTGCTACGAGAATCTCCAAGCCTTTCCCGTGGGCCGCAAGCTATGTTCCTATAATAAGTTGAGATTCCGTCAACAATTGCATGTCCGATATGTAACCACATGATGAAATGGTTTCGGTTTTTGCCGTTGTGGTCCGTAAGCGAGTAAGCCCACCAAGTTTAGAAGATAGTGCTCCAGAAACATGTCATGTCGTCACTTGTAGCATCGATCTAGCTAGCAGCCAACATAATATTTCACACCCCATCCAAGTTGAGCTTCAGAATGTCTGGGTGACCATCAAGCTGGACCTAAAGGGAGGGGATTAAACAAGTGCAGACGTTATAAACTGAGAAGCAAGGCTGCTTTGTTGGAAAGAATCATGAGGTACTATGTTGTAACTAGCGAATCCAGCGTAGCAGGCACACACATACAGAAAATGCTGATTGGAATTGAAGGTTGGGGCTACAAGGTCAGACTAAGCTTCAAAGACTTCATTGAGTACACAAGATCCAAATGAGATATACTGTCGCAACACACAACAGCAAAAGAAGCGAAGAAAAAGGGTCCAGAAATGAAGAGCAGGTACCTTCTAGGTAAATACAAGACTAACTCAAACCAATGAAACAGCGAAGAAGCTACAATCTGCTGGTATCAGAACAGACAAACATAATCCAAACCCTCACTAGTACAACGACTGCACACTGCCCGTTCATCCGATCTACCAAGCTACGCAAAAGACTCAACACCACAACAATCATACCCCTGTCTTGCGCAGTTCAGCTGCCCCGTGAGCAAAATTACACCTCTGACCGAAGCTACAAGCCCCTTTGTTAAAATTGTCGCATATCTTTGTCTTATAGTTGCTTCCTGGATGATGCTTCTCCCCCGAGAACCCACCCGATGGCTTGCTGTAGCTGTGGCCATGGCCATAGCCACCAGCTGGACCTACATTTGCAATCAGCTCTTTCACCATCGCGCTGGCTTGACCAATCTGGTCAAACGTCCCCTCCAACTCGATGTTCCTAAGATTAGCATCCGTCTCATGCTCCCTGATCGACAGCTTGGCTCCTGTCTGCCTGCTTATCTGCTTCGAGTTCACGCCTCCTTTTCCAATTATGGCCCCCGCAAGTGACGCATTGACGCTGATCTTTGCAGTAGCTGTATCGCCAAAGCCCACTAGTGGGCCTGGTGGGGGCGGCTCCATCCGGTTCATCATTCGGGGACCAGGAGGAGGTGGGCCAGACATACGGTGATGGTCATCGTGAGACGGAGCAATTGGCCTCCCAAGCTCCCACTCACCATGTGCAAAATGGCACTTGTCACCATACTTACATCCTTCAGCGGTGTTGTACTTGTTGCACATCCGGTTTTTGATTGAGGGTGCATTATTAGAGCCATTGGAGACTGGTTGAGGTGGGGGCATGTTGTTCTTTGGCATGGGTGTGCTGGATTTGTTCATGTGTTGGGCCACTGCATTGTACCCACCCGGTACATAGTGCAGGAAGTGGCAACCCTCGCCGAATGGACAGCCAGCAGTACTGCATTACGGAGAAAATTCAGCTCAGAAAGCAATCATCATGGAATAAGCATTCAAAAATGATGGCTTATGTCTTATGAACCCCAAAGAAAAGTCGAGAACACTAAGATTGTGCCAGGCATATATCGAACCCAGAGGAAAACTATACCATAGTGAAGTAATAGCTTCATTGATCAAAAATAGAGAAGAGAAGGAATGCACATGCATGAGAACACGGCATAAGAAAAAACCATTGATTGAAGTTGAAAACCCAGCATGCCACAAAAGCACCAACACATCATAAATGTCAGAAAAACCTGAACTCACGAAGACTCCAAAAACACGAAAGTAGCCTGTACATAGGCAAAAACAACCTAGATAAGTTCACCAAGCTTTTAGAAATCAACATCATCTATTGAGATTTTGGAATGAACTAGCATCCATTTGCCTCAAAACACATGACCATGCTGCAGTTGGTGCAATTACATCTTACCTTGTAGACTTTTACTTTAGCTTACCATTCGACAGTAGCATTCAATACTCAATAGTCTAGTTAAGCAGTTGTTACAATCAAAATCAACTCCCTCAAATTATCGAGTAATGCTGGAGGCACCCTTTGGGCCACAACTATTGGAGGCAATCAATTATTACTGGGATGCAGTTGTTATCCAATGAAAAGGACGTCTCTCCGCTAAATCAATTAGTTAACTTGATAGGATGAGGGCAGAGTTACAAGTTTTGTACCTGTAAGGGTATGATACCAATTTCATTAGAGAAGCAGAAATGTTATGAGTAGTGAATTCAATTCTCCCACTAACTTTGTAATGATTAATAGTGATACTGCAATCCAAGATGATTATTTAGGTGAGAAAGGATTAGAACCTGAAAAACTTGGTGCATGGCTTCGATTTGCTTCCTACACCAGTTGATAACGAGTCCATTTCTGTTAACAAACATTAGTTGCCTTTCTTCAGTTGAATGTTTTGAAGATTTTTAAATCTCTGCGATAATCTCATCAAATTTTTAGTAATAATAGCGTTTATCTGTAAGTAGTAGGTAAGATTTCATGAATTACTACACAAATACCCCCAAAGAGAAATCTTTAACAACTGGATGATTGAGTGACTTCCACTATCATCATGTTTGAGTGACTTTCATAATCACCAATGTCCATTGAACTTAAAACAGAGCTACAAAGAATATACAGTGATACAGGAGAGATACCCCACCCTCCATCAGCCATATGGCCACGAACTCAAGAGCTGAACCCCCTGGAACGCTCAATAGCAGGGAAAACACTTAAAGAGTTCGCAGGACAGATTCGGGGTATTGTCTATATCAAGAGCAACCCTTTTTCCAGTCTTCACCAACTAGTCTAAAGATTTCTTTGTCCTTGGTCACTAACCAGCAGAATTAACAAAGAAAGAAAGGAAACAATCTCAGTTGGTAGTAACTTGTAAGAGCAAAACTTCCCAAGTAAAGAGTAACCCAGAACAAAAAAAAGAACCACGTTAAGCTACAAGCTCGAAAGTAGCCCAAATCACCCCCACAACTTCAGGTCAATTGCTTTACCTACCGGCCAAGGAGGGCACTATATATAGGGTATAAAAAGCACAGCTTGAAAGAAACTTACCTTGTCTAGATTTCTTGAATCCGCCATTGAAGCTGTTTGCTGCCCCGTCAGGCCTTCTCTTCCTCGTGTCCATTTGCAGCCTGGCTCCCAAGAGATTCAGATCCAGATACAAAACACGGCTCAAACAGGTCCAACAGCCGCCGAATTGAAAGAAGAACTAGCCAAAACCCTCCCTAAAACCCAAAGTAGTTCAAGAGCTGAACTGGAGCAGCAGCAGCTACAGCTTAATGAGTATAGAGGACAAGCCGGCGGCGAGAGAAAAGGAGGGGAGAGGGTGTATATAGCCTGGGAAAGGAAAGAAGGGGATGAACTGATAAGCGAAGTAAGAGAAGATAGATAGATAGGGCTGGAAAACGAACGTGAGAAGAAAAAATGATTCCGCGGCGGGGAGATGATAATAGTTTTTTTTTTCTTCTTTTTTTTTTTTGTATTTATTGGTTGGTAATAATTTTAAATGATTTATTAATTGATAGGATTGGGGACTGGGGATTCAATTCCTCAATCAAGCTTTAATTTTCAGAACTTAAGAGGAATTGAATTTTAGGTCGGACTAATTAGGGTTTCAACTTTGATTTAGGAGCAATCAATGTTAAATATTTTCTTCTAGTAGTTTTTGATAAGTACGATTTAATATTCATTAAAAAAGAAATTTCAATTTTCTATCAAATACATGTTTACTTTATATCAAAAGAATCATAGTGATTCAAAAATATTAAAATTTAATGACAGGGGTATTTATTTGGTTAAAATAAAATATAATGAAAATTTGATAAATCAAGATATAAAATTTATCTAATTATGAGAGACTTGATATATCTAAATTTTAGAGATTTGAAACTTTTTAAACTAAAATTAATAATATAAAAGATAAAAAAGCATAACTCTATATTTATGAATTCGATGAATTCATGTTTCAAATCCGTTTCTCTAAAGTCCAAACGAGCACTAGAAAAGATGCGGCACCGCTAGTGCACCTTATTTTTAGGGAAAACAAGCAAAAAAAGGACAAAAAAAATTAAAGATGGGCATGCCACGCGTAAGCGGATGATGATCTGTCTTTCGCGTGCAAGGTGACGGGGATATATGAGAATTTTTATAATTAATGGAGTTGGTTTTACGAGTTTCTTTCTAGGAGTAATATTTTCATGGTTTTTCCTGGTTGGAAACCCAATAAATATTTTGACTTAATTACTTACAGATCCAATTAGTTTTTTTTTTTTGTTGAGAAAGGGGAGGCGAGACGCCAAGGGTTAAAGAGAAAAGGGTTCAAAGGTACAGTCTAGAGTTACAGCAGGCAGGTGAAAGGAGGAACAGACCTCAACCTACATAACACAACCAGGCATTAATTCTGAGTTTGCAGATCCAATTAGTTAACAAGCCTGAAACTATGGTTAAGCTTTGTGTTCCAAACCAACTTCAACAGATTGAGGATGTTTGTGGGCACTGTAATAACAAATTCAAATCCAAAGCAATGAGAAGTGATCTCGTCATAGTAGGTGGTGTCAAATTTACATGGCCCGAAGGTCATGATCATATTCTCTACGGTCTCTCATAACTAGTGATGGCAAATTGAACTCGACCTGACCGCGATGGGGCCGATATTACCCGACCCGCAATAGCGTGGGGCGGGGCATAGGTATCTACTTTCGACCCACCCTTCCCCTCCCCCCCCCCCCTCCCCCCGCGCCCCGTTTTTAACTCATTCTATCTCTATTTCCTCCAATATCAATATATATTGCTCCTATTTTGACTTTTCTTCAACTACTTAGACTCCATCTTTCAACTTGTTAGACTCAATTACCTATTCTATTATCACTATTTTTCATTCATAAAGTGTTTTCTCATTTTTTTCATTGTAAAAAGTAAAATTTGTGTGTATCTTTTTCAAATAACATGTAAGAGTGGGTCGACCCGCCCCGCCCTATACCAACGCGGGTCTTACCCACCCCGACAAGTAATAGCGTGGGGTGGGGCATGGGTATTGAGGTACCCACTCCCGCCCCCGCCCCATTGCCATCACTACTCACAACCACTTACTCAGGTGGTGAAGGACGAGTTCTATGTTCGGACAACGTATGTACGATTGACTTGCCTACGTTTTTTCAAAACGGAGAGTAAAAGAAAAGATAAGTGCATAAAATAATATCCACAACTAATGGCCCAGTGAAGGAAGAGAGAAGAGTAAGGCGTTGCACATGCAAGTTCTCCCTAGAGTTCCTAGATGAGTGGCCTCGATATCAGCAACATACCAGTTGTTAATTTTTTATGTCGTCTAATCTCACACTGTGCCGAACCTTTTACCCAAACTAGTGGGCGACACAGACCCTATTCTCCTGAGAGGTGTCATGTTGTTTGATCGAACGATGATTGTTTGGATAGAACCACCATGTATGGTCTTATTCTAGACGACTAGGGTTTTGATACTTGCAGCACAAAGGGATGCAAGTTCGACAAGGCACTCATTCGAATCAACAAAAAGACAACATAGAGGAAATAAAACACAAAACATAAGAAGATGAAATCAATCTTATTGCATACCAAACATTGAATTTATACGTCTAAAACCTCTAAGGTTCACAAACCTTTGCAACTAAGGGAACTAGCCGGCCAGTGGACGAGTTTTAGGGGATTCTTCAATTGAAACAAAGACCCATAATACCTCTAAAAATGGCAGTCATAGCAAAGAAATCGGGGTTCATGCTACTAATCCTGCATTCATTTTCTCCCTCGTCACTGGTCTTGCTCTATTTCGGGTGAGTTACTCTGTCGGCAGAGTAGTAGCCTCTAATGCCTCCTATCACTAGCTAGCGAGTACTAAATCATAAGGACCTGTTTATAGGCCTTAGATTAGGGTTTTCTGAGGAGGAGAACTCAGCCTTGACGCGCCATCCAGCCAATCAGAAGCATCCATCGGTGCAACTACTACTTCAGGATAAATCTAGGCACATTTTTTGACGAAGTTTGGACGCATCCTGAAACGGAGACCACGGTATCATTTAAGATCTAAGGCCGCCATTTTGGAAGCCTTTTTGAGTTCTAGTTTCCTCTTCAAGTCTTGCTCCCAACATTTGAGCCTCGATGTCCCTTGGTGCTCCCAAGTGGTCTTGTAAGCTACTTTGATTTAAAAATGCACAAACCAAAAGCATATCATAATAATAAAAGCAGTCATAGAGTTACTAAAACACACTTTGAGCATTCACATTGAAAACTCAATGTATGATGACAATAAATATGGGAACTGAATGCGTTTTTTGTCATAATACGAGGGTCTAAAATAGCATATTCTATATGTCATTAGGAAGCATCCAAATCCATTGACGTCCTTGTTAGATTCTGATCAAAGGATGAGTTTTATTGTTTCTTGAATGAATTTGATTAACAGAGTGAGTTCTCAGTTAAGCATAATCAGCTTTATATACTCAATTGATTAAATATAGGAGCGAGAGGAACATGAAAGTTAAACCAAACTAAACTAACTTAACTGAATTACAAATTAATCCCTATACTAACCTCATACATTTACTCTAGACCTAATCATCTAACTGCTCTAACTTTTGAATGTATACAAAACAATCATTTGTCCTAATGCTCCCCGTAAGCTAAACATGGATAGATTTCATGTTGAGCTGGGAGATTACCTCTACAGATGTATGAAATAGTAAGGCTTTTGTAAAGGATTTAACAAGCTTTAGTGTTGTTGAATGTTGCACTTTAGTTTGTTGCCCAGAACCTGATCCCTCGTGAAGTGGCAGTGGACCTCGATATATTTGCTTCTTTCATGCTTAACAGGGATCTCTATCATCTTAAGAGTAGAGAGGTTGTCGTAATATATCATGTGGGGTTGATGAGGTTGAACAGGAACCTGGTTGAATAATGTTATCATCCACTGCATCTTTTACATGTGTCAGCTAAGGCGTGGTATTCTGGTTCTGTTGATGAGGAAATTACCTAAAAAGACACAAAAACCAATTACTGATCGCCTTGTATTAGTACATCCAGCCCTGCCAGAGTCTGAGAAGGTTGTCAGTCTAATGGAGGAGTTTTTGGGGAAGAATAAACCACAAGCATGTGTCTTTTTGAGGTATAAAAGAAGTCCGTGGGTAGCCTGCTCATGTACATTAGTTGGAGCATCCACAAATTGACTTAATTGGTTTACTGTATAGTATATATCTTGTCGAATATTACATTTTTTTGAAAGTATTGGAAATTCATTGATAATGAATGCATAAGGTGACAAATTTTGGGCAAAAGCCCCATTGAGACATACAACTATCCAGAGAAAGGGCATACAGTCAACCCACAAGAATAAGCAAGTCCTAAACACATGGCCTGAAAACCCTAATCCTGACCGACCTCCCAAAAAGAAACCACCATCGCTCAAGAGACCAACACCACCCGAACGCCAGAAGTAGAGAGACGATCGTCGATGGAAAATAGGGGAAACTTAAAGTCAACATCAGAGACCACCAGAGAGGAGCAGTGAAAGCAAATTAGCAAGAACCAACCTAATGGAGAAGACAAATAGACGGTGGAATTGCCAGGGAGAACAATCAGGAGCCCCGAAGATGGTTGAACTCTGTCATCGAGCTCCAGGAAGCAGAATTTGTGGGAGGATCACACTAGGATTCCCAATACTTCTCTAAAACACCTAGCCGTTGTGGCGAAGTAAGAGGAGGAACATAAACATGAATGAGAAGGCAGATCGAAAAAATCCCAATCCCCTATATCGACCTACAAAATGTTTCAATGTGCATATCTTATAGATCAGACATAAGGCAGAAAGAAAAATGCCTTTATTGAAGAAAGTGGCGAGAAAAGACCCAAAGTGGAAGCACCGAAACATAAGAAAGCAGAGAAGAAAATAAAGCATGATAAAAGGAAAATAAGGGGTTATCGCCTGCATCTTGAAGGTGCCAACGGTAGCCCACTGTAGAAACAAATCTGAAGGCTTTTTAGAGAGAGGCGAGGTGTTAGAAACCTAGAGAGAATGGTTGGGGATGAGTTATTGCAGAGATATCGAAACCTTCGATGTAAGGTTTCTATAGCTTATGTGAACTTCAGCATCCAGAAGATCACCTTCTGATTTAGATAGGTGAGTAGCTCAAATAGAGGGTGTAGTTGTAGGTTTAAAAGTTAGGAAACTTGTATATAAAAGTATATCAAGAGTGTACTTCTTTTACATAAATATATACCATTATTAGATTTAGATACTTCCATATCTAAGAAGTACTTTAATGGACCTAGATCTTTGATTGTAAAGGCAACATTGAGCTTGTGTTTTACCATGTCAAGTTCTGGAAATTGTTGCTTGTTAAAATGATCTCATCAACATAAAAGGCTATGAATGATTTTCCATCATGTTTGGTAAAACGAAAGTAATCACTATATGATTTGTGATAACCAAGATTCTCAAGGGTAGTAGTCATTCTGGCAAATCATTGACGGCTAGCTTGTTTTAGCCATATATGGACTTAGTTAATGTATATACTTTGTGTTTATCACATGGTGCAGAAAACATAATTGATAAACCTAGGTGTGACTAGGTTCGTATTCCAAAGGGTCTTTTGATGGCAGATACAAAAAACTAGATGTTCAAGGGATCGAAGGAGATGACAAAAAGTAAAACCAATCGGTTGAGGTTCCCTAAAACTTGCTAAAGACACAAAAGAAAGCGCTAGTGGAGAGTCAATCCCGTATTGGTTTGCATTTTCTTTCCCTTCTCTTTGATTTTTTTGTGTTTGAGTCGTCTATGTCGAGTCTCGATCATGTCGTATCCCCATGTTGCTGTATTTTTCCTCCTTAGTTCGTTCGTGTTTTAAGGGATCTGATGATCGCATTTTCCGGTGGAATTTTCTAAGTTTGGGGCATTACCCTGTATAGGGATGCATTACACGGTTGGGGAATTATTTCCGCAAGATGTGTAATACTCGGCCTCTATTCCACAGTCCCGGAGGCTATTCCTTGACCGTGCAATGAGGAGGCAATGCTCGTGGATTGGCTAAGCCTATTACACAGTCTGAGGCTTTATTCCACGACCGTGGAATAGGAGCCCTGACCATGTAATTTTTATTTATATATATATGCAAAATCCCGTCTGAGCCTCAATTCCCCGTTTTTCTGGTCGTATACCCTTTCCTTCGTTGAAAAATCATGTCCTACCCTCAGTCCATTGATCTTTTCGACCACCTGCGATGTTGGAATTCGATTTCGAATTCGGACCCAAGCCTCTCGCATCCAGACACCTTTTTCCCAATCGTTTGGCGATGATCGACGACAAAAAAAAAATTCGGCGACCCTCCAGCCACTAGGGGTGGGCAACGGGACGAGACAGGATACCCGTCCCGTTTAAAACGGGTACCCGGTCCCATTTGAATAGCAATCTCCATCCCATGTGCCAAATTCGTATGGGTTAACGGGTACCCATTACCCGTAAGGGACGGATAACGGGTACCCATACTACCCGTAAATACCCGTACAATTGGCGACAGTTGGGAATAGCACTATTGACTGCGTGAAAAGAAAAATTGTGCAAACCTTACGTACAAAATGTTGTCAAGCAAACTTGACCTGGTAAAAGAAGACGCTGCAAATGAAAAATGAAGCAGTGTTCTTTTCTTACTGGTGCTTTTCCCCATGAAATTACCAGAGCTAAGAGAGATTTGTGGTAAGAGTGGGAGTCTCGGACTCTTCTGCTATCCAATTATATTTTGAGCACTTCTGCTCAATTAAACTTTGTCATTTCTGATGTACTCAATTCATTTAACTTTGGACTAATAATGTGTATAACGGGTGCCCATAATACCCAAACGAGTTTTAACGGGTAACCCGCGGATACCCAAAGTAGCAATTTTTATCCCAAGTCCCATACCATAAAATATATTACGGGTATTTGGGTACCCATAACCCTCAAAAAACAGTATGGGTACGAGTATACCCAAATACCCGTTTCTCGTTGCCCACCCCTACCAACGACTTATCCAGCGAGCCATGCTGGCGAGTTTCTCGACCTATATTCGTCTTCCTTGAGTCTTCTCCTAGCCGTCTACTTGTGTTTCCCGGTTTGATTTTTCCACTTTGCTCACTATTTCTTAGAAAATTAACGGTTATGTAGAGGACAAGAATTTTGGTGCTTTTTGATTGGTTTATGGGAGTGAATGTCCATGCTTAGGGCTGGCTATTTGGTCCGGGCTATTAGGTTTTACTCAAACCCCGACCAGGACCAGACCAAAAGCGGATAGCAAACAATCCAGTCTCATCTTCGGGCTTAGATTTGAGGGAAAAAACCGTTTGAGACTGGATAAGAGAGGCCAACACCCAAAACTTAATTAACTCTTCACCATTTGAGGCCTCAGATCACTCAAATCCCCACAAGCTCAATCTAAAATCAAGACCGAATTGGGATCGGACCGGATCAAGACCGGACTGTATCCAATCCAATCTTTGGTCCTTATATTCCCGAAAAGACCGGGCTGGGACCGAATCAATTTGAGCCAATTTAACCGGACCAGACCGTATAGTCACCCTACCTATGCTAGGTTGCTAGAGCTTCGTTGGACTTCTTGCATGCCTCTGCCTTTCCCGTCTATGTTTCGGATTTGGCTTGCTAGTTGTTTTGATTCACTTTGAGTGTGCATGTATATTCTGTTAGTGTGGGGAACTCATTTCCCCCCTACCCCTAATTTCCTAACATGGTTTCTATGGCTCCAGCTATGGCATACGTGTTTCTCATAATCACGTGACTCCGTCACCCTTATCTGCAAGGCCTGCGACATACACACAGTTTGCTAAGGTCCGAGCGAAAACTATGCATGAGCACTGGTACTTCCACACACCTTCCCTTCGGGTGATTCACTATGACAGCGACATCTACCATGCCATATGACGAAGGGTTGGGCGCTGGGTAGAGCCAATGTTGTTACTTTCAGGCTCAACGACGAGGATGGCATGATGAACCTTGAGTAGTTGGCTCAGGCGCTGAATATGAGCTTCTACCCCTACTCGACTACATCCGTGAGCTGGCCAATGACTCGCTCGAAACTACACCACAATTAAACCCCAATTAGAGCCCAAGTTTTTAAACTATAATCGGGTGTAGTATAGGGAAAGTATCTATATATCGACCCGGGCCGGTCCGTCTACTAGTTTGTGCCTATCCGATGGGCAGCGAGTGTCATTTGTTTGTAATTTTCACATGGTATAGTATTCATACTTTTCATATTTATTTATGGTTGTTATCTATTATCTGTGTTTCATCTAATATGCAAGAGGGGCACTACATTTAATTGAGGTTTTAATCATGATCAACAATTATGTCAAACAATGCTGTAACTTTATCACCGCTTGGAACATAGTATTCTTGACCATTTGATCTTTGATTAACCAACAATTTTCAACTTCATAAGTTCAACATGGTTTAACGTAGCGTATGTCACATTACCATACTCCTATCAAGTTTTGCTATTTAGGCCATGAATTAATGGAGTTTGGAACATGATATTATACCATATCCTCTAATGGGTGAACCTCATTATCTAATCTAAACCGTATGATTCATTTAATGCAATAATAGTAACCAACGAATTTTATTTATCAAATTATATTAAAGTACAACTAATAGGTGTGAATGAAAGTGTATATTACACTTCGAGCGTACGCTAGCCTTTGCCACCATTATATTAAAGCAAAACCAAACTATTATGTAGGCCTGTGAATCTGTGCAGTTGCGGTTAACCGCACCAAAATTTGTGGTTAAGCGAAACCGATACGGAGCCTTATATGCCAACCGCGGTCGCACCACAAACGGTTTGAAGTTAACCAATAACCACAAAGTGCGGTTAACTGCATTAATTCGATGAGTTGCAGAAATTTTGGTTGTCGGCTTTGTCGCCAATGCGGGAGGATGGATCAAGTGCCACTAGATCACGGTTAGCCGCATAAATAATTGGTTATATTGTGGTTAACTATTATTCAGTTGTTGTAGTGGCTGTGGTTAAACCGCAAACCGCAACCGTAAAATAGGCTATTTTTTCAGTTTTTGGTTAACCACTACTATTAGTAGTTTAACCCCAAAATTGAAACTGAATTACCAACCCTACTATTATGCTATGCTTCAATATTATCTTCAATGTTTTATGACTGATGTCAAAACGAAATATTAGTTATAGACACTTTGTCTTCGCTTCACATTATCATTCAATATTAAATGTGTGACTGACTGTAACTGAAAATGTGTGATAACATAATACAAATGTAAAGCCGCCCTTTTGTGCAATCGGTACAGTAGATGAATTTACATGACATCAGTCATGGTATGATCCTGCATTGGTTTGATAGGATACTGGTCCGGGTACATCCCGTGCTGGTAAAGAGGAAATTCCAGGACACCAATCTATGTATAATCTACGGTGGTATACATGACATCTAGTGTACTACCCAGGGAGTGTATGACTTGAAAAATTAATAAGTAAAAAGTATTGAATTAACCTAACCATGCATGTGATTGAATCCTTGTATAAAGATTACTTATGATGTGGGATACGAAATGTGCATGTCGATGATGATGGTTATGTGATGGTTTTCTTTGGTGTTTGATACAATGATTTACCATGAGATGGTGTGATGTTTCGCTATGTTGGGAAGGGATTACATGGTGATGCCAGTATGATGTGATACTTGATGCATACATGTTTATACAGTGAGTTATCAAGACTGGGTGATGGTCCTTGTGTTGTGAATGTATGAATTTTTTGAGTTTGAGATGATGAATGTGATATGACATGTGGTAACGAATGGATGTTTATTTGACTAAATGAGATATATCATATCGGGTGTATCTTGACAATTAAGTTAAGCCAGTAAGGGCTATGAGGTGGGTGATAGGAAACTGAATACTTAATGTTCTGCAATGGTCACTGAGAGAGACAATAAGTCCTTTCGCGCTATACTCTTAAAGGTAACAGATTTAACGAAGAATTAGAACATTATCTTATGAGTTGAGTTATCCGGCGAGTATAACTGGTTACTAAAAATAGTAATAGTAATATATGTATTAGGGTGTCACATTTTATATAAGTAAGGATTAAAATAGTTATTTACATCTTAACCATTATATATATCCAATAGATTAGATTCATTTAGAAATCTTGCTTGATTTAGGTGCTATTCATTTGAACATGATCCAAAGTTGCACATTTACTATCATGTAGGAAAAAGAAAGGAATTATAATTACATTAGAAAGAAGTAAACACAATGTGTTTTTATAATTGTGAATGAAAAAAATTAAATGAAGTATGAAAAATAAAAATAGAAATAAATTGGAATAACATAAAAGAAAAGATAATGATTTATTTTAATATGCGAGAAATGTCAAATTCAATCCCTAAAGATGACAAAATGCATATTTGTATATTTTTATATGCACATTACTTTTCTTGTAGCTTCTTTTATCAATTGGTCACGGACATATTTAAGCTATATAATCATAATTCGATTTTGAAAAAGATAGAAAAAAAATTTGGTGACAATTGGTGATATTCTTAAACACATGAAATTGTTGTCTATCATTTTAACATATGACTAAACTATGTTTAGATATATTTGATTATCTTAAAGTATAGGAACATGTCACATGAATAAGAATTCATGTTATTATGACTATGTTCTGACTTAGCTAATCATCATTGTTACTACATGATCTTATCCCTTAATAATCTAGTAAACACACAAAAATTGTTATATTTTTAGTACAACGCGATAAGAGTGTATAGTTAAGATATTTTTAGTAGCTCTTTTCTAACAAACTGCAACATAATTGTATTGGTTCACATATTTATAGTAGTTCGTACAAACAAAATGTTAAATTCTTCGTATTCTAGAATACGAAAGAAGGTTATTATTTGCTTTTTTATTTTTCAATTTTAAAAGAAAATCACATGTCAAATTATGTAAAAGTATAGAAATTTGTATTGACTAATTTCATGTTTTTTGTGTTCTTTAGTTATTCTTTAAAAATTATAAACAAATATCAAACATATTATAAACTAAAGATTTAACATATGTTATTTGTAGTTGTTAATGATTTTCTATCATTGCTAAAAAATAGAATACAAAATTTTGCCTATGGTAGTTTTTATTGTGTAATGTATAGAAGTCAACCATTAAATAAAAATAGAATTTTATGTGTTTTATATTTTTTCTAACATCTTAACTTATATTATGGCCGTTATAAAGAAAGTTTTTGCCACATAGGACAAAGAAAACTCCACAATTTTCCATGTCATTTTATCATTTTTATATTTGAAAGTTATTAAATGATTATAGAGCTCCTAGGTTTGATGATTAAATCTTAGTTATGGTGATTGATATACATGTTTTGATATGATTAATGGGATCAAATATACTTTATCCTACTGGTTGATCACTTGAAATGATGATAGTTTAAACTCATAGATCACATTTTCAAATCTTGGTCATGATGATTGATATGCATGTTTATTTAGTTTTATTTTAATTTAATTAATAACTTTGAAATATAAAAATGATAAGATGACATAGAAAATTGTGGAGCTTTCTTTGTCCTACGTGGCAAAAACGTTCTCTACAACGGCCATAATATAAGTTAAGACTTGAAATGATGATAGTTTAAACTCATAGATCACATTTTCAAAATCTTGGTCATGATGATTGATATACATGTTTATTTAGTTTTATTTTAATGTAATTAATAACATTTAAATATAAAAATGATAAAATGACATGGAAATGGGATCAAATATACTTTATCCTACTTGTTGAACACTTGAAATAATGATAGTTTAAACACATAGATCACATTTTCAAATCTTGGTCATGATGATTGATATACATGTTTATTTAGTTTTATTTTAATGTAATTAATAACTTTTAAATATAAAAATAATAAAATGACATGAAAAATTGTGGAGCTTTCTTTGTCCTACGTGGCAAAAACTTTCTCTACAACGACCATAATATAAGTTAAGAACACTTGAAATGATGATGGTTTAAACTCATATATCACATTTTCAAATCTTGGTCATGATGATTGATATACATGTTTATTTAGTTTTATTTTAATGTAATTAATAACTTTTAAATATAAAAATGATAAAATGACATGGAAATTTGTGGAGCTTTCTTTGTCCTACGTGACAAAAACTTTCTCTACAACGGCCATAATGTAAGTTAAGACTTGAAATGATGATAGTTTAAACTCATAGATCACATTTTCAAATCTTGGTCATGATGATTCATATACATGTTTATTTAGTTTTATTTTAATGTAATTAATAACTTTTAAATATAAAAATGATAAAATGACATGGAAAATTGTGGAGCTTTCTTTGTCCTACGTGGCAAAAACTTTCTCTACAACGGCCATAATATAAGTTAAGACTTGAAATGATGATAATTTAAACTCATAGATCACATTTTCAAATCTTGGTCATGATGATTCATATACATGTTTATTTAGTTTTATTTTAATGTAATTAATAACTTTTAAATATAAAATGATAAAATGACATGGAAAATTGTGGAGCTTTCTTTGTTCTACGTGGCAAAAGAAAGCTCCACAATTTCCCATGTCATTTTATCATTTTTATATTTAAAAGTTATTAAATGATTATAGAGCTCCTAGGTTTGATGATTAAATCTTAGTTACGGTGATTGATATACATGTTTTGATATAATTAATGGGATCAAATATACTTTATCCTACTGGTTGAACACTTGAAATGATGATAGTTTAAACTCATAGATCACATTTTCAAATCTTGGTCATGATGATTGATATGCATGTTTGTTTAGTTTTATTTTAATGTAATTAATAACTTTTAAATATAAAAATGATAAATTGACATGGAAAATTGTGGAGCTTTCTTTGTCCTACATGGCAAAAACTTTCTCTATAACGACCATAATATAAGTTAAGACTTGAAATGATGATAGTTTAAACTCATAGATCACATTTTCAAATCTTGGTCATGATGATTGATTATTTAGGTTTATTTTAATGTAATTAATAATTTTTAAATATAAAAATGATAAAATGACATGGAAATGGCATCAAATATACTTTATCCTACTGGTTGAACACTTGAAATGATGAAAGTTTAAACTCATAGATCACATTTTCAAATCTTGATCATGATGATTGATATACATGTTTATTTAGTTTTATTTTAATGTAATTAATAACTTTTAAATATAAAAATGATAAAATGACATGGAAAATTGTGGAGCTTTCTTTGTCCTATGTGGCAAAAACTTTCTCTACAACGGCCATAATATATGTTAAGACTTGAAATGATGATAGTTTAAACTCATAGATCACATTTTCAAATCTTGGTCATGATTATTGATATACATGTTTATTTAGTTTTATTTTAATGTAATTAATAACTTTTAAATACAAAAATGATAAAATGACATGAAAAATTGTGGAGCTTTCTTTGTCCTACCTGGCAAAAACTTTCACTACAACGGCCATAATATAAGTTAAGAAGATTGGTTAAGTGGGATAATATTAGGAGATCATATTATGAAGTTTAAGACTACTCAAAACCAAAACGGGGCTAAATGGGTAGAAATGGGTTAATTGCACTGGATACCACGTAAGTATTGATTTTGTTGCACACTAACCACTTAAATTTTTTTAGTTGCAACTGTTATATTTTTCATTCTTAAACTTAGGTGGTATATTTTGCATTATGTATAATTACCTTATTTCTCCCTCTATTTTTTCCCTTCGATATTTATAATTGTTACCGTTTTTACTTTCTAGATCTAATTGAATTGAACTTTGGCTTCGTGACAAACAATTGAACTTTCTAAACTTAGGAAGTGAAATGCAATCTCGATTTGTTTTTTTTGGGTTTATGATATGTTTTGCCTTGTTAGTGCCTATGTACAATCAATTTAATCATGATAACTATAATTTTTTTAGACTTAGGAAGTGAAATACAATCAATTTTGATTATGGTCTCTGACATGGTCATCTCACATGCTTTCCATTGACCATGGTATTAATAACTCTAGTTTTTTTCCTTCTCATGCCAGATGTTTGTCTGTTGTTTTTCTTTTACAATTCAATTTAGTCAAACTAGCTAGTACTAGACTACAGATACAACATCTGCAGCCAAATGAGAGTTGGATTGGAGACAATTGAAAAATGGAATTTTTAAAAATAAATCAACAACGAAATATTAGTCTAATTGAGACGCAAATTTGAAAATTGTTAGAACTATCACTACATGATTAATATGATAATGGTAAAGGAACAAACATTTTTTCTCCTTTTCTGTAACTTCTATTTACTTCGCTTGAGTTTGTATAAAGGCACCAACAATGCAAAACATATCATAAACCCAAAAAAATCAAATTGAGATTGCATTTCACTTCTAAGTCTAGAAAATGTAATTGCTTGTAATAAAGCCAAAGTTTAATTCAATTAGATCTAGAAAGTAAAAATGATAACAATTATAAATATTGAAGGAAAAAAAATAGAGAGAGGCATAGAGTAATTATCCATAGTGCAAATTGAGGCGGAAAATTTCAATTTAATACATATCGTTAAGTTTAAGAATGAAAAATATAACGGTGCAACCGTAAGTTGATTTATGTGGTTTAGTTACAACTAAAAAAATTTAAGTGGTTAGTGTGCAACAAAATCAATACTTAGGTGCATGGTATGGTGCAATTAATCCGGGTGGAAATCGCTACTTAGCCAACTATAATTTTATGGGAGCCCTAGGTGAATCTTATGCTTTAGGTTAGTGAATTGGAGTATGGGATTCACCCATTAGGGGTTAGGGTATAGTATCATGATCCAAACTCTGGTTAATTCATTGTGTAAATAGCAAAACTCAAAGGGTGTATGGTAGGCTAGCGTACTCCCGGGAATGCGCTTACTTTACCGCACAATCGTTGAGTTATGTTATTTAGACCATGAATTAGCCGGAGTTTGGGGCATGATACTATACCCTAACCTCAAATGGGAGAACCCCAGTGCCCAATTCTCTAACCCAAACCATAAGATTCATTTAATGTTAAAATGAAAATCAACGATTTTGATTCGTTGAAATTATCAAAGTACAAATAATAGGTGTGAACGCAGACATATAGTGTATGCTTGTCACACGATGATATGAAGTCTAGAGAGTTAATCTCTATCATTGATGAAGGATATCACTAAAACCATGCATGGGTAGATGAAAAAGATGCTCAACCACTCCTACTAACAAGTAACATGTCGGCCAATCTATCATCTTATCCATGTCAAAACATGATTCTAGTATTAGAAAAGGTTTCAAAATCAAACAAGGACACAAGAACCATTTAAGTAGTAGAATGTCAATATAAACACGTACAAATAATTAGTTTACGGGTAGTGTACCTCATCTTATCCAAAACTAGATGACCTAAACATCATGATGGTCGACCAAAACAACAATAGTTATTTTGGGTTGACATCTTAGTTTAATATGGGTCGACCTATATAACAGAAGTTGTTGTTGTAGGCACACAGCTTGAAATCGATCGACCTGTTCAATAGAATGATTGATCACTTTGGTGCTCTAACTACCTCCATATGTCATATTATATAGAGCTACAAATTTGTGTTGATGTAATTATTTCCCCTTGAAATAGGTCGACAAGTGAAAGAGCTCAGTCGATCGTTATAAACACATGGAGTAAATAAAATATATTCACCATGTCTATTTATTGGTCGGGTCTTAGTATCGATCGACAAGATGCCAATACCAGTCCACCATATTTTCCCCCCACACTCCAGGTCACTTGATTTTGAGTTTTAACAAAGTCACCACAGACTACCCTTAAATTAAAGATTATAAAATAGTACCTGAGTAAGTAATTCATAGATTATTTGTAATTAAATCATGGTTCAACCATTTCATACAGATAAAATTTTATATCGGCTCTACTCCCATAGAGGATTTTTTGTTGTTGCTAACCGTCATAAACTTGAAAAAAATACAAATTCATAGCATATTTTGTTGACGAGTTTGTATTATGGGTGGGAATTGGTGCGGTTAGCACCACGCCGCAATGACACAAATGGCATCGCACCGCATGTTATTTGGACCGCACCGCATATTAGATCACAAATTAATCGGTGCAGTCAAACCAAACCGCTTAGATAAGCGATTTGGTGCGGTCCAAACCGCACTGTAAATTCGACCGCAATGTAATATAGACTATTCAATATTCATAATTGAATTGACAAGTTTGAATTCACTTTCTACACTCATGATGGTTCAACTCAAGTGTGCTACATGTGGGGTTTGTTTCTAATGTGGATATTGATAAGCAATAGAGAGGAAGTATGATTCGCATCTATTATTGATGATCAGCAAAGTATATAACGTCGGTACAATCGAGTTTACAGAGTTGTAGAGAGTAAGGAGATGAGAGATTTGAGCTAAGTGGGTAGGCTGCTACAGAATGTAGTTATGGGAAAATAAATAGAAAATGCAATAAAATCCTTTATTATGTTACATCAATAACATATATGGGAGACAAGTTGGCCACTTTCATTGAGAAGAACCCACCAGAATCGAAAAGGGGGTCGAGGGACATAATGCGGCAGAGAGAAATCTGCAAAAGCAAATAGCAGCAGCCCGAAAGGTGATGTTTCTCCTAGAGTTAAGGAGAAATCGAGATATTGTATTGCCAAACATTAGCATATCAGGAATCAAAACTCAAAATAAAATCTTAGAGGTTTGCGGTTTTGAACAACAACCGCGCGATAACGATTTGATTCGACCGCAAACTGCATAAACTGTAGACTGCATGTTGGACCGTATGCTTAACGGTGCGATCCGGTGGAGTTTGATCGCACCGATGTCCACTAAGTTTGTATACAAGGAAGCAAACTGTAAACTAAAAGGGTTTTTTCCTAACTAAGAGGCCAAATCAAGAACTGAAGGCCTGATTGTGGAAGCATCCCTAGCTAGATTGTGGGGTTATTCTCGAGGACTACCTCTATGAGGAAATCCCTACTGAGGAAAGAGAGACCATCTCCAACTGGGTCACCCAAACAGGTGAGTGGAACTGGGAGCGATTGCAACCTCTCTTCCCTAATGAGATTTTATCTCCGGTTGCAGGTGCAGAACCGCCCAAGCCTAAGCTCGGAGAGGACCAAATCCCACTTGGATGGTATTGTCCAACATCATGTGCACCATCCAAATCCTATGGTGGATGATACTATCCAAGATCAGAGACACCATCCCAAATATAATGGACACCATCCAAACTCAAAGTGGTTACGTGTCGAAGGTGGTTACCAGAAGCAACAAATGACTTGCAAAGGACACTCAGAGGAGTTACTGGATGCTACGTAGAGCTGATTTCGAGGAAGAAAGAGAGAAGGTGGTTAGAGGGAGAGACACAACAAAACTTGCAGCAAGACTCTGGATGAGGGACAGACAAATCAAATGACAAACGGTCTCGTCAAAATTTATCTTTTCTCTCTAGAACAATAACCATAGCAATAGTACCAGGGACCCTCCAACGAGGCTTCTCTGTTAGTTGTAGTCAGTAGTTGCGGAGCTCTCAAGGAATCTCCATAGGAGTAGAGGTAAAAGTAGCCAGATCCTTTGATGAATGCATCGAACCCCCTCGTTCGAATAGTGTTTGAAGAGGTGTGAACCGAGTAACATCATTTTCTATTTTCTTGAATTCAGGGTGCATTGGTCACGCGAAATTCCACCTAAAACATATACATGAGAACCCTTAACCTCCGAAACCAAACTTACCAGATAATTAAACTCTTTGGCGATGATGTCGTGGCAATGATCATCCTCGGTATGGTTCTTGATGATGCTAATTGCAATAGCAAAGTCCAGATTGAGATGGACTCTCTTGTAGCCTCTTTCCCACGCAATTTGAAGGCCTGCCACTGCTCCTTTCAGCTCATCACTCGTTATAGATCATATTCCAAGGTTGCACACAAAAGCCTCCTTGCATCTTCCGAGGTGATCCCTTAACAGGCCACCTGCAGCAGTTTTCCCTGATGGTGATAGAACAGAACCATCAGCCTGGATTTGAATCCATCTTTCAGGTGGTAGATCCCAAGCAATCTGTCATTGTTTGTAGGTTTTTTCATTAGTGTTGGTGACGTGCTGCATCAACTGTTGTGCTTTCTTGATGATACTGAGCCACGTGTTGATTCTGCAGCATAGCCCTTACACATAGAATTGCTTGCTATCCATGACCACCTCATTGCGTTGTTTCCAGAGGTTCCAGCAAATGACTCCGAACTCTATTAATTTCTCTTCGTTGCGGAGGTTGTCCAGAATCCCTTGTTGGAATGGTGAGCTCAAGCTCTTGACCGTAAGCTTATCTCTGAATTTATCCCAGCTAACCTTAGCTCTCTCACAGTTCCTTAAAATATGTTCAGTTGTTTCTTCTTTGTCATTGCACAAATTACAGTTAGCATTATTTGAGATGCCTCTTCTTGTTTGTTCTTTGTTGATGAAGAGCCTATCATGGAGATGATGCGATATCGACTAGCGCGATATGGTTTCATATACCTTCTGGCCCTTCTCACGAGTTCGGATTTGTTTGATCGATTCCGCAAGTATCTTTATTTTCGTGCTATTCAAAGAAAGGAGAAAACCCAAAAAAAAAAGTTCGACGTTGTGCAATTCTGATTTTTTGGTCCAAGTTTGGGTGGATTCTCGAATTAGGATCATATCAAGAGAACAAGCCAGAGGAAATGCTTGATTCTGCTTAGTCCCTTCCACTTCCAGAGGTTCTTCCACTTCTGCATCTAATCTTCCTCCTTAAGATTGGCAGCAAGAGTGTAAGCAGACTTCAGTCAAAATCTTCCATCACGTTCAAGCCTCCATGACATTTTTACACATGCCAACTACTTAAATTGACCAAGCTGTTCATAAATGCAATAATTAATGAAAATTATTTTGGTGAAATAGTATATAGTGAGGCTAATTTTGCTGCTGATTTCCTTGAAGATAGGGGTCATTTAGTTAATTTTGGTACACATAGAAAGAGAAACACAGGTAAAAAGGAGGAATTATTGGGTACCCCGGGAGCACCACGTCGCCTTGCTGATTTGGTGCTACCGGCCTATTGAAATTTGCCATCTGTCCATTTGAGGAATTAATTAGTAATTCCTGCCTCAGTTATTAATTATCTATGCTAAAGCTCTTCAAATAATATAATAATAATACTAATTAACTGATCCCTTATTTCTCTCTCACGTTCCTTGGTCTTCTCCCTTCCAATGTGCAGCCGACAACCTAGTAAATAATTCCTCGGGTTAATTGCAAGGGTGATCACTGGGATTACTGAAAACGTTCATGTTTGATCACTAAAAATATTTAATTCTATTTGTGGTCACTAAGATTAGTTTAACATTCCAATTTTGGTCACTCTCCGTTAGTCTTCGTTATCTTTCGTTGACAGAGTTAGTTTTTTGCTGACTTGGCTAATAGACATATTGAGTCACCAAATTTTAATCTGAAAAAAAAAAAAGAAACCCAACCCGACACGTCACCAAAACCTGGCACGTCACAAAAACCTGCCCAACACGTGACCCAACCCTTCCCATTCCATGACCCAACCAACCCTTTATCCTCCACCTCCCCGTGCGACTAAACAGAAGGCCGGCCATTGCTAGGACTCTGCGACATCACTCTCTCCAATCACCCGACTCGCCGTCGTTCACCTTCGCGATATCAACGCATCTCTCGTCGTCGTCTACCAAGGGTGGATCGGGGAGGAACTTTGCTGATGATATTGGTGGGCGATTTGAAAAGAAGATTCGATGGACATGTCGGCGGAGCTGTAGAAAGCAATGGGGGAAGCATTAGATTTGATTTGATTTTTGCCCCTGCACATTGCCTACACCGTCGCTGCGGCCGTTAACCTCACCACCGCTGCTGGGTCAATTCTCGATCTTCTTCGTTCTGACACTCACTTATCCCTTCCTATCCCAGTCCTTCACGACGAACACCCTGACCGGCATATCTTGGTATGGCTCAATGATTTTCTCGACCCTTCATCTTCCCACCCTTTGACGACCGTCTTCCCATCAAGAAACCTTGGCGAAGCTGAGAAGCCCTGAGTTTCAAGAACAGGAGCAAGAGAGCCCTCGCTAGCAGTTGATGCAACCTTGGCGACATTGCCTCCGCCGCCTTCATCTCTTTCCCGATTCGTTCATGATTCGTGCTATTATCCACGAAAACAACAAGTGCTCCAGAATGGCACAATTTTGAAGCGTTGCGCCTAGGGTTTCCTCTTCAGGCGGTATGGTGAGGCTTATTGAAACAATAGAGAGAGAGAGAGAGAGAGAGAGAGAGCGAGAGAGAGAAGTAGAAGTGGAAAAGTTGGTCACTGGCGGAGGAATTGAGGGCAGGGTCGCCTCGGGTGAGGGTGTTGGCGGTGAGGTAATATTCGTAACGAAAGGATTGTATATTGGCGTGGATATGTGTTACTGAGGATTGAGGAAGGAGGAAAGGGAATGGAGGCGGCCAGTGGGGCTTTCTTGGTTCCGACGGAGAGGGGAGGGAATGAGGGTTTGGTTAGAAAGGGTAAGATAATTAGTGGGTTTGATTAGGAAGGTTGGTCAATTATGGGTTGATATGGCAGGTTTCTGACGTGGCAGGTCGGGTTTCATTTTTTTTTTAAATTAAAATTGGGTGAATCAACATGTATGTTAGCCACATCAGCAAAAAAACTAACGCTGTTAACAGAAGATAACGGAGACTAACAGAATTAAAATTGGGCTCGGCGGGTGCCACAAATGATTAGGTTATGTCTCACGAAGAATATGGTGGTGCAGAGCCGGCGAAATGGTGGGTAAAAGCCAAAAGGAAAATTTCGATCGGCTCCTGGCTCCTCCCTCATTGCATTTTCTTCTCCAATTGAACCCGCCTCTGGATTCCGTCCAGCTCTTCAACCAGCCTCTCGTTTCGATGGTGTCTGGAATCTCTCGGCAGCCTCTTCAATGGTGGAAACGATGGAGGAAGGCAGAGATAATAAAGGCTGAGGTGGAAACTGCAGGGAGAGAAATCGGGTCACGGGTCGGGAAAAGTCGGGTTGGGTCAAGAGTTAGGTTGGGGAAACTGATGTGGCGAATTTTGCTGACGTGGTGGGTCGTATTTCAAATTTTTAGGGCAAAAAATTGCTGATTAACCCACTCCGTTTGCCACATCAGCACATAACGGATTCATTTAACGGAATTGGACGGAGACTAACGGAGAGTGACCAAACGTGGACTATTTAACTAATTCAAGTGACCAACAATGAAATTAAATATTTCTAGTGACTAAACATGACACTTTTTAGTAAACTGAATGACCTAACTTGCAATTTACCCATATTTCCTCCATTAAAATTTTGATAAGTACTAAACCAATCCAAGAAACTCTCCACTCGCAAATAAATTGAATCTTCCCTCAGGTCCCTGCTTTCAAACCCACTACCAAAAGGTCGACTCTTTCTGCAGCTCTAGAGACATCGTCCAAGGCAACACAGTCATCGTCCACTGCGCCGATAGACCCTCGACACCAACTTCCGGGGAGAGAGGAAAATTAGTTATGCTACTTCCTTTTCCTGAACGACAGGTCTTAAATTGGATTGGGCGGAAATAAGGGTTGCCGAGTGTAGAAGTCAGATTTTTGCTTCTGTTAATCGATGGCTGTGTTGTCGGAGATATGAAGGGGACGAGTTGGGGAGACGAAGCAAGAGAAGATGTTTTTGGTCGATTATAAATTTTTAATGACGGAATTATTGGGACGGGGAAGAAGATTAGGCAAAGGAGAAAGAAAGAGAAAGAGCAGGAGTAATTAGTTATTATTATTTTATTGTGTAATTAATTGAATATATCTCTCATTAATATATTGTACACTTTTGTGTACTTTTCAGCAATTCAAAAACTCTCTTCTCCCCTTGATTTGCGGTAAGGGTATTTCTGTAAATGGCTCCCACCTTATTTTTCGAACGTGGGATATGTCGACAAAATTTTGCATCGCATCTTCAATCTTTCTTTCTCCCCTGCCTCGCGCCTATTCCCTCCCCCCCCCCCCCTTTCTTCTCTACTCACAATCTAAACCCCAATTGATTGTGATTTCTCTTCGATCTCTTCCATCTACTGGAATTACATATCTGACATCTTCCCTGTGAATCTGTAGGTCATGCTTTGCTCCTTTTGGTTTGCCTTCCCACAATAATGGAGAAGGGTATCAGAGAAAAACCCTCGTTTTTCTTCGCCTGAACTAGAAATAGAGTTAGCAGAGGAGGAGGCAAAGCTCCAACATTCAAACTCATCGAACGTTAAGAGTGAGACAACGCCGTATCCACTAAAGCCAACCCAAGCAGCAACTGAGACGACGACGCATCGCACCTGGAGTGAAGTGGTCTCTGGCAAATTACCAATCAAGTCCATAACTTCTTAATTTGCTCTTTTTCCCATTTCGGATTGTACTTTCTTCTGTCCCAAGCTTGTCTTCTTTCCTTAAACTGTAAACCACAAACTCAGCAGCATATAAGCTGATTGATGAAGTGAAAATCAATACAAACCAAAATTCCAAAAGCAGAACAAGTGTTATGGTATCAGAGCCTCAAGGGTTCTAACCCTAGCCGCCACCCATGGAAGCAAATCCAGATCCCATGGTAGATTCCTACTATCTCCATGGTTCTGAACAACCAGGATCCCAGCTTGTAGGAGATAAACTTACAACACTCAACTACAATGACTGGCCACAAAGCAATGTTCAATGCATTGGGAGCCAAGAACAAGCTTGGCTTCATTGATGGTAGCATTCCAGATCCAGGAGAAGACAGTGAGCAGTCTAGGTCCTAGAAGCGTAACAACATCATGGTGCTGGCATGGATTCAAAAAGCTGTGGACCCTGCCATCCGCAAGACCATCATGTCCTGCAAGTCAGTTCTCGAAGCATGGAGGAGCTTACGCGAAAGATATGGCCAAGGTGACCTCATCCGCATTGCTGAACTCACTGACTACTATGGCAACCTCATTGCCCTTAAGGATGAGCTCGATAATTATCAACCACTTGAACTATATGACTGCTCAACCACAAGTTCTACCACTTGCAAAGCAATGAAGCTTGTTTTCCTCTATCGAGACACTAACTACACCATTCAGTTCCTGAGAGGCCTTAATGACAACTTCTCAAGTGTTCACTCCCAAGTTCTGTTTGGAGATACTCTTCCCCCAATTGACAGGGTCTTTCAGAGAATGCTCCAACATGAACGACAACTAAATGGTCAACCACAAGCCAAAGGCCTTGCAACTGAAAGCATGGCTCTTGCTGCTCAAAGCTCCAACCAATTCCAGACCAGAAAGCCAAGGCCATTTTGCACTCATTGCAAACTTTAAGGCCATACAGAAGACACATGCTATCACAAGCATGGCTGGCCTCCTGGTGTCAACACCAAGAACTCCAACTTTCAAAGGAAAGCATATGAATGCACCTTCTGTTCCTGAGAGGCCTTAATGACAACTTCTCAAGTGTTCGCTCCCAAGTTCTGTTTGGAGATACTCTTCCCCCAATTGACAGAGTCTTTCAGAGAATGCTCCAACATGAACGACAACTAAATGGTCAACCACAAGCCAAAGTCCTTGCAACTGAAAGCATGGCTTTTGCTGCTCAAAGCTCCAACCAATTCCAGACCAGAAAGCCAAGACCATTTTTCACTCATTGCAAACTTGAAGGCCATACAGAAGACACATGCTATCACAAGCATGGCTGGCCTCCTAGTGTCAACACCAAGAACTCCAACTTTCAAAGGAAAGCATATGAATGCACCTTCTGCAAAAGACAAGGCCACTCAGAAGAAAGTTGTTTCTTCAAACATGGATTCCCTCCCAAGACTGCCACTGCTGCTGGCATAGGAAGAGGTTCTGTCAATGCCTCTTCCAGCAACCTCAATGATGATTCAAATCAAGAGATCTAGCTCACCAAAGAAGATTTCGACAAGCTTATGTCTTTAGTCAAAGACAAAGGACCACAAAAGACCCCAAATTCATCTTTTACAGTTGCAACATTAAGTAACAATTCAGGTAAATTCAGCCTAATTGTCGTCTCTCATCTTTCCCCACCTCAACTATGGATAATAGATACATGAGCTTCAGACCATGTTGTATGCTCTCTACAACTGCTAACCAACTGCAGGAGACTCCACAACATATACATAACCTTACCTACAGGAGAGCAGGTTGAAGCAACCCACACAGGAACAGTCACATGTGTTCCTGGTCTTACCCTAGAGGAAGCTCTATTTGTTCCCAAATTCAGTTTCAACCTCATCTAAGTCAGTAAATTGACTACCAATACTTCCCTATGCTTAACCTTCTTCTCAAATGTTTGCCATATACAGGATATGCAGCTCAAGAAGATGACTGGTTCTGCTAAGCTAACCCAAGGCCTTTACCTCATAGATCCCAACCAAACAAACAACATACCCAAACACATCACAGCCACAAGCTATCATACTTTTGATCTTTGGCATTATAGACTTGCTCATGTTTCTCATTCCAAAATCCCTTCTTTGAGAGAAATATGTACTTCTATTAACACAGACAAGTCATTAACTTGTGATGTCTGTCATTTTGCAAGGCAGAAAAGACGGCATTTTCCTTTGAGCAACATAGTATGCTCAAAACCTTTTCAGCATATACACATTGATCTATGGGGTCCCAATTCTGTTCCTAGCTATGATGGTTTCAAATATTTTTTAACCATTGTTGATGATTTCACAAGAATGACTTGGATCATTCTCTTATCTTCCAAATCAGAAGCTAAGTCCAAACTAAAGGAATCATGTGTTTATGTTCAAACTCAGTTTCAGACATCAATCCAAAGGATTCGTAGTGACCAAGGAAAAGAATTTCAAATGAATGATTTATTTAAAAACAGAGGAATCCTCCATGAACTCTCTTGTATTTAAACACCACAACAAAATAGCAAAGTAGAAAGAAAACACCAACACATTCTTGTTGTTGCTCGAGCTTTAAAATTTCAAGCCAACTTACCTTCTGGTTTTTGGGGTGACTGTGTTGGACATGGTGTTCACTTGATCAATCGTGTACCCTCCACTATCCTGCACAACAAACCACCTGACTCGCTAAAACACAACTCCTAACAATTGCCAAGTGTAACCAATGAAAGGGACTGCAGTATAGTGGCTCAAGTAATAAATATCGAATCCACGGGTCTCTAGAGTTACTATTACTCAGCTTCAGTTCATTATCTAGCAAAACAGATTAAGATGAAAGAACTAAAACTACTCTAGCAAACTACAGTTAAAGTTAATCTAATTACAGGTTGGGAACTCACTTAGGTATGATTCCCCCTAGCCACTAGCCAGATTAACGATTGATGATCTCTAACTTGTTTCACTTTCATTCACAATGCGGAGAATCCTTAACTAGACCTTGAGTCTCGACTAAAGGAACAAGGCCCTCTTGAGTCAATTGCCTAGAGGGACGTATCCTTCTCTAGAACAATCGATCAAGGCGTTCTGAACTAGACTCCCTCTATCGAATGAGGTTCTCAATCGATACAAAACAGTGAATCAACCCTCGACTAAAGCAATCGATCCACTACTATCAATCTATGGTGCTCTATTGACCTAATCAGGTATTCGCTCTCATAGGATCAAGGCAGAATCAATAATCTCGACTAAAGCAGAATTGAATCGTGAAAACATGCATAGATTGAATATGAACTCAAGATTATCAAGTCAGAGTACTCATACAATCATCCAATCAAACAAACATAGCTAGGGTTCCTCAAAACCTAAGTGAAGGGAAGTTACTCCATAGAGAAGAGAGAGACTGCAGAAATCTGATCTAGATCTTCAATCTCCATCTCCAAGCTTGATTCCCGAGCTCCAATGGCGAAGAAATCCTCCAAAATAGCTCCAAGAATGTTCCCAAGTCGCTCTCTCTCTCTCTAGGGTTCGTCCCTTGGGTGTTTGGGATCCAAAACCCAGCTCTCTTCCTTTCCTTTCGCTGAAAATCGGGTTTTAAACAACAATTCCCGACCCGCACGGGCAGGCCGCACGGCCGTGCAGCTCACCTTGCACGGCCATGCAGCTCACCTTGCACGGCCGTGCGGATTTTCTGCTCTGCCCGTGTGGCTTGCTCAGCCTCTGTTTAATGCTTCGTTTCTCCCTCGTCCGGACTCCGAATCAGTCGCCGTTTGATCCCAGACGCTCGTAGTCTCGTCCTCTTTCGTTTCTTAACAAGCTTGTATGATTCTCTGTCCATGAAGTGAGGTAGAAATCCATTCTTCTTCAGGTCATGCCCGAGTGTCTTCTCCCAAATCGTCAATTGATCTCTGATTGACTTGAAACTTGCGCCTATGCTTCACTTTATGTGCTAGGACCTGAAATGTGACAAAGGAACACAACCTAGCATAAAATAGGCCAAAGAAGCGATAATTCAAGCTCAAACAATCAAGAAACAAAGGGGAAAACATGTGCAAATACCGAGTCATCAAATCCCCCCACACTTAACTGTTTGCTTGTCCCCAAGCAAACTTAACTCAAACCAATGCAACTCTCCAGAGCTCTATAGCAACATACAACCCCGATCGTCGGTAGAGGACTCCCTAGATCATTTAGCAACTTACGAGGTCAACCGACACACAAGTCATCTCATAGCTTCTTCGGCGAGAGCACTAGTATCGAGTTGGCATCATGGCAAATAGTGAACAGAGGACAAATGAATTGTGGATGAAGAGATTCTCAAAAACAAAAGATCATGGACTCACATTTTTCAAGGTGCTCTATTTTCTTCTTGAAGATGGTTGGAACCCCTTTTCTTTTCTGTTTTGCTTGTTTTCTGTTATTTTTTTTTATTTTATTTCAAGGGTCCCAACCTGCTCTTACCGGCCATGCTAGGAGCGGATGTCTCGAGCCTTGTGCGGGGGAAAGACATGTAAGGGGGCTGGAGGTAGTAGGTGGAAATTGGGAACGAATTCCCGTCTCCCCTTACACACTTTCGCCCTATTCGCACGGGAGACGTTATTTTGAAGCACATTTTCGAGCACCTGTTAAACTCAAAACATGATACAAGAGTCCATGACAGGTAGAGAATCCACAACACCACACAATTCAAGGGTCCTAAGATCACTAATTCACTCAATCAACCAACACAATATGAAGAAGCAATGAGACTTCTTAAATGCATCAACATCCTCCATAGTGCTACACTACCTCCCTAGGTTGCAAATCACTACAGAGACTGTCAATTCAAAGCATACTGAGCAGGCAATTGCAAGGAACACGTACTTGGAGCCCTCAAATTGAAATTTGGACAGTGGACTAGGCTCCAAGCACACAAACAGCCAAACATTCACCCGCATACATAATCGAACACCCCCCCCCCACACTTAAGCATGACATTGTCCTCAATGGAGGAAAGATAAGGAGGGTAGAACGAAGTTACCAGATCAAGGGTGAATGATGATGTACGGGTCAGGCGGTGCATTCCAGGAAGAGAAAGTAATCAGAACACAAACACCACACAAAATCTCACAAAGGTTGAGTTATTGACTCTAAAATCAAATAACAAAACTGACTCAACCGAGGATAAATAGAGAAAGAAATGCAAACCGACTGGTTGGGTTGCCTCCCAACAAGCGCTTCTTTCACGTCGTGAGCCGGACGATGGCTCCTAAGTTTCGGTCCATGCTAGAACCTCCTTGAAGTTGAGGTTCTCATCTATGAGGTGGAGTCTCAAGTCACAAGCAGGTGATGTGGCAGGTGATGAAGGCTCGTGCACTTGATGCAGATGAAGTCTCCACCCTCGAGACCTCTTCTTCTCTTCTCTCGTCTCATTGCCCCAAACCAGATAAGACAACATCGATTGGCCACCACCGCGTCCACCAAGAGGGACCGATGTCGAAGTGGCCTTGGTCTGGCAAAGAGACACTGCAAATGGGTCCTTGCCAAGCAGCTCCTCGAAGTTTGGTGGAGATATCACATGTAACTCATGGCCGGTACAGGCCTCTTCCACCTTAACTCCGTCCTCAGCCTGGACGCCAATTGCTTCTTCAACCTCCCTTTCTTCTTCATGTGGTATCACCCCTGGGAAATGATCAAGAACTCCTCCTGCTTCTCTTTCGTCATCCTCCACAACTTCTTTCTGCACCCTTGCTTGCTCTTCTTCTTCTAGCACGGATTGGAGAGCAAGTTGCCAAGCAATTTCTCTCACGAGATCTTCTTGCATCTCCTCACTCATGCCCACCTCTTCAAAGCTCAGTGTGGGGTGCGGGAAGGGGTGGTTGGCTACGACAGGACATTCTTGATCATGATCTTCACGAGAGCTCTCCGTGATAACTTCTGTTTGCTCCACAATGTCCTTGTAGCCTTCTTCTTCCTCGTCCTCTTCTAGTATGGTAGCAGACGGGTGATCTTGAGCAAGTTGTGCACAAACCTGCTCAACCCGCTCTGGTTGCTTTGATGAGTGCGAAACATTCTCCTCCGATTCACGGAGGGATGAAGAGTTAGGAGGAGCAAAGGATGAGAAAAGGAGGTCCATCTTGCGATTGCGTCTCTCGGAGTCCCGAACAAACTGCTCCAGGAGAAGCCTCAGTTCATAGTTTGGATCTGGCTGTGGAGTGTACCATGGCTCTGCAGAATGGCCCGTGAAGGCCGCCATGGGTAACTTCAGCACCGATGGCCCTTCTGGTTGTGGGAGAAAGTCTTCTTGGTAATGAGATTGTTCTTGATATGCCCAGGGGTCAGATTGTTCTCCATAGAAAGGGGGTTGGTACTGGAACCCGGATCCATAGTCTTCTCCTCCTTGATTGCTCCAGGGGGTCTCGGGGTAATACCACTCGGACGGTGGTGGATACCCCCAATGATTGGAGAAGCCATGAGGATCCATGATTCAGATCTGCACCAACAAAAACAAAAACACCCAAGTGAAAAGTAAGGGTGGAAAAGAAAAGAAAAACGCTAAAGTAACAAACTTCTGCCTTTCCTAATACTCTAGAAATTCCCCGGCAACGGCGCCAAAAACTTGACTTGCTAAAACACAACTCCTAACAATGGCCAAGTGTAACCAATGAAAGGGACTGCAGTATAGTGGCTCAAGTAATAAATATCGAATCCACGGGTCTCTAGAGTTACTATTACTCAGCTTCAGTTCATTATCTAGCAAAACAGATTAAGATGAAAGAACTAAAACTACTCTAGCAAACTACAGTTAAAGTTAATCTAATTACAGGTTGGGAACTCACTTAGGTATGATTCCCCCTAGCCACTAGCCAGATTAACGATTGATGATCTCTAACTTGTTTCACTTTCATTCACAATGCGGAGAATCCTTAACTAGACCTTGAGTCTCGACTAAAGGAACAAGGTCCTCTTGAGTCAATTGCCTAGAGGGAAGTATCCTTCTCTAGAACAATCGATCAAGGCGTTCTGAACTAGACTCCCTCTATCGAATGAGGTTCTCAATCGATACAAAATAGTGAATCAACCATCGACTAAAGCAATCGATCCACTACTATCAATCTATGGTGCTCTATTGACCTAATCAGGTATTCGCTCTCATAGGATCAAAGCAGAATCAATAATCTCGACTAACGCAGAATTGAATCGTGAAAACATGCATAGATTGAATATGAACTCAAGATTATCAAGTCAGAGTACTCATACAATCATCCAATCAAACAAACATAGCTAGGGTTCCTCAAAACCTAAGTGAAGGGAAGTTACTCCATAGAGAAGAGAGAGACTGCAGAAATCTGATCTAGATCTTCAATCTCCATCTCCAAGCTTGATTCCCGAGCTCCAATGGCGAAGAAATCCTCCAAAATAGCTCCAAGAATGTTCCCAAGTCGCTCTCTCTCTAGGGTTCGTCCCTTGGGTGTTTGGGATCCAAAACCCAGCTCTCTTCCTTTCCTTTCGCTGAAAATCGGGTTTTAAACAACAATTCCCGACCCGCACGGGCAGGCCGCACGGCCGTGCAGCTCACCTTGCACGGCCATGCAGCTCACCTTGCACGGCCGTGCGGATTTTCTGCTCTGCCCGTGTGGCTTGCTCAGCCTCTGTTTAATGCTTCGTTTCTCCCTCGTCCGGACTCCGAATCAGTCGCCGTTTGATCCCAGACGCTCGTACTCTCGTCCTCTTTCGTTTCCTAACAAGCTTGCATGATTCTCTGTCCATGAAGTGAGGTTGAAATCCATTCTTCTTCAGGTCATGCCCGAGTGTCTTCTCCCAAATCGTCAATTGATCTCTGATTGACTTGAAACTTGGGTCTATGCTTCACTTTATGTGCTAGGACCTGAAATGTGACAAAGGAACACAACCTAGCATAAAATAGGCCAAAGACGCGATAATTCAAGCTCAAACAATCAAGAAACAAAGGGGAAACATGTGCAATTACCGAGTCATCACCACCATTTGAACTCCTATTCAACCACAAACTTGATCTTACTGCCCTTAGAGTTTTTGGCTGCCTATGCTTTGCTAGTACCCTCAAAAATCACAGAACCAAGTTTGACTCTCCGGCAAGAAAAGGGATTTTCATTGGTTATACGGCAGGTATCAAGGGTTACAAGATCTATGATCTTGCTACCAATGATGTTTTTACTTCCAGGGATGTTCAATTCTATGAGCAACATTTCCCCTTCAAAGAAACAACCACTTCCCCCAACCCAGCTTACTCCCAACCCTCACCACCTAACCTATTTGATGATTCATCTCCTAACTACTATCCCCCATCACCCCATGAACCTCCCTCAGTTCAACCAACAACCTTTCCCTCAGACATTGATGATGATGATCATACTGCCTTCATCTACTCACCATCCTCCTCTCCAACCCCACCTTCCCTACCAGACCCCCCACCACCACCACAACAACCAATCCAACCACTTGGAAATCCAAAAGAACCTCCAAATCACCCCCTCGCCTACAAAACTACCATTGCAACCTGCTTCAGCAGCTTCCTTCTTCCATTCATCTTCCACAGTAGCAAATCCAAGGTACAAAGCATTCTCTCTCCACTGTTCTTGACTACTCCAATCTTTCCTCTAATCACAAACACTTTGTCCTCTCAATCTCATCCTATAAAGAACCTGATACATACAAAGAGGCAATCCAATCCCCTGAATGGGATGTTGCTGTCACAACAGAACTTTATACTCTTGATGCTAATGAAACATGGGAGATAGTTGAACTACCAGCAGGCAAGAGAGAAATTGGTTGTAAATGGGTCTTCAGGATCAAATTCAATCCCGATGGATCCATTGACAGGTTTAAAGGAAGACTGGTAGCCAAAGGAGGTCGAGTGACTTCGTTCCATAGACTCCCACCTTTCATACAACCAACAAGAAGGAGTGGATTACCAAGACACATTTGCCCCAGTTGTCAAAATGACAACCATCAGGCTATTCCTAGCCATTGCTGCCATACAGAATTGGCATGTTCATCACTTGGATGTGAACAATGCCTTTCTACACGGGGATCTCGACCAAGAAGTTTATATGAAACTCCCACCAGGCTATAAGCCCCCTACTGGTTTCAAATCACCAGTTTGCCTCTTGAAGAAATCACTATATGGTCTAAAACACGCTTCAAGGCAGTGGTTCTCTAAACTAGTAGACAAACTAAGGTCACAAGGCTACCAATCAAGCAAAGTGGATCATTCATTATTCTACAAAACAACCAATTCATCCTACACTTGCATACTGGTGCATGTTGATGACTTGGTCATTGGGGGTACAGATTTACAGGAGATTACCAGCCTCAAGCAGTTTCTACACAATGCCTTTTCCAGATCCCACCCTATACAGAAGACTTGTGGGCAAGATAATCTACCTCGCCACTACAAAATCAGAAATTAGCTATGCCACACAACAGGTGAGCCAATTCATGTCAAATCTAAGCCAATATCACTACAAAGCAGTTCTCAGAATCCTAAAACACCTCAAATCAGCTCCATCCAGTGGACTCTTCTTCTCAGCTACCTCCTCCCTTCAGCTCAAGGCCTTCAGTGACTCAGACTGGGTGGCTTGCATCGACATTCGAAGATCAACAACAGGTTACTGTGTCTACTTGGGTGATTCTCTGATCTCATGGAAGAGCAAGAAGCAAACGACAATCTCTCGCTCTTCATGTGAAGCTGAAAACTCACACCAGCTGCGAAATCCAATGGATACTCTATCTCCTCCCAGATCTGCAAATTGGCCATCCCCAACCAGCAATTCTTTATTGTGACAACCAATCTGCGATTTATATCGCTGAAAATCCAACCATCCATGAAAGGACGAAACATATTGATCTTGACTGCCATTTTGTGCGCGACAAAATCCTCTCCAACATCATCAAAGTGCTTCACATCTCCACTGTGCACCAGCTGGCTGATCTCTTCACCAAACCTCTTCCTCCGGCGACTTTCAACCACCTTCTCTCCAAGCTTGGTGTCATGAATCTCTGCCCACCAGCTTGCGGGGGTATCAGAGAAAACCCCTCGTTTTTCTTCGCCTGAACTGGAAACATAGTTAGCAGAGGAGGAGGCAGAGCTCCAACATTCAAACCCATCGACCGTTAGGAGTGAGACGGCGTCGTATCCACTAAAGCCAACCCAAGAAGCAACCGAGACAACGATGCATCGTACCTGGAGTGAAGTGGTCTCTGGCAAATTACCAATCAAGTCCATAACTTCTTAATTTGCTCTTTTTCCTATTTTGGATTGTACTTTCTTCTGTCCCAAACTTGTCACAAACTCAGCAGCATATAAGCTGATTGATGAAGTGAAAATCAATACAAACCAAAATTCCAAAAGCAAAACAAGTGTTAAAGTGGACCTGGAGATCAGTTTCTTCGTTCGTGTTACGTTTCCTATGGTTCAATTTGCGGCTTTCCTTTCCATAAAGTCAAGGCATTACAACATACTGGAATTGAATTGGCGTTCGTGGTACAGACACGATCATCAGTTGCCTTTTTCTTTGCTTCCTCTTTCTAGGGTTTTCCTCACTGGGAGATTGTTTTGAGATATGCTGGTTTTTTTCTTCTACTTAACAAGAAGGGTGTTGGGTTTGCCTGTGCACTGGACACTTCTCAGAGGTGTTCTTTTGCAACCTACCAATCTCATTCACTCGAATCGATCGCACACAGTAGGGTTAATTTAGTAGTTTCTAACTTGGGGTTGGTCCTCATTAGGGAGGAAGCTCTATCATACCGACAACTCACTACGTCAATTGGTAGGTTATGGCCACGGTTGTTTATTCCTGGAAATATTGTTTTTCCCCCTTATGTTTTGATTTTCCTATCCAATTCGAGTATCATCTTGAAGCCCTTTTTTCCCTGGGACGAGAGATATAGGCATTGAATTTGTGGGCTGATTTACTCCTTTATATTTTTTAGATATTTCATTTCTAAATCGATTGTGGTGAGATTTTGGGAGGGCTCACACTGTTTGTATTTCACACTTTTTAGGTTTTTTTAGTTTGATTCTCCTTCCTTTGAACCCCTATACTGATTTCGTGTACTTTCCATTTCCTTTCCATAGTCGACAAATGGAAAGAAAACCACAGCTCTCATTTTTAACTACCTCAAATTCTTCACAAATATGGTCTTTTGTTCATTGTAAGAATACGTTTGCGGGTTAATTGTCGACTTGATGCATATATAACCTAATGACCCGGAGTTTTCTTGCTGTTCTTATGGACAATCTAGATGTCGTTGTACACATATAGTGTGTCAGTTGCGTTATTTTGATGAAATTCCTTCTTCAACCTAGGTATGTCCGATTACAAAACCATTAATTGGTTGTTCATCTTATAAAAACATCACTCCTTTGTATTTTACCACCATGTTTACGTTGTAGCTCTAATTCATGACTCAACCTTGGGGCAAATTCTGTTAATACTGAGGTTAGTGAGCTTCCATGTTTTCAGGAGTGAAGGGATTCATGAACAATATTGTTAATGGAGTAAGCATTTCGTTACGGATGGGATTAGGGGTGTCCATTCGGGTTTGATTTTTCGGGTTTACCCGAAACCGACCCGATTATATACATTTTCGGTTTTTTGGGTTCGGGTTTGTTTCGGGTTTCGGGTTTGGTTTTGCTTATCGGTTTTTTGGGTTCCGGCTAAAAATCACCAATGACTAAAACTCAGCCCGTATTCTTAGGCGTTCGGGTTTTCGGGTTTCGGTTTTGCTTTAACCGAACCCGAACCCGATAAGGAATTTTCGGGTTTCGGGTAACCGGAACCCGCAAGTCCTTATCGGTTTCGGGTTCGGTTTTAGTGGTTTTCGGTTTCGGGTTTTCGGATTTCGGTCGGGTAACCGAACCCGACCCGAACTGACACCCCTAGATGGGATGTTAATGAAGTTAGTTAATCACATCTAGCTTTATTTTTGGTCTGTAACAAAAAAATCTAGGTTGATTTGAGTTTTCCACCAATCATATCCCTTCCTGAAATAGGGTAATATGGTTTAATAAATTTGTTGGATTCTATAGTTGTTTCCTCGAATGAGATGAATTAATGAGATTAACTTATTTATATTATCTGTTGGAACTAACAACGTGTGGATAAAGTGGTTCGATTATTTTTCGAATTCCTTGCTATGATACTTTCTTTGCTACCAATTCTTCTTGAAGTTCATATCCCCTCAAGTATGTACGTAGGATTGAATTTGTAACTTACGAGGAGTGTTCTTTATTTCTGGAGATTCCTATTTTTATCAGTGCTCAATTCTAGTTCCACTCTCCTCTCAAAGCCTCTCTTTTTCGACGTTTTTAAGCATTGAAAAGCTAGGTTACGCTTTGCTTCTCAAATTCTCATGGTGTCTTATTTCTTATTATTTCACAAATTCCTGATATTCTCCCTATCCCACGTGTAAATTTCAATCAACTATTCTACTGAGTTCTGCAGATGGTAATTTCATAGTTGCTAGGTTATTATGGCCACTGATATTTGAATCAAAAGGTTACCATGACTTTGTCTATGCATCTTTGTTTCACCTTTCGTGTTTGTTTTTGTCTAAGCTAATGTAGTGAAAAAAAGAAACTTATTCTCTCTTTGAGATCAATTTTGAGCTTGGCGTTGCCTCAAACAGACTACTCGCCCGGAAATAACTGCTCATGTCGTAGAGCAAATGAAAGGAGACATTACATGGAGTTGATGGTTGTAGATAGTCTAGATAATTGATTTGACGAGGATTTCATAATCTGTGATGCATGTCTATAGTGACCTGATTTGGGCGGAATCGATGATGGTTGTATGATTTAGTGTTTGTTAGTTTCAACCCTCTGCACGTGAAAGTTCGGTCGTTTGTTTCATAGTTATATCCCATGGTTTCAGTGGCTACATAGGACCGTGATGAGATTGGTATATCTATTAGCGAAAAGGGTTGTTCGCAAGTACTACTCTCTTCTCATTTTGTGATCATCATGAGTTTTACTCAGGCAAACGAGTACACTTATGTTCATCAAGTTAAGATCAAGTTGATTTGGTAGTCGATCAAATTCTGACCAATATATCTAGGCTCTGTTGTGTCTAACAGAGACGAAATTTGTATATATATTCCAAACGGCAATGTATAACTTTGCATTTGCTTTTTTCTGACACTTATTGTACAGATCCTCTCATTTTTGTAAGGCCCTACATGGATGCCTAAACACCTTATTGCAAAGCAAGCATTCTGCTGCATGTTACTAACTGTTCTTTTATTTTCCACTACAAAGAGCTTACTTTCCCACTTTAGCTTCTAAGCCACTTTGAACCGAAAAAATCTTTTCCTTTCAGTCATCGAATAAACACCAAAGCCGACTACTTAAATGGGGCACTCTATTGGTATGGATTCATTGGATGAAGCACAAAGGGGAACGACAATTTGGTTCAAATTTTTTTTTGATAATGACAGATTTCAAGTCTGTCTCCTTAACCACTCGGACATATTGACAATATTAACAACTTTGTTCAATTTACACGCTTTGGACCCAATTCCACAAACCGCCAAACTAAACATGGTATGAGCACAACCCAATTACTAGCTTTGTGCTTATTCCTCCGGCCAACTGGCCGGCTCACAACTAGTTTGTGAGAATAGATAACCAAGGAAAGAATTGAGCAATGAATTAATGAATTCCTCCATATCGACACGTGGCAAATTTTAATTGGCCGGGAGCACCAAATCATCATATGCTTAGGTGGTGCTCCCGGTGTAGCCAATAATTCCTCGGTAAAAAGAGGGAAATAAGCTGAGAAGGAGCTTTTATCGGAGGAATTTAAACCGCCGAAACACTATTGGGAATGACCGACTCTCCATTTTCCCCCCTCGTCCTTTCATTGCCTTAGCTTTGCTTCCACCACCACCCCATCACCATCAACAACAACAAAAAAAACCCTAACCTTCCCTCCGACAAGAGAACAACAACACCAACTGATGACCCGACTCGTGAAACGCGAGCCCGGCACCGGAACGGGCAATGTAGCCGCCGCCGCCGACTTGAGCGACTGTAGAATTCTCCGTTCTCGGTACCATGCCGTCCAGAATCTCATCCAAGGTAAAACAGACTTCTTCTCCGAGTTCTTCCCTCGAAATTTCCTTGTTCGAAACGTATTCGCGGGTTTCGATTTGAATTCCCTAACCTTCTCTTTCTCCGCCTTCGTGATCGCAGATGAAGCAGACGATATTGGAAGCGCGGAATCCAACAAGTTCAACACCATCCTCAACGAGCTCCAGAGCTTGCACGAGCGAGGCAATCCAATCAAAATTTTGCACTGAGATAGGGTTTTTCCTTATTACTTGGTGCGCAAGCAATCTCACGTTTCGGTGCTTTTTCTGTTCTTGTTACGCACTTCTACAGTGATCAGACCGAGGGAGCAATTAGCTGACGCAGAGGCTCTGTTGGGGATTACAAGCTCATTGGTGAAAGGCGCCAAGCTCAATTCCAATGCCGTTACGCCTTCCAAATTCATCAATTTCATACTCAGAGACTTCGCCAGAGTCCAACAATACAGCCATAGTCACAGAACGAGGGCGTCTGTTAACTGGCAAAAGATTGGAATTTCAGTTTCTTATATATTCAAGCCCTTCCGAGGATGCTCTACAATGTATGCATTTACCTTTTTTTACGCATTACAGATTACACCCTTCTAATTTGATTTCATTATACTGACTGTAAAAATGTTTATCCATCCACAGGCTTGGCACAAACAGTGCGGTGAAGCAGAGGAAGCCTGCAGTCAGGAGAGGCCGACGACCGAGCAAACAATTTGCCTTGCCTAAACAGGTTTGCTTAGTTTATAAAAGAAGAACGATGAAACGTTGCGAGCCATCTTAGTTAACTTCGCCTCGATCTCTCACGTAGGTTGATCCTCACGTCGAGGAAGAAGAGAAGACAGGCACGACTGATGGAACGATGCTGACCATGTTCAGCATCTTGAGGAAGGAGAGGAAGGTGGAGCTTGAACACCTGGTATTGAACAGGAGCTCATTCTCACAGACGGTGGAGAATTTGTTTGCGTTGTCGTTCCTTGTAAAAGACGGAAGGGTGGAGATTCAAGTTGATGATGAATCCGGTCGCCATCTAGTCTGTAAGTTTTGTTAATGAAGGAACTGTCTTTTCTCCCCAGTTCCCCTGCTTGCTTTGTTACCCATCTCTCTAATGTTCGTATGACGTGGCAGCTCCGAGGAATGCGCCATCAGCCACTATGATTGCCTCCGGCGACGTTTCTTACCGGCATTTTGTCTTCAAATTTGACTACAGTGATTGGCAGGTGTGAAATCAAACAGTACCTTGTTGTTTACGAAGTAAAGTTCTTGGCTTTAGTAGCTGTTTTTCTGTAAATCTCATTTTTTAGTTGTGGTTGAAACGTTGCAGTTGATGTGCTCCTCAGTCGGGGTTGGAAAGGAGCTGATGCCACATAGGACTCAAGAATCCAGCCCATCTGACTAGAATCTCAAGGAGCTGAGGCTAGCAGCGCAAAGCCAAAGTGATGTCTGCTTTTGAGGATCATCATTGTTAAATATTCCCAAGTTTAGGCTCTGCAGAAAGCTTAACTACAAAATGAATTTTCATGCTAAAGATGTTACACAAAGTTGTTTGTTCCCTCTGTGTTCGATTCAACTGAAATCAGCTAGCTCTCTGCATATGTAAAAATGTTACACAAGTCCAACGAAGAGCCCAGATAGGAAGAACAGCATTTATTGTGTACTCTGAAATTAACAAAAAAAAAAAAAGAACAAAACAAAACTTATAAGCTCTGGGTGATTTCCTGCGTAGGTGTGTTTATTTCTCCTTTGCAGCGTGGAGCTTTTCCAGTATGGGGCTGTCGGTGCTAACAGCCATACCATTTAGACCATTGTCGACATACAAGACAGTTCCAGTGATGGCTGAGGCCAAAGGTGAAGCCAGGAAAGCAGCAGCGTTCCCTACTTCCTCTGCAGAATTAACATAACACAGAGCTCATATCAGTGATGGTATACTTATTAATCTACATGAAGTAAAAATGAAGGGGAAAGGGAGTAGTTTTTGCTAACCTGCAGATAGTTCTTTCAAAAGGGGTGCATTGGTAGTCGAGTACTCTATCATCATGTCGATAAAACCGATAGCTTTTGCAGCCCGACTTCTCAATGGACCTGCAAAGGCATGGAAGTTAGGAAAACTTAAAATTATATACATGTTCTCACATAAACTTATCTATTGCTTTTTCTCATATCAATAGAATTTATGGCAGTTGATCTTGCTATCCAGATAGTTCCGATGGAATCACAGTGCAGTCTATGTACCAAATTCCCCTTCATGGCTTAGTTGGTACCTGCAGATATTGTGTTGACTCTGATTTTGTGCTTCCTTCCAGCTTCAAAGGCAAGCACCTGAATTAACACAACTGTGAGGATGCATACAAATAATGTCAACTATGTTTAAACCTAACACAGTCAGTTGCATGAAAAGGCTACATGGAATTGAGACGTAATATTAACTCACCCGTGTGTCACTCTCCAATGCAGCCTTGGCTGAACTCATCCCACCACCATAACTGCAATGTAGAATCTTCGGATATTTAGTTATAAATGCAATAACATTAAACTTATCCGGTGATTGATAGTAAACCAGAAGTGTTGGTTCATACCCAGGAATGGTCCTTTCAGCAGCAATGTAGGTCAAGGAAATTGTTGCACCACCTGAAGTATCAACAAGTAAAACTCATATCAGCATAACTGCGCATAAGGTCGAAATATTTTCCGCTCCCCTTTTGAGGGATATTCATGGTGGAAGACAGCACCTGGATTCATTATAGGAAGGAAGTTCTGCAAAAGGGAAATGAAGGAGTAACTTGATGCAGAGATGGCTGCAAGGTACCCAAACCTTGAAGTCTCCAGAAGAGGCTTCGCAACCTGAGAAAGTAAATCAGTTTCATGAAATAGAAATTACAGTAAGGGAAAATAAAAAGAACAGAAATAATACAATGGTAACCGACCTCTGGACCATTAGCGAGGGAGTGGACAAGGATGTCGATAGAGCCAAAATCCTGCTTCACTGATTCAACAAGCTCCTACAAAATATCCCTCAACCATGTACCTCATCAATTACAAATGAGGGAGAAGGTAGACTGCAGTAGCCATTATCATGAAAGAATGAAAAAAGATTACCTTAACAGTCCAATTGGATGATCCTGCATAGCGCTTGTTTGTTTTTATCTGCACAAATTGCACATGTCATTGACTATAGCTACTTCATATTGTAGAGACACATAGCAAATGAGATGCTATCGTTATTTACATCTTCAGGAACATCCTCAGGGCCATCAAAAACCGCATCCATTGGATACACCTTAGTAATTTCCATCAGAGAACCGTCCGGTAATCTGCGAAAACCGCCAAAGGAATCAGTACATAAGCCAGGATATAGATTCCTTAAATAGTATATTTTTAACAGAATTTGGGAGTTTGCACAAAACATTCTTACACACGAGACTCGTCAAACTTTCCGCGTCGTAGACTGCTTTCAAATATATTCAAAGCCTGTTGAAAAATAATCATGATTTAGCAACTGCAACTAATCTCATATTTAGAGGAACTATATCATTGGAAGAGAAATTGGATAAGTTTGTTTACATACCGGCACCCATGTACCAACAAGAATTTCAGCACCAGCTGCTGCAAGTGATTTGGCTATAGCCCAACCATACCCATTGTCATCAGCTATACCAGCAATGAAAGCTCTCTTCCCTGAGAATATAATGTCCTCATCATTACTCGAGTCTTACAACATAAAGATCATAAAGCGCAAAAGTTGCAATAAATTTAGAATCTTCAAAACCAAATAGACAAAATGTAGTGAACTTTTCTAATGCAAATGATTGCTCAAACTGATTATTACTTTAACTAGCAAACAAAGGCGAAAAGTGAAGGAGAAAAATCGACCTCTTAAATCGATAGGAAGTCCTGGCAAGGCGCTAGTTTCATTTTCCGAGGACACTGCTTTTGTTGCGACAACTCGTTTAGATTTCAGGATCACTGAATTAGGCTTCTGTAAGAAGGAATGGCTCAATGAGATGTGAGAAGAGCTTGCAAGCCTAGTCATAGATGCATCTTTGGACTCTGTACTCAGAATTGCTGCCCTCGACATCAACGTTTTATGGAGGGATGAGATGAAAGTCCTGGCTGTTGTCAGGCCTACAGTAGGAGTTGCAGCTGCAGCCATTCTTCCTATCCTTATATTCACAATTCTGCCAGGCCGCAAAGACAAAGCATATGATCACATTAGAGAAATTAGGTTGCACCATTGACACACACATGAACATGCTATGCTGCCAACCAATAGAAACCAGGAAGGAGGATCTGAATGGAGCCTATATAAGAAGAAACAAGAGCAATTGAAGTAGCAACCAGTTGGGAAAATGTTAAAAAAGACTACAGTGTATTAAAAGATTGTCATACCAGAGCTGTTTTAGATACTCAAAATTACAACCAGCAAGAAATGAAAATGGCTAGTGCAAGACCAACATTGGCAATCTAATGAACATTCTCAATCAGTGAGCTGAAACACGAAACGACATGAAAAGCAAACAGTATTAAAAAATAGTTGCTACCCAGAAGAAAGTGTTCCAGTGAGACATTTTTTGAACCAAGAGGAAGATCCTTGCAGCCAACATCAGCAAGTCTTAAAATCTAACAGACATTTGAATAGTTCAAGCCCGGGTAACTAGTTAAACATAGAAAAGGACGCAGCAGCAGATTGCACTATATGTCAGCATCAGCATCATTTCTTCAACCAAAGAGTGTAAGAAGGAAAGCAACACAGGAAAAGGTAAAAGCTACCGAGATTCCTCGCAGCAAAAAGACTGCAGCTTTTCACATCTACACTATCAAAGAAATGGATTCGAACTAGTTCCAACGATAAAAAAAAAACAACGGGATACATTTTAAAATGCAGAACCGGTTGACCTGCTGCAGCAGGAAACAACAGCAGCACTATAATAGATCACATTGCAAATATGTAGTCAATAGGCGGAGCTGTTTTACCTCCGGCTGTGGACGAGAATGGTTGCGGGGAAGGCAGAAGAGCAAGGTGGCTTGAGGAGGATGCTGGGGCGAGGAATCAGAGGAAGAGTATATGGGGAAGGGAAGGGAAGGGAAGCGACGATGATGGTCTTGTGTTGTACTAAGAGGCCGGTTTCGGTGGAAACGAAGTTGGGTGGGCTGTGATTTGTTGTGTATTAGTTGGGAATTCAATGCTAACAGGCCTTGGAATTGCCGAGAGACTCAACTCAACACAGCAATGCGGGCCCCGAGCCTGCCTCCTGAAACCAGTGTCCAGTCAGGTCGGGTTAGATCTATATGGGTTGACTAGGTTTTGTTTTTTACCAACGTTTAACGGGTTAATTATATGATTGGTCACTAAGATTACAAAAAACGTTCACGTTTGGTCATTCGAAATATTTAAATCTATTGACGGTACTTCAGTTTACCAAAATCGTTCACGTTTGGTCACTCTCCGTCCAACTCCGTTAATTTTTGCTACGTGGCGGTCAATTCTAAAAGTTGACTGTTAAATATGTGACGTGGCAATTTAAAAATAATAAAATTAAATTTTTAAAAATTTCCATCTCATTTCTAACTATTGAAAATGAAATTATAACTATTAAAATTAAGAAGAAAGTTGAATCCTCTTGAATCAGCGGAGAGGCGGGGATTAGAGGGGAAGAGGTCGAAGGAGGAGGAGGTGGGTTTTCTGGCGTCGAGGGCTCGCTTCCACAACCCACCCAATTCGGTGGCGGCGGCGTCCGCAGGCCAGGTGGCGTAGAAGTGGTAGTCCTCTTCCCCACGAGAAACACTCTTCGACCCAAATCAATTTCTCGGCGTGACGATTCCCCTCAGACACTGCCTCCTTAACGCATCCGACACCATCTTCTTCTCCGCCGTCGACAAGTGACACGCTAAAACACAACACCAAACTGCGACCAAGTGTAATCGCAGTCCGGGAATGCAGTAAAGTGGCAAGTTCTAATTATCAACCCGGGTTCTAGATCTACTACCTACTCCGTGATTATCTATTATTTAGCAAACTAAGTGATTGTTGTTTTAACTAAAAGCAGTAAGAAAACAGGAATTGGTTCGATTTTCTGAAGTCAAGGGAGAGTCACTCGGGAATGAGTCCCCCTAGCTCTTTAGTTAGGTCTCAATTGTAATTACCCTGGGTTGATTTACTGTTGATTAAACTGCGGAAGATCCGACAGTAGCTTGGAATCTCTTAAGCTGACCAAGCCCTCTCAGTCCAACTACTCGGCAGGCGACTAACCTTCACCGGGATAGAAAGTTGAGGCTATGAACACAGAACTCCACTACCGGAATTGGATTCCAGTACAAAGCAGTAGATTGACTAACTCTCGTATAACCAATCTACTACTACCGAATGATGAAGCTCTAACAACCTAATTAGATTCTATCTATCTCAGGTTGCAGCAGTAATCAAGAAAAGCTTATCAGACTTCAATTAATTCAATGAATCATGCATCATTCGATTATAATCAAACAGTATAACAATCCCAAGTCATTACAATCAAGATCCCTAACACATGGAACTAGGGTTCTTCATACCCAAGTGAGAGAAAGTTCTACTCCATAGAGAGAGAGGGGAAAACAGAATACAAAGCAGTCATACTCATAACCATGGGAAGAATCTGCTCTGCGATGATGATTTTCACTCCTATGATGATCTCCAAGCTCGATTTGATGAAACCCAGCTCCAAGATCGCTTCTAGGATGTGTTCTTCGCACTTTCTCTCTCTAGGGCTCTGTTTTTGCTCCAAAAAGTCGATTCCCTCTCCTTTTGGCTCGAAATTGGGTTAAAACCCAGATTTTCCCGATCACACGGCCAGGCCACACGGCCGTGTGGCTTACCCAGCTGCCCGTGTGAGTGTCAAAACGCGGAGTTTTGATTAAGTGGACTTCAGGCTTCCTACACGGCTAGGGACACACGGCCGTGTGGAATTCCCAGGATGCCCGGTTGAGTGCTCGGTAAATTCCACACGACCACATGGGTTACTTACACGGCCGTGTGGGTTTTAGGAGTGCCCGTGTGGCATCCTCAGCTTCTCGCCACACGTCTGATCTTCGTCCAATCGACCCCGAACTCGTTCCCAAACCTTCATTCACGTACTAGGACCTGAAATATCACAAACAAGAACAACCTAGCGTGAAATCGGCCTAAAACACGAGAATCAACATCTCAAATGGTGTAAGAATAGGGGTAAAAACATGTGCAATTAACGGTCTATCAACAAGTGATACGTCGTCACCATCTCTCAGACCCTCGTCTTCCATGGCATCTGGGCCTCCTTAATCCACCCAATCGACGTCCTTCACGGGGACATCGATTCCTCCGTCGAAGTCACTGTCATCTTCAGCAAGTCCACCAACACCGTCGAGCTTCTCCATCTGGCCGCATGAACAAGAGTGAAAGGGCCCTACTTGGTGTCGGTCACCTCCATCAGAGGGAACTCTAATTGGCTGGGTGATGAAGATGAATAGATGAGACGAAAAGTTTTGGCTTGGGAGACAAAGTGAATAGCTTAAGGGATATGACTTTTCTTTGGGATAGACCAATCGGAGAGAGAGTCGGAAAGTGAGGGGTTTTGATTGAGTATCGATCAACAGGTTTGGGTGTCTTTCGATTATGAAATGGTGGAACTGGCGGGGGGCAGAGAGACGGAACAAAGCGGATTTTGACTGAGCGTCGATCCGTCACCTGGCCTGAGGACGCCGCTGCCGCCGCCGATTTGGGTGGGTTGTGGAAATGAGCCCTCGACGCCAGAAACCCCATCACCTCCTCCTTCGACCTCTCCCTCTCCAATCTCCGCCTCTCCGCCGATTCAAGAGGATTCCCCCTTTCTTCTTAATTTTAATAGTTATAATTTTATTTTAAATAGTTAGAAATGAGATGGAAATTTTAAAACAAATATTTTATTTTTTTAAATTGTCAGGTCACATATTTAACGGAGAACTTTTGGAGTTGACCGTCACGTAAACAAAAGTTAACGGAGTTGGACGGAGAGTGACCAAATGTGAACGGTTTCATTAAACTGAAGTACCACCAATGAATTTAAATATTTCGAGTGACCAAACTTAAATGTTTTTGTAATCTCAGTGACCAACCATGTAATTAACCCAACGTTTAAGCTTATCATGTCAAGAGAGAGTTTTAATGATTGACCTTTCTTTATTTATTTGAAATGGTTAATATTTTTGTTTGGTCCGAAGTTTAACGTAAGTGATAGTTCTTGTCCAATTTTTTGAATAAGACATTTATGATTTACTTTTGAAATAATTTGAAAAATTTGGCCTTAAACTTTATTCCGTTAATGACTCAACATCCGGTGCTGAAGTGGAAGTAATGTGGCTTCCATGTCATTTTTATTTTAATTCTTTTTTTAGTCTTTTTTTTTTTATTTCCAAACCCCACTCTCACTCTCTCCTGAATCCCGATTCTTCCCCCGCCGCTTCCTCTTCCCCACTCCTCCCTCCGGCGAAACCCCACTTCGCTGCCGCTTCCGATGCGCAAACCTACAACCCACCTGTATCCCGGTGGTGCATTTCCACCTCATTACATCATCATCTACTCTAAACCCTCCCCTTGGTAATGGCGCCACTCCCAATCTGAAAAAGGGAAAACTAGAAGGAGAGTGAGGAAGCAGATCGGAGAAGGGATTTTCTCCTTGGTCTCTTCTAGTGCCGGAGGGAACGAGCCTTGCTCTTCCTCCTTCCCGCATCGGCTTAGCCTTCTCCTCTCCTCAATCTCTTCCACCACCACAAGTCTGATGGCAAGACCATCGAGTCCACCCTCTTCGATTTCCAGGTCGGATCCGCAACATCCGTCCTAGGGTTAACCCCTAACTTCTCGATTAAGAATCGCCGCAGCATCCAATGGCGATTTCACCAATCAGACGCCACCGTCGTCGTCGAAGCAGGAGACAAGGGAGTAGGGAGAGCTCAATTTGAGGGTCTCTAAGATGAAGAAGTAAGAGATGATGACGGCAGGGAGGGAGAGAAGCAGTATTGGAAGGGAATAGGAAGGGAAGGATAGATGGAACGGAATTGGAAGGGAAGGGGAGATGGAAAGGAATCGGACGGAAGATTTTGTAGTATGGGCAAGAGAGCGGTGGGGATTGTCAGAGGGCTCAGTCTTCTCCAACAGGGCAGGGGACCTCTGGTACCTAATCTGTGGATCTCTGTCCGAAGCTATCAGGGTGCAAGAGGATGGACATGGTAAGTTTCGGGGATGGAATGTTCTACTTCGATTCTGGAAAGAAGGCGACGGGCGTTGCTTTGCATCCCCGGGTGGTCTGCAATGGATCATGTTATTTGGAGTTCCTCCGTTCCTCCGATCGCGGGACGTCCTGGAAAACATTGGGAGAATCTGTGGTGAGCTCATTGACGTCGATTACGGTTCATGGTCGGATCCCTGCGTTCGCATCAAAGTCAGACCAAAGAAGAAGTTTCCCTCGTTGATGCCGGTGAGATTCGGGACAACGGTGTTTCTCGTCAAAATTCTGCCGGTGCCGGAGGTGGCTGGTCCGATGGCGGATCTGAACCGTCGCCGCCTTCTGGACAAGGCCGTTGAAAGTTGCTTGGTTGGGGAGCCGAATAATGATGGGATCCTTCGTAATCCGGTTTTCTCGGAGTGCGCCACATCCTCGAGGGTTTCCCGCGACTCCTCGTTTTTCCCTGACCCGCCTCACTCCAAGCATGCGCCGCAGCCTCCTGAACCCCATGCAACTCTGGCAATCAGTATGCAGAAAAAAAGAGTTTGGACCCGCAAGGCAGGCCCAATCTCTAGACCCAACTCCCTCATTCCCCCTATTCCAGCTTCTAACTCATCCGACAACCCTTGCATCCCTCTCTTCAAGCCCAACCATACTCCCACCCCAGCCATCTCTTCCCTCACCTTTGGGCCGGCCCACAATACCCAGCTTGCATTATTCCCTCCTGGCCCACCTCCGAGACCTAACCCATCCCTCATAATTCACAACCCATCTGCTTACTCCCCTTCTCTCGTTGCCAATGCTGCCTTTACCATCCTTTCCCTATCTATTCCCCCAGCAATCTGTCCCCTTATATCGTTATCCCTTGTCCTCCCTCGTTTGACTTCCAATCCGGTTTCCCCCCTGCCACCCTCACTGATCCTCCCTCTAACCCCCCCCCCCAGTTGAATTATTTCCTCATTGTGACCATCTCCTTGCCAACCCTCAGCCTGACCCTCTCAACCCCCCATCCCCTGACTTTGACTTTCCCTTCTGTGATTCTCCAAATACCTCGGAATCAGAACAATCAGCCATTATCCCCTTCAACCCCCTCAGTGTCGAATACTTCGATGTTTGGCGCAGTGAACAGGATTGCAATCAGCTGATTGAGCAGAGCATAAAGGTTTGCGATATCCTTCAAGCTCACGGACTCCGTCTCTTCTGAAAATGCGAAGCAGATTGTCGCCTCCATTGCGGCTGACTCTCAATGTAAGAGGAAAAGAGAGGCGCGCTCAAAACTAGAAATGGAAATGAGACGATTGGGGATCAATCAGCCTCCCCCAACACCCAGGCCTCGAAGCCGCTCAGCTCACTCGAACTAGGAGTGTGGCTTCCTCCGCTGCCAAAGGCGCATTATGTTTATGCCTCATTCATTCATAGCCTGGAATGTGCGTGGGTTGGAAAACCCAAACAAGAGAGCAAAAATCAAACGGTTACTGAAAAGATGGAGACCTTCGATAGTGGGTCTCACGGAAACCAAATGGCAGAAGTGCGATAGGAATCTGATTGCATCAGTTAGTGGTAACAATTCCAGCGACTGGGTAGCCAAAGATTCAGTTGGAGCCAGTGGGGGTATAGCTATTTTTTGGGATTCTGCAATCTACAAAGCTTTGACAGTTTGGGAAGGCAGATTCTCCCTAGCTGTTCGGCTAAAGGTAATTGAAACAGGAAACATCATCTCCTTCCTAGTCGTATATGGACCTCAGGAAAAGCAAGAAAAATTGGAATTCCTCAAGGAAATTGAGTCAGTCTGCAGAGAATATCTGGCCGCATTGTGCATTATTGGCGATTTCAACATTGTCAGATCAGAAGAAGAATACAGAGGGTGCCATAGAGATTTGGAATGTATGAATGAATTCAACAATCTGATTAACAGATGCAACCTGGTAGATCTCCCATTACAAGGCGCCAGGTTCACGTGGAGCAGAGGAAATGGGGAGATATCTGCGTCGCGTATAGACAAAGCACTCATTAATTCAAGCTTCGAAGACTTATTATCCCCGGACACTCTGATCGCCCTTGACCGTGTGGAATCGGACCATAATCCGATCCGTTTACAGTGGGGTTCAACTGAACGGTTCATCCATCCTTGGCGGTTTGAAAATATGTGGCTGCAGGAAGACTCTTTCTTACAGAACCTGGTCGGGTGGTGGAGCATCCCGGTCAACGGAACTAGCTATTTGTTCAGATTCGGGCAAAAATGCAGGCAAACCAAGCAAATGATCAAACATTGGAACCGAGAACATTTTGGGAGAGTCGAAAAGCGTATTGCTGATGTTCTGTTGAAGATCAAAGGTATCGATGATGCCGAAGAAACAGAACAACTCAATCCCCTACTATTGTCTGAGAGAGCCATTCTAAAGTGCGAACTCGAAAGGATCCTGCTCATGGAAGAGATATTTTGGAGACAGCGTTCGAGAGAAATCTGGTTACAGGTGGGAGATAAGAATACCGGGTTCTTTCATAGAGTTGCTAAAGCTAATAAGAGGAAAAGCAGAATCAAGAGGTTGATAATTGATGGCACAATTTCGGCAGATGGGAACGAGATCAAGGTTGCATTCCACAATCACTTCTCTGCTAAGTTTGTTGAAGGGGATGAAGATAGACCCTTCCCATCCAAATACAGGGACTGTTTACTCAACGCGGCGGATAATGAAGACTTGGTGAAACCTTTTACAGAACTGGAAATTTGGCAGGCTATTAAGCAGTGTAACGGAAGCAAAGCTCCAGGGCCGGATGGATATTCGTTTGAGTTCTATAAGAAAGCTTGGGATATCATTAAGCGGGATTTATTGAAGGCCTTCGATGACTTCTTCCTGGCCGGCAGCCTACCACAATCTGCAGCTCATGCCTTCATTTGTTTATTGCCCAAAAAGGACCCCTTTGAGACAGTTTCTGACTTCCGTCCAATCAGCCTACTTGGAAGCCTCAATAAGGTCATCGCTAAGGTTCTTTTCAACCGTCTTCTGCCTCATATGAACACATTAATCTCAGATTTTCAGTTCGCAGGAAAGAGAGGCAGAGTGATTCATGAATCCTGTTTAATCGCCAACGAAGTGATCGACAGTCGCAGAAGAAGTGGAAAACCCGGAATTGTTATCAAGCTAGACATCGAAAAGGCTTTTGACACCATCAATTGGAAGAGTATATTGAGTTCTTTAACACATCTGGGGCTGCATTCGAGGTTCGGGAAATGGTTGGAGGGTCTGTTATCATCTTCCAGACTCTCAATTCTTGTTAATGGGGAATCTACCGGTTTCTTTGGGATGACTCGTGGTGTTAAACAAGGGGATCCTCTCTCACCCTTCTTATTTAACATTGGCATGGATATATTATCTTTTATTCTCTGCGAGATCAGAAAAGAAGGGCTCTTCACAGGTTTCTATATTAATGAAGAGAGTCGACTTGGAGAGGTTACACATTTACTATATGCAGATGACGCCATACTTTTTTGTGAAGCAAATGAAGCCGAGGTCCGTAATCTGCTAGCAGCATTGATCTGTTTCCAAGCAATTACTGGCCTGCAGATAAACCTTGAGAAGTCGAGAATATTTCCAGTGGGCGAGGTCGACAATATAGAAAGGCTGGTGGAAATTTTCGGTTGTGAGTGGGCCTTCTTGCCAACCACCTATCTTGGGCTGCCTCTCGGATGTCAATTCCCTCCCACTGCACACTGGAACAATGTTGTGGCTAAAACCCAAGCAAGGCTTGAAGGTTGGAGGGGGAAATTTCTCTCTTTGGGAGGAAGAATCGTTCTTATTAATGCTGTGCTTGCAAGTCAGAGCAATTACATAAGCTCGTTGTTCATGATCCCGAAGAACATCATCAACTCGTTGGAAAAAATTGAAAGGATTTTCCTTTGGTCTGGCACTCGAGAAAAAGATAAGCTTCATCTTGTATCCTGGGAAATTTGCAAAACCGCCAAGACCAAAGGTGGTTTGGGTATCCGTGATCTGGAGATAAATAACCGTGCCCTGCTACTTAAATGGCACTGGAGATTTACGACGGAAAGAGGTACTTGGTGGAGGGAGATGATTGCTGAGAAATTCCCCAACCAACAGTCTGAATGGTTTTCGGGCAGGCTGTCGGACGGCCTCGGTGGCAGCCTATGGGCTAGAATTGTGAAGCTACAGCAGGATTTTTGGAAATTTACTCGTATAGAGCATAGTCAGGGGTTTTGGACATCGTTCTGGTTTGATACTTGGATCGAGGGCATCCGATTGGCGGAGGAATTCCCGAGGGTTGCAGCTGCTGCCGAATCCCCGAACTCTACCATTGCGGAGTACCTTTCTCTATCTGAGGGAAATTGTCAATGGGAGATTCCATTGACGCATTCACTTCGGGGTGGGGCTGAAAGAGAGAGGGTGAGGTTATTCGAACTGCTTAACTCTATTCCGTGTCAAATTTTTTTTGCAGGACCCGAAAGACCAAAATGGCTACCGTCCCCTAATGCTGGTTTCAGCGTTCACTCAGCCTATGATCAATTAGCGGCGACAAGATACGGTGGAATTCCGGAGTTTCCCTCAAAGGTGATTTGGATTAGCATCGTTCCAAGCAAGGTCTGCATCTTCTTATGGTTGGTATTCAGCAAGAAAATCCTTACCATCGACAACTTGAAGAAGAGGGGGTTTTACATTCCGAATCGGTGCGCCCTTTGCAAGAAGGAAGAAGAGACTCCGAATCACATCTTCATCACTTGTACCTACTCAGAACAGGTTTGGGGTAGGCTTAAATGTTTTGTCAAGATGGAAAGAAGTGCTGCTGCAAGTCTCGACATCTCAGAAAGAATCAAGCTTTGGCCGCATTCGAATCCAACAAATCCAGCCCAGTGGTGTTCGAGAATAGTTTTGCACGCATTTTGCTGGTTTGTTTGGTTGGAAAGGAATAATAGGATCTTCAATGATCAAGAGGGCCATGTTCCAGCAGTTGTAATGAAGATTGGATACAACATTGCTTGGTGGCTGATGGCAGCAGGGAAGGTAGATAAAGAAATTGCAAAAGCTTGGATCAGGGAATTGAAGAATAGGCTGTTCCCACATAGTCCGCCTCAGCGAATCTTAAACTATCATTCTCAACCCCCTGAAGAAGAATAACAGGCCCCTGTTGTTCTGGTTCGGATGTGGTCCTCTAGTTCTTGCGGACTGCATGATCTTCCTGGATGAAGCTGGTGAAACTTGATAGTATTCTGGTTTTATGCGGGCTGCCTGCTCCTGTTTCGGTGTTATCCGGCTTATGGAGTTTTGGAAATTGTTTGCCCTGGTTAGTGCGGAGAGTGGAGGTTTCCTTTTTGTTCCTGTCTTTTGTTGTGAGCCACAGTGTGAGGCTGGTGGCGTGATCAATTAGGTGTGGAGGTTGTATTTTCAATCCTCCTGGTTTGCCCCAGAACTTGGAGCCGCTCTCTGGCTTCTATGGTCGCTCTCTTGTATTCTTCTTTGTATTTTTCCTTCCTTTTAATATATATCATCATAAACAAAAAAAAACAAAAAAAAGAAGGAGAGATGGAAGGGAATTGAATCGTTCGTTTCTTTTTATTTATTATTATATTTTTTAGTTTATTTAATTTTTAAATGATGTGGAAAAGTCTAGTCAGCGATGAATGCTTAGTGAGTGATGAGAAAAATGGTTCATCGTCAAATTTGACGGTCAAACCGTCTCATATGCCAAATTTGTCCAATAATTTCAAAAGTATGCCATAAATGTTTTATTTGAAAAATGGGGCTAGAACTGTCACTTACGCCAAACTTCGGGTCAAACTTTAGGTCAAACCAGATGGAAGATGATATTGGGACGACGATTTGTAACTGGCTTGATTCTTTTTCTGACACCATTGAAGGTTGGTTATGTACTTGCTTGCTCCATGCCATATGCTCGCACCTTTGGCTTGAAAGAAATCGACACATTTTTCAGGATAAAAGCTTACATTTCATCATTACTATCTGGCGTATTGTCAAGGCGATCATTGAGTGGGTGGTTAGTCAGGCTAAGGTTGATAAGAACTTGAATGCTGATTGGCTGAAAGATCGATTTGAATATGTGTCCTTTGGATAATGCTGCTTGTTGTCCAATTAAGTTGCTGCTGCTATTTTGATGATTCTGCGAGTCCCTGTTGGAGAGTTGCTGTGTGTTTTGTTTTGTTTGTTCACTTAGGATTGGCCTGGCCTATTGTGATTCTTGGGGCCCTTTGCATTTGTTTCTTCATGTTATTCATTTCCTGAGCAGGAGCTTCCTGGTTGGCTTAACTCAGTCTCTTTTCTTTGTCCGTTTTTTTTTTTGGTTGTTTGGTTTCCTCTTCTGGAAGCAAGTCTTGTGCTTTCCTTGTACTCTGATTTTATTTCGTCTTTTTAATGCTATTCTCATCATGTAACAGTGGTGGAAGAGGAGGTGGATCCCATAGAGGAAGGCGATGTTTTTGTTCCGGGTGGAGGCCGTGGATTTATGGGTCGTGTTGGTGTTAGGGTTTGTGCAGGGCAAAAGTGAAGATCGATGTTCTCAATTTTTCCAGATCCGCAATTTGGATAGCAGAGGGTTCTGGGTACGTCATTCTCTGCTCGTCGTTTTGCTTCTAGGTTTTTCTGTGCCTGCTCCATCTGCAACTACCACTCCCCGTCATTGACTTATCTTCAAACCCAGTGTCGATCCATCTTTCGATGACGATTTGTGCCAAAACCATCAAAAGCGTGATTCCACATAAAAGAATTTTGGTGATCTAGAAGCGTAAATTCATATGCTTTAAAGCGTAGATTTTGAATACAGTTGTAAGGGGAAAATATGATTTGCGTAGAAGTGTTTTGGTGACCTAGAAAGGTAAAAGTATAAGCTTTTGCTTTGAAGTGTGATTTTGATTGCATTGATTGCGGCAATCTCCAGGAAAGGCAATTTTTGACAAATGGAGGGCAAATCGAAGCGATTTTTGACTGTGATGACTTATATTGGAATCGATTAAGTAGAACTTCCCAATGGTAGCAGAGGTGAGAATGACTCTGGTTTCGGAACCATTGTTTCAAAGATGGGTGAGATGTAGGGAAACAACTTGACAGGCTTCCAGTTCCTCGAGTCTAAAGCGCTTGCCAACAGGGGAAGTGGCAACAGAAGATACAGGGAAACAACTTATCCGACCTTCCCAATTTCTGGCCCTTTTACACCCCCCAAGACCGAGTTTCTTTCGCAGGCTGCCACACTCTGTTTGTTGTCTGCTTAAACTCCGACACATTTATGTCGTTGCTCCTTTCTCTTCCAGAAGGAACAACTTTGGGAATTGCTTTCTGACCAATTGCGTAGGGCGTGCCCGTAGTCGAGGATGGAGAATTGTTGGTTGAAATAGTAGCGAAAACATCGATGGTTTGCAGAACCAGAGGTTCTTCCTGCTAGTCTGGAAACTCCACTCAAACGGCAATGAGGTCAGGCAAGAGAGGTTTGGGATTGTTGTTGTGTAGGTATTGACAGTGGGGGTTGAGGGAGATAAATGGCAAAGAAGGTGGCGATGACCATTTATTTTTTTAATGATTTTTCATTTAACTTAATTTGAATAAAAGGACAAAAGTTCCATGCAAGAAACCTCATGAAAATATGCCAAGTAAGCAAAAATTCGTTAGTCCAGTCAGCCTATTGGATGACATCGTTAAAGAATTGGATGACATAAGCTATTTTATGTATTTCTCCAATAATAGCTATTATTATAAAAATTTTTGAAAGTTATGGGTATGCAGGTGTAATTTTCCTTGGAAATATGGCAATGACAGTAATTGTAAGACAAATTTTCAACTTAATGGCCAAATTTTACTATTTGGAAGGAAGAAAGGAATTCTGGGCTCCAATCCTAAAAAATAACATCTCTCAAATTTGCAACATCTCTCGAATGGGTTACGGTGACACCCTCTTTAACGATCTACATTTACGTCCTCTATTTTTTTAATTGATATCAAGATTGCTTCAAGTTAGTTCTGAAAATAAAAAACCTACCATATTTGCTCCCCCCTTTCATATACAACTTTCCACCTCTCTCTCTCCCCAACCCTAACGACTCTCTCTCCTTCTCTCCCTCTCTTCACTCTTCCTACAGAAAAGTGCCACTACCTTCTATCGACTCTTCGTCATATCTCTCCCTCTCTCTACTTCTTCGTAATTGTATATCAATAAATGAGGTTGACATATTCCACTACACCATATATATATATACCTCATATATTTTTTGATTCTTAATCGTCTCCCTTCCTCTCTCTGGCTCTTCGTCATATCCCTCCCTCATGTCGGCACCACCTCTGCACCTCTGCCTTTGGCGCTCAGTCACAACCTCTCCACCTCCGACGCTCAAATCCCAGCCTCTCCACCTCCTATACTCAATCCCAAATGGCGATAGGTATTGATTTTTTTGTATTGGTATTATTTTTTCCTTAGTGGTACTATTTTTCCGTAGTGGTAGTGATTTTCATGCAATAATATTACTTTTTTGGTATTGATTTTTTTTATTATTGGTATTGATCTTCATGTATTGGTATTGATATTTTGGTATTGATTTTCTTGTATTATAATTAATTTTCGTGTAATGGTATTGTATTTTGTTAGGCGATCGGAGAAAGTACAAATGGCAGCAACCAAGGAAGGCGATTAGAGGAAGATAAGGAGGTAGAAGTACAGAGAGGGGGAGAGATAGAAAGAAGAGTTTAGTTGTTAAAAAATTTCTTTTTCAAATGTAATTAATAGATGTAATTAATAAATATAATTTTAAAATTAAATATCTAATTTGCTTGTATTTATCATATGGTGACAATCACTAATAGGTAGCCACCGTAACAGGAGGAAAGGAGAAGGGTCGACCAAATACGAGAGGGAGAAAGGGTTCCTGACAAACTTGGGTGCAAGGAGAGAAGGAAATGGGAGGCGTGCGCATGTCGTGTCTCTTTTTTCTTATGGACCTCGAACTTTGCTCCATTATGATCCATCTTCATTCTAAAATCTATCATATGCTTGCATGTATATGAAAACGAAAACTACCAAAGAGGCAGACAAAAATACACTCGAGATCTATAAGGCGCACATTGCACAATTTGTAATTATTTATACGTCAAATTATGCCACACTTTAGGCTTGCTTGTTCCTAAGCAAGGACTAACCATAATAGTACAACTCATTGAACACCAAAGATGAAACTTGACTTCGATCATCGTTAGTGGATCATAAGCAGCTTACAAGATAACAATCGTACAAAAGGACTAACCATGTTAGTGAGCTACAAATCTCATGTGCAATCTGAACCATTATAATTCATTACAAATAACCAATTATGCATGAGAGTCTAAAAACATGCAGGGTGAAGCTTTTTAAAGACTAAGATTTGCTTGAGAATTTCTCTACCCTTTTTGACGATTGAGAGTTTGTCTCTTTTCTTTTCTTTTGCATGTCATCAACACAAATATATAGAGAGGAGTACATATGAGATTTGTGCCACATCAGCCAACCGCAACACAGCCCTTAATTGGCGGGCTGGGATCAGGTGACTAAGGGGGTCCCCTTAGTCACATGGCTAAGTGAATCTCAGCCACACAATTTCATTAAAATCCAAGGGCTCCTATTAATCCAATTTAATGAAGGGCAATGTAGTAATTGCATGTTTATTTTTTTATATTTAATTATAAAATGAATTAAAAAAAAAAGCAGCCCGCCCGCCGCCTCCCGTCTCCGTCCGATTGTTCGGCGGTGGCTCCCCTGGGCAGGAGAGTTCCCCAGCTCTCATGCGCCATTATTTCAAGGATAATTCCCACAGAGAGAGAGGGAATGAATTTCCCAGTGGGAATTGTTTGGCGGCTGGGAATTAATTGGCCAGAGAGAGAGATAGAGAGAGAGAGAGAGAGAGAGAGAGAGAGAGAGAGAGAGAGAGAGAGAGAGAGAGAGAGAGTTTTGGCCGGAAAATTTTCTGGTCGGTAAATTTTTCCGGCGAACATCGTCGCCGGAGAAAAATTTCCCGGCGACAGTGCTAATTTTGTGATGTTTGTTGACATATTTTGTAATGTTTGTCGTTTTCTATTTTGTAATGTTTGTAAACTTTGTTATTTTTGTGCACCATGTTTGTAAACTTTGTCATTTTTGTGCACCATGTTCGTAATGTTTTTTACATCTAAAAAACACCCGGGTTGACTTTGGGAAGGAGCCCCTCTATATAGGGATGGAGCCTCCAAAGTCAACCCGGGTGTTTTTTCCCGTTCGTATGGATTGTCGGTCTAGTTTGTCATTTTTGTCCACCATGTTCGTACTGTTTGTATGTCTAAAAAACACCCGGGTTGACTTTGGGAAGGAGCCCCTCTATATAGGGATGGAGCCTCAAAAGTCAACCCGGTTGTTTTTTCTTTTTGTATGGTTTGTATTGTTTGTCGGTCTAGTTTGTATTGTTTGTACAGTTCATACGTTTGTAATGTTTGTACATCTGTTTGTATGTTTTGTCGCTCTAGTTTGTACTGTTCGTATGTTTGTATGGTTTGTACTGATTGTAAATCCGGTTTGTATACTTCGTAATTTTTCATAATACCCAAACTACCCCTGTCATTAATTAAATAGTCCTTCACACTTTTTAACCATTGGATTGAAGTGTCCAGATCTAAGGGCTAGGAGGGGCTTAGTCAAGTACCCCCTTAGTCACCAGATCCTCACACTTAATTGGCGGAGGGGCATTTGTGCGAAAGTAGTAATATCTTGGGCCTGTTAAATTGAGGCCCGCTAAAAAAATAAACGGGAGCTATGAGCGGGCAGGTTAATTAGGCCTGCTAAAACATATTTATGGTAAATTAAAAGTATATCTATATATGCTAATTTCACAAACCGAGACCAGCAATATGAATTACATGAAAGCATAAAAATATATAGATTACATGAAAAACAAAGAGGCTTTCAATCATAATTAATAGACGGTATGAGTAGTTAAATATAAAATCTATACATGTATTTTACTAAGCATAGATGAAAATATAATTACTACATATTGGTCGGAATACTTGAGTATATATCATGGGCTCACAGGCCCAACACTACTGAATTTGGCTTTGAAATATAAGGGCTATGAATTACATGAAAAAAAATGATCTTAATCATAATTAGTAAAATACGATATGGATAGTTACATATAAAATGCATATGTGTATTTTACTTTACTACGCAAATACATAATCGTACATATAAAACCGGCCACGTCAGCCACATTGACTGAGAGATAAAGGGTCGGGGAGAGAGGGAGACAGAGAGAGATACATGAACGGGAAGGGACAAAGAGAGTATATGAGGTGGATGGGTGAGTTTTTTTAGTTTGTTAGATATTGAATTTAATAAAATTAATAATTGATTATTGAGATTGGTCGGAGCTTATCAAAGTGCATCTAACAGTCTCATTACCTGGAGCATGCTATACTCCTCGAGTATACCAGTTATTACCATATATATAAAAAATATATATGGCTATATATTATTTTATTATTAGAATTTTAATTTTTGTACCTCATAGATATATCTTTTTAGAATATGTCTAATGCATGTCAAATAGGTTGGATCTCAATTCGGCAATGGCATCTTAAATCGCTTATTAAATTTGCTTGACAATTTAAATCAATATGACGACCTTGCTTACATTGCACCTATCAGCATTGTGACAAAAATAATATGGGTAAATTGGGTAGGCAATGAGATGGAACGATTGCATTCCAGTAGGTGAACCATATACACCCCTAAGTCCTAACACCACTGAAAATACAATTTGTATAATAAAATGAATTCACGAATTTTTTTATCAAAAATAAAACATGCCAAAATAAAGGACACAAAAGCGAGATATAGCACGTTGATGGAATAACCACAACTTGATCATTGGCCGGACATTTCCAAAAAAACAAAAATGGGCGAAAGGGCACTAAAATGGGATATAGCGTATAAATGGAATAACTACAATCCGGCCAACTGGCCGGGCAAACTGCTAGTGTTTTACTATTTAGAACAAGAGGATTTTATTTATTACAACCCATGATCGAGCAAGAGTAATTTTTGCTAAATGTGCGTTCAAATAAGTGCTTTTTTAACTCCTTTTCCTTGATCTGCGAGGATGGTCCATGCATGAAAGATGTGTTGGAAGCTTTATAAAGCACATTCTCAAGGTGGCTAATTCGATGTAGAATAGGGTTAAATTTACGTGGTAGGTAACCATGATCATGTTCACTCCGGGCCTTTCAATTTCCATTACTAACTCAATATGGATCTCGCTATTTGGCTGGAAAATGAACTGTAGAGGTTGCGGTGCCCCTAGAGTTAAAATGCCCCTCGATTTTGTTTGTAAAACAAAATTGAAAGTTGTGGAAAAAAAACCGACGAGGGAAAGCAGTAGGAAAATTAAGGCGTTGGATAGGAAAACTCCCTTAAAAGGTTTCATTAGACTTCCTCTAGTATGATAGGTGACATATACATACATGATTGATGGAATTCACATGGATTCCTTCACTCAATATGCTTCTGTATCGTACCATATACTGATGGATCCCTCCCTTGGAGATGGATTGGGGAGACACATGGGTTAACCAACTAACTAATATCATATGATATCCCCTTGGATGCTTGATTGACAAGGATAGTGGAATTCTCGTCTAATCCTCGATCTATTGAATATGTCTGCGAGTTGCTCTAACACAAACCCATGCATGGTGAGGGAACGTTCTTAGGTAATCCTGGAATCGTCTCCAAGCATCATAGAGAGACTAAGAGTGGCGTTAATAAAGATGTGAGATGTGTTCCTTAAGTTAATTTGGTCTTCAGAGATGTAATAAATTTTCTAAGAAAGACTGGGAGAGATCTTACCTAGCTAGTTCCAAACGTGTTGGGAGGATGGAAGTCTAGCCATGCCATTTCCATCTCTGATAGTGAAAATGGGAAGAGGCATAGTCTGATTGCATTGATCCTCTTGACCTTGAACGTAGTCACATATCTCCAAAAAGGTCTTAACATGTCGGACGAGATTACCATCATCCCTTCCAACAAAAAGCCAGCTTGTTATATTATTTGTATCACTGATGTGCACAACTCAATTGTAGAAGAAGAAGGTGGAACAATGTTATACGCTATGTTCGAGGACTTAGGCCCCATGTAGTCGGATAGTGTTGCCAGATTCCCCCATGTTCTGAACTAGCATATGAACAATCGTCACCCATGGTGAGATTGTAGATTTCCAGAGCAGGAGTGTCACAACTCACAATTGCTTCTATTTTATCCTTCCAAATCGAGATTAGCTAGAAGGTTGGGAGGTTTTGTGACCTTCCTCAACAAACTCTCTATCCATCCATCAAGGAACAAAGTTGGTCACTTATGGATATCCTTTTGTAGAAAATAACATAGCTCCACCACTCGGTCGCGTCCTTCCTCAACAAACCCTCTATCCATCCATCAAGGAACAAAGCTGGTCATTTATGGATATGAACAAGGGATTGGTCTAGTGGTAATACTACTAGCCTTGAACCTGGAGGTCCCAGATTCGAATCCCTTCAGTAGTATCTAATTACAAAATATAACCTATATCACCCTTATCTAAAAAAAGCTGGTCACTTATGAATATCCTTTTGTACAAAATAACATAGCTCCACCACTCGGAATAAGCACCTACCTACATATGTCAAATATCTAAGAGAATAAAGAGTCACAATCTCCTCTATATTTTTTTCAACCCTCATCTGTTGAGATAGCCCATAAACTTAGACTCACATAACAATGCTATTAAGTGGAATATATTTTGGTTTCCATGTCATTCCATTTTTTTTTTATGGATGTGGGTGTTGGACAAGCTCCATGGGTGTTGGACAAGCTCCATGGTCGATCTAACATGACACTCTCCCTTGTTCCAAAATCAAGGAAAGTAAAACCAAAGGTGTGCATGGCTTTAGATATGCTCTTCACTTCAAAATCTTAATGTTTTCGCCAAACAAATCCAGCCGCCCCACTTTTCTTGCCACATAGTCTTTGTTCTCGGTAAGAAATTTTCCAATAAGCATGGAAATTCATCTGCCTCTTATGGAGGTGACGATTTGACTTTCTGTACTCAATGCCTATGCGCTTGTGACTAATGAGGTTATATCCATCTCCAATAAGATATTATCTTAGAAAGAAAGGACAATAGGTATGAATATGGTTTGAAGAGTTTCTATCTGCTATGAAACCCACCCAATTCGAGATTTCCTGATAAGCACATATGCAAAATGACATCCACTCTCTTCATTGTTTATATTCTCTTTGAGTGAGGTAGCAATAACTCTTTTTAGGTGGTATGGATCAATGACTTGACCAATTGATTGTTTAGTCTCTATAATACTATGTCTCATATTTTAAATTAGATCTATGCTCTGCTCAGTTCTATTCTAGCCTTCTTTCCAATATCAGCTTTAGATAATTCTCTTCTCATAAATTCTCATTCTATCTAGTAGATCACGATCTTCACCACTGATAAATGTTTCTCATTTAATGCTTTCATCTCAAGAGCAGATCCTATGACTTTTGTTATCCCAAATCCCATTTGGTGGCTTCCATAATTTAAAGCTTCTGGGGGACGAGATACGGTGCCAATCTCTTAAGAAGAGAAGCAAGGAAAAAAATGGAATTGAAAAAATTATTCATATTTTTTATTACATTTTAGGAATTAAAATCTTATATTTACTTTTTTTTGAACTAAAACCCCATAGAAATTACAATTTATGAATTAATAACCTTACATTAGTTACATTTCTCTATCTCACTTCTGCCTCTCTTCCTTTCTCCGACAGATTTCTTTCTGCCACTTTCCTCTAGCCATCTTCTTCCAGTCACCTACTCCCATTCAGATATTAGTTTTGAAAAACGCTACCAATGGAGTCAAAACATTACTAATCGAATAAAAACTTATCTATGCAATAATAAGTTAACCACTCTATGTAAATTGGTACCACTAAATGAAAAATAGTACTACTATGGTGAAAAAGAATCACCTGTTCTTGACCTGCAATTTCTCGAGAGACGTCTGGAGCAGGATGAGCAATTTCGTGGATTTCAGAATCAGTTCGAATAACATCTCAGACATCATCAAAGCCTGGCCTAGTAAACAACCATGCTCTCCCCGCGAGTGGTGCTCTTCCGTGCTGCTCCATGCTATCTGTTGGTGCGTTTGGCTAGAAAGAAACGCCAAATTTTTTAGAGAGGAGAGCGACAGTGTTAAAGCTGTTTGCCTCAAGATCGGTCAAATGATCTCTAGATGGTTGTGTGCTGCCAACAAAATTGAGAATGCTTATGTGGAGGGGTGGATCCGCAATATGATCATCTGTTTTCCAGATCGATAGATTGTTAATTTAGTCGAGAGCTGAACATTTTGGATCCCCTCTTGCTGTATTTTTTTGTTGTTTAGCGTTGGGCTTTTTCTTCCCCAGTGCTGGACTCTGCCTCTGTTTTGTACTTGTTTTGGAGCTTGCTCCGGCTTTCTTCTCTCAATTATTAATCTTATTTCATCATTATCAAAAAAGAAAAAGAATCACCACTAGACCAATACCGAAAAAATCCCAAATAAATACCACTAGACACAAAACCAATACCAGTGATGACAAACCATTACCAATTTAGCTTTACTAGTAGACTGAAAAGATCGCCACAAGACCCATATCAGTACCACTATACCAATACCGGTACCACAAATAAACCTAATAAGTATCGGTAGACTCAAATAAGTACCAGTAGCGAAAAAAGCTTACGAGTGGAATATGAACATTGTCATTTCAAAAGTTATCGGTGCATTAAAAAGGTATTGTTGGATTGTAAAACACTACCAATAGAGTAAAACATTACCGGTACTGCTACGTAAACCTGAGAGGGCAGAACAATACCAATTCATATCACACAACTCAAGAGAACCCTAGAAAAACAAAAGGAATAAACTGCATGTTGTAGTTTTGAAGTGAGTACCGAGTTGAAAAGTATGGTGCAACAGAAATGGGAGAGAAGATGAAGTTATCATATAGGGATGGAAACTGGTTCATCATCATCTTGTACGTCGGGGAGAGAAATGAATTTGGATACAGAGTCAGGACAGAGGCGGCGAATGGTAAGGGCCGAAGGGAAAGAGGGGAAGAGAGAAAAAGTGACCATGTTGGGGGGGGGGGGGGGAGGCGACGGCAACAAGGTGATCGGCCATGAGAGGGGAGGCTGAGAGAAAGAGAATGAGGGGCAGATAGTTTACGCTCCGTTTGGCAACGAGGGGTGCAAATTCGAGGAGGGTGCAAATAGGGGTGCAAATTATAGGAGGGAGCAAATTATAGAAGGGTGCAAAACTGCAAATTGAGGTGCAAATTATTGTTTGGAAGAAAAAGTAGGGGGGTGCAAAATGAGGTTTAAGGTATAAGTTTTAATAAAATAATTATTATTGTTGTCAAACAATTAAAACAAAAATGAATAACTAAAACCTAAACCTCCATATTCCTTCCCTTCTCTCTCTGCGGGTCCCACCTCTCTCTCTGGTACATAACAAAAGAAAGAAAGAAAAAACTTACCTTCGCCTTCCCTCACGTTGCACTCCAATTTGGGGGGCATACTCAAATAGTGCTTTTGCCCCTTCCTTGCTCCCCCTACAACTGTAACAAATAAACCAAACAAGGATAAATTTATTGGGAACCACATTTACCCATCTATCTTTGCACCCCCCTCAAGTTGCACCTCTTTCCAAACAATGTGTTAGAGTTTGAAGAAGAGTTTGGAATATGAAAAATCTCATGTACGAAAGGGGATTGCATTCCCATTTGTTACTAGTTTTGCTTTCAAAACTACTCCCAACCCATCTTGTCATTCAATTTAAAAAAAAATTAGGAAAGAAAACGCATCCAATGGTATAGGAAGGGGCTGTCAATTTGAAGAATAAGAATAAACTAGCATATTACCCGGCCTGTTGGCCGGATGAATTTCGTAACCACGATAATAGGTGTAACAGGACAATATTGTCAAACAAACTTAAACTGTCGAACCAATCACGTAAATGATTTAAGAACCAGGGGCCGAATGAAGCTCCAATATGTTCAACCGTATTAAACATATTGTAAAAATATATGCTAATAAAGTATAAAATTACAATTTTAATAACTGAAAAATATATTAATAAGTATCGTCTTATAAAATTATTCAATATATAACAAACTTTCTCACCCAACCCCGTCTTCCTATGCTCTCTTTGTCTCCCTCCCCTTTCTTCTTTTGTCTCTATCGCTCTATCTCTTCAAACCTCTCTCTCATTGATTTTCTATTGGGCTTAAAGTTTATAGATGATAATATATCTGCACTAATCCCAATGTAATATTCAAATATATATATTATTGTTGCACACATTAACACTTTTTCGGCCTTTCAAACGGTCGCTACAGCTTAACAGAAATGTCTCTCCAAAAATTCAAATGCCCCTCCAAAAATTCCCTAGGGATTGTTTGGATTATAGATTATGGTGTGGGTTTTTTTTTATCACAATTCCACAAAATTTGGGTTGTCCCAATTTTCACGTTTGAAAATGGGTTCTCAAATGAGAGGGAATTTGGAACCCACAAAATGTGGAATTTGTAGCTTAGTATTTCAAAACCCAGAGTTCCCCTTCATTCCTTCTAAACTTATCCTTGTTACTTTTCTTTCGTCTTCCTCCTCGATCCTCTCTCTTTCCGACAAACCTCCTTAAGTTTTGGGATTTCCTTGACGAACTTCCTTCAATATGATTCTTTGTTATCCCCTTCCCTTCCGGGCCCACTCACCACTCACTATCCAACTCCTATCTCAATCACCAGATCATCTATTTTCCATGTCGTTTGTTTCCCTTTGATCCATTTTGTATGCAGGAGAGTAGTACTGAATATAATTTTATGTATAATGTATAATATTGGGTTTACGGTAATGTTCTCAACAATTGTGTAATGGCTGAAACGTTGACGTCCATGTTATCATAAGCTTTATGCCCCTTTATTTTAGCCTGTCAAATATAACTTTTCCAACCCGATTGAACTCTACAAAGTAAAGACCTATCGTGTTTGTAGAGGATTTTACTGTGTACATTTTTGCACGCATTGGAATGTACATGTTCATCACATCGCATCATTTGGTTAGTAAGCTCCTTGTAAATCACGTTTTGTCATTCTGCTGCTTTATTTATCCTAGTGGAATGTCGTCTGCATTAGTGGGCCTAAATGAGTGGCCCATAAATTGATGTAGAAGTGGCAGTTTTATTTAACTGAATAACCTGTAACTATTGTCACATGTGGCAGATGACATGGCGCCAACAAGGTGACAACAAGGCGGCTGCACATGTGGCATGCATGGAAGACTAGTAGCATAGAGATGCTCCTAGGATTCTCCACCTAAATGAGAGCTTAATGGTGCACTTATGGGCTACATTATGGTAGTATTAATAGAGTGCATTATGGGGGGACTTTATGGGGTGTATTAATGTAGTAGAGGAACATTATGAGGGGCATTGATGCCTTGTATGAGAGAGACCTATATAAGAAGCCATCTCCCTCACTTGTAACTCATTCCATCATTTTTGAGAGTAATACACACTAGAGAGTTCTCCCAATCCTTTGTCTTTGTTCTTGTTCTTTGCTTTCAAGTGAGTTGAGAGAAAGGCTGCCTAGCGCTCTAACGGATTTGGGAGCTAGGGCCGCACGATCGAGAGTAAGGTCGTGACAAGTGGTATCAGAGCCTGGTTCGGCTTTGTGCTAGCAAAGTTGAACCTAGAGCCAGAAGGAAAGGAAGAACCTCACCAAAAATGTCGGGATCAGATAGCGGTGTTACCGAGCCTGAGAAGCGCGGAAGGGATCACACCAAGAATCCCAAGCCAAAGGGTGACAAGTCAAGCACTCGTGGTCCTATGGCGACGCTGGAGAGGCGTGTCGCTATAGTGGAAGTGAAGATTGCGGAAGACATCACTGCCATCGAGGATTTGGGTGGTAACATCGCCCAAGTCCAAAGCGATGTTCAAGGAATGGCTGGTCGGTTGACAACCTTGGAGATCAACCATGATGGGATGCGGGAAGAGCTTATTGCCCTCATCAACAACACCATCACCGCCTCCATGAACAACGCCATTGAAGTTGTGAAAGAGCATGTCCAGGCTGAGCTGGTCGGCGTGAAGGAGGAGATTGCAGACCTCAAGAGTGAGGTCACTCTCGTGAAGAGAGCCATGGCTAGCGGACCAGCCCCGGTGCAATCCGTCCCACGTGCTGATGTTCCAAGACCAAAGAACTTCGGAGGTTCAAGGAACGCGAGGGAGTTAGAGAACTTCCTTTGGAGTCTTGAGCAGTACTTCAAGGCGTCCGCCATCCAAGAGGATGAGGTAAAACTTCGTACCGCTCCACTCTATTTGGTTGATGTTGCCATGGTGTGGTGGAGGCGACGTGAAGCGGACGTCGAAAGAGGTACTTGTGTGATTGTAACGTGGGAAGATTTCAAGAGAGAAATCAAGAAGCAGTTCTACCCGGAGAACGTGGAGTTTGAAGCCCGTTCGAAGTTGAGAAGACTCACCCAGAGGGGTGGAGTTCGAGAATATGTGAAAGAGTTCTCGGAGCTGCTTCTAGAGATTCCGGACATCACAGACAAGGAGGCCATGCACGACTTTCTTGATGGGCTGCAACCTTGGGCCAAGATGGAGATGCAACGTCGAGGAGTGCAAGACCTTGCAACTGCCATGGCCACGGCGGAGTCTTTTGTCGAGTACAAAAGGCAAGAGAGCAGCGGCAAAGAGAAGAGTTCAAAGCCCAACAAGGGTGGAGAACAGCAGAAGCCTTTCAAGGAGGGCACTCGCACTCAACAACACCAAGGTGGTTCGAGCAAAGGGGGTAAGTACGAGCAAAAATCCATGTCTTGCTTCCTTTGCGACGGACCACATCGAGTGAGGGATTGCCCAAGGAAGGCAAGATTAGCGACCATGGAAGCTCAAGAAGAGGAACCCAAGGTGGCGGAGGCCAAGATTGGCTCAATCCGCAAGCTTGGCACGGTGAAGACCAACGTCAATGAGAGCCTCCCTTGCCCCTTCTCGTAAGCAATACCCAGCCGGTTTGCCTCCTCGATGCGAAGGAAGTTGTCCGTGGCACCGGTATCCACCAAGGCTTTTGACTCGCCTTGCATGAATTGCGCCAGAACATAGCACCTCCCACGCTTGCTCTTCCACGAAGACAAGGAGGATGAGCAGCAAAGAGAGTCGCAACGCGCTCCAACACTCATCACCAAGACACACGACCATGAAGTTGAAGAAGTCATGGCGCGTCGTGTCATTCCTCGTCGTGGCGTACATCCAAGCTTTGTGGAGTACTTGGTCAAGTGGCGCAACCTTCCGGAAAGTGAAGCAACTTGGGAGAAAGAGCTCACGCTTTGGAAGAACAAGGACTTGATCGAAGCATTCCATCAAGAGGACGCGACGAGGGCGTCGCGAGCATAGGTGGGGGAGGATGTCACATGTGGCAGATGACATGGCGCCAACAAGGTGACAACAAGGCGGCTGCACATGTGGCATGCATGAAAGACTAGTAGCATAGAGATGCTCCTAGGATTCTCCACCTAAATGAGAGCTTAATGGTGCACTTATGGGCTACATTATGGTAGTATTAATAGAGTGCATTATGGGGGGACTTTATGGGGTGTATTGATGTAGTAGAGGGACATTATGAGGGGCATTGATGCCTTGTATGAGGAGAGGCCTATATAAGGAGCCATCTCCCTCACTTGTAACTCATTCCATCATTTTTTAGAGTAATACACACTAGAGAGTTCTCCCAATCCTTTGTCTTTGTTCTTGTTCTTTGCTTTCAAGTGAGTTGAGAGAAAGGCTGCCTAGCGCTCTAACGGATTTGAGAGCTAGGGCCGCACGATCGAGAGTAAGGTCGTGACACTATGGTTTGTCCTAAATGCACCTCCGTAAATTAGGAGTTGTTTATTGGAAGTTAATATGGCAGAATTGATATATATATATATATATATATATATATATATATATATATATATATATTGCATTTATTTATCCTAGTGGGATGACGTCTGCATTAGTGGGCCTAAATAAACGGCCCATAAATTGATGGAAAGGTGAGCAATTTTATTTCGTTGTAACCTATAAGACCATCTCCATCCCTGCAATAGGATAGCAATTTCATAAGTGGACCCTACAGCCACATTAGCAACTTTAGCAATTATTCACTTCAACCATTTCAAACCACCTACATCCCTGCAATAGGTTAGCAATTGCAATTGATGGGACCTACTACATATTCTTTTCTTTAACAAAAATATCAAGTTTAACAATTTGTGTGTTCAAAGTGGGTAGAAAAGAAAAAAAGAAAAAAGAAAGAAAGATTTTGAGTGCATAAATGTGGGGGTCCAATTGTCTATGTGGCATTGCAAGAAGGATTGCTTATTTAGCAATCTTGCTAAATAAGCAATAAGTCCCACATCCTTGCAATTGCTTAAAGCAATTGCCACATGGGATTCCACCCAATAAACAATTGCAATAAGTAATTGGATGGTGATGGTCTAACTATGGTTTGTCATTAATGCCCCTCCGTAAAGTAGGGGTTGTTTACCGGAACCTAACATGGCAGGATTGTCAAATGCTCTCTTATATACTAGTCTTCATGCCCGCGCTCCGCGCTGGGATTTGAGCCCTATCGAAGATATATAATTAGATCATTTTGTGTTTCAAGAGATATATATCATGATATGAGTTCCAAAGCACCCCGTATCAGCATTTTGTGTTTCAAGAGATATATTTTGGGTAGTTCGATGACATAAACAACAATAGTAATTGTTCAAAGCAAGTTACGGTTTTTGGTATGCCAAAAATTATAAATTATTTTGTAACTGTAAAAAAAATATACATGAACAAATATCATAGAGTTATTCGATGTTCTAACTGATTCTCTTATGTAACGATGAAAGTAAATCACTAAATCTCTACCAGAGATGCGATTCCTAATTAGAAAAAATTATCAGACCAAACAAAAACAAAGATCTCCTACATCAATATTATCTACCTTCTTATCAACAATTTCGTTATTTCCATTATCAAATCCAGTACCTTCAATATTAACTGACACTTCCTCTAAAGAAAAAGGTTATTTCTTCTTCTCCCTCACTTTAATGAAAACGGAAGTTTAATTAGAGAATGTTTGTAATCATGACACTGTATGTATAATTTTATTCCATTCAAGTCATTATATTGTCGATGATTTGTTGTTTCTCCACATCGAAACCTCTATCTCCAACATGAATAGTAACTTCCTTCTTCTAAACGACGTTATTATTTCAATCACGGGATCCATTAACTCCACTTTAGGAGACTCTTCTTCTCCTACACTTCAGCAAATTCAAAATTTTCGTAGTAAAATATTGGCAAAATACAACTGTATATCCACAACTATCAGGTTTGTGACAAATATATCCACAACTATCGAAATACACGAAATATCCAAAAATCGGAAAGTTGTGTGACAAATCTATCCACTTCCATATGAAACTATAACAGCATGTCAGGCGGCATTAAATTGACTAACGGAATGCTGAATCGATGCCATCTCACCTGCCACATTAGCCAAAAAGCAACCAAACTTTACACGTAGATGCCAAATAGGCTAGTTGAATAAAGGCCAAATACAGCTGTATATCCACAAGTACCAGGTTTGTGACAAATATCCATCACTATCAGGTTTGTGACAAATATATCCACAAATATCGAAATACACGAAATATCCATTTCCGTCCACTCCGTTAACTCCGTCAGTTAACTTGATGACTGGACAAACGGTCGATGCCTAGTTGGCATGTTTCTAACCCCACTGAATGACGTGGATTAAAAGAGAAATTTTTTTAAAACCCTAAAAACCACAGACGGCGAGACTAAAAATCCAACCCAGAAACATGCTCGATAACCACTGATCCTCATCCGATCGATGCCTCCACCCACAAATAACCCTACCCCAAGCCCATATTTCGATTCCAACCACAATCCCCAACCATTGCCTCCCTTTTACTCTGAAGGCTTCCATTTAGTCGACGCCATGGTGATACCAAGCTTGAATCTCAAACAAAAAAAGTTTGAATCTAACCAAATCGCCAACAGAGAAGACTGCAGCAGCAAGGTCTAATAGATAACAATGTAAAGTTTGGTTGCTTTTTGGCTTATGTGGCAGGTGAGATGACATCGATTCAGCATTCCGTTAGTCAATTTAACGTCGTCTGACACGACGTTATAGTTTCAGACGAAAGTGGATAGATTTGTCACACAACCTTCCTATTTTCGGATATTTCGTGTATTTCGATAGTTATGGATATACAACTGTATTTTGCCTAAATTTTTTTTCTCTTTTAATCCACGTCATTTAGTGGGGTCAGAAACACGCCAACTAAGCATCCACCGTCTGTCCAATCATCAAATTAACTGACGGAGTTAACGGAGTGGACGAAAATGGATATTTCGTGTATTTCGATAGTTGTGGATATATTTGTCACAAACCTGATAGTTGTGGATATACAACCGTATTTTGCCTAAAATATTTGAAAATATGAAAATCACTTTCACATATGTAAAATTTCTAACGTCCAAGTTTTGAACATTTTTTCTGATTTGCTCTTTAATCCTTCCTTGTCTTAAAAAATGGTATACTAACTTGTGGTGTTCATGATGTTGAAATGGATGAGTTTGTTGTCAAACTTTCACTCCATTCCCTCTATTTATAGGAGATAAGAAGGTGCAAGTCCTTATGTCTTTATCTGGTAATACTTTGTCCAAAACTCAAACCTAAATCAGAAACAGACAAAATTATAACAATTGAGATCAACTATTTAAGTCAAACAATTTGTGTTTTAAAAGATATGAATTGTCCTCAATTGAATGAATTTGAAGTTAAGAAGAATGAATTGCTACTTAATTGATAACGTCTTTGATGTTCTTGCACAATTCACACAAAAGTACTCGTGGGAGTCTTTTTTTACTTTTGATAGAAAGGTTTGTGTCGAGCATAGCACTATTCCGATTTCCAACTTTGACAACTTTGTATTGGAAAGAATATAAATTGTTCTACACATTAGAGAAAGAGTTAGCATTTTAATATGAATGAGTTGCTAGATTGAAATTGATGTTTACTTCCTCTCGATTCTCCACTTCAATTTGTTGAGGTCTTATAAAATTTTGATGGGGATTGGGTTTCATTTTTACTCTCCATGGATGAACTGAGAGGATAATTACCAATATTAGTGATTCCATTTTTACTCTTCCTGAATGAAATGAAGAGATGATCGATTTTCAATATTTGCAAGAATGACATTTATTATCTTGCCCCCACATAGGAACATTCTCACTACACCCTTGTACCCAAATTGTATATTTGCCCAAAATTAAAAGTTTAAATAATGCATGGAAGCTTAAGTTGGACCTCTTTATGGTTCCTTTTTCTTATAAAAAGAACACATTCTCTTCTAACTGATTTTGCTAATAGTTGTTCAATTCTCCTCAACTATGACTATGTGAATCTACTTATGAAAATATAAGAGGGTGAGCAAGCAATAATTTCATAATGTAGAATAGTCATAATAATTGATGTGATTATAAATCGATAAGAGTTGTCATTGATGATCATACCTCAGGAACTGTTTTTATGCTCCAAATATGGATTGATCATAGTCAACCACATGGATATATATTAAATTGTAAAATTGTAAAATTTACAGAATTTGACATTAATAAATATTATAAACCGATAAGAGTTGTCATTGATGGTCATACCATCATGAAACTTCTTTTGAGCTCCAATATAGATTGATCAAAGTCAACCACATCCACATGGATACGTATTAAATGGTAAAATCTACAGAATTTGACATTGATAAATATTACAAACCGGTAAAAGTTGTCATTGATGAACATGCCATCAGGAAAAAAAAATTTGCGCTTCAAATATAGATTGATCAACACATGGATATATACTAAATTGTAAAATGATTTGACATTGGCCATTCTATTTCGACAAAAGACCCACACCCAGCTCCTTCTTGGTTGAAGAAACCCTCTACTTCAATTGGTATTTTTTCACGAAAAGCAAACATGAGATAACAAATCCAGTCTTTCACTAAGATTTCGAATAGCGCGGTGGTTCTAGGGCGAGATACAAATAATTAATTAGTGTAGGGCCCTTCCTTTCTGGTCTGGCCGCGGTACGGCACCTGAACTCGAAGCTACGATCAGATCCGATTGGATCTGATCCTATCCGACCCAACTCCAGAACTTAGAATGGCCGGCGTGTTTTGGACAGTAGAACGGGAAGAGGGGGAGTCGTGCCCATTCTCTCTCCGAGCACGAGCAGGAACATCCAAATTGAAGACCGAATACATGTACTATACTTACATTACAGGTTAGAAGATGGAATTTGGTCATTGTTTTATTCATTGGGTAATTCTTCACGAACAATGTTTCTTCAACGTATAGAACCACCTGTTGATTGGACTATATTTTTATTATATAAAATTAACTTATCCTCACACCTAACTATTTTTTATCTACATATTGGTTTGTTTTAATTGTCTAACATTGTACTATTAAATATTAGTGGTCTTTGACATGTAACCTTAATTTAGGTTTATGAGACCTTCATAGAGTATACACTAATTTCCCAATAAAAATACTCAACACTCAATCAATGATTTTTTTTTACATAAGCAATGTACGTTGTTATGTACCTAATTAATGATTATTGACGGTTTGTTACTTTGTTAGACGCCTGTGTTGAAATTTCAAGCACATATATCATATCCACTCATGATAGTTCAATTATCTAATCATAACTCATTCATGAAGTGTATGTTTATAAAATCTCGATGCAAAACGTTATAACTTCATTTCTTAATTATAATGCTAGAATTTATTATTTTATACAATATACGTAAACTGATGATTCTAAAAAAAAATTGAGTTCAAGGAACTTGACACATCATTGATGATTCTCTTTTTGACATGGTCATTTAGTCTACAAAGCTTCTTAGAATAATTATAATAGTTTAGATAAACCTGGACTAAAGTAGGCACCTCTTACTAATTTCGTAACCTTAATCTCAATTAATTTAATAATCACCTGATCAATTATTCCAAGCCCATAATACAAAATATTGATGAGGGGATAAAAGAATGTGGCCCGTACACATTTGAGAGAATCGGCCATTAATTTCAATTTTTAGGGAAAACTGGCTGGTACATCATAACTGGATGTGCATATATGAGCCTATTGATTCCAGGGAATGAGGGAAAGTGTCCCATTTAATTTATGGTCCATGCGCCGACATGTATATATTGCAAGAAGCCCACCCGGAATTTGAAAGAAAATTACCATGGAGTCCTTCCGTTCTATGCGCAGCGGCCAGAGAAAAGGGAATATGATAGGTGATGAAGGAGAATCTCCATATAATTGTTGTTTGATATATTGGTGTTTTTAATATTCAAATTTATCGTCAGAAAATAATTTAACCATCATTTGACTACGGAATAAACTACCACTAATTTATCCTATACGGTCTTACACTCATTCCTACAAGTAATTTAATATAGTTTAATAGTATCCGTGATGTTGAAATGATAGGGTCCAACTGGGAGCGGATAGTATAACAACACTATGAGTGTTGTTATACTAACAACAAGATTCATTAAGGGTAAAAGGGTAAACTAACACAAAATAACAAATTAAAATTAAAAAAATAAAATTTCAATCACAGCCACACGTGCGCCATCTCCCTGTACAGCACGCCGGAGAACTCCCTCTTGAGGTCGGGGGCCGAGTAGGTCTCGATGAAGTCGGCGCTGAAGTAGAACTTGTTGACGAAGAGCTTGAGCTGCTGGTACCCTCGCCGGTCGGTGGCGTTGTGCTGGAGGAAGACGTGGTTGAGGACGAAGTCCGCGGCGGAGGACAGTTGGGAACGGGCGTAGTCGGCGCAGGTCCGGCAACCCACATCGCATCGTTTCGCGTCAGAGCTCCATCGCTGCCGCCGACTTTTACACGGGGTAGAAACAGGACAACGGAGTGGAATCCGAATCGCCGGGGACAACGCAGGAGATTTCTTCTTCTCCGATCTGCCTTGCATGTTCCTCGCGAGGCCGCCGCCGCTCTCTCCGCTTCGTCAATCCACCGTGGAATATAGCGCCTTCCGAAAGAAGTTTGTCCATTGCTCTGTCTTTTTCATAAATTTCTCGAGGAAGTTCCAGATTGTGAAGTTGCTTGCCCCGAATTTGATTATAAGCCTTCTTCTAGATCATAACAAGTTATATTGGTTAGGCTAAAAGAGGTTCTTGTTGGAGGTATTGATTGAACAAATTGCAGAGGAAGGAGGAAGAAGGTGATTTGCAGAGCTGAGGAAGAATGAGAACTCGTGGATATCATCAATTGGAAAATTACATCATTCAATTACATATTCGGACTATATAGCAAGGGTAAAATACTAATTCGTACACAAATTAAATAAACATTACAAAGCAATCTAACAACCATATAAAAGTTGCATCAAGGTCCACAAATCTTCACCCTCGGACAACAGTTATGCAGAAAAAGCACAAACATACATAGTTCTAAAGCACACTATAAACCTCCTAATACAAATCATAAATGTGATAAAACATACCAGAAATCTAACAAAGCAAACCATAAAATTTTCAAAAGCACACCAAAAAATACATAATGTAAACCACAAACACGACAAAGCAAACCACATAAAACAACCAGATTCTTCCGAATGCATAACACAAATCTGTTAAAACAAACCAGAAACCTCACAAACCAAATCACAGAATTTTCAAAACCAACCAGAAACCTTCTAATGCAAACCACAAAAGCAAACCAGAAACCTCCTAATGCATACCACAAATCTCCTAAAACAAACCAGAAACCTCGCAAAGCAAACCACAAAATTTTCGAAAGCACACCAGAAACTTCTTAATGCAAACCAGAAACGTCATAATGCAGACCAAAAATATATTAAAACAAACCAGAAACCTCACAAAGCAAACCACAGAATTTTCAAAAACACACCAAAAACCTCATAATGCAAACCACAAACACGTTAAAGCAAACTACAAAAACAAACCAGAAACCTCCTAATGCATACCACAAATCTCCTAAAACACACCAGAAACCCCTCAATGCAAACCACAAATTTTTTGAAAACAAACCAGAAACTTCTCAATACAAACCACAAACACGATAAAGCAAACCAGAAACTTCTTAATGCAAACCACAAACACGATAAAGCAAACCACAAAAGGCATATAAAAATATGAGAAACCAAACCATAAATCTCACAATCAGACTATAACATCCGGTGGTCGTTGGTTGTTGACCGGTCAACGAAGACCATTGACCGGTCAACGAAGTTCGTTGACCGAACTCCGGTGACCGGATTCCGGCGCCGATAAGCATATTCCGGCCCCGATGACTAGATTCCGATGCCGGTAAGCATATTCCGACGCCGGTAAGCATATTCCGGCGACGGTGAGCATATTCCGATGACAAAATAGCATATTCCGGTGACCGGCGACCAGATTCCGGCGACCTGTGGCCGAATTCCGGCGACCAAAAATTTGGGCAGAAAATAATAAATTTTTTTTATTTTTTATTATTTTTTATTTTTTATTATTTAAACAGATTTTTCATAATGACAATTATACCCCTGCTTTGATTTTACACTAGGTCAACTCATCTAATAAAAAATCATCATAATTCTAGTTTTCTATTGGTTGGAGGCTAGTGTTGTTACAATAACAACACAAAGGGTGTTGTTATAATATCTAGTCCCGGTCCAACTTTGCCTCATCAATTTGATTAGTACTCCTTCCCAATCTAATATAAATAGCATTTATGGCTCTAATTCATTCAACCGTCATATTATAAGACAACATAAGCTTCTCGAGAGAGCAAAGAAGATCTCAAATAAGGAGACAACGAAGAGAGAATTATGTGAAATCTAAAGATAAACAAGACATTTTCAATAATCTTTGTTACTTTATTTGCCCTTTTTTCAATTTTTTCCTAATCACTTGAATATTACTCTCCTTTATTTTAAACATTGAATTAATTTTATTGAAATTGAAACAAAGTTATGATATATAACACAAGGATGAAACAACATTCTATGATAAAGTATTTGTCTTTAGGAATTCATAATGACCGATCCAAAATAACTAGGCAGTATATACAAGCGTGTTATTCACACCAATAATTGATATTTGAGTTAAATTGAATGTAATAAAATACGATTTGATATTAATTCTCAAAATGTAAGTATTGGCTTCGAAAATATTTAATTCCTTGAATGCAAACAACCAAAGTGATCGAATAAAAACCTAGACTATATAAGGAATAAAATTAAAATGTTCTTCTCTATCTTTTCTTTCATTTCGTAGAATGCCCGCTCCTTTCCTTAAAACAAAATCGTTAAGCTAACATCCCCTTCTATTTGTACATACATGTGCTTCAACTTCACTAAATCCTCATTCTAGCCTTGCAAATTCCCGTTCCTAATTTCCCCTCGAAACCAACACAATCTGTTCAGTCAGTTTCTCTCTCACATTAGCTGTAGAAACCAATTTATAGCACAATCCGTTAATCAACTGTTTAGCATCCTGCCCCGTATTAGAAATTTAGAATAGAACCCATATAATATCATCACCACCAAACCTTCCAAACCAAACATCCTTAACCCACTCCCTTCCCGCCATCCTTGAACAACAGCAAAAACCTCTCAAAACCACCCCAAAGAACGCAACACCTCTCCATGTAACATTTCATATTAAAAAAAAAGGGGAATCCATGGCGACAGCCCTCTCGAATCTCTCCAGAGGCTCCTCTTCGTCGTCACCGATGACACCTCCGAGGAGCGCCATGGAGTCATGCTTCGTATCCACACGAGACGGGATCGTTCTCCATGCCAGGCTCTTCAAGCCCACCCCCACCACCGCTGAACCTTCCCCTTCCCCTTCCCCTTCCGCCTCCGCCCAAGCCGCCACCGCGGTGGTTCTCGTCCATCCTTACTCGAAACTCGGCGGCTGCCAGGTCATCATGCACGGCATTGCCTCCAGGCTCTCCATCAAAGGGCTTACCGCGGTCACATTCGACATGAGAGGTGTCGGAAGATCAACCGGCAAGTCCTCCATCACCGGAATCCCCGAAATCGAGGATGTTGTCGCTGTCTGCAATTGGGTTTCCGACAACTTGCCTGTCGACAGGATCTTGCTTGTCGGGTCATCCGCAGGTACCTCTCTACCCATTACTGCATACACCGCGTATCAATTGGTCGCGCGCGCTGTTTGATTCGTCGAGGATTGGGAACCCTTACTCTGTCTCGTCTCGTTTGATTTATGTTCGTAGGAGCTCCAATTGCTGGCTCGGCGCTGGATCACCTGGAGAAAGTAGTGGGATACGTGAGCATAGGCTATCCTTTCGGCTTGGCAGCTTCGTTTCTGTTTGGAAAGCACTACAAGCCAACGTTGAAGGCGAGGAAGCCGAAGCTGTTCATAATGGGGAGTGCAGACTGGTTCACGAGCGTGCGGCAGCTGAAGAGCAAGGTGAAGAGCTGCGATGGCAGAGCAGAGATGCATCTAATACAGGGAGCTGGTCATTTTGAAGTAGAAGGCCCTGCTTTTGATTCCGTCATGGTCAATTTGATTGTAGAGTTCCATGAAACGCTATAAAACTGATTGACATTTTCTTTTCCTGTATGAAAGTTGCAATACTCAATCATGGAATGGAAGTAACGTTCTTTGGGCTCTGGTTTAAGAGGAAAACAGAGTTATATCTGAGACATTATAGTGTTCAGCTTATATCAGAATGATTCTAGGTCAAATTCTCTATTGCGTGCCATGGGCAGTTGTACAAATCTAGATTAGCGAAGGTTTCCCCTGAACATTCCTTATCCTCACTAATCCTAACTACAAATCTCGTTCTGCAGAACAAGATGTTAAATGGAAATGACGGGGTATGATACAAGGTGGAAGGAAACAGAGGAAATTCTTTACAATCCAACAGGTTAGAAGATTAAAAAGGAAAACTGGCAGCCAACCACCAGCGATGGTTGATTTAACCTTTTCCTTCTCCCTCAATTTCCAGTTCTACAGCCTCATCAGGTGCTGCTTTCAGCAAGACATCTTTTCTGACTCCTGTGAAATGGTATCTTCAAACCACACTAACGCTCCATTGGTTGCCCGTGTAAGAAGTGATGTTCCCCGTCTGATTCCAACACAAAAACAACTTGGTTTATAAAACAACATCGAGAGGGACATGTTCCTTCTCTGTCAGGAAATTAATACGAGCTTCAAGTGCATTCATGCAATCTAAATGAGGTATCCAATTACAATGCAGTTTGATAAAGAGTTCGTTAATTTTAAACCCCGAAGCTTTATCTTGGGATATAGTTCACCCCCAAGATGTTCAAGACGTTGGAAGTCCAGATAAGAAGTCAGAATGTGAGCGCCAGAAAATACCCAGAACCAAAAAAAGCCCGAAGCTTGAAAGAGGCGAACACATTACTTCGATGAATTTGAAATATGATCTTATAAATGAATGGTATAGGGTAACACCGCTTAAGTAGGAAGAAGTCAGTTGTTACTTAATATACTTATGCCAAAATGGAGAGAACAACCAACATAGCTATTTACCACTTTCGCCATCAGATGCATCTGCAAGCCTTGCGATTGCATCCAAAAGTGCCTGTTCCTGCTCCTACATCATAGAAAAACCACGAGTTTTCAGCCAGCGAGCATAAAATAGTAAGAAAAAATACTGTAGGCACACAAATCAATCATACTTTTAGCATCATTTTGGCTTTCTCAAGCTCAATCGGATCTGGCTGACTAACTCCGAAAACCTTTTCAACCTGTAAAAAAGATCAGATAAAGATGAGGGAGCAAATTAGTGGTGTAAACTTGTGTCGAAAAACTCAAGAGTTCCAGTTTTGTTACCTCCTTAACTAGTGTCTCGGTGTTCAGTAATTCAATATCATCAGAAACTTTTGCAGCAAAGCCATTGCGTGCTGCTAAAAGCTCCCTTCTGGAGGGGAACTTTCGATAACCCTGCACTGGAATGGAGCCCGGTGGGATAAAACCGCCATGGCTTATGGTTTTCCTCATCACTCGGCTACCACCGCCACCTTGTCCACCACGATACAGAATTGCTGGATCCTCTCCGTCCCATCGTATATCCTCTGGAGATATCTGCCAACAGAAATATGCACGTATTTTCCCAATTCAACGTCAAAGAGAGATTGGAAATAACCATAGAAAAGCCTGACAAACAAAATAAATGATAGTAGAGGTCTGGATTATTCTCAGCACTGTTAATCACCTCGTTCAGATCAACCCACTCCCATGTCTCGTTCTTCGTGCCCATATCATACACAAGAGAATGCCGGGCCTTCAAGCATTAAATATTAAAAATAAATTTTTAGCTAACAAAAACACAGAGAAGCCACAAAAAACAGTAGTAGCAAACAGTTAATTGATTAAGATTAACATTTGAGGAACAGGGAACTGGTATATGACTTACTAAGGAAGGCTTTAATCACATTTAGACCAGTCAACTGGTAAGGGACTCACATAAGCCAATCAGATAACATTCCACTAGTCACTATATAAGGAATTTAAGGAGGTTAGTTCTATGGTAATGAGAGGTCATATTAGATTTCAATCGAACATTTTGAGAATTTGCAAGAGTTTGTCCTCGTCATTCTATAGTCATATCAACCTAGGTTGTGGTGCAGAGCTACCGGACATAATCACACATTGGTGTGGCAGTTCTTCAACCCATAATTTCATGAACTTCTTCCTAAATTCCAGCAGCCTTATTCACTTAACACATTTACAGCAGGCCTACACGCATGAATATATATAGCAATATATGTATCCCATCAAGAATTACAGCACCATCAAAGCAACAGTTCTAGATTCTAGTACATACCTGAGAAGAGTCATATTGAGTTATGACAGCCTCATAGAAGTGGTTGTCCTCAGGCCATCTAGTCCAAACCTTTCGTCCGAGCAGTGCCTCAGGAGGTTCATCAACCACAGGTGCACCAGAAGAACTGCCGGAATTGTGTGTAGTAAAGTACCGAGGTCGAGTAGCAAACTGTGAGGGGAGCTGCATAGCCTTCACAGAGGATAAAGTAGGAAGTGCATGACCCTGTAAAGCAAAAATCACAACAAAATGAAAGTTAATCGAGAACCTGGCTATGAGCAATTGATTCTAAATCAAAGGAAACCATATCAATCCAAAGGAAAATACCCCTTGAGATATCTTCTGTCTTTTACGGGCACCGGAGATGGTAGGGCTGGGTACCATGTCATGACCTCTTGGTGGGACAAACCTAGTAGCTTCATTCCCACCTGTAGTTCTCCATTCCCTGAAATAGCAGCAAGTCATGATCCATTTACTCGGACTACTATAATTGCATGGGTCCAACCGTAGACAAGAAGCATACAAACCTTATACGAAGGATGACATCATCCCCATTAACTCTGGAGAGAAGCTCTCTATGCTCATCATCTGATACCCGGAGCTCTTTGCGAAGTTCAGTAATCAAACCCTCCTTTTCCTGAAAATACAAGAGAGGGCACTAAATGAGACAACTTCATGGTCAAATTATTCTTTTTTCATAAAAATGTGGGTATATAGTGGGAACGAATAGCAGTACCCAGGTAAGAGCATCAGATTGAGCCTTAAAAGCACGTAGCACTGCACTGTAAGCTTCTTGCTCGAGGTGATGAATTTGGGCTTCCATATTAAGATGAAATCCAAGATACGTGGAACAACCTACAGCTGGTAGTCGGTCCTGCAGAAAATATTGCTCCTGTTTGATCCTATTATCATAGGGTGCAAACAATCATTTATCAGTAACTAACAATATTCACAAATACAGGTAGCATGATGGCGTGAAGCACCGTGAAAAGAAACTCATACCAACCTGGATCACACATTCTGCAAAAGTATCTAAATCAGCAACGAACAAAAATTATCTGGTTACCTAACTTGTCCTAAAATCCAATTGAATTTCTCTCGGAAGACACTATCAGGCATATCAAAAGCCAAAATTATATGAAGAATAGAAAGCCAAATTACCCAATTCTCAAAATCCAGACCTAAAGAGGCATGCATAGTTAAGACATGCTTCAAGAAATTCGTTTAACCGAGTAAACCACAATTCCGGACCACCGAAGAAAAAGCAACTCAGCGTAATCCTCAAGGAGGAAGATTCCCATTCTCCCACTCAAAACCCAAAACCCTACTCCTACTACCCTCGTGAAACTCTTCACATACCCAATTCATCAAAATGGAGAAAAAGAACTCAAAATTACTTCCGCCACATTCGAAACCCTAAATCCGCACAAAACAATCGATACCCAGTAATTACAACGAGCATTCAGTTCCCAAGAGCCAAGACTGAAACTTTTGGAGCAGTATGCCATTCCAATGAAGCGGGAAGAGAAAATGGGGGGAAGCGACAGGAAAGAGAGGATTTTCAAACGGAAACAAGAAATGCCACGTACCGCTACCATGCGAAAAATTCGTAACCCGTTAACGAGAGAAAAGCAACCCCGCTTATGCAATGCGCGGCCTCCAGATGAGACTGAGAAGAGGGCAACAGCAGCTGCTGATGGGAGTAAAGTCAGCAAAGAGAGAAGAAGAAGCTTTTCGGGACGGAAGAGGAAATTGAATCTGTAGGCGGGGAAGGAGGGAGCGGATTAGCGGGGGACTGGGAGGGGATGAGAGCACTTTTAGAGGGAAGTTGAAATCTCCTCTCCTCTCCTTTATTATTATTATTTTTTTTCTATTATACTTTTGGTCACTGAAATTATACAAACTTTACACATTTGCCACCCAAAAAATTTTCTTTCTTATGTGTCACTAACTTTACGAATCATTTTATGGTTAGTTACTGGCCATCTGTTTTCGTCGAATTCCGTTAACACCCTAAGATTTTAATGATGTGACAAACGAAATTGCTTAGTATAACACAGAAAGGTTTAAATCATGCAAATTGAACACCTAACCAACCTCACCCATGAGGCCATGACCCAACCCAATTGACCAAAATCTATTGTTTAATTTTCTTGTACATTTTTTAAGGGCTAAAAAGAAAAAGGAAAAAATTAAAACCCCAACTCTTCTCTTTCCCTCTTACCTAGAGGTAGCAATATCCAATTCTATCCATCCACCTAAATATCCAACTAAACCTATTCATTTTAATCCAATACATTTGATCCAGATCCAATTGGATTAGTGAATTCATGGATTGATCCGTGGATCCAAATGACAAATTATAGTTTATTACTTATACTTTTTATATTTTATATTTAGGTTCTTAAGATGAAAATTATGTTTTGGTACCTAAAAATTTTCATTATAACATTTTGACACCTTAAATTTTCAAAATTTACATAATGACCGAAGACTTGATGTCATTTGGATTCATGGATCAATCCACCAATACATTTGATCCAATCCATATAATCCATGGATCCACCAATCTTAACCTTCTACTTGTCCTTCTTCCCCTCCACTTATCGTTGTCACTCCCTTCCAAGGCTCCTTGTCGCCGCCCGCCGCCGCTTCCCTCCACTTGCTGCTCCCTTCATGAAACCCAGAAAACCCTAATTCGGCAAAATACACAAACACCAAACAATCTCAAAATCAAACTCAAAACACCTTCAATCTCAATTCCTTTCTTCCTCTCATCACTGGTGGCAAAGTTTAAAACCCAAATCAGAGATGGTTGGCTCAGGTTCATGCGGCAAGAGCAATGTATCTTCGTTGAGGAGGAGACTATCGTGACGCCCAATGCCTAAGCGTGGGCAAGTGAAAGTGGTGATAGTGACTAGGGATGGCAATTTTGCCCATACCCATGGGTATTTTACTATCCAACCCAATTGGGTTGGGTATGAAATCCAAATATATGAATATGGGTAAAGTTTGATGGATTTGTACCCATACCCATTTACTTTGGGTTGGGTTGGGTTTATAACAAATGGATTTGGGTTTGTACCCATGCCCAAATACAAATTACAGTTTGGTACCTAAACTTAATAGATATGCATATTTAGTCCCTAAATTTAATTTTTTTGCATATAAGTCCTCAAAATATCGATGGAAAATTACGTTTTGGTACCTAAATTTTTTTGGTCTTTCATTTTGGTACCTAAACTTTTCAAGTTTTACAAATAGGTCCAATTTCTGCATGTGTAGTTAAAACACCCTCAAGTAAATGGATATCCATATCCAACCCATACCCATTTAGATAATATCCATATCTAACCCAAACTCATATACAAACCCCAAACCCATACACACATCACCCAAACCCTACCCATAATAAATGGGTCTACTTGGGTTTGGACAAAATTACCCATGGGTAGGTAAATTGCCATCCATAATAGTGACGGACTGACGGGCCTCGCTCTCTCCCTCGCTTCCATTTTCTCCTTCGGCCGCCGGGTAGGAGTCCTCGTCATCGTGGGTTCTTTGTTGTCTTACAAAAATATGATTTCTTGAAGCTTCGAGCGTGTCGACTCTAGAAGGTAGTGCTGAAAAAATCTGGTTTGTGTAACTTGAGGAAATTAGTAATTTGGAGATCGGGATGAAAAAAATGGAAGTTTGAATTGGAAATTTGGAGTGATTCATCCTCCCATTACTAGCTAACCTCTGAAATTAAATATTCAGGATAAATGGGATGCATTATTGCATGAAATCACACAATTCCTTGAGAAATTCTTTGGTGCACCAGGGCTAACACGTCACTCGTGCACTGCCCCAACAGAAGATTCACACGTAAAAGTGTCGAATCCTAATTCCCATCTACGACATACCCCTAAGTCCCCAAAGATGAAAGCATATATATGAAATCAAAAAACGAAGCATCAGATTGAGGTTCCCGTTCCGGTTGGGAAAGTGACATTATGTTGGAAATGTGTATGAATAGCTTTGAAAGCTATAGAGTCTCAAGTGGAAAAACTACCACATTGGTAGTTTTACTTGGTGAAATGAGTATAAAGATAGGAGCCTCTCTCCTAAGGGCATGCCCCTTGGACGGACCACCACACACGCGCGCGCGCGCCGTCCGTCCGTCCGTCCGACCGACCGGTCGGTCGGATGGCTTGAGACTATATACATATTTTTTGGAGAAATTCCGAACGAAATTAATTATTATATAATTAATTATTAATCAGTTATTCTGAGTTCGAAGGATAATCTCTGCAGGATTTATCCTAACCGACGGTTTTAATTAAGGAAGTAATTATCTTCCTTAATTAATCCGACTTATTCCCCAAGCAAGAGGGTATATTCCTAGGGGTTTGGCTCCTATAAATAGCCGCCTCCCCAGCCCCTCTAAACACACAACAACGAGCATAAACACAATAGAGAGAGTGTTCAGAGAGCTCCGGTTTTCGCACAAAACCGCGAGTACACAAAGGAGCTGTTTTATCCTGGAGACGACCGGTTGATAGTCTGCCGTGCGCATCAAGGGCAGTGCCGCGAACGTCTTAAAGAGAGCGACCTAGTCCGCGACTCAGCTCCAGATTCGGTAACCTCGGTCTTCTTGTTGTTCCGTTTCTAACAATTTTAAGACGTTCGGCTGCTGCTATGTCGACTGAACAGAACAACATGGCTGGATACAGGTGCATCGAAGCATGTATGCAACAATCGTGCTATGTTTAAAACATATGAAGAAGCACCTGCTGACAAGAAAGTGTTGTTGGGAACTACTCACACCACTATGGTTGCTGGTTCTGGTGAAGTGGAGCTGAACTTCACCTCTGGGAAGAAGATGGTGCTCAAGGATGTGTTGCACACTCCAGAGATAAGGAAGAATCTTGTTTCGGGATATCTTCTTAATAAGGCTGGGTTTAATCAATCTATTGGGGCAGACTTGTATACCCTTACTAAGAATGGGAGTTTTGTGGGAAAGGGATATGCATGTAATGGGATGTTCAAGTTGAATGTCGAAATTAATAAGATGAATTCTTCAGTTTACATGGTGTGTGATTTGAATGTATGGCATGCTCGTCTTTGTCATGTGAACACACGAATTGTGAAGAATTTAAGCAAGCTAGGACATATCCCTAAACTCTCAATGAATGAATTTGATAAATGTGATTTCTGTAGCCAAGCTAAAATAACGAAAACGCCCCATAAATCTGTGAGTAGAGAATCAGAACCCTTAGATCTGAATCATTCTGATATTTGTGAACTAGATGGGACGTTAACTAGGTCTGGCAAGAGATACTTTATCACTTTCATAGATGATTGCTCTGATTATTGCTTTGTTTATTTGATGAAAAACAAAAGTGAAGCCCTTGACATGTTCAAGGTATTTGTGGTTGAATTCGAAAATCAGTGCAATCGAAAGATAAAAAGACTTAGGAGCGATAGAGGATCAGAGTATGACTCTAATCCCTTCAAGGAATTCTATAGCTCACATGGTATCATTCATGAAACCACGGCACCATATTCACCAGAAATGAATGGTAAAGCTGAGCGGAAAAATAGGACATTTACAGAATTAGTTGTGGCTATTATGCTCAATTCTGGAGCTGCTTCTTTTTGGTGGGGTGATATTTTGTTGACGGTTTGCTATGTGCTAAATCGTCTTCCAAAAACAAATAGAAAAGAATCACCCTATGAGATCTTGAAGAATAAGCCACCTAATCTGTCCTACTTAAGAACGTGGGGCTGTTTGGCCTACGTAAGAATTCCTGATCCTAAGAGGGTGAAGTTGGCTAGTCGAGCATATGAATGTGTCTTCGTTGGCTATGCGGCCAATAGTAAGGCATATAGATTCTATGATTTGAATGCTCGTACAGTAATAGAATCCATTGATGCTGATTTCTTTGAGACACGATTTCCATTTAAAACGAGAAATAGTGGGAGTAATGTACTACCCGCTATTAGAGATAACGGAACAAGTGGGGGTGTTGGATCTGAGGATGAACTCAGAAGAAGTAAAAGAGCTAGAATCTCTAAAGATTTTGGTGATGACTTTACTACAGTATGCACCCTAGAGGATCCAAAAAGCTTGCAGGAAGCATTAACTTCCATAGATGCAGACTTTTGGAATGAGGCCGTTATAGATGAAATGGAATCGTTAGAGGCTAATAAGACTTGGCATCTAACAGACTTACCTCCTGGCTGCAAAGTCTTAGTAATAAATGGGTTCTAAAAACGAAACGGAAACCTGATGGTGCAATTGAAAGGTTCCGAGCTCGCCTAGTAGTCAAGGGCTACAGGCAGAGAGAGAATATAGATTACTTCGACACCTATTCACCAGTATCTAGAATAACATCCATTCGTGTCATGATTGCTCTTGCTGCCTTGAACAATCTCGTGGTACACCAAATGGATGCTAAGACTGCTTTTTTGAACGGTGATCTAGATGAAGAAATCTATATGGAACAAAGAAGGGTTTGTTATCCCTGAACATGCCTCGAAAGTCTGTAAGTTGGACAAATCATTATATGGTTTGAAACAGGCTCCAAAACAGTGGCATGAGAAGTTTGACACTCTCGTTCTCTCACATGGCTTTAAGGTGAATGAAAGTGTCAAGTGTATTTACTGTAAGTCAGAGAATAACACTTGCACTATCATATGTTTGTATGTAGATGACATGTTGATATTTGGTACAAATATTCACGTGGTCAATGAAGCGAAAGCCATGTTAAAAGAGAGCTTTGAGGTGAAAGATCTGGGAGAAGCAAAGTTTATGCTTGGAATCCAGATAACTAGAACAGCAAATGGTTATTCTCTAGATCAATCTAGTTACATAGAGAAGATCTTGAAGAAGTATAACTATTTCGACTGTAAACCTGCGTGTACTCCGTATGATGCTAGTGTAAAGCTATTCAAGAACACTGGAGACAGTGTAAGACAAACAGAATATGCTAGCATCATTGGGAGTCTCCGTTATGCTGCGGATTACACTCGACCAGACATTGCATATGTCGTGGGATTGCTTGGCAGGTTTAACAGCTGTCCTAGTAGAGAGCATTGGAATGCTATAGAGAGGGTCATGAGATACCTCAAGAGAACAGCAAACCTTGGTATACACTATCAAAGGTTTCCCGCTGTACTAGAAGGGTATAGTGATGCGGATTGGAATACCCTATCAGATGACTCCAAGGCAACCAGCGGATATGTTTTTAACATCGCTGGTGGAGCTGTGTCTTGGAAGTCAAAGAAACAAACAATCCTAGCTCAATCAACTATGGAATCAGAGATGATAGCACTAGCAACTGCTAGTGAAGAAGCAAGTTGGTTGAGAGGATTGTTGTCAGAGATTCCCCTATGGGAAAGCCCGGTCCCTCCGGTATTGATACATTGTGATAGTACCGCAGCTATCGCTAAAGTTGAGAACCGGTTCTATAACGGAAAGAAACGACAGATTCGTCGTAAGCACAGTACTGTTAGAGAACTCCTAACGATAGGAGCAGTGAGGGTGGATCATATAAGATCCGAACAGAATCTAGCTGATCCTTTGACGAAAGGATTACCTAGAGAGAAAGTCCAGAATACCGCCAAGGGTATGAGACTTATGCCTACCGAACCACGGACTACAAGTGATGGTAACCCGACCCAATAGACTGGAGATCCCAAGAAATGGGTTCAATGGGTAATAACAAGTCATGAGTAGTATGCGAAAAGTTCATGCATAATGAAGCATGAATCCCAAAGCAATGGAGGTTGAGTTAATAACTCTTAATGAGATCTATACCCTATGTGGGGTGGAGTACTTTACTTTGGGGGTACTCCTGATAGACTCACCTATGTGAATGTGGGAGTGGGGCCGCTCCCTATGGAACTTTGAGAGGCACAAAGTTTCTAGAGCGTTCACTAAACCAGGATAACGTGCATGGCCATAAACGCACGGGCTAAGAAGAGAACACAACTCAATGAAAAGATCCGGTGTGCTACACTGTCTGAGATAGGGTTCAAGACTACGAGTCACCCTTATGAAATCGGAAGTGTAACCACTACGCTAAGGTTCAAATCTTCGCGATACCTTAGCTTATGCCCGATCTTATGGAACTGTTGATGCTCAGAGATAGTTTCAAAACTATTCAAGTGGGGGTTTGTTGGAAATGTGTATGAATAGCTTTGAAAGCTATAGAGTCTCAAGTGGAAAAACTACCACATTGGTAGTTTTACTTGGTGAAATGAGTATAAAGATAGGAGCCTCTCTCCTAAGGGCATGCCCCTTGGGGTGACCCACTTTTGTGGGAGAGGGAGGACCTAACGGACCACCACACACACGCGCGCGCCGTCCGTCTGTCCGACCGACCGGTCGGTTGGTTGGTTGGATGGATGGATGGATGGCTTGAGACTATATACATATTTTTTGGAGAAATTCCGAACGAAATTAATTATTATATAATTAATTATTAATCAGTTATTCTGAGGAATATTCTAAGGGATAATCGATTGAAAAGGAATATTCGAAGGATAATCTCTGCAGGATTTATCCTAACCGACGGTTTTAATTAAGGAAGTAATTATCTTCCTTAATTAATCCGACTTATTCCCCAAGCAAGAGGGTATATTCCTAGGGGTTCGGCTCCTATAAATAGCCGCCTCCCCAGCCCCTCTAAACACACAACAACGAGCATAAACACAATAGAGAGAGTGTTCAGAGAGCTCCGGTTTTCGCACAAAACCGCGAGTACACAGAGGAGCTGTTTTATCCTGGAGACGACCGGTTAATAGTCTGCCGTGCGCATTGAGGGCAGTGCCGCGAACGTCTTAAAGAGAGCGACCTAGTCCGCGACTCAGCTCCAAATTCGATAACCTCGGTCTTCTTGTTGTTCCGTTTCTAACACATTAATGTCAGGAACTCTCGTTTCTCGTTGGTGGCGTTGTTTTTGTAGTGGCCAAAGTCGGGCCTTTGGGACAGGGAGGGAGCGGGATTTGCTTCAGATTTAGGTTCGAGGAGGGAAAGTGTGGCTGGTCGAAGAGCGGGACAGAATTGAGGTGGTATAGGACGTCGCCAATGGCTACTATCTTTTTCAGGGGTGTCAATTAATTGCAGTCTTTACTCGTATGACAAGGCCTCTTGCCAGCCGGTGACTCCTTTCGGTAGACGGGAAGGCTATTGAGGAGCGATTGCATTTTTGTGTGCAGTTACATCTCAGACATGTTTTCTACTTTTCAATTATATTTTCATATTTATTACTATTTGTTTTTTTAGGGCAATGTCTATTTTTTACCCAAACCTTTTTCAGATTCTTTTATTTTAACCAAACCTATTGAATTCCTCATAATTATCCAAACGTTAACTCTCCGTCAACTTTTCTGTTAGTAATGCTGACTAAGCATGACTACGATGAGTAGGCTTCCTACGTGGCGGTTACAATACCATTATAATTATAGCTTTCTATCCCCTCAAAAAATTAATAAAAACAACAACAAAAAAACAAAATAGGATCTCACGTCTTCTCCCCTACCCCTCACTACTCCCCCCTCCGCCTCTCATTACTCCTAACTCCTCCGATCTCTTTTTCAAAGATTCCTTCTCATTCACATAGTCTTTCTCCCGTCCTTCTGGGTTTACCGTCTCCGTCCAACACCATCACTCGCCACCCTCAGTTCCCTCTCGATGGACGCATCATCCGAGGAATCCCTCCGCAGAGCTCTTACCGAGCCTCAATCGAGAAGAAGCTGCAAGCCACCGTTCGATTCAGTGGCGCGGAAGGCACCGACAACAACCTGGCTTTCTTCCTTGCAAAGATCTGGCGGCGATCTCAAACAGGGGAGGTTCGATTTCTAGGTTGAGGGGTTTCGATTTATGGGTTTGGGGGGTTCGATTTTTGTTTTTGGTGTTTTCGATTATTGGGATTGTGTGGAAGAAGAGATCGGAAAAAATAGATATGTTAGGAGGGAAGAGGACGATTTGTGTGACAGGGAGTAAGGCAGGGGTTACAGGTGGTGGTGGTTGGATTTGAGGGGATAGAAACAAGTCGGCTGCCAGATGCGTCCGGTCCGATCTATACGGCAGGAAGATAGGGGTCACCATCATTGAGATCTGTGGGGCATATGAGGAAGAACGACGTTCTGGTTTTGTGTTTCTGGGTTTATTTACAGAGAAGAAAGGTGGGATTTGTACAGGGTTTTTACTTTTCTGGGGTTTTTCATTTTTGCGTTTTTATCAAGAAGAGATGGGATCTGGCTTTCTTGGGTTCTCTGGGATTTTTGGGTTTTTTGTGCTTGTTGCGGGCGAGTGAAAGGAAAGATCAGTTCACTTAACCAGTGAGTGAAGAAGGGATTCACCCCTGCTTTCCTCTCCTAATCTGGTTGTGATTCTTCCTATGTTCGTCTTCCTTCCCTTTCTATGTAAAAACAAATCTGGATTTTCAAACAAAGAGGGTAAGTATCACCCAATTAAATAGGTAAATAAATATATTTGTTTTAAATTTATAATAATAAAATACGTTTAATATTAATTTCCAACGTGTACGCTGATGTGGATGCTTACGTGGAGCTCCGTTACAAAAATAAGTAACAGTAACAGAACGAATGCCCAGACTTTGATCAGTTACAATAAGTTTGGATAATAAATAGAATTTTAATAGGTTTGGGTAAGATAAAAGAATTTTGAAAAGATTTGGGTAAAAAATAGACATTGCCCTTTTTTTTATGTTAACTAATGTTTTGATATGTCGAGAACCCCACTATATGTCTACTGTCTACCTGCCTTCGCAATTCTTATTTTATTAAAAATTTTGCTATATGATTTCTCTCACTTTTTCGTGGTACCTTGTTAGTGTAGTCATTTATTGTTGCTTTAATTGAAATTTGGTTTTTAGATGGGTGTCAAATGTTGTTTATTATAAGTTTGAACAAGAATTGCATTACTGTTTTGGTGCCAGATTTTCTTAATAATTAGTCACGAGGCTGGTATTGCAAATGCTATTTGATTGTTTCTGTTGGTTCTCAATGTATTTTCGTTCTCTTTCACTCCCCACTTTAGATGAACCGCTTCACTTACAATCTCCATCCTTGCTGAAGCACCGGGGGAGGGCACATGACTTTGTCTTATCTCCTTTTGGGCACAACAGTGCAATGATTCAGTGAGTTTGCTTGGCTGCAGTTTCTTTGTTTTTATTTTTCAGGCAGAGTAGTTCGTATAGCTTGTGGAGCATCTCTGGTGGATATCTAATGGTGATGGAACATTGTTTTGCCCATTTAGGGTCGTTTATGTGCTCTTTTGCAGGATACGTTGCACATCAACTCTACTATTGTGCTATTGGAACTTTATCTATTGGAGATTTGAAGTATGTAACCGCCGAACTGATGCTTTAGGAAGTTTGTCTCCTTAATACTTCTTTTGCGTTACGCATTTATTTATGCTCCTAGTCATACTAACTGAGCTGCCCATTTTGTGGCAAAAACGACCCTTGCATTGGTAACTCAACATTAGGTTGACTATCATTTTTTACTTTTCAACAATATGTAATACCCTATCTATGACACAATCTGTCAATGACAAAAAAAGTTAACGATCCAGTCAATAGTCCTGTTTGTTAGGTAATAAAAAAACTACTGGAGTTAACGGAGTTTGACGGAGACTTACGACCGGTGACTAGCTCTGAAACGATTCATAAAGTTAGTAACGAATAAAAAAGAAAAATGATTGGTGTGGCAAATGTGAAACATTTCTATAATTTGAGTAACCAAACGTGTAAATTAACCTATTATTTTTTTTATAGCTAACCATCGCTCGCTCTGTTTTCTTTTTCTTTCGGTCTATTTATAATTCTTTTTTTTTTAATGTGGGCCGGGATTTGGAATTGCTGCAGATTCGCTCTACATGTGATTATGAGCCACAAATTTATCATTTAATTATGTATATTTGGGCTTAGGATATGGTGAATAACCCTAGCAAACATGATCCTTGCATAATCAGATTTGGGCTCTTGATTTTAAGTTTGCTCGATATGATGGTTGAGAATAAAGGACTTTTTTAATTTTATTTTTTCTAGTTTTATTAATCGGCTTTTATCTTTTTTTGTTATAACTTGAATTTCAAAAGTTTTTGCACAAATCAAACGGTTTCGTTGTGATTTAGAAAATGAGATCAATTTTCAATATATTTTGAGAAATAAATTTCATATCATTTGTTACCACTTTGGTACCACCTTCGTTTTTAACTCGAATCTTGAAATTTTTTTGCCCAGAAGGAATAGGTTTATCGTGATCAATTAGATCTACAAATTTCTGGGGGGGGGGGTGATTTTTATACGATCTACAAAAATTAGATCTACAAATTTTTAGGACCAAATATACGATCTTATACCACTATGGTATAGGGTGGTGATTGGTGATAGACAATGGTGAAATGTGGTAAATGTCAATTAATATATTTCTACTATCATGTATACAACCATTCTACACTAAAATACGTTCATGTCGCACTAGTACGTAATCAACATATCCAATCCAGCGGACAATGAAGAATGTTTTCTGATCCATTATATTCATACAATGAAGGATATTAATGTGGTTCTTCTAAATCCCCAATTCCAAAACATGGGATAGGGATCAACAAAACTCTTCCAATAAACTTGGAGAAGGAGATGAAATTCTTTGCATGCAAATTTTTGTGTGGTAAAATCATATTCCCCTGTTAGCAAGAGGGAGTTCAAAAAATTGATGAGCAACTTGAATATGGAGTCTACAAGGCTTCCAATGTAGCTATGGCACCAAACCAGTTCGAATTATCTCCACCTGACAATTGGGGTGGAGAATGCCTTTCTAAGCCAGAATGGGCATTTTACTAAAACGCCTATGGCCTCACCTAGCTTGAAGGCATAAATGAGGAAGCGCTCCATGGAGGCATCTCATGTTTCCGTCAAATATAAAAACGTTGAATGAAAGTACTCTCGGGTGATAGCCCATTTTTTTATGTATTTAATATTTGGTTTAGATGAATAAATTTGTTTTTATTTTGGTTGTTTGGAATAATCTCTACATTCTAGTTCTTCTAGTATGTGACCAATGGAACGAGGTTTGTTACATCCATTCATGGATTCTAAATTTCTAAAGGTATGCTTTGTCTGTGATTTTTATCAATTTTCTTGCGCTTCAACAGTTCTGCTTGTGCATAGCAACATTAGCAAACAAGAACCAACGACCCAAATAAAACCACCCCACCAACCCAAAATAGCGTCTGAGCCATCATTTGCCAATTGGTATACAATTTATGGGCTATGCTTAGCACCATTCCCTACGTCATTCCCACACAGCTTCAGATCTAGAACTTTATTTTGCCAACTATTACCTCTCTTAACCTCCAAAATATCTCTAAATCATTCCCCAAATCTCTACTATAACATCACCATTTCATTATATTAACCAACCTCCCTATTCCCCAAACATCATTCCTGCAAAGGCTTTAATGGTAGATTCTCCGTCTGCGGGAAATAACAAACCGACATCTCTTGTACCTTTCAGATAACGCAGGAGACGGGTTACTGCATCAAGGTGAGTAGTTCTCGCCACTCCTACAAACTAACTCATTACTTGAACAACATAAGATATGTATGTTCTCGTATGGGTAAGATATATATGACTTCCCACCACACTCCGGTAAACGACTGATCTTCAAGGAGATCTCCACCCTCTCCGCTAAGTTTCAGACTCTGCTCCATCGGCGTCGAACAAGATTTACAATCATCGAATTGTGTTGCACTCAATAAGTCTGTTATGTACTTCTTTTGAGAGACAAACAATCCTTTGTTGGATCGGTGCACCTCTAATCCAAGAAAATAAGATACATCTCCAAGTTCCTTAAGATTGAATGCCCGATGAAGAGAGGCAGTTAACTCTTTAATTCTTTCGCGATCATCTCCTTTGATTATCATGTCATCAACATATAACAGAAGCGCAGTAACACCTTGTATAGTATGTCGAACAAACATAGAAGAATCATTCTCACTAAGTCGGAAACCTGCCTGCAGAATTGTCCAATGAAATTTTTCGAACAAAACTTTAAGAGCTTGTTTTAATCCATATAGTGAAAGTACCAGCTTGCACACCATACTTGGAACACCCTTCTCATATCCATCGGGACATTACATGTAGATTGTCTCCTTCAAGTCACCATGAAGGAATGCATTCTTCAGGTCTAGCTGCGTTAGAGACCATCCCTTCATTGTTGCTAAAGCAAAGACACTTCGAACCGTTTGCATCTTCGCTATAGGTGCAAAAGTCTCCTCGTAATCGATACCAAACTCTTGTCGCAAACCTTGAGCTACTAGTCTTGATTTATACCGATCGACTCTGCCATCTGGTTTCATTTTAATAGTATAAACCCACTTCGAACAGATCACAGACATGCCTGGCAGTAGTCGAGGGACTAGCTCCCACGTGTTGTTTTCTTCGAGTGCACGAAGCTCTTCCTTCATAGCAGCATCCCATTTTGCATTACCCTTAGCGAAACAATAATGAGAGGGGACTAGTATAGGTTCACTCAAGTACCCCACATAGTCAAGTAAACGCAGTGGTGGTTCTCTTTTAGTGGCCCTATCAGACCGACGTGGTAAATGAGGTGGACTTGGGGTGTGCTACATCTCGTCGACCCCAACTCCAAATGAACCATCATCATCACTATTTGACCAAGTGGAACTTGAGTTGCCTTCAGCGGACTTTGTAGCACTCGGTGAAGAAGAGGACGTTACCGAGCTGCTGCCTGACGTGGCCGAGCTGCTGCCTCCAGATGATAAAGCCAAAGAGAAGCCAGTTGTTGGTGTTCTTGGGGGAGAGTTTTCCAAACTAGCAGAAGACTCACTTCCCTCCGGTCCGCCTCCATGAGGATTATTAGGATCATTACCCTCCCTTTCTCGTAAAGCTTCAGTAAAGGATGGCAAAGGGTTAAGAAAATCCAATGATTCTAGAGAAGCATCTTTGGCTAGTGAATAATGCATTACTTGCTCTAAGCAAAGCAGTCAAAATTGGGATTTTACCTCAAATCAAAATTCTAAAATTGAATCGTAAAATTGTAGGATTTTAAGTTCCATATGAAAACTAACATATAATCATATTAATAAGGTAAATCATTTAATAACACAAAGACACATAACATTTAAGATGATAATTCTCAAGATTAATGTTCCAAATTATTATTTTAATTTTTATTTAATGCATAACTAAAAATAATTCACGAGGAAAGGATAGAGCTCATGAGGCTTAGCTCTCGATCAAAATCCCGATGTTGATCGCTTTGGCTCTAAGAACACAACGTGACACGAGATCCACATCCAACGTTGCTCCGGATCATAGCATAAGTACCCTTTGTGTACCGAACTGTACCCGATAAACACACAACGTGCAGCAATGCAGTCAAAAGCGCGATTCTACCTTGGAGCGGAAAAGGGGTAAAATTGTAAAGCGTAGAATTAAAGGGTAAAAGCGTAAGTTTTTTACGCATACTGTAAAAGAACTAAAAATATGTTAAGTACGACATATACTATGTAAAATATGAGTCCACAAAATTTAGATAAATTAATAAATACTTGCAATTCATGTCTAAAGTAGTGCAACTTATAACCTCTTAATAATAAGTTCATAAACATAAAATCTTATCAAGAAGCCACCTTCCCCTCTATGCTAATGAATTTGGGAATAGCCTAGATGGTGAATTAGATTACTTTATTGAAGTTCAGAATGCATCTAAGTATCTGGTATGTATATTTTAATCTCAAACGTATCATATTGTTGGTGATTTATTGTTAAAATATACTTTTTATAAATAATTTCATGAAAAGAATACCCATTTAGTGAAGTAAAAGCGTAAAAACGTAAAGCATTTTAGTGAACCAGAAGCGTAAAAGCGTAAGTTTTTAAGTTTTAAAGCACAATCTAGTCTGATTTCATACACTAAAGTTTTTACATAAAAACGAAAGCGTTTTGGTGACCTAGAAGCGTAAAACCGTAAGTTTTTAAGTTTTAAAGCGTGATTTTGACTGCATTGACGTGCAATTTAGGGTGCTAGCTTATGACGTTCTTTCTTTGGCGTTAAGACGAAGCACACACACCCAAAGACCCGCAAAAAGGAGTAGTTGGGAGTTTTATCGAATAAGGCTTGATATGGAGAGCAGTTTCCTAATAGCGGAGTAACCTGTCGATTGATCAAATAGATCACGGTCGCAACATCCTCTACCTAGAAACCACTGGGCACCCATGAATGAAAAAGAATAGCTCGTGTGAGCTCCAACACATGGCGGTGTTTCCACTCAACTAGGCCACTCTGTTGTGAAACCCCTAGACATGACTCCTAAATCAGAATTCTTTGTGAACTGTAGAACGCGATCAATGGGTTAGAGGAGAATTCACCTCCTGTTTCTGAGCGTATAACCTTGACAGTAGTATGGAACTGACTTTGCATCATATTAATGAACTCCTTCGCACACTTTATGATTTCAGACATCTGCCGCAGAAAATAGATCCATGTATACCGAGTTGCATGATCGATAAATAACGCAAAATAACGGTAACCAAGCCGTGATGTAATCGATGATGGACCCCATACATTTGTGTGAATTAGTGCGAACAGAGCTTCCTACACAGTCTCACTGGCTACAAAGGATGATTGACATTTCTTGGCCTCAATAGTCAATAAAACATATGCCGTAGACGTGCCGAATGGGGATGACCCAATCGTCTATGCCACAAATCCCATACTGAACCTTGTTTGTAAAAATCAACTAAACTTGGCTTTACCGAACATCCCAACAAGCCAAATGATGAATCTATATTACAAAATTGAAAACTCATTTGCCCTTAACTAAAGAATGCGTCTCTCTGTTGGAGTCAAAACTCCCAGCTTTCTCGAACCCATCTTGGCTGCTTCTTATTGTTCCCTTCCTAGTCACATTGCTTATGGCCTGCAACTCATCGAGAACATATATCCTCCCTTGCTTATGTCCCTTGCCTATCACCTCGCTTTTCCGATCTTGCACAATGCATCTGTTAGAATCAAACGTAATCTTGAGCCCATTTTCTGCCAACTGCCCGACCGATACAAGGTTTGGAACGAGCCCTGGAACATAGAGTATATTCGATAATGTAACTTCTCTTGAAACTATAGTCCTTGAGCCATGGACTGGAGGTTGCGCTCCGTTCGTTACTTGTAGCTTCATTGATGAAGTAGACTGTAACCTGGTAATTATGTTTCGAGCACTAGACATATGATTGAAAGCAGCCGAATCTAATAACCAACGTGGAATATTACCCAAGGCTCCAATGTCGAGTTTAGTGCCCCGGGAAGTACTTCTTGAAAAGCCTCTTGAACAAGATGGCGAATAGATCTGAAGAGAGATATCCACCATCAGATGATGTTGCCTTTGCTGTGCCAGTCTTTGGAGGAGGCTGGTTTTCTACCACCGCATAGCTGGAGCTAGTACGAGAGGATGTGGCTGCCATTGCATTTCCTGCTGATGAACCTGGACGTATCCGTACGTTTCTCCAAAGTTTTGCATTCCAAGATTATGTGTCCAACACGTTTACAATAGATACATATATTCCTTTTCTTGCAATGAGGTTTGATATGGCAAACTTCATTGAAAAAATGACAAGTAACATAACCAGTACCTTGACGTTGAAATTGGGGACGTCCTGAGCCAGCTTTTCCTACTGCAAAGACAGTCTCACTTTGAGGCAGCTAATTATCGATTTGCGCCTGGCTCTTTAAGAGTGTTTCTTCTCTTATCAACTCGCCCAGCACCTCATCAAAGCTCGTTACCCCTCGATGGACTAAGGATGCTCGTACAGGTCAAAAGTCAGGTTTCACCTTCATTATAAATTGCATCAGCCTGGAACGTGACCGTTCCTTAATCACTTCAGCCGTGTTTGCTTCTGGAGCCAAGGAAGCCATGAGCAAGTCGTATTTCGTCCATAGGTGAATGCACTCCTGGTAATAGGTTCGGATGTCTCGATCTCCTTGCACGATCTTCGCTATTGCAAATTCCAGATCAAACTGACGAGAGGTATTGGTCTAAGCATATGTGGCACAAATATGCCGCCACATCTCGTGGGCTGTGGTGTATTGACGCAGACCTAGGGATGTGGGGATATCAACAGAGGAAAAAATCCATGAGATGACTTGTGCATTCTCCGCCGCACAACCAATCTTCTCCTTCTCCGCGACATCATCCGCAGGCTTCTTCCTGGTTCCCAATAGAATTGGCATCAATCATTTCCCTTCTACAAAATTGCGGAATTGAAACTCCCACAAAGCGAAATTCTTTCCGTCGTAGCAACAAAGTCAAAGCTCCCTGAATCCATCGCAACGACACGACAACCCTAACCTGTGAAGAACACGAGCTGATCTATATAATCAGTTCCTTGCCAACTGAAACACCATGTTGCCGTCAACAAAGGATTAGTGAAACAACGATTTCAGAACCAAGGCTCTTATACCACGTCAAAATATCAAATCAAGAGCACAAACATAAACGAACACAAAAACTTTTTTAACGTGGTATCGTCGATATGACCCTAGTCCACGGAGATGATCTCCCTCTAAGGTTTTTTTATATTATATTTTCCTTTCATCTCCTGTACAGATCGGCTACATATTTATATGGTTTTGGCTCCAAACCCTACTAGTATACGTGAGCAACTCGGATGACTATTTACAAGATAGTCCCTATAATTAACACCCACTATCTCATTCCCCACCTTAAGCTCCAATATTGTTTTTCGACTTTTGCTCCGCACATTATTTACTAGGTTAGTTCTCTTAATTTTTGGATAATTGAGAAGGGTGACTCATGTTTTTTTTTTAATTTTTGGGATGCTTGAGGTATCATGGGCTCGACCCATCAGCATCCTAGTTCATATGTTCTTTTACTTCCCTTACGATTATATGTTTTCGAGCAATCCTAGGATGTGTATGTTTAATGGAGTCGTGATGGGTATGTGATATTGTGATTCAATTCAAATGCATTTGGTTTTGATTTATGCATATTTTCATATGAATGGATTAAGTTTGATGCCCTTTACTTGCGCCGTTCTATTAATCCCACTTTGGAAGCTCTTGATGTGGTGGCTTGCATGGTATGTGATTTATGCACCATTCATCTTATATAATGCTATTACACAATGTTTTTCATGTCTAATCTTCTTGTTAACTTTGTTTTATAAATTCATAATTTCAAATAAAGTGTGAGGTTTGCATCCTTTGGAATGGTTGACTAATTTTTGTTTTGTAGAGGGCCTCACGATGAAAGAAGGACGTAAGGTGCTGGCACCTCCTCCTATCATGTCTTCCCTGTGGGGTTATAATTCGGGTCCAAGTGTACACATTTTACCAATCTTATCTTATTCGTTTAGTTTAGTATTTCATCGTTCCTTGACATATTTCACGATAGGTTGTGCTTGTTTTGATACATTTCAGGTCCCAGCACGCATGGAAGGGTCGAGGACGAGTTTTGGGGTAATTGGAGGTCAAAAAGCGCAAAAACCAAAGAAAAGTTCGAAGTGACGATTGCCCCGTAAAAGTGAAGTGAAGGCGTCCAGAAAACAGCCGCAGTTCACGGCCGACCAAGGTAGTTCATGGTCTCCTAAGACCGTGAACTTGGAGCACAAACCGTGAACATCGGGGCATCCAGCGAGGTTCCATAAGTTACTAACGACAAGGCAATTCACGGTCTCTAAGACCATGAACTGGAGCCATTGGCCCTGAACCCGGGAGAGTGAAGCGGTGCATTTTGGAAGACACTGAGTTCACGGACACGTTTAGGTGTTCACGGCCGTGAGCTGGCCAACGCGTCCGTAAACTGCTCACTTTCGGGCAAATATGAACACAGCAGCGGGGGGGGGGGGGGGGGAGCTTCATTTTTAGGTTAGGTTTTCATTTTTCAGAATAAAGAGGTTTCTAGTGAGAGGTTAGGGTTTCTTCTAGAGTTACAAAGTGCAAATCAAAGGAGGAAGAAGGAGCTTTGGGCTTGTTCCTAGCTAGAGGATTGAACATTTCTTCATCTCAAGGGTGTCTCAAGAAACAAAGAGGAAGGATTGGCATCACTTCATGGTTCTTTCTTCCCCTTTTGTTGTTTTCATTTGCCTAGCTATGGAGTACCCTACCTATTCACTTGGGTGTTGTGAACCCTAGCTTGAAACATGTGATGGTTGTATGAATTGAATGATTTATGTGTGATTATGTTTTAATGTGAATGTGGAGGTATTATTCATGAATGATTGTGTTGTGTGAATGCCTATCAATCTAATTGCCATTCTAATCTAGCTTAGAGAGGAGACCTCCTTAGGTTAAGAGGCTCCATTGGAGATGGGTGTTCTTGGGCATTTCATGTCTCCTAGGCTAGTTTAGAGAGGAAACCTCCTTTATCCAAAGAGTCTCAATTTGAGCTGGGTTTCTTTGGGCATGTTATGCCTCCTATTCTAGGTTAGTTAAAGTGCAAACCTCCTATTTTGCATTAGCACTTAGGGTTTGGTTGTGGGTGGCCGTCCGAACTCCAATTCGAGGATGGAGTCTAACCCTTCATTAGTCGATAGGTTGAGAGGGTCGCATTAGCTGCTTGGATGGTATCCCATTTCCTCAACCTAGAGACTAAGAGGGTAGCCTTGGCTACTTGTTAGACTTCGCTGCGGTTTATAACTCCCTAACCACACATGACCATTCGATCCTTCAAGTCATAATTCCTAGCTAGGGGGAGCAACACCAATGGGGGTATCAAGAAGCTCTCTCATATGAAGAAGACTTCCCTCCTCGAACCGAGGAGAAATCCAAAGTGGATTTAGCCATGGAAGCCTTCATGGGACAATCATCAAGATCATGTGCCACTCCAGAACCGGAGCCAAATAGAAAATGGGAGCTCATGGTGGAGAAATTTGCTCGGGGTACCAACGAGGGGTGCTCCAATTTGGACCTTCCCATCACCGACCCCCTCGACTCAACCTTTCTTCGGGAATCAGAGGAGCTCCGTCGACGCACGGAGAGGCTAGCAGGGCTTGTAGAGCAAGCATGTGCACAACTTGCTCACAATCGCCTCCTACCATTGGAAGAAAGAGAGGAAGTCGAAGAGGCAAGCCATGAGAATTTTGAAAGAACGAGCTCCGAAATGGATTTCCAATCCTTCCCTCCTCCTGGTTTGACACTAGAAGAGAAAGTGGCACAAGCTTGTGAAATCTATTGCCTCTCATTATTGGAGGAGAAAGAGGAGGTGGAAGGGGCGCTCAACGACAACCATGTGGAGCTAGAAGAACTCACCCCGGAGAGCTCTCATGGTGAGGATGAACAAGAAGGTTGCATTGACGACTCCCATCATCTTCCCCTTCCCAAAACCAACTTTGAAGACCAAGACACGAGTGTGGAGGAGCAAGACAATCCCTTCTATGAGCTTGCATGGAATCTTGCCCTCCAAACCGTGCTTGAAGACATGAATGGGAAGGAGGAGGAAGTGGTTGAAGAGGAGGAAGTAGGCATCGAAGATGAGGAAGATCTTGGGTGTTCTCATTCGGAAGAATCAAATTTTGAAGAAGGAAGGGAGGTTGAAGATGAAGAAGAAGGTGCAAGTGGAGTCCAAGATGAGGACAAGGTCGAGGTGGGTGAAGCATCCACAAGTTACGAGGGCTATGAAAGCTTTCCACCCGACCTTGATGCGCTTTTGGAGAAGAACCCATTTACGGATCTATGCCAAGCCAAGGCCAAACCATCGGCGATCCCTCTTGGTGGATGCGATGGTGGTAAATCGATGATGCACTACATGGTATGGGGCAAAGAGAAGAAGGAAGAAGGAAAGAAGAAGAGGTCTCGTGGGTGGAGCCTCAAAGCCACTCAAGTTCATGAGCCCTCAATCATGGACTCGTCCAATGCTCATGACTTGAGACATCACCTCACCGACGAGAACCTCAACTTCAAGGGGGTTCTAGGGTGGACCGAAACTTGAGGAGCAACCGTCCGGCTCACGACGTTAAGAAGCGCTTGGTGGGAGGCAACCTATCTACCATCGGTTTGCATCTCTTTTCCTTTCAATAAGATGACCAATGGAGAGACTTTGTTGGTGTTTTTCCATGTCCTTGCTCTTCCGGATCTCACCCTATGACCTCCGATCCCGACCACCAACATTCACATCCGGTAACTTCGTTATATCCCTTATTTTACGCCATTGAGGGCAATGTCGAGCTTAAGTGTGTGGGGGGGGGGGGGGGTAGTCTTTTATGCATGTGGATCTGAATGGTTGGTGTGGTTTTGAACGCTTGGAGCCTTGATGTATGCCCAAATTTGAAAAAATTTGAGGGCTCCGAGCATTGTGTGCATGATCAAAGTGGCCGACTTGTGGATGAATCTCGTGTTTATTGGCATTAACCTTGAATTGTTGCATGTGATCGAGTCCGTCCTATGAAGATGACTGAGAGGTGCATTATGATAGTGCAAAGGTTTAGTTCTTATGTGTGCTACAATGAATGGATGTCTTGACTCGATTACTTGGTGATTACAACTACCATGCATTGTGTTTGTGAATTGGAATAGATGATTGGGTGATTAGGTAGCCATGTGAGGTTTGTGTAGATCGTTTTCTTCTTGTGTGCTTAGATCCCTCTTACCATGGCGAGTAACATCACAGTTGTCACTAGTAAGTATGATGGAGGTATAGGATTAGTCCACGCCCAAATGTTGATTGTCCCGAAATGATTTATTCACTAGTCAACCCCTTTGAGCCTCGTGACTTTGGGGTCATTCTCATTTTAGGAGCTTGTTGCTTTTGAGCTTAATGGTGCTTGATAGAATGAACCCTCATTCCTTTCTTCGTTTCTAGATCGTTGTAGGCCATCCTTATGTCCCGGAAATCTCGCTTTTGAGCTCCAAATTAGGTTCTACATAGGAGGAGTTTACAAGGTTCTTGCTAGGAATGGTGATATTTAGGAAGAAGGGAAATGATGTTTTGGCTGATGCTAGTGGCCTTTGATTATATAGAAGGTTCTTAGTCGAAACCATAGAACCTTTGGTCGTAAGGTGAAGATGTAGGACCTCATGTTGTGTTTGCCACTACCCAAAAAGCCTTTCCCCCATGTCCAAGACAATTGCGAGTCATTTGAACCCGTGTCTAAGACCTCTGGACAAGCTAGTGATGACAACCGTTCCGTGAACTCTAGCATTTAGAGGTTGCCGCCATGGTGGTGAGACGATAGGGCTAAGTGTTAATGATTTTGCACATCTTTTGGCACCAAAAAGGTCCCGATCCCACTAGTCAAGAGAGTGAGTGATTCATTCTTGTTTTGCATGTCATATCATACCCCGGTGAGGACCTATTTTCCCCATTCGTTTGTTCCTTGGAATTGAACTCTATGAATGGCTAGTTTTGGTTGATGAATGATCTTGTTAAGACTTGCATTGATTCATTGCCCGTTTTGGTGACCTCTAATGTCGTCTGTGTTGGATGTCGGTATCGTTTGCAACGGTCCATGTGTTGAGGTCCAATAGCCATTGAGATTCGCCACTTTGTGCCCTTTGATTTGTCCCCAAGTTTTCTTATTAGGTTGAGAGAGTACCTTGTGTGAAATGGTTTGCTTAGGTAAAAGCAAACGTCTAAGTGTGGGGGCGTGATTCGGGCCCAAATGTACACATTTTACCCCTCATTTCTTATTCGTTTAGCTTAGTATTTCATCATTCCTCGACATATTTCACGCTAAGTTGTGCTTGTTTTGATACATTTCATTTCCTAGCATGTGTGGAAGGGTCGAGGACGGATTGGCATCACATCATGGTTCTTTCTTCCCCTTTTATTGTTTTCCTTTACCTAGCTATGGAGTAGCCTACCTATTCACTTGGGTGTTGTGAACCCTAGCTTGAAACATGTGATGGTTGTATGAATTGAATGATTTGTGTGTGATTGTTTTTTATTGTGAATGTGGAGGTATTATTCATGAATGATTGTGTTGTGTGAATGCCTATCAATCTAATTGTCATTCTAACCTAGCTTAGAGAGGAGATCTCCTCTCCATTGGAGATGGGTGTTCTTGGGCATTTCATGTCTCCTAGGCTAGTTTAGAGAGGAAACCTCCTTTATCCAAAGAGGCTCCATTTGAGCTGGGTTTCCTTGGGCATGTTATGCCTCCTATTCTAGGTTAGTTAAAGGGAAAACCTCCTATTTCGCATTAGCACTTAGGGTTTGGTTGTGGGTGGCCTTCCGAACTCCAATTCAAGGATGGAGTCTAACCCTTCCTTAGTCGATAGGTTGAGAGGGTCGCATTAGCTGCTTGGATGGTATCCCATTTCCTCAACCTAGAGACTAAGAGGGTAGCCTTGGCTACTTGTTAGACTTCCCTGCGGTTTATAACTCCCTAACCACACATGACCATTCGATCCTTCAAGTCGTAATTCCTAGCTAGGGGGAGCAATACCCGAGTAAACTCTTCTCTCATTGGGACAACCTCGATTTACTTTACTTGCTTGTTTACATTTGTAGTTTTCATAGTTTTAAACCCAATACCACTTTGCTCGATAACAACTTAAGCGATTGAAGTAGGGGTACATGGACCGGTCCGGGTTGACAATTTAAATACTTGCCCTTACTGCACCCGACTATAGTTTAAAAACTTGGGCTTTAGTTGAGATTAATTCGCGGTGTAGTTTTGTGCGAGTCAAGTTATCCTACTTTGGATTGGTTGAATGTTGGCTTGGTGGTGTTGCTGTCATTGTTGAAGGGGAAGGCAGCTCAGAATCGTTGTGATGCCACATGAAAAGAGAATTTGCTGCTAGAATTCAATAACAAAGGAGAGAAGCGATTGAATGAAGGGAAAATCACAGAGATCAAAATGATCCACATGTTGTTGCTTTATAGCTCGTTAATTGAAACTGTAAAATAGCTCAAACGATTACTCAAGTTGTAGTAATTATGAGTACTAGCAATGGGTCCGACCCTTTGGCCTAGAAAGTTCGGTACTTGTAAATATATTCTGTATTGAAGACGCACATAGTGTGTGTTTAGTATAGTAGTTATGCATGAATTTATAATTGTGTTCATAGGTAGTTTCATGAATATATAATTGTGGAAATTTTGATGTATGTCCTTCTAGAGGGAGTAAGTTGCCTATAATGTGATAAATTTGCCCACTTTATAGAGTATACGTACATACCACCAACGTCATTTATGTCATGATCTACTTTAGCTTTTAGGAAATGAAACAAAATACAATATTATACATAGGAATTGCTTCCGGAGGTGTGGCAACTCATAGGTGTTACGAATTCTAATAATTCTTGGAAAAATGTGTGTTGGATCATGTTTAGGACGCAATTTCACTTTCCTTTGTTTGCAACACAAAGAAAACACAGGAGTGGTATGACTCCTAAAATGAAAAGTGCTTTCTTGTAGGCACATTACTGCTGCGTAGTATTCAAAGAGGAATTAAGGTTCATCCAAGATGAAAAGTTCCACAGACAGAAAGCCTACAAACAAATTATGCACACGAGAAAAATGGTGGGGGCATGGGATGCTGAACCAAGGAGAAACATATGTAACAGAGTGAACACAAACTATGATGACGAAATTAACAACGTGCTTCTGCACAAACAAATAGAACAGAGATTGCGTGACGTTTTGCATGACAATCCCACATTAAAATCTATGGGATAAATACAAAGCTATGTTTCCTTAGCTTCATTTTATAAGTGAGCAAATCCATTAATTGTAATATGCAAGAATATAAAAACAAATATTGAATTTATAAGTGTACAACAGGTATCCACCACCCATTGAACAATATTAGCCTAAGAACAACAAAGTCGTGACTTACTAATGATATTCTGGACTTTTCCATGAGCTTCACGTAGAATAAAGCATGAGCTTCACGTAGAATAAAGCATGTAGCTCATCTGTTGTGGATGGGGATTTTATATAAATAAGAAAGCACAAATAGTCATGGTTGACAAATCCTTTGGTACATAGATGTAAATAGAATGGTAATTAATAATCATGAAATCGGTATGTCTATGTGATGCAAATTAATTAAGTACAACTAAGGTTAATAGGAAACATGCATTAAAGGTACTCAACTAATGTTGTTTACTCCTCTGATAATTGAAAGTCAATACAAAGAGCATTGCATGACAAATGAGTGCACCACTATTCAAGAAGGAAAACATACATTAGGATAAAATCTATACAACGATAGTGAAGGATAGAACGTATCAACTATAGTATAACAACCATATTTGATAGAAACCACAGGGTAGACTCATTTTTATGATGCTAGTAATTAGTATTCAAAATACTATAACATACGATCAACTAATAATATCGGGTGAAGCAATTGCAAATGTCGGTAAGGAAAGATTGTTCAAAAAAATTCGTCTATGTTTGTGTGAGAATTTGCATAGCAGTTGATCGATAAGTCTAAGTTGTGTGTTCAATGAGTTAATCTCTCCTTAGAAACATCATAAATCCTTGACGAAATCAAACTCCAAGAGAGCAAAAGTGACTAGATTAGGGTAACAAACATTGAATGCAAGAATAATTTGATTCATGAGGTCCTCTCAGTAGCAATTTGTTGTTTAGTCGGACCTTTAGACGGCTTGAGAATGACTCTCCTCAGCCCTAGGGAACAACAAACCATAGCAAAACAATTAAGCATTGGAAAATAAAGTAATGAACTAAAGCATCAAGGATTGAAAAAAGGTCGGTCATGCTGATGGAAAAAGGTACCACTGCTGTAGCCATAGTAGAGAAATTGTAGAATCACAGAACATTAAAAATAGGGTTAATACATTGGATAGATCCGAACTTTGCACTAATAAACTAATTTGGGTCAAGTTTTATGGAATACCATCTTGGTTTAAACTATTTACTACTTAGACTAATTTGGCCCGAGTTTTCGGAAATGCTGCTCATGTTCTAAACTATTTACTACATAGACTAATTGTCCCAACTCGTGGGTTGATTATTTTGTTGGAAAAAATTAATCCAAATTTAAAAGTTTTTTTTATCACATTTATTATTTGAGTCAGGCAGGAGTGAGTGGCAGCCGATGATGGATGGATTCTGAGATAGGGGTTTTTTCCTATATTGTTTAATTATGTTTTTTTATCTCCTAACAATAAAACAATAAGTTTATATAATTATATTTTAAGTTAGAGCTAGCGGTATAAGTAATTGATCTCGGGTCTCAATGGAATCAAAGTTGCGCAGAGAGCTAGACCAATCAAAGTAATTGATCTTGAGTAAGACAGAACTCAAACCCAACTCAGTTTAGCGGGATTGAACTCAAAATTGGATGGAACGAAAGGGAATCCTTACACCTGGAAGAATGCACAATCGTTTAATGAAGCTTTCGATGTGAAAGAGTGTGTTTGCTCGATCAATAAGCAGGTCAGCAAGTTTTGATCGCAATCAAAACCAATTCAAACTCACAAACTCTCAAGCTTGGGAATTAGGGTAAAAACTTACTCGAATCAACTCTACCTTAAGCAAAAACGACTCAAGCCTTTTATAGACACTTTGAAACCCTTAACCTACTCTGAAAACGACCTAAAACCATACCTAATTCAACTAGGAAAACAATTCAACTAGTCCTCATGACACAAGGAATGTTGTCTTACAACACAAGAAAACAAACAGCTCAACCTAGCAACTTGATACATCCAGAACTGGTAGCAATCCAACTTCATTTCCTCAACCAATGCCCCTGGGTTGTAGTATGAAACACATAATCTCATGTGGTGCCTACCTCTGGCCTCGGCTTTCCTCCATCTGCCTGGAATTGAACCCCAAAGTATGCACCTCAAACACATTACCTGCCTAGCAGTTTTCCATACACTTTCGGACAGCTTGATACATGGTCTTTTGGACCTTCCCTCGAGCTCCCAAGCACTCCAAGTTGCAGGCAATCTTCTTATCTTCAAAATGAGTCCTTATCCTCCCATTTTCATCAACCCAGAAGTGAGAACCAAGTCCCCAAAGATGGCATCCTGCAACACAAAAAGGACTTAGCCAAATTTCACTCTCCTTCCTTTTAATTAAACTTGCTTCGTGATCGATCCATCGTAACTTGTAACATAAGCAATTTGGGATCATATCACTGGGTGAAGCTCCCTTAGTTAGAATTTACATTTTTTTTTACTTTTCTTTTCTTGTTTAGTTTGTAGCTTTCTTAGTTTGACAACCCAAAAACCGTTATCTTGGACGGTCAAACGCGTTGACTAACAGTCAACATGCCATGTCGCGGCCCCAGTCATCATAAAAATCATTAAAATATTCATAATTTACACATATTTTCTAATTTTGAATTATTACAATTAAATTAAAACAAAAATTAAATTTTTTTTGAAACCCCCATTGCTTTTTCTTCCTCCGCTCCATCAACTCCACTGACGACACGCCACCAGATCCCAAATCGGCCAAACGTGAAACCTAATTCCCCATCCTTCCCTATCAATATTCCCGAACAATGGTGCGACCAACTCCCTCCACTGCTTTCTTCTTATGCGTAGCCACCGCCCTCCTAATTCTCTTCGTCGTAGTCGAAGCTCGTTACGATCTCCAGGATTTCCAGGTCAAGGACCCCACCACAACGAGCGATGGCGATCCCGTCCTCCTCCTACCGAGTGAGAAGCCCGCTGCCGCGCACGCGGAAGATCTAGCCTCCGAGCTGGCGAAGGAGAAGAAGGAGGAAGAGAAGAAGAAGACGAAGAAGGAGGTTCCCTTGACGACAATTAGATTCCGTCCAATCAATTGTCACTTCGCCATCAGTCCAACCCACCTCATCCACCGCGGCGGGGCCCACAGGTGCCACCAAGGCCAAATCGTTTGAGGCTGTGGACCCCGCGCTACGGCCAGATCCGCCACCTCCCTTACGAAAAAGGGGATTTCGTCTCCGCCGTTGTCGGTGGCCAGGAATTGATCCGCAATGATCGCTGCCGCCCTCTCGGCGATTCGGCCTACGTGCCATTGAGATAGGGGCAGGCTGACTACGAGCATAGGAGGCCTGGAATCGTCGATCTCAGCTTCGATACTTTTTCTCTACCGAGATGGAGAAGCCCTACCAGCACCGCCGCGGCGACGACGAGCATCGGAGCGAGAACCTAATCCTGAACAAGATTCGAAAGTTTCTGCACCAATTTTGAATACAGAATACATGAATGGTAATTAGGGTTTTAGAATCAAAGAGGAAATGGAGAATAGGGAAATTGGAAAGAGGAGGAAGAGGCCGTTGGGAAATCAAAAATCGAAGAAGAGGTTGGGGGAGTAGACGGAGGAGAGCCGCCAGTGGGGGGTTTCAATTATTTTATTTTAATTTAATTTTAATAATTTAAAATTAGAAAATATGTGTAAATTATGAATAATTCAATGATTTTTATGATGACCGGGAGGTGACGTGGCATGTTGACCGTTAGTCAACGCGTTTGAACGTCCTAGATAACGGTCAAACATCGGGTTTGGCCAATATCGTTACTTTTATTTATATTTTGGGTCAGGATATATATTATAGATCGAAAAGAGTGGCCAAGATATTTGTTATGGTCAAAGTTCAGGCCATACAAATATATTAACACTAAAATATTCTATTGAAAATTGTAAAAAAATGGTTAACTCGGTTACCAATGAGAGGTCGAGGTGATGGTTTTGATTCAAATATTTTTATTTTTAGAAATTTATGAGATATTTTGTTAGTTTTGCTTTCAACGTGTAAGCATGTCTAAACAATCTAGACACTAGACAAGACCCAACTCTCTTCTCATGGTTAGCGCTTCCTTAAACCCTGTAATTGTAGAGATGATTGTTGGGCCATGAAGCCGTATAAGGGATAACAAGGAGGAGGAAACCCAAAACAAAACGGATCATTGCAGCGAAAACCCTGCTTTTCTTCCTTTTTGCATAATGATGTTGAACAAAATTGGGGACACCGGGTTTGAACACCAACTAAACAGAAAGATGGTACCGTATGAGGCATTTTAGTATGCTATATAGTACCCATGCTTTAATATACTTAGAGCCATTAGATCTTGTTATAAAATATCAGCCATTGGATTGAAATTATTTAATTATTATTATTTTCACTTGTGGACTGGTAACCTGTTGCACCGGTTCATTACACAATCATTTTAAAAAAAATTGAAATCCAGGCGATCGAGCTCTGCATCAAAACAGAAACCCTTCACTGCATAAAAAAAAAGGCGATCGAGCTCGTCGAAATTCAGAGCTTCTCTTCCGAGGTGGAATTTCAGAGCGTCTCTTCCGCGGCGACGGCGAACCTGCATTTGAAATAGTGCGACGGCGACGGCGAACCTGCATCTAGGGCGACAGCGACGTTGTGAGAAGAAAGAAATTGGGGGGAACCCTTTCGCGATTGTGAACTGTGCTCTTCCGCGGTGGGTCTCTTCGTCGATATTGAAGGGCTTGAGCATCGGCGACGGAAACGGTGAGATTGTGCGGTGGGTCTGATCGTTTTTCAACTTTCCTCTCCTGGGATTGTGTTTTGCGGTGGGTCTGATCGTTTTTCAACTTTCCTCTCCTGGGATTATGTTTCGCGGTGGGTCTGTTCGTAGATAGTAAAGGGGGTGAGCAGTGGCGACGACAAAGAGGACTTGAATTCTGAAGGTGGCAGAGACTCTTTTACTGGAGGAAGACTCAGAAGGAATCAAAGACTCGAAAAGCCCAATCGACAACGACGAGTCAACTAGCGCCGGGTAGGAGAACTCCTGCAATAGCGAGAATTGGGTGATAAAGCATTCGATTTCCGATTTGAAACGACGACTCAGTCATTCATTCGATGTAAGTGGCTGAAATTCTTATCTCCCTTTGATAAACATTCAATTTCTAGCTTCTAGAGCATTTGTTGGAGCAGCTTCGAGTACAATAATGGTGTCTTTGAATGTCTGACTTATTTCTCTGGAAATGTCAAGTTGTCTACTAAGGATCGGTTGCCAAATCATAGGATTGAAATTCCATGCTCGTTTTACCAAATTGAACTATGGAAGTAGAAGAGAGAATTTCTCAATTCTGTGTAACCATTTGGGATTGAAATTGAAGCTTCTCCACTGCTTTCTTCATGTGCATTCTCAATTGGATATGGTGATATAAGATGCAATATTCCTTTCCCTCTCTCGGTTTTATCAGTTGTGTGAAGTGGGAATTCTGATGTGCTCCATCTTTTCCAGTGTCTTCTTCTGTGATTTGGTTTGTCTATCTCTTTAGCTTTAACGTCTTGTGCAATGAGTATTGAAGCTCTCTCAAGTGTAGTTCTTGGTTGTGCTGTATTTTGTCACGGCCGAGTTTGATTGAGATGGGGGCATCTTTAGTCATTCCGTGATTGATGAAGCTTCAGAAAGTCTGCACTTTTTTGTGCAAATAGTTGTGGCCATCCACCATATAACTTCATTCCTCACACAGATCGTTGATGTGACCTAGGAGGTATTTGTGAATGGAGGATTCAGTGTCAACTAGGAAGCTGTCTTGGTTTATATAATCCCATAAACTGTGCTGGGGTTGTTCATTTCGTTGTTGCCTTTGCTTTCAAACTGAAGAGAATAACTGTGCTGGGGTTGTTCTGCTTGCTTCTTTAGTTCTTTGGTCTTGATTGGGTTTTATGGATGTAAGGAATGGGTTTTTGATTGGAGAGACTTGATTTGTGTTTTATGGAGGCAAATCGAATAGGAAAGTTCATACTCAGTTTGATTATTTTCAGTTTGTAGTGTCGTTACCGTTGCTTGTTGATTACATTTTGGACTGTTAATTGAAGGGTCTTGCTTGGCTGCATGAAAGGTGCAATTGAGTGTGTTAGTCAAGAACTATTTCATGAAATCAGGGTGACTTCAGTTTTAGCCAGTTTGGATGGAAATAGAGCGAGTGTTTATGGTGGTGTCATGGGTTATGGAAAGCTTAGTGGCTATGCTCGTGGTCATGTTATTTAGCTCTCAAAAGTTGTAAGTTGTGTGTGGTTTCTGGAAATATCACGGCTGTGAGAGAGACCGTGGATGTAATTCTGGAAATATCACGGCTGTGAGATAGGCCGTGAGAGAGACCGTGTATGTAAAAACACACTTCTCAGTTTCCCAGAGGTTTTCACGGGTTGCCTTCGACAGTGTCACGGCCGTGAGATGAGCCGTGTTTTTGGATATGGATGATGGGCATCTCACGGCCCCTTTGTAAATTCTCACGGGCCCCTTTGTAAATTATCACGGGCCCCTTTGTAAATTATCACGGGCCCCTTTGTAAATTCTCACGGGCCCCTTTGTAAATTCTCACGGCCCCTTTGTAAATTATCACGGGCCCCTTTGTAAATTCTCACGGCCCCTTTGTAAATTCTCACGGCCGTGAGAATAAGCCGTGTGATTGTCTGGAGATATGCAAACTTCTCTTTGCTTCTCACGGGTCATGTCACGGCCGTGAGATTTTGCATTTTGGGTGAAATTTAATGAAAGCTGGGTGTTTTCATGGTTAATTAGTGTACTCAGGTGTTGATGTAGGGGGTTTTCAGTTCTTCTGGTAGTTAGAACTTGTATTTTGTTTGTACTCTTCGGCATGCTTATAATTCGTGTTTCAAGGCATGCTTATAATTTTTCTGTTGTTTTAATTTTGCAGTTTGCTAAAATTGTTCTATAATGAAGACGAAGAGGCATCAAATTTTCAGCACGCGATGTTCTCCTAGGAAAGTATTCTCAGTAGTCTCAAATTTAGAGGCTTGTCAATCAGAGGCCATTAGGAGATGTGGCTTTGGTCGTATTCTTGATGTCAAAGCAAGAAAGCTACAACGTGAGTTGTTGGAGAAACTTGTGAAGAGCTTTAATCTGGAAGAAAGCACAATTAAGGCGTATGGGTTGGAAGTGCATATTTCGGCCAAAGATTTCGAGCGAATTATGGGTGTGCCTGAGGGAGGTACTGATATCATCTTGAATGGTGAAGAAGTGGAGGGAAGATCAGAGGAACTGGAACCATTTAGAGTGTTTTCGACACGTGAATGTGGCCGACAGGCGATTTCCACAAGCTTAATGAAGAAGGAGTTGTCGAAGATGAAAGATAGCGACGATCTATTTCTTCAAATGTTTATTTTGTACGTAATGGGGGTGCTATTAGTACCAACTAGAAGAGAGGACATTTCCTTGTCTTCGGTATACGCTGTCACCGATGTTGCAGACATTCCGAAGAAGAATTGGGCATCCTTTTGCTTCAATGAATTGGTCAAATGCATCTGCGACCATAATGCTTCTAAAAGAGAGTATATACCGGGTTGCTTGCTGTTTTTGGAGGTAAATAATTGTTAATCCCGACTTTCTACATATTTGTAATGATTAATCATCATGTTGATTATAGTATTTTTTTTTTGTAGTTAATATTCTTGGAGCATGCAAATGGTATTTTCCAAACCGTTGATGGGAGTTTGGATTTGATGAGTTGGGGGAGTGGAGACGTGGAGTTATTGTTAACAAAAGTGGTAAGATTGATAGTATATTTGATTCTTTTGACAAGTTGGAGCATGCTAATGGTACATTTGGTTCCCTTTTTAATTAATTTATAGGTTTCCAGCAGTTCGGGGAAAAGATCAGCTGAGGATGCCGGTTTGAAATCACCTCCAAGGAAACGGGGAGAAGTAGATGGGAAACGGCACAAACCCGACGGGGATGAGCTACTTCTCTATGAGCGTATTGATGCTCGGTTTAGTACCATGGAGGGTAGAATTGACAACTTTGGTCAAGAATTTAGAGTGGCAATGGGTGATGCTGCTTCTAGAGATAATGAGCTAATGAGCCGGGTTGTGAAAATGGAGAACGAATTTCGGGCTTTTAGAGACGAAATCGGTACTGCAGTGAAGTCCCTTATAGAGGCAGTGAAAGCAACTGTAGGTGATCCGTTGTCAAGGGAGCAGCCTAGGGAACCCATTTCTCCTACAGCTGAGTTGAAAAAGAACGATCAGAAGGGTGAGGTTGAAAAACCTAGGGAACCCATTTCTCCTACCTTGGAATGTGTCAAGACTGCCAAAGTTGAGAATTCGGGAGAAGCTGAGGGGGAAATTGGAGATGAGAGATGTTCTGAATCTCCTTCTGTGAAAGTTGTGAAAAAGTCTCCTTGCAAGCAGCCTAAAGCGTCGCAAGTTGAGAAATTCATATTGTTGAGTGATGAAAGTGTTGCTGCTAATGATGGTTGTTCCAAGGCTGTGAAGGTATTTCACTTGATTAATTTTTCTAATTATTGGTTCTTATGGTGTGGTTACTAATGAACTGGTTTTGTTTTTTTATGTTTTTGAACAAGAAAGGGGCGAAAGGGAGGTGCACTACGTAGTGTGTCTAAATTGAAGCCTAGTTTGTATGTGCTCTCTCCATTCGAACGGGCAAATCCCAGAGCTAAGAAAACACAACCTTTGTACCGTGCTCCTCCCTTTGTTGTTGAGACACCATTGACTCTGGAGGCAGTAAAGATGCTTCAATTTGCTTATAGTAGTGAGTTTCCCGAAAGGTACCTCCCGAAATCATTACAAGTAAAATTGGATCATATTTGTAGGATGTTTTTGGTATTTGCTTATTCTAATGTTGTGTTGTTTGAACTTGGTATTGTATAACAGTGACACATTGGTTAGTGTTGGTGGCGGGGTTCTTTCCTTGTCACGTGAAGATTTTGTCGAGCTTTTGCCAAGGACCAAAATTTCAACAAGGGTAAGTTCATTTATGTGTGTAATTTAGTAGATTGAACGTGTATTGCTGACTTTGGTATATGTGATGATGATGCATTAGATTATAGAAATGGCGTGTCTGTGCAAGACACTAGAAGAACGGAGTTGTGGTCGCACTGGTGGCTTGTCTTGGTTCTTTCCACCTTCAGTTTCGGTACAGTTGTCTGCTTTGTCTATTCTTGTCATGAAATTAATCTATTTTTTGTTGCATGTAGCTTGTGTGGGTGACTGTGTTTTATTTTTCTAGGAGCGTGCGAGTCATTGCAACGAGGAGCAATTTATGGCTAAGATGCGTTCATATAAGATACATGAGCGATACTGTATTGGTGAGCTACTTTACTGCAGTAAGGTATGTTGTAATGTTGTTTTCTAAAAGGAAATGGCTTCACCCTCCTATGTTAAATTGATAATTATTGTTTGTTTGTCCATTATTTCAGATTCATGTCCCAATTTTCAACCTCACGTTGAAGCACTTCTATCTGGCGGTCTTTAACATGGAAGCCAAAGAAATCGAAATCTGGGACTCATTACGAGGAACTCATAATGAAGAATATGATGCAAGGATGCAGAAACTGGTTTGCTTCTTGTTCTTCAAGTTTTCAAGCTTTACTTATTGCTTAGTTGTTAGTTGTTTTTCATTTGCCGACTTTGTCGTTATATATCGATGAGGTGGATGTTTTCATTTGCAGAAATTGGGTCTAGATTGGTTGCTTAAGGATGATATCTGTGGGGCGTTTTCATTTGTGGACTTCGTGGTTAGATATCGCCAGGATGTTGCTTGCCAACCAAATGGGTACCCTTTGTTGTTGTTCAATCGTGCACTGTTCTAATTAAGTTCGATAATTATTTGTTCGCATCATGACCATGATAATTATTTGTTATATTACAGATTTGATTGTGGACTATTTGTCAGCAATTACTTGCTGGATCCAGATCGATATTCCAAGAAGCTTGACCAGTTCCATAGTGACTATGAGCGGGCACAACTTACAATGTACTTGCTCACTACGGATCTGAATGAGGTGAAAGCTACAGTTAAGACACAATCCGATGAATATTTTGAGAGACATGCAAGACCTGCCCAAATTGAGACCGAGAAGGTGAATTTCAAGACAAACTTACTCAATCGAGGAAGAAAGCCGTTGCATGCGCATGGGGAGAAAAAGGGTAGAAAGTCTAAGAAGCATTGAGACTTGTGATGTTAATGTAGAGTTTAGTTAATGTGGATGTTGATTGACATTTAGGATAATGTAGATGTTGAATGAATTTTAGTGAATGTAGATGTTGAATGAAGTTTAGGAAACTGTTGAAATTACAATGAAGTAATGAATGAAGCATTATTCAGTGATGTTATTTTTTCTCTATATTATGTTTAATGTGTCGACAAGGGAAAAATTATGCATGATCATATACCGAAAAATAGGTTGAAAATGGACCTGAAAGCAGGCGTGTTTTTGGATTTGTAATTCTGGAAATATCACGGCTGTGAGATAGGCCGTGAGAGAGGCCGTGAGATTTTTCCATACAAAGGTGGAGTTCCAGACAGTTTCACGGGTTGTCTGAGACAGTATCACGGCCGTGAGATGAGCCGTGTTTTGGATATGAATGATGGACATCTCACAGGCCACTATGTAAATTCTCATGGGCGTGAGACTCGGCCGTGAGATGGGATTTTATAACGGCTTAATGATGGTAATTTTACGCCCGTGAGACTGGGCCTTGAGATTCAAAAAACCTGAATCTCACGGTCTTGAAAGGACCATCTCACACCCGTGAGATTCCAGACAGTTTCACGGGTTGCCTTCGACAGTATAACGGCCGTGAGATGAGCCGTGTTTTGGATATGTATGATGGACATCTCACGACCACTTTGTAAATTCTCATGGGCGTGAGACTTGGCCTTGAGATTCAAAAAATCATTCCCTATTATCGGTTTTGGGTTGAACCCCATGTAATTGTGAACCGATGTGAGATTGAGGTTATGTATATGGTTGAATGAGCGTTTGATTATCGGTTTTGGGTTGAACCCCATGTTATTGTGAACCGATGTGAGATTGAGGTTATGTATATGGTTTAGCGAGCGTGTGATTATCGGTTTTGGGTTGAACCCCATGTAATTGTGAACCGATGTGAGATTGAGGTTATCTATATGGTTTAGTGAGCGTTTTATTATCGGTTTTGGGTTGAACCCCATGTAATTGTGAACCGATGTGAGATTGAGGTTATGTATATGGTTTAGTGAGCGTTTTATTATCGGTTTTGGGTTGAACCCCATGTAATTGTGAACCGATGTGAGATTGAGGTTATGTATATGGTTGAATGAGCGTTTTATTATCGGTTTTGGGTTGAACCCCATGTAATTGTGAACCGATGTGAGATTGAGGTTATGTATATGGTTTAGCGAGCGTGTGATTATCGGTTTTGGGTTGAACCCCATGTAATTGTGAACCGATGTGAGATTGAGGTTATGTATATGGTTTAGTGAGCGTGTGATTATCGGTTTTGGGTTGAACCCCATGTAATTGTGAACCGATGTGAGATTGAGGTTATGTACATGGTTGAAATGAGCGTGTGATTATCGGTTTTGGGTTGAACCCCATGTAATTGTGAACCGATGTGAGATTGAGGTTATGTACATGGTTGAATGAGCGTGTGATTATCGGTTTTGGGTTGAACCCCATGTAATTGTGAACCGATGTGAGATTGAGGTTATGTATATGGTTGAATGAGCGTTTGATTATCGGTGTTGGGTTGAACCCCATGTAATTGTGAACCGATGTGAGATTGATGTTATGTATATGGTTGAGTGAGCGTTTGATTATCGGATTTGGGTTGAACCCCATGTAATTGTGAACCGATGTGAGATTGAGGTTAAGTATATGGTTGAATGAGCGTGTGATTATCGGTTTTGGGTGTAATTGTGAACCGATGTGAGATTGAGGTTATCTATATGGTTTAGTGAGCGTTTTATTATCGGTTTTGGGTAGAACCCCATGTAATTGTGAACCGATGTGAGATTGAGGTTATGTATATGGTTGAATGAGCGTGTGATTATCGGTTTTGGGTGTAATTGTGAACCGATGTGAGATTGAGGTTATCTATATGGTTTAGTGAGCGTTTTATTATCGGTTTTGGGTAGAACCCCATGTAATTGTGAACCGATGTGAGATTGAGGTTATGTATATGGTTGAATGAGTGTGTGATTATCGGTTTTGGGTTGAACCCCATGTAATTGTGAACCGATGTAGATTGAGGTAATTGATATATGGGTTGATTTTCGTTTGATTATGGTTTTGGGTTAACCCATCTAATTATAACCGATGATTTTTTTGGGTTGGTCATAATGAAGAAATTCCTAGATCCTAAACCCTCACCGTCGTAAGTCAGTCGTAACAGTGATGCCGTTTCTTCCTTCTCGTCCTCCGTCGGCGCCAGAGGACTGATCCTCGGTTCCTCCCTGTCGGCTTCTTCCTTCCAGCTTCCCTCTCTCCCAGCCTCAGATCTTCCTTCGTCTTCCCTTCTCTACCCATCCTTCGCGACGAAACCAGATTCTTCCTTCGTCGGTTCCTCCCTGTCGGATTATTCGCCCATCCTTCGCCACCCATCCTTCGCGACGGAAGAGGCTTAATCTAGCAATCTTCCTTCGTCGTTTGTTGCTGACCTTCCACCGCCTACCGCCAATCATCTCCGTTCAGCTCCCTGACTACGCTCCCTGCCTTATTGTTTCAGGTACCCGCCGGCTCCCTCTTCTTTCATCTCGGATGATTAATTCTTCTGTTCTGTTTCGGTTCTGCTCCGTTTGTGATTGTGGCGCTGTCGTTGTCCAATGGCGTTCTGGAGGCCGTGGATCTTGGCGCGCCTCTGTTTGTTTATCACCGTTTCTCGAGCTTGCGGATAGCGGTTTCCAGGCTCATTTAGTTTTTCGTTCATCCGGTTGAGGGAATTAGCTATGGTTTTGTGTTCCTCGTTTGATTTCTGTCCAGTAATCCGTCCGTCTACGATCTTGTTCATTCTGGGTTTCCAGGTGAAATGAGATTGCCCCTGGGTTATTTCGTTCATTCTGTTTGGGGGGACTTGATATTGTGTTTGTCTATTCGATCATGGTGGCTTGATTGGTGTCTTGTGAGGGTGATTGGGGGGTTTCAGAGAGAAAACTACTGTTTCCTGTAGGGAATTTGTTCATAGTTTTGTTCTTTCTGGTCGTTTGTCGCGGAAGTGAAGGGGAAACTATCGAGTTGATATGTGGATTACAGTTACCAGCCAGCCCTTCATTTCAATTGTCTCGTGTTTGCCTCGTGTTTGTTAATTGATTAGTGAAGTGTTCGATTTGGTTGGCTGTGGGTGGTGAATATGTCGATTTCAATTGTCTCTAAACTTCATTTTGTTGCTTGTTTTCAGTTGATCAACTATGGAAGGGTTGATGGATGATATGAGCACAGGCAAGGACACGGGAAATGACTTGAATGTTGGTTTAGATTGGGGAATGAATTATGGAGATGATACCGGTGGTGTTAGAGATAGTGACGATATGAAGGACAATGTCGACACCAGCGATAGTGATTCCGAGGATGATAATAACACTAACATTGGTTATGATGATAAAGAGAACATCTCAGATGAGCATTTGCACAGCTTCGAAACACAGCCACACAGCTCAGAGAACATCAAAGATGCTGCAAATCCAGCCATGGTTCCACCGTACTCGAGTATGTATGACTGGACTTTGCTTGATAAAGTCGGGAATGGTAAGCCTTATTCTAAATGGGAGTCGGATGATGTTGTGGGTTATGAGTTTGAAACCCTTGAGGAGGCTGGCAAGTTCTATTCAACTTATGGTTGTGCCATGGGGTTCAGCGTACGAAAGAACACTCACACATATTCAAAATATGGAGTTAAAAATATGCAGCGATGGGTTTGCTCACGCGAGGGGGAGCGTCTTCCAGTCCACAATGACAAGGAGAACAGAAAGCGTGAACCTAGGCCTGTAACAAGGCTCCATTGTCCGGCTGCTTTCAAAGTCAGTTTTGTTGAGGCAACTAACCGATTCAAGGTGAAGCAGTTTGTACCAACACATTTTCATCCCTTAGCTGGAGCACATGAAGTGCAGTTTTTGAGTTCTCATCGCAAGGTAGATGACGCAAGTAAGGCTCAGATTCGATCACTTAGGGCTGCTGGTATTCGCACCAATCAAATCATGGATTATCTAGTGAATTGTGCAGGAAGCTTTCAGAACTTGGGTTTCACTAAGACCGATGTCTACAATTTTGTTAGTGCGGATCGGAGGTCGGAGATCTTGGATAGTGACAGTGAAGCTGCACTTGCCTACTTACAAGCACGGGCAACTACCGATCCTCATTTTTATTGTAGATATACAGTAAGTGACGGTGGTGAACTAGGCAATATGTTATGGGCTGACTCTCCTTCACAATTGGATTATAGTCTCTTTGGAGATGTTCTTGTTTTTGACTCGACGTACAAGACTAATGCATATAATCTTCCATTTCTTCTATTCATTGGTGTGAATAATCACAATGCAAGCACTGTTTTTGCATGTGCTTTACTTGCGGATGAAACGGCGGAGAACTACGTATGGATTCTAAATGCTTTTTTACATTGCATGGGTGGTAAGAAGCCAACCGCAGTTATAACAGACGGTTGTTCTTCAATGAGGAAAGCTATCAAGTCGGTTCTCCCTGGATCCCGACATCGGTTATGTTCTTGGCACTTGGGCAATAACGCAGAAGCGCGTGGCCATGCGGAAGGCTTCCGGGAGGATTTCAAACGATGCATGCTAAACTGCAGTTCTATTCCACAATTTGAAGCTACGTGGAAGGAAATTTTGTCCAAGTATGACCTGGAGCACAATGCGTGGATGAAGAAGATGTATAGGCGACGAGCTCTATGGGCCACAACTTACTTGAAAGGTATTTTCTTTGCTGGGATGACTACCTCACAACGTTGTGAAAGCATGAACTCTTATCTAGACAAATTCTTGCAAAGTAAGATGAAGTTGTTTGAGTTTGTCAAGCAGTTTGACATGGCACTTTTGTATAGGAGACAAACTGAGTTACATGACCAGTTTAAGACAATACATACTGATGTTGTTTTGATGACACATTTACATGAAATTGAAAGACATGCCTCTATAGTATATACAAGAAATGTGTTCAGGAGCGTTCGAGCAGAAATAGCGAGAGAAGTTCATTACTATATTACAGGCAAGTGTGTGTTGACCAATAAAACAGTTTACACATTGTCACGATTCAAATACCCTGACTCAAAGTGCACCGTGGTCTTTTACACGAGTGGACATGATGTGCATTGTTCTTGTGGCATCTTTGAGTTCTGCGGAATTCCATGTCGGCATATATTCTGTATATTGAAAGCAGAAAATCAAATGCAAATTCCAAAGTCACTCATTTTGAAGCGTTGGACTAAAGATGCAAAAGAGTTCGATCCCTCGAGTATGGGAAGCTGTCCTACCCAGCAAAATATTAGCAGGTATTATAAATTTAAGGTGTTCATTTAGTTCTTTGTTTACTTCTATTGTGCTTGGAACCAACTACAAAAGTGCTTGTTTATTTGGACAGGTTTGGATTCTTGGTTGGTCAATGTAGTAGAATGTGCCATTATGCTGTGAGTTCGGATGAAGCATTTCATACTGCCAAAGGGTTGATTGAAGACTTGACATTGCGAGTGAAGACAATAAGTGAAGAAACAACCAACAAAACAAATAATGCTACTACGGATGTTGGAGTGAACTCCTCTCAGTTTATTAAGGACCCCCATCCAGTTCGAAGTAAAGGGAATGTGAAGCAACCTCAAGTGAAAACACGGTTGTGCAAGTATTGTAGGCGTCCTAAACATACAATCAGAAATTGTCCGCTGAAAAGAATGGCTGAAGCAGGTGGAGGTGATAGTCATTTCACGCAACAAGAATACAACTTCGAGTCCATAGGAGCAGGTGAAAGCAGCTTTCATGTGGAGACTCAAGAATCTGTTCTACTTCCCAAACGATCCAAGCACAACCTGTAATGCTGGTGTTCGACTTCAAACTACATTATGTTTCATCTTGTAATGTTTGTTTTGTGCAAGTTAGTATCTAGTGACATTGAATGGATCTATGTAATGCTCGTGTCAAGCTTCAAAGAACATTATGACTCAGCTTTTCATAAGCTTGTAGTTTTCAAAATTAGTATATTATGTTACTTACGCCATTATAATAAGTACAGGGGTTAGTTCTACAGGTAAATGTCTGTGCAGACTATTTCTGGAAATCTCACGGCCAATTCTGGAAATCCCACGGCCGTGAAAGAAGACGTGGGGTTTGGATATGTAATTCTGGAATATCACGGCCGTGAGATAGGCCGTGGATTTGTAATTCTGGGCATCTCACGGCCCTCTGTAAATTCTCACGGGGCGTGAGACTAAGACGTGAGATAATCCCAGCTGAAATCCAAAATCACGCCTCATAAATGAAATCTCACGGCCGGGAGATGTACCGTGAGATTGTTTCCATAAAAAGGGGGAGTTCCAGAGAGTTTCACGGGTTGGCGTCGTCATTACCACGGCCGTGAGATAAGCCGTGTTTTGGATATGAATTCTGGGCATCTCACGGCCCTCTGTAAATTCTCACGGGGCGTGAGACTAAGACGTGAGATTAACCCTAGAATTGGAAACACCCTATTTAAAGCTTCCTCTTTTCTACTTGAACCCGACCCCCAACCCTATTTAAAACCCTCGCCGTCGCACTTCGACCCCCAACCCTCTACCCAGTTCGAACAAGCTCCCACCACCACAGGCGAAGCTCTCTCCCAGTCCCTTGCCCCCAAATCCTCCCTGCTCCGACTCCGTTTCGCCGGCCGCCATGATCAAACTTTCCAAGTTCGATACAATCCTTGGACAAGGAATGCAGCAAAGAGATGGAGATTGCAAAACCCTTGACCAAGGTTGTATCTAGCTTGGAAAGTTTGATCTTTCCGGTTCAGAATCTAGACTCGCGCGACTCCTTGATCGTGGAGCGCTTGATCCATCGCCTGAGTAATGTAAGTTCTTCCTTATCTCTCGTTTCTGACTTACCCAACATTTAAGCAGTGCAGATAGTGTTGGAGCTTCTGTTCATTGCTGTGACACCGAGTAATTTAGCTTTTGAAACAACTGTGATTTTCATATGATAAACTGTAGGTTTTGGGTTCGCATGACGATTTGGCTAGGCATAAACCGTTTGAAGTTGTTCCTCTGTGTGTTTATGGGTAGTGGATTATAGATGATAGAGGATCCAGTGGCCATAGGGGTTGAAATCAACCGATTCGTTAACGAATTTCATGATGGCTTGCAATGGAGTTGCTTAACGTTTTCATTTTGGTTGAAGAAATCTTATAACATAATACAGTTTGTTCTATCACGCATTTACCCTCATGACACCCATTATATCTATCCGATGTTTCGTTTGACTCCCTCTTTGTTTCCATATTTGCTCACCAGGGATTACCTATCCGACCAGAAGCTTCGTGTGGTATCTGACTGATCATGATGGTGTAGACGTGATTGAAATGCTCCAGGGATCATCTACCTTGACGTCACTTTGAGTATTCCACCTCATCGATCTCTAAGGAAGGATGCAAGGACAACAAACTTTCCAAGCTGGATACAATCCTTGGACAAGGAATGCAGCAAAGAGATGGAGATTGCAAAACCCTTGACCAAGGTTGTATCTAGCTTGGAAAGTTTGATCTTTCCGGTATCACCCCAGCTCCAAGGGGAGTTACAAAAGTGGAGATTGAAGAGGATGGAATACTCAAAGAGACGTCAAGGGAGAAGTCTGTGGATTCATGGGAGGGGGATGGGCATGGATGTTCGACAAAAGTTTGTTCTTGTTTTTGTGATGTTGTGGTGTGCTTGTAAGCAAGAAGGTAGTATGTATTGAAGAAGTAGAGTTTTTGTATATCTAACTATTGTTGTGTTTAAGAAGAGGGAAGTGCAGGGGAGAAGAAGAAAAGGAAGTGGATCCTCGTGGGTGAGAAGAAGATGATCAATCTGGTTTCCCTCTTGGTGGAGAAGGGAAGGAGAAGAAGAAATGATAGAAGCACGTTTAGAGGAGGGAAGGAAGTATCAGGAAGAAGTCTTTGTTTTGAGGGAGCATAGGAATCTGGAAGAGGAAGAAGAAGAATTTCCCCTGTCTCTCCCCATCTCTGTTTTTTTTTTGCAGAAATTCATCTGTGTAAAGAAGAAGAGAGGAAGAAGGAGCTCTCCTTTCCTCTGCTTTTTTCGTTTGGATGAAGTAGGACAGGCGATGTTGTGGAAGAACAAGGGAAATGGATAGGCCTCCTTCCCATGAATTTGTGTTATATATGTATGTTCAATTTCTTTCCTACAAATCAATTGCAATGTACTCCATAACTCTAATGATCAAATATTGATCTTCTCTTCGATTGTGGGTGGCTAGATGGATATATCTCGTTATTGTTGTTTTTTGTTCTTAGATGGAAACCTCACTGCTTGTAATTAAATTGTCACGGGCGAGAGAATAGGCCATGATATGGAAATCACTCCCAATTTCACGGCCGTGCGAGAAACCGTGAGATGGAAATATCACGGCCGGGATAAGAAGACGTGAGATGGAAATCTCACTCCCAATTTCACGGCCGTGCGAGAGACCGTGAGATGGAAATATCACGGCCGGGATAAGGAGACATGAGATGGAATATCACTCCCAATTTCACGGCCGTGCGAGAGACCGTGAGATGGAAATATCACGGCCGGGATAAGGAGATGTGAGATGGAAATATCACTCCCAATTCACAGCCGTGAGACTAAGACGTGAGATGTTCACAGCTGAAATCCAAAAACACGCCTCATTACTGGAATCTCACGGCCGCGAGATGTACCGTGAGATTGTTTCCATAAAAGGGGGGAGTTCCAGAGAGTTTCACGGGTTGGCGTCGATATTATCACGTCCGTGAAATGGGACGTGAGATTGGAACTTTAAAAACTAACCTATGCATATTAGAATTTGAAACCCCCCCGCCCCCATATTTTGTTCGAACCCTATTTTCCTCTGTTCTACTTCGACCCCCAACCCTCTACTCCCTCTGTTCTACTTCGACCCCCTCGCCCTCGCCATTGCTCGTTCGCCCTCGCACTTGCTGGCTCGCCCTCGCCCTCGCCCTCGCTCGCCCTCGCCCTCGCCCTCGCCCTTGCTCGCTCGCCCTCGCCCTTGCTGCCTCGCCCTCGCCCTCGCCCTCGCCCTCGCCCTCGCTCGCCCGCGAAGATTCTTCAAGGTTCAGCGGCGACGGCGACCATTTCCGGACGAGTCTCTGCCCTCTGTTCCACTTCGATCCCGACAAGGCCTCTGGTGAGTTCTTCTTAACCACAGCGGCACTCTTCTCTGGTTTCTTGCATTTTTTAGGGTTTAGTTGCCCAATTGTGGTTGGTTTGAATTAGGGTTTTGAATGGTTTCATGTTGTCCATTAAGACAAGAGGGGAAGAATTGAAATCATGTTTTGGTTGTTGTTATTATAATTTGAATGTTGTGATGGAATCCTGGGAGAGAGCTATGCACTTATGGGGTAGTGCACTTGCTCTTCTTGCCCATCTACTAATTCTGGTGTCTTGCCTCTTTTGAGGTGCTTTGTTAATATGGGGTACTAGAAGGAAACTATGGCATGCCAATGATCCTAGGAAGTTATTACATGTCTTGGTTGCTCTTCTACCTTTGTATAACATACTGGTTAATGCTCATCACCGTTTATAGCTGATGGGTAGTCTCAATTACTCTTCTGCTTCATTTATTATGTTGGTGGATAGAGATCTCTGAGGTACCTGGTGAACTAGATGATCAAGAGGTTGCATAAGATTAAGTACATTAACCGAAAACTGAAACTACCCACAACTGATGCTCTTACTATTTGCTGGTGGCTATAGCAGTACTCGCTTTTTCCCTTTTGCAGTCGGTCTAAGTTTTGCGGGAGAATTGCATTACTGATTTTGTACTTAGCTTGATTATAATTCTTTTCCCTCTCATTCACTAAAGACTAAATGTGCTTAGTTGGTTTTTGTAGGAATGGGGAAAGCTAAACCAAAAACCCGGCAACCAGCAGCCTCACCTGCTAAAAGGAAGGCTCCTTCTTCTCGTCGCCGCCAAACCCAAGAACGAGACACTCCCCCCAAACGACAACGCAAAAACAACCAAGGACGGGCACGCCAACCATCTCCACCACCACCACAAGCGGAGGCTCAACTTGGAGGAGGGAGACTTCACGGCTTCCTCCAATTACCCGTCGAACATAGGAAGGCTTTGGAGCGCTTCCATCCCCTCCCATTTGGGCAGCAAAGATGCTTTGATTGGGATCTCCTAGAGCGCCTCGGAGCAGCGGAACCCGTTCGCACATGCCTCCGTCTCCCGGCATGGTGTGAGGTTCTCTCCATCAATGAGGTCATCTACCGAGAGCTTACCATTGAGTTCCTCAGCACTCTCTCCATCAAGAGAATGTCCGAGTTTAACCTCGACAAGCCCGAAGACAACATAACTTTTCGCCTTGGAGGACAGGCGAGACAGATGAGCATCACTGAGTTCACAGAGGCACTCCAGATATACCCACCAGGATTTCTCACCACAGGTGGACATGGTTTTATTTCGGAGCAAATATATCATTCAAGAGCAGAATCGGTCAATGCTATGTGGAGAACGGTAAAACAAAACCATGTGGACAAGTCTGACCCTGCCCACTATAAAGGGAATGATCTTCTTCCCCCGTGGCGTATCATCCACAACATTATCGCTCATTCTGTGGCAGCTAGGGAGGGGAGCCCGGGGAGTGTGACCAAGCGGGATTTGAACTTTTTCCTCTCTATGGTAAAAGATCCCCCAATTCATCTTGGTATAGTCATATTGAAAACCCTACAGAAGATCACCTCCAACAAACAAATCAAGACCATCCATGGAGGTGCCTACATCACAAGGCTAGCTCGGCATTTTGGCATTGATCCGGTGGGTTCTCATTGCACCATTGCCCAGTCCACTCAACCAATCTCCCAAAAAAACCTTGCGGATCTAAATTTGTTGTCAAAGGTAAATGTTCCAACCAACACTTTCCTTTTCACAGTGAATGCTAAAACATAACTAGTCGGGATTCAAACAATCTAGGATTGATTTTGTGCAAGTTTTGGATTGCCTACTAATCTAGTTCCTTTTGAACATTGAGCAAATGTAACTAATGCTTCTGATATTGATCATGTCTGTGTTTGGTGGTTAAGGAGAATGGTGTGGTAGGCATTGTTGGCCTCCCTCATCCTGCTCGACCTCTTGCAACAGATGAGGCAAACGCATCGGAGCATGTTGTTCAGCAAATGGTCGAGGAGACTCCGGAACAACCTGCACAACATCACCAAACTACGACTCAAGCCGGACCATCCACCGACAGCTACATATCCCATTTTGAGGCATTGGGTCGGCAGAATGCCCAAATTCTGGAGCAAAATGCACTCATTCTCTCCCGCCTCGATCGAGAGAAGGAAGCTCGACGCTACATCATCGAATGCAACCATCAGATCATGAGGTCCTTGAGGATTGACTACGAACAATTCTCAAGACCTTGGGAACTATCTCCTAGGCCAACCGAGGAGATCAATGAAGAGGGAAGTGAAGAGGATGACGAGGGTAATGACGATGAGCAAAACAAGGAAAAAAATCAAGAGGACATAGGAGAAGAACAAAACAAGGAAAGCAGTGAAGAGGACAATGACACCAATGAGGAAGACAGCAGTGAAGAGGACGACGACGAGGGCAATGGCGATGACCAAAACAAGGAAAAAAATCAAGAGGTCAAAGGGAACGATGAGGAAGACAGCAGTGAAGAGGACGACGACGAGGGCAATGGCGATGACCAAAACAAGGAAAAAAATCAAGAGGAGAAAGGAGAGGAACAAAACAAGGAAAGCATTGAAGAGGTCAAAGGGACCGATGAGGAAGACAGCAGTGAAGAGGAGGACGACGAGGACAATGGCGATGACCAAAACAAGGAAAAAAATCAAGAGGAGAAAGGAGAGGAACAAAACAAGGAAAGCAGTGAAGAGGACAGTGACACCAATGAGGAAGACAGCAGTGAAGAGGACGACGACGAGGGCAATGGCGATGACCAAAACAAGGAAAAAAATCAAGAGGAGAAAGGAGAGGAACAAAACAAGGAAAGCATTGAAGAGGACAAAGGGACCAATGAGGAAGACAGCAGTGAAGAGGACGACGAGGGCAATGGCGATGACCAAAACAAGGAAAAAAATCAAGAGGTCAAAGGGACCAATGAGGAAGACAGCAGTGACTCTAGCGAGGACAATGAAGATGAGCAAATCCAGGAAAACAAAGACGAGGACGAGAACACTAACGAGAAAGATGGGCAGTGAAGATGAGCCAACCAAAGTCCTTAGTACTTAGCTATGTGTGTTTGCTTTTGTGCTTGTATGTTTTCCAATTAGAATATTATGATGCACCAGTGTGGGCTACATGCATCTAAACTTAAGCATTAATTAGACAAATTTAATCGTGTTATGGATGTTTGTTTTATAAGACAAATGTAAAGCTTTGACTGCTTTTTACTTTTTGTTAACAGGGTATCTCATCTGATATGATGTACAGTTACTAGAGAAGGATCTATGTAATGCTCGTGTCAAGCTTCAAAGAACATTATGACTCATCTTTTCATAAGTTTGTAGTTTTCACAAACAGTATATTATGTTACTTACACCATTATAATAAGTACAAGAGTTAGTTGTGCAGGTGCATGTCTATGCAGACTATTTCTGGAAATCTCACGGCCAATTCTGGAAATCCCACGGCCGTGAAAGAAGACGTGGGTTTGGATATGTAATTCTGGAAATATCACGGCCGTGAGATAGGCCGTGGATGTAAAAACGCAAGTCTCAGTTTCCCAGAGGGTTTCACGGGTTGCCTTCGACATTATCACGGCCGTGAGATGAGCCGTGTTTTGGATTTGAATGCTGTACTTCTCACGGCTCATCTGTTTATTCTCACGGCCGTGAGAATAAGCCGTGTGATTGTCTGGAGATTGAAAACTACTCTTTGATTGTCACGGGTCATGTCACGCCCGTGAGATGAGCCGTGTTTCCTAAAGATTGTACCTTCACTTTCTAGAGTTGTACCTTTACACTAAATTTAAAGTTGTACCTACACTTTCCTAAAAATCTTCTATGGTACAATTAAAAATTGTACCTATACACTATAGTACAACTTAATGTTGTACCTACACTTTCAAACAAATCCCTCTATGGTACAACTCAAAATTGTACCTATACTAATGGTACAACTTTTAGTTGTACCTACACTTTCTCAAAATCCTTCTATGGTACAACCCAAACTTGTACCTATACCATGGTACAACTTTAAGTTGTACCTACACTTTCTCAAAATCCTTCTATGGTACAACCCAAACTTGTACCTATACCATGGTACAACTTTAAGTTGTACCTACACTTTCTAAAAATCGTTCTATGGTACAACCCAAACTTGTACCTATACCATGGTACAAATTTAAGTTGTACCTACACTTTTTCAAAATCCTTCTAAGGTACAACCCAAACTTGTACCTATACTAAAGGTACAACCTTAAGTTGTACCTACACTTTCTCAAAATTCTTTTACGGTACAACTCAAAATTGTACCTATACTAATGGTACAACTTTAAGTTGTACCTACACTTTCTAATAAATCTCTTTATGGTACAACTCAAAATTGTACCTATACTGATGGTACAACTTTTAGTTGTACCTACACTTTTTCAAAATCCTTCTATGGTACAAACCAAACTTGTACCTATACCATGGTACAACTTTATGTTGTACCTACACTTTCTAACAAATCCCTTTAAGGTACAACTAAAAATTGTACCTATACGAATGGTACAACCTTAAGTTGTACCTACACTTTCTAACAAATCCCTTTATGGTACAACTAAAAATTGTACCTATACTAATGGTACAACCTTAAGTTGTACCTACACTTTTTCAAAATCCTTCTATGGTACAACCCAAACTTGTACCTATAATATGGTACAATTTTAAGTTGTACCTACACTTTCTAATAAATCCCTTTATGGTACAACTCAAAATTGTACCTATACTAATGGTACAACTTTAAGTTGTACCTACACTTTCTAACAAATCTCTTTATGGTACAACTCAAAATTGTACCTATACTAATGGTACAACTTTTAGTTGTACCTACACTTTTTCAAAATCCTTCTATGGTACAACCCAAACTTGTACCTATACCATGGTACAACTTTAAGTTGTACCTACACTTTCTAAAAATCCTTCTATGGTACAACCCAAAATTGTACCTATACCATGGTACAAATTTAAGTTGTACCTACACTTTCTAACAAATCCCTTATGGTACAACTAAAAATTGTACCTATACTAATGGTACAACCTTAAGTTGTACCTACACTTTCTCAAAATTCTTTAATGGTACAACCCAAACTTGTACCTATAACATGGTACAATTTTAAGTTGTACCTACACTTTCTAATAAATCCCTTCATGGTACAACTCAAAATTGTACCTATACTAATGGTACAACTTTAAGTTGTACCTACACTTTGTGAAACAAATTCTTCAATGGTACAGCTGAAACTTGTACCTATACTAATGGTACAACTTTAAGTTGTACCTACACTTGTATACATCGATTCATTATTTACAAGATTGCCATTAATGATGTGGGACCAGTCATTTAGTGGGTTTACCTCCTCAACAGGTCACCTTTTTTATAGCATGGGTGCTATAGAGCACACTAGAAGGGCTCGGTACCGTATAGCTAGATATGAATATTGAACAAAATCACGTGGATATGGAGCTCCACGTCAGGCTTCCCCCTTCACATCCCTCGGATCGACCCATATAAATAAAACTGGCGAGTCAGTCTTAAACCTCATTTCTTTCTTCTTTCCATCATCTCCTGTTTTCCATCCTCTGTCTCCTGATTAAGAAATTTCCATATTCCACCGCAGATCTTAATTAGTCAAGCTGGCTATAGAAATGCAAGCAAGATAGTGGTCTCTCTGATTGTGATAGCCAGCTTAACAAAAACTAGCCTCTAATTGCTAGTCAAGCTGGTTATCAGATTGTGGAAATTTTGTCTCCATTTCTGTTAGATTTGGCATGAGAAAGGTTGTAAATGATGGATAGGAATTCTTATATTAGACAGCGATAACAGACTAGTTGAAGATTTAACTATGATGACGATTTGATTTTGCATTTGAAAACAATGTTGGTTCTTTCTTTCCCAACCCTAGAGTTACAACTTCCAAGCAGATTTAATCCTTTCCAGATCTTCGTAATTTTGAACCATAAACTATGAACTCATTGCATTGTTAGCAAAAACTACCATACTGTCGTATATATGTTATATTATTTTTATGTAACATGCGAAAAAAATCACCGAAAAATTTTATGTACCCTAGAAAAAAATTCAACGAAAATCGAATTGGTACCACTTTGGTCCACGCTGAAAGAAGGATGGTGGCCCTCTTCTAAGACCCTCTCTCCTTTGATATATTCTCTTTCCTTTGAATCAATGGGATGGTTCGGACGATGGATTATGCTCAAATTCATCATTCTACCGAATTTTGCCTAAAGTGCTCATTAGGAAGATATTCCAAAACCAGGTATAAAGAAGTTGTCAAATTTTGAAAATCCAAATAGGTGAGAAACATAAACTATTTTCAAATCTCTCATTTTTTATTCCATCTCTATCATTAACTTACTACTACAACATTGATCAGTCTTGCCCAACAACTGAAACAATTTACACCTTAATTTGATTTTGATTGGTAAGTCCAAACTCCAAATATGTTTCTTACATATCCCCTAACCACCACACTTGCATACCTCCAATGCAGTCAAAGTCGGGATTTTGATCGTAAAAAATTGTAGGATTTTAGGATTTCACTTAGGGATTCCGATCCTGATTTTACTATAAAATCGGTGGACCATAAAATCATTCAAAATCGATATTAAAATCGTTAACATCGTAAAATCGTACCAAAATCGGGATTTTGATCCTATGTGAACAAAATAAGGAGCTTGAGCCAATTCAAAAGAAGCAGAATTGTTTCGGTGGAAAGGGCAATGACGAGAATCTTCTCATATATTTTTCCTATTAAAAGAACATTTGAAAAGAAGAAAAAAAAACTAATTAGGGTTTGGTCAACCACTTTCCCTTCTCCTTGTTTAACTCATCGGTAAAACAATTATCAGAATATTGTAAGTGCGTAAGAATTAACATCATTATTAATAAATTATTTGATTAATGAATATATTTGTACCAAACCAATGACATTAATTATTTTATTGGATTTCAGTTATTCTTAGTTTTAAATCATGCTTAGTAGACGATGTCGGGATACTACTTTGAGTTAAACTACCTAGACACAACATGAAAAATAAGAGCCAAACCCCATGAGCTCTATCCCTTCCTCATAAATTATTTTGAGTTACGCATTAAATAACAATTAAAATGATGATTTTGGAACATTAATCTTGAAAATTATCACTTTAAAGGTTATAAGTCTTTGTGTTATTAATTATTTACCTTATTAATATTATTATATGTTAATTTCTATATGGTACTTAAAATCCTACGATTCTACGATTCGATTTTACGATTCCGATTTTACCGCAGTTTTCGATTTTAGGTAAAATCCCGATTTTAACTGCTTTGCATACCTCCATCACTAAAGTCCAAGGCAGGAAGAAGTCGAGTCGGCAAAGCTAGTATGAAAGCATGGTACTCCTAATAACTCGTTGATTACATGGTTGGCTCTCATAGGCCGTATTACCACCTTAGATAAAGTGGAAAAATGATGCCCATAAGTGCACAATGTGTGTCCTCTTTGTGATATAGCAGAGGAAACAAGGGAGCATCTCTATTTCTCACGTGACTATGTGCAGCAACTTTGGAAAACTGTTTTCCCAGTCAGCTACATAGTGATCTGAACCTGACAGTACGAGAAGCAACTTGAAAGTTGGGGAAGTGCAGAGTGGGGAGAGTGCTTTGGTGTTTGTTGATGAGTGAAATTTGGAGGGAGAGATGTAGACGAATTTATGGGAATAAAACATTGACAGTGGAGGCCTTAGCTGCGAAGATGCACGGTGTTATGGAGGCCAAGGAACAAGGTGACCAGTTGTTTGCAGTTGCTGCACTAGGGAGAAGATTGTGGTACAAAGGCTGGGTTAGATGGGTTTGCTAGTTAATAGTCTGAAATGTTCTGACAGGTCATTGTTAGCTTGTTTGCTATGTTTTTTTACCACATTGTTGAGGGATTTCTACCTATCGGGCTAAGACATATACAGATTGTTATATGGATTGATGTAAGGATTATATCGGATGAATAAGAATAACACCCATTCAGGGGGGAAATGGGTTCCATGAAACTGCCAAATGTCGATATCCATCCCCAACACCCACAAGGGCCACCACTACACAGATTCTGGTGGCAAGCACAAAGGCTTTACCAACACTGACATCCCACCGTCAAGTGTAAGGAACCTTGATATTTGCGTGAAATTGAGAGAGATTGAGAAGAAAATTTAGGGTTAGGGATTGAGAATTAAGAAGAATTTGGGGGAAGACTTGAGAGAACAAGAGAGATAGGAAATTGGAAATTTCAATGATAAGCTTTGCTTAATTATTAAAATAGACTCCACAAGGTTTAAATATGAGCTCCCAAATAAAAAACATATACCCAAATAAATATCAAGGGTTGAGCCTTCTAAGCCGACCCCCAACCTGCAGGTTTCTTACATTCCTCCTTTTCTAAAAGACCGATATTGTCCTCAAGATGGAATGTCGGATAATTCTGGCGAATGGTATATGTATTCTCCCTCGTTGGATCATCAACATCCACGTGCTACCAGCGAATCAAACTCTCGTCCACCAGCCTTTGTCCCTTCTGAACCTATATGGTCTCCAACACCTCGATTGGCACTAGCTCTAATTCTCCATCCTCATCAACAAGCGTAAATGGCGGCACGTCATGGGTGTCGATGCCTCGATATATGTGTAGCAACAACACGTGAATCAAGGGTGAATGCAGGCCATCTCGGGTTGCTGCAGCTTGTACGCCACCTGGCCAACTCACTCTAGAACCTAGTAAGGCTCATACTACTAGGCTACCAACTTCTGATAAACCGTCCCAAAGATCCAGGTCTGCTTGTATGGGTGCTGCCGAAGAATTACCCAATATCCAACTACAAACTCCTCTATGTGCCCAGAGTCTTCATGTTGCTTCATTTGGTCGTTCAAGGTGACTAATTTCTTCCTCAAATGCTTTAAGGTCGCATCCCGTGCAGCTATCTAATGATCCACACCGTCCACAACACTATGGTTGTCAGGTATCTCACCAAATTTGAGGGAGGGCGCCCATATAGTGCCTTAAATGGGCTCATCTAGATCGCCCTATGGTATTCAGTATTCTACCATAGTTTGACCAATGGTAGCAAAAAATCTCAAATACTGTTGCAGGTGATTATTGGCCACCTCTATCTGTCCGTCAGTCTGTGGGTGATAAGCAGAACTCATCCTCAACTCCGTCTTGCCCAAAAAGAACACAACCTGCCAAAATCGCCCAAAAAACAATGCGTCTTGCTCAATAAAAATGGACCATGAGAATTTGTCAAACTGCTCTGGCACTGTCTTAGTCATGTATGGGTGGAATAAGGTCATGAAGTGTGCATACTTGGTGAGTCGATACACCACCACCAACAAGATTGTCTTACCACCAGAGGGTTGTAGTCCCACTATAAAATTCAAGTTGATGGCCAGTCATACCCTCTTTAGTTCCAACATTTGTTGTAGAAGATAGATGAATCGCAATATGGATGCTTTGACACGCTGACAAGTTTAAGAGGAAGCTGCGTAGGACTTTTCATCCTGCTTGATCACTAGGCAGTAAACTACCCCCCTAAACTTCCTCAAAGTCCTCCAATTGGTGAGTCATGATAGTCCCACATGACTATGGTGGCCAAAAAGATCTTGCAGGCAACAACATCCCCCAGGTAAAAAACCAACACACGTCGGTAGGTGAAATCACTTGGTGTCTCGCTGATCGTAGTCTCCTTAAATTTCTACAAACATTGACAGGTTTCAACTGCTTGTCGTATCTCATCCTAGAACTGCACCACTGGTCCTGTCACTGTTGCTAGGTTTGCACATGCCTCATTCATGAACAAGGTTTAGTCGGTCCCAACTTGTAGTGTAGCTCATTGTCATACCCAAGAAACTTCACCAACCACTTGTGATAATCCGGAGAAGATATCTTCTGCTTGAGGAGATTCTTGAGACTCTGGTGATACGTGTGCACTCTGAACTTTTGACCCACCCAATACAGCCTCCATGTATGGACTATAGTGATAATGTCTAGCATCTCATTCCGTGGAGCATGCCTCCTTTGAAGGAACCAATGTCCTGTCATGAATGTTATAAGATGCCCATTGTCTGATTCCTTGCTTAGATTCATAGATGATACTCAATTTATAATGGTTATCAATCCCATATTTGATACATTTTCCCCTTCTATCAATGCATTTTTGGTACTATCTCTTATGCTTTATACATAAATCATAATTATTTGACCAATGAGCATTTAATAGACCTAGGTTGTATTTTTGTATTCTTTTATGCCTTCTTGGCATGTTTTTGTTCTTTTCAAGGTGAAAGACAACCGAGGAGGAATTAGATCAAGCATAGGATGATTCTAGAGGACTAAAGGAGATGCAAAAGAAAATTATGGAGTTTTCATGTTAAAGACGAGGTCTGATGATAGTAAAACCTAATGTGAATCAAGATTAGAGCCCAAGAGGAGTCCAATGGAGGAAGACTTAGACCAAACTAGGGAAAGAACCAGTGACGACCTAGTGTTGGGCCCACTACCACTCTGCTTACCTGGCCCAAATCACGGAGAAAACTCAACGAGAGATTGCTTATGGGCTAAGGAGTACAATCATGAAGAAAAGGGGTGTTGATCTCAACCACCAAATGGACCAAGCCTAAAAAGAGATCAAGAAGCTCTTACTTCGGCCCCAAGACAGAGACTCCAAGTTCTAGTGGTTTTAGGAAGCTTTTGGCTGAGTTTAAGAGGAAAAATCCTAGTTTATCCCTCTCTCTTGTACTATAAATATGTGTTTAGATTTCATTTAGAACCCAATTTTTAGACTCAAAATCAACTAAAGCTCTGCCGGATTAAGGAGAGCATGACTCCACCATTGATGCCTACCTCATCTATGGTGATCTCTTCGCTATCTCACATGGTTAGCTAAACCCTTATTGTTTGGGATGTAGATTCTATGTATGTCATGTAATGTGTTCTATGAGTTAACACGATGTCCTAGAGAATCGATGGTCTAGTTATTTTATGCTTTCTATCTTTCTATTGTGCATTACTATGTGTCTTGTTTATTCTACTGCTATGAGTAATAGGAAACTACTCTTGTGTAGTAGGCATCATCATTAGGCGTGAGTAGAGGGAAGGTAAAACCCCCTTGAGTCGAATGATGATGACACTTGATGCTTGAGATCTCCAATACCATAAACCATTGTAATGGCTCAAGAGGGCCACACTTAACGATGTGTTATCTTTATTTCCTTCCTTTTATTAATTATTTAGTGGCATGAAGTGAAAACACAAATTAGCTAATTAAATTTTTATTTCATGTGGTGAAACCTCGAGTAGGTTGGCCTTAGTGGAAGGAATAGGGTGACACTATAACATTGATGAATCTAGGCATATTATCAATGAGAAAGTATGTGTGCTTATCTAGATGATACTTCCTAATCAATCGTCTCTTTAGCTTGTATGAACTCTCTTTCCTCTTCCATAATCTTTATTTTACTTAGTAGATTACCCAAAATTCTTAATTCAACCCATCGTTTTTATTTTCTATCATTCAATTCTCAACACCATATCATCTAGTTCTGAGTAGCTACCATCAAAAGACCCTGTGGAATACGACCATATGCATCTCTAGGATTATAACTCGATTTACTACATCAAATTTTTGGCATCAATGCTGGGGACTTTTGATTGTTCATTTGAAATAAGCTAGTTGTTTGTGAATATTACGAATTTTCAATTTCATTTCAAGAATTGAGGCATTAGAAGGAGTCAGTGGCGGAGGCAGCCCATTGGTGGAACCCACCTTGAGCTTGGACATACTTCATAGCTGGAGGAACTTTCTTCACTGAAGGTCGACGCTTCATGATTCCGTTGCCGCTTATCAGCTCCGCTTCGAAGCTAATTCCTAATCACCTCTTCGTAATCAAAATTAAAATCCCCTAAAGCGTGATATGTTGCCTATATAGGTTAATTCAAAGAACTATTAGCTTGCTTCACTATTTGTTCTTATTTAAAGAGAGAAGAATTGTCCGGATCTCAGAAAAACCAATGACCTGGGTCACGCAAACATCACAATGGACATCACAATGGACTAGAGTAACAAATTAGGAAAAACCAAAATAGAACTTGTTATTTTGGAAATGAAGACACTTGAGAGGTTTGTATGATTAAAATGGTTTTATAAAAATTGAGTGTTTCCATTGGTGTATCAGCTTATGAAATCAACATTGTTGCTACTTGTAAGTTGTACCTATTGAAAGTACCAAAATGACATTTTTTACAATGAACTAGGTGAAGAATACACTTCGTAATTGGAAGGGCGATGAAAGCATGAATGGTTTTAGGTTGGTTATATTGAAAACTACATCCTTGTTAGTTTAGATGATGAATATATTTTGGATAGTTTTCATAATATGAAAATTCGTCGTGGATTTTTGTAAAACATTATACGAGTTATGGTATCATCTTTTCTACATTGGACCCACCTTAGCAAAATTCCTGGCTACGTCACTGGAAGGAGTAAGATGGTCACCCTCTTCAAGTATTTTTGGAGGACATATCAGAAGCTTCCTCGATATATACTTCACCATTGAAGGACAATAAGGAGAAGCCCTATGCTTGAAACTCTTTCCTATCTCATTGAAAGGGATGGCAAGAGTTCGGCTGGATATGCATCCCACAATTACCTACAAATATGGAGTGATCTAGCACAAGCATTTATGGAAGAACACTTTCCACCATGGAGATCGGAAGAACTCAAAGAAGAAATCTCAAATATCCATAAGAAGCGAGGAGAGTCATTTCACGTTACATGAAAAGGATGGCAAGAGCTCGGCTGGATATGCACCCCACAATTACCTACAAATATGGAGCGATCTAGCACACGTTTTCATGGAAGAACACTTTCCACCATGGAGATTGGAAGAACTCAAAGAAGAAATCTCAAATATCCATAAGAAGTGAGGAGAGTCATTTCACGTTACATGAAAGGGATGGCAAGAGCTCGGCTGGATATGCATCCCACAATTACCTACAAATATGGAACGATCTAGCACAAGCATTCATGGAAGAATACTTTCCACCATGGAGATTGGGAGAACTCAAAGAAGAAATTCTCAAATATCCATAAGAAGCAAGGAGAGTCATTTCACGTTACATGGAGTAGATTCAGATACCTACTAAACAAGTGCTAACATTATGGATTCACGAAGGAACATTATGTATTCGAGACTATGATGGGTGGAACGCTCCGGGGTTGGATGGGTCCGCATGGGACTTTTACAAGAAGTGTTGGCTGATTATTCGAACAGAGGTTCTTAATGCTATTTTTGAATTTCACAGCTCAGGTACTCTTCCCAAGTGCGTTACACATTCATTTTTATGTCTTATGCCCAAACGTGACGCTGGGGAAGATATTAAAGATCTGAGGCCAAATAGTTTAATGGGGAGTTTGGATAAACTTATCAGTAAAATCCTTGCTCGTCGACTCAGTCCAGTTCTTCCTAAGCTTATTTTCCCTTCCCAGCAGGCCTCTGTTCGAGGTAGGAAAATCTCGGAGGCTGGGCTTATTGCTTTTGAACTTCTTGACAGCAGAAAGAATAGCAGAAAGTCCGGCCTAATGTTTAAACTCGACATTGAACTTGCGTTTGACAATGTGAGATGGAGCTGTCTATTCAAGTGATGGACTCTTTGGGGTTTCCTAAGAAATGGTGTAACTGGATTCGCGGAACTATGTGCTCTCCGGTGATCTCGACGATTATTAATGGTGAGACTAAGGGGGTTTTCAAGACTAGTAAGGGTCTTCGGCAGGCGATCCACTATCGCCAGGTCTGTTCACTATGATAATGGAGTTGCTCTCTAATCTGTTGAACAAACTGAAGGAGGAAGGTAAAATCAGGGGGTTCTGTATGAATGAGTCGAATGGGACTGGAGAAGTAACTCATTTGCTGTGTGCAGATGATACGTTAATTTTCTGTGAGGCTTCTTATGACCAAGTTTTGTATATTCTGGCTGCTTTGGTCTGTTTCCAAGCTATCACTAGCCTGAAGATTAATCTGGAGAAATCGATAATGATTCTGGTCGGGGATGTCCCCAACCTGGACTACTTTGCTGCTCTATTCGGTTGCAATTGGAGCAGGGAGGTCTCGAAATACCTGGGATTTCCACTAGGGGCTAAGGTCAACTCTTCTGCAATCTAGGAACCAATTATTGAAAAGTATGAGAGGCGACTTGCAAGCTGGAAAGGTCGTTACCTATCTCTGGGAGGTCGATTGGTACTTAATAATGCCATTCTTACCAGCCAACCTGTTTACTACTTCTCTCTATTTCGAGCTCCTAGAGGAATTATTCATAAAGTGGAAAGAATCCAGAGGAGATTCCTATGGTGCGGGGCTAATGAAGAACGCAGGATTCCTCTTGTTAAATGGGATTTGTGCAAGGCTCTGAAGGAGAATGGGGGGCTGGGTGTGAAAGACCTTCACTGCTTTAACAAGGCTATGTTAGGAAAATGGTTGTGGAAGTATGCGAGTGACAGAAATAGTTGGTGGATGAAGTTGATTTCGACGAAATATCCATCTGATTCAAAATGGCAAAGCAGAAGGTGTAGGGGTGGGTACAGAGGTTCGGTTTGGGCTAACATTACAAAAGAATACGAATCCTTTTGGAAGGTCTTGCATGTCGATCCGGGCAGCGGTGCTTGGGTTTCTTTTTTGAAAGATTGCTGGGTCCCAAATAAGATCTTAGTGGAAGCTTTTTCAAGAGCTGTCGTTGCTGCCGCCGTACCGGAAGCCTGGGTTTCTGACCTCGCCAACAACACAGGTATGGGTACTGTTTGGAACTTAAACTTCAATATTAATTTGAAAGAGGGGCTGATAGAGAGAGGACGGAGTTCTTCAATGTCATTAATTCAGTTGTTACTGATCAAGTCCTTAGTGGCCTTAGTAGGGTGGTCTGGTCCCCAAAACCATATTTTTACTTTTCTGTTCGACTTTTGTACAGGCACCTAATTAGTAGCAGGTTCCCTGGCGTGGAACAGTTCCCGGATGAATCTGTTTGGAGGAATTTTGTGCCTTACAAGATTCGTGCGTTCATGTGGACGGTGGCTCATAAGAAGATCCTCACTCTGGACAACCTGCAGAGGCGAGGATGGGTTCTTGCCAACCGGTGTTGTTTGCACTTAAAGGCTGAGGAATCCATAAACCACTTGTTCATTGAGTGTGTCTTCACCAATGAAATCTGGGAGGCTGTTAGGAGGGCTTGCAACAACATTTCGATTCCCTCGGGTGACATCCTAAGCACTATTAGACGATGGAGCTGCGACTATCTGGATAACCTCATCGATTGGATTGTCTACGGGGCGCTTCACATGATCCATTGGCAGCTGGTATGGCTCGAGAGGAATCAGCGTACGTTTAGAGATCGGAGTCAAGGGCCATTCACTGTTTTCCAGAAGTCCATCACCTGGATTATTGAGTGCGTTGTTGCGTTCGGTAAAGTCAGCAAGGAACATGGAAAGGAGTGGCTGAGGAACAACAACATTCAGAGTGTTACGCTTTTTGTGGGATTCTTGGGGCTCTGCTCTCGTGTTTGTTGTTGTTTGTTGGTGCTTGCAGGGAGGTATGGTTGCTGCTGTTTGCTTCCCTTGCTGGTGGTTTTTTGGGTTTTAGGTCAGGGGTTTCTTGTTCAGCCTAGACGGGGGGTGGGTTGTGTATTTCGGCTTCTGGTGGCGTAGGGCTGTGCTTTCTTTTGTACTTCTTCCCTTCTCCCAGTTATTTCTGGGGCGATGGTTGTACTTCTCGTGCGGTTTGAACCTTTGCTGGGATGTTTTTTCTCTTATTAATAATATTTCTTCCACCATTATAAAAAAAGATACATCATGTAGATTTCTTCTATAGAGGCCTAGATGATCAAACAACCAAGTAGGTTAATTAACATGATGATAGGAGGAAGCATCCTCATCTACATGCAGAGAAGATATTAGAGATTTATGCACATCTAGCTAAGTTTAATTACAATGGTAATAAACTAACTAAGCACTAACTAACAATAAGAAAGAGACACATGTTATGTACAATAATTATTAAAATTGAAACAGACACTAAGTAGAACGACGTCGTTCACTTCCTAGCTCATCACTCGCTTCTGGTTGAAACGATGTCGTGCTCCAAACGTTGTTGTGTCTTTGACACATGTTGGAATCCATCAATCCAACTGCAAGCTTCTCTCACATGGTCTTCTCTAATATAACTTGGTGGCCTCACGTTGACTAGAAAGCAAGGCTGCTTAAAAGGTAATTGGCGATGGGCTTCTGTGACAAAGCCATTATCTGAAATTGCAGGCCTATAAATTGGCTAGGTTTTTAGCTCCATGTAACTGGAAAGTACACAAAAATAATAAACCTATTCTTTTGGTGGAATGGATAAACCGGCAAAGAGGTAGAGTAGCAGAGTAGTAGCTTATCCATGAAGATGGTATTGGTACACAAACAAACAAGGAAACGAGGAGACCAATGGAACAGAAATTTGATTCGATTCTCATCCAGTGACACTAATAGTCAAGTCCTACTCTGTACTAACAAACTTATTTATAATATTTATCCATTTTACACTCTCTACAGTTAACCCAAAAGAAGCAGAGGAAAAGCAAGTAGCTTTGGAATAAAGGGACGCACCAGAGAATAAAACGAGCAGCTATTGCCATTACATACACACAGCCTTTTCATTTATTGATTGAATGAGGGTATCATAAGATAGATGATCACTCGGTTAATTACCTAGAACGTTCAATGATGGATAATTAGTGTTATTCTAATTTGATATTGATACTAGGACGGGCAGTGGCGGACCCAGGATTCTCGTACAGGTGTGTCGGTCAATAAAATTAAATAATAAATAAATTTTAATTATATTGTCATGTGAAACACAACGAGAAGTGGAATCGAAAGAGGTAAAGGGAACACTAGAATTTTTTTATAAGATAGAAAATAATAAAGAGCGATAGTCCGATGAAAGAGTATTTTTTGTCACTAGGTGGTCAACTATGTGAAAGCTACAAGGATCAAGAAGAAACGAAACTTATTCAGATAGAGAGAAAAAAGGAGAAAACTTTCTTACGATTACCCTTGCCTACCTAAGAGCAATAAACCATTGAGTCTAAATGCTTAAGCAATGGAAAGACCCCCAAATTTGTCATAAATTAAGTAAAATTTAAAAATAAATAATATATATTTGCGTATTTTGGGAACTTTATGAAAACAATTTCATTTTAATATATTGAAGGTGTGTCAATTATAATTATTAAAGGTGTGTCGGAAGTCCAAAATTTCAAAAAATAATACCAACAAAACATGTGTCTCTCACAAAATATTCGGGTGGAGGTGTGTCGCTTGACACACCTCCCCAACACATGGGTCCGCCCCTGAGGACGGGCATGCTGCAAAACCATTTTGCAGCGGCAATGGAGTGCGTAAATCAGTATGTTTGTTTGGCCGCGTTTTGATTGATGGACCTTGACATAAATAACAAAATAGCTGGATATTGTGCTAATCCTACAGTATGTTAACACTATACCAATATGAATAGTAATAATTTGTATTGGAATTGTAATCCTACAACTGAAAAACACAACGATTACAATTGCAAAAATAATAACTACCACTATAAATGCGTCGAAATAATGGTGCTACACGAACAAAAATAATTACTACAACTATGATTGTAATACTTATAAAACATATAATTAACATGATGCTACATGATTTATGGTCATGGTTAGGAATCCCAAAATAGCTTAAATTGGTTGGATTGAACTCGAACAAAATTCTTTAATATTTATTGAAGTGATACATCGACGATCATGTGTTATAAACGCACTGCTACGGATTGGGAAATCGCAGGAATCGACAAAGCAAGAATACGAAAGCGAGAATCGAAAACACGACACACGATTTACGTGGTTCACTAACACGATGTGTGTTAGCTACGTCCACGGGCGAGAGAGAGCCAGTTTCACTATATCGAGGAGATTACAGATTACAGAGGAGTATGAGAAGTATTTATAGTACTTCTCCATGTGGGTCTAAACCTAATCCAATCTGACAAAGGAAACGGTTACAGACCAGGCCCAGAACCTGAACCCAGTCGTAGCGGCTGATAATCTGATTCAAGTCATATCAACAAATCTCCACCTTGACTTGAATCCTCTTCCTCTGAAATCTCTGATGTACTCTGCTCCTTCTCTCTCTCCCGCCATCAATGCCCCGTAGGGCGGAGTCACCCACTCAAGACATTCAGCAAGTCCAAGCAGTGTTGGAACTTGCCATGTGGAACCGGCTTCGTGAACATATCAGCAGGATTATCCGCGGTGCCAACCTTCTTCACCTTAATCCTCTTCTCTGTCCTCAAGAAATGATGCCTCACATCGATGTGCTTAGTCCTCTCATGGTGGACTTGATCCTTGGCCAAGCATATTGCACTCAAACTGTCGCAATACACCACTGCCTGATCATGATGTAGACCCAGATCACCAACCAGTCCCTTCAACCATATTCCCTCCTTAGCAGCTTCTGTCAACGCCATATACTCTGCCTCAGTAGTAGACAATGTCACCGCCGACTGCAGAGTTGCCTTCCAGCTCACTACAGAACTCCCAATAGTGAATACATAACCGGTCATCGATCTCCTCGTGTCAACATCTCCAGCATAGTCCGAGTCAGAATACCCAGACACCAAGCACTCTGTATCACTTCCGAAGCTAATCCCCACGTCAGGTGTACCCTTAAGGTATCGGAAGATCCTCTTCACAGCCTGCCAATGCTCCTTTCCAGGTTGTATCATAAACCTGCTGACAACACTAACAGCATGTGCAAGATCAGGTCTAGTGCATACCATAGCGTACATCAAGCTACCTACTGCACTAGCATATGGGACTCTCGACATGTACTCCTTCTCAGCCTCTGATTGCGGTGCATAAGCTAAGGATAGATGAACATTTGAAGCACTAGGAGTATTTAAGGGCTTTGCTGAAGGCATGCCAAACCTCGACAATATCTTCTGGATGTAGCTCTTCTATGACAAGAAAAGCTTCTTCTTCGACCTGTCCCTGTAAATCTCCATACCCAAGATCTTCTGAGCAGCTCCCAAATCCTTCATCTCAAACTCAGCACTGAGAAGCCCCTTTAACTTCTGGATATCAGACTTTGACCTCGCAGCTATGAGCATATCATCCACATACAGAACTAGATATATCATCGAACCATCCTCTGCCTTGCTGTGATATACACAACAATCATATGGACTTCTGCTGTAGCCCATCTCAAGCATGTAACTGTCAAATCTCTTGTACCACTGCCTCGGAGATTGCTTAAGTCCATACAAGGACTTCTTCAGCTTACAAACATAGCCTTCTTTTCCCGGAACCTCGAATCCTTCTGGCTGAGTCATGTAAATTTCTTCCTCCAACTCTCCATGTAGGAAAGCTGTCTTCACGTCTAGCTGCTCGAGCTCCAAGTCATAATGTGCCACTATTGCTAGTAGCACTCTGATCGAAGTATGTCTGACCACTGGTGAGAAAATCTCATTGTAGTCAACTCCTTCCCTCTGCGAGAAGCCTCGTGCAACCACCCGAGCTTTAAATTTCATGCCCTCTTTAGAAGTGATTCCTTCCTTCTTCTTGTAGATCCACTTGTTTGTAACAATCTTCCTTCCCTGTGGTCGTTTGACTAGCTCCCAAGTCTGATTCCTGTCATGGGATTCCATCTCATCTCCCATTGTGGCAAGCCACTGATCAGCTTCACCACCTGAAACTGCTTCTCTATAGGACTGTGGCTCTCCTGCATCCACTTTCTTAGCAACCTGAAATGAATGCGCCACCATGTCCTCGAAGCCATACCTCTGTGGAGGTACTCCTGCAGTCGCTCTCTTCGGTCTACCGGAAGCAATAGACTGTTTAGCTCGTGCACTGGACTCTGAAGTTTCTGGCTCTGCAGGACATCCTCATCATGTTGATCTCCTCCACCTTGGTGCTCAAACTCACTCTCATTGAGAGTTTGCAGCTCCACCTGCTTATCAACATTCCTGCTACCTTCAGCAACAGTAACCTTCAACATGGGGTTAAACATAGACTTCTCATCAAATATCACATTTCTACTAAGTATAACTCGATGCTCAGAAGGTGACCAGACTCGAAATCCCTTAACTCCATCTCCGTAACCCACAAATACACCCTTCTTTGCCCTTGGGTTCAGTTTACCCTCATCCACATGATAATAAACAGGACACCCAAAAACTTTCAGTGAAGAGTAATCAGCAGGCTTACCATACCACACTTCATAAGGAGTCTTACACTCGATACCTGTGTGTGGTCCACGGTTGATCAGGAAGCACGCCATGTTTACTGCTTCTGCCCAGAATCTTCTCTCTAGTCCAGCATTAGAGAGCATGCACCGTGCTCTCTCCAACAATGTCTGGTTCATCCTTTGTGCAACGCCATTCTGCTGGGGTGTATCTCTAACAGTCTGATGACGGGCAATCCCTTCATCCTTGTAGAATTCGTTGAACTCAGAATTACAGAACTCCAGACCATTGTCCGTTCGCAGCTTCTTGATCTTCTTACCGGTCTGATTCTCCACCAATGTCTTCCACTGCTTGAACTTCGTGAAAGCCTCACTTTTCTGCTTCATCATGAAAATCCAAGTAAATCTCGAATAATCATCAATAATAGACAGAAAATACCTGCTGCCTCCAATGGATTCAACTCGTGACGGACCCCAACAGTCGGAGTGGAGGTAATCCAGTATCCCCTTCGTCCGGTGGATACCCTTCTTGGGAAACTTGCTGCGATGTAGCTTCCCAAACACACAATGCTCACAGAATTCCAAATTCTGCACCTTGTGCCCGCAAAGAAGATCCCTCTTCGACAGAACTTGCATCCCTCGTTCACTCATATGCCATAGTCTCATGTGCTAGAGAGTGGTCATATCTTCCTGTTGAACCTGAGACGATGCAACTGCAGCAGAACCAGACAACACAGACCCTTGTAATGCATACAAGGTCTCATGCTTCACACCCTTCAGTACCTTCCTCGAACCCTTGCAGACATACACAACTCCACCTTTTCCTTTGAAGCTGAAACCCTTGCTGTCGAGTAGACTCAAGGAGATCAGGTTCTTTGTCATTCGTGGAACATGCCTGACATCATTCACGGTACAGAACGAACCATCATGTGTCCGAACCTTTATGGACCCGATTCCAACAACCTTGCAGACAACTCCATTAGCCATGACCACGTTGCCACCATCTATCTGCTCGTAGGTTGTGAAGCAATCCCTGTTCGGAGACATATGGTATGAGGCTGCAGTATCCAGAAACCACACATCACCACGATGTGCCTTCTCATCTACAGCCAAGGCGAGATCGTCTTCAGAACTGTTGTCCACTTCTGCCACGGCAACTGAACCTTGTTTCTTCTGTTGCCCTCTTCTCTTGGGACAGTTGTACTTCCAATGCCCCACTTCCTTACAGTTGTGACAAGCATCACCTGGCTGTGGACCGGGACCCTTGGAATTCTTGCTCGAATTCCCTTTATCAGATTTCTTCTTTCCCTTTCCACCTGTAACAGCCAAACCCGATGCCTCACCACCTGTACCAGATCCGGACGCCTTATGTCTGATCTCTCTTGTATGAAGAGCAGACCTGACATCCTCCAACGACACGCTTTCTTTACCGGCAATAAAAGAATCAACGAAATTCTCATATGAACTCGGCAAAGAAACCTGCAGGATTAGGGCAGCATCCTCGTCATCAACTTGAACATCTAATATTACGCAGATCCAGCAAAATAGAGTTAAGCTGTTCGAGATGTTCCCTCAAAGGCGTACCTTCTTGCATCCTCAAGCTGAACAACCGTTGCTTGAGATGCAGCTTGTTGGTTAGAGACTTAGTCATGTACAGACTCTCTAGTTTCAACCACAAGCCCGCGGCAGTCTTCTCAGCAGCGACTTCCATGATGACGTCATCAGACAATGATAGCATGATGGTCGAGTGGGCCTTCTCCTCCAGGGTATTCCACTCATCGTCATCGACCGCTGCCTTCTTCTGTTTCGCAGACAGCGGCCCCCACAGCCCTTGTTGTTTTAATAAAGCCCGCATCTTGATCTGCCATATAGCGAAGCTGTTCTTCCCCGTGAACTCTTCGATCTTCATGTTCACCGACGTCATTCTTCTGAATCGAAAAACCCTAGCCTGATTTCCAGCCGCTGCTCTGATACCACTTGTTATAAACGCACTGCTACGGATCGGGAAATCGCCGGAATCGATAAAGCAAGAATACAAAAGCGAGAATCGAAAACACGACACACGATTTACGTGGTTCACTAACACGATGTGTGTTAGCTACGTCCACGGGCGAGAGAGAGCCAGTTTCACTATATCGACGAGATTACAGATTACAGAGGAGTATGAGAAGTATTTATAGTACTTCTCCATGTGGGTCTAAACCTAATCCAATCTGACAAAGGAAACGGTTACAGACCAGGCGTAGCGGCTGATAATCCGATTCAAGTCATATCAACATCATGATTCCTAAAACATGACAAATGCATTGTATATCAAGTTTCTTATAATCACATCTTGTCCTCGAATCCATCTAATCAAATAATTATAAGTCTATGTGCTTTAAGAATGTATGCTGGATGGGAAGACAATTATATCCAAGTGGCAACTCTTTCCATGGAAACATTAATTTAGCTACTTATAGCTAAACGAACATCAGCCGCAACCATAGAAACTAACAGTCCTCAAACAATTATATATGAGAAGAAGTTGTAGTTTATACCATCCAACCCGTGTTTGATTAGAGCTATATTCAAATATCTTACTGCTTTAGAAATATCTTACTTAATCAAAGCTCTGTAAGATCAAGTTTACAATGAAATTGGAATAATCTCATTGTCTCCGTGTGAGACCACCAAATCCAATCGTACCCCCAAAGGAAGAAGAAGAAAAAGGAGAATAAGTGAATAACAAAGAAAGAAAATAAAATAAAAGTCATGGCAGAGGCGCTAAAGGGCTAAAGGCTATGAGGATTGAGGAGGCAGGCAGTAGGGGCATAGGGAGAGCGCTGACGGCAATAAATTCCAATAGCGTTCCCTGAGTCCATCAAATCAAGCCCAACGAAGATAAATTATATGCCCAATAAAACAGGCCCAACAAATCATATTAAGATTAGGCAACAGTAACCGGTATTTATTTAACTTTATATATATTAATTAATATTGTGTAAAATTAATATTGTGTAGTATCCTTCGTTAGATGCATGCGTTTTCCAATTCGATCAATATGATAGCATATATGACCAATAAGATTATCGGTTGAGTTTCTACCAAAAAAAAAGATTATCGGTTGAGTAATTAAATACAAGTAGTTAGTGACTACTAGTCTACTACAATTGCTGAGGAGTGGTAGGAGATATGGAATGACACATGCAGCTCGATGAAAGGGGTGAGTAGTTGGAGAAATTATTACAAGGCTAGTAGTCTTGGTCCTTACTTTACGTACGAGTTCCTCCCAGCATGATACATCTCTCTGTGCTCTTGTCATTTGCATGTGGAAGGTAAAAGTTAGGTTGTATTCGCATATAAGTTTCCTCAAAACTTATTTGCTTTTGGGATTTCCCCAGATCTCATTACGATCCTCTTTCTTCTACAAAAAAATAAAAAATAAAAAAAAATCTCTTTTGGCGTTGGCGTGCTCGCTGTATTATCTGCGTATACTATACTTCCGATAATCCTAGTGAGTTATATCCATCTAGATTATAAATTAAATCGAATTTATAATATAATATTGTATTTTAACCTCTAATAAATAAACCTAAATTTCAATTTTTAAACTCAAATTCGAAGATTAAGTTAATAAAAAAAATAATCGAAGATTCTGATTCGTTGAAGTACATTGTAGTACATCCAACAATCACACCACTTGAAATATTGTATACTCAAGAAGTATATATGTTGTCTTTCTAAAAACTCTATGAAAATACTTTTAAGTGTATCATAATTATTATTACATGTGTGATGACGGGAAAAAAAAAGTGATCAAATCAAAAGAATGATATTTAGGAAAATTTAATTGTGATTTCTGGAGAAGAGAGAGTAATTAGTATCTTATCAATTACACTATTTTTTATGTTCGTAACCAATTTTAATGTATTTTTATCTCTTTTTTTATAATGTAGATATGTCGCTGCAAATGGGAGAGATTATTAACTTTGTGCCATATATTAATGCCTTTTGGAATTTGTAATGGAAGTACAAATTGACACTTGAAAAAGTGTAATATTCCTAAAGCAAAGTGAGAGGGAATCAACATCTTCCTTACATCTTGGCCTTTAGAGAGCTCTTTTCTTGGTTGTTTTTTAACTTAAAACATTAATATAGCCTGGAATTAGGCCTACAACAACTCCTTTTCCCCCAGAAATTCAGCCAGATGATGATCAAGTAAGTACCCAGCTTGTAAATAAATAAACCTACCTACTCCAAACTGATAATGAAATTACTTAAGTAGCAGAACCAGAAATGGATTTGATTGCACTCCAGAAATCAAGGTAAACAAAATACAGAATTACTAATCATTGGCACAATTACCAAGGGCTTCCCCCATTCACATATTAATCAGTAATTGATTGATAGGCATCATATTTGCCAGGAGTCATTAGCAAGACGATTATAGTGTAGTGTAGTGTATTATTCCCTTTTAATTAATTAGTATAGTATACTGTGGTTTCTTTTTCTTATTTTAAATCATTCGTAAATATCTTTAAGATTGGGCACTTTTTGACTTCTATGGATCATAAAACAAATGTCTGATGTCAAATTTCTTTGGAAAATCGCTTTCACTTTGTTTGTCTAGTAAAGTAATACATAGTTACTTAAGAAAATTACTTTAAGATTATCTAGTGACCATCGAACAAATTCATAAGTCCCTCCAACATGCACAAAGTTTTTTTTACTTGTAAAATGTGTATTATTAGTTGATTTCTTGTTCTATTAGAGGGCGTAGTATGTTTTTTTAATAACACAGGAACATCTCCACGCACACACCACAATTTGTGATGGCGGAGAGCGACCAAACCTGAAGTTCATAGCGAGCTTCGAGAAGGTATCGAACACGAGATCTGCCACTTCGCAAAATAGAGTTAAGTAGTAAATATCAGCAATCCTAGATCATGTCATCATGATCTCAATGCAAGATGCATGGCTAACTGTGGCTGTAGTAGTAGCAGTGGAAGTTAAGTAGATCATGCAATATAATTGAATAGTCTCTCTACCAAAAACCCACGTCCTCCGCCAAACTAACTTTGACCCACCCACCCAACCAACCAACCACTTCATCAAACACAATTAACTCAACCCCAAATAATTAATTCGTCACAACTAGGAGTTAGTTTGCATTAATCTCAAAGACTAATTATATTGAACACAGAAAAAATTGAATGCAAAGTGCAAATCTCCCTTTTTTTTTACATTATATATATATTAATATTATTTCCAAAAATATATCCAAAAGAAACCAAACCAGGAAGAAACAAAAGCTAATTAATTAAGTCCAAAATTGGACTATACTTCTACAACTACTAGCTGCTAGTAGCTCTAAATTAGTTAGTTAATTAATTAATGTATACCTTCCTCCTCATCCTCATCATCCCGTCTCTTTGTACTTCCCCCTCGGCCCCTCCCTCCCTTCCTTCAACCCCACAAGCGGCAGTTCAGAGTTTTGTTTTTACGACGTAGAAGAAGGAGAAACCTCCCAGTTTCTCTCCTTAATTTGTTTTCTTTTCTTGTCGCGAGATTTTGATATTTCAGCGCAAATCTCGATGATTCACATGCTTCTCGCCATCATATCGTGGAATCTTCTCAACGACTCCTGCTTCTCCAGCTGGAACTTCTCGTGGCACTCCGCGATGAACATCTCCGCCAGCCTGTCGATCTCATTCACTACTCCTCCTCCTCCTTCTGCCGCTGCCACATCATCATCATCCTCCTCGCTCCCGCCGCCGCCGCCGCCGCCACCACACTTGTTGTCTTTCTCTTCCAGCCAAAGGAGGTACCCTGCCAGCGTGGACTCTGACGAGGACCACTGGGCAGCAGCAGTACTACTACTGCCCTCCACGTAGGAGTCGGAGTCGGAGGAGCAGCCACGTAGGACGGATTCGGGGACAGGTAGGACGCGGGAGGAAGAGGTGGAGCCCCAGTTGTAGTGAAGCCTGAAGGACCCAAAGAACACCTTCTTCCTCTGCTTGCTGTTGTGACCGGCGATGAGGTAAGGGAAGTGGTGGTGGTTCTTGAGGGCCTGGAGGAGGATGGATTTGACTCGTCGGAGGGCTCGAAAGGCGCGGCAGATGTGAGCCACGATCAGGCTGTGGATCAGGGCTTTGATGCTCTTCATTGCAGTTATTGATGTTGCAGTAGAAGAAGATGGCCTTGTTGATTGGAGAGTTTTTAGATAGGCCATAGTTTTTTTTTCTTTTTCGCTTTGGCTTTTGTAGGGTTTGAATATTGTGTGGGGTTGTGTGCCCTTGGAATGGAGGGTGTGTGTGTGTGTTTATATAGAGGAGGGTGTGGGTTGCGAAATTGCCCCTCAACTTGCTAGGTAATTTAAAGGCAAGTTCTGTGCTATCATGTCGTAGACTTTTGGTCGTCATCCTTTCTCTTGGAGGTTGATTGATTGAGAGATGTGTATATGTGTGTCTTGTTGTGGGGATAGTTTCCTCAACTTTTGTTGTCTTTCTGTTTTGTCTTTTTTTTTGGCCTTCTTAATATTTGATAAAATGAAAGGGACTTCCAAGTGTTGAACAAATATACGAATACGATCGATTATTGGTGAGTATAATTCTTTCCCCCGTTAGGGACAAGTACTTCCCTTTCCAGCCTTCTAACTTCCTCTGCATGTTTAACTGAAAAACTGAATTCCAAATGGCATAGGCGAAGCTCCCAAAGGACAGCTCGAGGTATGTGGTTGGGAGGTATTCCCAATCACGCCCAAACAGATTTGCCAATCCTTTTGGATTCTAAACTTCTCTAACTAACTGTAAACAACTTATTTTTCTCCAAGTACACTTTAAGCGATGAGATGCTCTGAAAATATTTAAGTGTTTGGTCTACCAGTAATATCACTAGTCTTGAATTTACAAGAATCAGATTCGAATCTGTTAAGTAACACCTATCAACAAAATGTAAACTTATGTAATCCTTATAAAAAAATTAGGGAGTTTCTAAAGGTCGCCCTTAAAATTGCTAAATGTCGCCCTAAAAAACATCAAAGTTACAAATTTAACCTTTTACCTTCTTTACTCTTCCTTTAGCAAACAAACACAACTTAGTAAAGAAAATAAAACATTATTCAAAAGAGAGAATCCATCATCGTCATTCTGGAGTTGGAATCGTCGATATGATGTCTGGAGCATGACTAGCGACTCTGAATCAGTAAAGTTTACTCACAAAATTGAAAAAAAAAAAAAGGAACCGTAGCTCATTTGCGGTTGCACCATGGGCCAACCGCAGCTCACTTGCGGTTGCATGCGGTTGGCCCATGGTGCAACCGCAGCTCACTTGCGGTTCAACCATGGGCCAACTGCAGCTCACTTGCGGTTGCACCATGGACCAACCGCAAGTGAGTTGCGGTTGCACCATGGACCAACCGTAACTTGCCTTAGGTTGAGCGTTTTTTTTGGAAATTTCGTTAGAGAATGGGCGACCCCGACGGCGAGAAAGATGCCGACGAACTGGTGCGTCGAGTGGGATTCGCGAAGAAGGCAGATGAGAGATTCAGTTTGAGGGGTTAGGGATTGTTTGGTTTGTTTAAATTTTGAAATTTTATTGGGGGTGTATAAGTCATTTATCATTAGAGTTAGGGCGACCGTTAGCAATTTTAAGGACGACATTTAGCGATTAAAAAAAATTAATATATGATCAATTGGGCTTGGGTAGATAATTAGGACTAGGGCTGGCTATTTGGACCGGGACCGGATGAAAAACCGGAAACCGGACCGTATAACCCTGACCGAGACCGGATCGAGACCGGATAGTAAACAATCCAATCCAATCTTTGGGCTTAGATTTGAGGTAAAAAACCGGATAAAGACCGGATAAGAGAGCTCAACACCCAAAACTTAAGGGTAATTTGCATAAACGGTCACAAACCTTTGCACTTAGTACAAAACTAAACCAACTCCTCACCCTTTTAGGCCTTAGGCCACTCAAATTCCCACAATCTCAATATAAAATCAAGATTGAATTGGGACCGGACCGGGTCAAGACCGGACCGGATCCAATCCAATCTTCGGTCCTTATATTTTAAAAAAACCCGGACTGGACCGGATCAATTTGGACCAATTTAACCGGACCGGACCGTATAACCACCCCTAATTAGGACATTATCTTATATGTTATATTAAAAATGGGTTCCATCGCTAGTGGGATATGATATGAAAAAAATCTCAAATTGCCTTTCACTTATTTTAAAAATATAAATTAGGGGGCAGCATCCTATAATGAATAATCCTCCCTTTGATTATGAAGATATTAATTAACATCCAATCTACATAAGATTGAATTTGATTATATCCTTTGCTATAGATGATCTTGCAGAAGAAAATAGTTAAATTCGAACATTTAACTACCCAATTGCATTGTAGTTACAACAAACAACATCATTAGATGAATAATTCTTTAGTAAATTTGATTTTACTTATATCCCTTCTCTAGATAAACATGGAATAGTTCCTCAAATTTTTAAAAGTAATTTGAAAAGAATTGAAGAGATGCTAATCAATATCAAATTTTATTTTAAATATCGAATACAATTCAAATAAGTGAGTAAAAAGAAGAAAAGGGACTTGGAGGCCCTTTTATCCAACTAGGAAAAAGCAATTGATAAGGGAAAAGAAAAGTGAAAAAGGCAAAGGAAACATCAATCTGAAGGTTCGACAATGTCAGATGTTGGTCCCATTTATATTTTATAGAGCCAGTCATGTTGTCCAAATTAAGGATTGCGAGATTTTGTGTTTAATAATGCTAACTAGTTGCATTCAATGCATTAATTGAGGAGTTAATTATTGTGAAAATTAATGTAAATCGTCAAGTTAGATGATTGAAGCATGACTAGTAGTATAGTATAGAGTAGTAGTACTGGGCCAATTTTGCGAAAAATGCTCACAACCCTGTTCATGAGTGCATGTTCACACCACCATTTTTGCTAAACTGATTCAAGCATGACAGGTATTAGTATAGAGCAGGTGGAGCTACAAATGCTCACAACCATCATCCTCTTAAGCTGAGGAAGACATCGTATGTTAGACGACTGGCTGGAATGGTGGAGGAGCCTGCTGCTTCGGCCATGGTCAAATTGGAAAGTATATGACTGCTTGCGGCGGCGGAGGAATAGGATGAGGCGGCTTCGCCGGCGGTGGACTGAGTACATGCACTAGTTTGTAGGTAACGATGGAAAACCTAGAGTCGGCCGGAAATGGTCACGGGTTTGGAAGGGTTGGTTGATGGGTTTGGGGAACTTAGAGATGGCGGGTTGACTGACGTGACGGGTTGAGTTTGGTGATGTGACGGGTTAAAATTGGATGAGTCAGCACTTTTGTTAGCCATATCAGCAATTGATTGACGTTGTTAACAAAAACTGATGGAGACTATCAGAGAATTACGAGAGCCAAAATTGATGTTGAAAGTGTTCTATAATTCTTTCTCAATAAGTTGTCAGATTGCACTATCATAGCAAATAAAATTAGGAGAGAATGCAATTTATAAAAAAATGTATTTTGATAATCAGTGTAATTGACACATTAGTAAGTCTAGACAAAACTAGTGATTTTGGGGTCTTTTCCCCAAATACCGTAATAATTATAAAAAAAAAGTTATACAATACAACACTTATAAAACAATTTCTCAAAATACTTAAAGGGTCGTTTGGATGTTGTGATTTCAAATGCTGTATTGTGCCAATTCATGTATTTGTGAGATTAACTCGTTTTTTTTACTTATATTGAACTAGAATACATGCATTAAATTTTTGGAGGCCCCACCACAATCACTCAAAATTGAGGGATTATCAATCTCTAATTTTTGTTGAGATTCTTCCCAATCACTCAAAGTTAACTTTTGTGGCTTTACAAAAAAAAAATTCTATACCTCCAAACAAGAAATGTGTCTATTGCATCAATTGATTCAATACATAAAATGATAATACACTAATTGGATTAATACATCAATTTGAAGAATCACAACTTCCAAACGACCCCTAAGTTTGGAGTGGTTCGAGTTTAATGGACTGGAACCACTAGTGGAATCGAGTTAGAAAGTCTCGATCGATTTTCTGAGGTAGTGGATCGAGTTTGATGGCCTCGATCCACTACCTGAGGTGGTGAATCGAGTCCATTAAACTCGAACCACTGCATTAAAATTTCCAATAGCCTTAACTTTGTGCTCGGTTATCTGATCATAGTGAAATTTTTTTGATTTCGCATAACTTTTCGAGTACTACAACTTTTAACATAGAAATATTTTCAGAATATATGCGTAAATGTGAAATGTAAATCTAACCTTATTCTCAAAACCCCTTATATCCAAAAAGACTTCTTATTTCGAAAATTTCTTCCTAGTAAAAGTTGTAGTATTCAAAAACTTATGCAAAATAAAAAAAAAATTCACTAAAATCGGATTATGAAACACAAAGTTATGATCGTTTAAAATTTGACAAAATCGAAAAAATGTCATTTGCTACTCCAAACAACCAATTTTTCATTTTTTGCCAAACTTGGGACGATCATAACTTTGTGCTCCGTAATTCGATATTCCAAAAGTTTGTTTTGATTTTGCATAAATTTTTTAGCCCTACAATTTTTACTAGGATGAAAATTTCAAAATATGAAATCTTTTTGGATATAAGGAGTTTTGAGAATAAGGTTAGCTTTACTTTTCACATTTCCAAATACGTTCTGAAAATATTTCTATGAAAAAAGTTGTAGTACCGAAAAGTTATGCGGAACCAAAAAAAATGTCACGATGATCAGATAACCGAGCACAAAGTTAAGGCTATTGGAAATTTTAACGCAGTGCTTCGAGTTCAATGGACTCGATCCACTACCTCAGAAAGTCGATCGAGGCTCTCTAACTCGATGCCACTAGTGGTTCGAGTCGATTGAACTCGAACCACTACAAACTTAGGTATTTTGGGAAAAAATTTTATAAGTGTTGTATTTTAGAATTTTTTTTTAATTATTACTGTATTTGGGGAAAAATTCTGTGATTTTGGGAGTTAGAGAAATAGAGACAAATAGGAATGGGGCTGGTCCAGTCTGTGGAAAGTTCTGGCAGATAAGAAAAAAAGAAATAGAGTTTAGACAGCGAGAGTTGGGAGAAAAGTTATACACTCTGTTTGGGAAGAGGTGCAAATGGGAAGAGGGTGCAAATGTGAGGGGTAAATACAGTTTCCAACCCACTTGCACCTGTTTGGATAATTTGTAACAGTAGGGGTGCCCTTCCTGCCCTCTCAACTAGTGGTAGTAAAAACAAGTAATTTATATCAATATATGATACGCCTACAGATACAAGTTTCGTACTAGCTATTACTGATGATGTGTTGATTTGTGAGTGTAATGCTAACAAGGTTGTCAAACCAGTATGTGACCGGTCGGTTCAACGTGGTCTGATCGGAACTTATCACTAAAACTAAATTGTTGGAATACACTTCATTTGGGTGAATCTTAAAAAATGTTAACATCGAGTTAAACCAGTCAAAGTTGAGTATAGAATTATCAAGATAGGGAAGGATGAGGATGAGCATACACAAAACGATCTATATAACTTGATCGAGATAAATTCTATTTGAATCAAAATGATGATCAATATTAATTAACAATTTGTGTTGTTCTATATTGGATTTCGACTTTTATACCATACAAAGGTCATACTTAGTTTTATACTTTAATCTATTTGGTACCTTGAAAAGGCCCGATGAAGAGAGTTGATGTTGTAATTAACAGAATTGGCTTGTATGAATTAAATTCAAGATTGAGCTTAAGCCTATGAAGTCTATGTTTAATCTAGCTTTTAGAAGTGTTTTTTGGTTTCAAAAACTGAAGCAGAGCCAAAAATCTCTAAATGCTCGGCTTTTGAAAAGCCGAAAAGCGCTTTTGTATAACATAAAGCAGAAGCTCCGTTTTGCGGCTTCTGCAAAAACCTGTTCTAAAAATACAAGATCATCCTTAACATATTTTAATTATATTTCAAAATATATAATTTTATTTCAACTATATCATTTTAAGTATAAATTTTTTTATAAAATCATATTATTTAATATAAAAGAAATCTAACAAGATCCATTTTCACTACTTTTTATTGTTTAGAATTTTTATTCATAGTTTATATTGTAAGTCCGGTAAAAAAAGTTATTTACAGTCATTTTACACAAACCTCTCATATTAAAAAGTACCTCTAATAGTTTTTCAGCTGAACACTTAAATGCTTTTTTTGAAAAATATTTTTCTAAAAGATTTAGGCTGAACCTGCTTCTGCAAAAGTTACAGAAGGGCCAAACTAGCCCGAACATTAACAAATTTCATCTATTGCTCTCCTAGCGTTTTTCGCCATCTCAGCAATATTTAATTATTTTGGGAATGGAGAGAACAGGTGGATGAATATAGAAGGACTTAACCGTTAAGCAAGTGATTCGGCTCATCGAGACCTATTATTTTCCGCCCTAACTAAGATAATGGTCGTAATCGATTAGTCAGTTAATCGTTTAACCGTCGGTTAGTAATTAGTTAAATTTTACAATTGAGATTTGATCATTTACTGTTTGATCCGTTGTCAGTTACACCATTAACAAGATAATCGTTTACCAGCCCTACCTAGATTATTATGTGGGCATGAAAAGCCCACTGATGCGCTCTTCCTTTTCCCAGTTGAATAGCATCTTTCGATATAGTCTAATTATTGTTTTTAATTTTTTGTCTAATTTTGAATAATGATAAGCTTCACCGACAAATACACTATCAAGAAAATTTTAATATATATATATAATGTAAAATTGAACCGTTACTAATGTAAATCGCACCACGTCTCCCACCATCCGCTGCATAGCACGGGTGCTTTTCTAGTCACCTGTATAAAAGGGCATAAAGCGCTGCGAACTCCACCATAAATGCATCAAACTATCTGATAGTTGGGGACTTGGAGTGCAGAGTGGGATTTTAATCGTTAATTGAATCGACACTCCAACAAATGGTTATAGATGTAAACATCGTTGCAAAGCCTGCACTACTGCATGGTAATTGGTATGGGCACACGGGAACAAAGAAAAGGCCGCAGCAGGCAGGCAGACGTGCAGCTTGCAACTGAACCAAATTTAGTTTTGTTTCGGTCCTAGCACTACTGCCGATGGTCATGGTTAAAAAAAGAAAAAAGAGTTGAATTGAAGTTTGCTAGGTTGAAGGCTTCTGGCAATTCAATTTCAAATAGCAAGCTGCTGGCGTGATTCCTTCCTGCCCACAGAAGAAAGAAGAATCAACAGTACAACGCACAGGAAGAAATTGACCAAAAAGCTAAGCATACGAGAGTTAGAACACGAAAAAGATGCTTAACTGCATGCTTATTACTGACGATTAAAATAACACGTCACATGCATCTCTTCTCATCTCAACGACTTCGTCCGTCTTTTGGTCGTCTTTTTACAAAATATTTTTTTTATAATGATGATGATTGTATTAAACGCGAATATATTCCCTTGGAATATCACTTGTCACCATCAAAGAAAGTCCTCACGTAATTTCCTTTCACCCACTGCAGCTAGCCCACAGAATTCTAATTTTTGTTCAATGGCGTCAACTTTTTGGTCTTCCCATCCAAGGGCAGTTTCGCAACTACTGATTAATATAGGAGGTGAAGCTGATAGTTGGACTGGATATTCGAACTATGCTCGGAGCTTTGGACCCGTCGATATGACATCACCCATCTCAACAACAAGCGAATGAGAAGAGGCATCATTCAACTTAATGCTTGCCGCTTATCATTCGTACCGAAATTTATTATGATAAAAATATTTGTCATATTAAACTTTGTCCCAACTTTATATGACGACAGTTTTTCTGACAAATATTTTCGTCACAATTTGTTATGTATGCTAACACTTAACACTAAATGATATGACAAAATAATTGTGCCAACATAACTCTTGTCATAATATGAAGCTAATGTGACAAACTTTTGTGATGAAACAGCTTTCTGTCACGTTAACCATGGCAGTTATGACAAATGCTAACTTTTGTCACATTATAATATCTATTGTGACGACATTAGAAATGACCAATATTTAGTTTGTCATATCAGGCATATTTTGTGGTAGTGAATTATCTTATGCTTGTACCTCAAAACAGTTCCAAGACTTTCTATTGTTGTTATAAAACGTCCCAAAAACCCACAATCTCCTGTAAAGTATAATGATCATGTTATGTCTGTGGAGTCTAACATTAACAAGCTTACGTATCTTATGGTTGCTTGTATTTCCTATGAAAACTTGTCACTAGGTTACATAAATTATGCGATGGCTTTTGAATTTGCTATTGAACCTAGTTCTTATGAAGAAGCAATTCAGGAGGACTATTGGAAATAAACTAAACGATTGGACCTTCAGGCTCTTATTGCTAATAAAATTTGGGATATAGTCCCTAAACCTCCTCATAAATTACCATTGGTAACAAATGAGTAATCAAGGTCAAGCTTAACCCAGATGGTAGTAATTATATTGAACATAAAAAAGCAAGGCTAGTGACTAAAAGGGTTCACCCAAACTAATGACATTGAGTTCTTGGATACTAGTCACCAGTTGCCAAATTAAATTTAATCTTGTGTCTACGACTAAGAATCGATATTTGTTTCAACGTGATGTGAGAAATGTCTTCCTTAATGGAGACCTCCATAAAGAAGTGTACATTGATCTTCCTACTGGTCTTTCCTAACTATGCATGGTGTGCAATTTTAACAAGTCACTTTATGTTCCAAAGAAGGCATAATAAGAGGTTCTACAAGTTTACCAGAACCCTTTTGAGCTTCAATTAAAAGCAAACTCAAAGTGACTACTCGATCTTTGTACACCATATCAATTCTGGAAGCTCTGTTTTCTTAGTCTATCTAGATGATATAATCCTATGCGGTGATAATTCTTTGATGTTGAAGTTCTCAAACAGTTTCTCGGTTCTTAGTTTAAAATTCCCAATCTTTGCAGACTCAAGTACTTCCTGGGCCTCGAGATTGCCAAATCATAAGGGGGAATTCACTTGTGTTAGAAAAAATATTGCACCGTTCTTTAACTAAAACAAGCTATATAGAATCAAAACACAGTTACCACTATTGACATGAAGACTCACTTATCTGTTGATGATGGACTACTTCTTGATAATGATGCTCTCTTTCGCAAAATTGCTGGACGACTTCACTACCTCACTATTACACGTCCATATATCACTTTTGTAGTCCCACAATATAATTATAGGAGTATCCATAAGCACCTTCTACTACTCATCTTCGGCTTGTTTATTAGAGTTCTTAAATACCTCAAGAATTGACTAAGGTTAGGGTCTCTTCTTTCCTTCTACTTATGATCTCGAGCTAATAGGATATAGTGATTTTGATTGGGCTTCATGGCGACCCGTGAAGATCTACCACTAGCTATTGTATCTCATTAGTAAAGTCTTTTATTATAAGTAAATCAATGTTGAACATCCTCCTCGGAACAGTGTCTCGTTCCTCCTCGGAACCAAAGTATAAGGCGTCTTGCTCAAATTACATGTGAAGTGGTTTGAGTAAGATACCTCTGCAGGTAACTCAATGTTGAACATCCTCAACCTGTGAAGCTCTTATGTGTCAATCGATAAGTTATCAATATTGTTGAAAATTTGGTGTTTCATGAAAGAACAAACATAGAGATCGATTATCATGTGGTTCATCAATTCCTTGAGTCCAAACTCACTACACTCAACCACCTTGATACAGAGAATCAAATTACATATCTTTTCACAAAAAAAAATGAGGAGATTTCGACTTTAGTACTTGTATGCTCAGGTTGAGGGCATAGTAGAGACGATGAAGTTGATGAATGGAATGGAGATTTGAACCCTACTCAGCACTTTGGACCCATCGGTATGATGCTACTTGTCTCAACAACAAGTGAAGGGCAAATAGGGATGGGAAACCTAACCAAGTTTTAGGGTATCCACCCAAAACTGAGTCAGGAAAATCGAACAAAACTTCCTTGATCGGGTGGCGGGTCGGGAATGGGGAACCCGACTTCTGAAAGCTACAGTCACGGTGGCGGAGATGGAAATCATACTATCCGCCCCAACGACCGATCTGTACTCGCCCCGATGATCTATCTGTACCCACCCCGGCCTCCCAAATCTCTAACTCCATACTGTCATTCGTCAATCATCATTCATTGAGGCTCCTTTTATGTAAAAATCTAAGTGAGAGACTCCGTTATTCCCCAAAAACCTTGATTATCGCCAATTCTCCTTTCTTAGTCTCATCTTCATGATCATTGAGAGGCTTAGAGACATAAAAATCTCTCCGTGATTGCGTTAATCCCAAAATCTGTTCCTATTCCTTTGGGAATTCTTCGACTTTCCATGGAGTTTGCATTATCTACACCAAATCTTTCCCTAATCACAATTGCATGCCTTCACTTCAATCCGAGCAGCAGAGCACGTATAAATATCTCGTGGTTCTTACTCTTATTTTACTCATCCCCTCCCTCCAATCTTGAATCCTCTGGTCCCTCACCTCTTGTTCCCATCTGCAGAAGCCAAGAAGAAGCCTTACACATCTCGTTCACATATGCAGAAGGAGAAGCCGAGAAAAATCCCTACACATCTCGTTCCCATTTGCAGAATGAGAAGCCGAGAAGAAACACTAAATCCACAATTAGCACTCAGCAGTAGTGGCAAATCAATAGCAGCAAGGACTCACGGTGGGTTTCTTGTTATCGATTAGCAGCAAGGTGAAGAATGTTGAATCCTTTCTGTTTATTTGGTATAATGTTGAATCCTCTAGTTTCTAATCTCTTGTACCCATTTACAGAAGGTGAAGAAGTCTCTATATTGACGATTAGCAGCATTGGGCAGGGACGCAGGGTGAGTTTGTGGTTTGATTATCAATTATTTGCTTTCAACTTGTGTAAATAGCAGCAGTTGTTCTGACCTCACGTTCACATTTACAATAGGTGAAGGCGCTCTAAATTGACAATTGGAAGCAGTGGGCAAGGTGCGTTTCTAATTTTGAAATCAAATTTATTTGCTTCTGACTTGTGTAATTAGCAATAGTGGGTTCTATCCTCTCGTTCCCATTTACAAAAGGTGAAGGAGCCCTAAATTGATAGTTATCAGTAGTGGTCAAGGTGAGTTTCTTGTTTACAAATCAAATTTCTTTGCTTCTGACTTATGTAATTATGTAATCAATTTATGCTTGGACGAGTTAACTTATATGGCAATGGATGCTTTGGTGTAATGTTGTGTGCAGTGATTCTCAAGGTCCTCAAATTAACTGAGCCATGTCTGATGAACCGCCACAAATTCAAGGTCCTCAACCACCAGTTGCACCTGCAATTGTGAATGGAAATCATGGTGGAGAGGCAGCAGCTGCTGCTCAACCTCAAAATGGAGAAGCAGCTCCACAACCTCCGATTGCCCCTCTTGTCATTGATGAGTAGGTAATTGACGTAGCCAAACTTAAGAGTCTTGTTTGGAAACATTTTAGAAAGATTAAGGCGAATAATCTGTGGAAGGCTAAGTGCAACTATTGTGAGAAACTATTAGGAGGGGATTCTAGTAATGGCACATCTCATTTGAAAAATCATACCTCCAGTTGTCTCCATAGGAAGATTCATGAAAGAAGTCAAAAGATCTTAGTGCCTAACTATATGGCTAAAGGGAGAAAAGACTTGCTTGTTTATGCTTTTGATGCTAGTTCCTCTAGGAAAGAACTTGCAGTCTCTATTATAATGCATGAATACCCCCTTTCGATGGTTGATTATCTCTCTTTCAAGAGATTTGTGTGCTCTCTTCAACCTATGTTTAGTGTTCCTAGTAGGAATACTATGAAAAAAAAGAGATATTTTCTGTTTATTAGAGTGAAAGGAAAAAAAATCAAAAGATAATTGATGAGGACAAAGGAAGGATTGCTATTACAACCGACATGTGAACTGCAAGTAACCAAAAGAAAGGTTACATGGTTGTAATAGTGCATTATATTGATAATTCATGGAGTTTGAGGAGTCATATGCCAAAGTAAACTAGTTCATTGAATCTTAATGATTAAACACTCAACCTTAGCAAGTGAAAGAAATCTAATCCTATATTTTGCTGTTTGTTTGTCTTTTACAGGTTCATATATGTTTCCGCTCCTCATTCTAGTGAGAAACTTGCATCAATCTTGGTAAATTGCATGCTCGATTGGAATATGACACAAAGGTATCCACTATCACACTGGATATCTGTAGCACAAACGATGCAATGATTTCCAAAATTAAGAAAAAAACTTGTTTTGTCATATCTGTTGGGCGGGGGTGGCCGGGTGCACTTCTTCGCATGCGGTGCTCGGCTCACATATTGAATATGATAGTCAAAGATGGATTAGATGTTGTGAAGGATGGTATTGAAAGAATTAGTGATAGTGTGTCTTATTGATTGGCCACTCCTAAGAGACTTGAGTTTTTTCAAGAGACTAGTAAACAATTTCGGGTTCCATGTGAGAAGAGATTGGTTTTGGACTGCCCTACAAGGAGGAATTCCACATTCCTAATGGTGGCCATTGCTAATCCTTACAAAGAAGTGTTTAATAGGCTGAAACAACGTGACCATCAGTATGATTGTTTGCCTTCAAGTGATGATTGATTGTTTGCTTCGATTGTATGTGAGAAGCTGCAGTTTTTTACTCTGGTTTCTTATCTATTTTCGGAGTCCAAATATCCAACTATGAACGTGTTTTTTCCTCGCATTTGTAATTTTAAAGATTAAAATATGCGAATGGATGTTTGTCCAATGAGATTATTCAACGTATGACTCAATCGATGTGGGCAAAGTTTAACAAATATTGGGAAGTGATCCAGTAGATTCTGGTTGTTGCCATTGTGTTAGACCCACGATATAAACTTGACATTATCGAGTATTATGCTGAAAAATTGGGTCTAGATTGTAGTTCATCATTGAGTGCTAGTGACATACGAAGAATTTTGGGAGATTTAACAGTTGAATACCAATCAAGGATGAATAGTAATGGTAACAATCTTGTTGTTGGGAATTATATGCCTGGAAGTTCTAGCAATTTAGATCAGGGTTTTGACTTGTTTGTTAGTAAAGGGAAGAAGTCTAGGACTTCATCTGTTACACTTGAGTTAGATTCCTATTTGAATGAGGAGATCTTGCCTCGTACTTCGAATTTTGATATACATATGTGGTGGAAGATCTGGCCCTAAATACCCCATCTTGCAAGACATTGCAAGAGACATTCTTGTTGGCATATCACTTATGTTGCATCAGAATCCGCCTTTAGCTCCGGAAGTTGACTATTAGATCCTCGTAGAAGCAGGCTGCATCAATCTACCGTTGAAGCTCTAATGTGCACGAGGACTTGGCTGCAAGCTAATGGTAATTTTGTTTAATGTTTAGTTTAGTAAGTTCAATATTCATCAGCTCAAGTTTCTACATGAATTACATTTTTGGGTAATGTCTATTTTTTATCCAAACCTTTTTCAAATTCTTTTATATTATCCAAACCTATCAAAATACTAAGAATTAGCCAAATATTAACTTTCAGTTAGCAATTTTGTAAGTAATATTGACTTGGCAACATGATACTGACTTGGAAGAGACACATGAAGGTCAACATTGCAAAATTTTAGTATTTTAACTAAGAAAAGAGTTACAAAATTATTAACGATAACGTAAACATGACTAATATTTTGATGCATTACGAAATATTTTACTAATTAATAGCATTTTAATAGGTTTGGGTAATATAAAAGAATCTGAAAAAGATTTGGATAAAAAATAGACATTAACCTAAATTTTTTGTTGCTTGCTATTTTAATTCAATTCTTATTCAAGTAGAGGGGGGACAACGATGATGGTGCAGGGAATCCAGAGGGTTGCTTCTCTTCATTAAGTCAAACTCGCATGGTGCAAGAATAGGCATAATCTAAATCGGCAATTCTAGAAGGTTTATTCTATCACAATGCTTTCACTTTCTTATACTAACAATCATACCTTATTAATTTACTAAGTTTAGTGTTTTTAATGTAGATAATGCTCCAAGAAAGATGACATATAATCTAGATGATGTTGATTAACTTATAGACTTTTTGATGTTGCTGTGATAGTGTGGTGAGTAGTTTAGAAGTACTGCTGGTTTATAATTCAATTTATATTGTGTTTATAATTGCTAAAACTCATGCATGCTTGCTCAATTGCAGAAGGTTGTTGGTCTTGAGTTTAAAGAAGAAGGTTGCTGGTTGTGATGATGTTGCGTTTTCAGAAGAAGGTTGCTGGTGGTGCTGCTGCTGTTTGCTAAGTTTTAAGAAGAAGGATGTTGATTTTGGTGTTGCTGACCTCCTACAGATTATCACATTATACTAGTTTTTGTTTTGATTCATTTGAGACTTTTAGTTGCGTAGTAGAACTAAAACTATTTTAGAATTCAGGATTCAGATTGAGTTATATATTTATCCTAAGTAGCTATTTCATTGTTTGGATAAATAGGTGTCATTTTGATCAATGATCATTTCAGATTTAGTTATATATTGCTCTTATTAGGATATTGGTGTCGCTTTGTTCTTCTATTTCTGCATTTGTTTGTTTTCTTATTTATAAACTAATACGGGTGTCGGGTAAACCCGTCCTCCAAATGCGGGCGGAGGACAATGAAGCTTCCCCCCCCCCCCCCCCCAGCTGGATCTGGCGGGCAGGGTTATGAGACCCAGGCAACAATGACGGATGGGCTTCGGATGTGGGGTAACCGCCCCAATCCGACCCGCTGCCAACCATAAGGGCATACAACAAAGTGGCATTGTTCGACTTAGCGCCAATCACTTTCAGTTTTTACTGTACAGACTAATTCTGGCTGATCATGATACAAATTTGCCCGATGTGGCCAAGAATCCTTTTGTGGGCTCCCCAACAGATCTACCCTCTCTCCGAATTTCTCTACAACTACATGCCTGATCAACTTTCTTATGCGTGTGAAACAATTACAAGAGACTAAAAGTTTAACAAACTTTTTGCCAACAACTCGAGTAATTGGGATCAAGTGGTTTGTTAGTTAATACGGTATTGGAACCTTGAATCAAAAGGTCATGGTTTTGAATTCTCATGACGACCTCAAATTAAACGATGGTTTAGTACAAGGAATGGTATGTCCAACCTGTACAAACTGAAAGCTTAATGGTTTAACAACACAAAGGTGCAAATTGTAAAATACCCCAAAAAGATAGGCTTTCGTTTGAGGGGGCGTATAAGAGATTAAATAGTTAATAAACCATTTCCAAACAATTTGAATTATGGACACCAAATAGCTAATTTTCTAACTAACTGTTTTTCTAGCTAGCTTAGCTTGATGGCCACTGTTGACGTCATGTATCGAAATTAAGACCCGGTTCATATATGTCATCGCATCTTACCTAATCAACCCCGTATCTTGATTTGTAAATTAATTTTGGAAAAAGAAGCTTTCAGTTATTAATTGAATATTAATGGTGGGCAAATTATTAGGAAACTTGTCAGGCATACTAATTGCTCGGAAGGAGCTAAATTATATACATATCGGTTAGTCAATTACAGTATCTGAATTCTACTAGCATATCCAGAAACATGACCTACCTACATACCATTTGAATTTTATTTTTTTGGGATTTGAGATACTTTTGGGAGTTTTCCTCTCACATAATGTATATTATGCATACAGGAAAAAGACTTCCCGTATTAAGAAATAACTTAGACTTAGACTTAGTTTTGGTATTTACAAAGTCGTGTTTGATCTAAGCTTAAACCTTCTTTTCTCTCAATAAATTAATATTGCTTAAAAGTTCAACAAGTCATTCATCTGAAAACTTGCATCAAATGGCATTATATACTTCATTTATTAGATTTGTTATATACGGATAGTATCAAATGACATTGTATATTCGGAATCACGCTTTAATACCTCTTGTTTGAGACCATAAACTATGAGGGATTATTAAGTGCTTGGTGTGGGACAGTAAGTGATTACTAAGGGCAAATTGGGTACGAAAAAATATTTATTATTTATTATTTTAATAAATTATATTTTAGGAAGTTGCAAAAGTATATTAATTACAATTTTCTCTCTTTCTCTCACTTCCAAAATCTCCAGCCAGATCTCTTTTTTTTTCTACATCTTTTTCTTGTCCGTTCCATCGAAATAATAACACTGCAAAAATAAAACAAGAATCAATACCAATCCGTTAGACGACCACTATCACTTCTAACAACACCAATACCATTGCATAAATAAATCAATACCATTACACTAAAACTACCAATAGAAACAATCTATACCATTACAAGAGTTAAACCAATACCAAAATAAATCAATATCACTATCACTTATTAACCAATATCAATACCAAATCATACGGAAACACTATCGTTATGAAAAAAATCTATATCAGTACAAGAATCTAACTAATATCATTTTAAAATCAACCAATACCAATATCACCAGCCAAGAGAGCCAATACCAATATGAAAAAAAATAGTACCATTACACGACAAAAACTACCAATATAAACAATCTATACCATTACAAAATCAAACCAAAATAAAAAAAAACTACCTCAATCAATACCAAAATAAAATGTGAATCAATACATATACAGGTAGAACCAGTACCAATCCTGACCGAGCCACCTTGTTGAGACGCTAAGCCGACCTCACCGTCGTTGTTTGCCTCGAGCATAAGGGGTCAACGCAACAGGCGATATGGGAGATGTGTTCGTGTCATACTAGATCAGGAGAGTGGAAGGGACTACGAATGATCCAATCAATGGTGTTGTTCCGTGGACATTTCTGGGGAAAACAAAGGAAGAAAAGAAAAGAAAAGAAATAGGGGAGAAGAAAGAGATGGAGTGGAAGCTTGCTTTTGGAAGTGTCAAAGGTCACTACAAAAAAGACTCTTATTAGTGACCAGGGCTTTACGTCAGTAAAAGCTATATATCGTCGCAAATGGTCTTTTGCAACGTCAAGAGGGCGTCGCGTTCCGTTCCAAATACTAGCGTCACATAAAAAAAAATTGTGTGACGAGCTGTCGTAAAAGCGTTTTGTGACGACTACCAGTCATCTCTAATGCATTTTCAATTTGACGAAATTGACAGAGTTTTTGTTTCGACAGCAAAGAATCATCGCGATAATTAATAATTTCATCTCTAACATCTTTTGAAATTGACGAAACTGACAACAATTTATTTTTTTCCGACGACACATAGTCGTCACTAAAATTAATATGGTCATCGGTAATGTATTTTTCCATTGATGAACTGACAAGATTTTCCTTTTTATTATGATACTTGGTCGTCATTAAAAGTAATAGGGTCATTGCTAGTACATTTTCACATCGACGAAGATGACGACATTGTTATTTTTGACGAAACATGCTCGTCTCTATCATTAATTAGGTCATCGATAATACATTTTTAAATTGACTAAGCTAACGGTATTGACATTTTTTTCAATGAAACATGGTCGTCTGTAAATCTTTCGCCAATAGATTTGTGATACCAATGTCGTCCATTCACCTAACCACTGCAACATGCCCTCATTATCACTAGCAAATCAAGAAGGAATTTAGTTAGACGCTACAAAATATAGATATAACAGCAAACAACATATTCACCGCATAGAATCAAAAAATCAAAGATCTATGAAAGATAAGACGAACCTTAAGATTGAATGGATTGAAAACACCTATCGCTCTCGTTAAACAAGGAACAAATCTGGAAAAAAGGTGGTGTTAGAGGTGAAGAGGAGGGATTACACAGATTATAGGAAAAAAGGTTGTTACGACTCAGGAGAGTAGAAGAGAAGAGGATGTGTTCATCTATAAAGGAAATAGAACAATGAGAAACCATAGAGAGGCCTGATGATGGAGAGCAGAAGAAGAAAAGGAAGATTAGAGGTTGTTCGACTGGGAAATAGGATATCGATAGCCGATTAGGGTTTGCGTTAGTTAAGAAATGGATGGAAGGATGGCTGAGATTTAAGTAACGGGCGATTGAGATTTATGTAGAAGGATCCTAATGGAGTCGGTCATCAATCTTGGCCAAGTTTAAAAAATAAAGGAAAAAGATAAACATCTCCTCGGTGTTTTGTTTTCGCAAAGTCAGTTGTTATAAATTCAGACATACAGAGAAAATAAAAAGAGTGCGGGAGTCGACCAATAGTCGAACTCCCGATGAGAGGGCCTTTTATGCCACATGATGGGCAGTCCTATTGAGACGACAGAGAACAAAACAGTAAGAAACTCAACTAAAGAGAAAAGCCAAGTTCTGAGTATCCTGCAAGATAGTTCCATCCCGATCATGAGCCAAGTCACCTGTCTGAGGAAGTCTCTCCGATATCGGGAGCTCTTCTGCATACCCCTACAAAAAAACAAAAAAACAAACACACAAGAGTCCCCACCGTAGAACAACTAAGCTCCACCAAATGGACTTAAACAAGCCAGCAAGGCTTAGTCGGATCTCCTCAGTGTTCCTAGGTGATTAAAGTAATTACTAATTAATCAAATTGTAGTAAGTTTTCCTTTCAGAAATGTAGGTAATATATTTTGACTAAAAAACGTGGGTAATATATATTCTTAAAATATAATTAATTGCTGTGAGAAAAAAATGATAATTCCTTTTCTCTGTATTGTTTCTCAAAATTTTTCACTAATGACTGTCTTTTTCGACGACATATAGGCTTTATCACAAAATCAATGTTTTGACGGAACATTACTGACTACCAGATTTTATTCGTAGGAGATAACCATGGCGCCAATTTTTCCCTCTAAACAGTATAGTTAGTGACAAACATAATTTTTTGCGACGAAATAGACCCGCCATCGCTAGTTTTTGTCACTAATGGCACGCTTTTTTGTAGTGCCAGTATACCCTATAATTCAACGAAGAAAGAAATGGAGGCTAGCTTTAGAATTTGTGAGGAGGGAACCGCAACTCACAAGGATGGAGAGGGAGGAAACAGAAGCTCGTGCGGCGGCGGAAGAAAATGGGAGAAGAGAGTGATCGTAGGGTTAAGAGAAAGGAAGGAGATGGTAAGTCATTAATATAGGTAGTAATCATGTGTGTCAATTTTTTTTATTCCAAAACTATCATTAATCTAATCTTAACCGTCATTAAAAAAAGGAAAAATGGAGACAGTGAATGGTGTAGAGGTAGGTTGCAATGGTGGCTACTAAAAAACTAATAATCATCCTAACTCATCCCTGCTTGGTGTGTACCACGTCGAAATGGTGATTTGATACTCCGGGCAATAAAAACTTGTCACTTCTCAAAGTGCTTAATTGATAGGTTAATTAATGTGTTATTATTTTATGAGATAATTAATTTCCTTTCTATTAATTATCTTTAGTAAAAATTTATTAAACAATCAAAAGCAAATATCTCCCGCTTCATCTTCCAACGAAACTCGTTCAAATTGATAGCCCCAACGAGTGACTATTGGAGTGAATCATTGTTGCACAAGGATTGGAAGCGCGCCAAGGTTTGAGTTTAAATTAAGTCATCAGTCAATAAGCGATATTGCGTCATTTGGAGTATTGCAAAGTTAGTCCATTTAGTTTGATTAGTTGCATTTGAGTCCTTATTGTCGTGGGTCAGTTTGCTGAGAAACCTTAGCTGGATAGGTTGTTAGCTGATCATATTTAGCTTGATTCTAGGATAGTGGAATGTTGGTAGCAACCTGATTTTGTGGTTTGCATCAACAACTATATATACTCCATTTTCCATTCAATAAAAGTGGTCAGATTGCGCTACATTGTGTTCAACATTTGGTATCAGAGCACTAAGCAAGCTGTAACGATAAGTTGAGAATCTTTCAAGCTTTATGAGTGAGTGTTCTAGAGTGAAACTTGAGTGAATTGCAGGATCTGGGTTTGGGAAACACGTTGGTTTTGCATAGGTTGTTTTGCCAAAATTCGATGGGGACTATGATCACTGGAGCCTTTTGATGGAGAATCTCCTAAGATCCAAGGAGTAATGGGGTGTCGTGGGTGAAGGCATTCACGAACCAGCCACTGGTACTTAGTTTTCTGGTACTGAATGCAAAAGTCTTGATGATCTTAGGCTCAAGGATCTCAAGGCCAATAACTACCTGTTCAGCTCCATCGACAAATCCATTATGAAGACCATCACCAACAAGGCAACTGCAAAGCAACTCTCAGGTGCTATGAAGACCAAATACCAGGGTAGTGCTCGTGTCTAGAAGGCTCAGTTGCAGGCTTTGAGAAGGACCTTTGAGATACTGGAAATGAAAGAAGGTGAGACCATTACTGCTTATTTTAGTAGAGTGATGGTAGTGGCTAATGTATGAGGAATTGTAGTGAAGACATGCCTGATGTTAAGATAGTTGAGAAAATCCTAAGGACTCTAACAGAGAAGTATAACTATGTTGTCTACTCCATTGAGGAATCCAAAGACATAGAAACACTCTCTGTGAATGCTCTGCAGCGTTCTTTACTTGTGCATGAACAGAAGTTTCATAGGAAACGTCTGGTACAGGAATATCAGGTCTTGAGAATGTCTTATGATAATGGAGGTAGAGGAGGTCGTGGAGCAGGCTGGGGTGTTTTTTCTTGCCAGAGGTTGAGGAAGAGGAGGAAGGGGCTGGAATAGGGAGCAAGTTGAGTGTTTCAAGCGTCACAAGTTGGGCATTATCGCAGTGAATGCCCTGGCTGGTACACAACTCCGCAAGCTTACTATTCCACTTCTCAAAGCAACACCAACTCCTCTCAAGACATGCGTGATGATGTTCTGCTGATGGCCTTCCTAGAAGAACCTCAATTAAAAAGGATGAGCAATTGGTGGTTCTTGGATTCTGGTTGCAGCAACCACATGAGTGGTGATAAGAATTGGTTTGAAATATTGGATGCAAACCATACTGGTAAAGTCAGACTGGGGAATGACACCAGATTGGATGTAGCTGGACAAGGCAAGGTGAAATTGCAGCTGGGGGGTGATCACTGGTGATTCACAATGTGTTTTTTGTGCCAGGACTGAAGACTAATCTCTTGAGCATGGGTCAGCTGCAAGAGAAGGGATTGGAGTTTATGGTCAAAAGTAATACTTGCAGGATATATCATGAAACAAGAGGATTCTTCCAGGAAACAACCATGGTTTGGCCATTTGAATCCCCGGGGACTAATGCAGGTGCAGCAAAGGAAATAGGTTATTGGTATACCTGAATTGAAGGGAAAGTTGGAGTTTGTCCCACCTATCAAATTGGCAAGCAGACCAGGCAAAAGTTTCCCAAAAAAAGTCAGTGGAGGGCAACTCAGAAGCTTCAGCTTGTGCATGCACCTATAACAACAACCTCCAATGGAGACAAGAGGTATATCTGATTGCAACTGTGTAGAAGAACTAGCACCATATTGGCTAGCACTTCTTGCAATTACTGAAGACCCTCAAACCTTTGAAGATGCAGTTATGAAGGAAAAATGGAACACTGCCACCAAACCATACTTGATGTTTGTTGTGTCTTTTGAGCAGGTACATGGAGTCTCTCACCAAGCAACAACCAATGGTTGCTAAGAGGGTACTTAGGTGCCTGAAAGGCACACTGAGTAATGGAATTTGGTACAAGAGACAAAGTGAAGAAGGCTGTCTGTTAGGATACACAGACAGTGACTATGCTGGAGACTTTGATGACAGGAAGAGTACAAGTGGATATGTTGACTTTCTTGCAGGATGAGCTATTTCGTGGGCATCCAAGAAGTAGCCAGTGGTCACTTTATCAACCACTAAACCTGATTTTGTTGTTGCACCCCACTGTGCAACACAAGGTGTATGCCTAAGAAGGAACTTGAGTGAGATTGGCTGGGAATCAAGGGTGGACAAGGCTACTATGATCATGTGTGACAAAAGCTCTGCCATAAAACTCTCTAAGAATCTAGTCATTCACGGCATAAGCAAACACATATATGTGAGGTTTCACTTCCTATGGGATCTGGTTCAAGATGGAATTGTGGAATTGAAGTATTGTGGTACCAAATACCAAGTTGTTTATGTGAGACTAAAGCTCTAACTTTGGTGGCCTTTCAAAGGCTCAGGGAAGAGCTGGGAGTTTGTGATGTCTCTGAAGTGGTGCATAAATGAAGAGGATGAACTGAAGCTGATTGCCGAGGAGCTTCAGTTCAAGGGAGGACATGTTGGAGTGAATTCTTGTTGCACAAGGATTGGAAACGTGCCAAGGTTTGAGTTTAAATTAAGTTAGTAGTCAATAAGAAATACTATTTCGTTTGGAGTATTGCAGAGTCCGTCCATTTAGTTTGATTAGTTGCATTTGAGTCCTTAGTTTTGTGGGTCAGTTTGTTGAGAAACCTTAGCTGGAAAGGTTGTTAGCAGATCATGTTTGGCTTGATTCTATGATAGTGGAAGGGTGGCAGCAGCCTGATTCTGTGGCATGCATCAACAACTATATGTACTCTATTTTCCATTCAATAGAAGTGGTCAGATAGCACTACATTGTGTTCAACAGTGACCACCAAGAGCCATACTTCTAATTCGGTTAACTCTCTACAATCCTTTCATGCCGCTTAATCATTTCCCTACTTTTATATGCTCTTTACTTTCCGATGAAGACATAACATGGTTTTTCAAATATCAAAGTCCGGAGGTCACACGATGAGGGTTCCTAGTCAATAAATATCCAATACATTGCTCGGGATTCGAACTCTCAACTTTTACCTCGAGGACACTTGTTGCAATCGAGCGGACAATCTAGAAAGTAAGAAAGTAAATTAACAAAAAAAATTGTGTGGTTCATTAACCTGATGTGTGATGAGGGCATCAAGTGGCCAATCACACGTTCTAAGGCAAAGGAGATGAGAGACAAGTTTGCAACATATTTGGGTTGTTATTTTGCAAGCATGAAAGTGGAGCTCTTCAAGTACAAGCCCTTTATGATGTTGCAAGTCGTGGAGGAAGAAGGAAGTCTTGAAAGAGGAGGCAGAATGCGAGAAGAAGGAGTATAATGCCATTTTTGTTATTTGGAGCTTAAATTCGGCTAGGACTGGTTATTTGCTTTCAAAGTCAGTTTATGATGTTGTTTTCCTGGTTCTATTCGGATTTGGGTTGTTTGAAGCCTATTTAAAGGGCTGAACTCTTTTGGTTTGGAGGTGAGAATATTATTATTGAATTTCAGAAAGCTTTTACTTGTTCCCTTCATGGATTTTGCCCTAAATACTCTATTGAGAATTATGGAGTGTTAGAGCGACTCTTATCAATTAGGTTAGTTATACACCCTAATTGTGGCGAGCTACCCATATCAATTGCCCTTAATTCCGAGTTGAGATTGTTAAATTGATTCTTATCAATTGCCCCTTTTCACGAGTGAATTATGCCCGATTGATTTCCATCATATCTTGGTATCATCTTTTGGTTCGGATTGTGATAGACCATCATTTACACATGTTTTTACCCCCGTTCTTACACCGTTTGAGGTGTTGATTCTCGTGTTTTAGGCCGATTTCACGCTAGGTTGTGCTTGTTTGTGATATTTCAGGTCCTAGTACGTGAATAAAGGCTTAGGAGCGAGTCTGGGGTCGATTGGACGAAGAACGGACGAATGGCGAGATTTCAAGGAAGCTGCACGTGCAGACCAGGGAGTCGCACGGCCGTGCACGTGAGCAAGATGGCCGTGCGCTTTATGTCGAGGCCACGCACGGGCAACCCCTGAAGATCGCATGGCCGTGCACCCTGGCCATGCAAGAAGCCTGAGGATCGAACTAATTGATACGCCGCGTTTTGGATCCGCACGGCCAAGTGGGTGATCTGCACGGCCGTGCACCCTGGCCGTGCGAGTCGGGAAATCCTGGTTTTAGAGCCTATTCCGAGCCAAAAGTGGAAGAATGGGGTTTTCAGATCAAAAACAGAGCCCTAGAGAGAGAAAGTACGAAGAACACACCCTAGAAGCTGTCTTAGAGCTGGATTTCATCGAATCGAGCTTGGAGATCGTCATAGGAGTGGAAATCATCATCCCGGAGCAGATTACCTCATCGTTATGAGTATGACTAATCCGATTCTTGTTTTCTCTTCTCTCTCTATGGAGTAGAACCCTTCTCTCACTTGGGTATGAAGAACCCTAGTTCCTTGTGTTAGGGATTTGATTGTAATGACTTGGGATGATATTACTGTTTGATTTTAATCGAATGATGCATGTTTATTGAATTGATTGGAGTCTGATCAGCTTTTCTCAATTTCTGCTGCAACCTGAGATAGATAGAATCTGATTAGGTTGTTAGAGCCTCTTCATCCGATAGTAGGAGATTGGCTATACGAGAGTTAGCCAGTTTACTGCTTTGTACTGGTGTTCTCGGCGCCAGTAGTGGAGTTCTGTGTTCATAGCCTCAGCTTTCCATCCCGGTGAAGACTCGTCGTCTGCCGGGTAATTAGACTGAGAGGGCTTGGTCAGCTTAAGAGATTCCAAGCTACTGTCGGATCTTCCGCAGTCTAATCAACAGTGAATCAACCCAGGGAATTGCAATTGAACCTAACTAAGGGGCTAGGGGGACTCAATCCCGAGTGACTCTTTCCTGACTTTGAAAACCGAACAATTTACTGCTTTCTTGTTGCTTTTACTTTTAACAACAATCACTCGAACTAGTTTGCTAGATAATAGAGAATCACGGAGTAAGCAGTAGATCTAGACCCCAGGTTGATAATTGAACTTGCCTGTTACTGCATTCCCGGACTGCGATTGCACTTGGTCGCAGTTTGGTGTTGTGTTTTGGCGTGTCAAGATTTTGGCGCCGTTGCCGGGGATCCCTCTAGATTATTGGGGAAACGTGAGAATTTGTTACTCTAGCTTTTTATTTACTGCATTTTATCTCTTCCACCTGTGTGCCTTCACGGGTTGCTTCTGCTGATTGTGTGCAGGTAGTGCATGACCCGTAGCCAGTCGGGAGAACTACTGCCATTAGACCAGGAGCTTGAATGAACCTGCAGGAACTCCAAGCGGGTTCTAAAGGCGCGACTGGCTGCGGAGAAGGCGCTATCACAGCTGCAGATCGGAGAAGAAGAAGAAGGAGAGATGGGTGATCCGCAGAACCACGAGGTGATCAACCCAGATGAGCAGACCATGGGATCCTACTGGACCGCTAGGGCTGCAGACATGAGGTCACCCATTCAACACCCTCATGTCCCAGCCAACAACTTCGAGGTGAGCACCTCGGTGATCACCATGCTGCGCGGTTCAGTAGTGTTCCGTGGTAAGGAGGGAGAGTGCCCTCGATCACATCTCAGGCGATTCCACGAGCTCATCGATGGCATCAAGATCAATGGGGTACCAGCAGATGCCATCCAGCTGAGGTACTTCCCATTCACTTTGGAGGGACAAGCCAAGGAGTGGCTAGACACTCGACCTCCGGGCTCCATCACCACGTTCGCCAACCTGGCGGACAAGTTCCTCACCCGCTACCATCCTCCATCCAAGACAGCTTATCTCCAGAAGCAGATTACACATTTTTCTCAGGATGAGGATGAGACCATTAGGGATGCTTGGGAGAGATACACCAGCCTCTTTCTCAGGTGTCCCAACCATGGTTTCAATGATGCATTCAAGGTGGGCACCTTCTATCACGCCCTCTTCCCGGAGGACAAGCAGCTGATCGATTCGGTTGTGGCGGGAACATGCTGACCAAAACCCCGCCACGGCTGAATCAACTCTTTGAGGAGATGGCGGAGAACGGTTATGATTGGGGCACCGCCAGGAGGTCGAGGAGAGCACCCAGCCGAGGTGTACATTCTGTGGGAGCCCATCCCTCTGATTTGGTGCAGGTAGTATCGAAGCTGGTCTCAGCTATCGATCGTTCAGGAATGATTCCAGGGACCGGGCAGCAGCAGGCAATGCTCTGCCAATGGTGCGAAAGCACCCATCACACGGTGGAAGACTGCCAAGCGATGAAGGAATCAACCACACCCCAGGAGCAGGTGAACTTCATCAATAATGTCAGGCGCAATGACCCATACAGCAACACGTACAATGAGGGGTGGCGCCAGCATCCTAACTTCTCCTGGGCTGGGCCAAATCCCAAACCACCAGCTCCCCAGGGACCACCAGGCTTCCAGCGGCCACCATATCAGCCCAGACAGGGGCAATTCCAGCAGCAACAACAGTCACTTTATTAGCCCATGCAGGGGCATGCTGCTCAATCACAGCCGCGGCCTTTCCAGCAGCCAGGTGCAGCACCTGCTGCCCCAGTGCAGAATGATCAGATGGCTGAACTGCGGGACTTGGTGGGTTCTCTCGCCAGTGCTAGTGCTCAGAAATTCAACACCTTTGAGCAGTTCATGGAGAAGGCCTCGGGTAAATTCCTGGCTCTTGAAGCTGGTCAGAGGAACACACAGGCTGTTTTGCAGGATATCCAGACCCAGCTGGGGAGCGTGGCCCAGGCAGTGGCTAAAAGGGCTCCTGGTACTCTACCCGGGCAGACCATCCCTCACCCGCAGACCCCGGGTGAGCGCTGCAATGCCATCATGACCAGGAGTGGCAAGATGACTGTTGATCCCCCTGCTCGGGAACCGGAGAGAGAAAGCCCTGTTTTAGCGTCTCCAGCGGTGGAACAAGAAGTAGAGAAGGAGGTTGAGGTTCCTGCACCTAAACCGCAACCAGTAGTGAAGGAGTATATCCCTAAACTCCCCTTCCCTACTCGGTTGCACAAAGACAGGCTGGAGGCAGAGTTCGAGAACTTCATGGCCATGCTCAAGAAGCTGAATGTCCAAGTGCCCTTCCTGGAGGCACTATCGCAAATGCAGAAGTATGCAAAGTTTCTGAAAGAGCTTCTCTCGAAGAAGCAGAAGCTGAGTGAGCTGGCCACGGTGGAGCTTAGCGAGGAGTGCTCGGCTATTCTGCAGAACAAGCTTCCGCAGAAGAAAAAGGACCCAGGTAGTTTTACTATCCCGTGCTCTTTTGATAAATTGCATGTAGAGAAGTCCTTGGCGGATTTAGGTGTTAGTATCAATGTTATGCCATATCAACTGTTCAAGAAACTAGGCCTAGGAGAACCCCGTGCTACTAGGATGACCCTTCAATTAGCTGACAGATCTGTAGTGCATCCTAAGGGCATAGTGGAAGACCTTCTGGTTAGGGTTGGCAAATTCACATATCCTGTGGATTTTGTTATCCTGGACATCAATGAGGACACAGAAGTGCCTCTTATACTGGGAAGGCCTTTCCTAGCCACCGCCAAGGCTCTCATAGATGTGCATGATGGGACCTTAGTTTTGAGGGATGGCGAGGAGCGAATAACGTTTTCAGTTGCTAACACTATACCTGCTTCGTTACCTCTGCATGTTGTATCTCACCAGGAGCACGAGTCTGTCGTGTATCCTTCTGTGCTGCCTATTTTGCAGGACCCGCCTCCCACACCTTCGCCGCCACTCCGGAGCTAGAGACCACTATGAGCTGGTCCCGCCCCCACCTTGGCCATCCGAGTATTCACTCGCTTGCATCTTGCCGGATGGCCAAGTCGAGCTGGCAAGTGCAGGTGGCCACATTCGTCGTGTACATGGCCACCATTTGAAGCTGTACCTCAAGAGCGATGTGGATCCGCTCTTGAAGGCACCTGATCCTGCACTTCCCTGAGCATCCATACTGGCGTCCAGCTAAAAGACGGTAAAGAAGCGCTTGTGGGGAGGCAACCCCACCGAGGTTTGCATTTTCTTACTTTTTTTTCCTTTGATTTTGTGTGTTTTTTAGTCTTGAGACGTTGATCCAGAGTCAAGTGTCGTTTTTGAGTGAAAACAGGTTGATTTCGGGACTCCAGCAAGTCGCACTGCCAGGACCTCAACTTGCACGGCCGTGCGGAAATTCCCCCTTGGCCGTGCGAGCTCTCGGTAAAAGGCGCACGGCCAAAAGTGCACATTGCACGGCCGTGCGCACAGCCTGGCCTGGTCGTGCGTCTGCACGGGCATCACATTGCCTCGCACGGCCGTGCGGGTATCCCCCTTTGGCCGTGCGAGCTCTCGGTAATTATGGCACGGCCAAATATGTCTGGTGCACGGCCGTGCGCATCTCCTCGGCCAGGCCGTGTCGGCCTGCACGGGCAAAACCAGCCGTGCACGGCCGTGCGCTCCTGCCCGTGCAGCCGAGGCACGGTCTATATAAATGGCCTGCACCGCCATTCTGGTCAGAAAACCCAAAATTATCGCCGGAATCCTCTTCCCTCGCCGGAAAACTGCGACAAAACCACCCTTTTTCGATTTTTTCGGCCACTTTGGGTCATTTTTTCACCAAACCAACAACAAACCCACTCTTTCTACACCCAAAGCGGCCTATCCCTCGAGTTTGAGCGAGTTTGGGCGACGTCTTTGTTGCCGGAGGCGATTTCCGGCGAGACTCCGACGAGACTCCGACGAGCATTTCCGGCCAGTTTTTCGGCATTTCGTCGATTCCATTGTCTTCCCCTCATCATCACCTACACCTCTACTTGGGTCTCCAGGTTTGATTTTGCCCCTAACTATGTTAATTTTGGAGAATTGAGTGTGTAGGGTGTATGTTAGAGAACCTTAGTGAATCATTTGATTTTTGTGAAATTGATTGAGGGGAATGCATGGGATGTGAATGAATTGTGTTGGGAAAAGTCCCCTTTGCTTGTTTGAGTCATTGTGTGCAAGAATTTGGCCAATTTCGTGTTTAACTTAGTAGTGCACACAAGGTGTTCGATGAAATGCCTGTTTTCCATGCCATGTTGTGGCCACCGGTTGGGGCCCTCAATGATGTCGTTTGCGGGTGTATTTGCTATGGATGTGAACCTTGAGTTGCCTATTTTCTTGTGAATGTGCACCCCCACCCAGATTATGCTTGATTTATCGAGTTTTTGACCCCCGAACTATGGATGAAACCATGGGGGTGTGCTTGACCGTTTCTTTGGCTCTTTTGGTTCCACTTTGGGTTGTTGTTTTGCAGGGCAATGGCGAAACCTAATCTCCAGCACCCGTTCATCCGGGATCTCAGGAGGGCCCCCACCGCAGAGCGCTACAGGGAGGTCGCGGAAACCCCGTTTGGGTCCCACCACTGCTGGTCCAAACGGGAGTTTCGGCAATTACACTGCTACGACCAACTCTCCGCCGTCGTAGCCAACACCACATGGCGCCATCTGCTCATGCTCTGCGAGAAGGTCTACTACGAGCCCGTGTGGGAGTTCTACACGACCTTCAAGCATAATTCCACGACCAATTGGCCGGTCGGTACAGCCGTCCAATTCAGGCTGGGCGGTGTCCCCCGGTCCTTGAGCTACCATGAGCTGGCCGAGGCTCTCGACCTCGACCTCGACGACCGTCAGGACTACATCACCGAGGTAAATGAGCCACCGGGGGTGGACTTCGGGAGGCTGTACACCAGCCTGGCTCGGCCAGGCCAGACGCGTCCCTTCCGGTCCGGGAGGACTAAGGCATCTACCCTGCAGATCGACAACCGACTTCTCCACCACCTGCTGGCGAAGTCTTACACTCCTGCAGCTGAAAGCGCCGGCGCCATCACGAAGAGGACCTTGTACTTCCTCCATTCGATCCGCCAGCGCAACCATCCTCTCCACCTGGGTTCGGTGGTGGCCAAGACCTTCGAGAAGACGGCCACAGAGCTGAAGAGCCTCCACTGCGGCCCCCTCATCACCCGTCTGGCCACCTTCTTTGGCCTTTCACTGCAGGGGTGCACCGAGGAGGGGGACACCCTCATCTTTGGCAGCAAGACGATCGGGAAGATGCTGCTGTTGCGGGAGAGGAACGGTGTTCAATGGGTCGATGGGTTTCCGGAACCTGCGATCCTCGCGGAGCCCGAGCCAGAGGTCCAGGAGGAGGAGGCTGCTGATGAGGTGGATCCTGAGGAGGTGGATGTTGCTGCTGCTGCTGATGCTCCACCACAGACTGACTTCCATTACGGGGGTGGCAGCTCCGCGTTCCAAGGCCAGGATTACTTCGCCCAGCAGTTCGAGCAGCTGAGGATCCAGAACCAGCTGATCCTCGATCAGCAGATGCAGTTCCATCAGCAGTACGCGGCAGATCAGGCCGAGTACCGGAACAGGATGGATGCTTATGACGTGCGGCTGAACACGATCCAGACTCAGCAGGACGGGACTCTCGCCCACATCGAGCGGGAGAAGCGCCGTTCACGGCGCATGCAGGAGGTTCAGCAGCACCTGCTTCAGCTGATTCCGGGTGATCCACCTGTCTGGAGGACTCCCTGGGATGACTCCCCTCCACATGACGGTGCTGCTGGCGCTGCTGATGATGACGCGTTCATGAACGACATCGACCTCGACGATCTTGGCGACGAGTAGGCTGTACTCGCTGCCCGTCTCAGTGTGTTTTCTTTTTCATTTTAGACTTTTGTGTGTTTGCTCCATGTGTGCGGAGCTTGAACTTAGTGTCGTTTGTTTTTGTTTTTGGTTTTTCCTTTGTGGTTTGATGTAGCCGTCTGGGCTAACACTTATCCCTAACGCACAGTGTGCTAGTGTGTTTCTGGTGTTCGATTTGTGCAGCATTGTCCACTCTCCCGTTCGTTTCTCGCTGACTGGTCCACTTCCAGTCCCCCAGCCGTGTTCTTATCCGGTAACATCGTTCCCCTTATCTTTCCCTCTACTGCATTGAGGGCAATGTCGTGCTTAAGTGTGGGGGGTGTTTTGTATCGGTTGGAATATTTATGATGGTGCTTGGAGCCTAGTCCGCTGTCCGAATCTTACGATTTGAGGGCTCCAAGTACTGCTGTTTGATCATATTGGCACTGTGTTTTGATGGATGAATTGATTGGTTTTCGGATTAATGCATGAAAACTTGTTTGCGACTAGGACAACCTATGATGAGGACTGAGATGTGCAGTAGAACGATGTAGGGGTTCAGTTTTTCAACTGTTTGCTTGCCAACTGTGACTTGATCTGACTTGATCTGATTACTTGTCCTTGACAGTCGTTTATGCATCTAGTTCAGGGTATCAGAATGTGAGATAGAGCATATAGGTAACCATGTGAGATTTGAGCCTGCTCGTTTCTTTCTTGTGCGATAGATTCCTCTTCCATGATGTGTAGCATTCACGTTGTCACTAGCTAAGATGATGGGGGCATAGGATTAGCCCACGCCCAAAACTGACTGTCCTGATGTGTCATATCCCCTAGTCAGCCCCTTTGAGCCGTGTGTTATCCTTTCTTTTGGTCTGTAATGGAAAAAATCACCCTTGTTGCATCTTTTAGAAGGTTCCACAGAGTGGTTTTTACATATTCTCTGCTGTTTCTGCTAAAGTCTATGTGAGTGTTGGAGGTAGTGCTTAAAAGTTGGGCAGGTGTTTGAAATTTATGCAGAAGTGGTGGCTCTCTTAAGAAATGAAAAGAAAAATGAAAGAAAAACAAAGAAAAAATTGAAAGCGAAAGAGAGCCACTACCAAAAATCTGAATAATGCCCATTAGGTAGTGTTTCTTAGCAGTCTGGCTTGGAAATGCTGATGTTTATGCCTCCTTCGCTCTTGTGCTCTTGAGATGTTGAGTAATGCAGAATAGCAGAAAGAAAATACCGGTTTGCTTGACTGTGATTGTGTGTTTGGAAAATGTGGAACCTTTTGCTATGAATACTTCCACCACCTAAAAGGCCTTTTCCCCATGTCCAAGACCCTAGCCAGTCATTTGAACCTGTGTCTAAGACCTCCTGATTAGTTAGTGGCGACACCCCATATGTGAACTCTAGCATTTAGAGGCTGCCATCATGGTGAAGAGATAATAGGTATTGAGAGAAATAGCATGCGCATCTTTCGCATCACATTGTCCTGACCCCACTGGTCGAGAGTGAGTGATTCATTTTCATTTTCTATATGCTCTTGCACCCCGGTGAGGACCTAGATTGCTCGGTCTCTATTCTGATGTCTTGAGTTGGATGCATGAGTTGACTGTTTTGAGTAAGTAGTTGAATCAAGTCTAGGTTGGCCAGTGAACAGAAGGGAGACTCTTCCTTTACTCGATTTGCTGCACTCGAATGTCCTTTGTGGTGGTTGTCCAGGTTGTTATTGAGGTTGTGCATGTATTGATGTTTGAAAACCAGTGCGATTCACGTGTTCTGTGCCTTTATGACTTGTCCCCAATGTTGGTTGATTGAAATATGTAGGCTTACCTAGTGTCTGACTTGTTTTGCTTGGAGACAAGCAAACGGTTAAGTGTGGGGAGTTTGATAGACCGATAATTACACGTGTTTCCCCCCCTTTTCTGGAGCCATTTGAGATGTGGATTCTCGTGTTTTAAGCCGATTTCACGTGAGGTTGTACGTTTGTGTCATATTTCAGGACTTGGCGGTGGAATCGAGGCAAAGGAACGAGATTTGGGTTGAAAGGAGCAAGTAAGGCTTGGAGTGTGCTGGAGAGCCAAAATACCCGGCCAAAGGCAGGAATACCCGACCGGGTATTTTCTGGCCATGGTCGGGTATTTCCCACTTTGGGCATCCGTGAGAAACAGAAGGGGGCCCGGGCATGAGGCTTAAATCCCCGGTCGGGGATTATTGGTCATGACCGGGGATTTTCCCCTCAATGAAGAGACGCATTTTGAGCATACCCGGTCGAGACCCAAAATACCCGACCGGGTATCGCGATCAGGCAGCAATTTAAGGAAGAAGAAGGCCAACATTCAAGGGTTCCGAGTTTTTGAGAGAGAAAGCGATTCCTAGAGAGAGAAAGCGACGAACCAGAGTTCCCAAGTGCCATAGCTTGATCTTCATCACCATTGGAGCCCGGCTTGAGCTTGGAGAAGTGACGATTAAACGTCCAGGAGAAGAAATCCATCTTCACAGTATGATTTCCGTGTCTGAATCCGCTTTTGCTTCTTTCTCTATGGAGTAGTTTCCCCATTCATCTGGGTATGGGGAACCCTAGATTTGTATGCTAGGTCCGATTGTATGAACCCAAGTACAGAGTTTGTGAATTGATTATATTCGATTGAGGTTTGAATGACTTGAATCCTGATCAAATTCCTGTTGTTTCTGCTTTGATCTAGAATGAGAATATCTGCCTAGGTTGATAGAGCATCCTTAATTGAAGGTAGCGAATTGGTGGCTTTAGTCGAGGAGCCAATTCGCTATTCTGTACCGAATTTAATTCGGTAGTGGAGGTTTGGTTCGCTAGGGCCTCAATCTGTTTACTCCGGTGGAGGTTAGTCGCCCGCTAGAGACTCAGATTGAGAGGGTCTGAAGACCTTTAGTCGAGACTTCAGACTGTTTAAGAACCTCCCGCAGTATAACTTCCATGAAAACTGAACTTGGTAAATTGCAATCCGGCTTAACTGCAGTCTAGGGGGAACCATATCCGGGTGACCTCTCTTGACTTGACAACAACCGGTTAACTTGCTTTGTGTTTTTGTTTGCTTGAATCTGCACTAAAAGTTCACTGCTAGATAACGAGAATTCATCGAGTAGTCATCACATCTAGGACCCGGGTTGACAATAAAACCCAAACCCGCTATACTACGCTTTAGGAAGTGGTTACACTTGGCCATTTTCTAGAGTGACAGTAGGAGTGAGTCAAATAGCCTGTTAGAGATCTTCTTGTATCAGGACAAGCGGCCCAATCTACATCTGAGTAGCCCTTCAATTGGAGTGTTGTTCCAGATTTAAATAATAAGCCTTGTGTTGGATGGCCTTTAAGATACCTGAAGACATGATGAACAACTTGTAGATGCTGGTCTATTGGTTCCTGCTGGTATTGACAGAGCTGTTGAACAGCATATGTAATATCTGGTCTGGTGGTTGTAATGTACTGCAATTTCCCAACCAGCCTTCCATATGATGTTGAATCTGATAATAAGTTCCCAGCTCCTGCAGACAGTCTAGTTTTCATGTCAATTGGGGATAAAACTGGCTTACAACTGAGAAATCCAGCCTCTTTTAGCATATCCAAGCAGTATTTCGTTTGACAAACAAAAATACCCTTCGAGCTTCTGGCTATCTCAAGCCCCAAGAAGTATCTAAGCATTCCCAAGTCCTTGATCTTAAATTCTTTAGCAAGAAACTGCTTTGCTTTATCAATCATTGAATCATCATTTCCTGCCACAATAATATCGTCTACATAGACCAAAGAGATGAGAATATATTGATCCTGAACCATGGTGAACATGGAGTAATCTGCCTGAGATTGAACAAATCCATACTTGAGCAAAGCAGCAGTGAGTTTGGCAAACCATTGCCTACTTGCCTGCTTCAAACCATATAATGACTTCTTAAGTAAACAGACCTGTCTATGTTCAGATTATTTTAAGTTTTAATCCAGAGGGAACAGCCATATAAACAAGTTCATCTAATTCTCCATGAAGAAAGGCATTACTTACATCCATTTGATGTAAGTGCCAGTTCTTTACTAGGGCTGGTAATCGGTTTTCCGGTTATTGGTATAACCGGTAACCGGCGGAAAACCCGGTAGTCGGATGGTAAAAGTGTGGCACCGGTATACCGCCTCCCCGCACGGTAAATACCGTCGGTAGGACGGTTAACCGGATACCGTGCGAAACTCACAAAACGCAGCGCTTAGGGAGGGGCGGAGGGTGAACAAAAAAAACCCTAAAGTCGTCCTAAACCTTCTGACCTTCTCCATCGTCTTCGTCTCTCACTCACACAGCCCAGCCGCCGACCCGAGATTCCTGGAGACTGGAGAGGAGACTTACGCATCGGCCGCCATCGCCGCAACGCCGCCCGCGACGCCGCTCCGCCGCCTTCCATCCTTCCCTCTCCTGTTCTCCTCCCTCTCCGACTCTGCAGACGACCGACGCTCTGCCCTCCCGCTCTTGCAGGACGACTTCCTCTTCCCCAGTCGCCGCCGCTCTGTAAGTCTCCTTCTCTTCTCTTGCCTTCATCTTTCTTCTTCCCCAGTCCCTACCCCTCCTGTTTGAGAAGGTGTTTGTTAAGTTGAGGCCTTGGTGTTGGTGTCGAACAGAGGCCAGAGTAGAGGCAGAGGCGCAGAGGCAGAGCTACCGAGCTCCTGGAGGCTAAACAGAGGCCAGAGAACAGGATAGCACTCAGCAGGCAGCCACCAACCCGCAGGCCACAGCACTGCAGAACAAGAACTGAACAGCAGCAGCCAGCTAGCAGATTGAATCATTCGAAAAAAATGTATGTGAAATTGTGAATGAATGTGTTGTTTGGAAATTGGAGCTTTGAATTTGAGTATTTGACATTGCTTCGTAGGAATCAGGACTGAATGTTTAGTTTAGGCTGAATTTTTGGTTGGATTTTGACTTCTTATTCATGCTTTCAGTTAATCCTTATTGTTTATGTATAATTTATTGACTTCTCATTCATGCCAATCCTATGATAATAGTCAAGTAATCCTTAGTGCTTGCTAAACTTGCTGTATGATCCAGAAAGTGCACTTATTGAGTATTGAATTCATTTTGCTAAGTTTTTGGCTTATCAAATTAGTTAAATAGATTGTTAGTCACTTAGTCCAATGGGAATTAGTAATGAGATTATGTTACCATTTGTGATTTGTGTTGGTCTAATGGGAAGTTAATGAGATTATCTGATTATGTTACCACCATTTCTTGTACTTTTGTAGGACGAAAAAATCAAAGAAAGCTGGTTCGCTACCTCCTCGTCCAGGAAGCTCTTCTAAGAAAGGGAAGGCTTCAACTAGTGCACCTTCCACTGCACCAAATCCACCTCCTCGATCTGCACCAAATCCACCTCCATCTCCAGCAAATCCGGCTACTACTACAGCTACTGGTGTTGCTAGTGAGGTACCTGGTGTGCAAAAGAAAATTGACAAGGGTAAGAGGAAGAAGACGTCTAAGTGGTGGATCCCTTATGATGAGGTGCTAGTGGATGACTATCCATTTGGAAAATGCAAACGGTGTGGGACGCTGATCAAAGCTCATTCTACCAACAATGGCACTTCTGGTTTGAAAAACCATCATCTGATGTGCGAGAGGAGGTCGAAGGAATCTAGTGGGCAGTCGGTATTAAACTATCAAGCTAGTGGGACTGGTGAGGTAGGCTCTCTTACTTCGTGGAAGTTTGATCAGAACAAAGCTAGACATGCATTAGCTATCATGATAATCTTGGATGAGCTTCCGTTTCGATTTGTTGAACGGGAAGGATTTAGGAGATTTATGGCAGTATCACAGCCTTTGTTTGTGATACCTGGAAGGCAAACAATTAGATCTCATTGTTATGTCATTTTTCTGGAGAAGAAAGAGCTGTTGAATGGGTTTTTTAACTCAAAGTGCAAAGGAAAGATTTCTATCACTACAGATACATGGACTAGTGATAATAACCAGAATTATATGTGTGTGACTGCACATTTTATTGGAGCTGATTGGAAACTGCAGAAGAGGATTATTTGTTTTGTTCCCATTACCAGTCATACAGGGAGAGATATTGCAGATACTTTGGCAGCATGTCTACAAGAATGGAAAGTGAAGAATCTGTTTTGCATGACAATGGATAATGCCACTTCCAATGATGTGCTTGTTGACTGTATGAGAACAAAATTGAAAGAGTGGGGATCGGATTTGCTAGATGGGAAGTATCTGCAGTATAGATGTGTGGCACATATAATCAATCTGGTCGTCTCTGATGGTTTGAAAGAGGTTGGAGTTGCTGTGGAGAGGGTAAGGGATTGTGTGAAATGGGTGAAGTTATCACCAGCTCGGAGTGCAAAGTTCAAGTCTAGCATCGACTACCTAGAGATGGATGGTAGAAGACTTGTGTCTTTGGATGTTCCGACTAGGTGGAATTCCACCTATCTGATGTTGGAGTCTGCAGAGAGGTTTGAGAAGGTGTTTTCTCTGATGTATGATAGTCCTACTGATGCTTCCTTTCGAGACTATGTGGACTCCAAGAAGGGTCTTCCATCTAGAGAAGATTGGATCAGCATTAGGCGTCTCATGAAATACCTGAAGTTCTTCTATGATCTCACTCTTCGTGTATCAGGTATGTGAATGAACTATCAAATTTTAAAATTCATTTCTTAAAGTTAAAGTTTATGATTTCTCACTTACATTTTTTCTTATATCAGGTACATCATATGTCACTGCACATACTTTCTGTAGAGCCATTGTTGATATTCATGAAGTGATTGCTACTTTGAAGAAGGATGCAGATGAACAGATACAAAGAATGGCAGAAAGAATAGAGGCAAAGGTGAGAAAGTATTGGTTTGAGAATGATGCTGATGATGAGGAGGATAACCTTAGAATAAATAGGATAGTTTACATGGCCTGTGTGCTTGATCCAAGGCGTAAACTATACTATTTGACTATGATGTTGGAAGAGATGTATGGAAAGTCAAAAGGGGAAGATTTGGCAGATCAGGTGAAGAAAGAGATGATACTATTGTTGGAGGTCTACAAGGTGAAGTATGAATCTTCACATTCTGAAGCTACTACTCAGACTACTCCAGATATTGTGACTAGTGGCGAGTCTTCTGTTATGGGAGGTGCATTTGAAGCTCGGTTCCAGCAGAAGAGAAAGGAGCAACTTGAGAGGGGGGGTAGAGTATCTGGTGAGTTGGAGTCATATTTGAGAGATGTTGGTGATGCTGTTAACGAGGAGCTTGATGATCGGAAGTTTGATATTCTGAAGTGGTGGTCTCGGAACAGTGTTAGATATCCCATTCTTGCATAGATGGTTAGGGATATATTAGCAGTTCCAGTATCCTCTGTTGCCTCGGAGTCCGCTTTCAGTTGTGGAGGTCGAGTTCTTAGTCCTTTCAGATCATCTTTGAGCCCAAACATTGTAGAGGCCTTGATTTGTGTTGAAGATTGGATAAGGTATGAAAGTGGAAAGACTGTAGATGAACTGAATGATAAGGAAGAAGATCAAGAGATAATCGACTTTGTCTTTGAGAATGGTAAGAATTCAATTCATTCTTCTTATTTGTATTATTGTATATACTCTTTACTAAAATTAAGCCATTCCATATTTAAATCATTAATATTTGTCTTTTTTGTTTGCACTAGTGGCTAATACTTTCCAAGCTCGAGTGGAAACTGCTACTGAAGTTAGAGCACATAGCTTACCTGATGGGGGTGTTGAGGAGGACAAGGAGGAGGAGGGAGATGACGAGGAGACTGAGAGTGATGATACGAGTGAGAGTGATGATGACGATGATGATCCCGAAGTTACTCTTCTTAGGACTTTGATAAAAAAAAGGATTTGCTAATGTTGGTGGTGGGACAACAAGTTCTATCGGAGAAGGAGGAGCATGAGATGCTAGCTAGTTTATGCGTTTATTTATGTTGTGTTATTTGGGTACTTCTAAGATCCATTTTTATTATTAAGTTTGAAGTTTGAACTTGTGTGAATTTAGATTTTGGACATCGTCATTAATCATTATGCGCTTTGGTTGATTGACAATTATGTTGATTATCGTCCCTTTCAATTTCAATATTTGATGATACTTAATGAATTTCAGAATTTGAAGTTTGAACTTGTTAATTGTTATAACTTATAAATCAATTATGGTTTGACAAATGACAATTGTAATGTTATAAGATATAAATTATAATAACTCTTAATATTGTAAATAAGAGTTAAGACTTACATGATGATGATTGAGTTCATAAAAAAAAACAATGAATTTTAAAATAAAAAAAATTGCTGAGAGCCTGCTGCCCCATCACCCTTCTGCACGCAAATCGGTTACCGGTTATTTACCGGTTAACCGAGCCGAATTGTGGTTTCGCTGCATTGGTTCGGTATTTGGGTAAAACCGGTTTGTGACCGTTAACCGGTCACAAACCGGTAGCGGTAAACGGCCGTGGTTGCAACACATTCGGTATACCGTAATCGGTATGGTCGGTAACCGGTTAACCGTTACCGAACCGGTTACCAGCCCTATTCTTAACTGCTGCAACAACAAGTAAAGTCTTGACTGTATTGATTTTTGCCACTGGAGAATAAGTGTCAAGAAAGTCAATACCTGGTATTTGAGTAAAACACTTAGCCACTAACCTGTCTTTATACCTTTCAACACTCCCATCTGGGTTTAGTTTCACCTTAAACACCCATCTACACCCCACTATTTTTCTGCCTGGAGGCAGACCTACAATGTCCCAAGTGTGATTCTCCTGCAAAGCATTAAGCTCTTCAATAATGGCCTTCCTCCACCATTCATATTGCATGGCTTCTTCAAATGATTTAGGTTCAATAAGCTGGAGAACACTAAGGGCATAGGCTTGATAGGATGAGGTAAGGTTTTGATCAGAAATGAAGTTGGTTAAAGAGTGTTGGCTTGTGTTTGTTGGTTTGAGGTTAGGTAGGGTTGTTTTGTAGTTTTGAATGAGGTATTCTGGTGGCTTAGAAGCTCTTTGAGATCTTCTAGGTACTGGTTCAGGGTCATTGGGAGGTGAATCAATTTCATGTACCGCTTCTTCCTCTTCCTGTGGTTCTTCCTCTTCATCAAAGTTCTCTAATGGTGGTGTGAAAGGTAATGGCAAAGGCTGAGGATCAGGATTTAGGGAATCTGGATTTTCTGGTGGTGGAGTAAAAGGATTTTCTGGTTCTGGAATGGATCAAAAGAGGTAGGTGTAGGGGCAGTGTGTGTAGAATCATTAACAGGATGTAAATGGTCTTTCTTGTATGGAAGAATCTGCTCATAGAATTTACATCCCTAGAAACAAACACTGCATGATTTGACAAGTCTAGCAGTTTATATCCCTTCATGCATGGGGTAAAACCCAGAAACACACTGTCTGGCCCTTCTCTCAAACTTCTGCCTTCCTTGAGACAGTGTTCCAGCATAACACAAGCAACCAAAGACTCTTAAGACACTATAATCTGGTGCTTTGCCATACAACTTTTCAAATGGAGTCAAATTCTCCAACAAGGGTGTAGGCAATCTATTAATAAGAAACACTGAATGCAAAACACAATCTCCCCACAAAGCCCTTGCTACATTAAGAATATCCTGGTGTTTTCTTTCAACTCTCCCATTCTGCTGTGGGACTTCTACACAGGAAGTTTGATGTAATATTCCATGTTCACCATAGAAGCCTGGCATGTGAGATTCCAAGCCCTGATCTGACCTTATGGTCTTGACCCTTTTACCAAAATGAACATTCACCATAACACAGAAATCTTGAAGTAGTTTTCTAGCTTCAGATTTAGCTTTCATCAAGAAAACCCATAAGCATCTACTGTAATCATCAACCACAGTTAAGAAATAAAGAAATCCATTGTAACTCATTACAGAATGTGGACCCCAAATGTCAACATATACCAAATCAAAGGGTTCTACAGATACTAAACTGCTTAAGTCAAATGGCAGTTTCTTTTGCTTAGCAAAATGACAAGTCTCACAATGGTCTATTACATATTTTTCTACTATAGGATTGGATTTCTGGATGATGTTTTGTCTCAATGCAGAGGGATGTCCTAGCCTGGAATGCCACAGATCAAGGTTTTGTTGGGAGAAGTTATAAGTTGTTGCTATGGTAGGATGATTGTTCCTGGCATCTGGAATAGGAGAAATGCATTGAGACATTTGGTAGAGACCTCTAACTTGATGGGCCAAGCCAATCCTCCTCCTGGTAAGAAGGTCCGGAATTTCACAGAATGAGGATTTGAAAGTGAGTGAGACTGGCAAGGTTTTAGTTAGTTTACTAACAGAGATGAGGTTGAATGAAAAGGATGGGACATAGAGAACTTGGTGAAGAACGAGACTACATGGCAATTTGACAACACCTATGTGAGTAGCCTCTGCCTTTTGACCATTAGGTAAGGTTAGAAACACATTTTTTATTTCTTTATGTGCAAGGAAACACGATAAATTGCAAGATATATGGTCTGTGACACCAGTATCTACAATCCACATATTATGCAATATAAAAGACTGAGATTGTGCTCCTGTAAGAAGAGTTAACTTGCCTGCAAAGTTGGGGAGAGTAGGCAATTGACGAGAAACAAAATTTGCCTGTGGTAACATTCCAGGGGATCCAGGCCTTGTGGAACTTGGAGAAGTGGCAGGAGAATGCTGCAACAAATTGAGGAGTCTGTTACAGTCTTCAGTGCTAAGTTTGAGGTTTTTGTATCCTGTGCCTTCTTCATCAGAATTTCCCTTAGAAGAGGTATCTCCAGTTGGATTTGACATTGAGCCAGCAAAGTTGTAGTGACCTGATTCCATCATCTTCTTATTTTTAGCTTTCAGCTTTGACTCGCTCCTACCATCACTCTAGAAAATGGCCAAGTGTAACCACCTCTTAAAGCGTAGTATAACGGGTTTGGGTTTTAATGTCAACCCGGGTCCTAAGTGTGATGACTACTCCATGAGTTCTTATTATTTAGCAGTGAAAGTGTAGTGAAGATCCAAACAAGCAAACAAGCAAAGCAAGCAAAAGGTTGTTTTCAAGTCGAGAGAGGTCACCCGGATATGGTTCCCCCTAGACTGTAGTTAAGCCGGATTGTAATTTACCAAGTTCAATTCCATTGATAGCTATACTGCGGGAGGTTCTTAAACAGTCTGTAGTCTCGACTAAAGATCTCCAGACCCTCTCAATCTGAGTCCCCAGCGGGCGACTAACCTCCACCGGAGTAAACAGATTGAGGCCCTACGAACCAAACCTCCACCTACCGAAGTAAATTCGGTACAGAACAGTGAATTGACTCCTCGACTGAAGTCGCCAATTCACTACCTTCAATCAAGGGTGCTCTATCAACCTAGGCAGATATTCTCTTTCTAGGTTAAAGCAGAAATAACAGGAATTTGATCAGGATTCATGCCATTCAACAAATCAAACCTCAATTGAATATAATTAAATCACAGAATCTGTACTTGGGTTCATACAATCAGACCTAACATACAAATCTAGGGTTCTTCATACCCAGGTGAATAAGAAAGTTACTCCATAGAGAGATATGGGAAATCTAGCTCAGATGCAGAAACCATACTGTGAAGGATGAGAATCTGCTTTTGGCACTCAATCAGCTCTTCTCCAAGCTCAAGACGGGCTCCAATGGTGATGGAGATCGATCAAAGACACTTGCAGAATCAGGTTCGTCACTTTCTCTCTCTAGGTAGCGCTTTTTCTCTCTAAAACTCGGAACCCTTCACTTTTGCCCTTCTTTTCCCTTAAGAAGCTGTCAGCCGCGATCCCCGGTCTGAATACCCGGTCGGGTATTTTGGGTGCCGACCGGGTACCTTCAAAACGCACCGTCTGGGAATAGGGGAAAATCCCCGGTCAATTCCAAGAATCCGCGACCGGGGATTTAAGCCTCACGACCGGGCCCCCTTCTGCTTCTCAAACGTCCAAAACGCATTTTCCTCGGTATGCTCATAATAATACCCGGCCGTGTATTTTTGCTCATGGCCGGGTAATTTGCTCCTCCAGCACACTTCGACACAAACGTGCTCCTTTCGACCCGAAACTCGTTTCTTCGCCTCGATGCCAACGCTACGTCCTGAAATATGACATAAACGCATAACCTTGCGTGAAATCGGCTTAAAACACGAGAATCAACATCTCAAACGGCTCAAGAATAGGGGTAAAAACATGTGCAATCAATGGTCTATCAAATTTCCCCACACTTAACCGTTTGCTTGTCCCCAAGCAAACCTAACTCAAACCAATGCAACTCTCCAGACTCTATTGCAACAAACAACCCTTATCGTTGGTAGAGGATTTTCTAGATCATAAAGCAGCTTACGAGGTCAACTAGTCTTCTAAGACGTCCCCTATCTCTCTCAATGCGAGTACTAGACTCAAGCCAGGATCATGAGAAGAAGTTGAAGTAAGACAGTCAGTTCATGGATAAAGGGACTCACAACATTCACAACCAAGGGCTCGTTGTACTGGGGTGCTCTTTCACTTCATTTCACCGTTGGAACCCCTTTTTGCACTTTCATTTACAGATTTTTTTCTTTTTTCTTTCATTTGGCGGGGTTCCAACTGCAGTCTTTTGCCCGGTCAACCCTTATTAGTCGAGCAAGAGCAATTTCTGTACATCTGGCGCTCGCCAGAGTACTTCTTTTAACTCCTTTTCCTCAACTCGTGTGGAGGGTCAATGAAATTAAAGGGGGGTCGGAAGCACTATCCGTGCCCTTAAAAACACATCCTCAAGTAGGCAAACCGTTCAACGGGTGGAAGTTTTACTTGTACTAGAGACAGCTTAGCTTCACCTTGCAGGAGTACCCCACTAAGGATCACTAAAATCTCCTCCAAAACCCGATTTTGTGCAATGAACGATGACGCACACGTTGGGCTTACCCCATGTTTAAGATTTCGATGATTTCGACATGGAGGACCAACTGCTTTTCATTTCCCACATGAGCACCCTGTTTGATACACGAGTCCATAACACAATCCAAACAGAGTCACCATTACCACATGAATTCAACGGTCTTAGCTCCACTAATTCACAAAATCAACTAGCACCACAAAGAGCTAGATAAGAAAAATCTTATACTTCAACATCCTCCATAGTGTTACACTACCTCCCTAGGTTGCACTTGCACATTACTATAGAGACTATCAATTCAAAGCATACTGAGCAGGAAATTTGCAAGGAAACACGTACTTGGAGCCCTCAAATTTAAAAATTTGGACAGTGGACTAGGCTCCAAGCACACAAACAGATCTAATGCAGTCAAAAGAGAAACATCCCCCCCCCACACTTCAGATCGACATTGACCTCAATAGAGAAGATGAAAGGATAAGGGGAACGATGTTACCGGTGTGCATGGACTGCATGAGACGGAAAGGGGACCAGTCTGGATGAAGCGGACTGGAGAGAGGACCAGTCAGGACAAAGCACATCTAAAGGGAACAGAAGAACTCAAACACAATACGTTAGGTCCAATGGTCAGCCCAATAGTATATCATCCAAAAGAAAAGAAAGAAAAGAAACCAACACACAAGACAGTTTGCACTCTGACAGAAACAAAAATAACACAGAACAGGCCACTACGACAGCCTCCTAGAGCCTGGTGAAGTCGACCCCATCTGTCGGTGGTGGTGGGGGTGGGGAGTGGTCCCACCGGGTGGTCCAGTGGTGCTCCTCTGGTGGGTGACAAGACTGGAGCAGGTGCTCCTGGTACTCTATCAAGCGACGGCCACGATCCCGCTCCCGCTCGATGAGAGCTCCAGTGACTCCCATCTGGGCCTCCATGCGGTCGAGGCGCTCGTCTACAACTGTCAGGCTGGACTGGTACTCGGCCTGGTGGGCCAAATACTGCTGGTAGAACTGGACCTGATGGTCCATGAGCTGCTGGTTCTGAAGTCCGAGCTGCTGGAACTGGAGCCCCATCTGCTGGAACTGCTCCGTGAAGAATTCCATCGACGGCCAGAAGCCATCGACGGACCAGAAGGACCGGAGGAGGACTCGCCTCTCTCTGATCTCCATCGTGGCTGAAGGTCCCCTGGTGGAGAGAGCGGGGGCTCCGGCTCATCAGCATCCATGGCCCCGCCATCATCATCATCCTCCTCATCCTCCTCCCCGCCGGAGTAGTCGTCGTCGTCCTCGTCCTCATCGAGATCCGCATCCTCCTCAGGGGGCAAGGAGAGCCCATCCACCCAGGAGCGGGTGCCATCAGTGGCGAGGAGAAGTGCATTGTGGAGCATGTCCCGGCTGAGGGGGGTGGAGCCGCCCCGTGTTGAAGAATCCGTGAGTCCCTCGAAGTCGATGTCAAAATGGCGCGCCAGAAGGGTGATCAGGGGACCACAGTAGAGATGGTTGGGTTTTCCGTGACACCGGGAGAAAGTGATAGCCACGAAAGAACCCAAGTGCAGCATAAGCTCCGGGTACCCCATCGAGTACATGGCGTAGAGCACCCGCTTCGGGATCTTGTGCGAGCCGGTGACGTTGGGGACGATGGAGCGGGTGATCAGCAGATTGAGGATGTGCCACTGCGGCTTGAGGGTGCGGACGGTTGTCTGGCCGGCATCGAATTAGTCGTACCCTTAGGTGCGTCTGGCTATCCGGGGTAGAACCCGTCCTGGTTCCAGTCTGCCGGGTTTGGGACCTCGACCTCGTGGCGTGAGAAGGGGTGGTACTCGATCCCCATGGCGTAGGTCAACCCGTCAATGGTCAGCTCCCGTGGGTAGCCACCCAACCTGAAAGTAACTGCGTAGGAGTCCCGGGCCGCCTTGGGCGGTAGTGGAAAGTGGTGTAGAACTCCCACACCAGCTCGGTGTAGGTGGGCTCCTTGATAGTCAGCAACGTCCGCCAATCCCGGTGGTTGATGGCGGTGGAGAGCTCCTGTATGCAGTGGAGCTACTCGAAAACGCCTCACTCCAGATGGTGGTAGCGCTCCAGTCTCCCGCGGGTGACCTTGCGGAACTGGTCTGCGTAGTCCGGGTGCAGGCGCAGGTCCTGCACGAACGGATGGTCGAGTGACATGCTCCTGCAAAATCAACAAACCAAAGGTGGAGCCAAGAAAAACTCGTCAGGACCAACAGTATGGGTTCATCACTTCCCCCACTTAAGGACCACCTAGGCTAACAGTTTAAGCACAACCGGCAGAATTGAAAGCAACTCAACCGTAATCAAGGAAAGAGCAGTATAACCGACCAATTCAATCACACGGGCAGCACACACACAATAGCCATAGCCATTCATACTCAAAGCATCCCTCACCCTATCCTAATTCAATCATGCCAGGCAACACAGTTCTCGGTCCTACAATCTACAGTTCGATTTTCCAGAAAGAGAATAGTTAACAAGAAACACACCTAGAAACTCAAGTGGAACTGTAGACGCGACGTAAAGAAATGGGTGAGGGACGCGAAAAGGAGCCAAAAATGGCCCGGGAGGCTCACTGGAAAATCGGCCTGAAAGTCGCTGAAAGGTCGCCGGAAAGTGGCCGGCGACGGGGGTGACGGCGGCGGCAAAGTGGAGAGAGGGGAGAGGATTTGGATAGGAAGAAGGGAAATTTTGAAAAAAATGAGAGGAGAGAGAGAAAAACGACCGGGGGTTTTGGAAATGGCACATTTCGTGTGCAAGGAAATCCCCGACCTTGAGCCAAAAATACCCGGTCGGGTATTTTTGGGTCAAGGTTGGGGGTCCATAAACGTCGCATTCCATGGCTGGGAAATCCCCGGCCTTGAGCAAAAATACCCGGTCGGGTGTTTTTGGGTCAAGGTCGGGGATTTTCCCTTTGGACGCCCCGCAAGGAAGAGGGGTCTCGGTCATGGGCCAAAAATACCCGGTCGGGTATTTTGGCCCATGACCGGGTATTTTACCCTTCCGGCCAAAAAGCTCATTCTCCCAAATTTTCAACCTCCCCTGCACGACAACGCCAAACCGAGACATAACCACGACCGAACTTCAACATAGACATGCAACTGAATCAACACGACACAAAAACAGAGAAAAAGGGGAAAAGAAATGAAACCGTGGTGGGGTTGCCTCCCCACAAGCGCTTCTTTACCGTCTTTTAGCTGGACGCCCATGGTGGAAACTCAGGGGGTGCAGGAACAGGTGCCTCCAAGATTGGATCCACGTCGCTCTTGAGGTACAACTTCAGGTTGTGGCCATGCACCCGACGGGTGCGACCACCAGCATTGGTCAGCTCGATCTGGCCATCCGGCAGGATGCAAGCGAGTGAGTACTCGGATGGCCAGGGTTGTCGTGGTGTAGGAGGCGGGACCAGCTCATGGTGGTTGCCACCTTTCTTCCGAGCGAGCTTAGCCACCTGCGGCTTCGGCCGCCACTTCTCCTTGAGCTTTTTAGTCGGAGGTGAGGTTGGAGGGAGTGGTGGCGAAGGAGTGAGAGGGGGATCCTGCGAAATGAGAGATGCAGAAGGATACACGACAGGCTCGTGTACCTGGTCAGAAGTAGCATGCATAGGTGTGACAGAAACCACATCACAGTGATCGAATTCAGACACAGAAAAAGTAGCATGTTCATTCCCAGCACGCAAGATCAGTTTACCACTACGCACATCAATAAGTGCCTTGGCGGTGGCGAGAAATGGTCTACCCAAAATCAAAGGCACATCCACATCCTCATTTATATCCAGAATAACAAAATTAACAGGATATGTGAATGCCCCTACTTTAACAAGTAGATCCTTGATGATACCCCTAGGATGCACAATGGAACGGTTAGCTAGCTGAATGCTCATCCTAGTAGGGCTAAGTTCACCTAAGTCTAGCTTTTTAAACAACTTATACGACATGATATTTATGCTAGCGCCTAGGTCCGCCAAGGACTTGCCTACATGCATGCTGCCAATAGTAAGAGGGATAGTAAAACTCCCTGGGTCCTTGCGCTTTTCGGGCAGCTTGTTCTGCAGGATAGCAGAACACTCCTCGCTCAGCAGCACTGTCGAAATATCCCCAAGTTTCTTCTTGTTTGTGAGGATGTCTTTCATGAACTTGGCGTACTTGGGCATCTTCGACAGTGCCTCCACAAACGGCATGCTGATGTTGACCTGCTTCAACATTGCCATGAATTTGGAAAACTCGGTCTCCAGCCTGTCTTTGTGTAAGCGAGTGGGGAAGGGAAGCTGGGGTACATGCTCCTTAACCACTGGCTGTGGCTTGGGAGCAGGGGCTTCCTTCTCTACCCTCACTTCTGCATCGTCGGCTCGAAGTGCTGAAGCAGGTAATGGTTCCTCCTGCCGGGCTGGGGCAGGTACAACCGATGTTGGTCTGCCACTCCTGGTAAAGATGGCATCCAGCTGCTGGTGAGGCTCGCAAGGATTAGGGATGGTGGTGGCAGGCGGAGTTCCCGGTGCCCTGGTATTATTCTAGCGGGCTATTCCTCCAATCTGATTCTCGAGGTCCAGCAATATGGCACCTTGGTTCCTCTGACTTGCCTCCAACGAGGCGATGTTCTGATCGATCCTGGCAAAATTGGTCTGGCTAGTAGTCATGAATGCCGCCAAAATGTTTTTCAGCTCCGTCATCTGATTATCTGGAGCTGCTGCTGGCTCGACATAATGGCGTTGCGGCTGCTTAAACAGCTGCCCCTGCCTGGGATGGTAAGGCTGATGCTATGGAACTGGCCCCTATCTGGCCTGGAAAGGCTGCCTCTGCTGAAAACCACCTGCTGGTGCTGGGAAAACAGGTGGTGTAGTGGTGTTGCTATTCCAAGCGAAGTTGGGATGCTGGCACCACCCCTCATTGTATGTATTGCTGTATGGGTCAAGGCGCCGAGCATTGGCGATGAAGTCCAACTGCTCTTGGGGGGTAGAAGACTCTCGCATAGCCTGGCAGTCTACCACCAGATTGTTAGAGCTCTCACACCACTGGCATTGAGCTACTGGAGGTACAGCCAAACCTCTACCCGGAATAAGACTGTTGGGCTACTTCAATGTCTGCACTAACTCAGCCACCTCCGGCTCTAGCCCAGACCTAGCCTCCATGGCGTGCACACCTCGATCTCGGGAATTCCTGCCTCTGGTGCTCTGCCCCCAGGAATGATCTCTGGCAGCCAAGGTACTAATCATCTGGTTCAGTTCGGGTGGAGTCTTAGTAAGAATATCCCTCCTGGGCATAGAGACTCAATCACCCTCTGGCTTTCCGAAAAGAGGACTGTAGAAGTTCCCCACGTGAATGCATCACTGAAGCCATGATGGGGACACTGCCAGAAAAATCCCGAGTACCGCTCCCATGCATCACGAAGTGACTCATCTGGCTCTTGGCGGAAGTGAGTGATCTCCCGCTGGATCTCTGTGGTCTTCATGCCAGATAGTACCTGTGCACGAACTTGTCGGCCAGATCGTCCCAAGAAGTGATGGACAATGGGGGCTGGGTCTCCAACCACCTCATAGCATGTCCCGCTAGAGAATGGGGGAAGAGGTGAAGGCGAATCGCATCATCGGGTGCACCGTTCATCTTGAACCCGTTCGTGAGCTGCAGGAAACGGGAAAGATTCACCCTTGCCTCCTCATCCTTCAAGCCATGAAACTGGATAGAGGATGTAATGAGTTGAATCCAGCATGGCTTGATCTCGAAGTTGTTCGCTGGGATGGGCGGATAAAGGATGAAAGGGCGGATATCAGCGACCCGTGGAGTGTAGTAGTACTCCATGGTGGGACCCGGCGGCAGTGGTTGATGATGAACCCCATCTGCCTGGGGTATGGGGTTGTTCCCCAAGATCTGATTCACTGGGGGGAACCTGGAGGGGTATCCCCTGGGGCTGGTTATGTTCGCCTTCTGTTGGGCCCATAGTTGAGCAGTACTGGGCTCGAGGCCCATGAGAAGATGGCCGAGCAGGGCCCAAGGAGGGGTCCGAGTCTCAGCAAGGAACCCGAGGAGGAGCATGGGGAAGGGAGAACGGCAGGCGGCCGCCCTATGACAAGACAGGGACTAGGCCGCCCGACACAGGAGACCGTTGGTGTTAGAAGGAAGAGATCTTCCTAGGATACTTACCTCGGATACAGCAGGACTGAGCATTAAATGCCCGACCACCCAATCGGAGAAGGAGCCGCGTAATCCCAGTCCACGGGGAGACCGTGCGCTTTCAACTGACGCAGCACCTGATGAGGCTTGTACGCAGCCTCGTTGGGCGGTCCCTATTCGAATGCACTCTGAGGGACCGCCTCCCCTTCCCACATGTCCGCGTGCAACCTCACGCGGTAGACGTCGTCGTTAACAGCCTGGAACGCCGCCACCGGAAGCGAATCAGAGATCGTTAGAGAGGGCGACAGCTCTCTCTCTTCCTCTACCGGTCCTCCAGACTCACTATCCGATGAAAGAGAGACAAGAGGCACAGCGGCAGGCGGTTCACTTTCAGCTTCGGAGTAGCTGAAGTACCCAAGGTTGTCACCAACCGTCGAAGACGCTCCTCGGCGACCAGCAGACGTCCTCGCTACAGGCTCAAGGGCATGTTCTACTCCTAAAAGGCCACAGAATGACCGCCAAAGTATTCGCTAAGAAGGCCGCGTAAATTGAAACTAACTGCATACCTAGCCTAAAGCCGCGTAAAAGGTGGGAGGAACCAATTACCTGTTGCAGGCTGTTTGCTTCCTGAAGGCGGTCCACTAGATGAGTGGGGGGCGTTGCTGGAAGTTCGAGCATCCCCGGAGGCAGTGACGGCGGCGCCGCCGCTAGAGGTTGTGGCGGCAGCGACATCGCTGGACATATTCCGATTCTGGCTATCAGACTGGGTGGTACTCTGAGATTCCTTCGCCATTTGGTATTTTTGTTTTCTTTTTGCTCGTTTCTGGGAACGTTGGAGTTTGGCTAGGAACTCCGCTCGCGCTGGTGACAGAGATGAATTATCTCGCAAATAAGAAGAAAGGGAGAATCGAGAGCAGCGAGCAATTTTGGCCGGAGAAAAAGAAGGAGGCAGCGAGCAAAATGAAGAAAGAATGAAGAAGAGAAGGAGGAGCGGATTTAAATAGGGCAGAAAGGGGAAGGCGAAGCGACGGTTGAGTGACCGAGGACAAAACCTACTCTAGGGATTTCAAAAAGGCGGGCAGGCGATTGGACGTGAGAGCTACCCGGTGTCAGAGCACGGGTTCCGAGGATGGACACGTGGCGCAACATGCAAACGACGTAACGGTCCACAGAAGCCGAATCGACTTGGTATTAACCGCATAAAATGCAAGACAGCTATCATTCCAAGAGGATGGACCGTGCAGTCCATGACGAAACATGAACGCCACCGACAAAGAGAGACGGTGCAAGTGATCGAAAGTGTTCATCGCCACGGAACATAGAAGAGGTTATGAAAGCAACAAGTGACCGCTTAGTGCTCGCCACGACGTGAAGAGGGGGAACAACAGAAGCACTCAAGTCCTCAATCGAAGGGAGCCGACAGCATCAAGGAAGTTCCGCAGCAAGGGCAGGAAGACGCATGGTGGAAAACCCCCGTCACTTGGCGGCCAGGGGCAAAGGGTAGGTATTGGTTAAGTATGGGACCGCTCAACTATAGTTCGGCAATGAATAGCCGCCAAAACCCGAAACTTTTCCCGACTAAAGGGCAATTGTTGGGCCCATAGTTGAGCAGTACTGGGCTCGAGGCCCACAAGAATATGGCCGAGCAGGGCCCAAGGAGGGGTCCGAGTCTCAGCGAGGAACCCGAGGGAGAGCATGGGAAAGGGAGAACGGCAGGCGGCCACCCTATGACAAGACAGGGACTAGGCCGCCTGACACAGGAGACCGTTGGTGTCAGGAGGAGAAGATCTTCCTAGGATACTTACCTCGGGAAGAGCAGGACTCAGCATTAAATGCCCGCCGTAGGCGGTCCGTGTAAGGTAAGGTGCGTATAGGCCGCCTGACATGGGCATTTAATGCCCCATGCTCGAGATGGCTGGCTATAAATACACTGGTACCGGCATTAATGGTAACTCAACTACTCTCTCTCTATCTAAACATAAACCACACTTCTCATTCTCTCTCTAACTTGAGCGTTGGAGGGTGTCCCGGGCGACCGCCCTCGGACCCTTGTTTTGTAGGTTGTTTGGAGTGCACCCACCACCTGGAACAGAAGCCTTGCTCGTCTCTCACCAACCGCCTGGAACTTTCCAGGCTTAAACACCTTCCATCTCGTACTCGTCCTCGGAATCGCTGCTCAAGTGGCCGTCTATGCACTCCGTCGTAGCCAGTCTAGCTCGCTGTTGTCTCCTAAGTTGGCGACAGGTGCGTTCAAGCTCCGGATCTAACGGTCATGCACTACATGCACACAATCAAGCAGCAAACCCGTGAAGGCACAAGTGTGACAGAGCCAACAATGCTAAAAAGAAAAGCTAAATTAACAGAAATCACGTTTCTTCAACAACCTAGCCGTCCCCGGCAACGACGCCAAAAACTTGACTCGCTCCTACTGTCACTCTAGAAAATGGCCAAGTGTAACCACCTTCTAAAGCGTAGTGTAGCGGGTTTGGGTTTTAATGTCAACCCGGGTCCTAAGTGTGATGACTACTCCGTGATTTCTTATTATTTAGCAGTGAAAATGTAGTGAAGATCCAAACAAGCAAAGCAAGTAAAAGGTTGTTTTCAAGTTGAGAGAGGTCACCTGGATATGGTTCCCCCTAGACTGCAGTTAAGCCGGATTGTAATTTACCAAGTTCAATTCCAATGATAGTTATACTGCGGGAGGTTCTTAAACAGTCTGTAGTCTCGACTAAAGGTCTCCATACCCTCTCAATCTGAGTCCCCAGCGGGCGACTAACATCCACCGGAGTAAACAGATTGAGGCCCTACGAACCAAACCTCCACTACCGAAGTAAATTCAGTACAGAACAGTGAATTGACTCCTCGACTAAAGTCGCCAATTCACTACCTTCAATCAAGGGTGCTCTATCAACCTAGGCAGATATTCTCTTTCTAGGTTAAAGCAGAAATAACAGGAATTTGATCAGGATTCGTGCCATTCAACAAATCAAACGTCAATTGAATATAATCAAATCACAGAATCTGTACTTGGGTTCATACAATCAGACCTAACATACAAATCTAGGGTTCTTCATACCCAGGTGAATAAGAAAGTTACTCCATAGAGAGAGATGGGAAATCTAGCTCAGATGCGGAAACCATACTATGAAGGATGAGAATCTGCTTCTGGCACTCAATCAGCTCTTCTCCAAGCTCAAGCCGGGCTCCAATGGTGATGGAGATCGATCAAAGACACTTGCAGAATCAGGTTCATCACTTTCTCTCTCTAGGTAGCGCTTTTTCTCTCTAAAACTCGGAACCCTTCACTTTTGCCTTTTTTCCCCTTAAGAAGCTGTCTGTCACGATCCCCGGTCTGAATACCCGATCGGGTATTTTGGGTGGCGACCGGGTATCTTCAAAACGCACCGTCTGGGAACAGGGGAAAATCCCCGGTCAAGGCCAAGAATCCCCGATCGGGGATTTAAGCCTCATGACCGGGCCCCCTTATGCTTCTCAAACGTCCAAAATGCATTTTCCCCGGTCTGCTCATAATAATACCCGGCCGGTTATTTCTACTCATGGCCGGGTATTTTGCTCCTCCAGCACACTTCGACCCAAACGTGCTCCTTTCGACCTGAAACTCGTTTCTTCGCCTTGATGCCAACGCTACGCCCTGAAATATGACATAAACGCACAACCTAGCGTGGAATCGGCTTAAAACACGAGAATCAACATCTCAAACGGCTCAAGAATAGGGGTAAAAACATGTGCAATCAATGGTCTATTAAGCTTTCAACAATCTTCTTTAACATGGTTATCTTTCCTACAATATCTGCAGAAAAGTCCACCTTGAGATGGTGTTGTACCCTTCCTTTGATTTCTTCCCCTGCTTCCATCAATTGCTAGGGTTATTCCTTCATCTCCTTTGGTCCCAGTACCATGTGGATCTAGCTGTCTTTCATGTTGCAGGACATAACTGAATGTAGACCCTATGCTAGGCATAGGCTTCATCATCAACATGTTGGTACGCACCCCCTCATAGTTGTCATTCAAACCAGTAATAAACCTCATAACATAATAATCATGTATGAACCCTTTAAGGGTATTAAGAGCCACAGTTGCTGGACAATCTGCTTGAGGACAAGCACTACACACAACTGTCCTATACTGAACATATTCTTCCCAATATGTCTTAAGTCTAGTAAAATATTCATTAATATTAGAGCTGCCTTGCTTGCAAGTAAAGATCTGAGTCTGGAGATCTACCAACCTAACTGCATCTGCCTGACCATATCTCATTTTCAGATCTTCCTAGATCTGATATGCATTCTCAGTACTAGGCACACTCTCAGCAGTAGTTTCATCAAGAGAGTTAAGAAGCCATCCTAATACCTGAGTGTTGTTAGCATCCCATTCTTCAAAGCTTGCATCAGTAGCATTAGGTTGTGGTTTTGAACCATCGATGTATCCAAGGTGCTTCCTTGTCTTGAGAGCTATTCTCAAAGATCTGCTCCATAAGTTGTAGTTCCTTCCGTTGAACTTGATTGAGACAATAGACTGTGGCACCAACTGATCTATCGAGCTAGAAGAGTTGGTTGAAGTAGCCACTGTAGAGGACTATGCATGTTCAGTGCTCATGATGTAGAAACCCTAGCAGAGTACTAATGGTGCTCTGATACCATAAGAATAGGGTTGTGTGAAACCTTTTGTTTCATTGAATTGAAGAGAAGCTTTACAAGCAGTATATATAGGCTACACTAGGAACCCTACCATTTACAACGGTCACTAATTAAACAGTGATTAACTAACTAATATTAACAAACAATTGAAAACAACCAATGGAAAGGACACATGTGGCTAAGCTCGATTTAGCTAATGTAAGCGAGAAGTGGGGCGACGTCATGCTGTGCAAACGACGTCGGAACGTGCTTCTTCAAGCAATAGAGACCCGGGCGATCTCTGAAGTGGGCTTCGCCCCTTTGTCTTCGTGTGGGCTTGTAACTCAGCAGCGAGGCCCACTATCCATCTTCTTCTTTCCTTCAGAGTTGTGTTGAATGAAACTTCTTATTTGATAATTTGGTGCTTAGAATGATTTATTTCTATGCGTTGTGATTGTTCATGAATATGTAATTTGCAAACCAAGTATTTGTGATTGGGATGAATTTTGTGTCTTGTGATTGTTAAGCAAGTAGATGTTAAGTTTAAACTTTTGTTAAAATTTTAGTGGTTTAAACTTTGGGTATTTATGGGTAGTATGGGTACCCGTTATTCGTCCCGTACGGGTAATGGGTACCCGTTTCTCATATGGGTTTGGGATATGGGAAGGACTTTGGTCTCCAAACGGGACTGGGTACCAGTTTCAAACGGGACTGGTATCCCGTCCCATCCCGTTGTCCAACCCTAACAATGTGTAGTTAGCTGATGATAGAGATGGAATCAAAGGTTGCGAGTGGTGGATTTGATTTGGGAGAGATTCTAGGAAGATGGAAGAAGAGGGGCGGGTAAATGTGGTTAGGTTTGGTTATTGGTGACATGGCAAGTTTTATGACGTGGTGGTGACAGATTTTGTTTTTTTTTTAGAGTTAATTTTGGGTGAATCATCACTTCTGTTTGTCACATCAACAAAATATTAACGGTATTAACGGAGATAACTAACGAAGTGACCAAACATAACATGTTTTACCACTTAGTGACCATTACTGATTTAATTTTTTTAGTGACTAAACATGACACCTTTTAGTAAATCTAGTGACCAAACGTGCATTAACCCAAATACTAACCACACATAATCCGGATAGAAACCTCAACAAATTATAACGAAATGGGTTATGCTGATCAAGAAAATCTAGTCATCCAAGGAAAATCAACTTCCTTTTTTGAAATTGAAAAATAATTGGTATTATATTAGACCATGTTTTCCGTTCATTTTTATGGGCGGAATGTGTAAATTGGTTAAATTTGAGGCAACCAAAAGAAAGAAGAAGAAAAAAGAAGGAATAACGGGACAAATAAAAAAACATCCTCTGTTGTCCTCTCCATCATTTAGTGACATGTGAATATCCAATGGATTTTCCCATATCTATGACTTCCAGTTACAAAATAGGGCTCAGTTTACCCTCCAATATCTGGACAAAAGTGGACCATTATATGGGGCCAAGATCAGGTGACTAAGGGGGTCCCCTTAG